>OY284493.1:0-2400000 GCA_958336395.1 Ctenicera cuprea
CTGTCTGACTGTCTGACTGTCTGACTGTCTGACTGTCTGACTGTCTGACTGTCTGACTGTCTGACTGTCTGACTGTCTGACTGTCTGACTGTCTGACTGTCTGACTGTCTGACTGTCTGACTGTCTGACTGTCTGACTGTCTGACTGTCTGACTGTCTGACTGTCTGACTGTCTGACTGTCTGACTGTCTGACTGTCTGACTGTCTGACTGTCTGACTGTCTGACTGTCTGACTGTCTGACTGTCTGACTGTCTGACTGTCTGTCTGTTTACACCAACTGGTTTAAGGTTGGTGTCAAGAACTTTACACAACTTTACACTAACCTTACACCAACCTTACACCAACCTTACACCAGTAAGGTTGGTGTAAGGTTGGTGTAAGTTTGGTAAAATGTTGGTGTAAGGTTGGTAAGGTTGGTGTAAGGTTGGTGGCACCAACCTTACACCAACCTTATTCATGGTGCCACTGACCTTACACCAACCTTACACCAGTAGGGTTGGTGTAAGGTTGGTGTGAAGTTGGTGTAAGGTTAGTGTAAGGTTAGTGGCACCAACAGTAAGGTTGGTGTAAGGTTGGTGCTACCAACCTTACACCAACCTTACACCAACTTTACACCAACCTTACATCAACCTTACTATTGTAAGGTTGGTGTCACCAACTTTATGCCAACTTTACACTAACCTTACACCAACCTTACACCAACATTACTGGTGTACGGGTGGTGTCACCAAACTTACACCAACCTTACTGTTGGTGCCACCAACCTTACACCAGTAAGGTTGGTGTAAGGTTGGTGTAAGGTTGGTGTAAGGTTAGTGTAAAGTTGATGTAAAGTTGGTGACACCACCCTTACACCAGTAAGGTTGGTGTAAGGTTGGTGGCACCAACCTTACACCAACCTCACAACAACCTTACACCAACCCTACTGGTGTAAGGTTTCATGTAAGGTTGGTGACACCATCAGTAAGGTTGGTGTAAGGTTGGTGCCACCAACCTTACACCAACCTTACACCAACCTTACTGGTATAAGGTTGGTGTCACCAACTTCACACCAACTTTACACTAACCTTACACCAACCTTACTGGTGTAAGGTTGGTGGCACCAGCAGAAAGGTTGGTGTAAGGTTAGTGTAAAGTTGTGTAAAGTTGGTGTAAAGTTGTGTAAAGTTGGTGACACCAACCTTACTGCTGGTGCCACCAACCTTACACCAACCTTACACCAGTAGGGATGATGCGACACCAACTTTTCACCAACCTTACACTAACCTTACACCAACCCTACACCAACCTTACTCTTCGCTGCCTTGCTGCGTCCAAAAGTTGCAGTACGTTCTTCTGCCAGTAACTCGATTGGAATACATCTAGCAAGCACGCCCGCCGTATCTGTGCTGATTGTGCGGTACCCACTGCAAATCCGCAGATAATGTAATGTTTGGGTGCGTGGTTGTTAAATAAAACATTGATTTGAAGGAGAAAGTTTAATGAAGTTTTCATTTTACAAATAATTTAGATGAATTGTTTTGATGAATGTAAATAGCAACCAAGTCGCTAAGTTACCCCAGGTTGCTACATTAGTACCCCCCCTTTTGCAGAAGAAAAAAACTACGTAGCAAACGTGACGCGCATGCTAGCTTAGCTACAAAAACTTCTGATCTTTTTTAAAAACAATACAAGTAACGTAACTAATTGAACATAGAAAATAGCCTGCTTGCCTGCCTGCCTGCCTGCCTGCCTGCCTGCCTGCCTGCCTGCCTGCCTGCCTGCCTGCCTGCCTGCCTGCCTGCCTGCCTGCCTGCCTGCCTGCCTGCCTGCCTGCCTGCCTGCCTGCCTGCCTGCCTGCCTGCCTGCCTGCCTGCCTGCCTGCCTGCCTGCCTGCCTGCCTGCCTGCCTGCCTGCCTGCCTGCCTGCCTGCCTGCCTGCCTGCCTGCCTGCCTGCCTGCCTGCCTGCCTGCCTGCCTGCCTGCCTGCCTGCCTGCCTGCCTGCCTGCCTGCCTGCCTGCCTGCCTGCCTGCCTGCCTGCCTGCCTGCCTGCCTGCCTGCCTGCCTGCCTGCCTGCCTGCCTGCCTGCCTGCCTGCCTGCCTGCCTGCCTGCCTGCCTGCCTGCCTGCCTGCCTGCCTGCCTGCCTGCCTGCCTGCCTGCCTGCCTGCCTGCCTGCCTGCCTGCCTGCCTGCCTGCCTGCCTGCCTGCCTGCCTGCCTGCCTGCCTGCCTGCCTGCCTGCCTGCCTGCCTGCCTGCCTGCCTGCCTGCCTGCCTGCCTGCCTGCCTGCCTGCCTGCCTGCCTGCCTGCCTGCCTGCCTGCCTGCCTGCCTGCCTGCCTGCCTGCCTGCCTGCCTGCCTGCCTGCCTGCCTGCCTGCCTGCCTGCCTGCCTGCCTGCCTGCCTGCCTGCCTGCCTGCCTGCCTGCCTGCCTGCCTGCCTGCCTGCCTGCCTGCCTGCCTGCCTGCCTGCCTGCCTGCCTGCCTGCCTGCCTGCCTGCCTGCCTGCCTGCCTGCCTGCCTGCCTGCCTGCCTGCCTGCCTGCCTGCCTGCCTGCCTGCCTGCCTGCCTGCCTGCCTGCCTGCCTGCCTGCCTGCCTGCCTGCCTGCCTGCCTGCCTGCCTGCCTGCCTGCCTGCCTGCCTGCCTGCCTGCCTGCCTGCCTGCCTGCCTGCCTGCCTGCCTGCCTGCCTGCCTGCCTGCCTGCCTGCCTGCCTGCCTGCCTGCCTGCCTGCCTGCCTGCCTGCCTGCCTGCCTGCCTGCCTGCCTGCCTGCCTGCCTGCCTGCCTGCCTGCCTGCCTGCCTGCCTGCCTGCCTGCCTGCCTGCCTGCCTGCCTGCCTGCCTGCCTGCCTGCCTGCCTGCCTGCCTGCCTGCCTGCCTGCCTGCCTGCCTGCCTGCCTGCCTGCCTGCCTGCCTGCCTGCCTGCCTGCCTGCCTGCCTGCCTGCCTGCCTGCCTGCCTGCCTGCCTGCCTGCCTGCCTGCCTGCCTGCCTGCCTGCCTGCCTGCCTGCCTGCCTGCCTGCCTGCCTGCCTGCCTGCCTGCCTGCCTGCCTGCCTGCCTGCCTGCCTGCCTGCCTGCCTGCCTGCCTGCCTGCCTGCCTGCCTGCCTGCCTGCCTGCCTGCCTGCCTGCCTGCCTGCCTGCCTGCCTGCCTGCCTGCCTGCCTGCCTGCCTGCCTGCCTGCCTGCCTGCCTGCCTGCCTGCCTGCCTGCCTGCCTGCCTGCCTGCCTGCCTGCCTGCCTGCCTGCCTGCCTGCCTGCCTGCCTGCCTGCCTGCCTGCCTGCCTGCCTGCCTGCCTGCCTGCCTGCCTGCCTGCCTGCCTGCCTGCCTGCCTGTCTGTCTGTCTGTCTGTCTGTCTGTCTGTCTGTCTGTCTGTCTGTCTGTCTGTCTGTCTGTCTGTCTGTCTGTCTGTCTGTCTGTCTGTCTGTCTGACTGTCTGTCTGTCTGTCTGACTGTCTGACTGTCTGACTGTCTGACTGTCTGACTGTCTGACTGTCTGACTGTCTGACTGTCTGACTGTCTGACTGTCTGACTGTCTGACTGTCTGACTGTCTGACTGTCTGACTGTCTGACTGTCTGACTGTCTGACTGTCTGACTGTCTGACTGTCTGACTGTCTGAGTGTCTGACTGTCTGACTGTCTGACTGTCTGACTGTCTGACTGTCTGACTGTCTGACTGTCTGACTGTCTGACTGTCTGACTGTCTGACTGTCTGTCTGTTTACACCAACTGGTTTAAGGTTGGTGTCAAGAACTTTACACAACTTTACACTAACCTTACACCAACCTTACACCAACCTTACACCAGTAAGGTTGGTGTAAGGTTGGTGTAAGTTTGGTAAAATGTTGGTGTAAGGTTGGTAAGGTTGGTGTAAGGTTGGTGGCACCAACCTTACACCAACCTTATTCATGGTGCCACTGACCTTACACCAACCTTACACCAGTAGGGTTGGTGTAAGGTTGGTGTGAAGTTGGTGTAAGGTTAGTGTAAGGTTAGTGGCACCAACAGTAAGGTTGGTGTAAGGTTGGTGCTACCAACCTTACACCAACCTTACACCAACTTTACACCAACCTTACATCAACCTTACTATTGTAAGGTTGGTGTCACCAACTTTATGCCAACTTTACACTAACCTTACACCAACCTTACACTAACATTACTGGTGTACGGGTGGTGTCACCAAACTTACACCAACCTTACTGTTGGTGCCACCAACCGTACACCAGTAAGGTTGGTGTAAGGTTGGTGTAAGGTTGGTGTAAGGTTAGTGTAAAGTTGATGTAAAGTTGGTGACACCACCCTTACACCAGTAAGGTTGGTGTAAGGTTGGTGGCACCAACCTTACACCAACCTCACAACAACCTTACACCAACCCTACTGGTGTAAGGTTTCATGTAAGGTTGGTGACACCATCAGTAAGGTTGGTGTAAGGTTGGTGCCACCAACCTTACACCAACCTTACACCAACCTTACTGGTATAAGGTTGGTGTCACCAACTTCACACCAACTTTACACTAACCTTACACCAACCTTACTGGTGTAAGGTTGGTGGCACCAGCAGAAAGGTTGGTGTAAGGTTAGTGTAAAGTTGTGTAAAGTTGGTGTAAAGTTGTGTAAAGTTGGTGACACCAACCTTACTGCTGGTGCCACCAACCTTACACCAACCTTACACCAGTAGGGATGATGCGACACCAACTTTTCACCAACCTTACACTAACCTTACACCAACCCTACACCAACCTTACTCTTCGCTGCCTTGCTGCGTCCAAAAGTTGCAGTACGTTCTTCTGCCAGTAACTCGATTGGAATACATCTAGCAAGCACGCCCGCCGTATCTGTGCTGATTGTGCGGTACCCACTGCAAATCCGCAGATAATGTAATGTTTGGGTGCGTGGTTGTTAAATAAAACATTGATTTGAAGGAGAAAGTTTAATGAAGTTTTCATTTTACAAATAATTTAGATGAATTGTTTTGATGAATGTAAATAGCAACCAAGTCGCTAAGTTACCCCAGGTTGCTACATTAGTACCCCCCCTTTTGCAGAAGAAAAAAACTACGTAGCAAACGTGACGCGCATGCTAGCTTAGCTACAAAAACTTCTGATCTTTTTTAAAAACAATACAAGTAACGTAACTAATTGAACATAGAAAATAGCCTGCTTGCCTGCCTGCCTGCCTGCCTGCCTGCCTGCCTGCCTGCCTGCCTGCCTGCCTGCCTGCCTGCCTGCCTGCCTGCCTGCCTGCCTGCCTGCCTGCCTGCCTGCCTGCCTGCCTGCCTGCCTGCCTGCCTGCCTGCCTGCCTGCCTGCCTGCCTGCCTGCCTGCCTGCCTGCCTGCCTGCCTGCCTGCCTGCCTGCCTGCCTGCCTGCCTGCCTGCCTGCCTGCCTGCCTGCCTGCCTGCCTGCCTGCCTGCCTGCCTGCCTGCCTGCCTGCCTGCCTGCCTGCCTGCCTGCCTGCCTGCCTGCCTGCCTGCCTGCCTGCCTGCCTGCCTGCCTGCCTGCCTGCCTGCCTGCCTGCCTGCCTGCCTGCCTGCCTGCCTGCCTGCCTGCCTGCCTGCCTGCCTGCCTGCCTGCCTGCCTGCCTGCCTGCCTGCCTGCCTGCCTGCCTGCCTGCCTGCCTGCCTGCCTGCCTGCCTGCCTGCCTGCCTGCCTGCCTGCCTGCCTGCCTGCCTGCCTGCCTGCCTGCCTGCCTGCCTGCCTGCCTGCCTGCCTGCCTGCCTGCCTGCCTGCCTGCCTGCCTGCCTGCCTGCCTGCCTGCCTGCCTGCCTGCCTGCCTGCCTGCCTGCCTGCCTGCCTGCCTGCCTGCCTGCCTGCCTGCCTGCCTGCCTGCCTGCCTGCCTGCCTGCCTGCCTGCCTGCCTGCCTGCCTGCCTGCCTGCCTGCCTGCCTGCCTGCCTGCCTGCCTGCCTGCCTGCCTGCCTGCCTGCCTGCCTGCCTGCCTGCCTGCCTGCCTGCCTGCCTGCCTGCCTGCCTGCCTGCCTGCCTGCCTGCCTGCCTGCCTGCCTGCCTGCCTGCCTGCCTGCCTGCCTGCCTGCCTGCCTGCCTGCCTGCCTGCCTGCCTGCCTGCCTGCCTGCCTGCCTGCCTGCCTGCCTGCCTGCCTGCCTGCCTGCCTGCCTGCCTGCCTGCCTGCCTGCCTGCCTGCCTGCCTGCCTGCCTGCCTGCCTGCCTGCCTGCCTGCCTGCCTGCCTGCCTGCCTGCCTGCCTGCCTGCCTGCCTGCCTGCCTGCCTGCCTGCCTGCCTGCCTGCCTGCCTGCCTGCCTGCCTGCCTGCCTGCCTGCCTGCCTGCCTGCCTGCCTGCCTGCCTGCCTGCCTGCCTGCCTGCCTGCCTGCCTGCCTGCCTGCCTGCCTGCCTGCCTGCCTGCCTGCCTGCCTGCCTGCCTGCCTGCCTGCCTGCCTGCCTGCCTGCCTGCCTGCCTGCCTGCCTGCCTGCCTGCCTGCCTGCCTGCCTGCCTGCCTGCCTGCCTGCCTGCCTGGCTGTCTGTCTGTCTGTCTGTCTGTCTGTCTGTCTGTCTGTCTGTCTGTCTGTCTGTCTGTCTGTCTGTCTGTCTGTCTGTCTGTCTGTCTGTCTGTCTGTCTGTCTGTCTGTCTGTCTGTCTGTCTGTCTGTCTGTCTGTCTGTCTGTCTGTCTGTCTGTCTGACTGTCTGACTGTCTGTCTGTCTGTCTGTCTGACTGTCTGACTGTCTGACTGTCTGACTGTCTGACTGTCTGACTGTCTGACTGTCTGACTGTCTGACTGTCTGACTGTCTGACTGTCTGACTGTCTGACTGTCTGACTGTCTGACTGTCTGACTGTCTGACTGTCTGACTGTCTGACTGTCTGCCTGTCTGCCTGTCTGACTGTCTGACTGTCTGACTGTCTGACTGTCTGACTGTCTGACTGTCTGACTGTCTGACTGTCTGACTGTCTGACTGTCTGACTGTCTGACTGTCTGACTGTCTGACTGTCTGACTGTCTGACTGTCTGACTGTCTGACTGTCTGACTGTCTGACTGTCTGACTGTCTGACTGTCTGACTGTCTGACTGTCTGACTGTCTGACTGTCTGTCTGTTTACACCAACTGGTTTAAGGTTGGTGTCAAGAACTTTACACAACTTTACACTAACCTTACACCAACCTTACACCAACCTTACACCAGTAAGGTTGGTGTAAGGTTGGTGTAAGTTTGGTAAAATGTTGGTGTAAGGTTGGTAAGGTTGGTGTAAGGTTGGTGGCACCAACCTTACACCAACCTTATTCATGGTGCCACTGACCTTACACCAACCTTACACCAGTAGGGTTGGTGTAAGGTTGGTGTGAAGTTGGTGTAAGGTTAGTGTAAGGTTAGTGGCACCAACAGTAAGGTTGGTGTAAGGTTGGTGCTACCAACCTTACACCAACCTTACACCAACTTTACACCAACCTTACATCAACCTTACTATTGTAAGGTTGGTGTCACCAACTTTATGCCAACTTTACACTAACCTTACACCAACCTTACACCAACATTACTGGTGTACGGGTGGTGTCACCAAACTTACACCAACCTTACTGTTGGTGCCACCAACCTTACACCAGTAAGGTTGGTGTAAAGGTTGGTGTAAGGTTGGTGTAAGGTTGGTGTAAGGTTAGTGTAAAGTTGATGTAAAGTTGGTGACACCACCCTTACACCAGTAAGGTTGGTGTAAGGTTGGTGGCACCAACCTTACACCAACCTCACAACAACCTTACACCAACCCTACTGGTGTAAGGTTTCATGTAAGGTTGGTGACACCATCAGTAAGGTTGGTGTAAGGTTGGTGCCACCAACCTTACACCAACCTTACACCAACCTTACTGGTATAAGGTTGGTGTCACCAACTTCACACCAACTTTACACTAACCTTACACCAACCTTACTGTTGTAAGGTTGGTGGCACCAGCAGTAAGGTTGGTGTAAGGTTAGTGTAAAGTTGTGTAAAGTTGGTGTAAAGTTGTGTAAAGTTGGTGACACCAACCTTACTGCTGGTGCCACCAACCTTACACCAACCTTACACCAGTAGGGATGATGCGACACCAACTTTTCACCAACCTTACACTAACCTTACACCAACCCTACACCAACCTTACTCTTCGCTGCCTTGCTGCGTCCAAAAGTTGCAGTACGTTCTTCTGCCAGTAACTCGATTGGAATACATCTAGCAAGCACGCCCGCCGTATCTGTGCTGATTGTGCGGTACCCACTGCAAATCCGCAGATAATGTAATGTTTGGGTGCGTGGTTGTTAAATAAAACATTGATTTGAAGGAGAAAGTTTAATGAAGTTTTCATTTTACAAATAATTTAGATGAATTGTTTTGATGAATGTAAATAGCAACCAAGTCGCTAAGTTACCCCAGGTTGCTACATTAGTACCCCCCCTTTTGCAGAAGAAAAAAACTACGTAGCAAACGTGACGCGCATGCTAGCTTAGCTACAAAAACTTCTGATCTTTTTTAAAAACAATACAAGTAACGTAACTAATTGAACATAGAAAATAGAATTAGTTTGAAGTTGCTTCTAGTCTTTTCAGGTGAGTTTCCAATTCTTGAGGTTCTAAGAGCAGAGTCGAAAAAGTTCAGTTCACTAAAAAAAGCAGAACAAAAAGGGAAAAAAAATGTGCAAATATAAAAAGAACATAATATTTAAACAAAAATACTTAAACAAAAAAAACTGGTTTGAGTCTTGTGGCAAATAATTGCCAAATCGCCCCAAATAATCTAATTGACTAACCCCAAAAAAACATTTATCAACGTTCAACAAAAGTCTGTATCTAGTCAAACGTTCAAAAACCATTTTTACATGACGCAAATATTCTGACGCGGTTAAAAATTAATATATCGTCGAGGTAAAAATAAATGTAATACATCCCTGTAAGAATCTTCTGGACGAATCTGGACCAGGAAGAAGGAGCGTTTCTTAAGCCAAAATTAGGTCTTGTCCATATCATCTGGATGCAAAGGAATTTGGAAGTATGCTTTCTGAAGGGAATTGGATAGGTATCCGGAATTGTCATCGCATTCAGCTGCCTGTAATCGCCACAGACACGATAGCTGCCATCAGGTTTTACTCCAAGGACTGTCTGCCTGCTCGATGATTCCAGCACGTAACAGTTCATGCAGATGCTTTTCTAAAAACAGTAATTGTGTTGGGTTAAGTCTTCGACACTTTGCACTAATTGGCGGACCGTTAGTTTTAATTCGATGCACTATATTATGTTTAATAGGGGTGTTAATGTAGAATAATGTAATGTTAGGTGATAAAGATTGTAAGGAGAGTGAGTTAGAAGAAATTTTCTTGAGCATTAACATATACTTCTACCGTAGAAGGCGATTGGTAGTTGTTAAGTTCAGAAGAAAGAAGATTGGAAAGTTGATTAGGATGTATGATTAGTTGTGAGTTGTTTGAGAGAGATGATTGAGAGATTGGTTGGATGTTTGATTGTGATGAAGTTGGTTGGAGTAATAGTTTGTGGAAGAATGGATGATTCACGAATGTCTGAGTCGAACATTATAGATCGATTATCATAAACTCGTTCAAACACTCTTCTTACAGCACAGTCTGTCATTAAATTATGTATGTTGTGTGGTTTTGAAAGCCATATATAATAAGCGTTACTTATCTTGTAAATTGGAGTTTTGAAGATCCGAAGGTCTGTGGCGATGTAGCAGCTGAATGTTGCGGTTTGTGAAGGTTTTGAAATTCAGAATTCTGTTTGAAAATCTCAGGAATCTCACGTCGGGAGGCGTCCGTGTTCAAATCTTGTCGGAGGGGTCACCAATAATGTAATGTTTGGGTGCGTGGTTGTTAAATAAAACATTGGTTTGAAGGATAAAGTTTAATGAAGTTTTCACTTTACAAATAATTTAGATGAATTGTTTTGATGAATGTAAATAGCAACCAAGTCGCTAAGTTACCCCAGGTTGCTACAGTACATCTTCCTCAGGCATCTCTCTATCATCACCCTGTACTTCGTAATGCAGAAGACATCCTTCCACACTGGTGCGGCATACAGGAGAATCGACTCCGCTACACTTCCCAGAATTCGTCTTTTTTTTTCACCTGCACCCGCCATTGTTGGAAGTAACCTTGTAAGGGAGGATATAACCCCTGTTGCCCTTGCAGTCACCGTCTTCACATGCTCTCCGAATGAGAGGTGCCTGTCTAACATGACCCCCAGATATTTAATCTTATCCATCGGGCAGATCGAAACTCCTTCTACTAAAAACTGAACCGGTTCGTATTTTTTCCTGCCGACTGCCATCAACGCTTCTGTTTTTTCTGGGGCTATCTCCAGCCCTGCACCACGCATCCACTCACTAATCGTCCCAACCGCGGCATTGGTTTTCTCCATGACTTCGATGGCTGTTTTAGCCACCACGGCAACAACCAGATCGTCGGCAAACGCTATCGTCTTAACGCCATCTGGTAAGTCCAATTTCAGCACTCCATCGTAGAGTAAGTTCCACAACAGAGGTCCCATAACCGATCCTTGTGGGACTCCGCTTGTCACCTCAATTGTTTCTCCCTCGATATTAATAACTCTATTCGACAGGTAACTCTTTGTTATCCTGATTAGGTAAGGGGAGATCCCACGCCTCTCTAACTCATCGATAATTTTCCTCCAGTTCGCCGAATTAAAGGCGTTCCTTACATCCAGTGTTACTATGGCACATAACTTTCTGGTTTTTAAGGTCTTTGCCATCTCACCCCTAGCTATATCAACGACTTTCCGCAGCGCATGAATCGTGGACCTCCCTTTGCGAAATCCGTACTGGTCGTCGGAAAGATCGTCTCTTTCTGTTAGCTCCTGTCTAATTCTCTCCGCTATCAGCCTTTCAAAGACCTTCGCCGCTGCGTCCAGGAGGCAGATAGGTCTATACGACGTTTCTATATGCTGTGGCTTGTTTGGCTTCTTAATTAGTACCACTCTTGCAACCTTCCATGCTTTAGGAAAGGTGCCCTTTCCCAAGAGCTTGTTGTATACCTCCAGAATATAATCTGGGGCGTGTTTCACCGTTATCTTCATAACCTCGGGCGGTATGGCATCAGGCCCCGGCGCCTTTCCCGTCTTGATCTTCTCAGCTGCGTTCATGAGCTCTTCTCTCTCAAACATGGGGAGTTGTTCCACTGTTGTCCTCTCCCATTCTATTCTTTGATGCTTAGGAAATAGGGCATCCACCACCCTTGCTATCATTTCTGGCAATAATTTAGTATTTG
Source organism: Ctenicera cuprea (assembly GCA_958336395.1). Lineage (NCBI taxonomy): Eukaryota > Metazoa > Arthropoda > Insecta > Coleoptera > Elateridae > Ctenicera > Ctenicera cuprea. The sequence continues at coordinate 11,187 of OY284493.1, forward strand.
GGGCTTTCAGTTTCTTAGCGACAATTTGGTACCCCACACATCGTCCTCTACTTCATCACACAATCTCGTCCATGCTCTGTCCTTCGCTTTTTTGATGGCTTCTCTGAGTTTCTTCTTGGCAGCTCTATAGTTTATTTCGTGGGCCTGTATTTCCGCCTCATCTGGATTTCTCTGCCTTGATCGTACCAGTTTCCTTCTCATACCAATGGCACTTGTCCTTAGTTCCCTGATCTCATCACTCCACCAGTATATCTGTTTACGGTGTCTTAGCTTCCGCGGATGCTTCTGGGGCATAGAGGCGTCGCATGCCCTTGTCATGATTTTAACACATTCGACGTCCGTTTTGCTTGTGGACCGAAAGATTTCGTCCTCTAGTACCTCTACGTACCTATCCTGGTTTAATCTGTTAATGATCCAGCCCTTTACCTTCTTTGGTATCTGCTGCGAGACATTTCTTCTGTCGGCAATCTCATAATAAATGTACTTGTGGGGGCTGAGACTTTCTGTGTCCTTAAGCACTCTCCATCCAGTGATACTTCTTACAACACGTTCTGTTGAAAGGGTCAAGTCAATAATCGATTTGCTGTTCCCTCTTTCAAATGTGGGCTCTCTCCCCGTGTTATGCACGACCAATCCCCTGGCTGCCATCCATTCGGACAAGAGTCTTCCTCGTCGATCCTCGAAAGTAGATCCCCACAACGGAGACTTGGCGTTAAAATCACCCGCGATCACTACCAACATCTTGTTTTCCGTTGCCCTTTGCACATCTTCTCACACAAGCAGCTGACTATGCGCAGTTGCCCTACATCCACCCACGCGAAACCCTCGCCTGCTCCCTTATCACTAATAACCATTTCACTATTTCTGATTACTACAACCGCATCTTTATTTATGTCCGCAACCCACTGATCACATCTATTCACTTTGGCCTTATTTGGTTCGCTAATAATTAGTACATCGGCACCCATTTCTGAAGCTGTCGCCTCTAGCAAATCATGCGTGGCAACGCTTCTATTCACATTTACTTGGATAAACTTAATGTTGAACTTGACGTTTCCGCCTCGCTTCTCCCAGTGCTTTTCTAAAGACAGGGCAAGCCATAGTGTCTGCCCTGTGTTGTTGACTCCCTTCCGTACAAAGAGGGCACACAGGTTCATTTGCACAGTCTCTAGCCATGTGTTCCTCGCTGCAGCATCTAAGGCAGAGCCGCCTCCTATCAGTGCCTTTGCACTCCGCTCTTATATGTCCGTATTCCCAGCACCTGTAGCATTTAATTACGGGTACTGTCGTCTGAACCCTACATTTTACCCATCCTATTTTTATCCACTCCATTTGAGCAAGTCTTTCAGCAGCTGCCGCTGATGCTATCACCGTTGCTATCTGATTTCCCCCATAGCTCGGTCTAAGAGACTGTACTCTGATAGCTCCCATTTCCGACTCGCTAACTGTTTTCTCAATAGCTTCTCTCACCTCGTCTACCGTGGTAACCGCATCCACATCTCTGATGTGTATCGTAGTCTCCTTGATACCTCCCAGAGTTCTGGTGTCTATGGTGCCGCAGTTTGTTTTCACCGCCTCTTTCAGTTGTGTAGCCGTGCCTTCACCTACCATGACTAATAAGTCGCCGGCCCGCGTCTGTCGAATCGCTTTGACCTGGACTCCTGCTTCGGTTAGGTTAACCTTTTCCTTTACAGTCTTTAGTAAGTCCGCGTAGGACATCCCCTCGGCCTTTTTAATAATCACCGCTTTGGATTCAACTTTCCTCTGTCTTCCTCCCTCTCTTCTGGGTTTATGTCTTACCTCCTGCCATTCTTCACTTGCCTGCTTGCGGCCTTCGTCCCTTTCTCTAGTACCTAATCTGGCGTGCACCTGTATTTCAATTTGCTCTTCACCTCTATGCACGTACTCGAGTATCTTCCGTAACAGGCTTCCCTGATTACCGTCCGTTGACGCACAGGCCATTTTTACTTTTCCTCTGTGCTTATTTCTTCTTATGCTTTTGATTCGTTCTAGCGCCTGGTACATAGTCTCAACTTGCTTATCTACCGGCTCCTGCTTGTCTGCTCCTATGAGAAAAGTGTACCTAACTATGTCCTCCGTCTCGCCTTCTTCATCGTCATTTATTGCGATCGCATACTTGCTAGATGCATACATCATCTTCCCGCTTCCTAATAGGCCCTGGCTAATTATGTTTTTAACTTGTGGCTGCACGTCCATAATTCTTTTTACAAGCGGATTAGTGCTCGCTTCATTCACCTCAATAACCACTAATATGTCCTCCTCCGCTCCAGTTGCCATTACACTTCCTTTGCCACTGCGGATCTTCTTAAACACATTGTCCGGCCACTCGCACTTAACCATTTCTTTTAGGAAGTTTAAGTTTTCCTCACTGTTCATGAGCTTATCCACCTTATCGGTTACCCGTCGGCACTCGAGCTCCCTTTGCTTTTTGCTGGCTGCTTCGGTCATCGTGCCGATTTCTCGCGTTTCTGGTTTTGTCGTTATTTCCTCAGTTTGTATTTCCACTGTTTTCATTTGCTTCTTTTTTTGATTTGGTCCTTCGCCTTTGCTAGTAATTGCTCTTGTCTTTGTCTGTTTGGGGAATTCGTTCCATTCTGTTAATCTCCGGTTTATCATTGCCATCTGTGTCTTCAGATCTCGTACTGCTTTCTTTATCTCTACCTTGGGTTCTGATTTTTATCTATCAGTTGTCCTAGTTCTTTGGCAACGTTATTTAAGTTGCTCATCAGCCCTAGGAATTCACCATATTCAACATCCTGCGTGTCTTCCCTTAATCTTTTTGTTCCTCCCAGATACTTTTCGATCGTTTCACAAGCCCCGATAGATCCCGATCTTCTCCGCGTTTCTCCTTGAATCCGACTCTGTGCCACGTTGTAGTTTTTTACTTTCTCTTCTTTGGCTTTAGTATCTTTCTCTTTTTTGGGAATCTCACCATTGTACTTGGAGGAGTTCTGCTCAGACTTGTTCTTCTGCTGAATTCTGCTATCATCTCTAACTCTATTCTTTGTGTCTCTTCGCTTTCATCCTCCATTTTTTCTCTTTCTTTTCCCGCCTCTAACTCCATCTCTAACTCAATTTTTTCTCTCTCATCTTTTTCATTCTCCTTTCTTTCGCTTTCTTTTTTACCCTCTTCTTCGGCCAAATTTATGTTCATTCTTTTTTTTCATTTATGCCCGGACCCTGGAGGGCTGCCCTGGTGGGGTACACCCACGACGGTGGGATCTCCACCGTCGCTAGCCAGTACCCTGACTACACCAGGATATGCCCCCATTGGAAGGACTACTTCAACTTCCGAGGGCTCCTGTCCCTTACACACCACTAGGCTTTCGGGGATCCCACGCCTCCGACGACGTGGGCACCCTCCAGGGCGCTTGCCAAGCCGGGGGCCCACGGAGGCTTGGCTTCATCCATAAGGACGGAGTTACGCCCCGCGGCGCCAGCATCGTAACGTCAAAACCATTTACTACCGTACCTTGTCCATAACCTTTGCAGCATTATTGAGAAGGAAAGTGAAGGGGTACCCTAGCCCTCGTTTCCTAATAGCGTCGGGTCCTGAAAAGAACAAGAGTCGGTTGCCAAGAGAGGCTCCTGATAGAAAAGATTAAAGAGAAGGAACCTGTCCCAAGGCTAGTTGAAAAGGGAACAGGTTTTGAGAAAGTTGCAGTCCTGTTGGTCCGCGGGAGGTTTTTAACCCTCCTACCCTCCGGTCAAGCCGGTTTGGGCATTCCCCTATCCGCCACCTGGGGACGCGCCCGATAGGGGTTACAGGTGTCCCCCACGGGAACCTAACCTAACCTAACCTAACCTAACCTAACCTAACCTAACCTAACCTAACCTAACCTAACCTAACCTAACTTAACCTAACTTAACCTAACCTAACCTAACCTAACCTAACCTAACCTTTTTTTTTTTTTTTTTTTTTGGGAGGAGGGGAAAGCCATCATGGACACCCATTCGGGTAGTGCCGGACTCCTACCGGCTAAAACCAATCCTCTATCTTCTCAGGCATCATGGAACCACCGAAGTATTACTTCACGATGCTCGTTGTCTTTTATCAGTTTGCACCTACTCTTTGCCGTGTCTTTTCATCTTTCAATTTTGTCTTCATGATCTCAGTTATCATGCTTTGTATTATGTTCCACTTATCCTCCTCTTCTGTCATCAATCCTATAATATTATCAGGGGTCAGTCTTTGTCTGATGTTATTCTCTGCCCTCTCTCTATTCTCCGTCCATCTTCTACACCGAAAAATGGTGTGTTCTGCGTCATCAATTTCTTCTTTACAGTACCAACACTGCCCGTCTTCAGCCTTCCCTATCCTTCCCAGATACTTCTGGAAGCATCCATGTGAGGTCATGGCCTGCGCTGTGTAATAGTCCATCTCTCCATGGTCCCTATTATACCATTCCGTGACATCCGGTATCAATCGGTGTAACCATACATCTTTTTCGCTTGCCCCCCATCTTCTTTGCCATTTAGCTATAGTGCGTATCCTCTCCTCTTTTTTTTTCCTCTCTGCCATTCCAATTGTTTCCCGTCTCTCCTCTATCAGGATGTCTAATGGAATTACTCTAGCAAGAACCATTGCCGCCTCCGTGGATACCGTTCTGTACCCACGAATTATTCTGAGAGCCATCTTCCGTTGTACGCTCTTTACTTTATTTAAGTACTTTTTATACCTCAGTGCATCTTCCCATATGGTAGCTGCATACATCATTATTGACTCCGCAACCGTGCCCAGGATGCGTCGTTTAGATTCGCAGGCCCCTCCTTCTCTAGGCATTATCCGGCTTAGAGCCGCCGTAGCCCTACTCGCTTTATCAGTTGCCATTACTACGTGTTTACCAAATGTTAAACCTTTGTCCAGTATGACCCCTAGGTATCTTACACTATCTTTCGGATGTATGATGTAGTTACCCAACTTAAATCTTATGTTCCCTACTCTTTTCTTTCCAATCAGGAGCACAGCCTCAGTTTTTTCTTAAGCTATCTTGAGGCTCCTTTCTCTCATCCATTTGTTTATTTCTTCCATGGCATCATTTACTACTTCCATTAACCGCTCTTCTGTTTTAGCTGTTGCTACAAGCGCCAAGTCGTCCGCATATGCTACTACTTCAGCCCCGTCCATTAGTCTCAGACCCAGCACTCCATCGTACAATACATTCCAGAGCAGGGGGCCTAGAACGCTGCCCTGTGGGACTCCTCCTGTCACCCTCATACTTGTGTCATCTTCCAGCTTTATGTACCTATCCTTTAGATAGCTACCAATTATTCGTCTTAAGTACGCTGGTATCTGTCTTTTAGCTAGTTCTTCCATGATTAGATGCCATTTCGCCGTGTTGAAGGCGTTTTCCACATCTATAGTAATCAGCGCACACAGTTTTCTGGTCTTGAGGGTCTTTCTCATTTCCACTTTTGCTATATTACATACTCTCTCAATAGCCATGATCGTAGATCTTCCTTTTCGGAAACCATACTACCTGTCGGATAGGTCCCCTCTTATTTCCATCTCCTTCCTAACCCTACTCGCTATCAAATGCTCCATTACCTTTCCAACAACATTCAATAGGCACAAAGGCCTGTACGAGGCCGGCGTGTCGTTTTTTTTATTGGGTTTCCTAATTAGCACTAGCCTTGCTGTCTTCCAGGGGTGCGAAAACACTCCCTCTCTTACTAGCCCATTCATGACGTCCAGGAAATACTGCGGATACTGTTCACATGCCAGCTTTATTACCTCTGGCGGTATTCCATCGGGTCCAGCTGCTCTCCCTGTTTTGATTTTCTTCCTTGCTTCCTCCAGGTCCTCCACTTTAAAGAGCTGCACTTCTTCATTTGACAGATCCTCCCAACCAGCTCCTGGGTTCATCGGGAAGAGCGCCTCTGCAACTTCTCTCTGAACTTCTTTGCTCATTTTGGTATTTGTTGGCAGTTTTTTCATTACTATCCTGTATCCGTCGCCCCAGACATCACTCTCCACCTCTTCACAAATATTCCGCCACTATCGGTCCTTGGATTTCAGTATGGCCTTTACCAATCTCTTTTTTTCCTGCTTGTATTCTACTCTAGCTTGTTCATACTCATCTTGATTGCCCATCCTCCTTTTCCTCGTCATTGCTCTTCTGATTTTTATTGTCCCTTTTCTTATCTGTGCAATTTCTTCCGACCACCAGTACACTCCCTTCCTTCTATACCTGCCCGTTCTGTTTTTTCTGGGCATTGCCGCGTCACACGCTTTAGTCAGATATTTTATACAAGATTCATAGTCATCTTGTCCTTCCTCATTTATCCATTTACCCAGCTCCTCAATAGCTTTATCTTTATCGAGTCTTCTTACCGCCCATCCTCCGGTCATTCCTTCATCCTGTCTACCCATACAGTTTGGTCCAATCTCCAGCAATATATACTTGTGTGGGCTTAAAGTCTCCTCTTCCAGTACCTTCCATTTTTGAACTTTTCTGGAGAGACCTTCCGAGGCACATGTTATGTCAATGAAGGAGTAGGAGCCGTTCCTCTCGAAAGTCGGTTGAATACCATCATTAAGTATGATTAGGTTCATAGCAGCTATCCATTGTGTCAATATATTACCCCTTCTGTCCTCCCTCCTCGATCCCCATTCGGGCGACTTGGAATTAAAATCGCCCGCCACAATCATATCGCCTTGCACGCCCCATACACTGTAGCAGTCGCTAAGGGGGAAAGAAATTATTCAAAACAAATTGGTTTAAATATTAAATCCAATAATAAAATTAATGTAGTACATAACTCGTGTCATGGAAAAGTTGGTTGAACTTTTATACATCTACATATGCCCACATATTAAAAAGTGCAAGTTATAAATTACGCTAAGTAATTTCCGGGTAATAAGTGAAAACGTAGAAATTGTAACGTAATATGAAAAGCTAACACACCAACTAACAGCTACTTGTGTGGGAAATGCATTGTTTGCAATTAGAAGTTCAAGCAACTTGTGGACACATGCATCAGCTAGTAAAAGACAGTATGTAATAAACGAAAGACAGAAAAATCTTAATCCCTTGGAGGGGAAAAGTTTTGCTAAGAAGGGACGCGAAAACAATTAGTCAGTTCGGGTTTACATCTTTAAGACAAAAAGTCATTTTTCTCTGGTGCTCGTGAAATCGTTCTCTTCATTAAATTAAATTCAAAATCTAAGTCCATTATTAAGACTTAATACATCTGGTTATTTTATAAAACAAAAGTCAAAGTTAAAACAGTGAAACAACCAGCCTAACTTAAATTAAATCATTCGCATCGTCAATAAAAGTACTTGTGCCGAATACTCTGTTCAGGGACGCACGCACTCGATTTTCCGTCGGAGGGCAATTAAGGATTCTGTCAGGTCAGAAAAGTCTAAAATAATTGTACTAACATTTATTAGATTAACTAATTGGTATCTTGAGAAAAATTGAAGTAAAGATAAATTTAAATATTTTCTAATTGGTCAAAACCTTATTCAAACATTCAGAGTTTAGTTCTAATTCAGTTCAAATTTAAATTTAAGTCGCTGAGAGCAATCAGGCTTCTCATTGTGCTGTAAAAACCCAGCCTCTTCTCTGGAGCGGTCTTCTATAATTAAAAATAAACTACATTATATTTTACTTATTTCTTTTGTTTTAATTTCCATTATTAAATCTCTTTTCAGGTCCCCTTAAGGGAAAATTATTTGCTTACTTTAATTTAACTATTTTGACGCTACGGGAGAAATCCCAAATAATCATAATCCTAAAAATAATAATTGTATAAATTTGGTTTAAACAACTCTTTTAAAAATTAAAGTGCATATTTCAGGATCCTGTGTAGTTGACTAGATATAAGCTTAATATCTCAGGAGCAGTCCAGATCCTCGGCCAAAATTACCCATAAAGCATATTTAGTATTTTCAGATTTTCACCAGTACCAGGGTTTATTACAATAGCTCCAGGGGTATTACAACACTATCCTCCAGGCCACCAACAAACTCCTCAAATATATCCATTCCCACATTAGGAGAGATGTAGCAACTGTATATTCTTATACTTCCCATCTCTATCCACACATATCCACTGCCCCTTCCCTGTCTTCCGACCGCAGCTCTGGGGCTTGTCACCTTGATCGCCGCGTCCCTGTTATTGTCTACCATCCACCCACTACCCTTAGTCACTGCCCGGATATTAGGTTCGGACACTATTATGACATCTATCTGGAGCTCAGCCGCAGTTGCTTCTATCAGATCGTGCACAGCTGAGCTCCTATTCGCATTAATTTGTAAGAAGTTGGCCATTGCGAGATTTACCCCTCTCCCTGGCTAGCACCCCTCTAAATACTTTGCAGGCCGTAGTGCCTGCACTATGTCCTTTTTGCAAGCATATTGCACAGTACGGCGCTTCGCTACAGTCCTTTGCCGTATGCCCTGCTTTACCACATTTTCGGCATAATGCACTCCTGTCTTCTCCTTTACAGCCCGATCCTATGTGGCCGTAACCCCAGCACCTATAACACCTTTTAACGTCCACCCTCTCCTGGACCCTACACTTAACCCACCCCACCTGGATGTGGTCTATCTGTAGCAATCTTGTCGCAATTTGGTTTGGCACCCTTATCGTGCATGTCTGGTTGCCCCCAAAGGATGGCCTTAGTGACTGTACTTTCAACTGCTGTCCATCAGTTTCCCCTATCACTTCCTTGATAGCCTTCTTCACCTCCTCCTCAGTAGTCACTCCGTCTATTCCTTTAATATGAAGGGTCCTTTCTTGGAGCCCACTCATCTTTTTCACCATTACTGCACTCATTTTTTCCCTGACAGCGTCTTTCAATTGGTTGGCAGTGCCATTGTTTACTTCTATCAGTAGGTCTCCCCCTCTCGTCTCCCGGACTGCCTTGACCTCTATCCCTGTATCCCGCAGGTTTACTTTTTCCTTTACTGATTTAAGGAGATCCGCGTATGTTATTTCTTCTGTCTTTTTTATTATAAGCGCCTCTGATTTGGTCCTCCCCGGTCTGTTTTTTCCACTGCCACGAGCCTGTCCTCTCTCTTCCTGCTCTGTCACTTGTGAAGCTTGTGAGGCTCCTTTTCTTTTCATTGGGACATGTAATGCTATCTGCATGTTAGTACAAGCAAAAACAATTTCCACTACTTTCCGAACTAATTCCGCATCCATGCCCTCTGGTGTTGGCAGAGCTATTTTCATTCTACCATTGCGTTCCGCGAGGTTTTTGAGTTTCTTCAGAGTCACAGCCAGTGCGTTCACTCTTTCTCCTCCATTTACTTCCTCTCCCGGTGTCAGTTTATATATATGTCTCTCCTTCCCTTGATACCCCTCTTGTTCTGGGATTCTCACTGTGTGGGTTATGTAAGCAACACCTTCCTCACTATTCAGCTCTGCTAGCTCCGGAAATCTATCTTTGAATTGCATAGCAATTCCCTTTGTCATCTGTGTCTCTTCTGCGTATACCGCCAGGTCCCAGTTTCTATTTGCACTCATCGGGTTACCTATTACCACGCTGGTCCTTTCATACGTTCTTTGCGGCCATTTTTCTTTGATAATATCCCATATCTCGTCGATATTAGTCATCTTTCCAATGCTCTCCCGGATTTCCTTCGCTTTATGGTTTTCTTCCTCCTCGCATTTATTTACCCCATCCACTCTTTCTATTTCAATTCTATCCGTTTGTGTCGAAGCCTCCTTCCTTAGTTTTACGTCTGTTACTTCCTTTACTGTTTCAGTCTTCTCCGTTTGCGTGGTAGCTGTAGTCCTACTGTGCAGATTCAATATCTGTGTACTTCTAGATGTCACTTCTGTCTCTCGTGCCGGTGCCGTACTCATATCAGTAGTGCCCGTCTGCTTACTTTTTTCCACACTTTTAGCCCATTCCCTCAGATGTTCGTTTTCCACTTCTATTTTCATGTTTATTTCCTGCTCTTCCTTGTTTGTCCTGATTGTTTTGCTTATGAGTCCTTCCAGTTCCCCAGCCATCTTTTTCACTTCCCTATGTACGCTTTTGTTGGCCTTTCCAAAATTGACTAGGTCTTCAATTTTTTTCCTGAGTAACAGGAGCATTTTGTTCCCCTCCTTTTTCTTGGGAGCGGAAGGGCTTGATCTGGTTTTTCTCTTCTTTGAACTTCGTTGTGTGATAAAAACATCATCTCCTTCCATCTCTTCTACCACGGTTTTTTCTTCCCCGCTTCCCCGGAGGGGAAACCTTCAAAAGGGACCTGGCGGGAAGATCTTCTATTCCGCCAGATACTGTGGGATTTCTACCCACTAAAACCCCTCCCTGGTTAGTAAACGGGCACCCTGGGACCACCGTAGCATTACTTCAGGGTGTCTGTTGGATACCATTGTTATGCTTTTCCTTCTGTATTCATATTAGAATAATGTATGTTTATTATTAGCTCATGCCGTTGTTTTAGTTGGCGTCTCTTGTTGCTCTCTGTCTTGTTCGCACTTCTGTCTCCTTGGTTTCCATAATTTCTACTAGTTTTTTATTTATCTCTTCCCAATTCTCTTTAGTTTTTAGCATACCTGCTATCAGGTTTTCTGGTGTTAGAATCTCTTCTACTACCAATTCTATTTCTCTTCTTTGTTGGTTCCATCGTCCGCAATGGAAGACGGTATGCTCCGCCGTATCCGTTTCGCCGCAGTAATAACAACTTTCTTCTTCTTGTATCTTCATTCTTTTAAGGTATGACGCGAAGCACCCGTGCCCGGTCAGGACTTGTGTGGAGTAATAGTTGACCTCCCCGAACTTTCTTTTGCTCCATTCCGCTATGTTCGGAATCAGGCGTTTTGTCCATCTTGCCTTTGTCTCTAGATTGTCCCATCTTGTTTGCCATGCGGCGATAGACTCTTCTTTTATGTCTTTGGCCGTCCTTGTGTTTTTATATTCATGTATTTTGGCTCTTTCCTCTACCATTAAATCTATAGGTATGCTCATTGTAATTACTTCTAGTGCCTCCGTTGATGTCGTTCTGTATGCCATGCAGATCTTGATCAGTATTCTCCTCTGAATTTTTTCTAGCATGCTTTTGTATTTCTTCATTTTTATCGCGTCTTTCCATATTGGTGCTCCGTATAAGACGGCGGAGTATAGTACGGAAGCCAGGACGCGTCTTTTGCTGATCCTGGCGCCCCCTATAGTTGGCATAATTTTGGTTAACGCTGTCACTGTATTACTTGCTTTTTTTGTCGCTTCTATTATGTGTCTCGTCATATTCATATTTCGGTTAAAAATTACGCCCAAGTACTTCAGCGCCTCTGTTGTTCGTATTTCTATGTCCTCGACTTTTATTGATAGTTCTCTAATCGTCCTACGCCCCTCCAGTATCACCGCTTCTGTTTTCTGTGGGGCTAGCTTAAGTTTTCTGTGTGTCATCCACCTGCTTACTATTTGGATTGTTTTGTTGATTTTTGCTGTCAGTTCTTCTGCCGTCTTTGCTTTGGCGACAATTGCAAGGTCGTCGGCATAGGCGATGAGCTTTACTTGTTGGGGGACTGCTAGCTTCAGTACTGGGTCGTAATAGATGTTCCACAGTATCGGCCCAAGAACCGATCCTTGTGGAACTCCACTCGTCTGATCCATCTTGTTCTGTGCACTGATTATTATTTTTCGATCTGTAAAATAGCTACAGACAATTTTAATCAGATAATTGCTTATGTTCTTCTTGGTGAGTTCTTCGATCACACCTTTCCATGGTACCGTATTGAAAGCATTTTCGACATCTAGGGTTATCATTGCGCAGAACTTCTTTTTCCTATAGATTCCCGTTTTTGACTCTTTTGCGAGTTTTTGTACTGCGCTCATTGCATCTATTGTAGATTTTTTTCTTTATAAATCCGTATTGATTTTCGGATAGGTTTCCCTTTTCCTCCAGTTCTTTAAGTATTCTATCTCTTATCAGCCTTTCCATAAGTTTCCCTAAGGTATTCAGCATGCACAGGGGTCTGTATTTTGTTGGGGCGTCTTGTTGCTTTTTTTCTTTCTCCAGGAATACTAATCTTGCCTCCTTCCAGATGTTGGGGAATTGTCCTTCCTCCAGCAATTTATTATACATTTTCAGGCAGTATTGGGGGTGTAGTTGTACCATCAGTTTCGTGATTTCTGATGTTATTCCGTCTACTCCTGGCGATTTTCCGTCTTTCATGTTTTTTGCGGCTTCTTTTAGTTCTTCTTCTGTGAATGGTTGTCCTTCGTTGCCTACTTCGGTCTGTATCAGTTGGTGCCAATTTATTATCTCGTGCTTTGGAAATAGTTTTTCCGTTTCTCTTATTCTTTCTTTTTCTGTCATCTCTTGTTTGGGCAGTATTCTTAGCTTTTTGCATGCAATTCTATATCCGTCTCCCCATATATTGTTGTCTATTTCCTCACACACCTTCTTCCAAGACTTTTCTTTGACGGATTTGATGGCCTTTCTCAATATTCTTCTGTGTCTTCCGTATTCTTCGGTTAGTCTTTCTCTCTCCTCCTGAGGTACGGTGGTCTTAGCGTTTGCCCTTATTAGGGTTCGTTTTGCATGCAGGCATTTCCGTCTTATCTCGGCTATTTCCTCCGACCACCAGTATATGGCCTTTTTATTTCTTTGGTTACTTGCTCTTCTCTTAAACGTTTCGTTGCAAGTTTTACTGATTACGGCGGTACATCTTTCTGGCGTGGCTTCTTTGTATTGTTCGCTATTCATATTTTTCTCTAGTTTTATGGCAAATTGCTGGTATAACTCTTGCTTCACTCTCCAGCCCCTTGTCTCTTCTTCTTTTGTCTCTGGTTTTTGTTTCTGTGTCCTAATATTAAAAGTTATATACTGGTGGTCGCTTAGTGTTTCTTCGTCTCTTACCACCCACTCTTCAATTCTTCCTTCCAAATTGGCCGTGTAGAAAGTTATATCTATTCTGGATTTGCTGTCCCTTCTAATAAATGTTTGTTTGTTCCCCCTGTTAGCTACTTCCAAGTTTTCTTGCGCCATCCATTCTGCTAATATATCTCCTTTTTTGTCGCTTTGAGCGGATCCCCAGATTGGGGATTTCGAATTAAAGTCGCCTCCAACTATTATCTTTTGTCTTTTGTGTGTTTTCATACTGTCCCTTAGATCCCTTAGGTATGCTTCGTAGTTTTCAGTATCTATGTTTGGTGAGATATAGCATCCGTATATTATTATATCCCCAGTTTTTACCCAGATGTGCCCGTTTCCTTTGCCGCTGCTATGTATCTTAGTTTGTTTGTTAATTACTCTCACTGCTACGTCACCTCGGTTGTCTGTAAACCATACATTTGTTTTTGTCAGTCTTATGTTATACTCGGACATTATTACTACGTCTATATTAAGTTCCTGCGCGGTTTTGTTTAGTAGTTCTTGCGCGGCCGCCGATCTCATTGTGTTAGCTTGTAAAACTTTAATCATTTTGGTTGTTCGTGGTCTCCCTTTCTGGCTTTTTGTTTTCCGGATCCGGTTTATTTTTTGCCTCTCCGCGTATGTTGTCTTTTCTTTCTCTGGCTTCAGCTACCGCCCTTCTGTATCTAGGGCAAGCCATAGTTGCCGCCCGGTGCCCATCCTTTCCACATTCATAGCATTTTGGGTCGTTTTCGCATCCCTTGTTGATGTGTCCTTCTTGGCCACACCTCAGGCATTTCCCCTTGGTGCTTCTCTCTTCTTCTACGCATTCTCTGGCTGTATGCCCGTGCCCTTGGCATTCATAACACTTAATTGGGTTGATAAGTTCGTAGACCCCACATCTAACCCATCCTATCTTGACCTTTTTCCACTTTAGCAATTTCCTTGCCACATCTGTTCTCAGGCTCACTGTAGCCACTTGTGCGTCACCTTTTGAGTTTAGTTTTAGTGTGTGAACTTTTATTTCGCCATCTCTTATTTGTGGTTCCGTCACATCGGTTATTGCCTTTTCGACCTCTTCCTTTGTTGTTACCTCATCTATGTCTCGTATAATTAATGTTTTGTTTTTTTGTGTTGTATCTATTGCTTTTGCCGTGTCTTTCAGGCTTTCGTTCGTTTTTTCCTTGAAAGTTTTGATGGCTCCTTCCTTTTTTTCCCTCATTGTTATTTGTACGCTTCCATTTTTACTTCTCTTAATGTTTTGTATTTGCACTCCTATTTCGTCTACGTTGATCTCTTGTTTCATTGTTTTCAGTATGTTTGCGTACGAGTTCTCGCCTGCGCTGTTGGGCCTTATTTCTATTATTTGCTTTGGTTGCGCCCTTCCCCTTCTTCGTGCTTGTTCCTTCCAGTCATCTTCCTCTTTATTCTCGTGCTCTTGTTGCCTATCTGTTATTTTATCATTTTCTTTAAGTCTGTTGTACATCGCGTATGTGGTGTATATATACATTACTGTGTCCGTGTCTTTGAGCACGCACTGTACGACTTTCCTCATCTGCTCCAAGTCTATTGATTTCGTCCAATGTAAGGCGGCTTGCTTTATGTCATTTTTATCCAGCTCTTCTTTGAGTTTTTCAATCACCTTCCAGAAGTGCTCCATGTCATTTTTTATGTTGGCCTTGATTACATACTTTTTCTTTATTTTAACTAGTTCTTCCTTTTTGATCTTTGTTATGGTTTCTAATGTCTCCATGTCCCCGTTTAATTCCCTGAGTTCCGGGTATCTTTCTACATACGTCTTCTGAATACTTTTTTCCATTTGTAGGTCGTCCGGTTCCACTAGGACTACTCTGCCTACCATATCTCTGGCATTTAACGGGTTTCCCGCCACTATCTCTACGTTCTTAAAAACAGCTTCCGGCCATTCTGCGTGTTCCGATTGTTCCCATTCCTTTAGCTCTTCATACATTTTTATCCGTTCTATTCTTTGTATGATCTCCCTGTCCTTTCTTCGTCTTTCTTCTTCTTTCATATCGTTTCTTTCTTCCTCTTTTTTTTCATAGGTCTGTGTTGCTCTTGTTATTAAAATTGGTCTCCGTTTGGTGGGGTCTCCATGCTTTGCTGCTGCTCCTCAGTGGTTTGTGTGTCCATTTCCTCTGTCCCCTTAGATCTATCTTCGTTACTATCTTCAATTATTATAGCTTTGTACTCTTCTATCATCTCCTCAGAGAAACTCATCGCGTCTGTCATTTCTGTGGCATATCCTTTTAGGATGGTGATCGCTTTCTTCATTTCTTTTTTCGTGTTTGGATTCTCCCTTACTAAGGTACTTAAGGTATTTACCTCCCGGATTGTTTTTTTTAATATTTCCATTGCCCTACTTCGCTCTTCCTCCATTCTCTGTATGAAGTTACATTCGTCTTCTCTTGTATTCTTGTCTGGTGTATTTCTCTTCCTTTTCTTAACAATCTTCCCCTTCTGCTTCCTGTTACTTCCGCTTGGGTTTTTCAGCCAACCTTCTACCGTACTAGTGGTGCTTTGCTTTTTCCCCTCGTTCATGTTGTCTTCAAATTTCTCCTCGTCTTCATCCGCATCACTTACACTTATGTGTTTCATTTCTTCTCCTCTTTTTGAGGTCTTTGCTGGCGCCTTTCCCGTTTCCGCACAAATTGCATACAATTTTTCTTCTCCTCTCGTAGCTGAGTTCTCCCGGCTGGCGGCGGGTGTTCTTTTTTCCTCTCCTCTAGCTTCTGGCGGTGTTCTCGGAAGGGAGTCTCTTCTTCCAAAGAGTATTCTCCGCTCCTCTTCCTTTCTTTTCCTATCTTCCTCCTTTTTCTTTCTTTCACTTTCCTTTTCTGCAGTTGTTGTACTGTAATGTTTGGGTTCGTAGTTATTAAATAAAACACTATTTGGAGGAGAAAGTTTTAATGAAGTTCACGTTTACAAAATCTTTTATGAATTGTTTTTATATTCATGTACATAGCAACCAAGTCGCTAAGTTACCATATACAATACACCAAGGCTACTACATTAATACCCCCCCCCCCCTTTGCAGAAGAAAAAAAGCTACGCACCAAACGTGAAGCGCATGCTATCTTAGCTACAAAAACTTCTGATCTTTTTTAAAAACAATACAAGTAACGTAACTTTAATTGAACATTATAGAGAATTAAATTAGCTTGAAGTTGCTTCTAGTTTTTTCAGGTGGGTGTCCAATTCTTGGGGTTCTAAGAGCAGAGTCGAAAAAGTTCAGTTCACTAAAAAAAAACAGAACAAAAAGGGAAAAAAATGTGCAAAAATAAAAAGAACATAATATCTAAACAAAAATATTTAAACAAAAAAAGCTGGTTTGAGGCGATCTAGAGAAACAATTCCATTTCTACCGAAGCCCTCCAATACCATATATTTTTCCGTTCGAGAGATCACTTTGAATGGACCCAAATAATTCTGCTTTAAGCCTAGCGTATGACTGTCGTTGCGTACATACACGTGTGAGCACGATTTTAATTGCTGATCCACGAAAGTATTGCTATTATTAAAAATCTTAGTGAAAAAGAACTTGGCGTTGTGCATGTGTTTTCGTAATTTAAAAACAAAATGTGTTAACTCGGTGCGATCGTCAAGATCTACGTCTTGAAAAAAATCTCCGGGCAGACGCAATTGTGTTCCGTATAGAATATCCGCAGGAGACACTTGAACTTGTTCTTTAATTGCTGAGCGCAAAGCCAATAAAATCCATGGTAATCTCTCTATCCAGTCGCTCATCCCCGTCGTTCTTACTGCTTGTTTAATCGTACGGTTAAGTCTTTCCACCAAACCCTGACTCTGTGCGTGTTGAACACTGCACTTAATATGTTTTATCCCCAAAGTTTTCAAAAAATTTTCCCACGTTGCAGAAATAAATTGCGGACCATTATCCGTAGAAATAATCTTTGGAACTCCAAAACGGCTGATCCAAGTATTGATAAGTTCTTGTATAATAATATCAGTTGTGGTGCTCTTTAATGGAATTGCTTCGGGCCAACGTGAAAAACGGTCTACTATTGTTAGTAGATATTTAAAACCATTCGAAGGAGGAAGGGTCATAATGTCCAAATGAATTTGTTCAAAACGATTATCAGGTTCGATTATAGGTTGCAATGGTGTCTTCGTGTGTCGTGTTATTTTATTCTGCTGACAATTAGAACAGCTCTTTACCCAATCCCGAATGTCTTTTCTCATACCAGTCCACAAGAACCTTCGAGCAACCTGCTTCTGCATCGTCCTAGTGCCTTGATGAGCCATGCCATGCAACCGCTGGAAAATTCCAAAACGAAATGGCAATGGAACGTAAGGTCGCGACAATCCTCGACTCGTGTCGATCCATATTGACGTATTGTTTGGTGTACGTGCTTTGACAAAATTAAAATTTTGATTCGACTGAAGTTGTAATAATTCTTCATCTTGAACCTGCGCATGTGCAATTGCATCATAATCAACCAATTCGGGTAAAATTGCTGAAACTCGTGTAAGTGCGTCTGCTGGAATATTTTCGCTTCCCTTTAAATATCGGATATCCGTGGTGAAAGCAGAAATGTACTCTAAATGACGAAACTCTCGTGGTAAATAAGTGTCGCACGAACTTTTGATAGCTGAGCAAATCGGTTTATGGTCCGTATACACGTGAAAAGTCCTATATTCTATAAAATATCGAAATTTTTTAATTGCGAAATAAATAGCCAAAAGTTCGCGTGAGAAAATGCTGTATTTTCTTTCAGTAGGCGTAAGCGATCGACTGCAGAATGCGAGAGGTTTGTATAAACCATCTTGTAGTTGCTGTAATACGCCTGCAATAGCATCTCCGGAACTATCACAAGAAATACTGATCTCAGCTCCTTCTTGCGGGTGTACTAGAAGTGTGGCCTCAATAAGTGCCTGTTTGGCTTCATAAAAAGCTTCTAACGTCCTACCTTGCAAAACAACTGGTTTCGTGGAAGCCTTACCCGGAATAACTAAAGAATTCAGCGGAGCCAAAATTTTTGCACAGTTCTTAATGTGTTTATGAAAATATCCTATTAAGCCTATGAAATTGCGCAATTTTTTTTGATCGTTTGGTATTGGAAAGTTCTTTATCGCCTCAATTTTTGAGTCTTGTGGCAGTATGCCATTACATGAAACCTTGTGCCCCAAATAATCCAATTCACTAACCCCAAAAACACATTTATCAACGTTTAACAAAAGTCCGTATTCAGTCAGACGTTCAAAAACCATTTTTACATGACGCAAATGCTCTGACGCGGTTTTACTAAAAATTAATATATCGTCGAGGTAAAAATAAATGTAATACATCCCTGTAAGAATCTTCTGGACGAATCTGGACCGGGAAGCAGGAGCGTTTCTTAGGCCAAAATTAAGTCTTTTGTAACGATATGCACCAAGAGGCGTGGTAATTGTGGTTTTGTCCATATCATCTGGATGCAAAGGAATTTGAAAGTATGCTTTCTTTAAATCCAATTTAGTAAATATTGTAGATCCATATATTTTGTGAGTAAAGTCTTGCATGAAGGGAATTGGATAGGTATCCGGAACTGTCACCGCATTCAGCTGCCTGTAATCGCCACAGACACGATAGCTGCCATCAGGTTTTAATACCATATGTATTGGGCTACTCCAAGGACTGTCTGCCTGCTCGATGATTCCAGCACGTAACAGTTCATGCAGATGTTTTTCTAAAAACAGTAATTGTGTTGGATTAAGTCTTCGACACTTTGCACTAATTGGCGGACCGTTAGTTTTTATACGATGCACTATATTATGTTTAATAGGGGTGTTAATGTCGAATTCCGCTGTTAAAGCAGGAGATTGTTGAAGAAGGTTATAGTAAAGAGTGCGTTCAGGTGATAAAGATTGTAAAGAGAGTGAGTTATAAGAAATTTCTTGAGCATTAACATCTGCTTCTACCGTAGAAGGCGATTGGTAGTCGTTAAGTTCAGAAGAAAGAAGATTGGAAAGTTGATTAGGATGTGTGATTAGTTGTGATGTGTTTGAGAGAGATGATTGAGAGATTGGTTGGATGTTTGATTGTGATGAAGTTGGCTGGAGTAATGGTTGTGATTTGTTTGTAAGTTGAGAAGAGTTGTTTAAATGTTGAGATGATTCGTTTAAATGTTTTATAATTGTTTGTGACTTGTTTGAAGTAGGAGGGGTTGTTTGTTGAACAGGTGAATTACCACCAGTCTGTGGAAGAACGGATGACTCACGAATTTCCGGGTCGAACATCATAGATCGATTAACAGAAATTCGCTCAACTACTCTTCCAACAGCACAGTCTATCATTAAATTATGATATTGTAAAAAATCTAGCCCTAAAATTGGAAATGCAATATCTGCAAAATAAAGTTCCAAGTAATTGGTTGATTTGAAAAATCAAATTTTAAAGCTAGTGTTTTAGAACCATAAGGTTGTATTTGTGTTTGGTTCGCTGCCAATAAAGAAATCAAAGAGGCAGGATTGCGTGTTGTGTGGTTGTGGAAGAAAGCATTTGGTAACAAGCTGTAGTTTGAACCGCTGTCCACTAAAAAACTTATGTTTGAAAATACATCTTTAATAAAAATTAAATTGCACCCTTGAAAAGCCAAATTTTGCCAACTGGGTGATGTTAGCAAGGCCGAATTTAGTTTTTTTTATAAGAACATGGGGGACCGGCACACCTAACGGCTCTATCACCAAATCTTTCATGGTAATAACACAAATTTGGAAAATTTTGGTAATTGTGCGTGTTATTATTGGGAAAATTAAGTTGCTGAATAGAAGTAGGTTGTGTATTTTGATTGTAATACTGACGTTGATTAAAATTACGTGTTTGTAATCGTGATGGTGCAAAAGAGTTATTTTGAAAATTTGATCTGAACTTTGGTTGCGAGTTTTGAAGTTCATTTTTAATGTTAGCGATTTCCTTAGATAGACGATCAAACCTATCATTCTCTGATGCACAAGGAATATTGTTCGGCACAACAGATAATAATTCATCGATCTTATTTGAATATTCGTGAAGTTCCAAATCTGTTTCAAGTAAAGCAGCGGGTATTTTTAAATTATCAGGCAATTTTGAAAACAGTAGGTTCTTAAGGAACTCGTCTGGTAGTTGTAAACCATGAGAAAGTTTAAGAATTTCTTGTAAAAGTGCGTTACATGACGTTTCAAACTTGAGACCTGTCAAAAGTGACATTATCTTAATATTCCGTGGTTTGTTATACAAACGAATTAGTTCAGCTTTTAAAGCTTCGTATGGGGCTCGCTGAGGTCTGTTTAAGACTAACCGTCGTATATTACTTAATACTTCATGGGGAAGCTTCAAAGTCAATATATCAAATTTTGTTGCAGAGTCTGCAATAGCATTAACTTGGAAAAATTTATCTAACAGTACAAAAAACAAATCGACGTCGTGAATGTTAAATTCGGGAAAGTCAATACAAACACGGTTTAAAGCCATATTTAATAACGTTACTTATCTTGTAATTCAGTGGGGTTTTGAAAATCCTAGGTCTGTGGCGATGTAGCAGCTGAATGTTGCGGTTTGTGGAGGTCTTGAAATTCTGAATTCCGCACGTCGGGAGGGTTCCGTGTTCAAATCTTGTCGGAGGGGTCACCAATAATGTAATGTTTGGGTTCGTAGTTATTAACCCTCCGGCGGGCGCGCCTGCGGCAAAATGCCGCATATTTCAGATTTTAGCTCGTAACTATTGTAGTTTAAGACTCCTACCAACCTGCTTCTAGGTATTTGTTTTCAATAGTGTTGACCCTCCCCTCCAAAGCCGATTAGCCATAATTTCGGTCCACATCAGTTGCAATCTTGCGTTTGAGTTGAAGTGTGTAATTTTTGCGGCTGATTTGCCGCGGCGCGCCTGATCAAGTAAGTATAATATGATATTTTAGTATTTTGTTTTTTTACAAATAAAAATATATTTTGGTGCTTTTTATTGTGTCTCTTATTGATGTCACATATTACGTGTGTACGTGGATTTTTAAGCGTTTAGCTGCCGTCGTTATA
Source organism: Ctenicera cuprea (assembly GCA_958336395.1). NCBI lineage: Eukaryota > Metazoa > Arthropoda > Insecta > Coleoptera > Elateridae > Ctenicera > Ctenicera cuprea. The sequence continues at coordinate 32,057 of OY284493.1, forward strand.
GATTTTCTAATTTTTATTGCAGGGTATTTTTGAAAAAGCTATCACTTGAACTGATGAAAGATCAGTTGAAACCTATGGTTGAAACAGAGAGCTCTGATGCAATCGCTGCCTAAAGAGATTTATTTCTTTTTGTCCAAGTACAGAACTGAAGAAGGACCTGCGAGAGATCAAGTGAAGGCTGGCATTTGTTTTATTTGTGGCAGTCACAAAAACAACAGAACCAAACCAGTTTGTAATAACTGAGGAAGAAATACTTGTAAATGGCATAGTTCCATACACATAAACTGTCTGAAATGTAAAGAGGGGAAAATGGAAGTAGAATAAGATGTTGATCTAGATGTTTGTGCTCTTAGAAGTCCTATTTGTTTATATAAGATTATTTGGAACATGGTTTACTTTATTTACTAAAAATTTTGTTTTAATTCAAGAAAAATTTATTTATTTATTGATATATATTTTTGTTTCATTTACTAAATAAATTTTAAAGTATTGAATGGCATTTTTTGTACAATTTGAAAAATAAAATACGTTGCGGCAAAATAGCCGCGGCGCGCCCGTTCGTGGAATTTTGAAAGGCGCGCCCGCCGGAGGGTTAAATAAAACACTATTTGGAGGAGAAAGTTTTAATGAAGTTCACGTTTACAAAATCTTTTATGAATTGTTTTTATATTCATGTACATAGCAACCAAGTCGCTAAGTTACCATATACAATACACCAAGGCTACTACAGTACCAGTAATTAAACTGTGCTCCTCAGCCTGGTTATCCACCGAAGAGCCTGGGCAGTCGCTGGCTGACGGTCGGCGGGGGCCTGCTCGCCCACCCCCATCTCCGACCGGTACTGGGGATCCGAGCCCCTGCACCGTAAACACTTCTCCTACTTTGTTTAAGTCCATATTTTATCTATTTCATATCCGTGTCATTGCTGGGGTCGTCTTCTTCCTGTGGCTTCCATCAGTATGCAACAACCTTTCGCGTGTCCGTAGCCATAGCCAAACTCACTGAAGGAATAGCTGAAAGCGAGTTGACCCCTAGCCCTCGTTTCCTAATAGCGTCGGGGTCAGAAGTACAAGAGTCGGCCAAGAGAGACCAGACAGTAAAGACGTAATAGAAGAGAGCATGTCCCAAGACAAGTTGAAACAAGGACATACCTAGCATTTGGTCCACGGCTGCTTATTGTATATTCACAGCAATCCCGTCAGGACTTCCCCCATCCGCCACCTAGGGGACGCGCTCTCTAGGAGTGCAACTCCCGAGAGCCTGCCTGCCTGCCTGCCTGCCTGCCTGCCTGCCTGCCTGCATGCCTGCCTGCCTGCCTGCCTGCTTGCCTGCCTGCCTACCCATCACCCCATCAAGCCATCAACCCATCAACCCATTAACCCATCAACCCATCGACCTAACGACCCATCGACCCATCAACCCATTAACCCATCTACCCTCAACCCATTAACTCATCAACCTATCAAGCCATCAAGCCATCAACCCATTTACCCATCAACCCATCAACCCATCAACTCATCAACCCATCAACTCATCAACCCATCAACTTTTCAACCCACCAACAAATCAATCCACCAACCCATCAACCCATCAACCAATTAACCCATCAACACATCATCACATCACCTTCCTGCCTGCCTGCCTGACTGCCTGCCTGACTGCCTACCCATCACTCCATCAAGCCAAAAACCCATCAACCCATCAACCCATCAACCCGTCGACCTAACGACCCATCGACCTAACGACCCATCGAACTATCAACCCATTAACCCATCTACCCTCAACCCATTAACCCATCAACCTATCAACCCATCAAGCCATCAACCCATCTACCCATCACCCCATCAACCCATCAACCCATCAACCCATCAACTCATCAACCCATCAACTTATCAACCCATCACCCCATCAAGCCATCAACCCATCAACCCATCAACGCATCAACCCATCAATCCATCAACGCATCGACCCAACGACCCATCGACCCATCAACCCATTAACGCATCTACCCTCAACCCTTCAACCCATCAACCTATCAACCCATCAACCTATCAACCCATCAACCTATCAACCCATCAACTCATGAACCTATCAACCCTACAACCCACCGACCCATCTACCCATCAGCCCATCAATCCATTAACCCCTCTATCCATCAACCTATCTACCCATCTACCCATCAACCCATCAACCCATCAACCCATCAAGCCATCAACCCATCAAGCCATCAACCCATCTACCCATCACCCCATCAACCCATCAACCCATCAACCCATCAACCCATCAACCCATCAACCCATCAACTCATCAACCCATCAACTCATCAACCCATCAATCCATCAACGCATTAAACCATCAACCCATCAACACTTCAACCCAACAACCCATCACCTGCCTGCCTGCCTGCTTGCCTGACTGCCTGCCTGCTTGCCTGCCTGCCTGCCTGCCTGCCTGCCCATCAACTCACCAACCTACCAATTCACCAACCCACCAACAAATCAATCCACCAACCCATCAACCTATCAACACATCAACCCATCGACTCATCGGCCCATCAACCCATCAACCCATCGGCCCATCAACACATCAAATTATCTACTCATCAACCTATCAACCCATCAAAACTACAACCCATCAACACATCAACACATCAACCCAAAAATCCATCAACGTATCAACCCATCAACCCATTAGCCCATCAACCCATTAATACATCAACACTTCACCCCATCACCCCCACCAACCCATCAACCCACCAACAAATCAATCCACCAACCCATCAACTCATCAACCCATCAACCCATCAACGCATCGACCCAACGACCCATCGACCCATCAACCCATTAACCCATCTACCCTCAACCCTTCAACCCATCAACCTATCAACCCATCAACCTATCAACCCATCAACCTATCAACCCATTAACTGATGAACCTATCAACCCTACAACCCATCGACCCATCTACCCATCAGCCCATCAATCCATTAACCCCTCTATCCATCAACCTATCTACCCATCTACCCATCACCCCATCAAGCCATCAACCCATTAAGCCATCAACCCATCTACCCATCACCCCCATCAACCCATCAACCCATCAACCCATCAACCCATCAACCCATCAACCCATCAACTCATCAACCCATCAACTCATCAACCCATCAATCCATCAACGCATTAAACCATCAACCCATCAACACTTCAACCCAACAACCCATCACCTGCGCCTACCTGCCTGCTTGCCTGACTGCCTGCCTGCTTGCCTGCCTGCCTGCCTGCCTGCCTGCCTGCCCATAAACTCACCAACCTACCAATTCACCAACTCACCAACAAATCAATCCACCAACCCATCTACCTATCAACACATCAACCCATCGACTCATCGGCCCATCAACCCATCAACCCATCGGCCCATCAACACATCAAATTATCTACTCATCAACCCATCAACCCATCAATTCATCAACCCATAAACCCAACAACACATCAACCCATCAACCCATCATCCTATCAACCCATCATACCATTAACCCATCAACCCATTAAACCATCCACTCATCTACCTATCAATGCATCAACCCATCAACCCATCAACCCATCAGCCCATCAACCCATTAACACATCAACACATTACCCAATCATCCCATCCACCCATCAGCTTAACAACCTACCAACTCATTAACCCACCAACCTGTCAACCTATCAACCCATTAACCCATCAAACCATTAACTCATCAACCTACCAACTCACTAACCCACCAACAAATCAACCCATCACACTACCACCCCATCAACCCATCAAACCATCAACTCATAAACCCATCAACCCATCAGCCTGTCAATCCATCAACCCATCAGCCTGTCAACCCATCAACCCATCTACTCATCAACCCATCAACCCATCAACCCATCAACACATCAACACATCAACCCAAAAATCCATCAACGCATCAACCCACCAACCCATTAGCCCATCAACCCATTAACACATCAACACTTCACCCCATCACCCCCACCAACCCATCAACCCATCAACTTTTCAACCCACCAACAAATCAATCCACCAACCCATCAACCCATCAACCAATTAACCCATCAACCTATCAACCCATCAACCTATCAACCCATCAACTCATCAACCTATTAACCCATCAACCCATCGACCCATCTACCCATCAGCCCATCAACCCATTAACCCCTCTATCCATCAACCCATCTACCCATCACCCCATCAAACCATCAACCCATCAACGCATCAACCCATCAACCCATCAACGCATCGGCCCAACGACCCATCGACCCATCAACCCATTAACCCATCTACCCTCAACCCTTCAACCAATCAACCTATCAACCCATCAACCTATAAACCCATCAACTCATGAACCCATCAACCCATCAACCCATCGACCCATCTACCCATCAGCCCATCAATCCATTAACCCCTCTATCCATCAACCTATCTACCCATCTACCCATCACCCCATCAAGCCATCAACCCATCAAGCAATCAACCCATCTACCCATCACCCCATCAACCCATCAACCCATCAAGCCATCTATCCATCAACTCATCAACCCATCAACTTATCAACCCATCAATCCATCAACGCATTAACCCAACAACCCATCACCTGCCTGCCTGCCTGCTTGCCTGACTGCCTGCCTGCCTGCTTGCCTGCCTGCCTGCCTGTCTGCCTGCATGCCTGCCTGCCTGCCTGCCTGCCTGCCTGCCTGCCTGCCTGCCTGCCTGCCTGCCTGCCTGCCTGCCCATAAACTCACCAACCTACCAATTCACCAACCCACCAACAAATCAATCCACCAACCCATCAACCTATCAGCACATCAACCCATCGACTCATCGGCCCATCAACCCATCTGCCCATCAACACATCAAATTATCTACTCAACAACCCATCAACCCATCAATTCATCAACCCATAAACCCAACAACACATCAACCCATCAACCCATCATCCCATCAACCCATCATACCATCAACCCATCAACCCATCAACCCATTAAACCATCAACCCATCTACCTATCAATGCATCAACCCATCAACCCATCAACCCATCAACCCATCAACCCATCACCCCATTAACACATCAACACATTACCCCATCATCCCATCCACCCATCAGCTTAACAACCTACCAACTCATTAACCCACCAACCTGTCAACCTATCAACCCATTAACCATCAAACCATTAACTCATCAACCTACCAACTCACTAACCCACAAACAAATCAATCCATCAACCCATCAACACATCAACCCATCACACTATCACCCCATCAACCCATCAAACCATCAACTCATAAACCCATCAAGCCATCAGCCTGTGAACCCATCAATCCATCAGCCTGTCAACCCATCAACCCATAAACCCATCAGCCCATCAACCCATCGACCCATCAACCCATCAACCCATCAACCCATCAAAACTACAACCCTTCAACACTTCAACACATCAACCCAAAAATCCATCAACGCATCAACCCATCAACCCATTAGCCCATCAACCCATTAACACATCAACACTTCACCCCATCATCCCACCAATCCATCAACCCATCAACTTTTCAACCCACCAACAAATCAATCCACCAACCAATCAACCCATCAACCAATTAACCCATCAACACATCAACACATCAACCCATCACCCTATCACCCCATCAACCAATCAAACCATCAATCCATCAACTCATAAACCCATCAGCCTGTCAACCCATCAACACATCAACCCATCAACCCAAAATCCATCAACGCATCAACCCATCAACCCTTTAGCCCATCAACCCATCAACCCATTAACACATCAACACATCAACCCATCAACCCATCAACTTATTAACCTACCCCACCATCAACCCAACAACACGCCAACCTACCAACTCCCCAACCCACCAACAAATCAAACCACCAACCCATCAACCCATCAACACATCAACACATCATCCCACCAACATGGCAATCCACCAACCCATCAACCTATCAATCAACCTATCAACCCATCAACCCATCAACCCATTAACCAATTAACCCATCAACCCATCAACCCAGCTACCCATCGACCCATCAACCCATCAACTTATCTATCCATCAACCCATTAACCCATCAACCACTCTACTCATCAATGCATCAACCCATCAAACCATTAACCCATCAACCCCTCTATCCATCAACCCATCTACCCATCACCCCATCAAGCCATCACCCCATCAAGCCATCAACCCATCAACCCGTCAACGCATCAACCCATCAACACATCGACCCATCGACCCAACGACCCATTGACCCATTAACCCATCTACCCTCAACCCATCAACGCATCAACCTATCAACCCATTAACTCATCAACCTATCAACCCATCGACCCATCTACCCAACAGCCCATCAACCCATCAACCCCTCTATCCATCAACCCATCTACCCATCAACCCATCTACCCAACTACCCATCACCCCATCAAGCCATCTACCCATCAACGAATCAACCCATCAACCCATCGACCCAACGACTCATCGACCCATCAACCCATTAACCCATCTACCGTCAACCCTTCAACCCATCAACCTATCAACCCATCAACCTATCAACCCATCAACTCATGAACCTATCAACCCATCAACCCATCGACCCATTTACCCATCAGCCCATCAAGCCATCAACCCCTCTATCCATCAACCCATCTACCCATCTACCCATCACCCCATCAAGCCATCAACCCATCAAGCCATCGACCCATCACCCATCTCCCCATCAACCCATCAACCCATCAAGCCATCAACCCATCAACTCATCAACCCATCAACTCATCAACCCATCAATCCATCAACGCATTAACCCATCAACCCATCAACACTCCAACCCAACAACCCATCACCTTCCTGCCTGCCTGGCTGCCTGACTGCCTGCCTGCCTGCCTGCCCGCCTACCTGCCTGCCTGCCTGCCCATGACTCTCCAACCTACCAATTCAACGACCCACCAACAAATCAATCCACCAACCCATCAACCCATCAACCAATTAACCCATCAACACATCATCACATCACCTTCCTGCCTGCCTGCCTGACTGCCTGCCTGACTGCCTACCCATCACCCCATCAAGCCAAAAACCCATCAACCCATCAACCCATCAACCCGTCGACCTAACGACCCATCGACCTAACGACCCATCGAACTATCAACCCATTAACCCATCTACCCTCAACCCATTAACCCATCAACCTATCAACCCATCAAGCCATCAACCCATCTACCCATCACCCCATCAACCCATCAACCCATCAACCCATCAACTCATCAACCCATCAACTTATCAACCCATCACCCCATCAAGCCATCAACCCATCAACCCATCAACGCATCAACCCATCAATCCATCAACGCATCGACCCAACGACCCATCGACCCATCAACCCATTAACGCATCTACCCTCAACCCTTCAACTAATCAACCTATCAACCCATCAACCTATCAACCCATCAACCTATCAACCCATCAACTCATGAACCTATCAACCCTACAACCCACCGACCCATCTACCCATCAGCCCATCAATCCATTAACCCCTCTATCCATCAACCTATCTACCCATCTACCCATCAACCCATCAACCCATCAACCCATCAAGCCATCAACCCATCAAGCCATCAACCCATCTACCCATCACCCCATCAACCCATCAACCCATCAACCCATCAACCCATCAACCCATCAACTCATCAACCCATCAACTCATCAACCCATCAATCCATCAACGCATTAAACCATCAACCCATCAACACTTCAACCCAACAACCCATCACCTGCCTGCCTGCCTGCTTGCCTGACTGCCTGCCTGCTTGCCTGCCTGCCTGCCTGCCTGCCTGCCCATCAACTCACCAACCTACCAATTCACCAACCCACCAACAAATCAATCCACCAACCCATCAACCTATCAACACATCAACCCATCGACTCATCGGCCCATCAACCCATCAACCCATCTACCCATCGGCTCATCAACACATCAAATTATCTGCTCATCAACCCATCAACCCATCAATTCATCAACCCATAAACCCAACAACACATCAACCCATCAACCCATCATACCATCAACCCATCATACCATCAACCCATCAATCCATCAACCCATTAAACCATCAACCCATCTACCCATCAATGCATTAACCCATCAACCCATTAACACATCAACACATTACCCCATCATCCCATCCACCCATCAGCTTAACAACCTACCAACTCATTAACGCACCAACCTGTCAACCTATCAACCCATTAACCCATCAAACCATTAACTCATCAACCTACCAACTCACTAACCCACCAACAAATCAATCCACCAACCCATAAACCCATCAACCAATTAAACCATCAGCCCATCAACACATCAACCCATCACACTATCACCCCATCAACCCATCAAACCATCAACTCATAAACCCATCAACCCATCAGCCTGTCAACCCATCAACCCATCTACTCATCAACCCATCAACCCATCAACCCATCAACCCATCAACCCATCAACCCATCAACCCATCAACCCATCAACCCATCAACCCATCAACCCATCAAAACTACAACCCATCAACACATCAACCCAAAAATCCATCAACGCATCAACCCACCAACCCATTAGCCCATCAACCCATTAACAAGTCAACACTTCACCCCATCACCCCCACCAACCCATCAACCCATCAACTTTTCCACCCACCAACAAATCAATCCACCAACCCATCAACCCATCAACCAATTAACCCATCAACCTATCAACCCATCAACCAATCAACCCATCAACTCATCAACCTATTAACCCATCAACCCATCGACCCATCTACCCATCAGCCCATCAACCCATTAACCCCTCTATCCATCAACCCATCTACCCATCTACCCATCTACCCATCTACCCATCTACCCATCACCCCATCAAACCATCAACCCATCAACGCATCAACCCATCAACCCATCAACGCATCGGCCCAACGACCCATCGACCCATCAACCCATTAACCCATCTACCCTCAACCCTTCAACCCATCAACCTATCAACCCATCAACCTATAAACCCATCAACTCATGAACCCATCAACCCATCGACCCATCTACCCATCAGCCCATCAATCCATTAACCCCTCTATCCATCAACCTATCTACCCATCTACCCATCACCCCATCAAGCCATCAACCCATCAAGCCATCAACCCATCTACCCATCATCCCATCAACCCATCAAGCCATCTATCCATCAACTCATCAACCCATCAACTCATCAACCCATCAATCCATCAACGCATTAACCCAACAAATCATCACCTGCCTGCCTGCCTGCTTGCCTGACTGCCTGCCTGCTTGCCTGCCTGCCTGCCTGTCTGCCTGCCTGCCTGCCTGCCTGCCTGCCTGCCTGCCTGCCTGCCTGCCTGCCTGCCCATAAACTCACCAACCTACCAATTCACCAACCCACCAACAAATCAATCCACCAACCCATCAACCTATCAGCACATCAACCCATCGACTCATCGGCCCATCAACCCATCGGCCCATCAACACATCAAATTATCTACTCAACAACCCATCAACCCATCAATTCATCAACCCTTAAACCCAACAACACATCAACCCATCAACCTATCATCCCATCAACCCATCATACCATCAACCTATCAACCCATCAACCCATTAAACCATCAACCCATCTACCTATCAATGCATCAACCCATCACCCCATTAACACATCAACACATTACCCCATCATCCCATCCACCCATCAGCTTAACAACCTACCAACTCATTAACCCACCAACCTGTCAACCTATCAACCCATTAACCCATCAAACCATTAGATCATCAACCTACCAACTCACTAACCCACAAACAAATCAATCCATCAACCCATCAACACATCAACCCATCACACTATCACCCCATCAACCCATCAAACCATCAACTCATAAACCCATCAAGCCATCAGCCTGTGAACCTATCAATCCATCAGCCTGTCAACCCATCAACCCATAAACTCATCAACCCATCAACCCATCAACCCATCAACCCATCAAAACTACAACCCATCAACACATCAACCCATCAACCCAAAAATCCATCAACGCATCAACCCGTCAACCCATTAGCCCATCAACCCATCAACCCATTAACACATCAACACATCAGCCCATCAACCCATCAACTTATTAACCTACCCCACCATCAACCCATCAACCCATCAACTCGCCAACCTACCAACTCCCCAACCAACTAACAAATCAAACCACCAACCCATCAACCCTTCAACACATCAACACATCAACCCACCAACATGGCAATCCACCAACCCATCAACCTATCAATCAACCTATCAACCCATCAACCCATCAACCCATTAACCAATTAACCCATCAACCCATCAACCCAGCTACCCATCGACCCATCAACCCATCAACTTATCTATCCATCAACCCATTAACCCATCAACCACTCTACTCATCAATGCACAAACCCATCAAACCATTAACCCATCAACCCCTCTATCCATCAACCCATCTACCCATCACCCCATCAAGCCATCACCCCATCAAGCCATCAACCCATCAACACATCGACCCATCGACCCAACGACCCATTGACCCATTAACCCATCTACCCTCAACCCATCAACGCATCAACCTATCAACCCATCAACCTATCAACCCATCGACCCATCTACCCATCAGCCCATCAACCCATTAACCCCTCTATCCATCAACCCATCAACCCATCTACCCATCACCCCATCAAGCCATCAAGCCATCAACCCATCAACCCATCAACGAATCAACCCATCAACCCACCAATTCATCAACCCATAAACCCAACAACACATCAACCCATCAACCCATCATACCATCAACCCATCAATCCATCAACCCATTAACCCGGCGTCGGTTAGGTGGGGTGTCACAAACCCCAAAAAAATGTAATTGCTCGCAGTTTTGTGAAAACTGCACATGCGCCGCTCGGTCGTTCAGTAGCCTCCGTTTTGATCTTCTAGTACACTATATCGAAGCGAAATCAGTGTTCCATTGAACGTCTTACAGCATACACGCGTTTCAATTACTGCCGGGTGTGTCAAACCCCACCTAACCAAAGTAAGGTAAGTTTTTTATATAATAAATATTCTACTTTTTTTGTGTTTTTTGACTTCTGTATCAACAATAAAATTGTTTAACTTGTAGAAAGTTATGGCTTCTTACGAAAAGGAGCAAGAGCGGCTTCTAGCATTCTGGAAGGGGATACAAGATGAGGACGATAATTTTATAGACATCGAAAGTGGAAGTGAAGCTGAAGATGATGAAATATTAGAAGAAACAGAAGAGGAAAGACAAGAAGAAGAAGTTAATTTAGAAGAGAGGGAAGATACTTTGAGCGAGGGTACAGAAGAAAATGCAGATGAAACAAGACCCTACAGAAAAAGGTATTTTGTTGGCAAAGACGGTACAAAGTGGATGAACAGTCCATTTAATCAGAGAGTTAGAGTAAGATGTGAAAATATTATTTCACATTTGCCATGTGTTAAACCGTATGCTAGTCAATCTAAAACAATCTTTGATTGTTGGTCACTATTTATTGACGCTGAAATGATTACAGATATAACGGCTTTCACTAATCTAAAAATTAATGATAAAGCAACTAACTACACAGATAAAAGTTTTGTTGGTCCAACCTGTGAAATTGAAATAAAAGCAGTATTCGGTTTACTTTACTTGGCAGGCGTCTTCCGTAATAATCATAGAAATTTAGAAGATTTATGGAGGACTGATGGAACTGGGATGGATATTTTTCCCTGTACCATGGCTTATAAAAGATTTACATTCCTATTGTCGGCTCTTCGTTTCGACAATTTTACTAATCGAGCAGACAGGCGCAAGTTAGATAAATTGGCGCCAATAAGAGCCATATTTGACAAATTTGTAACAAACTGTCAAATAGCATATTCGTCTTGCGAATATGTAACTTTAGATGAAAAATTAGAGTCGTTTAGGGGAAGGTGTTCTTTCAGACAATATATTCCCAATAAGCCCTCAAAATACGGAATTAAAGTACAGGCACTGGTGGACGCTAGGACCTTCTATGTTCTTAATTTGGAGGTATATACTGGCAAACAACCAGACGGGCCTTATCAAATGAGTAACTCTGCCAAAGATATTGCTATTCGGATGATTGCACCAATATCGGGTACAAACAGAAATGTAACATTCGACAACTGGTATACCAGCTACGAACTGGTCAAAGATTTATATAGCAATCATAAACTTACAGCCGTGGGAACACTACGTAAGAATAAGAGACACATTCCCATTTCTTTTCTGCAAGTAAAAACAAGGGAGGAACGTTCTAGTCGTTTTGGTTTTCAAAAAGATATGACATTACTATCTTACGTTCCAAAGAAAGGCAAAAATGTCTTACTGTTATCGTCTCTTCACCATGATGATTCGATAGACGAAGAATCTGGCGAGAAAAGGTTGCCAGAAATAATTACTTTTTATAATTCAACAAAATCTGGCGTGGATGTTGTTGACGAATTATCCGCATCTTATAATGTTGCACGAAACAGTAGAAGATGGCCGCTTACTGTTATGTTTTCGTTAATGAATACCGCTGGAATAAATGCTCAAATCATTTATAAACTCAACAACAATTTAGAGAAGATAAAAAGAAGAGAATTTCTGAGAGGATTGGGCCTTGCATTGGTTAATGATCAAATTAATAAGAGAAAAGGTAATGATCGCCTTACACGTGTTTTGCGTGACAAAATAAATATTGTTCTTGGTGAACCATCGGAGCCGCCGAAGAAAAAAGTAAACTTAATGGCTGGAAGATGTAGTGTCTGCCCTAGAACACGAGACCGGAAAACAAAGTATGCATGTGAGAAGTGCAATTCTTATTTATGTATGGAACATGCACTATTTTATTGCGCAAATTGTGCCAATTTTGACATTCAATAACTTTTACATTATTAAACTTATTGTTATAATCTTTTCGAAAATGTGTTTATCTTCATTTTTTATGTTATAAACTTTTACGTATTTTGTGATAGAACTTATTAAAGTTTAAAAAAATATGTATATCTTTAGTTAGAGTAGTTTTTTCTGTTGAAAATATTTAAAATTTGAAAAAAAAATGTTTTTTAGTTTAAATAAACTGATTAAATAATTATTGTTTCGTTTTTTAATTAAAATAAGGTCTAATTATATGTGAAAAAAAAAAGTTTAAAGCTACCAAGGTCTTTTTTTTTACAATAACTAGTGGGGTTTGTCACACCCCACCTGACTGAACTTGTGATTTTATTTCACATAACCGACGCCGGGTTAAACCATCAACCCATCTACCCATCAATGCATTAACCCATCAACCCATTAACACATCAACACATTACCCCATCATGCCATCCACCCATCAGCTTAACAACCTACCAACTCAATAACGCACCAACCTGTCAACCTATCAACCCATTAACCCATCAAACCATTAACTCATCAACCTACCAACTCACTAACCCACCAACAAATCAATATACCAACCGGTCAACCCATCAACCAATTAAACCATCAGCCCATCAACACATCAACACATCACACTATCACCCCATCAACCCATCAAACCATCAACTCATAAACCCATCAACGCATCAGCCTGTCAACCAATCAACCCATCAACTCATCAACCCATCAACCCATCAAAACTACAACCCATCAACACATCAACACATCAACCCAAAAATCCATCAACGCATCAACCCATCAACCCATCAACCAATTAACCCATCAACACATCAACACATCCACCCATCACCCTATCACCCCATCAACCAATCAAACCATCAACTCATAAACCCATCAACCCATCAGCCTGTCAACGCATCAACCCATCAACTCATCAACCCATCAACCCATCAACCCATCAAAACTACAACCAATCAACACATCAACCCATCAACCCAAAAATCCATCAACGCATCAACCCATACCCATTAGCCCATCAACCCATATACCCATTAACTCATCGACACTTCACCCCATCACCCCATCAACCCATCAACTCATCAACCCACTAACCCATCAACCCAACAGCTTAACAACCTACCAACTTATTAACCCATCAACCTGTCAACCCATCAACCCATGAACCCATCAACCCATCAACCCATCAACTCAACTCATCAACCCATCAACTCATCAACCCACTAACCCTTCAACCCAGCAGCTTAGCAACCTACCAACTTATTAACCCATCAACCCATTAACCCATTAACCCATCAACCCATCAGCTCATCAACCCATCAACACATCAACTCATCAACCCACTCCACCATCAACCCATCAACTCATCAACCTACCAACTCCCCAACCCACCAACAAATCAAACCTCCAACCCTTCGACCCATCAAACCAACTACCCATCAACACATCAACACATCAACCCACCAACGAAGCAATGCACCAACACATCAACCCATCAACCTATCAACCCACCAACCAATTAACCAATTAACCTATCAAACCCATCAACCCATCAACTCATCAACCCATCAACCCATCAACTCGTCAACCTACCAACTCACTAACCCACCAACAAATCAATCCACCAACCCATCAACCATCTACCAATTATCCCATCTACCCATCAACCCATTAACACATCAACCCATCACCCTATCACCCCATAACCCATCAACCCTAAAAACCATCAACTCATCAACTAATCAACCCATCAGCCTATCAACCCATCAACTCATCAACACATCAACACATCAACACATCACCCCCATCAACCCATCAACCCATCAACTCATCAACCCACTAACCCATCAACCCAACAGCTTAACAACCTACCAACTCATTAACCCACCAACCTGACAACCCATCAAACCATTAACCCGTCAACACATCAACCCATCGACTCATCGGCCCATCAACCCATCAACCCATCTACCCATCGGCTCATCAACACATCAAATTATCTACTCATCAACCAACAAATCAATCCACCAACCAATCAACCCATCAATCCATCAGCCTGTCAACCCATCAACCCATCAACTCATCAACACATCAACCCATCAAAACTACAACCAATCAACACATCAACCCATCAACCCAAAAATCCATCAACGCATCAACCCATACCCATTAGCCCATCAACCCATCAACCCATAAACTCATCAACCCATCAACCCATCAACCCATCAACTTATTAACCTACCCCACCATCAACCCATCAACCCATCAACTCGCCAACCTACCAACTCCCCAACCAACCAACAAATCAAACCAACAACCCATCAACCCTTCAACACATCAACACATCAACACATCAACCCACCAACATGGCAATCCACTAACCCATCAACCTATCAATCAACCTATCAACCCATCAACCCATCAACCCATTAACCAATTAACCCATCAACCCATCAACCCAGCTACCCATCGACCCATCAACCCATCAACTTATCTATCCATCAACCCATTAACCCATCAACCACTCTACTCATCAATGCACAAACCCATCAAACCATTAACCCATCAACCCCTCTATCCATCAACCCATCTACCCATCACCCCATCAAGCCATCACCCCATCAAGCCATCAACCCATCAACCCATCAACGCATCAACCCATCAACACATCGACCCATCAACACATCGACCCATCGACCCAACGACCCATTGACCCATTAACCCATCTACCCTCAACCCATCAACGCATCAACCTATCAACCCATCAACTCATCAACCTATCAACCCATCGACCCATCTACCCATCAGCCCATCAACCCATTAACCCCTCTATCCATCAACCCATCAACCCATCTACCCATCACCCCATCAAGCCATCAACCCATCAACCCATCAACCCATCAACGAATCAACACATCAACCCATCGACCCAACGACTCATCGACCCATCAACCCATCAACCCATCTACCCTCAACCCTTCAACCCATCAACCTATCAACCCATCAACCTATCAACCCATCAACTCTATGAACCTATCAACACTTCAACCCAACAATCCATCACCTGCCTGCCTGCCTGCCTGCCTGCCTGCCTGCCTGCCTGCTTGCCTGCCTGCCTGCCTGCCTGATTGCCTGCCTGCCAAAAATCCATCAACGCATCAACCCATCAACCCATTATTCTATCAACCGATCAACCCATTAACACATCAACACTTCACCCCATCAACCCATCAACCTATTAATTCATCAGCCCACTAACCCATCAACCCATCAACCCATCAACCCATCAACTCATCAACCCATCAACTCAGCACACTATCAATCCATCAACGCATTAACCCATCACCCCATCAGCCCATCAACTCATCAACCCACTAACCCATCAACCCAACAGCTTAACAACCTACCAACTTATTAACCCATCAACCTGTCAACCCATCACCCCATTAACCCATCAACCCATCAACCCATCAACTGAACTCATCAACCCATCAACTCATCAACCCACTAACCCATCAACCCAGCAGCTTAGCAACCTATCAACTTATTAACCCATCAACCTGTCATCCCATCAACCCATTAACCCATTAACCCTTCAACCCATCAACCCATCAACTGAACTCATCAACCCATCAACACATCAACTCATCAACCCACTCCACCATCAACCCATCAACCCATCAACTCACCAACCTACCAACTCCCCAACCCACCAACAAATCAAACCTCCAACCCATCGACCCACCAACCCATCAACACATCAACACATCAACACATCAACCCACCAACGAAGCAATCCACCACCCTATCAACCCATCAAACTATCAACTCATCAACTCATCAGCCTATCAACCCATCAACCCATCGACCCATCTACCCATCAGCCCATCAACCCATTAACCCCTCTATCCATCAACCCATCAACCCATCAAGCCATCTACCCATCACCCCATCAACTCATCAACCCATCAATCCATCAACTCATCAACCCATCAACTCATCAACCCATCAATTCATCAACGCATTAACCCATCAACCCATCAACACTTCAACCCAACAACCCATGCCTGCCTGCCTGCCTGCCTGCCTGCCTGCTTGCGTGCCTGCCTGCCTGCCTGCCTGCCCATCAACACACCAACCTACCAATTCACCAAACCACCAACAAATCAATCCACCAACCCATCAACCTATCAACACATCAACCCATCGACTCATCGGCCCATCAACCCATCTACCCATCGGCCCATCAACACATCAAATTATCTACTCATCAACCCATCAACCCATCAATTCATCAACCCATAAATCCAACAACACATCAACCCATCAACCCATCATCCCATCAACCCATCTACCCATCGGCCCATCAACACATCAAATTATCTACTCATCAACGCATCAACCCATCAACTCATCAACCCACTAACCCATCAACCCACCAGCTTAACAACCTAACAACCTAACAACCTGTCAACCCATCAACCCATTAACCCATCAACCCATCAACACATCAACCCATCAACTCATCAACTTATCAACCCATCAACCCATCGACCCATCTACCCATCAGCCCATCAACCCATTAACCCCTCTATCCATCAACCCATCTACCCATCTACCCATCACCCCATCAAGCTATCAACCCATTAACACATCAACCCATCACCCTATCACCCCATAACCCATCAACCCATCAAACCATCAACTCATCAACTAATCAACCCATCAGCCTATCAACCCATCAACTCATCAACACATCAACACATCAACACATCACCCCCATCAACCCATCAACCCATCAACTCATCAACCCACTAACCCATCAACCCAACAGCTTAACAACCTACCAACTCATTAACCCACCAACCTGACAACCCATCAAACCATTAACCCGTCAACACATCAACCCATCGACTCATCGGCCCATCAACCCATCAACCCATCTACCCATCGGCTCATCAACACATCAAATTATCTACTCATCAACCCATCAACCCATCAACCCATCAATTCATCAACCCATAAACCCAACAACACATCAACCCATCAACCCATCAACCCATCATACCATCAACCCATCATACCATCAACCCATCAATCCATCAACCTATTAAACCATCAACCCATCTACCCATCAATGCATTAACCCATCAACCCATCAACCCATTAACACATCAACACATTACCCCATCATCCCATCCACCCATCAGCTTAACAACCTACCAACTCATTAACGCACCAACCTGTCAACCTATCAACCTATCAACCCATTAACCCATCAAACCATTAACTCATCAACCTACCAACTCACTAACCCACCAACAAATCAATCCACCAACCAATCAACCCATCAACCCATCAGCCTGTCAACCCATCAACCCATCAACTCATCAACACATCAACCCATCAAAACTACAACCAATCAACACATCAACCCATCAACCCAAAAATCCATCAACGCATCAACCCATACCCATTAGCCCATCAACCCATCAACCCATTAACACATCAACACTTCACCCCATCACCCCATCAACCCATCAACCCATCAACTCATCAACCCACTAACCCATCAACCCAACAGCTTAACAACCTACCAACTTATTAACCCATCAACCTGTCAACCCATCAACCCATTAACCCATCAACCCATCAACCCATCAACTCAACTCATCAACCCATGAACTCATCAACCCACTAACCCATCAACCCAGCAGCTTAGCAACCTACCAACTTATTAACCCATAAACCCATTAACCCATTAACCCATTAACCCATCAACCCATCAGCTCATCAACCCATCAACACATCAACTCATCAACCCACTCCACCGTCAACCCATCAACTCAGCAACCTACCAACTCCCCAACCCACCAACAAATCAAACCTCCAACCCATCGACCCATCAAACCAACTACCCATCAGCACATCAACACATCAACCCACCAACGAAGCAATGCACCAACCCATCAACCCATCAACCTATCAACCCACCAACCAATTAACCAATTAACCTATCAACCCATCAACCCATCAACTCATCAACCCATCAACCCATCAACTCGTCAACCTACCAACTCACTAACCCACCAACAAATCAACCCACCAACCCATCAACCCATCTACCAATTATCCCATCTACCCATCAACCCATTAACACATCAACCCATCACCCTATCACCCCATAACCCATCAACCCATCAAACCATCAACTGCCTGCCTGCCTGCCTGCCTGCCTGCCTGCCTGCCTGCCTCTCTGCCTGCCTGCCTGCCTGCCCATCAACTCACCAACCTACCAATTCACCAACCCACCAACAATTCAATCCACCGACCCATCAACCCATCAACCAATTAACCCATCAACCCATCAACACGTCAACCCATCACACTATCACTCCATCAACCTACCAGGTTGCTAACCCACCAACCAATCAATATATCAACTCATGAACACATCAACACATCAGCCTGTCAAACCATCAACTCATCAACCCATCAACCCATCAACCCATCAAAACTACAACACATCAACCCAAAAATCCATCACCGCATCAACCCATCAAGCCATTAGCCCATCAACCCATCAACCCATTAACACATCAACACTTCACCTCATCACCCCCACCAACCCACCAACCCATCAACTCATTAACCATCTAACCCATCAACCCATCAACCGATCTACCCATCGGCTCATCAACACATCAAATTATCTGCTCATCAACCCATCAACCCATCAATTCATCAACCCATAAACCCAACAACACATCAACCCATCAACCCATCATACCATCAACCCATCATACCATCAACCCATCAATCCATCAACCCATTAAACCATCAACCCATCTACCCATCAATGCATTAACCCATCAACCCATTAACACATCAACACATTACCCCATCATCCCATCCACCCATCAGCTTAACAACCTACCAACTCATTAACGCACCAACCTGTCAACCTATCAACCCATTAACCCATCAAACCATTAACTCATCAACCTACCAACTCACTAACCCACCAACAAATCAATCCACCAACCCATAAACCCATCAACCAATTAAACCATCAGCCCATCAACACATCAACCCATCACACTATCACCCCATCAACCCATCAAACCATCAACTCATAAACCCATCAACCCATCAGCCTGTCAAACCATCAACCCATCTACTCATCAACCCATCAACCCATCAACCCATCAACCCATCAACCCATCAACCCATCAACCCATCAACCCATCAACCCATCAAAACTACAACCCATCAACACATCAACCCAAAAATCCATCAACGCATCAACCCACCAACCCATTAGCCCATCAACCCATTAACACGTCAACACTTCACCCCATCACCCGAACCAACCCATCAACCCATCAACTTTTCCACCCACCAACAAATCAATCCACCAACCCATCAACCCATCAACCAATTAACCCATCAACCTATCAACCCATCAACCTATCAACCCATCAACTCATCAACCTATTAACCCATCAACCCATCGACCCATCTACCCATCAGCCCATCAACCCATTAACCCCTCTATCCATCAACCCATCTACCCATCTACCCATCACCCCATCAAACCATCAACCCATCAACGCATCAACCCATCAACCCATCAACGCATCGGCCCAACGACCCATCGACCCATCAACCCATTAACACATCTACCCTCAACCCTTCAACCCATCAACCTATCAACCCATCAACCTATAAACCCATCAACTCATGAACCCATCAACCCATCAACCCATCGACCCATCTACCCATCAGCCCATCAATCCATTAACCCCTCTATCCATCAACCTATCTACCCATCTACCCATCACCCCATCAAGCCATCAACCCATCAAGCCATCAACCCATCTACCCATCACCCCATCAACCCATCAACCCATCAAGCCATCTATCCATCAACTCATCAACCCATCAACTCATCAACCCATCAATCCATCAACGCATTAACCCAACAACCCATCACCTGCCTGCCTGCCTGCTTGCCTGACTGCCTGCCTGCTTGCCTGCCTGCCTGCCTGTCTGCCTGCCTGCCTGCCTGCCTGCCTGCCTGCCTGCCTGCCTGCCTGCCTGCCTGCCTGCCTGCCTGCCTGCCTGCCTGCCTGCCTGCCTGCCTGCCTGCCTGCCTGCCTGCCTGCCTGCCTGCCCATAAACTCACTAAAGTACCAATTCACCAACCCACCAACAAATCAATCCACCAACCCATCAACCTATCAGCACATCAACCCATCGACTCATCGGCCCATCAACCCATCGGCCCATCAACACATCAAATTATCTACTCAACAACCCATCAACCCATCAATTCATCAACCCTTAAACCCAACAACACATCAACCCATCAACCCATCATCCCATCAACCCATCATACCATCAACCCATCAACCCATCAACCCATTAAACCATCAACCCATCTACCTATCAATGCATCAACCCATCACCCCATTAACACATCAACACATTACCCCATCATCCCATCCACCCATCAGCTTAACAACCTACCAACTCATTAACCCACCAACCTGTCAACCTATCAACCCATTAACCCATCAAACCATTAACTCATCAACCTACCAACTCACTAACCCACAAACAAATCAATCCATCAACCCATCAACACATCAACCCATCACACTATCACCCCATCAACCCATCAAACCATCAACTCATAAACCCATCAAGCCATCAGCCTGTGAACCTATCAATCCATCAGCCTGTCAACCCATCAACCCATAAACTCATCAACCCATCAACCCATCCACCCATCAACCCATCAAAACTACAACCCATCAACACATCAACCCATCAACCCAAAAATCCATCAACGCATCAACCCGTCAACCCATTAGCCCATCAACCCATCAACCCATTAACACATCAACACATCAGCCCATCAACCCATCAACTTATTAACCTACCCCACCATCAACCCATCAACCCATCAACTCGCCAACCTACCAACTCCCCAACCAACCAACAAATCAAACCACCAACCCATCAACCCTTCAACACATCAACACATCAACACATCAACCCACCAACATGGCAATTCACCAACCCATCAACCTATCAATCAACCTATCAACCCATCAACCCATCAACCCATTAACCAATTAACCCATCAACCCATCAACCCAGCTACCCATCGACCCATCAACCCATCAACTTATCTATCCATCAACCCATTAACCCATCAACCACTCTACTCATCAATGCACAAACCCATCAAACCATTAACCCATCAACCCCTCTATCCATCAACCCATCTACCCATCACCCCATCAAGCCATCACCCCATCAAGCCATCAACCCATCAACCTATCAACGCATCAACCCATCAACACATCGACCCATCGACCCAACGACCCATTGACCCATTAACCCATCTACCCTCAACCCATCAACGCATCAACCTATCAACCCATCAACTCATCAACCTATCAACCCATCGACCCATCTACCCATCAGCCCATCAACCCATTAACCCCTCTATCCATCAACCCATCAACCCATCTACCCATCAACCCATCAACCCATCAACCCATCAACGAATCAACCCATCAACCCATCGACCCAACGACTCATCGACCCATCAACCCATTAACCCATCTACCCTCAACCCTTCAACCCATCAACCTATCCACCCATCAACCTATCAACCCATCAACTCTATGAACCTATCAACCCATCAACCCATCGACCCATCTACCCATCAGCCCATCAAGCCATCAACCCCTCTATCCATCAACCCATCTACCCATCACCCCATCAAGCCATCAATCCATCAACCCATCAACCCATCACCCATCTCCCCATCAACCCATCAACCCATCAACCCATCAACCCATCAACTCATCAACCCATCAACTCATCAACCCATCAATCCATCAACGCATTAACCCATCAACCCATCAACACTCCAACCCAACAACCCATCACCTTCCTGCCTGCCTGGCTCCCTGACTGCCTGCCTGCCTGCCTGCCCGCCTACCTGCCTGCATGCCTGCCCATGACTCTCCAACCTACCAATTCAACAACCCACCAACAAATCAATCCACCAACCCATCAACCTGTCAACACATCAACCCATCGACTCATCGGCCCATCAACCCATCAACCCATCTACCCATCGGCTCATCAACACATCAAATTATCTACTCATCAACCCATCAACCCACCAATTCATCAACCCATAAACCCAACAACACATCAACCCATCAACCCATCATACCATCAACCCATCATACCATCAACCCATCAATCCATCAACCCATTAAACCATCAACCCATCTACCCATCAATGCATTAACCCATCAACCCATTAACACATCAACACATTACCCCATCATCCCATCCACCCATCAGCTTAACAACCTACCAACTCAATAACGCACCAACCTGTCAACCTATCAACCCATTAACCCATCAAACCATTAACTCATCAACCTACCAACTCACTAACCCACCAACAAATCAATCCACCAACCGGTCAACCCATCAACCAATTAAACCATCAGCCCATCAACACATCAACCCATCACACTATCACCCCATCAAACCATCAACTCATAAACCCATCAACCCATCAGCCTGTCAACCAATCAACCCATCAACTCATCAACCCATCAACCCATCAAAACTACAACCCATCAACACATCAACACATCAACCCAAAAATCCATCAACGCATCAACCCATCAACCCATCAACCAATTAACCCATCAACACATCAACACATCCACCCATCACCCTATCACCCCATCAACCAATCAAACCATCAACTCATAAACCCATCAACCCATCAGCCTGTCAACGCATCAACCCATCAACTCATCAACCCATCAACCCATCAACCCATCAAAACTACAACCAATCAACACATCAACCCATCAACTCATCAGCCTGTCAACCAATCAACCCATCAACTCATCAACCCATCAACCCATCAAAACTACAACCCATCAACACATCATCACATCAACCCAAAAATCCATCAACGCATCAACCCATCAACCCATCAACCAATTAACCCATCAACACATCAACACATCCACCCATCACCCTATCACCCCATCAACCAATCAAACCATCAACTCATAAACCCATCAACCCATCAGCCTGTCAACGCATCAACCCATCAACTCATCAACCCATCAACCCATCAACCCATCAAAACTACAACCAATCAACACATCAACCCATCAACCCAAAAATCCATCAACGCATCAACCCATACCCATTAGCCCATCAACCCATATACCCATTAACACATCGACACTTCACCCCATCACCCCATCAACCCATCAACTCATCAACCCACTAACCCATCAACCCAACAGCTTAACAACCTACCAACTTATTAACATATCAACCTGTCAACCCATCAACCCATGAACCCATCAACCCATCAACCCATCAACTCAACTCATCAACCCATCAACTCATCAACCCACTAACCCTTCAACCCAGCAGCTTAGCAACCTACCAACTTATTAACCCATCAACCCATTAACCCATTAACCCATCAACCCATCAGCTCATCAACCCATCAACACATCAACTCATCAACCCACTCCACCATCAACCCATCAACCCATCAACTCACCAACCTACCAACTCCCCAACCCACCAACAAATCAAACCTCAAACCCATCGACCCATCAAACCAACTACCCATCAACACATCAACACATCAACCCACCAACGAAGCAATGCACCAACACATCAACCCATCAACCTATCAACCCACCAACCAATTAACCAATTAACCTATCAACCCATCAACCCATCAACTCATCAACCCATCAACCCATCAACTCGTCAACCTACCAGCTCACTAACCCACCAACAAATCAATCCACCAACCCATCAACCATCTACCAATTATCCCATCTACCCATCAACCCATTAACACATCAACCCATCACCCTATCACCCCATAACCCATCAACCCATCAAACCATCAACTCATCAACTAATCAACCCATCAGCCTATCAACCCATCAACTCATCAACACATCAACACATCAACACATCACCCCCATCAACCCATCAACCCATCAACTCATAAACCTACTAACCCATCAACCCAACAGCTTAACAACCTATCAACTCATTAACCCACCAACCTGACAACCCATCAACCCATTAACCCGTCAACACATCAACACATCAACCCATCAACTCATTAACCCACCCTACCATCAACCCATCAACTCGTCAACCTACCAACTCGCTAACCCACCAACGAATCAAACCACCAACCCATAAACACATCAACACATCAACACATCGACCCGCCAACAAAGCAATCCATCAACCCATCAACCTATCAATCAACCTATCAACCCATCAACCCAACAACCGAACAACCCATCAACCCATCAACGCATTAACCAATTAACCCATCAACCCATCAACCCAGCTACCCATCGACCCATCAACTTATCTACCCATCAACCCATCACCTTATCTACCCATCGACCCATCAACACAGAAAACCATCAACCCATCAAGCAATCAACCCATCAACCCATCAATCCATCACGCCATCAGCCCATTAACTCATCAACCCATCAACTCATCAACCCATCATTCCATCAACGCATCAACCCATCAACACTTCAACCCAACAACCCATCACCTGCCTGCCTGCCTGCCTGACTGCCTGACTGCCTGCCTGCCTGCCTGCCTGCTTGCCTGCCTGCCTGCCTGCCTGCCTGCCTGCCTGCCTGCCTGCCTGCCTGCCTGCCTGCCTGCCTGCCTGCCTGCCTGCCCAACAACTCACCAACCTACCAATTCACCAACCTACCGAAAAATCAATCCACCAACCCATCAAGCTATCAACACATCAACCCATCGACTCATCGGTCCATCAACCCATCAACCCATCTACCCATCGGCCCATCAACACATCAAATTATCTACTCATCAACCCATCAACCCATCAATTCATCAACCCATAAACCCAACAACATATCAACCCACCAACCCATCATACCATCATACCATCAACCCATCAACCCATCAACCCATTAAACCATCAACCCATCAATGCATCAACCCATCAACCCAT
Organism: Ctenicera cuprea; assembly: GCA_958336395.1. NCBI lineage: Eukaryota > Metazoa > Arthropoda > Insecta > Coleoptera > Elateridae > Ctenicera > Ctenicera cuprea. The sequence goes on from OY284493.1 coordinate 58,186, forward strand.
CAACCCATCAACGCATTAACACATCAACACATTACCCCATCTTCCCATCCACCCATCAGCTTAACAACCTACCAACACATTAATCCATGAAACCTGTCAACCATCAACCCGTTAACCAATCAAACCATTAACCCATCAACTCATCAACTCATCAACCCATCAACACATCACCTACCTGCCTGCCTGGCTGCCTGCCTGACTGCCTGCCTGCCTGCCTGCCTGCCTGCTTGCCTGCCTGCCTGCCTGCCTGCCTGCCTGCCTGCCTGCCTGCCTGCCTGCCTGCCTGCCTGCCTGCCTGCCTGCCTGCCTGCCTGCCTGCCTGCCTGCCTGCCTGCCTGCCTGCCTGCCTCTCTGCCTGCCTGCCTGCCTGCCCATCAACCCACCAACCTACCAATTCACCAACCCACCAACAATTCAATCCACCGACCAATCAACCCATCAACCAATTAACCCATCAACCCATCAACAAATCAACCCATCACACTATCACTCCATCAACCTACTAACCCACCAACCAATCAATATATCAACTCATAAACACATCAACCCATCAGCCTGTCAACCCATCAACTCATCAACCCATCAACCCATCAACCCATCAAAACTACAACACATCAACCCAAAAATCCATCACCGCATCAACCCATCAACCCATTAGCCCATCAACCCATCAACCCATTAACACATCAACACTTCACCTCATCACCCCCACCAACCCATCAACCCATCAACTCATTAACCATCTAACCCATCAACCCATCAACCCATCAACCCATCAACTCATCAACCCATCAACTCATCAACCCATCAATCCATCAACGCATTAACCCATCAACCCATCAACACTTCAACCCAACAATCCATCACCTGCCTGCCTGCCTGCCTGCCTGCTTGCCTGCCTGCCTGCCTGCCTGATTGCCTGCCTGCCAAAAATCCATCAACGCATCAACCCATCAACCCATTATCCTATCAACCGATCAACCCATTAACACATCAACACTTCACCCCATCAACCCATCAACCTATTAATTCATCAGCCCACTAACCCATCAACCCATCAACCCATCAACCCATCAACCCATCAACTCATCAACCCATCAACTCAGCACACTATCAATCCATCAACGCATTAACCCATCACCCCATCAGCCCATCAACTCATCAACCCACTAACCCATCAACCCAACAGCTTAACAACCTACCAACTTATTAAACCATCAACCTGTCAACCCATCACCCCATTAACCCATCAACCCATCAACCCATCAACTGAACTCATCAACCCATCAACTCATCAACCCACTAACCCATCAACCCAGCAGCTTAGCAACCTATCAACCCATTAACCCATTAACCCTTCAACCCATCAACCCATCAACTGAACTCATCAACCCATCAACACATCAACTCATCAACCCACTCCACCATCAACCCATCAACCCATCAACACACCAACCTACCAACTCCCCAACCCACCAACAAATCAAACCTCCAACCCATCGACCCACCAACCCATCAACACATCAACACATCAACCCACCAACGAAGCAATCCACCACCCTATCAACCCATCAAACTATCAACTCATCAACTCATCAGCCTATCAACCCATCAACCCATCGACCCATCTACCCATCAGCCTATCAACCCATTAACCCCTCTATCCATCAACCCATCAACCCAACAAGCCATCTACCCATCACCCCATCAACTCATCAACCCATCAATCCATCAACTCATCAACCCATCAACTCATCAACCCATCAATTCATCAACGCATTAACCCATCAACCCATCAACACTTCAACCCAACAACCCATGCCTGCCTGCCTGCCTGCCTGCTTGCGTGCCTGCCTGCCTGCCTGCCTGCCCATCAACACTCCAACCTACCAATTCACCAAACCACCAACAAATCAATCCACCAACCCATCAACCTATCAACACATCAACCCATCGACTCATCGGCCCATCAACCCATCTACCCATCGGCCCATCAACACATCAAATTATCTACTCATCAACCCATCAACCCATCAATTCATCAACCCATAAATCCAACGACACATCAACCCATCAACCCATCATCCCATCAACCCATCTACCCATCGGCCCATCAACACATCAAATTATCTACTCATCAACGCATCAACCCATCAACTCATCAACCCACTAACCCATCAACACATCAACCCATCAACTCATCAACTTATCAACCCATCAACCCATCGACCCATCTACCCATCATCCCATCAACCCATTAACCCCTCTATCCATCAACCCATCTACCCATCTACCCATCACCCCACAAGCCATCAACCCATCAACCCATCAACCCATCAACGCATCAACCCATCAACCCATCGACCCAACGACTCATCGACCCATCAACCCATTAACCCATCTACCCTCAACCCTTCAACCCATCAACCTATCAACCCATCAACCTATCAACCCATCAACTCATGAACCTATCAACCCATCAACCCATCGACCCATCTACCCATCAGCCCATCAACCCATTAACCCCTCTATCCATCAACCCATCTACCCATCTACCCATCACCCAATCAAGCCATCAACCCATCAAGCCATCAACCCATCTACCCATCTCCTCATCAACCCATCAACCCATCAACCCATCAACCCATCAACCCATCAACCCATCAACCCATCAACTCATCAACCCATCAACTCATCAACCCATCAATCCATCAACGCATTAACCCATCAACCCATCAACACTTCAACCCAACAACCCATCACCTTCCTGCCTGCCTGGCTGCCTGGCTGCCTGGCTGCCTGACTGCCTGCCTGCCCGCCTGCCTGCCTGCCTGCCTGCCCATGACTCTCCAACCTACCAATTCAACAACCCACCAACAAATCAATCCACCAACCCATCAACCTGTCAACACATCAACCCATCGACTCATCGACCCATCAACCCATCAACCCATCTACCCATCGGCTCATCAACACATCAAATTATCTACTCATCAACCCATCAACCCATCAACCCATCAACCCATCAACCCATCAATTCATCAACCCATAAACCCAACAACACATCAACCCATCAACCCATCATACCATCAACCCATCAATCCATCAACCCATTAAACCATCAACCCATCTACCCATCAATGCATTAACCCATCAACCCATCAACCCATCAGCCCATCAACCCATTAACACATCAACACATTACCCCATCGTCCCATCCACCCATCAGCTTAACAACCTACCAACTCATTAACGCACCATCATCAACCCATAAACCCAACAACACATCAACCCATCAACCCATCGACCCATCGACCCATCAACTTATCTACCCATCAACCCATCAACACATAAAACCATCAACCAATCAACCCATAAACCCATCAACCCATCAATCCATCAACCCATCAACGCATCAACCCATCAACCTATCAACCCATCAACCCATCGACCCAACGACCCATCAACCCATTAACCCATCTATCCTCAACCCATCAACCCATCAACCTATCAACCCATCAACCTATCAACCCATCAACCTATCAACCCATCAACTCATCAACCTATCAACCCATCAAACCATCGGACCCATCTACCCATCAGCCCATCAACCTATTAACCCTTCTATCCATCAACCCATCAACCTATCAACCCATCAACCTATCAACCTATCAACTCATCAACCCATCGACCCATCAAGCCATCAACCCATCTACCCATCAACCCATCAACCCATCGACCCAACGACTCATCGACCCATCAACCCATTAACCCATCTACCCTCAACCCTTCAACGTATCAACCTATCAACCCATCAACCTATCAACCTATCAACCCATCAACTCATGAACCTATCAACCCATTAACCCATCGACCCATCTACCCATCAGCCCATCAACCCGTTAACCCCTCTATCCATCAACCCATCTACCCATCTACCCATCTACCCATCTACCCATCACCCCATCAAGCCATGAACCCATCAAGCCATCAACCCCTCAACGCATCAACCCATTTACCCATCTACCCTCAACCCATCAACCCATCACGCCATCAACCTATCAACCCAGTAACCTATCAACCCAGCAACTCATCAACCTATCAACCTATCAACCCATCGACCCATCTACCCATCAGCCCATCAACCCATTAACCCCTCTATCCATCAAGCCATCTACCCATCACCCCATCAACCCATCAAGCCATCAACACATCTACCAATCACCCCATCGACTCATCAACCCACTAACCCATCAACCCAACAGCTTAACAACCTACCAACTCATTAACCCACCAACCTGTGAACCCATCAACCCATTATCCCATCAACCCATCAACTTATCAACCCATCAACTCATTAACCCACCCCACCATCAACCCATCAACTCGCCAACCTACCAACTGCCCAACCCAACAACAAATCAAACCACCAACCCATCGACCCATCAACATATCAACACATCAACACATCAACCCACCAACAAAGCAATCCACCAACCCATCAACCTATCAATCAACCTATCAACCCATCAACCCAACAACCCATCAACGCATTAACCAATTAACCCATCAACCAATCAACCCAGCTACCCATCGACCCATTAACCCATCAACTTATCTACCCATCAACCCATCAACACATCAAACCATCAACCCATAAACCCAACAACCCACCAACCCATCAAACCATTAACCCATCAACCCATCAACCCATCAACGCATCAACCCATCAACCCATCAACCAATCAACCCATCAACCCATCGACCCAACGACCCATCTACCCATTAACCCATCTACGCTCAACCCATCAACCCATCAACCTACCAACCCATCAACCTATCAACCCATCAACTCATCAACTTATCAACCCATCAACCCATCGACCCATCTACCCATCAGCTCATCAACCCATTAACCCCTCTATCCATCAACCCATCTACCCATCTACCCATCACCCCATCAAGCCAATCAACCCATCAAGCCATCAACCCATCAACCCATCAACGCATCAACCCATCGACCCATCAACCTATTAACCCATCTACCCTCAACCATCAACCTATCAATCTATCAATCCATCACCCTATCAACCCATCAACCTATCAACCTATCAACCCATCGACCCATCAACCCATTAACCCTTCTATCTATTAACCCATCTACCCATCTGCCCATCACCCCATCAACCCATCAACCCATCAACCCATCAACCCATCAACCCATCAACCCATCAACTCATCAACCCATCGACCCATCTACCCATCAGCCCATCAACCCATTAACCCCTCAATCCATCAACCCATCTACCCATCACCCCATCAAGCCATCACCCCATCAAGCCATCAACCCATCAACCCATCAACGCATCAACCCATCGACCTAACGACCCATCGACCTATCAACCCATTAACCCATCTACCCTCAACCCATCAACCCATCAACCTATCAACCCATCAACTCATCAACCTATCAACCCATCAACCCATCGACCCATCTACCCATCAGCCCATCAACCCACTAACCCCTCTATTCATCAACCCATCTACCCATCACCCCATCAACCCATCAAGCCATCAACCCATCTCCCCATCAACCCATCAAGCCATCTACTCATCAACCCATCAACTCATCAACCCATCAACTCATCAACCCATCAACTCATCAATCCATCAACGCATTAACCCATCAACACTTCAACCCAACAACCCATCACCTGCCTGCCTGCCTGCCTCCCTGCCTGTCTGACTGCCTGACGGTCTGACCGCCTGACCGCCTGACCGCCTGATCGCCTGCCCGCCTGCCCGCCTGCCCGCCTGCCCGTCTGCCCGCCTGCCCCCCTGCCCGCCTGACCGCCTGCCCGCTTGCCCGCCTGCCGGCCTGCCTGCCTGCCTGCCTGCCTGTCTGCCTGTCTGCCTGTCTGTTCCGACCCAACCCGACCCGACCCGACCCGACCGCACCTGACCTGACCTGACCTGACCTGACCTGACCTGACCTGACCTGACCTGACCTGACCTGACCTGACCCGACCCGACCCGACACGACCCGACCCAACCCGACCCGACCCGACAAATACCAACATAGGCATGTAACCACTTAAAAAACACGCCTTTTCAACAAAAAGCCAATGGTGTTTGGTATTTGACAATTGGACCGCTGTAGCTCACGCATATACACATTTTTTGAAATTTGCCAAAATAGCCTCCGTCAAATCAAATACCAACATAGGCATGTAACCACTCAAAAGACGCGTCTTTTCGAGACAAAGCCAATGGTGTTTGGTATTTGACAATTGGACCGCTGTAGCTCACGCAAACACACATTTTTTGAAATTTGCCAAAATAGCCGTCATATCAAACACGAAAATAGGCATGTAACCACTTAAAAAACGCATCTTTTCAAATGGTATCTAGTATTTGAAGGTTGGGCCGCTGTAGCTCACGCAAACACTTATTTTTTGAAATTGGCCGAATTAGCCATATCTCCTTCAAATCAAACACCAACACAGGCATGTAACCACTTTAAAAGACGCGCCTTTTCAAGGCAAAGCTAATGGTGTTTGGTATTTGAGAATTGGATCGCTGTAACTCACGCAAAAACACATTTTTTTAAAGTTGCCAAAATAGCCATATCTCCGTCAAATCAAATACCAACATAGGCATGTAACCACTTAAAAGACGCGCTTTTTCAAGACAAAGCCAATGGTGTTTGGTATTTGAAGATTGGACCACTGTAGCTCACGCAAACACACATTTTTTGAAATATGCCAAAATAACCACTTAACAGACGCGACTTTTCAAGACAAAGCCCATGGTGTTTAGTGTTTGAAGATTGGACCGCTGTAGCTCACTCAAACACACATTTTTTTGTAATTTTCCAAAATAGCCATATCTCCGTCAAATCAAATACCAACATAGGCATGTAACCACTTAAAAGACGCATCTTTTCGGGACAAAGCCAATGGTGTTCGATATTTGAAGATTGGATTTTTTGTGGACTTTGTTGTTCATTTTTTATATTTATATTTATATTCGTGTTTTGCATTAATATTTCCTTTTCAGTTTTTTTTAACATCCGTTGCATATTTTTTATATTCTTGTGTTTAATTCATATTTACTTTTCAGCTCTTTTGAACATTCATCGCTTCATTCTTATATTTTTGTTTTAATTAATATTTTCTTTTCGGCGGCGTATTTTAAACATCGTTGCGTTTTGTTATAATTTACATTTCCGATTTAGGTTTTATAACCTTCGTTGCTTATTTATTTTTTGTACAAATTACACGACACCGGCTTGTGGATGTCAATGCCCTATCAACATTTTTACATGATAGGGGTATAAAAACAATTAATCAATTGTTAGCATTAACATCTTCAGATGAGATAGTATAGGAAACTGTAGTGGAGTTTTTCAACTGCAAGACATATGAGCGCAAACGTAATATAATATCAGCTTTAAGAAACCTAAAAACATCCAATTTTGGCCACATTTCCACACCTTGGAACGTGATTATTATGTACAAAAAATTTTACTTTTCGTTAAAGAGGCCTTAAATAACCGTCAAATCGACAAACCATACTTGGAAATAGGGGCAAATAAAAAAAGTAACCAAAATCGTCGTCTGAAAAATTTTATACTTTTCCGAAATTTGGGAAAAAAGGTTTTTTAATTTTTTGGAGCGAGGTATCGACGTGGTTTTCGCAGTTCGATAGCCCCATCCTTTCTTTGCCTCTCCTCAAAGATTGAAAAAGAAATATTAAAAGATGGCCAAATGCGTAAGACTCGAATTAAGCAAAAAAAAAACCTCAAAACGTCCAATTTTGGCCACTTTTCCATACCTTGAATTTATAAGTAAAATTTTTTTTTTATTTTTAGCTAAAATGACCCTAAATAACTGTCAAATCGACAAACCATACTTGAAAATAAAGACAAATAAAAAAACGTGACCAAAATATATTTTTATTATTTTTCCGAAATTTCGAAAAACTGTTTTCTAACGTTTTTGGAGCGAGCTACCAACGTGTGGTTTTGGCAGTTCGATAGCCCCATCCTTCCTCTACCTCTCCTTAAAGATTGAAAAAAATATCTAGAAGCTGCTTAATGCATAAGACTCGAATTAAGGAATCTGTAGGTTGGTGCTCTATAAGCGAACCTGCATCTTCCAACCAAGTTTAAAATGTTTTGGAATGAGGTAGCGCGTTCCCGTTTAGACATCCTCAAAACCACTCTACATAGGTCTCCCAGTAATTTGAAGTGAATTCCTTAACCGTTTTTTCAGCTTTAAAAACCCTCAAAACGTCCAGTTTCGGCCACATACCTTAAATCGTGAATTAATTTATGTAAATTTATTATTTTTCGCTAAAAACACCTCAAATAACTGTCAAATTGACAAACCATACTTGGAAATAGTAACAAATAAAGAAAAGTAACCAAAATCGTCTGTCTAAAAAATTTATTATTTTTCCGAAATTTCGGAAAGACGGTTTTCTAATTGTTTTGGAGCGATTTTCGCAGTTTGATAGCCTTATCCTTCCTCTACATCTCCTCAAAGATTGAAAGAAAAATATTAAGAGACTTAAGCAATGTGTAGGTTAGTGCTCTATATGCGGACCTGCACTTCCACTTCCAACCAAGACTAAAATGTTTCAGAACGAGGTAGCGCGTTCCCGTTTGGGTAACATCCTCAAAACCACTCTGCATACGTCTCCCATTAATTTGAAGTGAATTCCTTAACTGGTTTTCTTTTTCAGCTTTAAAAAACCTTAAAACGTCTAATTGTGGCCACATTTCCACACCTTAAATCGTGAATATGTAAAATTTTTTTATTTTTCGCTAAAAGGCCCCAAATAACTGCCAAATCAACAAACCATACAATCTGGCCAAGCTGAGCAGAAATTATTAAAACAATTTTTTATCTTACAAAAACAAAAGAAAAACACAATAATGGAAGGAAATGATTTTCTTTTATTACATAGGTACAGCAGTAAAGCCATTACATAAAGTGCCAAATCAGTTTTATATACAGATATAGTAATAGGTAAGGTAACAAACATGTATACAATTTTATTTATTTTAAAGTTTTGCAACTACTATCCCTACAATATCGTCGGGAAACAAAACTGAGATTATATTTAAAAACCGTACCTATTTTCACCACGCATTCTCGTGAAGAATTTAAGTTTTTCGAATAATATAACTAACGGGAACAAACCACAAACACTAAAAAGAAACATAATAAATTAAAATTATTGAAATGGTTTATACAACAATTTACATTTTAATTTACCTATGATGGAGCAATAATAGCAGGTAATTCAGCCTAGATGTCCCAAAAGGATACCAAAATTAACTTTAGCAAGCATCTATGGTACTTAGAAACCTTTAAATTGGCTTTATAAACAATATGTCACTACTTCCCCCTACACCGGAGGGTTCCAACTACTACTGACGCTTGCAAAAGCTAATTTTGGTATACCGAAAAATAGTTGAAATATTAGCTTGAGACATTTAGACATTATCTATCACCTGGTAAAGTGAATTGACAAGATGGCAAATTTATAAAAATAACACAAAAAATTACAAATTCCATAAACCTTTTCCGATGCGTTAATTGCGACGCAACAAGTAAATAATTTAACAAATAAAAAAAATCACAGACAAGCAATGTCTAAAATACTGCCCCTATAATAACAAAAATACCATTAAAACTAAACACTTTCACACACGGTGCATTAAAATTAATATGCGGCAGTTGCCTAATCATAACTGCCACTTTTTGTTTAAATTAAAGTCGCATGGAGGATAATGAACAGCAGTTTTCAAATGCAGCTTGTTAGAAAATTAAATTGTTTCAGAAAAACAATAACGACTGCCGCCGGGTATTTCGTTACAACAAGTCACCGTCTCAAAATTCACGTGTGTTATACGCTAATAATGTAGAGTCTAAATTTCCTAATGGAATATCTTCATAATATTTTTTACTTATGATAATAGCTAATACTAATGATGATGGCCGACTCGACTACAAGAACGATAACCAAAGTGTTTACCTGCCGTAAAAAACTTTTGTCACCGAACTCCCGTCTTTACCCGTGCAATTGTCCCACAAGCAAACGTCGTGGAACAATTGCACCAACAACGTAGACACCGGTTAATTTTAAATATTATTTAAATTGGGACAAATTTCGGCAAAACAGCAGCAGATAATAATTGCCCCGCAAGGTACAGACTGGATACTATGGGTGATCGTCATCTTCGTCTTTCTAGGGCTGTTTACTGCAAATGTAACCACCGCTGCCGTTTACCACTGTGACTGGGGTTGCTTCGATGGAGAATTTGCCATACCTGCAATGCAAATTCAGTTTTATTGTGCTCTAAGTTTGTGACATGTGAAAAATATACAGGGTTATTCATTATAATGTGCACAAGCATGTATCTTTGTTAAAATTATGTTTCAAATAAAAGCTGTGGGGAACCAAAAGGGCCAGATGTTTTTTCTAAAATGAATATTAACGGAGATAAATGCCTGTCAATATAATGAACAACCCTGTATACAGGCTGTTCAAAATTATCCGAGAACTATTACTAACTTCGTTATTATTTGACCTACAAAGTCTGTTAAATTAGCAAAGTAGTACAGTTTTTTGCACTGATTACAATGCTGTATTCAAAAAATAACAATTAGACGTCTTTTTTGAGTTATTCCATAAAATAGTTTTGCTTATAAGTGATCGTGTATTTTTCCATATTCTGAAAGAAAATTTAATTCTGAATCAAAAAATTCTAATGCAATACTCAGCAATAGTACCATGAAGTGGATAATAAAAAAGGTTTTATATTCATAATTTAATTTTCTTTCGAGTTATTCAAAAACATAGGTGTTTAATTTAAAAAAATGTTTTTACGAATAACTCGTAAACAAACGCCGAAATTCAATTGTTTTTTGATTAGAGCATCGTCATCGGCGAAAAAAACTGTAAGACTTTGCTAATTTAACTGACTTTGTAGCTTCAATAATAATAAAGTTAGCAATGGCACCTTAATAATTTCGAACACCTTGTATGTATTCAGAGTGTCATTAAAGTGTCACCCCACTATTATTTCCTAAATTATTAGGAATATCTAATTTTATTCTTAATAAAAGTTGTTGACAATTAACTGTTGCATAATCTAAAATTATTACCCATTATACTGCGTGTTTAGCTATGCCTGTACAGCACATTACTTTGCTCTATTAAATGGAACACCCTGTATAGATACAATTTTAAATGGCTTGCTGGCTACTAACGTATTTCTACGAGAAATGTAAAACATTTGAATCAAGTTTCTCTTCATTTAATAAACCATGTTTTGTATTTTGTTTTAGAGTTACATCGCCTATTGTTTTAAAGCTACCACATCTGATCCATAATAATAAATTTCTAATTACCATATTTTTGTATGAAAACGAAATGTGATACTTTTAAGTGTTATACATTTTTGAAATCTGAATAATTAATGCTACAAAACGGGAGTAACACCAAACATTGGCACTGTTTAAAAAAATATTAATTTTGTAAAATTAACTCACAATAAACGTCAAAATTTTTGAAAAAGTCTCGTACAGCACTAATTTAAAGATCTAAATACTATAACATTTTTATATGTATCTAGAATTAAACATAGAATCTAAAAATGCAATAATGTACAGGGTGTTCCATTTAAAATACCAAATTAATGTGCTGTACAGGCATAACTAAACACCCAGCATAATCGGTAATAATTTTAGGTTATGCAGCAGTTAATTATTAACAACTTCTATTAAGGGAAAAAATGTGATTTTGTCAATAGTTTTAGAAAACAATAGTGGGGCGACATAGTATAAATGACACACTCAATATACAGGGTGTCATCGAAAGTGTAAAGGAAATTTTAAAGGCAAACAGTAGAGATAAAAACAAGACCAGAATATAAATATTTTGCTTTTCTTAAAATACATAGTAATGGAGCTTAAGAGTTTCTGTTATTAACCCTTGGCCTTTTTGAGTGCCACTATTATTTTAAATTATTTTGAAAATAGTGGGTCAGTGTATCTGGTTTCATTTAGGCAACTGTCACAAATCAGATTTGCTAGTTTGCAGTTTGCTCCTGTCAGGTAGTGGTAGACTGTTATAATAAGTAGATGCGAATGGTAGAGAAACAAATGCTGATTACACAGACATGAATTTTATTTACCAAAAAGCAAATAGAAATGCAGAAGAAGCGGTTAGATGGTATCAAAAAAAAAATCCCGAAACGCCGCCAACATTCACCAGGAACATTTGTACGCCTCCATCAGCGAATGCGAGATACAAGAATGATTCAAACAAAGTTTGCAGATTGTGGTAGGCAAAGAACGCGCCACACCATCGATGCTGAAGAAGCTATTCTCCATCAAATGGAGAAAAGCCCTGCTGCTAGCTAGTATTGGAGCTATTTACAGAGCTGTTGTTGTTTCTTGTCATGTGTGGCACTATTACGTGAAAATTGGTTGCGTCCTTACCACATACAACGAGCGGCTCTTGCGTAGACATAAAGAAGATCCAGAGTTTGCTTCCAACATTCTGCTTTACTGATGAGGCAAACTTTTCCCGGCGTGGTGTTATGAACTACCATAATTACCATCATTGGACAAATGGAAACCCCCATATCACAAGAAACGCACGCTTTCAACAAGAATTTTTACATATGTTCAAACCGTTTAATTGGTCCGTATGCAAGTTTTACCAGCACGATTGACTGGAGAAACTTTTTCAAAATATTTTGGAATATGTTCTTCTAGATTTATTAGACGATTTGCCACTAGATTTGCGTCAAAACATGTGGATTCTGGTCGATGGTGCGCCACCACATTGATGACGTCTAGCAACGCATACAGACAGCATGTATCGCTATACAACAAAATCCTAATACTTTTCAACGAGTTCGAAATTCATTTCTGCATCACGCTGAGGCGTGTGTTCAAGTTCGTGGTGGTTATTTTGAACATCTTTTATGATTGTTTTGTTGAGTTTTATTTTTATTTATCATTGCAATTCTGATTGTGACTTCATAAAGTTTAATTAATTAAGTTGCTTTCATAATTTTGACCATATAAAATTTATTAAATTTTGACTGTTGCATTTATTTGTTATTCGTATTTTTAACAGGTCAGTTAAATAAGTCGTTGCTTAATAAAAATTATTTGTAGAAAATATAATTAAAATTAGTAAGCAAAACAAATAATTGTAAAATTTCGGTGCTCTGTCTATTTGTTTTTGGAATCAAACACAGTGGTACTCAAACATTAGAGGCAGACTCTGTAGCTCCATAGGTATGCATGATAAGAAAAAAAATTATTTACATTTATGTATTGTTTTGATCTATACTGCTTGCCTGTGAAATTGCCTTTACACTTTCGATGACACCCTGTATACAGGGTGAAACACTTCTAAACCATTTCACTTGTTTTCTAAACGCAAAGAGATATCAAAGTAATTTTTGGTGTTGTACAGACCTACAATTTTTTAATTATTTATTTTTTCACAAAACACTTGCTGCAATGCCATTTTGTTATTTTTTCAATTGCACCATATATTGTATTCGCCGAATTCAATCCTTTTTTCCTTTCTCTATGCAAATATGTAACATTCTTATACCTTTTCATGAGGAAATTTTTTGAGCAAAACAGAAAACTAAAGCTGATGTGGAAGGAGGCTGTAGAATCTAAACTTGTATAGAATGAAACAATCGCTTTCAATCGAGTAACTCTATGGGAACTAGTTACTTGTTTGGCGTTACTAGATACCGTAAAGTTACTAGACTAAAAACAATTTGTTTTATTCTATTATAGTTTAGATTTTATGACCTGCCAGGTCGTCTTTAGTTAACAGTATTTTTCTCAAAAATTTCCTGATGAAAAGATATAAGAATTTTACATATTTGTATAGAGAAAGGAAAAAAACGAGCTAACTTGGCGAAATACATTATGTGGTACAATTTAAAAAATAACAGAATGGCATTGCGGCGCTAACAAGCGTCGCGTGAAATAATATTTTAATTAAAAAATTGTAGGTCTTTACGGCAGAAACAAGCCTACCAAAAATGACTTTGATATCTCTTTGCATTTGAAAAAATAAGTGAGGTGGTAAGAAGTATTAACTCCACCTGTATGTATATATGTACATATATTTTATATTATAATAGGTACCTGTTGTGTATACAGGTACGTCGCCCTGGTTAAGAGCAGCACTCTCGGTAAGATTAGATGCCGGCGGAGGAGGCATTGCGTACACAGGAGCGCTGGGTTGTTTCCCAGGAGAAGGCTGATGTGTCACGGGTGATCCGCGCGCAGGTGAATCTCCTTCTGCTCCATCCGACATGTCCTCCTAAGAATCACACGTTTCATTACGAGAACCCAGTTCCCGTTAAAAGCAAACATTAACATCCAGTGTTTAGTAATCCTAAGGGTTACAGATAGTTATTACACTGACTTACAGAAATGTCACAAGAGCGTTGCTGCTGCCACCACCACCACTACCATCACCATTATCAAAGCTCATTACTCGAATTGGAAACAAATATGTGTGTGTGTGTGGGTGTGTGTGTATGGGTGTGTGTGTGTGGGTGTGTGTGTGTAATACAGCAGAGAATGGTAGAAAAAAAGGTTAATAAAGGGGGTGGAAGAGCTGTGTACAACATAAAAAACGACTTACCCTACGTTTACTGGGCTGCTGTGTGACAGGCTGACTTGTTCCCCCTTCTTGTTCTTCCCGCTGCAAACATGATGCTATGTCAGAACTCGAAACACAAAATAAACCAAATAATAATAAATGAAAACAATCGGCAAAGAAATAACCAACAAATAAGAACCTATTGCAACAAAAAAAACTCTTTGGCTTTAACGAAATTTTATTTCGTCTGACTTTGTAACAACTCAAAAATTCTGCACTTAGCAACATAGCTGTTAGAAGCTGACTTGTATGAAATTACAGTTCCGGTTTCAACCAAAAGTGACATCCGACTTTCGTTTTTCCAATACAATTATAGTATACTTTTAAAAAATGAGCAAAGCACTTCGCCTGGACTTTCCTATACTTTCGTTATTGTTACTTACTGTATTTCCAATATAGTATGTATATAACATTCTATCATCCAACACTGTTAAGAGGACTAGCAGACAGCTTACAAGTTTATGAAGGGTAAGTGGGAATTTTTGTCTATCTGAAGTAAAACTATTAATACTATTACGCGTTAATGGCAGGCTCATGACATTAACGGAAAAAAATGTGGTACACTGAATAAAATGCTTGTCGCAGTGGTCAAACTGCTAACTGTCATTCAGATTTACAGCCCTGTAATATAATGAAGGTTGGGCAGTGTTGCCAGATGGATGGGAAATTCCAGTTTTCGTGGGAAACTTAGCCTCGAGCGGGAAAAAGGAAAATCAAACAAAATTGGTGGGAAAAGGTAGATTTTTTTAGGTTTTAACAAAGTTTTTTTTTTAATTCTTTTCCCTTACATAATAAGTTATACATAAAAATTGCTTTTGTATTTAATACGCCGTGCCGCCGTATTTGTGAAAACTATTTCTGTGCTCAAAAGAACAGATTTTTCACAATATTTGATAACAGCGCTAGAGAGATTGTCGATATGGCAACCTTGTGGCAAGATTTGTGCTTAGGTTGAGTAAATTACAGTTCTCTTTATAGATTAAATTTGTTGGTTCTTGTACTATTCTGTAATCTGTTGCGGTTTTCAAATACAATGCTTTAAATAAATTATTAAATAATACTCAAGCCACTAGTGCCTTGATATAACCAGTTACGAAGTCTACTTACAGCTGTCTCCGTGGCGCGCAGGTAGAAAATTTGATTCGTATGCGAGAGGTTATGAGTTCAAACCCTGATTAAGCCTACTTTTTTTTTAATTTTTTAGTTACTGTAAAAAGACAATGAGGTTTTCATTATTGCATTTATAATTATTATTTTGTAATGCTCCTTAACAAAATTAATCAGGCGAAGCATACATGTTAACAATAAACGTTTTACAGCTACATAATTAGGTAGAATGTAAATCATTTTGGTGTTAAAACTTAAATTATGTGTTTACTTTTAGTTATTTTGTAAAATAGCAGTACAATTTATGTAGGTACTTAAATTAATCTACCTACGTATTTTCTTCACCTGTAAAAAGTTTAATCGTTAGGTTTTTATGTTTAACCCTATTAATTTTGTTAATATACACATTTAAATAAAACAGTATAAGCCAGATTGTATTTTTAAATTAATTTAAAAAAACGTAGATCTCATTAAGGTTTGAATTCATAAACTCTCGCATTCGAAGCAAACCCTCTACCTGGGTGACACGGAGACATGAAAAAATCGACTTTGTAATGGATTATGTCAATAACTAGCGGCTTGAACATTATTAAATAATTTATTTAAAGCAATTTGTAATTTATATTTAATTTTGAAATAAATTGCCATCAATGTAAAAAAATTGTATCTTTATGTTTAGAACGTCTGCAAGTAATAACATTTTTCTAGAGACATAATATAGAGCTATTTCACTTTCTGCATGTTAATCTGCTATGTTGTACTTGAAATTACTGTATAATGGTGTGTCATGTACTTATGTATGAACTTTGTACACCCAATTACATGTATTCAACAGTTTACCCAGTATTTTATTCCTGAAAGTGGAGGGAAATTTAAACAAAACCGTGGAAAAATTGGAGAGATGGCCTTAAAAACGGGAAATTTGGAAGGCTCAAGAAGCGTTTTGGCTTGCAAACAACATTTTTCTTGTTCCAAATTAACTAAATTTTTATGGTGCAAATACTGAAAACTTTGTTATCCGAACTGCAAACAAACCATAGGCCACAGAGGACACTAGCAAACAAAGGAATGCCTTGTGCCCCAGTCCCATGGGTCAATTTGGTACCTGTCTCAGTTACAACCGAAATTTTTTTCATTGTTGATTTTATAGAAAAAACATTCCTCAGTATTAAAGAAAACTACAGGCAATACAGCAAATTCATCAGTCAAAAACTGAGCGAGAGGGAGAAAATTAATCCCCTTGAACATTGTTGCGCCAAAAAATGAAGTTGTGAATCTTATTCTATCGTTCACGGGCAATTTAGCTTAAACAGGAATTTTTTTATTTTCCCCGGTTTATTAAACAAAGGGGTATGAATACGCGATTTTCAAAAATCCATAAAAGGCGTCACAAAGAAATTAGAGGACTGCAACACGAACCAAATTGTAGCTTATACCTAGCTCTGAGCCTATAGAATTTTTACAAAATCGTGTGACTAGTTGTTGAGCCATCATCGAGCTGGGACACGAATCAATATTTCACTCATCCCTAGGTCTATGAACTTGCAAAATTAAAACAAATCGATGGTTAGTTTTTGAGCAGTATTTTTTTGAAAATTTTAAAATACATTAAACTTCACAATTTTTATGTGTCTAAAAATGCTCGTACATAGTAATATTGTGTCTCCCTCGAGTTTTTACAATAGCAAATTTGAACCAGAACTGCCAGCTTGTTTTTGGTGCAATCTTGGAATGCAATTAAAAGAAATTCTGGAGTGTGGTTTTATACAGATCGACTTACCTGTCGATTCTTGTTTCCGAGTAACATAATTCAACTCAAAATTTTCAAAAAATTATAGCGGTCGCGATTTACAGCTAAAAAATTAGAAAAAAAATCATTAAAGGTCTTCTATCAGAATCCGTTTGCAGATTTGAAAATTCAATTTAAAAAAAATGAAAAAGCACCTCGTCTGGTCTTTCCTATACTTTAGATATTGTTCATAATATACTCAAAAGTATCTTATTATTAATGTGTTACGCCCCAACATTAACTACAAAGAGAAAATAGAAAAGTAACTGTCGACAGGTAGCTGTGTGGGCGTGTGTGTGGGCGTGTGTGTGGGCGTGTGTGTGGGCGTGTGTGTGGGCGTGTGTGTGGGCGTGTCTGTTGGCGTGTCTGTGGGCGTGTCTGTGTCTGTGGGAGTATCTGTGTCTAAGGGCGTGTCTGTGTCTGTGGCCGTGTCTGTCTGTCGGCGTGTCATACCAAAATTTCAAAAATGTATAAAAGATGTCGGGGAGATATTCGCAAGCTAGGGTACGAACCAAATTGCAGCTCATCTTTAGCTCTATGAGACGGAATACTAAAAAAAATCGAATGGCCAGGTTTGAGTAATATTTCTTTGAAAGAAACCGAAATTTTGAAAATTTCTTCACTTCATACCTTTTACGTTTTCGAAAATTTTTGTGCACAGTAACATTGTGTCTCTATCGGGCTATTACGATAAAATATTTGAACCCGATCTGTCAAACTGTTTTTGAGTAATAAGATGCTAGTCAAAATTTTTTTAAGTCATAGCAGCCACCATTTTGAATCTAGAAGGTTCGGAAAAAAGTGTTAGATTTGCCCTAAAGTCTTCTATTGAGTTCAGTTTTCAATATATGATATAATAAAATTTTGTTTTGGAATAAATGTCTCAGCTTCCGATTTCAGATTTTTCTTAATGCATAATTAGTCAGTAAATTTTTGATACACCTCCACATTCAGAAGATTATCGAAGTCAGACTCACCCAGACAGAAATTTAAAAAAAAAACAGTTTTTAGAGCTCCAAAACGTGTATTTCCTTCAAAATATCGAATTCGAAAGTTTTCATGAAATCAATACTTCCCTATAGGTACTGAAAGCATAGAAAAGTAACAATTGAAGTTACTTCCAATTAAAACGAAGGTTTTAATTTTGTTTTAGGATTACAATAATTTATACAGATTAGATCATAATAGTTACATAATTTTTAGGATAATTGCTGTTAAAAGTCAGGTGAAATACCCTGAATATGTATAAAGTTGAGTTAAGTGTTACTAACTGAAAATACAAAATTTTCGGTGATAAGAAATTTTAGTTATTTCTATTCTTTATTCCAAATTCTAAAAAATAATGAACTTTCTAATACCAAATTATTATAAAGTTCTTATACAATGCCAAAATTTCAACGTTGTAACTTCCTAAGTTATTACCACATCTACTATTTGATAGTAAATATTCATATACAAAAAAAAAATAATGCAAAATCAAAAGTTGGTTGTATTTCTTTTAATATATGAAAATGAAGTAAACAAAAGGCTTACCTCACATACTGGTGTAACTAAATGCTAGCGACACATCGTCCAACACTTACCTACTTGTCTCTGGATGTGAGAAATAAAAATCGATGCCCATTACTGCATGCTTAGTTACACATATTGTATATACAGGAAAATTGGCTTACATTTAGTGTATGATAATCCCCGGTGTCTTCAGGTGGGCGAGGCTTACACTTGCCGCAGCAAAAGTTGCAACAGCAACACAGGCAACAGCAGCAATAACAGCCGGTTATGATCCCGCAGACCACAAAAAGAGCCTGTAACATAACACAAGACATGCATAACAGTTATTCCCTAAAAGAAAACAAATTTCTAATAACTATCACCTCGCAGGGCCAACCAAATAACTGAGCACTCTGTATGTATGAAGTGAAAACGACTAGATTTAAATTGTCAGGCATACTGGGACTGCCTTCTTATCATATTAAAGCATTTAAATTCACTTATGTTATGATATATTACAACTTAAGAGGCGAGCAAAGTTCACTGATTAAAAAAAATTGTGCAATCATAATGAGAAAAGCGTGTGAACCATGTTATTTATAGTTAAAGAATGTGTTAATAAATTGATAATGTAGTGGTTGTCCATGTAACATAACCTTAGCAGACAACTTTGAATTTTTTCAATGTTTATCCTTGAAAATATTATTTGATATGTACAAAAAAAAACTTTCAACAATTTGTTTACAGTAAAATTACCTTGCACCATGTCGAGGTAACCACGAAATAGGCATTAACATTTTCTTCCCCAAACTGTTCTGCAATATAAAGACCTAGAGAGCCGTAGTTATCGTAAATGTTTCGTTTAGTAGGGTCGCTTAGAATAGAGTGAGCCCTATTCACTTCCTTGAACTTTTCAGCTGCTTCAGGGTTATTTGGATTTTTGTCTGGATGATACTTCAAAGCCAACCGTCGATATGTTTTTTTTATGTCGTCTGCTGTGGCAGTCTTTGGCAAAGCCAATGTCTCGTACAACGAATCTCCTTGCGTCCTACAACAAGAATCCTATAGCTAGTCTCGTTCGGACGTTAAATGCATTAGAAGAAAGTTTCGCTATATCACTTAAAAATATTACTTGCAGTATTGGTGATTCATTCGGGTGTTTTCACACAAAATACCTACACCCTTATGATCGACAAATTTTTGATACTCACGAAAGTTTCCTTTTCGAATCCATTTCGTTTTATTCTAACGCACATACGTCCACTAAAATTTTCACAAATACCGTACGGGATGCCCTAATTATCAACAATTTCCAAACATCTTTAACTACAACTGCTAATTTGACAACAGACAATGTTAGGCACCAACTGCCAGCTGATTAAGTCGATATATTTAGGGAATGCCAACACAAATAATAATCGAATGATTTTCCATATCTAATAATTGCCGTTCGAACAAATTTAATATACAAATGGTTCATTCGGATAGAATTGTTCGGATAAACCTAGGCGGTAAAAACATTTTCGTGCTTCTTGCTTCTCGACTGCTCTGATAAACAAATTCTCGTTTACCTCGGCAAAAATAGCCAAACCTTAGGCTTCGAATAGTTCGAAATTCGATTGCAGTCGTAACTAACCACTATTGCTACCGTGTTCGTCCCCTCCGGCTTTATGCACCAGTGTAACTTAACCACTCTGCCTTATTTTCTATATAGTAATTCCGGAGCCCTTCGACCTGTCTCAACTTGCGATAACCGCGACTGCAGCCTGAGATTATTTAAATTTAACCCAAACGACGCGCTGCCGGTATTATTTTTTTTAAGTTACCAAAACAAGCGCAGTGCGTAGGCCACAGGTTCACTGGTTATTTCAAGGTCACGTGACTGTTCTATTATAACCTTTTTAACTGGTCACGTGACCTTGATATAACCGGTTCCACGAAACCGATTATGATAAAAATTGCACAGTATGTAACAACTTATTATTGATTATTGCATATCAAATTGGAAACTTAGCTAACAGGGATCAACAGTTATTCAAGTAAAACTGCATCTTAGAGGTCATCTTCAACCGCCTATTACTCTTAAAGTTCAAGGAAGCATTTTTGAAAACATGTTAAACCAACCTTTTCGTCCTATTTTTAAACGTACCTTCGTTTGCTAAGAGGCAAGAAATTTTCCAACACCCTGTATAAAAAAATCTATTTTTAATTTTTTATTACGAATATATTGATTTATTTTTTTCATATTATGTAAATTTAATTACGTTGTACCCTGTATTTGCCAGGAAGAAAATACCGGATTTATTCATTTGGATTCTGTCTGCATTCGCAGTCTAGACATTTGCAGGTGGCTAATGTAATCCTAATCGTTTCAACGAAACACACAAAACCGAAAATTTTAAAATCGTTCGAATTATCCTACGTAAGTGTAACCTCTCGAAATATCTCGCTAATCGAACAATTGGATTATTTTCATTCGAAATATCCCACTACTACGCTAAAACTGAGTTGTTTTAAGCTATTTCTCAAATCATTGGCTAGATGTCAGCAGGATGAATGCGGTGCTATTTGTTATGTAATAACCACTGAACTATACTTATACGTGATAACAGATAATATTTACCAAATTGTCCAAAATATACTTAGTGATTCAACAGATGGCAGCACGTAATACCAGCGAATCATAGACCTTAATATTAACAGTTACCAATTTTGACCTATATTTTTTAAGTTAGCCACATTTGGCCCTTCTCCCCCTAGTAGATAATATTTGAAAAAACCTACTCGCGTTCCTTTTTTAGAGACGGCTCAAGAAAAATTTTGCAAATTATTATAACAGGTGGAAATTTACAATGCAGGACATAGGATATAGGAAGTATGTTCAGATGGGGGCATATTAAACCATTTCTGAAAATAACCGTGCAGGTAAATTATATAAGGTCTCCACTTTAGTTTTGCACAGTATTACAATCTTAGAAACTATAAGAGATACGATACTGGTTAAGCTACAAAACAGTTTCGCTTCTACTCATGCTATTAAGAGTATCTGAACAAATTCGTCATGGCGGCGCTGGTTTTTATGGTTGCCAAAATATTTCAGATTTTCTTATGAAAACTGGTATTTAAATGTAAAACAGTCATCAGAATGCAATGACATAATCAGAATTGTTAAATGTTTTTCGTTTTTAAAAAAGTATAACCCGCTACTTTGCATTTTTATACGTACCATTTGATACAGAAACAAAAACATGTTTCCATGTTTCACGGCACTCTTGATTTCATAAAGTTATTGACATTTGAAGTTGTGCAAAATGGACATTAATAAATTATGACACCCTATGTAATAAACTGCCGTTTTTAACATACTGCTATAAACTATTAATAACGTGTTAATGGTCTATGCAAAGTAGCAGTGGCTGCATGTTTTCGGTACCCAAAATATTAATTTTGAAACAGACAACTGTCAAAACCGTCAAATAACTCAAAAACCACTAATTTTAAGATCATAGTACCTTAATATCAAGAGATCCAAAAAAACTGATCCTCAGCGGGTTGTGGAATGAAGTCACGTCTTTGCTAGACTAAGGAAATGTTTATGTTAGATAATAATTAAAACCTAACCTGAAATTGACATTATAAACATTCCCAGTCTACCAAAAACGTGACTTTTCATTCCACAGCTCGCTGAGGATCAGTTTTTTTTGGATCTCTTGATACTGTTATATTTCGAATTAAATGTAGAATACAAAAATGCAATAATATACAGGGTGTTCCATTTAAAATAACAAAGTAATATGCTGTACAGCATTAACTTACTCTGTACAATTAGGTAGTAACAATTTTAGGTTATGCAACAGTTAATCAGTCAATGTATATGCTCCTTTTTATTTTTCTTCTCTATTAATGTTTCTTTAAAAAACTATTTTTATAGAATTAACACATGCTTTAAGTAATTGATCTGCTGCTTTTATTTTATTTTCACTACTTGTATTTACATATATAATTTTTTATAATTATCACCAAGTATATTATCTCCATCTTGAACTTTTTCCAAATCTAAATCCATTTTACCAATAATTTATCAAATACATTGGAATTTTCATTAATTAATTTTAACTTTTCATAGTTTCCCGAGTCTGGATTATTTAAATGTACCTATTCCTTCTATCTATAATATCTGCTTTTAATTTAAATTTTAAACTGCATTTAGTAAGTTAAAATGCAAGTGGCATTTTCTGTAATATGCGTATGTTAGCTAAACTTTGTCATTCATTTGTATTTGTAAAAAATGATTTTTCTATTTTGGTTCTTTACCGACTACTTTATGAAACTCATTTGGATTTCATAAAGCAACTTCTTAAAGAATTCGAAATTTTATTTTGTTAGGTTGGTGACAACCATGTGACAACAAAACCTTCACGCGTTATAAACATAACCTTCTAATTGTAAGTTCTAAAAATTAAGAATATAGTGGGGTGCAAGATAATTCTTCTTCCATCTTATCTTCAAATCTCAGGTATTTTAAAAATTAAATCACTTTCAAACACAGTTTGTCTAAATTTTAATTTGACAGTAGTTTGAAATTGTTTTAAATGTTACCAACAGCCATATAACAAAAACAAAAAATTTTCCTAATCGATTATATTTTTAAATTAAAATATAAAATAAGGTAATTTTTAACTTTTTTGGACCAAAATAGAAAAAATAGTATAAAATACACGTTTCATAAGACATTTAAGCGCACTTGCCCATTACTTGGACGCGTGCTCTAAAATCATGTCTTATGAAACTTGTTTTTTAATATACTATTAACCTGCTTCCTACTTTTAACGCAAATTTGTGAGTTCATACAGCGTCCTGCGAAATGTTTGCAACATATGGTAAAAATTTTTATTATTACATAGAATTTACCAAAAAAAAATATTTTTGGGACGGTTCTGCATCTCAGGTAACCTAAAAATTGATTTAGACATAGATCACGTGACTTCAGGTTTGGCGGGAAATTAAAAAAAAATAAATGATTTTGTGAAAAATCGCCTGAAAAAATATCAAAAAAAGTTGATTAGAAAAAAGTGTTCAAAATCCAATTCTGACGCCATGTGCAAAATTGCAACAAAAATGTTAGTATATTAAAAATTGCGTTTTTTTTTAAATATTTTTATGTTAAATCACTAAATCCTAATTTTTTTCATTGGAATTAATTGATTCCAGTGAAATTCATTTGTTTAGGTCCTAATCAAACACAATGTTTTTAACACTCTTGGAATAACTAATTGAAAGTAATCGTTTTCTCTCTTACTTATCAACGCAGTACGTCTCATCTCCGCAAGTTTCAACTCCGAAAATGTACTACCTGCTGGACACGACCCTCGTTTACCTGCAATAAGTACCCTTCGATAATAATGCAGTATGTCGTTACTCGTTTCATACTAATACAAACCGAACTTTGTAGCTGCCAAGTTAAAATTATTTCGACTATAGTCGTTGTCCTTTTATTGAATTATCTACATTATGCTCATAGCATGTGGTCTTTTTGTAATAAAATGCTCAAAACTTTTGCACAATGCAAAGTGTGACACGTTGTTAAAAACAGAATAAAAAAACTCTATTCAAATATGAAAAAATTTAAATTGCTGACCATAGGGAAAAAAATTGACAATCGAAAATAAACAATGGTAATAGTTATACCAAATCTGATAAAAAAATTTAACTTCAGCATAAAAATGTGTCCTAATAATGTGTTAACTAGTAGAAATATGTAACACAAATGACAAAGGAGTTATCGCCGAAAACAAAAATTCAAAATTTTCATTTTTCTCAGTGCTTTCGGAAACTAAGCAAGATAGCTCCAATTTCTATTTACATTATTAGTGGGCATAAAATTTCACAACTTTTCTCTAATTTAACCATTGTGGCATCTCTTCAAATAAGCGAAATCCCAATAGTTAACTTGCAATTTGATACATCATGTATAGTCAAAGACACAAACCTAAGGGAAACAAAAAAAGTACAGCCAGATTAAATGGCAGCAAATTCAAAAATGTGGTGAATCAAAGCTCGGCAAATTAGCAACTTTAGTAACCAAATGTTAAAATTAGCGACCTACACAAAAGCTACTTAATCTAAAAAAAAGGTGACCATTTGTGAACCCCAAAAATGCAATAACATACTCCATTTAAAATAACAAAGGAATGTGCTGAAGAGGCATAACTAAACACCCTGTGCAATTAGTAACAATTTAAGGTTATACATCAGTTAATGTAAAAACAACCTTTATTAAGAAAAAAATATCGATATTCTCAATAGTTTCAGAAATAATAGTGGGGTGACATTTAAATGTCACCCTGTATACAAAAAAAAATATATATATAACTTTTCAAATAAATGTACAAACACAAAATAATATAATTTTGGCTTTATAGATAATTCCGATTTTTTTCTGTTCACACTCTGCTTAATCATATTTGCGTTGCATCTACAATATAACTTACATTGCGATGTATCATAAAACAAAGATTTCAGTATTATCAATTTATTATTCTGGGAAAAACTAAATCCCACGTTTTTACACTTAATCTAAAAAATAATGAAGCGTTGTTGGCATTTTATGTAGTATATACAGCTTGTAAAAGTAATATGAATCTATCAATAATAATAATAATAATAGTAATACGTTGCTATCAGACCTCTCGATACTTCGGCCGACTTCTTTATAATAAGCTCTTAAAGAATCTAGAACGCCTTCATATCATTTTGGCATATTTATCATTTGTCAAAATTACAATGAGGCACCCTACTAAGAGAATCCTCGTTTGAACTCGGCTCTCAAATTAAATAAATGAAAGTTCTTTTTAGCACATTACCACCTTTAAGAAGGATAAGAATGTTAACATTGCCTTGCCCAAGTTCAACGAGGCACAAAAAAAATAATACAAGAACCAAGTGTGCATCACGATCTATTCAAGCTTCCGAGCAGTACAATAATATGAAGAAAAACGTGAAGGACACTCCCAAAAACAAAAAAGGAAACAAAAGAGTAGAAATATCACTGCCACAATTTTGCCTGCGGAGAGTTTTACGAAAGCTGCACCTGCAATTCCGATATATCGGTTGTCATATCGTCGGTCATATCGGCTGGTGGATTTGGATCTTCATATTTTTCCTCAAACTTTTCTTCGTACTTGGTTTCTGGCATCTCTTCTATAACAGATTCGGTAGATTCTTCGTTGCCACCACTGGTCGAGGTTGCTGCTACATTTCCGTCAACTACAGTTGTACCTTCGTTTGGCTGTTGCGGAGGCGGATTAGGTTTGGTACGACCGTACTTTTCATGAATATTACGATGACGTTTAAGAGCAAATCGATCGGAGAAACCGACGCTGCATATGTCACACTTGAAAGGTTTCTCCCCTGAGTGCACCTTGGCGTGATTTTTAAGATGCGTTGCTTGATTGAAACACGAGCCACAAATATCGCATCGGTACGGTTTTTCTCCGGTGTGTATACGTCGGTGGTTCCAGAGCGTGGAGTGACGTGCAAAGGACTTGTCGCACACTTCACATACATAAGGACGCTCGCCAGAATGTATACGCTCGTGGTTTTTCAAATGCGGCGATTGTGAGAACTGCATACCGCAAACGTTGCATCGATATGGCTTCTCACCTGTATGAATGCGAGAATGGTTTTTTAAATAGGCAGCCTTCGCAAACGCTAATCCGCAAATGTTGCACTTGAAGTTCTTCTCTCCGGTATGCAACCGCTTATGAGACCACAGAGAAGAGTAGCGACTGAAGGAGCCTGAAAAAAAAATTGCAAAATATCTTACAAAAATAATACAGGCTAAAAATTGTTCATTTTATGCCACAATGTTGCGTACTTTATTCATTATCAAACAAACTTAAAAAAATGTATATATACAGGGTGAGTCATCAATGTGTTACGGCAACTCTCCATTAATTTGCAAATGGTTTGTAAAATTAATTACTTTCCTTAATAAAAATTATTAAGCGCCCCCTGAACTATAATTTGATGTACTTAAATCTTTTTTTATCATTTAATGTGAGTGACCTATGGGTTCGTTCACAATTTTCTTAAGGAGCCAGAGGAACTACAGGATATCTCCCACAGCGGGGTACTAGCCTTTGGCTTAAGTACGGGTCTGTATGAGGAGAATGCCTGAACTAGCGGTCGATGTACAATGGGCCAATTATGCGGTGCGTGTTGCGGAGTTCCGTACCGCCGTAAGAAGAAGAAGAAGGTAATCATAGTTTAAGCATAAAACAACAAAGTGCATTATTTGAAAGTGCTGAATCTTTGTCTAGTTCTTCTACCGGCGCATTAGCTGCACGCTCCAACTTTATAATGAATTTATTGTTCCACAGTCCTGTTTCAAGCACTAGTCAACAAAGCCAGTAGATCCAGTTGGAACATAGTAGCACCATCTCTTTGTATCATACGGAAACCGTGATTCTGAGAGAAATACTTTTACCCGAGAAGATTTTTAATGAGAGAAATATTTTTATGGGATAACTTTTTTCCAGAGAGAAATATTTTTAGGAAAACATCTTTCAAGAGAGAATTATTTTTAGGAGAGAACATTTACCAAGAGAGAAATGATTTTGAGTGAACTTTTTTTTAAGGGGGGAAATATTTTTAACAGAGAACATTTTTCCAGAGGGAAGTATTTTTATAAATGAACTTTTTACAAACAGAAAAATATTTTGGAGTAGATTTTTTTAAGAGAAATATTTTTATGAGTGAACTTTTTTCAAGGTCGAAACATTTCCGGAAAAAAAATAAAAATAAATCTCTAAAAAAAATTTTCATACTGAAATATTTTCCTTTTCTTCGTTGAAAAAAATTCAATATTGTAAAAAAAGGCCTCATAATAAGCAGCTAAATAAAAATTAAATAAATTTTATTATAGCAATACAAGCTCTAAATTAACAAAACAAGTAACAATAGGAAAGCAGTTGAAACAAAGTTGTAAAAGGCTGTCCTTTCAATGCAATGTCTGCTTTTTTTTTAAATTCAGGTCCTGCTTTTATATGGAGGTAATTGCTAATTTTATCGAAATTTTAAGGGTACAAAACTTTTATCATTGAAAAGAAACAAAATTAATACAGGTCGCTATTATGTATGGGACCAAAGCTCCCCTGCTCAAACGGTTTGAGATATGAATTTCATATTTGGTATATGGTAATTTGAGATTATTTTGCATATTCCGAAATAAACTAATTTTTTTTTGCATATACCTTTTAAGCGCGGACGCCATCTTGAGTTTTTTTAAATAACAACCTAGGCTATGTTATACATCAATAGAAAGCTTATTTTTTTCTCTTTTCAGAAATATTAAACATGTATAGAAATTCTCATGATGATTGGTTATGGTGACAGAAGACGAACACACGACAAGGTACGTCATTTATTTAATACGGCACATCCCGATCGGAATCCAATTAGTAGATCTACAGTAAGTAGGACTTTAGAAAGATTTACTGAAAGTGGAAGCGTAAAAGATCGTCCTAAATCTGGTAGACCAAGATCTGCCACAAATGAAGAGAATTCCCTTGAGGTAGTACTGGATGTGGTTGAGCAACCTCAAACGTCTGTGCAGCAACTTGCCTTAAACCACGATATGAGTAGACGTTCCATTCAAACAATTTTAAAAAGTAATAAGTTTTATTTATTTATTATTTATTACATATTCAATTGAAGGCAGTCAGCTGTCAGCTGCTTATATCTCTATAGTATACATGTATTTGGTTGTACATGACTACATGATGTATAAAATAATGATAATATAGCTACTGTTTGCATCACAGAAAATTGTCTAGTTTATTTTTAAAAGTGTTCAAAGTCCTAGCACTTACAATTTCTTGCGGAAGTCGGTTCCACGAGTCTACTACTCGGTTCGTTAGGAAATGTTTGCGCGTATTTGAAGCGAAGCGGTCTTTGCGTAACTTGAAATCATGTCCACGTAGTTGATGGTTCTCACTGAATGTAAACATATCTCTTAAACCACTGCAATTGTACTGTCCGGTTATAATCTTGTATGTTTCAATTAGATCACCACGTTCACGTCTGCACTTCAGGGAGGTTAAGCTGAGCCTATTAAGCCTTTCTTCATATGGCAAACGGTGGAAGCCAACTGGAAATTTTGTTGCCCGTCGCTGTACATTTTCCAGTAGGGTAATATCCTTTTCGAAATAGGGAGACCATATTGCAAATCCAAATTCCAGCACAGGCCGAACATAGGTTTTGCAGATTTTTATGAACAATTCTGGAGTTAGTACTGAAAAAGCTCTACGTATCAAATATAGCAGTGAGTTTGCTTTTTTAACAATGTTGGTTATATGTGATTCCCACTTGAGATTATGTGTTATTTCAATGCCCAAGTCCTTTTGTGATGTGACGTTTTTAACTACTTGATTTCCCAACTTGTACTGAAGATGTGGGTTGTTTTTTCCCATGTGAAGCACTGTACACTTTTCTTTGTTTAGCGTTAGTAGCCATTCTTCAGTCCACTTGAAGATTCTCTGCAGATCTTCTTGAATGATGTCACTCTCGATTAATGGGTTTGCAAAGAATTTTGTATCATCTGCGAATACACTCACTGTGGATATTATCAACTGTCCGAGGTCTGCAACATAGATAAGAAAAAGTAGGGGACCAAGAACAGAGCCCTGTGGGACTCCACTCACGACGTTATAAGTGTCAGATACTATCTCTCCTATTTTAACTTGGTAGGTTCTTTTGGTAAGAAATGCCTTTATCCATGCCAGTAATGGCCCTTGAATGCCAAGATGTTCTAGTTTCAAGATAAGTCGGTCGTGGGGAACGCGATCAAAAGCTTTTTCAAAGTCAAGGTATACTACATCAATGAGTTCACTCTGATCAATTAATCTAGTCCACACATTTAGGCAACTTAATAAGTTCGTTATGATTGATCTACCCGGTATAAAGCCATGTTGCTCATCTGGAATTATATTGTGCGCAAGAAGGAAGGGGACCATACTGTTAATGATAATTCTTTCCATACATTTACAGACAACAGAAGTAAGACTGATAGGACGATAATAACTGATGGATTCTAAGCGAGTTCCTTTTTTGTAGATAGGAGTAACAGTTGCATGTTTCCAGATTTTTGGAAGTTCTCCGCTTTGGAACGACGAAGTCATGATGTGTGAAAGTATCGGAGACAGAGATGCAGAACTATTTTTGAGAAAGGCTGTTGGTAGGTTTTCAGGTCCAGGTGCAGATTTGTCGTCCAAAGACATCAAAACTTTTTGAATTTCCTGCTCTGTGAAGGTTACGTTTGATAGTGAATCGACGACTCTAGGAAGTTGAGTAACCTTTGGTGGGTTTCCAGCGGACACTTGTATGTAGGCTTTATGAAATTGGTCTGCAAATAGATTTGCAATGGTTATTGGCTCAGTGATCATGGATCCACTTGCAGACTTGAGAACTTTAGGCAAAGTTGGCCTTGAATTAAGTGGCTTCCCGATGTAATTGTAAAAGTGTACGAGTTCCCTTGTCCAGTATGCTCTTTTCATATTCAGCTTGTGCTTGCCGTATCTTAGCAGTTATTCTGCTTCTCAGTGTTTTGTATTCTTCATACAGATTCGTGTCAGGATTAACACGGTAAGAATCCCACTTTCTTTTCTGCGATTAACCTTATTACATCTTTCCTAATCCATGGCTTTGTACTCGCTTTCTTTCCACGAAGTCTTGATACAGGTACGCAATCGGATATTATTTTAAGTGCAGATGTGTAAAATGAATTCCATTTGTGCTGTATGCCATCTTCTTGGGTGATATTCGTACCAATTTCCAGGAACTTGGTATTTATTTCTTCATAATCTGCCTTTCTAAAGTTACGTTGCTGGGAATGTTTGAAGTTTGTCACATCCTCAATAGCGACTGAAATCTGAAGGGTACAGATAAGAACAGAGTGATCACTTTTGCCAATGGGAGCATTATAGGTGATGTTGCTAAAATTTTACCCTTACAAAGTACATTTAGTACAAGAATTGGCAGAAGACGATTTCAACAGAAGGCTTGAGTTTTGTGAGCGGGCAATGGAAGTTATTTCTGAAAATGACAATTTTGCCAATTCAGTTGTATTCTCGGATGAAGCTACTTTTCGTTTGAATGGATCTGTCAACAGGCACAACTGTAGATACTGGTCTGAAACCAACCCCCATTAGATGGAAGAAGTTCACACCCAGCGACCCCAGAAAGTTAATGTATGGGCTGGTATCGTTGGTCACAATATTATTGGACCATTTATCATTGAAGGCAACCTTACGTAGGAGAGATATCTTCAAATGCTACAGGAAAATATTATTCCTCAAATTATAGAACTCTTTCCAAATCATGATAACCCAAATGCAGTCAACGAAAACATCTGATGTCAGCAAGATGGTGCGCCTCCCCACTATAGACTTGCAGTGCGCAATTATTTAAGCGACATTTTTCATCGGCGTTGGATCGGGAGAAGAGGAACCGTGGAGTGGCTCGTTCGGTCACCAGATTTGTCTCCTTTAGATTTTTTTTGTTGGGCCATTTAAAAAGTCGCATTTATTTAAATAGACCTGACAATTTAGAAGAATTGAAAAATCGTATTCGTGCTGAAATGGCTGCTATTTCTCACAATTCTTTGCGCGACTCTTTAGACAATTTAAAAAAGCGCATTCATTATTGCTAAGAAGTAAATGGGCAGCAACATCTCCTCTCCTAACTACTGTTAATTAATAATGTTGTTGTTGCCATTTTTATTTAAGAAATGTTGTTTGTTATCCTATTAATTTTAATTACTGTTTGTGTTTTGTTTATTTATGACGTTTTGTTAATGCAAGTGTTACTAGATTTGAGTAAATGTGCAGTGACGAATTAACCAAGTACAACAGCTCGAAGTAGGTCGCTCCATCTCTTTCTGTGGAACTGCTGTGCGATGAAACAAAGGTTCTTTTCAGAACCACGATTTTGTTTAAAAAAAGTTTTTTCCTGAAAAAAATATTAGTCCTAAACGATGCCTCAAATGTTTTTTTAATTTTTCTGCGTTATCTTCTTGTTTAATATTTCTGGAAAAAGAGAAAAAAAAACTTTCTATTGATGTATCACACAGCCTAGGTTGCTATTTGAAAAAAAAAAATGGCGGTCGCGCTTAAAAACTAAATGCAAAAAAAATTTTTTTTACTTCAGAATATGAAAAATAACCTCAAATTAACATATACCAAATATAAAACGCATATCTCAAACCGTTTGACCAGGGGAGCTGTGGTCCCATACATAATAGCGACCCTGTATGTGCTGCAATTCAAACAAGTTACTGATGTTGCCATAGCTTACTCACATTTCAATAATTTGAAAACAACTAATTTTATAATCATAGTACCTTTACATTTTTATACCTATCTAGGGCGTATACAGGGCGTTTTATTTAAAATAACAAAGTTATGTGCTCTGCAGGCATAACTAAACATCCAGCATAATTGGTAATAATTATTGATTATGCAGCAGTTCACTATCAACAACTCTTATTAAGAAAAAAATTGATATTCCCAATAGTTTAGAAAATAGTGACGCTTAAATGACTTAAATGACCTGTATCAAAAAAAATTAAATACATCACAGAATAGCTTGCTAGGTGCAATTTGCAAACGAAACACAAAATAAAAGGGTAACACTTGGGCGACTCGTCCTGTTTATGATAACATTAATAAAAATATTATAATAAATACTAACCATTACAAATATTACAGTGGAATGGCTTGTCTACATTATTTTGCTGATTTTTAGAACCACCGATGAAAATTATGCCGCTACCATTGCATTTGGTACACTTCGTAACAGAGGCGACGCCACGTCTTTTCACAGGATGGGCATTTTTTATTGCTAATGGAATGGAATTCTGAGTGCCTGCACAAAAAGAAAAAAATGACAATTGACAGTCGATTATTTTCTTGGCTTGATAATTTAACTTTTTTCGTTTGCATCAAATCTATTTTGTTTATTTTGAATTGTTGTACCAACAAATAATTTATTCTAATTTAACCAAATAATTATCTTAAATTCTAAATTTCTTTTCTCATTTTACCTAATACCTGTACTTGACCAGTCCAGCAAAACAAAATTGCACAGATATAAAATAAAATGGAAAATTTTTAAGTAATAAATAAAGAACATACTAAATTTACCCAAATTAGAAGTTGTCTGAGTGCCGGTGGACTCTTCAAACTTGACGGTAGAGGAGGAATCGGGAGCCGTTGCCACCACAAATATCTGCGGCTGGATTGCCTCTGCTGACAAACACGTTTCGCACTTTACTTTCATGACGGCACGTTTCTTGTTGGTATCCTGAGGCAAGGGAGCACCGCACGATTCACAATTTTTTATTTTGAGCGTGTTTTGAGGCTGAGTTTGTGATGGGGGTGGCTGTTGCTGCTGCTGCACCTGTTGCTGTTGGGGCTGATGCGACTGGATTTTGTGCGACTTGAGATCCGTCTGGGTATTGAACGTAAGACCGCATTCCTCGCAGGAGTATCGAATGCGGTCTGCCGAAACAATTTGAATTTGGGCCGGCTGCGGTTGCGGCTGTCCCTGCACCTGCACCGTAATCTGTTGCTGCTGTTGGCCTTGTTGCTGCTGGTCGGCACCTTGTGCCCCTCCCTGATGAATGCGCTTGTGGTGGTTTAACAGACTAAGATGGGCAAACATCAGGCCACACACTTCACATTTGAAAGTGATATTTGAAATGGTGTTCTGTGCAAGAGACATCTGGTTCACGAGGGCATAATTGTAGGAAAATGGCTGCGTAATATAGCACTTGTCATCCGATAATTGTGACATGTTGACGGTCGAATGCTGGGTTTGTGCCACAGTGGCCGTGTTCGGAGCAGCTATTTTATGAATCATGTTCACGTTGGTGTAGCAGAATGCAGGAAAGGTCTCCTTCTGCCCTCCATCCTGTCCACCCTTATCCTTATCCTGCTGTTGCTGCTGAGACGTTTGATACTGAATCTGCGACTGCTGTGTGGTTATAGTGTTTGGATCGAACATCTTGTCGGTGTATCAAATGAGGGCACCAGCGATGGATTCTCTGGACTGGCTCGAAACATAACATAGGTACATTAATTGCGGCAGTCGGGAGAGGAAAGGAAAGGCGGCGGAGGCCCATCGCGTCAAGTTTATAAAAATTTGCTATTTGACAAGGCACTCGCACCTTTTTCGTGCAACTAATAATTGAACCAAGAACGACACCCGGGGAACGCTATCGCATAAGTCGGCACGGTACACAATAAAATAAGAAAAATAAACGGGAGGAATTTGGGGTGCGGTCGCGTTAGCAGAAAAAAAGACCAGACACCAAATTTTAGGCGTAAAATTTTTGCAAAGACTTCTACGTTCGCACGCACCGCTCTCTTCACGGATTCGAAAGTTTTTCTCGTCTCTCGCTCAAATTTATCTCTTTTTACAACAAAGACGCTGATAAAATTGAAATGAAATAAGGATATAAAGTAACAAAGAAAGCCATTTACCTTTGCTCTCACTCGAAGTGCTGTTCGCGACGCCGACGTTCAAAGTCGCCAATTTCGATTATTTTCACAGCAAGTCGACGCCATACAGTCGCAAGCCGGTTCGGGACCGAGCGAACAATCGAAACATGGACAAATTTACGGAGAAATTTTTATAAAAACGCAGAAAAAATGCTAAAACGCTTGTGTCTATCTCACTTTAGAAAATGGCTGACGATCCTTGCCATCTTTGTCCCCCTTACGTGCGAGTACGCCTGCGTCTTGTTTTCTCTAATCCGCCGATTGTCGGAACGTCGATTTAGCGTTACGTCGAAGCGTTGAACTTTAATTTTCCATTATTTCTTTGCCACATCAAATTTTTGCGACACGGGGTTCACCGAACGCGCCAAAACGAAAATAGGCAGGTGGCGAACGTGATCGATCCAAAATAATTAACCTTTGGCGTGGTTATTCTTGGAAATTCGTCGTAACACCGGATCGACGTTGCGAACGTTATCAGTTTGTTTTGGGACTTTTAATTCTTCCCCCAACAGTTGCGGGTTGTGTGTGGTGGTTGCGATGTCGGATTTAGGCAGTGGAGATGAGGGGTCGAGTTCACAAAGTGAGTAAAAAAAAACCAACCCCGCGTAACTGAAAAGGCGCAAAATTCGGTATTTACGCGACGCTACGCCGCAGATTTGCCCGGCCGGCTTTGCATCCGAGGCCCCTCAACGTCTTCTTACAAGTGACAGGGAAAACAAAATGGCGAACTCGATCTTTTGTACGTCAGAAAACTGAGACTACGACGTCGGTGTCCTTCGAACGAGGGTGCCTCGGCTGGACCCCGGTGTTGGACCATTTTTTCGAAGCGCTCCCGCCTTTCGTTTCGGCCCTAGCCAGTTCGGATTGTTGGCGGAGGCGTCCAGGCAGGACGGAAATGGCCGTAATATGGGGTACATTGTGTTAGGCCGCGATGACCTTGGCCAACAGCCTTTAGGTTGCGTTTATCTTGCATACGCGTCGAAAATGACCCTTACGGCCTCGCATTTCCAATGTTCGCTGATCAATTTCGGAGCCGTTTTTCGGTCGTAATTTTTTGTCACAAAGAGAAATTGCTCATTTTCGCCAGGATTCACATGTAATTTTTGTAAAACTCTCTCCTTTTTAGAATACCACCAAGGGATGGAGCAGGGCAGTGCAGATTACGATCCAGGTAATCAATCTTTTAATTTGTGTCTAGTTTTTAAGCAAATTGGACGGTAATAAAAGCAGCGTCGCAAAATTCTTCACGCTCTCTCGCGGCGACTACCGATCGAAAAATGATATCACCCGTTGCTGGCGCAAGTTGAATGGGAATCTTGTCGGGTGATTCATGCATTTCCAGGAATGTGTAGTAAGACTTTACTATAGACCACCGCTCAGATCGGGCAATGATTCATGGTCTCACTTCGAAAAAAGAACGGTTTTGGTGCGAGCGGTGGCGGCGAATTTTCTTCGCGTTTTTCTTTTGGATTGTTTCAGTTTTTTTCGCGTTTGTGTTTGTCCGTTATTTTCGTTTCGTATTGCCCGACATTCACTTGCGTTCGCCAAGTCGGCTGGATTGTTTATTAACTGTTGTTCCCATTGGCGGATATCGAAATTTGTTTTTGTCCGCACAGTCCAGCCAGCTTTGTGGGGCGCTCGTGTTACCAAAAAAAGTTTAGTAGAAAAATTGTCGATGCCATTTACCGCCGTAGTCGTGCCAGTATGGAAAACATACCTGAATTTGAGTGGACGTACAGAAAGATACAATATTGGCACGATCCAGGTGTGTGTCGGAGCCTATGGTTTTTTTATTACGATGTGTTATTAACAATGGTGTGTGTATTTATTGTAGGTCAGCAGGGGCCGGCCGAGCAGGAGCTGGCAACCAAAATGTTGCAGATCCAGAGTAAACGATTCTACCTGGACGTGAAGCAAAACCGGCGAGGTCGATTCATCAAGGTAGCAGAGGTACGATGTCATTAATTTGTATGCTTCTCTCGTACTTGCTATCCTAACAACACGTATCATGTAGATTGGTGCGGATGGACGGCGCTCGCAGATCTTTCTTGCACTGTCTACGGCAGCCGAATTTCGAGATCATCTGTCCACCTTTAGCGATTTCTATTCTTCACTAGGTGCGTATGTTTCACTTTATGCCAAAACGCACCGTACTATCCGTAATAGACAATTATCTTCTCGTTTTCCACCAAGGTCCGCCAAATCCGGAGAATGTGCCCGAAGATGGGAAGCTGCGTAGCGAGATGATGGTCAAGGACAACAGACGCTATTACCTGGATCTGAAGGAGAATTCGCGCGGTCGTTTTCTACGGGTATCGCAGACGATCACACGTGGCGGTCCTCGTTCTCAGGTGGCCATTCCTGCCCAAGGTATGATTGAATTTCGGGACGCGCTCACGGATTTGCTGGACGAGTTCAGTGCCGACGAGCATGCGTACAAACCAGACCTACCCGAAGGTAGGCATGTGCACGTCGACAACAAGAACTTTTACTTTGACATCGGCCAGAATAATCGTGGCGTTTACATGCGCATCTCCGAGGTCAAGACCAACTTTCGTACGGCCATCACCATTCCGGAGAAGAGTTGGCCACGTTTTCGTGACATTTTGGCCGATTATTGCGATAAGATAAAGCCAGGCAGCAGCACCGCTGGAACTTCCACGGTCACTGCATCCGAACAGCCGCATACGATGGTAATTATTAATGGATAATTTAGCGATAATTTGACAAAGTTTTGATATATTTTTGCGTGTTGCAAAAGAGATCAGAAAAGTTAGACTTAGAGTTTCTTATAGTACTGAAACTAATAAGCAGGTTAAAAAAGTTTTTAAAGAGAAGCAAACGAGCGTAATTGTAATCGGTTGAAATAAGTCTCATCTCATTACCGTAAATTTGATTTCTGCGAAGTATGTGACATGCATAGTGTAGACTTTTTGCTCGTCATTGGGATCTTTAAAACTATGAAAGGAAGTAAGTCTGTTGAGTTATAAAAAAGAGTGGCATTGGCATAGCTTATAAGAATATCTGGACAAATTTGCTGTCAACCCAATCCTGAAATATTGGGACAAAATAAAACTGAAATTTTTCATTTTTAAATAGAGCTGTAAGCCTTGTGACGCGATCGTTATTTTTTTGATAAATAGCATTACACCTATTTTTTGTCTTATCAAGTGTGCAGAAGGGTAGGCTAAACGTTACAAAAAAAAATTATATTAACATTTTTTATCTCTAGACTCCTGTTAGAATTAATTAGGGGCGTGGAAAGAGTTGGAGCACAGGATAGTCCAACGCGTGGCTAAATTACAAAATATTTGTATGAAAAATTTGTATACAGGGTAAATCATTTAACCGTCGCCCTACTATTATTTCTTAAAATATTGAGAACATAAATTGAAACGAGGAAGCCATCTCGATCTTACTGCCTAAGCAAATATTTATATTGCCCTTTAAGAGAATCCTCGATGACATCACTACTCAGTTACGTGACAGTACAGGGCAGCCCATTTTTGATGCATGATATGGGTAACTTTGTTAATATTAAAATTAGGATGAAAATGCAATTTGCATCTTATTTGGCCAACTTTTTATGGCAAATGTAA
Source organism: Ctenicera cuprea (assembly GCA_958336395.1). NCBI lineage: Eukaryota > Metazoa > Arthropoda > Insecta > Coleoptera > Elateridae > Ctenicera > Ctenicera cuprea. Next base: position 96,459 of record OY284493.1, read on the forward strand.
TGGTAAAAACGAAAACTGAAAATCTTTTGTTTTCAAGTTACAGTCGCTGGTTGCAGAGTGAAACTTTTATTTTTTCTACTAGGAGCTATAACTCGTTTAATTCCAAAAATCTGAAGGATGCTTTTAATAGATTTTTGTTGTTTTGATTACAGTGGCGTGCTTGGACTTTTTATATTTGTGACCGTTTTTAAGTTATAACTCAAAACATCTTTTTTTTTATAGAAACTATGATAGTCTTTCACAACTTAGTTTGACGGTTACTCGCTTTTGTTTTGAACAGTCCAATACACAGATTTCTAATAGTTTTACTAGATACACGACTAGTACGCAAAGAATGTAGCTAGTCGGCCATTTTGTATTTGGGCAAAGTCTGTTTTGACATTTCACAAATTCGAACATTTCAACGTTAATATAAACATTTAAATCTAATTTTTAAAGTTTTAAAACCTAATTTTCGAGGCATGCCGCAACCGTGTTGTGCGGTGGATTGTAAAAACTACTACAGAATTTGTATCAAAACGTTCAGTGGGGAGATCCCAATGGTGTGTAAAATAATTGTGGGCATCCTCTGCTGTATAAATGATTTCTGAAAAAAAAGCAAACATTTTTTGTTCGTACAATAGGAAATTTTTTAAGAGAAATTTTAATGCCTTCCAGGTCGGCAACAGTAGCAGCAACACCCAGCAGCATCAACAGGACTCGTCTGGTGGTGGTGGTGGCGGCTCGAGTATGAAATGAGGTTGGCAGCTCCTCTAGGCTGTCACTAGGTCATATTAAACTAATTGTATGGAGGCGGAGTTGTCGCTGCGGCTCCCGAGCCCTGACATTGTCGACCGGGGACCGGGAAGGGCCGCTGCGTCCCGGGTCTTGTTTTGGTTGGTTGGTTTCTGTGCAGTGTTCCAAACACTATAAATGTTAGATGATGATATATTCTATATTCTATGTTACGAGTTACTAAATTATTTATTATTATTATTAACTATTATTACCATTACTATAACAATTTTATTATGACATTTAATTTTTGAGCCTCGTTTTTCATTGAGCACTGACTGTGTTTTACAACATAAATTATATGGTTAGCGGGTAGTGGTGTTAGAGCATCCTCGGGAGAATACGTTAAAAAAAAGTTGGTTGGTCGATTGGGATTTTTGAGACAGACAGAGAAAGAGAGAGAATAAAAAGGGAAGAACGGGTGTGCGAGTCAACAGCAACACGATTCGATTCGGACTGCCAACGGCTCGGGGTTTTCCTGGGGAGCATCCTGTGAGTCGTCCAGGTGGTCCGGGCTAGGGTTCAACACCCTCTCACGAGCCGCCGCCTCGACAACAACAAAGAAAGAAAAAAAACATTCTTACAAACAAATGTGATTAGATCTTATTAAATTATTTTTTTAAGTTAATACGATGTTAGCCTCGAAATTTTATATGTGAAACTACTTATAAAGAGTTTATACTACAATATTATTATTATTATTATTATTATTATTATTGTTCGTATTTTATTATTATAAAATTGGAGGTCTCGTTCGAAGAGGTCCAGTATCTTTTCTGTTTTCTTGTTGTGTGAATTTTACTTTAATACAAGGAATGCCGTTTTACTTTTTATTCTGAATTATGAAAAACAAGGTTGTGTTTCCCTCCAGTAACTAACTAATTTACGACGTTAAAAATTGAATTTTAGACGTAACAAATTTATTTTCGGACGCCAAAGAATATATTTTGAATTTGATTTTTTGATGTCGAAACATTTTCAGACGTCAACATTTTTTTGACGTCAATAAATTATTTTCTTACGTTAAAACTTTTCCAGAATGTATGAAAGTAATCTTTATTTAGCACAAAGCTAACAAATTCAACGTCTAAATATTTTTTAGACGTCAATAAATGATTTTCTGACATCGAAAGTTGATTTTTTGACTTCAAAACATCTTCAAAATTCTAAAAGACTTTTTTTGACGGCGATAAATGATTTTCTGACCTCAAATGTTGATTTTTGTAGTAAAAAAATGGACTTTTTTTATATTAACCTTTTTTTTAATGTCGCATTAAAAAATGAGTTTTACGTCAAAAAATTGTTGAAATATATTAATAAATTAAATATTATTTATTTTTTGACATCCAGAAATATGTTTTGATGTAATAAATGTTTTAATAAAGTTAAAACGGCCCTTCATACAGGAACAAATTGCACACGCAAAGTGTATGTTTGAAAAGGGAATTTGCGCTTGTTTGTTTTGGAAAAAAAGACGTGGGCAGACACAGGATCTTTTGTGACGTGACTTCCATTTTTTTATTTGGTTAACATTATATGTTACTTTTATTGTTTCCGACACGTTATTCGTTGAACGAACATTTTTAGATTTTTATTTTTGTAGCCCTAGTCAACAAGTCGATCTTTAACTGGTCCGGTGGCGCGTGTCCGTGAGGTTGCGCGTATGGACGCTAATACGGCGCCCGAAATGATGCCAATCTCGTCCTTCCGTTTGCGTCTTGGTTTTCCTCGGCGGCCATGCGCTTCCGTCGGACCTGAGCTTTTAGCGACGTAATTATTGAAAAATTAATGTTGCAAAAACAGATTACGATCAGATAATGTATCAAGTACTATTATTATTATTATTACAGGTGGGAGACTTTTAAATTGTGTATTAAATACTGCTGGACATTTTTAAGTACATGCACTAGTTTGAATGTCGTCCTGTTTTCGAGACACGACTGTCATCACAAGCTGCCATTCTTGTCTCAGAAGACGGTTGTCAATCCTACAGTTGGCGCTACTGCGATCCACCTGCTTGACACTTCCCGGGAACTATTTCGGATCGTTTTGTACGACAGTTTTTCAATTTTGCGTTTCTCTCTCACTCACTCACTTTGGATCGCAGTAACGCAAACTTTTAGTACCTAATTATTATTTAATCCATAGGTTCGGCGGATGTCTTGTACACGATTCGATAGGAATCGTGTAGGAGACGATGCCGTGACAAGGATGCGTTTGCCGCAGAGACGTGTGTCGTCTCCCACTCTGACTTTGCACGTACGAGCGGGTACGTTGTCGGATGCGGCGATCGCATCCGCCATAGATAAGGTGATGTGTTCTTTAACAATTCATAGATGTCGTAAGTACATAGGTATGCTTCATTAAGCTGGACACGAGGGGTTTTTGCTCACGTTTGTAGTTTATCAAAACACACTGTGGCATGCATGACTATGTTAGTGCTCATACTGTGATATACAACTAAAAAAATATAATCAAATCGATTGGGATTGGGTTGCATTTGATGTGATTAGGGTGTGCCGAACGTGTCTCTAGTAGAGTACTTCGCGGAGTAGTTTTCCGTTTGGTATCTGCCTCCCCACATTTACATATTTTATTATATTGGTCTTGGAGTGAACAGTTAAAATCCAATTTGTATGTCGTACTTCTTTCCGTTTATAGATCCGGAAATTATGTTGTTGTGTTAATTCGGCACGTTGCGATTTGAATCGTGCAAAACAGGGGTAAAAGTTAAAAGACGATGGTAACCGAGCGATTTTGATAATTTCAACAAATGTGGTGTCAAAAATGTAGCCGAGTGTTGGCCGTTGTCATCGTCGTCATAACTGTGGTACTGCCGTACAAGGTGTGCTCCAGCGCGTGTCCGGGTTTGCAACCCGCTCGTCCACCTTCAGGTTCTGGCAAATACAACCGGAGTAGTAACGGGTGGACTGGTAGAACAACAGTACGTGTTATTGCGGTAGTTGGTAACATTCTACACCACGGATCCTCACTGTTGCGCTGCTAATGCGCCTTCAATACACTGTCATTATTTATATTGAAATGTTATTTTAAAACATTCAGTTACAAAAAATAAAACATTTTTAAAAACTGGTGTATGTACCTTCTTCCTTTTGTATTATTTATATGCTATATAATACCTTTTTTTTATTATACCAGGTAGCAAAAAAAATTGAAAAGAGAAAAATTGCATAATCTAAAATTATTACCAATACACTAGGTGTTTAATTATGCATGCAGAGCACATTACTTTGCTATTTTAAACTAAAGATAGAAAACTATTGAAGTACTACTATGAGCTTAAAATTAGCAGTTTCAGAGATAGCCAAAAAGATTACCCGAGAGGAATCGGGACTTGTCACTTGAAGGATTCCAAAATTTGAACATTTATTGAATTAACTTACATTATATTTTGTTCATTGTAAATAAAGGTTACTATTGTAGCGTTTGAAGTGTTTTGTTGAAATCCGTGGTCTGCTTACTGGCGTCAACTTTTTTTTTTACATTTTTCTCGAAATATTTTTAATATAAATAATATGAAAGTTTCATATAATAGAAACGAGAAAAAATCTGTCTAGCTGCCTAAGAAAATATTTATAATGTAATTTAGGAAAATTGTCGATGACGCCACTGCTGTCACGTTCTAGTACAGAAAAGTTTTGAATAAACGTACATTGAATTACATAGTATAAAAATAAAATTATTATCACTTAATCAGGGTATCGCGAGTTTCAGGTATAGTTTAGAAAATATTTTACAAGATGAGCGCCATTTTGAAAATTTTTTTTTAAATAAGAAGGGGGGTCGAGTGACACCTCATTTGAAAAGTTTTAATTCTGCGTCTGATCCTAGAGTTTTAAAGAAAAATATTTGGCCATAACAAAATGGCGGATTTTAAACAAATGGGCTCACTCAATTCAAAACTGTTTTGATTTTTTTATCCAAGGTCGAGTGACGCCTCATTTGAAAGGTCTTTTAGTTCTGCGCCTGATCCTAGAGTTCCAAAGAAAAATATTCAGCCATAACAAAACGGCGGATTTTAAACAAATGAACTCGCTCAATTCAAAATTGTTTTGATTTTTTTATGCAGTAGTCCAAGTTTTCATTTGCAGTACAAAATTTTCCCAGAAATAACTCAGTTGGCTGGAAATAATATTGAAAACGTTATGTTCCAACAAGACGGTGCGCCGCCTCATTATTATAGGCCTCTTTCTGACTTTCTCAGCGAACATTTTCTTGGAAGATGGATTGGTAGGCGGAGGCTTGTAATAGTCGGCTCGCTTCCCAGATTTAACTTTCTTAGATTTTTTTCTATGGGAATATCTGAAATCGAAAGTGTACAGAACCCGTCCAGAAACAATTGAAGAACTGGAGCAACGCATTACAGAAGTTTGCAGAAATATCACTCCAGAAACTTATGAAAATGTAAGGCAGGAATTTCATAACCGACTTTTTATGTGCCAAGAAGTGAATAGTAAACATTTCGAACACTTAATTAATTTAGACTTCTTTACCTTCAAACATTGTCATTTTGTTATGGCTGAATATTTTTCTTTGAAACTCTAGGATCAGACGCAGAACTAAAAGACCTTTCGAATGAGGTGTCACTCGACCCCCCTTTCCATTTAAAAAAATTCAACATGGCGCCCAGTCGCCATTTTGGATGATACAAAATTTTAATATGGTCTGAAAGATAGTATTTAATTTCCCATTACAGCACACCAAATTTTGTGGAAAAATATCAAGTCGTTCAAAAGTTAGTTGGGGGGGGGGGGGGTTACTTTATAGACACAGTGTATAATAAAGACGTTAAAAACAATCTCGCACTAACTCGCCCTGTGTACCTATATATCTATAAAATTATCAGGAATCCATCATTCCAGAACAGGTGACATACCAACATGGCGAGGTAGAGCACGCAAAGTATCGAACATAAGCTGTTGATATTGTTTTGACCACAGCACAACAAAATGTTGGCATTTTTAATTTCAGATGTTTTACTTGAGAAAACGACGCTTATTTAACACAAGGAAATAGCTAACCAAGTGTATACCTTTGCCCAAGGTGGCCATCGTATAGTATAATTTATAATTAGTATGCATGAACCCTTGTTGCTATAGCCTTATTATGTGGTGTTTTAGAAAGAGCAAGGAAACTACTAAATGTGCTATTTCGCGCAAACATTGTTTTTTTTTCACAATTACAATTGGAATTTGGTCAACAATTTTGATTGTAATTACAAAAATTTATAATTTTCAACCATTGTGTAAACTAAAACGTTCTGGTCTGATAGATCGGACACCATCAAGAAGATGGCTGACATAACATAACATATAAGGTGTTTATTGACATTTAAAGTAAAATATTGACGATCGAGTACTTTTTTATAGGTTCCTGCCCTCGGATCTCTATGTCATGTACTGCAAAATTGAGACCGGTGGATCATAACAACAAGCGGTTCGTGCATCCTTGTTTTATATTGTTTCGTGGTCGCCATATTGGTTTGGCTTGTGTGACTTCATGTTTAAATAATGGATTATACTAGGTGTTTAGTTATGCCGGTGTAGCACATTGCTTGTTATTTTTAATCAAACGATCTATTAAAACTGTACTTATTAAGGAAAAATATTTTCACAATTGTGTTTTGTTTTTGAGATATAACACAAACATGCATTTTTTAAATTGAATTCATATTTTATTTTAACAAATTTAAAAAGTTGATTTCTTCATGTTTTTACTGATATAATTATAGTTGATATAAGTACCTGATTTAGAACTCAAAGAAAATATTGATAAAAAGAACGCTCCTATCATCAGTAGCCCATGAAGAAAGTCAAAATGACGTTCTTAAGAAGAATATCTAGTCTGGTTATAAGTGATGGTGTGCTTGTCTCTACTTGGCAACCAGTACAACGATTACTTTTTAGGTAATAGCAATTAATATACAGCATGTGCCACCTAACCTTGCAAATTTTAGTGGGCTTTGATTCGACTACTTACGCTTTGTTTCGTCGGTAGTCGTCACTTAAACTAGCTCTAATTGGCTGTGGGACAGTGTGGTACACTCTACTAAAAAGTGAAGGTAAATTTATTTATGGTTTACGAAAAATTGTGGATTTTTTGACAAATTAAAAGGCCGTGCGCCATAGGATTAGAAACAGTTTGCTTTGAGGAGGGATTAACGATAATTTAGGTTACGTATAAAAAATACAGCAAAGAAACTAGAAATGTAATAAAAAACTTTTGCTTTTGCTTGAGAGTGTAACGGCTTCTCGCCTTTTAAACTTATCGTCATTTTTTTTGCAAGGTTAAATGGCACTTGCTGTACTTAATTGTCATTTTATTAATTTTCTAGATGTAAAAAACAAAGCAAGATATTTAGATCTACAACTTTTTCCTTTATCATTTGGTTCTTATTTTCAATATGAACAGAGATAGTTTACTTTTTCAGTTTTCCCTCATATCTAGTAAGCCATCGCTAATTAAGCAACTTCTATCTAATTGAACCTGCTTTGCATCATTTGCACTGTCCCGATCAAAATGAGTTTTGAGATATGGCAATGAAACTTGGCATAAGTAATATGTACAAAAAAAGTTTATTTCTTTAAATATAAATACCTACCTACCAGGTCAACTCGTAAAAAAACATGTTTGTATTTTTTGTTATTGTCTTGGTCCCTTACAATGATTTGAGCCCGATCATATCACTTTAGATGTAAATAAAAATTTACAAAAAGAAAATCAAGTAAGCTTAGAAATGTTCAAAAATAGTGCAGGTCCAAAAATGTCAAAATATTAAGGGTGTCCCACTTAAAATTTGAAAGCTCGAGTCATTTCCAAGTGAAAAAAATTTATCCAAATATGCCTTTTCGGGTATACATTACCTATGCCAAATTTCATTGCCATAATATCTCAAAAGCTCTCTTGAGTATATGTGCTGTTAGTCTAATGATTCCGTTGACATCTTGATCTGCAATAATAATTCTTTGCATATTTTTGTATAAAAATGAAATGTGGATGCTAATGTGCTATATATTTTTAAAATTATAATAATTAATTAATGTGTGCCAAAACAAAAGATTAACGCTATTTAAAAAAATTAAATTGGTAATTCCAGAAAAACTAAATGTGGTATATCAAATCTTATTAGATTCTACTTTCACCCCAGGAAGCTATACGTAAACATTGTCCCATTACTTACAGGACACCCTGTATGGTGCAACTTAAAAAACGGGTCACAGCTCCTTAACATTAATAAATGATAAAAAAGATTTAAGTAAGTCAAACAAGAATTCAGGTAATGTTCTAACAGTTTTGACTGAGCAAAAAAAATTAATTTGACGATTCATTTATAAAATAATAAGCAAAGTGGTGGTGTTTACACGACTTGCTCTATAAAAATTTTAAAAACTAAAAAGCAATGTAAAAAAAAGGCGATTTTTAAAATATAATTATATATTTATCTTAGGTATGGTTATCTACATAAATATACACACGCATACATACATACAAAACATTTCTTCCGCTAGCATTTTATCCCGTTTCAAATTTCCAATTGAACTTGTAACTTTTCAGCATTTATCTTTTCTAGGACAAAACTGCTAGATGAATAAAAGACTAAATCGTACCCTCATTGTGTGTTTTTACACAATACAATCGATATCTTACAGCACCTGAGTAGCGATGCTATTAGTGAAGTACAGTAAAGCACCCGCTAAATTTACAAAAGTGGCTCCCAAAAACACTGCCCGCCACTTACCATCTGCAGCAGTAACTAGAGCGGCAGTTATTGGACCGCAAAGTATACCAGGCACAGTGGCTATGGTATTGCTGATGGCAAATGTTGTTCCGGAATGATTAGGCGCAACATCCACATGGTTGGACAAGTGGCCAGCAGAATTGCATGCCAACAGGCCCATAGATATGGAAACTAATGCTACTGCAAGTGGAAGTTCATCCACTACACAAAAAATGGCAAGAAATAAGCCAGGACCAACTAAACCGATGCTCGTCATTAGTCTTCTCACGCTTAATACCGACCACCCATTCCGGAGCAAAAGGCTATCTGCCACGTGACCGCTGGCAACGCCAAATGCCGAGTTTACTAGGTAGGGTACAGCAGTCAAACTAATCGACTGTGCATTGGCTCCGAGCATTCTGGACAAGTACGTTGGAAGCCACTGCATTATTATGTACGAAGACCAGTTCATAGCAAAGTGCGCTCCGTAGATAGCCCACAGCGGTTTGCTAAGCACAAAATCGGCCCAACGAATATTCCTTATCACCTAAAAACATAGACAAAACGAAATCAACTATGCCATGCTAGTTTGATTGTCTATTCACACTTACTTTCGGCATGTGAAGGGGAAGGGTATCTTCTGGACCAAATCCAAGACCGCTGCCAGGATAGAAGACACACCAGAGAGAGACCCAAATAAATCCCAGTGATCCAAACCAGTAAAATGAGGCCTCCCACGATAAATGTGGACACAACTGTGAAATAAAATAGTAAAGGAAATTAATATAAAACTAGCACCTTCTGTGACCATTCAGTTTTACCACAGAAGCAACTGTTTGTCCAACGGAACCAGAAGCCAATAGGTAACCAAATGCACGACTTCGCTCTTCCACTGGAATGCTATGCGCAAACAAATGAAATATTGTTGGCAGACCTACAACATTTATATTTGATCATTAGCAAATTTTAATGGTAACGAACCGGGTAGAACTACTTGCCTAATCCCTCTGCAAAACCTAAGATAACTCGACAGCCAACGAGAGCCACTACGCTTTCGGCTACAAGCGGCGTGACAAAGGTGGCTATGCTCCATAACAAAACGCTGCAGATCAACACGTTTTTAGCGCCCAATTTGCTAGCCCAAAAACTGCCTGCATTATTGATAAAATTTTCATTTGTTTAATCAACGATAGCATTATCAAATGTAGCTCTAAACGTACCCAGTAGCTGACTAGTGAAGTAGCCGCAAGCAAAAGCAGACAGAATCCAACCCTGCGCATGCAGCGACCAGTGGAACTCGTCCGTCATAGGGACGATAGCTATCGGCATTATCACACGATCTGCACTGTTTATAAAGTTTGCCGCGCTACATAACGCTACGATGCGTGATGTGCGGCTAAACCAGTGAATCCTCATCTTGGATTTACCTGGAATTCTAAAATTTAGTTTTGCTTTGCCGTTTTAGTAAATAGTTTCCTTCATACTGATTGCCTTGCTAATAAAATTATTCATCCATTCCCTAACAGGTGTGTTAAGTAAAGGTAAATAGTAACCATGTTCTATCTCACCAACTGTAAATCCTATGTGATATTAACATTTTCAAATAAATAATGTATAATTCAACTCGGCTATCACATCAACATGCAGCACAAATGTCAAAACGCTAAACTTACGGTGCGAAAATGCAAATTTCCCTATAATAACTTGTCATTAAATTTCAGGGCCCTGTAACATATTAACGGTGGCTATACTGCAAAGGACATGTATTTTTTTGTACACGGTGCTACAAAAGTCATAGGGTGCAAGATTAGTTTTATTTAGATTCTCTTATTGTAGAAGCACAAAAATGAGATGATACTATGGGTCTGTATAATATAATACATATATCACGGCCTCTTCGATACACCGACTATAGGGTAGGATTGCCACCACCTTTATTTGGGCGTATTACCGAACAGTAGGGAAGTAAATTATGTTCTGTGACAATAGGGTTCTGAACTGTCAGTAAGTGAGTGGTCCGGGAAGAAATTGGAAGAAAGTTACTCTAAAAATAGGCTAATAATGAGCTATTAGAGCAAAGCATAACACTCAAATTAAGAAAATAAAAATACACAACAATCTGAAATATTTAAGGTAATTTTGATTTAAATGTTGGATGCTGCGGATGTAATTATTTGTTTAATAAAACTAAAAAAAAAATAAACTTTATTTAAAATTAATGTATATTACACATAAAAATAAAATATCAGTTTAATACATTATTATGCATATATTTGTACCGGGTGATCGTAAAAAACATGATTTAAAGCAGGCCATGACCGAAGTGTTAAAGTTGGCAATACTTAATATAGGCCAACTGTCAAATGTTGACAGTAGCACAGTCTACCTAAATGAATCAGTCATTTCACTCTCCCAAATTTCGTGTACCCGAATTTCAGTGCGCATATTCAACGCTGTTCAATGCGTAGCATAAGGCGCAGTAGTTCTTCACGTGGTTATGACAGTTTGGCGTGGTTTTGCAAAGGTTAGATGACAGTTGACGCTTGTGACAGACAAGGATGTAAGTACATAATATTTAAATCAATGCGCGCGCTTTTTCAAATTCATAAATCTCGCCGATGGATATGACGCGCGGCATAAGGCGCGCTGGCTTTTTGTGTGACACGAACATCAAAGTGCCGACAAGGGAGTGAAATGACTGATTCATTTAGACTGTGACAGTAGTAAAAAATTTTTGTCAGATACATTAAGTTCACGCAAGATGACTGGAAGGTATGGTGTTGTCACTCGAGTTTGATATGGGCGTCACGAAATGTTTTGCGGAGAGATGGCGCAGTAGGTACTAAAAAGACGTTTGCGCGTCAAATTTGAAATCCGCACGCAATGCTATTCTAACCTGACTTTGTTTATACTGTGATATTATAGTCATAACTCAAGAATTATAAGAACATTATAGTGACAACTATTCTCGATCATATTTTCCTATAATTCAATATTTATTGCAATATTGAAAAGGTTAATATTTAATACAGCCTGAAAATTTATATCTTCACACTGATTATCACTGTAGTTATTCAACTTCGAGAAAACGATTGTTAATGCGAGGAGGCGGTAAAACTTGGTTTTGATTTTTTTGGGAAATTCGAAAAAAATCAGATTTCAATGCACTCAGTTTTGACATCGATAAGACTCCAAATGGCTTATTGCAAAGCAAAAACACGAAAAAAAAAAATCGAAAACAAAATTGGTTCTGTAAAGCAATTTGATGCGCCCGATTTGATGTTTATTATGTGCATGGGTCACGGTAGAATGCTACAGTTTATGTAGTTATAGAATGGAATGACTGTAAGGCATTGTAATTAAAAAAAGAAACATGAAAAAAATTGATAATTGACCCATATGAATCATACTTTATTGCTTACTCTAAATATTTCCTTAAACACTATAGAGTACTAATTTTTATTGCAATTATTTAGTGAAAGTAGGCAATAGCAGTAGTAAAGTATAAAGATGTAATCGAATTAGAAGACAACGAAGTAACTGCGCAATTTTATCGTAGAATTAATGCAGTGCTATAATGTCGTTTCGGTTAACAGTTGCCTACGAGGGTACCATCTACCTGCACATATTATAATTGTGTAACATACAAACCGCATAAGCACAAAATGATAAATGTAATTTAAAACATTAAAAATAGAACAGAAACAAAAATCAGTACATAATAATACATTAAAATTGTACTGTATTGACAAAATCTATGCGGACAGTCACTCTAGACATAGTGCATCTCTTTAACATTATAATTAGTAATAAAAACAAGTATTTTAAGTACTTCAAAAGTTTATTATTTACTTGTGTGCGGATAGCGATTATCTTGCAAAATTTCAGAAGGGCTCCTGCCTATTACACAGATCACAATAAACATTGTATAATATTCATCTCAAACCTAAGATTTAAATATCTAAGGGTAGCTTGTATAAACCAGGATTAAAACACATAAAATACGTAAAAAAACATGAAAACATTAAAATCTACGTTAACTAATTTAGTACTTTTTTAGCATGTTAACTTAAGCATTAGACAAGCATTCCAATAAAATATACTTGATATAAACATAAATTAATTAAAAAAATCTTTTACATTATAAAACAATTAATGCGTTTTGCAAGTCTGCAAAAAATTATAATTAAACCATAAACCATACATGACTGCATGTCTGTACGCTTTGAAAAAATACAAATGCAGCTTTCACTGAACAAGTAGTCACTATTATATTTGTCGTTGTCCTACTATGATGGCACGTCGACAAGGTAATCATAACACGGGGTTCTCGACCTGGTAATTCTGCCACTGGGATGGTGACATACCAGTTGCAGTTGAGGAATCAACGCATATTTTTGTGGTTATATGTGGCGATGCACACAGGATGATTGATAATATGTTGGGATGTACTTTCAGTACAGATTAAGAATCTGAAAATAATAAAAAGTTCCTATAAATATTTGCCCAAAAACTCTTTGTTACCGGGCAAGTTGCAGTCTATAGAAGTGGGAACAGTATTACCTCTTCCATAGATTTAATTTCATAAGCAGCTTTTATGGACACATGTTTATAGAATTTACTCTCAAAGTTTTGTGTAAACTATTCTATTCTATCGTATTAAGAAAACACTTATTAGACCTTCATGGCAATTTAATTTTTGAAAAGCATGATATTATCTCGAAAATTGTTAGATTTAGAAATTTTCAACATGAAAACATGTTTTTGGGCAATTTTGTATGGAGAATAAGATTTTTCAAAAACATGCTAAAATCTAAAATATGTAGAACATAATTACGTGACCCCCCCCCCCCCGTACGAGACACCTCTGGTGTTCTTATTCAAACCAAAATTATTACAAATACATGAATAACTAATTACGTGAATAATGCTCACATATGAAATTTTAAAATTTGAGTGCAATTACTGCAAAAGTTATCTACAAAAAGTGATTAGCCTGGTTTATTTTCAAGAAGCTGTAACCCTATAATGAAGGGTTTTCAGGCCCATGTTTATGAGAATTCTTTCAATTATATTTAGATTCTGAATCTATCCTGAAAATTCGTTCCACATGTTATGAATCACACTGTACACCATTGGTTTGGCAAACGAAAATTGTGCAGACTTCATTTAAATGAAGTAAAGGGGCTCTTTTAACTCTTCCTTTATTCGTGTTGTTATGAATCCTAAAAAATATTGCAATCATTATGAGAAACATAATTAAATAGATATAACTATTTAGAAATTGTAGAGTATGCTAAATTGTAGTTAATTTAGCATTAGTGTAATTTTAAATTAAACCATCTTTTTCCATTGTAACATGTAGCTGCGTACTAAAATACAAAGGATGTTGATTGTTTAAATTACAGCAAAAGGAAATTTTTATATGCTGTGATTATTATCAACAGTGATCGGAAGTACAATTCTTTTAACTGCCTGAAAATAATTAATTTAAGTATTTCTCAACTTCTTAACTGTGTTTTTACTAGTTAATTGTTATTCTACATACATATTTGATTAAAATTAAAACAGTACTTACTCGTCTTTAATTTTCTGCTGGTAGTCTGTCTTTTTACTAAGCTGAAGCTTCTACTAAATTGAGTTTTGTGAATTACATTGGTGTGTTAATTAATAAATCACCGAAGTATGCTTTTATTCATTATTATTTTACTTTTTGAACGAATCGAATTGTCTCGTCAACTGTCAGAACATTTCAGGAGGGTAAGGTTAAAATTCACGGGCGCTGTCAAAGCGATGTACCTTCACTGCTGCCCTCTCGCGGTAATACATTTGTGGGTCCCTCCCAAAACAATGTAAATATTAAAAAGTGAAAACACCAATATATATATATTAGCTATCCATGCATCTTGAGTTCACGGATATATAATAAGAACTGCTGGATGCCCGACAAACGCATGCGGTAGTGAAGCAGGTCTGACGTCACGGCGGCCATGTTAGTTGTGGGCAAAACATTGTCAACTAACGTTGTGCTTATGCGTATTTCCTAGTTTTTATTAAAATATTTTAAGTGTCTTATGTATATTTTTAATTCCCACCGTTGCTAACATATATTAATATTATTTATTTATTAGTATTGGGACTAGTTAGTGGTGATAATCAACTTAAAAATGCCGCAATCTTGTGTGGCAGTTGGTTGTACAAATCGACATACAAGAGGGACCTCTTTGCAATTCTTCTCGTAAGTACTAAATATATAAGTAATATAATAAATTAATTAAATAATTTACCGCAGGTTTCCACTAAAAAACGAAAATAAACTTAAGAAGTGGATGAATGCACTACACAGGGATAATTGGACACCTACAAAGTATTCCAGAATTTGTAGCGAGCATTTTAAACCCGAGGATTATTGTGGACCAGGAATGAATGTTCCATATTTGAAAGAAGATGCTGTGCCTTCTATTTTTAAAGCATTTCCCGCACACCTTCAAAAGCAGCCTCCGAAACCGAGGATAAGGAAAAAACGAACTATTAATGTTCGTGATGTGTCTCCCCCAAAGCAGCAACCCAATATTGAAGTGGAATTAGATTCAGAAGCATCTACTTCAAAAAGAATAAAGTTCGAACCAAGTCCAAAGCTGAAAGTAGTAAAAGATAATGTGTTGTTTTACATATGTGGTTATATAGTGAAAAAAATCGTTAGTTCTATAAATTGTGTTAACTGTGCCAATATGCTGATAAAAGATACCAATGAACATAATTACGCACATGCAGGTCCTTATACCAGATACGTAGACACAATTAATAGAGGAGGTCTTGTATCTGCATCAGTAAGTGTCTTTAAAATCGTATCTGAATCAGAAAACGAATTTATGATTGTTACTAACAATGCTTCAAATATTAATAACAATTTTAAATAAAGTTGTAAACAGGTTTGCACTTGATGGTACTATATTGCTATGATATTTAGAGGTGTTTGATTTGACTGGGGTATTGTGGTTGATGGAAAACAATTTTTGGATTGTTTGTTGCAGTTCAATTTACTTTTGGAGATTTATGAAGACTTGTAAGATTTTAATGTTCTGACTTATAAACTCAGGGTCGCGTATTTTTGCTAGAATTCCTGTTATAAATTCTAATAATTGTTATTTTTCGTATGGTACTGAAAGAAAAGACAAACACAACAGATTGATACAAAGACTATTTATGTTAATTGTATTTATAATTTAATTCAGAATTGTTAAAAAGGTTTAGTTTATAAAAAAGTTTTAGAGTTACTTGATTTGTGCGTCGACTAATGTCAGTTTGGATGTCAGTGTCAAAGTCAAAAACATATAAAAGGATACTCCTGATGTGTTTGTTTATAAAATAAAGATCAAAGAAGGAAGACAAAAAGGAGATAAAAAAAAAAGAGAAATTTGTTTAATTAGTTACGGCTCGTCCGTGTAAATAAAGACACAGAATTGAGATCCTCTGGAAGAAGAAAAGAGGAAAAACGGATCTAAAAGTTATATAAAAGTAATAGCGAGAATAAAAGTGAAAAATACAAAGAAGTAACAACGAATTATATATAAAACCAGAAGAATTATAAATAAAAGGTGATCGAGGAAGTTTGTACGTTGGTGATGGTAGTAAAACCAAATTGGTAATAATATAAAAAGCACAAGAAGAAGATTCAGAGTAAGAGAGGTTATTTGTTGTTGCTCGAGAGGCCAGCAGAGCGTTTTGCTAGAGCGAGGAATAAGAAGACGCTAAGATAAGTGTTTATTTGTTAAAAAAAAGACGATATTAGTTAGTAAAATTTATTGATATTTCGGAAACCACATTTAGAAATTGAGTTATTTAATAAAATTATTATTTTGTAAAGTTGATATCTTTGTGTGTTTATTTCTATTTAAAAATTAATTTAAACAATTTATTTTGCAAGCAAAATAACGACCCTGAGAAAGTTAAAAGAGTCTCATAGCAAGTTTAAATTTAATTGCGTGAATTGCAGACAGTTTAGGGATTGTATTTTAGTAATCACAAGACCAAGCATATCATTGCAATTAAAATTGGCGCCCAACGTGGGGCTCGTTGATGTATACTGTGGCATTTTGGTAAATGTTTGGTAACAGTTTTCAACATTAAGCTTATTTGATAAAGAACCCAAAAATATAAAGAACTTTCTTATTTAAAAGAAAGAAGCTTAGTGGAGTAGAGAAAGTTGGGAGCAGCTAGCTATTTAGTTTTTCTTATAGATTTAAAAGGGCGATAATTTGATTTATAAAATGACAGAAGAAAATCGCAAAATGTTGAGAAGTTTACCAAGGAAGGATTATGATGAAGTAGAATTGAAAACATGGATGCAACTGCTGATGAAAAAATTGGACAGTATGGACAAGAAAATGGATAATTTCATTAAAAATATGGATAAAAGAATGGACAGAATGATAAAGAAAATTGACAATAATGCAAGAGAAACTGAAGAAAGTGTGGAAAGTTTAAAAACAAGCGAAGGAAATTTGGAAGATCGAATTGTTAAGAACACACAAGAAGTTACTAAAAAAATTGACAGTAAATTGGGAGATATGAATGATGAGGTATTGGGTGTAGAACAGGTTCAAGATAACACAAAAGAAATCAAAGAAGATCAAGTGGAGGTACAAAATGAGCAGGTTGAATTCGATGAAAAGCATTTGGAGGTTGAAGGTAGAGTGAATCTAAATGAGAGTAAACTAATAATTATAGGGGTTAAGATACAAGAAGAAAGTAGAAGGGATGACGAGGAACTTGAGATAACACAAGAAAAGCTGGAGAACCTGAGTGTTAATGGTTCATCAGGGTATACTAGCATGACAATAATGGGGGCACGTCAATTAAAAGGTGCGCAAAAATTGAAAGGAAACATTAATAAATGTGTAATAATTTTTATATTAAAAATGCAGCTAAGTTATACGTTTACTGTTGCGAGAATTGTAGATTATGGACATAACAATCGGTTAAATTATAGAGAGAGAGGAAAGTAAGATGATGCTGTTGTAAGTTCATAAAGAAAAACTTCTGTTTTTATAAAAATTTCGTTTACTTAAATAATTTATAATTGTTTGATTTTAACAACCACTTATGGTCACCTAAGTTCGTCTAAATTTTAGTAACAAATTTTATTTGGCATTAATTGACTCAGGCGCGCAAGCATCTTTAGTCAAAGAAAAAATAATTTTGGAAAATAAAACTTTAACAGAAAAACATTTAATTAAAATAGGGAAGTTGGAGTTGTTGTCGGCAACGAAGAAAAAAGTTTCTACAATTTCGAAAGCAGTGAATTTAGAAGTTACAATTGGAAATAAAAGTTATGTGACAAGATTTTTGGTAGTACCAGAGTTACAGTTAGATTTTATAATTGGAATAGATTTCATAGAACAAGAAGGGGTTAAAGTTGACGGCGAATATGAATGTATTATAATAAATAATGATAAAATGGAATGGACAAAAGATGGACTATATAATAATAAATAATTATGTCACAAGTGACTTTATAAAGGAGGAGCAGATAGGAATCCCTTGTTGGAAATATAAAGTACAATTAAATAACCTGGTACGTGAAAATATTGACCTCATAAATGAAAAACCGTGTGTAGCGAGAAAACACTTATATAAACTTGAAGTAGATGACAAAGCTCCATTTAATGTTAAAGTTTAACCTTTGTCGTATAGAACACAAGTTAAAGAAGAAATAAATAAAATGTTGGCAGATAATATTATAGAATCATCCACAACTAGTTATGTGAACCCATTGGTGGTTGTTAAGAAGAAAAATGGTAGTCTTCGATTGTGTTTAGATGCTCGTAAAATAAACAATATTACCAAACCATAATATGAATCTCCGCAAACGATGGACAGTTTATTGGCAAGAATTATGGGGGCAAGACAGATACTGAGAAGAATGAATCATGTACAACAGCATGCAAAAGTAGTAGAAGATGTACGTGAGATCTTGGAACAAGCAAGAATCAAAAACAACGCAGCATTGAACAACTATGAAAGAAGGAAGAATAAAAATTAAAAAAAAAAGAAGTTTTATCAGATAGGTGATTTAGTAGTGGTTAAAAACTTAAAAGTTGCAAATAGGGCTGAAAAGATTTGTGCAAAACTACAATTGTTTTATATAGGGCCGTTCAAAATAAATAGGATTTTTGGGGAGAATACTTTTGAGTTAGCTGAGATAGAGAGTGGAAGAATAAGAGGAAGATTTCATATTTCAATGATTTTTCCTTACAATATTAAAGAAGTTTAATGTTGAAATCGATGAAAACAAAATTTTTTCTTTATAAAACTTGTTTAGTTTAATATTCTAAAATTTTATTTTAATCTGGGGGCAAAAATGCTATGATATTTAGAGGTGTTTGATTTGACTGGGGTATTGTGGTTGATGGAAAACAATTTTTGGATTGTTTGTTGCAGTTCAATTTACTTTTGGAGATTTATGAAGACTTGTAAGATTTTAATGTTCTGACTTATAAACTCAGGGTCGCGTATTTTTGCTAGAATTCCTGTTATAAATTCTAATAATTGTTATTTTTCGTATGGTACTGAAAGAAAAGACAAACACAACAGATTGATACAAAGACTATTTATGTTAATTGTATTTATAATTTAATTCAGAATTGTTAAAAAGGTTTAGTTTATAAAAAAGTTTTAGAGTTACTTGATTTGTGCGTCGACTAATGTCAGTTTGGATGTCAGTGTCAAAGTCAAAAACATATAAAAGGATACTCCTGATGTGTTTGTTTATAAAATAAAGATCAAAGAAGGAAGACAAAAAGGAGATAAAAAAAAAAGAGAAATTTGTTTAATTAGTTACGGCTCGTCCGTGTAAATAAAGACACAGAATTGAGATCCTCTGGAAGAAGAAAAGAGGAAAAACGGATCTAAAAGTTATATAAAAGTAATAGCGAGAATAAAAGTGAAAAATACAAAGAAGTAACAACGAATTATATATAAAACCAGAAGAATTATAAATAAAAGGTGATCGAGGAAGTTTGTACGTTGGTGATGGTAGTAAAACCAAATTGGTAATAATATAAAAAGCACAAGAAGAAGATTCAGAGTAAGAGAGGTTATTTGTTGTTGCTCGAGAGGCCAGCAGAGCGTTTTGCTAGAGCGAGGAATAAGAAGACGCTAAGATAAGTGTTTATTTGTTAAAAAAAAGACGATATTAGTTAGTAAAATTTATTGATATTTCGGAAACCACATTTAGAAATTGAGTTATTTAATAAAATTATTATTTTGTAAAGTTGATATCTTTGTGTGTTTATTTCTATTTAAAAATTAATTTAAACAATTTATTTTGCAAGCAAAATAACGACCCTGAGAAAGTTAAAAGAGTCTCATAGCAAGTTTAAATTTAATTGCGTGAATTGCAGACAGTTTAGGGATTGTATTTTAGTAATCACAAGACCAAGCATATCATTGCAATATTTACTAATCATTATGAATGTAATTTCACCGAAATAGCATTTGAATTTCCTCACAAACTACAATTAATAAAATCTGTTGTCAACAGATACCTTAAAATTACATTTTTTTCATTTGGTAAATTTTATACCAATGAAATTATGAAACCAGTTAGCAAACGTCACCAACTGAATAAATTAATTTTATTTAATAGCGAATAACGGACAATCTTAATCATTTATAATAATTTGTAAAATTGTATTTTATTATAATATTTTATTGTATCTAGTTTTATTAATACTTATTAAAATATATTTTACATTATGGAAATATGTATTTCATTGCCAAAATATCATTTATGGTTTATAAATAATTCACAAATGCCCTTACAAAGTTGTTGTATGCACATACGTGTTATTGCATGTTCCAAGGTTGTAGTGCAAATAATTACTACTATGCACATACCAGTTCTTTATTTTTTAAGTTGCGAATGAAACAAAATCCGCCCATGTGACCTTTACTATGCGCAGGGAAACCTGCCCAGCAGTGACGCTAAACAACCACCAGTTGCCACAAACGGAGAAAGCTAAGTACCTTGGTATACACCTAGATCGTCGCCTCACCTGGAAAAAACACATCTGGACTAAGAGAAAGCAACTTGGATTCAAATTCAGAAAAATGTACTGGCTAATCGGCCGTAGGTCACAACTCTCCCTAGAGAACAAGTTGTTGCTCTACAAGACCATCCTAAAACCGGTATGGACTTACGGAATCCAATTATGGGGGATAGCAAGCAACTCCAACATAGAAATTTTGCAACGATTTCAGTCCAAAGTACTGCGAACCATCGTAAACGCTCCATGGTACGTTCCTAACCAGATGATCCATCGAGACCTAAGGATGACCACAGTCAAGGAAGAAATAACCAAATGCAACGTGAAATATCGTGATAGACTCAGTGAACACCCGAACAATTTAGTTGCAAACCTGCTAGACAATAGACGTGAAGTGCGTAGACTCAAGAAGTTAAAACCTTTGGACCTAATAAATAGATTCAATTAGATTTAAGTATTTAATTTAATTTAGTTCTTTTAATTCTATGTAGCCACAAAATAACTTAGTCTAGGCTAAGATGAACTTAAGGGGCTGCGTCAATGGACAAAGCCTCACATGTCATGTATACTAAATGTCACATAAGTTGCTGAATGACCACTCAGGTCAGCTTGCAAATAAACATAGATGTTATAAAAAAAAAAAAAAAAGTTTTCTTCGTTTTTCATTATTTCAATTGTTACCTATCTATGAATATCAAAATGGATTGCCGTGGTAAAAAGATTGTGAACAGGTGCCTACAGGCTAATGGAAAAATGGAAAATAATGAATCCTGCTTTGCAAATATTTTAGAAGACGCAGAATTTATTTACATAAATGAAAATAATACTAATGAGGAGTATTTAAACGTGGCTGAAATCGAGATGGATGCTGAAATGAAAGAAATAACTGACGAAAAACAACTTGAAAATGTACAAGAAAAAATCTCAATAGAAGGAAATAAAAAACTGGAAGAAGATGCCAAAGTAGTTGAAATGGAACAACGTACAGTTTGTACAGAGGAAGACGAAGAAAAAGAGTTTGACCTAACAGTAGAAAATCAAGAACTATATGAAGAAGAGGGTGAAGTGGAAAACATGGACTAAGATCTAAGTTTAACAGAAGAACAATTTGAACAAAAAAGCGAAATAACAATAAAAGATACAACAGAAAAAAATAAACGCAAACGAAATTATAGTCGTAGGATGAAAGGCGATGCTTATGTAGGCTTTAGGCGTCTACGGGGGCAAACGAAAACACCTCAAGATGTTAATAGAAATAAGCGTGAGGTAGGAGAAACTTGTACGTCAAAAGCTTGCAGAAAATCTAATAAAAGAAAGTGCAATTTAATTACCGAAGTGAACGAAAACAAATATTTGAATATTTCTGGAAAAAATTAACTTGGGAGCAACGGGAAGTTTATACAACAGGATTAGTCAAAAGAAGTAATACACAAAGAGAAACACTACAGAAAAAGAATTCTCGTAGATCGCGAACGTATTTGTATTGTTTGAATATTGGTGATGAAACATTAAACGTTTGTAAAAAAATGTTTTTAAGAACCTTAGGAGTTGGAGAATGGTTCGTGCATAACTGCATAACAAAAACAAAAAATCATACAAATGGCAGTGAACCAGCAACGTCATCGATAAAGACCTCTTCTAGAGTAAACCAGCAGAATTTGGATATTACATTTTTGCACAATTTACCAAATTTGCCTAGTCACTATTGTCGAAAAGTGTAACCCTAGCCCTTAATTAGAGTATTTTGATATATTATTGGAAATTTTAAAATCATTTCTTTATCTAGTATTTAAATAATTTACATATTTTATTATTGTGCAATAGCATAGTTCATTTCATATATTTCAACATGCTTGCTTAGGTATTTGGAGTCAGCTTAATGTGTAATTAAGTTTACCCTGAATCTTTTTGAACTTTGGTAAAGTAGGTTAGAAATATGTGCAACAAATTGTGAAGATATATAAATTCTTTTATAAATTGCTGTATTGCAAATTTGCATGAGGAATTAACTTTTGTCAGAAATTACCTTTTTACATTGTTTTTCAATGCAAAACGTATTCACATCAATCATCAAAACTTTATATGCAAAATTGATTTGGAAAAGCTTAGTTCCTCATGGAAGTGAGTTGTTCGCTAGCTACGGGCTAGAACACCACAAAGTTTAGAGTTGTTCTCTAGCTACGGGCTAGAAACATCTCAGAGCTTTCAAGCTTTCAGTTGAAAGCTCTGAGTTTTGTCAAAGTATTTTATAACAGGAAAATAATTTCTTGTTAATTTAAACCAAAAGTTGTTTAATAATATTAGAAGTGTTAATTAATAATCTTGTGATCAAACTTCCAAGTACGTAAGTTAAATGATATTTCTACATTGTAATTTTTGTGCAATTGTTTGTGTTTGTTGGATTTTTATTAATTTATTAATATTGCAATGATATGCTTGGTCTTGTGATTACTAGAACACAATCCCTAAACTGTCTGCAATTCA
Organism: Ctenicera cuprea; assembly: GCA_958336395.1. NCBI lineage: Eukaryota > Metazoa > Arthropoda > Insecta > Coleoptera > Elateridae > Ctenicera > Ctenicera cuprea. The sequence continues at coordinate 119,505 of OY284493.1, forward strand.
CGCAATTAAATTTAAACTTGCTATGAGACTCTTTTAACTCTCTCAGGGTCGTTATTTTGCTTGTAAAATAACTTGTTTAAATTAATTTTTAAATAGAAATAAACACACAAAGATATCAACTTTACAAAATAATAATTTTATTAAATAACTCAAATTCTAAATGTGGTTTCCGAAATATCAATAAATTTTACTAACTAATATCGTCTTTTTTTTAACAAATAAACACTTATCTTAGCGTCTTCTTATTCCTCGCTCTAGCAAAACGCTCTGCTGGCCTCTCGAGCAACAACAAATAACCTCTCTTAATCTGAATCTTCTTCTTGTGCTTTTTATATTATTACCAATTTGGTTTTACTACCATCACCAACGTACAAACTTCCTCGATCACCTTTTATTTATAATTCTTCTGGTTTTATATATAATTCGTTGTTACTTCTTTGTATTTTTCACTTTTATTCTCGCTATTACTTTTATATAACTTTTAGACCCGTTTTTCCTCTTTTCTTCTTCCAGAGGATCTCAATTCTGTGTATTTATTTACACCGACGAGCCGTAACTCATTAAACAAATTTCTTCTTTTTCTCTCCTCTTTTGTCTTCCTTCCTTGATCTTTATTTTTTAATTACAAACAACTAAATCTCATGTCCATCAGTATCCTTTTGCATTCGTTTGTCATTTTGACACTGACATCCTAACTGACTTTTATCGACGCACAAATCAAGTAACTCTAAAACTTTTTATAAACTAAACCTTTTTAACAATTCTGAATTAAATTATAGTTACAATTAACATAAATAAACTTCGTATCAATCAATTGTGTTTGTCTTTTCTTTTTGTAAAAAAACAACCATATGAAAAATAACAATTATTAAAATTTATAACAGGAATTCTAGCAAAAATACTCAACCCTGAGTTTAAAAGTTAGAGTATGAAAATATTACAAGTCTTCATAAATCTCTAAATGAAAATTGAACTGCAGCAAACAATCCAAAAATTGTTTTCCAACAACCACAATACCCCAGTCAAATCAAACACCTCTAAATATCATAGCATTTTTGCCCCCAGATTAAAATAAAATTTTAGAATATTAAACTAAACAAGTTTTATAAAGAAAAAATTTTGTTTTCATCGATTTCAACATTAAACTTCTTTAATATTGTAAGGAAAAATCATTGAAATATGAAATCTTCCTCTTATTCTTCCATTCTCTAACTCAACTAACTCAAAAGTATTCTCCCCAAAAATCCTATTTATTTTGAACGGCCCTATGTAAGACAATTGTAGTTTTGCACAAATCTTTTCAGCCCTATTTGCAACTTTTAAGTTTTTAACCACTACTAAATCACCTATCTGATAAAACTTCTTTCTTTTTAAATTTTTATTCTTCCTTCTTTCATACTTGTTCAAAGCTGCGCTGTTTTTAATCCTTGCTTGTTCTAAAATTTCACGTACATCTTCTACTACTTTTGCATGCTGTTGTACATGATTCATTCTTCTCAGTATCTGTCTTGCCCCCATAATTCTTGCCAATAAATTGTCAATCGTTTTCGGAGATTCATATTATGGTTTGGTAATGTTATTTATTTTACGAGCATCTAAACACAATCGAAGACTACCATTTTTTTTTTTTTTAAACAACCACCAACGGTTTACATAACTAATTGTGGATGATTCTATAATATTATCTACCAACATTTTCTTTATTTCTTCTTTAACTTGTATTCTATATGCAAAAGGTATCGGATAAACTTTAACATTAAATGGAGCTTTGTCATCTACTTCAAGTTTCTGTATGTGATTTCTTGCTACACACGGTTATTCATTAATGAGGTCAATATTTTCACGTACCAGGTTATTTAATTGTACTTTATATTTCCAACAAGGGATTCCTATCTGCTCCTCCTTTATAAAGTCACTTGTGACATAATTATTTATTATTATATAGTCCATCTTTTGTCCATTCCATTTTATCATTATTTATTATAATACATTCATATTCGCCGTCAACTTCAATCCCTTCTTGTTCTCCAACAAGGAATTCCAATCTGCTCCTCCTTTATAAAGTCACTTATGACATAATTATTTATTTTAATATTATTATAATATAATCCATCTTTCGTCCATTCTATTTTATCATTATTTATTATAATACATTTATATTCGCCGTCAACTTTAACCCCTTCTTGTTCTATGAAATCTATTCCAATTATAAAATCTAACTGTAACTCTGGTACGACCAAAAATCTTGTCACATAACTTTTATTTCCAATTGTAACTTCTAAATTCACAGCTTTCGAAATAGTAGACACTTTTTTCTTCGTTGCAGACAACAACTCCAACTTCCCTATTTTAATTAAATGTTTTTCTGTTAAAGTTTTATTCTCCAAAATTATTTTTTCTTTGACTAAAGAAGCTTGCGCGCCTGAGTCAATTAATGCCAAATAAAATTTGTTACTAAAATTTAGACGAACGAAAGGCAATTGTGCTTCCTCATATTGTTCTTCATCATCAAATAATAAAAATTCTTTTGGGTGGCCATAAGTGGTTGTTAAAAACAAACAATCATAAACAGTATTTAAATAAACGAAGTTTTTTTTTTTCTTCTGCCGAAAATGGTTCTTTATGAACTTGAACCATCTCAATATTTTCTTCCTCTCTCTCTTCTTCCGCCTGTTCATCACGTCCATAACCTCTTGTTCTACCAAAAGTAACTGTATGAATTTTCTTTTGACCATATTCATCATTTTTATCTTTAATGATTCGTTCATACCTGTTTCGCCAATCCCCATTCCGGTTATTAAAATTTCCATTATTCTTATTGTTGTCATTATATCTTTCTCTGTTATAATTATTATTATTACCATTGTAGTAAAACTTTTTATTTTGTGTATTATTTTGTTGATCTTCATATTTCCTCTTGTTTTGATCAAAATGTGGCCTATTCTGTTCATAATTATTGTTTGGTAAATTTCTGTTACCTCTCCAATTCCAATCCCTTTTAGTTTGAATAAAACCCCTACTTGCATTCTCATTCGTGGTTGCTGCATCATAATTTCTAATTATTTCCAAAAAATCTTTTATTGATTTAATATTTTGGACTGCTACTGCCCTAGTAATCTCACTTTCCAAATGTCTTGATAAATGTTGTATTATCTCCTCTTCTGTGATTATTGGTATAAGATACTTTGCCTTACTGTTTGAATCTTTCTATCCTCGCTATTATATCCTTTTACAATCTGGTCCATTTTGGTGATGAAAATCATTGGAAATTCATTTTTCCTTCCTTCAAATTTTGGCGCTCCTTCTGATTGATATGCCCCCATCATTGGCATCATGGCACACCCTGATAAACTATTAACACTCAGGTTCTCCAGCTTTTCTCCTATTTTTTTAAGTTCTTCATCATGCTTTCTATTTTCTTCTTGTGTCTTTGCCCCAATAATTGTTAGTTTATTTTCATTTTGATTTACTCTATCTTCAATTTCCAGTTGTTTTCCATCTAATTTTACCTGTTCATTTTGTATCTTTAACTGTTTTTCTTTGATTTGCCCATGTTCAATCTCCAATGCTACGAAAGCTTCTTGTATTCCTTCTAATTTATCTGTTGTGTTAAGTTGAGCATTTAACACCTCATTATTTAATTTTTCCAATTTACTCCCAGTTTCACCTGTAACTTCTTGTATATTTCTAACAATTCGGTCCTCCAAACTTTGAATCTGCTGTTTAACACTGTCGTCTAATTTCTTTTCCAAAGCCTGCATTTGCTCTTCCATACTTCCTAGGCTTGTTTTTAAACCTTCCACACTTTCTTCGATTTTCTTTTCCATTTTCTTAGCATTATCATCCATTTTCTTGTCCATGCTGTCAATTTTTTCCATTTTCTTGTCCATACTGTCAATTTTATTAGCATTTTCATCGATTTTCTTCTCCATACTCTCTTTAGTTTCCCTTGCGGTCTCTTCTATTTTCTTTTCCATTTTATTAGCATTTTCTCTTGCAGTCTCATCTATTTTTGTCATTATCATTTGCATCATAGTATTCAAATCTATTTCTTGTGGTTTTTCTTTTTCTTTTCCTGATTCATTTTGCAATTCTCCCTGTACCTCTTCTTGCCCCTGCTGTTCTATGACCGCTATTACTTCTTCCTCTCTTATATGGTCTTCATTGTCATCTTCTGAATTTGATTCTTCTGCATCATTCTTCCTTATCGAACTTCTTAACATCATTCTGCGATTTTCATCTGTCATTTTTTTAATCAAAATATCACCCTTTTAAATCTACAAGAAACACTAAATAACTAGCTACTTGGGTTCTTTATTAATTGAGTTTAATGTTGACAACTGTAACCAAACATTTACCAAAATGCCACGGTGTACATCAACGAGCCCCACGTTGTTAGGTGCCAATTTTAATTGCAATGATATGCTTGGTCTTGTGATTACTAGAACACAATCCCTAAACTGTCTGCAATTCACGCAATTAAATTTAAACTTGCTATGAGACTCTTTTAACTCTCTCAGGGTCGTTATTTTGCTTGTAAAATAACTTGTTTAAATTAATTTTTAAATAGAAATAAACACACAAAGATATCAACTTTACAAAATAATAATTTTATTAAATAACTCAAATTCTAAATGTGGTTTCCGAAATATCAATAAATTTTACTAACTAATATCGTCTTTTTTTTAACAAATAAACACTTATCTTAGCGTCTTCTTATTCCTCGCTCTAGCAAAACGCTCTGCTGGCCTCTCGAGCAACAACAAATAACCTCTCTTAATCTGAATCTTCTTCTTGTGCTTTTTATATTATTACCAATTTGGTTTTACTACCATCACCAACGTACAAACTTCCTCGATCACCTTTTATTTATAATTCTTCTGGTTTTATATATAATTCGTTGTTACTTCTTTGTATTTTTCACTTTTATTCTCGCTATTACTTTTATATAACTTTTAGACCCGTTTTTCCTCTTTTCTTCTTCCAGAGGATCTCAATTCTGTGTATTTATTTACACCGACGAGCCGTAACTCATTAAACAAATTTCTTCTTTTTCTCTCCTCTTTTGTCTTCCTTCCTTGATCTTTATTTTTTAATTACAAACAACTAAATCTCATGTCCATCAGTATCCTTTTGCATTCGTTTGTCATTTTGACACTGACATCCTAACTGACTTTTATCGACGCACAAATCAAGTAACTCTAAAACTTTTTATAAACTAAACCTTTTTAACAATTCTGAATTAAATTATAGTTACAATTAACATAAATAAACTTCGTATCAATCAATTGTGTTTGTCTTTTCTTTTTGTAAAAAAACAACCATATGAAAAATAACAATTATTAAAATTTATAACAGGAATTCTAGCAAAAATACTCAACCCTGAGTTTAAAAGTTAGAGTATGAAAATATTACAAGTCTTCATAAATCTCTAAATGAAAATTGAACTGCAGCAAACAATCCAAAAATTGTTTTCCAACAACCACAATACCCCAGTCAAATCAAACACCTCTAAATATCATAGCAATATATTGATTGTTGGATATTTGATGTTATTATTCATACATTTCTTCCAGTTTAATATTTATTTCAGGGATAAACATATTAAATTATAAATAGCATAATACAAGCAGATCTTGTGCTTAATAAAATCCAATTCAGGTTTTTAATGGGGTTAATAAAAGCCTGTCTTGGTTAATCGACGTTTTCAGGTTGTGCATCTGAGTTGTTAGGGAAGCTTGAGTATTTCAGGTGTTCGAACCTGAGGGCTCGGTTATAAAAGACACCAAAAAAGAGTATTTGGAACAGAGTTACACAACCTATGCTGACTTGTGTAACGTTTACCAAACTCACTGTTCAAGTAACAATCGAAAACCCATGAGCAGAAAAACATTAATTAATAACGTTAAAAAAATGAACATCGGAATTTTCAGCCCCAAGAAAGACAGGTGTGAGTTGTGTGTGCAATTTGAATGTGGAAACTTGGGTGAGGATCAGTACACAGGGTTCCCACTAACTATCAAGAATTAGAATCCATGACTTTTCCAGGATATCCATGACCAAAACTCATACTCTCGACAAAAAAAAACCTATAAAATTAAAGACTCAAAAATAGTCACGTTTATGCGTTTTTCATCAATTCACAAGACAGTATGTGGCGGTCTCACTTGCACCTAATCATAAGCCATATTAGGCCTTGGAATTTAAGAAGGATAAGAAAAGTACCTCAATGATATTTTATAAACCTTTAGCAGCAAAAGTTTTATAAGCGGCAGTTTTAAAAATGCAATCGGAAAATTTTTAATTTTTTTAAATTATGTTAGCACTACTGCAAGAAAATCAGGTTTTTTACTGTAAATCAAGACTTTTGCCAAATTTTGCATAAAATCCATGACTTCCAGGTTAAAATTTTAATTCCCTGACTTTTCCATGACTTCCAGGTTATCCAGGGTCAGTGGGAACCCTGGTACAGGTATACACAGAGATGAGAAAAACAGAGCATAAGATGAAAAGGCTAAAGATAAAGGTCAAGCCCAAGAAGGAAAGTGTCATGTAATAACAATGGATTTGGAGGCTGTAAAAACTTGTCCGGTAGTAAATACCAATGGCTTGTATTTTAAAAGTAAACTGGTATGCCATAACTTTACACTTTATGATCTAGCCAGCAAAGAAGTAACATCGTATTGGTTTGCTATTATATTGTGTGCAATACCTTGTATCTTCATAAGGTACCATAATTAGTGCTGCAATAACTGGTATCTGCATTAAAAACTATAAAAATTAAATTTTATTTTCAAAACTATTAAAATCATAAAACTGTCAATTAAATATTGTGATTTACTTAAAAACATTACGTAAATATCAATAAAATATTGCTCTCACGAATTGTCCTCTCTCCTGTAAAAATCAGATTTTGCTAGTTACGTGGTATTGTATTTCCACCATCGATATGTATTCCAAAAATCTGTAAATGCTGATATGTAGCCTAGTTGGTTATCAACGAAAAATGATAACAGTTATACCTAAAAACTTGTTAACTTTTGTAAAAAAAAAAAACATTAAAATCTGGAGATTGCCGCTTTTGTTTTTGAATAGTGGATTTTGCCATGTTTGTTACCAAACATTCAAAATTTTTGAAGATTTATTATCAAAACAGGCAAACAATCTCTAAAATTAGACACAAAAAAGGACACCAGTGTTCAAAGAAATTTTATTAATATAAAACAGAAAGAATAATACAAATTTACACCAAAGCATAAGGAATATCTGGTACAAATTCGCAGAGATTATTTTCTTCTTCTTCCTGCTCTTCCTCTTCATTTGCGACATCCAAATCTTCTGGAAGTAAATTTTTATAATACGCAAGATCTTCATACTTTTTCCAGAATATTCCAAAATGTTTAATTAGCAACATATTAACATCCCTCAACTTCAAAGGCTTCACATCCACGCCACATCTTATTAATTCTTCTGGGTTTATCATCCCAATGGTTTTCCATTTTCTAACGACACCTTTGTAGGTGCCCAAATCAGTTTTGTAATGCAGCTCACCTTGTATAAGGACACTGCCACTACTTCGGCTCCTTCTTATTTTAAAGCGTTTTGAGTTTTTGAATGGAAAATGCCAAGATCCTGGTAGTTTCATAACACCTTTAACGGAATCTTTCCAGTTGACCACTTTACAGTCTTCTCCTAAATGACAAACTGATCCAATTCTGGACATAAGTTCTATGTAGGTTTCTGGCTTGGTAATCACTTCCAGTTTCTTAATATCTTGCTCAATTCGTCCAAACACTCGATCCGCTGGCAAAAATGAATGGCCAACGACGGGGAACACCAATTCAATACTGTCAACATTTTTCGGTGCTTCATATGCCAACCATTTAAAACACATACCAACTAAAGTGGTGTTTTTATTTTGGCCACTACATCCATCAGCCACCAACTTCAGCGTTTTTGGAGTGTTGCCAAAATCAGTTTTCTTCAGCCTATCATGGAGTGCAGAAGAAATCTCATTGGATCCTTTAGGATATTCGTTTTCTGTCCAGTAGTAACAAAATACACTTCTAGGGTTTAATGAAGATTTGGAAGTTCCTTGTACAATCGTAAAATTGTATAGGTAAAGCTGTCTGGAATAGTAAGCTGCTTGATCGGGTACTTTTGGTAGTACCTGATTCTTTTGGCAGTCGAAGCTCAATATTATTAAATCGTCCCTATCTTCGTTCAAGAAGTCAAAGAAAGCATCTGCTTTCAGTTTGTGTATTCTTTTTTCAGTTACCAGTTGCTGCTTTTCGTCATCACTTAACGAACGTTTAAGACTCTATCACTAACCCAAAAAGGCCAAAACTGGTTTGAGTTTCTGCTAAACCAAAATTGACCTCTCTGTTATAATACCAACTTCCGCCACCTTGTATCGACTAAACGAATTTGGTGCTGGCTTGGCATACAGCGATAATTTGGTCCGTATAAAATGATAGACAAATCACGGTAGAGAGGTTAATAATAGCTACACAGTTTGTTGCATCTTTGTCTGTTGCTTATTCAAGGGCCGTATGTTTCTCTCGCTTAATGAACAAACAGTTTCCCAGACATGCTAACTTTCTTCATTTTACATTTCTCAATATGCAGCAAGAAAATTTCCATTAAACTTTTTAAGGAATCAATTTAGAAATAGAAGACAAAAACCTCCTAAATTAAATAATTCCAAAATTTCTATTTCTTTAGCAAACAAAAATATTGTCGCATATTATAGCAGTGACGAGGCGCGGCGCCCACCCATTCAAACATTTTGAAAGAGCACGGTCGGACGGTACCTTATTACATTGATCTCTTTATTCTGCTTATGATATAAGTATGTAATAAGATATTGTTTTTAATTTATCGAATTTTAAAAATCCTATTAGGTTTCATGTTATTTTTGTGGTTTTCGGGTTCTACTGCCATTTATCTTAGTTTTTATAAAAAAAAAGTTTCAGAACCAGAAACAAAATAAATAGCTTTAAAATGAGGTAGCACTTAACCGACCTAGTCCGTAAAATGATGCGTCGATGTCTGTCGCGGCGTCAGTATAATATGCGTCAGCAGTGTTTGGTTGTTCAAAAAGTAGTATTTTTAGTGTAATTATAATGTGCAGTTACACTAATTAATTAACGTAATTGAACAGTGCCCTACTGGTCAGGTCATCTAAGTACGTTGCAATAATAAACTTTTTTTTCACATTTTTCAAGTTATCATTTCATGAAAATTATCAAATTTCAGATTTTAACGAAAATACGCGTTTTGGGGTCGAAGGGACCCAAAGAAGTGTTTAAAAAAATGTTTTTAATCGGAACCGGTAACGGAATTTTGGTATAGATTTTTTTGCAAAAACTTTTTTGAAATCTTGAAATCAGCGTTGTAGTTCATCGAAATACTAAGAAAAAAAAACAAAATATGAGTTATTGAAAATTGAATTTAATAAATTTAAAACAAAAAATGAAAAACGATAGAAGCAAGAAGAACCTATTATATTACATATAAAATTTTTATAAGAAAGCAACTTCAACGTTCGAAATAATCTCAATCAATTATGCGGGCTTGCCTAACTTTTTAGAATTTCTATTTTTCCGGAAGATTTATGGGTTGACCTTGACTCCCACTTACAATACTTGTAACACTTACACCGTATTAATAATTCAATGATGTACTGTAAACGAGGTTTCCACTCGTCGGCACAAGGGAAACTTAATTTATTTGTTATACTTTTATATAAAACACAACTGAGCTTAGTCGCTTGTGGCTTCCGTGTCATTTTTTCTAAAAATATTTTTTGAGCGTTTTCCACCAATTCCACCAGTTCATTTTGAGGTCTTTTTAAACCTACTGGAAGCACTCCTCTGGATTCATAAGTTTTGTACACAATAAAAAGTTCTCGTTTGCTATCCAAAACACCTTCTTGCACCAAGTGATTTTTACATATATTGCACTTAAATTTGTCAATACACTTTTTAACTAAGTACCCTGTAAAATAATTGTTTGCACACTGTTCTAAAGTTGCACCTCGCTTATTACGTTTTCTTGCTATCGATGAAGATGCGTTCGATAAAGATACTCCACCAGAACTGTCAGATTCTGTTTCTGAACTTAATTGAGCTTCAGACTTATCAATTTCGTCTTTTGATAAAGATGAGCATGACGACGCTAGAAGATGATCATCATTATCAGTCTCACAATTGGACAATTCAGAGGATTTCCTTAAATTGGTTAGACAATTAGTACGAAATATACCTCTGAAGGATCGAGCTGTTGGGTTTTTGTTATATCCACCTCTTTGCCTAAAAATGGAAAACAAATTTTCAGCAAAATCTTGATTCAGACGGCGTGTAATTAAAAATGGAAATCCTTTTTCTCGTTGATGCTCATATAGAGCTAAAATTGATGTTATACTCCAAATAAGTCCATCTATACAAGGTGGTCGAGTTGGACCTTTTGCAGTAAGTTTACTAAAAGATTTCAACCATTTCCTAGAATTTCGTAATGTTTCGGTTATTAATGGTCTTTCTTCAGATATAGCACTTTTATATGGATTTTTATCATACAAATTACTACTATTAAGACAATCAAATAAATTGTTCATAGTAGTTATAAAATTTGCAGTATTTATAGCAGTCGAACTTTTTAATTGTTCAGTTGCCGAGCACATTTTTAGGGCCGCAGAAACACTTTTGCTAAATATTTGTAGTGCCAGTTTACAAGACATTTTTCTAAAAGGACCTGGGTTTAAATGTTCTTCGGTAATTTTTGTTAAAGCACGGGCCGTTAAACTATTGCTGTCGATTCTGTAACATTTTCTAATATCTTCAAATGACACCCTTTTTCCTTTGAACATATAGTCATTGCTCAACCAGTTGTTGCGGAAGTTTTTGAATATATGCGGTACATCCAAAATAGAATAAATTTTGTGTACCCCAATCATAAAATATGGTTTTGAATGTGAAACACCAAGATTCTTCAGAGCAGCTTGGTTGTTAGTCCCTTGATCGCACACAATGGAACATACCTGTAAGCCAGTCTGTAATGTTTGCTGAATCGTTTGAATTACTAGTTTTTTTAAATCATTGTTTTTTACAGATGACTGGGAGAGAAAGTAGGCTAACGGCATTTTCCAGTTGGAATATATTCCTCTTGCAACAAATACCATTGCCTGAGATGCTTTATTGTCCGTTCTTCCAAGAGGACCTAGATCTTCGAAACCTTCTATGATATCTAACGATTTGTTGTATTCCAAGAACTGTTTTATTTTCATTTCATCGAAAGCTATTATACAGTGTTTTTCTGGAACGGTCATGGTGGCTACTTTCTTCTTGATCTGTGAAAACAGTCTAGGACTAAAACCTGGTTTATACTTAGACGAATTTATCCATTTTCTTACTGTTGAATGTACAATTTTTTGGTTTTTTAATAAAAATTTGTAAGCTGAAGGTGATTTGTAGAACAAGGACAAAGCAAACTGCTTTTCATCGTTCTTCCATTTTTGACGTTTAATGATGGAGTGTGAGGTTTGCATACGTGTTAATGCTTGCGATGCTTTTGACGAATATTTTATTGTATTGATCATATACTCTACTGTATTTTGTGGTTTATATCGCTTTACATTTTTTCGTAGTCTGGCAATTACTGATCTTTTGTTTTTTAATAATGTTTGTTGATGTTTGATGGTGTGTCGCATTTTTTTCTTTCTTGGAGTTTCTTCCAATGTCAGTTTCCTTTTTACGCTGCTCTTTTTTCGAGATACATCGGGCATGAATCGTACTTTCTGATCTTTACCGGGATGCCGATGGTTGTGGCGACACATTTTTATGAACATTATAAGTTAATGCAGGTTTGAGTACCTGAAGTTCTTCACATGAATCTGCGCGTACTTTAGGAACTGCATTTTTGTTTAACCTTCTTTTCGAGGGATCTTTAAAATTGCTTTCTATAAAGTGATTTATACACAAGTATCTTCCTTGAAGCTGTTTATCAGTAGGGTATAACAACTTGGCGTTTCCTTTAAAATGAAAAATACACATATATTCTTATATGGAACATGATTTTGACTTATTATTTTCGAAATACAACGCAAGACTTGTGCTAAATTACTTAATTTTCTATTGAGAAATTAAAACTACCAGTTGTCATTCGGACCATTACATTTATTATTATTAACCCTAAAACAAATTTAGATCTACGCCTATGACAATAATTTATTTAAATTTACGTTTTTGTAATTTGAAGGAATAATTTGCTTTCGTTTCGGGTACCAAATTCGATTTTTTTACAGTTTGACCTTTTAAAAATTTTATAACTACGCCTATGTCTTTTATATTTCATATTTTAATATAAATGTTTGCTTATCTTGCTAAGACTATTGATCTAGGTGCAAAGGAAACAAAAAAATAATTTTGGCCACATTTTAAATTCTGCCCCACCGTGTGCCGCCGCCGCTAGATCGAACACCTGTGCATAATTTATATTTATGTTGTAAACTGTCTGGAACCTGTATATCCCCTACGCCGCGCCGCCGCTAGATCAAAGACACTTGCATTAACACCTGTGCATGTAAGTTTAAGTGTTATTGTATGGTTACTTCTACCGAATTTATATATTTTTTGTTAAAATATAATGTTTTAAGTATTCGTGCAAAAATTTCTTATTAATGTATTTGTTACTTTTAAGTAAATGTTAATATAAACAATTGTTGTTTGCAAAGATTTCGTAAAGAACATGAAGCAGGTTTTTGCTTTTAGCGTTTTTTCTGCTCCCAAGAAAACATTATTTTTATACGAAATTTATTCAATAATAATTTTGTTATAAAACGAAAATACCTAATTTTTGTTTATTTACCTGAGTTGATCACCCATTGTTTTGAATGCTGCTCGTCCGTGGGAAAATGATACAGTTTTAAACCTGGAACTAGTAGAGGGCTTTTCCAGCAATTTAAAAGTTCACATTTATTGTCTTTCGTCGCCATGATTCAAAAACAGAGTGTGATAATTTCTTATAACTCTACCATACACTTTTAATTGGAGTGTTTCTTGGCTATATCCGAGTTGCAGTTACAGCTGCAGCACACTATTGCGCCACCACGAGCTAGGTGTTTTAGGTTCAAACTATAGTGCTTTCGGGTCCAAATGAAGTCCATTTAGAGCGATAATTTTTTACATGGAGATTATCTATCTTAGTTGTATATAATCAATGCTTTCAATAACCAAATACACCAACATAATACTAGACAGACTATAATGACTTTTATATTGTAACAACAAATTATATGAAAACAATGAAATCTCTGTTCTTTAAAGGTCTAATAGAAAAATGAATAGAACAAATTGCCAATTGATATTAAGGGTTGTAATAACATAAAAACATTTAAGGGTAGTTTGATGTTACCCGTGAAAAGTAATAAATAATTTGTAGGGATTACCTCCATGTATGGATTATCTGTATTTTCTGTTTAGTTAACTTACATGTATTTGAATGTAGATTAGATTTTGTTTCTATTTCAATAAAATTTATTATTATTATTATTAATTATTATATAAGTTTGATTATTCCAGATTACGCCTTTTTTTTATCCTTACTAGTCTTCGATTTCCTCGAGAAAGTATAGGAAGGAATCGTTTTCGTACGTTGGAAAATAAAATCTGAAAGAAAAAACTCACGTGTCAGCTGATATGCATCTATCTTATTTAACAAACGATAGGAACTTACTCTGGCTGATCAAACACCTTCACATCAGGCAAACAGTAATGTTTCTCAATTTCCATGTGGGTATCAAGAGAAGTGGCATCTTTAAAATCAGCATCGCAATAAACGCAGTGTAATCTATGAATCTGTCGTCGCACATAGTTGACGACTTTAACTTTTTGATAAAAGTCCAGATGCTGAGTAATAGTATAAAAATTGAATTGGTGCTTGCTGCTCATATGCAAACACAATTTATTAATATCTGTTTGTTTAAGTGTGCAGAATAAGCAAACTATGGAGGCATCGGCTTCATTCCAACCATCATACTCTACGTCCGAGTTATCGTGGTTATCTACCCGTTCAATAAATGTTAAGATTCTTACAGTACTTAAAACAAAAATTAGTAACTTACCGAGATGTTGAGAAACATCAATATCTTTATCGAGGCTATGCCATTTGCGATCTGGGTCCAAGTAGTTCACTGCGTAATACTTATCGTAAATCTGGTTGGATGGATTTATACGTTTATGCTGTTTCTTACGCATATGCTCTTTGAGAGTGACTCGGTCAGTAAATGTTTTTTCACAATACAAACACTGTAACGTATCTAATTTTTCTTCAATCTTATTCAGTAATTCATCTACGTATACCAAATTTTGTGGATTGCCAAGACGTATGTTATGATCTTCCGATAAATGAGTCAAATAATCACAACGTGTACCTGGCAACAGCAACAAAAAAAATTAGTTAACTTGCACTACTTATTTGCAATTCACTAGAGCACTCGCCTTCAAAATTCAACTTGCAAAATAAGCAAGGCTTTGTGAATTTGCTGTCTGTTCTTTCATCTTCTTGAACTTTAAGCATAGATTCCAATCTTAATCTATGCCTCAACTCTTTATCTTCTTTGGAAAGTGTAGAGAGCAAGAAATATTTGGAGTCCGTAAATGAGACTGATATTGCAGGTACAATCTGTTCCATTGGGGTTTCTTTAAATTTATCTTTCCAGTGTGAGAGATACCTACAATAATGAAAAAGTAATTAAGTGCAAAAGATAGCTGAATTGTAACACTTACTCGCCAAAGTTATCAATATTTTGAGCATCTTCAATAACTAAATGGTGTACTTCGAAAATATGCTTAAGAAAAATTGGCAAACTCACTTTGAGGTTAAAACTGTCCTCGCACAACAAACACCTAATCTCGCAGTTATTACCATCGTTGTTAGGTGCACTTTCATCAAAAGCAAGCGGTCCAAACATGTTCTTATTATAATGTTAAATAATGCCTTATATAAATAATTTTTAGGTTAAAAATTAGAATACAATCTCTCCGACTACAATCACAGTATACTTATATATATAAGTATACTGTGCTACAATATTAGACCAAAATTAAAATTTATGTTTGATAAAAAATATACATCTATATACGTACGTTAGGATATTCATTAACATGTAACTAAAGTCTCGAAAAAGGGATCCTGGGTAAGTCCGGTCTAATTACGTTAGGATGACGTAATCCGTACATTGTACAGCAAGGGACTCGTAGAATTGTAGAAAGGCATAAGCGGCGAGTGTTTGTGTGAATTTAAAAAGCAAGGCTGCAGACAGTCTAAAATCACTAGGCTGTGCATATATAATCTGTGAGGCTGTGCATGTTGCTTGCGTTGCTTTGTCCGCTAAGGACACTTGGATCTAGACCCACCCTGCTCTGCAACAATAACGCCTAGTCGTATGGGCTCACAGCCGATCCTACCTCACGTGACTTGATCACCTCCTCGGCATGCAGCTGGAATGTGTGTAAACTAGAAGTTCGTGTGGCACAGATGGATAAGCGAGCGTGTTCGGGTGTACTGCTTTTTTACTGCATAAGTACTTGTGGGGTCGAATCTCGGTTGAGACCAAAATTTTTCTTTTATTTTATAGTTTTTTTTAAACACTGTTGTTGCGTTTTGCTGTTTAATGCAGGTTATTTGTTAGGAGCCGTTATATTTTTAAAGAAAAAATACGAAGACAAATTTGCATTCACTTACTGATTGACGGCATACTAACACGCAAGTCTGGTAATAAATTAAAAAAAAGGATTTGTTGTTTTCTATTGAATGCAATTTATTAGCAATGAAAAAATCGGCTTTAACAATGCAAATCTCGATGTAAATATCACACTCGCACATATGCGAGCCAATATTAGACGATATTGTGCAATTCAGGAGCGGTTGTAAACCAAGTGTCCAGACGCTAGTTTCTGCAACTACTGAACATTTCCAGTGCGCATGCGCGCTATAACAAACCGTCCACACTTCTCGCCAAAAACATTCCGGGGGGGGGGGATCATAATGCACGCCACAAAAATGGACGATGGAAATACGGAATAACCAAATTCAAAACTGGAGGCCATGGATGGGACAGCGGGCTAGACGACTCCCACAGATGCGTTGGGGAGACGACCTGAAGAGAATAGGTGGATTGAACTGGAAACGTGCCGCGCAAGTCCAAAGTTGGACGACAAATGGCCAACGAAGAAGAAGATATACTAGAAGCTTTTGAAATTCACAAACATTTAAAAACTGTACCGTTAATGAATGAGCAAATTGATCTCTTAAATTCTCCTCTACTGGACATTTTGGAATAAGAAATCAAGTCATCTGCAGACGATTACCGAGATCAAGTCACCAAGTTCTATTGCTATAACTGTTGTATATTGGGTTGCTTACCAACCAATATTACGTTTGGTTACTTTTGAATGCAGGTGGTGGTAAAAAGGACTTGAACTGAACATGGCGTGTGTCTTGTAACATCAGTGTAATTAATAAAACTTGCTTATAAAAATAAATGGTTTTTAACTAACATACAAAATACACAACAATAACAACACTAACTGTTTACTCTTTCATACAACCTTTGACAATGGCATGTAAACATGCCGAAATACGTATAAGGTTAAAATAAATAAATATTGTTAAAGTAATTAAGTATTTTATATACAGATACTCATTAAATATGGACTTTAACGAAGTAAAGCTGGAATTTATAAATAAAGTGAATTACATTCCCCTGTAGAATTCATTTCAATTCTTAAATAAAATACATTTTAGAAAAATAAATCCCAGAATAAATAATGTAATGTATCACTACAAAACTTAAAAAATCGCTTCTACAGCCAACTTATTAACATTAAGTACATATCATATGTCGTGATTATACCACGGGCTCCTTGTTAGGCCTGTAGTCACAGCCCATCTGATTACACAACCATTAATTTTGACACTACATTACTCTTTATGTTCTGTGCTCTTGCTGTAACCTAGAAATAGAAAATTTAAGGACTGCAAGATTTTGGATATGACTAAAGTTAAGGGAAAACTAATAAAAACCGATCAAAATGCGTCAAGAATAAATACAATTTTTAAATACGCAAGTAAAGATAATTTGATTGATGTACTTTGTAATCCTAAGCATTTAAATATTACTTGTTGGGCAATAATCTTATTCGAAATATTTTTAAACTTACTAATAGTACAGAATGTAAGATATACAGAAATAGACTGGACCGCTTACATGCAAGAAGTGAAAGGATTCTTAAATGGAACACTAGATTACAAGCTATTGAGAGGTACATTTTTAAACTAATAAAAATGTAGCGGTTATTGATGCAGGAATTTTTTTTGCAGGCGATACCGGACCGCTAGTCTATCCAGCAGGGTTTGTGTATGTTTACAGTTTGTTCTACTTTTTGACTTCACATGGCCAAAATATCATCTTTGCTCAATATTTATTTTTTGCGATTTACATCGCTCATTTGTACTTCGTTTTCAAAATCTACCGCAAAACTACCAAAGTACCTCCATATGCATTAATAATAACTACGCTTACATCTTACAGGATACATTCTATATATGTGTTGCGGCTTTTCAACGATCCTATCGCCGTGCTGTTGTTTTATATCAGTTTGAATGTGTTTCTGTCGAATAACTGGATTTTGGGGAGCATTATCTATTCGCTGGCGGTTTCTATTAAAATGAACATATTACTGTATGCACCGTGTCTACTTATTGCCTATTTAACTAATTTAACTTTTACGCAAACTTTTGTGAATTTGTTTGTGTGCGGTGCCGTGCAATTGATTTTAAGCATTCCCTTCTTGTTCACCAATCCCTGGGCATATATACAGGGAAGTTTCGATCTGGGTAGAGTGTTTGAACACAAATGGACGGTGAATTACAGATTTTTGAGCCAGAGCATATTTGAAAGTCGTCATTTTCACATCGGATTGCTAGTGCTACACGTTACTTTGCTATTAACATTTTTGCCGGTTCTTAAGAGGTACTTGTCTAGTTATGCTAAACTCAAGTGTATAGCTGTGGAACTGGAAAGCAATCGAAAAAACAGAAAAGAAATAAAAAATAAAATACAAAGAGACGCAAATGAAGAGTTGGAAATAAATTTCAGCAGAAGTGCTCAACTTATGGTTCTGCCATTTTTTGTGACCAACTTAATTGGCATTGCTTGTGCGAGATCGTTGCACTATCAGTTCTACAGCTGGTATTTTCATAGTCTTTTGTACTTAGCATACTGCACTAATTATCAAAAACCAATTGTCTTTCTTGTGCTTGGCGTGATCGAGCTGTGCTGGAATACGTATCCCAGCACTGCATTGTCAAGTGTCACACTTCACATCTGCCATGTAGTTTTGTTGTTTGGCATTTATAAATACATGAAAAAATAAATGTTATGTACATTAATATTGTTTTACTTTCATTGGTATCACTAAGATAAGATAAGATAAGATACTTTATTTAACCGCTCTACATATTGAATACATTTGCAGCACGTCCGGATATAGATAATACTTATACACTAATATAAAAATGTATATTAAAAAGTACTTCACACCAGTCTTATTACACAAAAAATTACAAAATAGGCATTAAAAAAGGAGTATCTAAGTACTCTTCAACATTGTAAAAACATCGGTTGGTAAAGTAATTTTTCATCTTGGATTTAAAACAGTTGTAATTCAAAGTTTTAATAACAGCAGGTAAATGATTGTAAAAATTTAGGTTCAGTGAATTTTTCTCTGACTTACAAAGTCTAAAACAGGAATTCCTTAGTGCGTTACTAGAACGTGTGTCATGGTTATGGAAGTCGCTATTTACAGGAAAAGAATCAATGTTTTTATGAATTTCGAGCAAGGTAACATACATAAATATAGATGGTAAGGACATTATACCAAACTTTATAAATAAAGGACGGCAATGTTCCCTGCTGTCTACATTTCCAAGAATCCGGATTGCTCGTTTTTGAAGACGGAAAATTCGTAACGCATGTGTTGAGTTTCCCCATAAAATTATGGCATAACTGATGAGAGAATGAAATAAAGAGAAATAGGACAGTCTTAGAATGTCAGTGGTTACAAGTCGATTTAAATTTCGAAGCAAGAATATAACGCTCGATAATTTTTTACTTAGATAATCAACGTGAGATGACCAGTTTAAAGAACTGTCAAGCACTACGCCTAGCATCTTGACGTTGACTCCAAATGCTAAATTATTGACAGAAGAAAAGGTAATTTTCTGAGTTTTGTCTTGATTAAGTTTGAGTTTGTTGGTACTAAACCAATTTTCAGCTTGTTTCTCACTTTGGACAGACAATTCAGCCAAGTTATCGATGTTTTTAGCAGAAGACAATAAAGTGGTGTCGTCAGCAAATAACACACAATTTTTGGGAAGCATGTAGTGATAAAGGTCATTTATAAAAATAATGAATAGAAGAGGACCTATGACAGAGCCCTGAGGAACACCATGCACTACTTGTTTGAGAACAGAATTTTGGTTGTTCATAGTAACACACTGTTGTCTGTTTTGAAGATAAGATCTGAAAAGTGAGAGTGATGAATTTCTTACACCATAAAAACTTAGTTTCTGCAGAATGACTTCATGCGAGACACAATCAAAAGCCTTGGAGAGGTCGCATAATGTAACAGCCGTGTGTTTACCTTCCTCAAGGCCCTCAACTATGTAGTTAACCACGTTTTGAACAGCTTGGGTTGTAGATCTGCTGCGACGAAAACCGAATTGGCATGGATTGAAGAGAGAGTTATCCTCAAAATACTGCACCAGTTTAGCTTTTAAAATTATTTCAAATATCTTGGCAAAAATTGGAATAATAGAAATGGGGCGGTAATTGTCAGTGATATTTACGTCGCCTTTCTTAAAAATTGGTATCACTTTTGTGACTTTGAATTCTTCAGGAAAAACACCAGATTTGAAGCAAGCATTTATAAGCTTGGATAAAGGAAAAGCAATTATATCTATTACTGCTTTAATGATTGTACTGTTCAAGTCATAAAAATCCATGCAACTTGAATTTTTTAAAGAAATTATAACATCACAAACCTCATCAGGTGAAACACTCTCAAGATTAAACAAACAACACTATCGTCTGATATTTGTATAAATGAGCTATCAAAATAAAGTTTTTGTCTACACCTATTATATGACAATTATTAGCATTTTTTTCGTGAAAAATCGTACCTATAATTCACTGTAGTGAATTATGGATTCATAATTCACTGTATCCGACCAATCACAAATTCAAAAATCACTATTTCGCTGATATTTTAAATCGCCCGCGATCAACTCTTTCTGCGGCTGACAGACAATCGACTCGCGTGACAGCCAAGTGTATTGCCATATTGCTTGTTTACGTTTTACAATCTGTGTAAACTAATAATTCAACCACTAAAACGAGTCTAATTTATTTGTTTAATAGGTGTAGAAAAAGCATAGTATCACATTCGCGATTATGGCCATTATTCACTCGGATGATTTGCGCCACTCGCCTCCGGCTCGTGGGCTCAATCATCATCTTCGTGAATAATGGCTGTCATAATCGCTCATATAATAATATACTATCGTCTAATAGATTAATAATACATAAATCATGTTTGTCGCAATTAACAAACCTAATTTTTCATCATAATTTGTAACTTTGAAGACCACCTTTGCATCTTAAAATTTATCAGCCCCTTATAAATAAACATCAAAATAATCCAACTATAATAAAACAAATTTTATGAAGTGACAAATGGAATTTTACAAATGAAGGTATTTTTAATAGAAATATGCACAGAATATCAAAGACGATTTCATGAAGTTAGCTGACCTGAAGAACAATTTTGTTTAAACGTGTTGTATTCATATTGCATTAATGACTAAGTCAAAATAACCTCTGAATGCTACCTTAATTTTTTACAAAATGACTGAAATTATATTGACAAAATTAAAACCAGCTTGCTTTACTGCACTTTCAACATGATGGTGCACCTGCCCGTAACGCAATTCTGGTTAAAAATTACCCAAACGAAAAGTTTTCTAATCGTTAGATAGATACAAATGACCCCACACTTTGGCCAGCTAGGTCCCCGGACGTAACACAACTAGCTTTTTATTTTTGGGGTTACCTAAAAGGTTCTGTATTCAACATACTTTAATAAAGTTAAGGAGCTAAGGGAAACAATTGCAACAGTCTACAGAAAAGTTCCAAAAAGTTCTTAGATGAGCTACTGGGCCTGTTTTATGAAGGTGTCATATGTGTCTTAAAAATGAAGGGTTACAATTTATATTTAATAATTGTTTATATTAGTGCAGTTTCAGTATTATCTGTTGTTATTTATGTAACTTGTTCACGCTTGTTACGTCAGTTGCAAACATTAAAAAAATGAGCGAAGTCGCTAGGCAGGCGTCTATATTTATTATATTCATTTAAGTAAATAAAGATTAGTTCTGATTACCTGTGTATTTATCATTGTTCAAAATTTGTAGGTGAATTTGTTGTTACCTAGGCAACTTTAAAGAACTAGTGCTTTAAAGGCCAGATTTTGCACGCTTTTTAGTTTCAAAAACAGAGATTATGATTCAGGTATAATAAAAACGTATTTATAGTAAACAAAAATTAAAACAAGAAATAAAATAATATAATGTGGGTAACATTTTAGTTGCAGCAAATAAAATGCCAATAATTGCCACTAATGAAACTGTAATTTGCCAATTCATTTAATTTTTCTGATTTTACCGATAAACTGCAACATGGGTCACGTGAAGGTTGTCTAAATCAATTTTTAGGTTATCTGAGATACGTACAGAAAGGATCCCAAACATAAGTTTTTGGAAAATTCTAGTAATAAAAATTTTCCCCATGTGTTGCAAACATTTTTACCGGTCACTATATACTTCACATATTAATTTTAATTTATAAATTAGCATCTAAACTTCTAAGTAAATACATGTAGTGTTTTATTTATAAGCTTTACTTCCTTGAAGTTCATTTTAATTTATTGTACATAAAACAATTCTTTCAAGATGCATGGATAGCTAATATATCAATCAGTCATCTTGAATTCTTTTATTTACAATAAATGTAGTGTTTTGTTTTTTTGCATAATAATGTTCAGTTCATGGCCTACTATAATATTTTAAATAAATTAAATGATGTGGGAATTCCCTGGCACCCTCATGAAACTTTTATTTTCTGTAATAAGATGCTTAAAACTTAAACAAAATAATAATAGGCAGTATAATAATAACAGCAAAAATGAAAGTTTAAAATTTTATTATATTATATAAATAAGTTGCGTGCTCTGCTTCTTCAAGTATGTAGTACACGACATAATCTTGTAATTAAAATCACACTTTTCGTTACTGTTGCTGCTGACCTATATGTTTTTGTACAATATGCCGTGTGAGGGAAGAGACGAAACTATAGGAACATCCACATATTTCACAGCGATGTAACGCACCCACACCGCGATGAATTTCGGCGTGGCGCATTAAATTTGAATGACGGGAAAATTCTCGCCCACACACTTCGCAACTGAACTGCTTAACGGGATCGTGTATCCGACGATGGAAGTTAAGATCACCCTGATTTACAAACGCTCGATTGCACACTTCACATGCGTACGCTCTGATGCCGGTGTGTATGAGCAAGTGCTTACGCAAACTTGATTCGTCGGTGAATCTTTGCACACAAACCGAGCACTCGAGCGGCCGTAGCGACGGATCATGAACTGTTAGATGACGCTTGAGACTGCCTGCTGTATTAAAAGACTTTGAGCACTTTAGGCACTGGAACCACCTACCACAGCAAAATGATTTGAATTAAAAAAATATATATACCATGTGACAGAGACTCATGGTACACCCCCCTTTTCTCCTTTGTTTCTCTAGCTATATTTCTGAAATTTGGAACATTGAATATGCTCACTAGACGGCACTTTCTGACATATTTGGAAAAAAAATCAACTTCCGGTTTTTCCGGAAATGACATCAACTTTCGATTTTCAAATGGGGCACCCTGTATATTATTACATTTTTGAAATCTTCGTAATTATCTGAATCCAATGATACCTTTTATTTGTTATTTCATTTGTCAGAACACCCATTTTATTTTTCGATCTAGAGAGCCATGAACTCCCTAAAATTATTCCAAATAATCAAAATAATCCTACACTATCGCATTTTCGATTAAAATAGTATTGCGGTTCGAAATACGTGCCAAAAAAGTAAAACAAAACGTTTTTTTACTCGAAACTCCTTTTTTTCAAATGGTACCATAATGGTACTCTGACGTCATTCGAAAGTACCATCGATGGGGTATTCAAAAATGTAATAATATGCAGGGTGTCCCATTTGAAAATCGAAAGTTGATGTCATTTCCGGAAAAACTGGAAGTTGAATTTTTTTTTCAAATATGTCAGAAAGTGCCGTCTAGTGAGTATATTCAATGTTCCAAATTTCAGAAATATAGCTAGAGAAACAAAGGAGAAAAGGGGGGTGTACCATGAGTCTGTGTCACATGGTATACCTACCTGGGTGAGTCAACAATCTCCTTTACTACTTAAAATATTGAAAAATGTTTCAAATGAATGTTGTAGGAAAGTAAGAGGACCACATTTTAAAACTATTTTTAATTATACAAGGGGTTCTATATAAGAGTGGCATACCAAATTTAAGTTTTTTTAAACAGAACACCCTGTATGTTGTTGCATATTCACGTTTTAATTGCCTTTCCGAGTATGTTTTGTTTTTGAAATTCCATTGCGGCGTTGTCAAGTTATTTAATTTTTTTCAAAAAATTTGACCTCATTAATAAAATCACAATCAGGCAATCAATTTTATTAAATAATGGTTATACCAATATCCAATGGTTTTTCGAGATATTTTAATTCTTAGCAAAAAACATGGTAATTTCTAGAAATCCAAACATCATAGGAGACATGGACACCTGTCTGTTTTTTGTTTTTGCAGGAAACAACTGCTAACATTGTTTAGTTCATGCAAGGAATTTTTTTTTAAATAAATTCTGAAATGCTAGAGCGACTAATTTCCCATTCCATACATTAAATCTTGAACGAAGATTTGGTTCAGTTGACATTTGTTTAAATAGAGAATCTCATTTTCCGGAAAACCGTTGAATTTAGGTATAACCATTATTTAATAAAATTTATAGAGCGCAGAGATCTCTATTCAACTGCCTAAAAAAATACATAATTAAAAATAAAATAGGTTTAAAATGTGGTCCTTTTAGTCCCCTAAAACATTTATTCGAAACATTTTGCTCTATTTTAAATAGTACAGAAGATATCGACCCATGCAGCGTTGTTGACTCACTCGGTATATATGTCAATACTGATGCCATTACAATATTACCTTTCACCGGTGTGTATTTTTTGATGGCGCTGCAGTATGGTCTGATTAGCAAAGTTTTTGCCGCACAATTCGCACTTGGCAGATTTTTCACATAAATGAACGTTATTCAAGTGTTTACGCATCTGCAAAGGGGTTCTAAACTCTTTGCTACAGGTAGGGCATCGACTGTCTGGGTGCTGGCGACTCAGATTCACTCTGGTTGATTTCTTACCACTTTTATCTACCGTTATGATGATCGTAAGAGAAGAAGTTTCATTATACTTCGACCATGCATCTTCCCCCATTTCTAAGGAAACATCTTTAATCTCCTCCACTTGATTGTTATCTTGAGTTTCGTCGTTAGCTGTAGTGGTGTGATGTGTTTTTGGACTATCCAACATTTTTCCTTTAATATTTCCTTCCTTGACCGAAACCTCTGGACAAATACTCCTTACATTACAGAAAATTCTGTGATTACGACTTAATAAAAATTGTACAAACTTTTTAATATTTAAAATGAAGCTAAATTAGCCTACCTGCCTCGATTGATCCAGAATCAACATTTTCACTCCCGTTTTCACTGC
This sequence comes from Ctenicera cuprea, assembly GCA_958336395.1. Classification (NCBI taxonomy): domain Eukaryota; kingdom Metazoa; phylum Arthropoda; class Insecta; order Coleoptera; family Elateridae; genus Ctenicera; species Ctenicera cuprea. The sequence continues at coordinate 144,485 of OY284493.1, forward strand.
CATCGACCACCGACGACGTGTTGTTCCCATTATGTAGCACGAAAGCCCACTGTTGCTTGGTAGAGCCTTCTTTTTCCAACTCGATAAGTTCCATGTGCCCATACACATAAGAAACAGTTTTGTTAAATGCATCTGTGCTGTGATCGTACATTTTCTCAACAAGCTTCACCACTAGGTTTTTATTCTGTAACCTGCGCTGCACTGTTTCAAGACCCATCAGACCTGCCAAAGTATTTCCTATGTTATAATCAAAGTTTTCACGAGTAACAACATGTTTCTTGATAATGATATGAGGCTGCAATAGTTGCGGTTCTTGCTGTTGCTCTTCTGACGTTTCATTTTCAATGGGCGCCAGCAACTCATTTTGACTACATTCTATAACTGCAGTCGTTTCTGGATTCTAAATAAACAATAATTAAAATCAGAATAATTTTCTATAAAAAATTATTGAAACGAAGATAGAAATTGATACTTTTTAATATAGTATAAATATTAAAATTATTAAACATTTTTTCTTAGAATCTGCACGAGTATGGAATGCCGTTTTACTTTCTATCCTGAATTATGGAAACAAAATTACACCTTGTTCAAGTCGCTAAATAATTTGCGACATTAAAAAAATGAATTTTAAATGTCACAAATTGAACTTCAGACGTCGAAAATGGATTTTTTGACATCATCCAAAAATTACAAATAGGCGTTAAATTTAGATTTTAAAAAATCATTTTCAGGAGTCAAAAATCAATCGTTGACGTCTAAAATTATTTTCGGGCATAAAAAAATATCTTTCGTCAGACACAAATGTTTAACAAAAATTAAAAAGGCGTTTCATAAAATAGAACATTCTTATGCTCATAAATATAATTATGCAATTATGCATGGACATTTTTTTCTCACCACGTCTTTTTTGGCTGATGTCAGCAATGCAGCTTCTTTACTAACTGTTGTTGGCAAAGTTTCGGCACTTTTTCTTTTAGTTTCTTTCTGCAACACTTCTTTTGCTATCTCACTGTGTCCTTCTTCCTTAATGGAGCCAACTGGTGTCATACGAACACTTAAAATTTTTCCAACAATTTTTTTTCCGTTTGATGTTTTTCCAACTACAATCTTCTTGTTAATAAAGCTGCCTTCTGCAGTTATATTACTATCTGTGTTTACATTTTTACCCAGACTACCCTGCTCTCGAAGCAAATTGTTTCGTCTTTGTTTTTTCACATTATAGGTAAAACATTGTTCGGCAACATCGACTGTTGCTAGTCGACGCTGTAATTTATCGAAATAACTATCCAAGGTCACCGTTTGCCCAGTAATTAAATTTCTTCCTGTAATCTTGTCCAAATCGACCGTGGAAGTAGATAATGAGGCATCGTCCATGCTGATAGATTGCTGAAATGCTTTAAGTTGCTCTTGCAATTGCTGATGCTGATCTTTATCTTCAATGGTGTTAAACTGACTGTCGGCGGTAGCATCCACGAAATCAAGAGTTTGTAGATGTAGTTTACCATTTTTAAGGATTGCATACTGATACTGTTGTTGCTGTAACTGCCCATGATCTAAAACAGCTGCTATAATAATCTTATCAGAACCAAAAATCAACCTTAACTACAATACCACACATTCATTTCAGAGGAAGAGAATTGACACTAACCTACTTCCTCTTGCACTACTTCAACAAAATTATTTTCAATGGCACAACTTCCTTGATTTCTTTCGATATAATTTTGTTCCAATTTGATTCGTTTTGAAAATGGAATCACAGCGTGCATGCTGTTCTCTTCCACCATAGATTCATCAATACTATCGGTAGTTTCAGAAATATCTCCTGTATCCTCCTCAAATAATTGTGATTGGTCTCCAAACTCGCTTGCATAATAAATAACCGAATGTTCAGTTTCATTTGAATCTTGCAATTCCTCATCTGTAACTGTTAATTAATTTAGTTTACGAAATTTACACTGAAACTGAAAAACAAATAAAAACTAACCGATATTATTGATAATGTATTCAAAGTCTCCTTGATCGTCTTGTAACACAACAGCATGTCCTCCAACAGGTATCACATACTGACCCTGCTGTACAAAGACCGTATGAGCACCGTTTGCATAAGCAACCTAAAAAGTTAATTTTTTTAATGAAACAAATATTCGTGCTATTTATTAACGCAACTCACATTTACGTTATATTCGTCCCCGGCAGCTTCTAACTGCAGTACATTATTAGAATCGTCTTCCTTAGCCAGGTCCCTATCCACATATCTAATATTTTCATTTTTTTTACTGTTGGAGGCCATTCCACTGTAAAAAAATTTATTATATTTAAGGTTTTAAATTTACTATAAATCAAATATTTGAATTCCATCGTAATTAAAAATTTTTTAAAAAAATTGTCTGGCCGAATCTAAAATCTATGCGACAGTTTTAAAACAAAATCAAATTTCGATCGGTAAATGAACTCACCTCAAACCCTAACAAGCGGTAACACCCCAATCGGTATTTTAGAGTAAAATGGCGGTTCAGAAGGCAGATTTTAGCTGCAAACCTTGTAACATGCCAATTTGGTATTTATTCAACATTGGCAGCATGACGTCAGAATAAGAGCTAATATAGCGGTGTGTTGGCACAACGTTTTTTTTTACTATGTTTCACATCACAGGTTTACATGTTTATTTTTTGGATTGAGACGAAGAGTCTTTATACAATTATTGTGGGGGTGCTTTTATTTTAGGCAAATTTAATTTATAATTTGTGACTTGCAAGCTGTTAAATGTAAACTAAACTGCTGACAATTGTTGTGTGCAAACTGCCGCCATATTGAAGACCACGTGTTCTATTTTGGATTGCCGAATGTTATAGATCTAATGGTTCTTCTTCACAAGTATTGGAAATTGGACTTTTAACTGGGGTGCAGACGTACAGTACGGCTAAATCCATCGATGCTATTTGCATAAAGGAGTAGAAAATGTCCTAGGTATAATCACGTCGTGTCTGAAACTCAACCCTAACAAAATGCAGAGGTCGGAACGATACTTTAAATAATATCGCAACAACGATACTCGATACTTTTTCAAAAAAGATTTGAAATACTGATAGTTGATGCTTAAAAAAATATTACGTTGTTTTTAAAGCTGAGGCGGAGTAAACAAAAAAATAATAATTTCAGATGAGTCGGTTAAATTAGTACTTTAATTCCAAAAATAATTAATAATATAATAATTTTCATAACAACATCATTAGTAAAGCTAGGATAGTTAGGCAAATGCCTTTTTGTTTTATGAATGAAAATCACGGATTTTTATATAGTTACACTAGAAACCAGGACGGCTGTATAAATGACCAAGACGCCATTATCTAGAAGGTCAATGTCAGTTTGTGATATGTTACAAATTCAAACAGTGATTCGCATTTATCGTTGATAACCATGAATATATGCAATTTTTAATTGTAAAATCTAAATGGGAGGTATGTTGTAAGCATGTTATGCATTTGGTTGTAAAAATCGCCAGAGCTTATGGTTTTAGACCGGAAAATTATGGGGGTTATTTATAGTACGTGTATTTTACCTGAATATATCTATTTCACATAATCACATTTATTTTCACTGTATGAACTAATATAAAATTTCTTATTCCGCCTAGTCTACCAAACAACCAACTAGGCGAAATAAAAACCTTCAGCAAAAAGATTATTTTATGTTGTAGAAGCCTTTCATTGTCCCTTGTAGTCGACACCAATGGAAACAGATAGAAAACATGGAAGAAGATTATGATTAAATAAAACGTTTTCAGTCTGAACTTTTAATTTTAAAGTTTAATATTTCTACAAATTATGTGTTACTTTATGCCAAACGATGTAAAAATTTTCCAAACAGGCCATAATATTTGTACCACGGAATATACCAACTACCCATGAACGAAAGGAAATACGTATTCTAATTCTATAGTGTCAGCAGCTGTATACGTGGACAGCCAATTGCTCGAAAAGCTTCGAGTACGCCATCTTTTCGGCAAACTGCGATTCTAAAGTGCCTATCGTGTCGAGTCGCTATCGAGTAGATCCGCCATTTTCTCACCGTAGCTTCGTAGCACAAACCAACTTCGTAGGTCCCGAGTTCGCCAAACGATGTATGCATCTCACTCCAATATAACATGCTGTCTTTTTCTTGTCAAAGATCGGCACGAATTTCAAAGAAGGAGCCGGCAATAATACTTAGCATTCTGTTGTTCAATTATATTATTGCAATAAATTTCCTAAAAATACTAATACTAGTAACAATCAGCAATTACTACGATTTTATAAAACGAGATTGTAACCGATTATTTGATTTGATTTACAAACCTATGTACAGTGGTTTGACTTAACCCTAAGTCGTAGTCTTCTCCAATAGCTCGCTGGTAATAACCCGTGGCATAAAACCGTAACGCAGCAAAAACTTTGGTTTCAATGGGTATCCCAGATCTATACACAGGTGCATTTAAATATGGTCTTAGTAAATTAACTAAATTCAACAGAATTTTTGTCCAATCTAAATACTTCAATAAACCTAATGTTGGGCAAGGCAAATGGTTCACTATTTAATCTTATATGACGTCTTTGTATGCGCAGTTCTCTTCCAGCAATTGATTCCTGATTTTGTTAATTGAAAATCAACAATTGGAAGCAAAAATGTCAATTTAGTAAATGGTAAAAATTAAGTACCTACACGCTATCTAACGTACTTTTAAAGGCATAATGTAATTACGAAAATTTTCAGAAATTCAAAAAGGGCAGGGTATCCAAGCTAGTACACCAACTAGAATTCAAATGAGATTCAAATTCAAATTTGACATGTGAAAGTGAGGTTATGACGCGCAATGCTACTAGTGTTTCCGTCGGTTACGACGTAGCCTATACGAAAGCGTTTTAGAATCATCTACCACTCGATAGCGAGTTCACTGTCGTGTCGAGTACGCAATCCGATCAGACTATTGAGTAAACAGAATCCCACTGCAGTATTCTAACATTAACGGTGCCATCTAGAAGTAAGTAGCAAGGATAACCACTTTTATAATACAAAATCTATTAGAAATGAATAGAGGCATCGTGCAGGATTTGTATCAAAAATTCAAAATAATTTAGGACAAATAATTATTAGAACAAATGAATGTTGCTACAAGTGTTCTGTCGATTAATTGCACCGTATGATTGTTGATTAAACAACAAATGTTTAATGCAAGATGACTGGAAGGTATGGTGTTGTCACTTGAGTTTGATATGGGCGTCACGAAATGTTTTGCGGAGAGATGGCGCAGTAGCTACTAAAAAGACGTTTGCGCGTCAAATTTGAAATCCGCACGCAATGCTATTCTAACCTGACTTTGTTCATACTGTGATATTATACTGTCATAACTCAAGAATTATAAGAACATTATAGTGACAACTATTCTCGATCATATTTTCCTATAATTCAATATTTATTGCAATATTGAAAAGGTTAATATTTAATACAGCCTGAAAATTTATATCTTCACACTGATTATCACTGTAGTTATTCAACTTCGGGAAAACGATTGTTAATGCGAGGAGGCGGTAAAACTTGGTTTTGATTTTTTTGGGAAATTCGAAAAAAATCAGATTTCAATGCACTCAGTTTTGACATCGATAAGACTCCAAAACGCTTATTGCAAAGCAAAAATACGAAGAAAAAAAAATCGAAAACAAAATTGGTTCTATACAGCAATTTGATGCGCTCGATTTGATGTTTATTATGTGCATGGGTCACGGTGGAATGCTACAGTTTATGTAGTTATAGAATGGAATGACTGTAAGGCATTGTAATTAAAAAAAGAAACATGAAAAAAATTGATAATTGACCCATATGAATCATACTTTATTGCTTACTCTACATATTTCCTTAAACACTATAGAGTACTAATTTTTATTGCAATTAATTAGTGAAAGTAGGCAATAGCAGTAGTAAAGTATAAAGATGTAATCGAATTAGAAGACAACGAAGTAACTGCGCAATTTTATCGTAGAATTAATGCAGTGCTGTAATGTCGTTGCCTACGAGGGTACCATCTACCTGCACATATTATAATTGTGTAACATACAAACTGGATAAGCACAAAATGATAAGCGTAATTTAAAACATTAAAAATAGAATAGAAACAAAAATCAGTACATAATAATACATTAAAATTGTACTGTATTGACAAAATCTATGCGGACAGTCACTCTAGACATAGTGCATCTCTTTAACATTATAATTAGTAATAAAAACAAGTATTTTAAGTACTTCAAAAGTTTATTATTTACTTGTGTGCGGATAGCGATTATCTTGCAAAATTTCAGAAGGGCTCCTGCCTATTACACAGATCACAATAAACATTGTATAATATTCATCTCAAACCTAAGATTTAAATATCTAAGGGTAGCTTGTATAAACCAGGATTAAAACACATAAAATACGTAAAAAAACATGAAAACATTAAAATCTACGTTAACTAATTTAGTACTTTTTTAGCATGTTAACTTAAGCAAGTATTAGACAAGCATTCCAATAAAATATACTTGATATAAACATAAATTCATTAAAAAAATCTTTTACATTATAAAACAATTAATGCGTTTTGCAAGTCTGCAAAAAATTATAATTAAACCATAAACCATACATGACTGCATGTCTGTACGCTTTGAATAAATACAAATGCAGCTTTCACTGAACAAGTAGTCACTATTATATTTGTCGTTGTCCTACTATGATGGCACGTCGACAAGGTAATCATAACACGGGGTTCTCGACCTGGTAATTCTGCCACTGGGATGGTGACATACCAGTTGCAGTTGAGGAATCAACGCATATTTTTGTGGTTATATGTGGCGATGCACACAGGATGATTGATAATATGTTGGGATGTACTTTCAGTACAGATTAAGAATCTGAAAATAATAAAAAGTTCCTATAAATATTTGCCCAAAAACTCTTTGTTACCGGGCAAGTTGCAGTCTATAGAAGTGGGAACAGTATTACCTCTTCCATAGATTTAATTTCATAAGCAGCTTTTATGGACACATGTTTATAGAATTTACTCTCAAAGTTTTGTGTAAACTATTCTATTCTATCGTATTAAGAAAACACTTATTAGACCTTCATGGCAATTTAATTTTTGAAAAGCATGATATTATCTCGAAAATTGTTAGATTTAGAAATTTTCAACATGAAAACATGTTTTTGGGCAATTTTGTATGGAGAATAAGATTTTTCAAAAACATGCTAAAATCTAAAATATGTAGAACATAATTACGTGACCCCCCCCCCCCCGTACGAGACACCTCTGGTGTTCTTATTCAAACCAAAATTATTACAAATACATGAATAACTAATTACGTGAATAATGCTCACATATGAAATTTTAAAATTTGAGTGCAATTACTGCAAAAGTTATCTACAAAAAGTGATTAGCCTGGTTTATTTTCAAGAAGCTGTAACCCTATAATGAAGGGTTTTCAGGCCCATGTTTATGAGAATTCTTTCAATTATATTTAGATTCTGAATCTATCCTGAAAATTCGTTCCACATGTTATGAATCACACTGTACACCATTGGTTTGGCAAACGAAAATTGTGCAGACTTCATTTAAATGAAGTAAAGGGGCTCTTTTAACTCTTCCTTTATTCGTGTTGTTATGAATCCTAAAAAATATTGCAATCATTATGAGAAACATAATTAAATAGATATAACTATTTAGAAATTGTAGAGTATGCTAAATTGTAGTTAATTTAGCATTAGTGTAATTTTAAATTAAACCATCTTTTTCCATTGTAACATGTAGCTGCGTACTAAAATACAAAGGATGTTGATTGTTTAAATTACAGCAAAAGGAAATTTTTATATGCTGTGATTATTATCAACAGTGATCGGAAGTACAATTCTTTTAACTGCCTGAAAATAATTAATTTAAGTATTTCTCAACTTCTTAACTGTGTTTTTACTAGTTAATTGTTATTCTACATACATATTTGATTAAAATTAAAACAGTACTTACTCGTCTTTAATTTTCTGCTGGTAGTCTGTCTTTTTACTAAGCTGAAGCTTCTACTAAATTGAGTTTTGTGAATTACATTGGTGTGTTAATTAATAAATCACCGAAGTATGCTTTTATTCATTATTATTTTACTTTTTGAACGAATCGAATTGTCTCGTCAACTGTCAGAACATTTCAGGAGGGTAAGGTTAAAATTCACGGGCGCTGTCAAAGCGATGTACCTTCACTGCTGCCCTCTCGCGGTAATACATTTGTGGGTCCCTCCCAAAACAATGTAAATATTAAAAAGTGAAAACACCAATATATATATATTAGCTATCCATGCATCTTGGTTTAATGTTTTGTGCTCTCAATAGAAAACATAGGTTAGATCAGTTATATTGTTATAATAGAAAATTAGAGAACTTTTCAAATGTCGGTGTTGTGTTAAATAGTGTTATTTTTAGTGATTTGTCACTTTTAGTGTGTATTGACGGATTAAAAATCGTATTGGCAAGTAATTTACGTATATTATGAGAGTACAATTTAACTACAGTAGCATTCAATGTGTCGTTAAAAATGTGCAAACAAAATAAGTTAGGTTATGTAGGAATATCACCCCTAATTACTTTATTTAACAAATAATTTGATATTATACACTATACATAATATAAAAATTTGAATATTTAAATTATGCGACAGTTTCACATTGTTATGTTTAGTGGACTGTTAGAAAATCATGTCCGATAAGTAGGATTTGTTTACTTTTATTGTGGCAAGCGCCCAGCCGAAGCCGAGTCATCTTTTATCTTTTCTCATTCGTTCCTCATTTCAGTCATCAAGCAAAACTCGAGCACAAAACGAAAATACGCAACTGTACTTAATTATAATACATGAATATCATAGAAAAAAATAATATTAACCCAGCTCTGCTAATACAGAATCCAGATCTTGCTGCAACGATGCTGATTCCTCCTTTTGCTTATTAAGATCATCCTGAAGCCTTTCCACGTTCGTTTTTAGCAGGTAATTTCCTTTTTTTAAGGCAGACAATCGACCTTCGTGCTTTTTTGATCGTTTGTTGAAATTAGCTTTTTTCTTTTCGACTGGAGCATCCTCTGCTTCGCTTACACTCTTTTCGGACTCACTATCAGTTTCGCTAGATTCTGTTTCGCTTTCAGTTTCGGTTTCCGTTTCAGATTCCTCTTTTTCCTTTTCATCTTCCTCTTCACTGTCATCGCCCACTTCCTTCATCATTGCTTCCATTTTAGTAACCTGAAAGTGGGAATTTTGATAATAAAAACAAAACGGTGTTTTTTTTATTAATATTACAATTTATTTTTGGCTTAGACCGCGTCGTCATTTGGTAACTACACCCAGCATAATCAGGTAAGGACCCACCTGTAGCTTGTCTGCCTTTACAAGCATTTGCTCTAGAAGTTTGAGCAGTATTTGTTCGTAGGCTCGGCCTGCCTAAACAGGTTTGTATGGGTTCACAAACAGCTAACAGGCATAAGCCGATTAAGTATCCTGGCAAACAAAATACATTAAGACCAAATCCTTGTCCGCCCCAAGATTTAAATAATCTAAGCACAGAGCCCTGTTTAGGCAGGCAGGGCCTATGAACAAATATTGCTCAAACTTCAGTCCTTACCTGATTATGCTGGGCGTAGTTCCCAAATGACGACGCGGTCTAAGCCGAAAATAAATTGTAATATTGACAGTTCGAGAAACCGCGGAAGCCTCAAAGAGTATAGTTTTTTTTGGTTCACCTCTTTTTGTAGTCCTTTGTATTTCTTTTTTTCTTCTTTTATGGCTTGTTGGAGCCGTTTGACTTGCGTCTTAAGTGCCAATCTCTCTTTCTTGGCGTTGTCTTCTTTGTTTTTGTAGCCCCTTAGTTTGTTTCGTAGTTGTTTTACTTCGCGTTGTGCCCTCTTTTCTCTCTTTTCTTCGGTGTCTTCTCCACCGCTGTCTGATTCTATTGGTTCCTCTTCCTCGTCTTCTGAGTGTGCAATGCTATGCTGCTTGTCTGATAACGATAACCTTTTGCCTATTTAATAAAATATTAGAAACACAATAAGTGTCTGTGAGTTAACGTTAACGTACTGACCTCCTTGCACTGATTCCATCAGTTTCTTTTCTAATAGCAGTTTCTGTTTGCGTACTTCTTCCAGTTCGCTCTTGGTGTGATCCAATTGATTGGCAGCATCGTAGAATTTCTTTTCCAAATCCTCTGCTGTTTTTTTTGCATCGGCTGCTTCTGATTTTAATGACGTTAGCAACTGCAAAATACACATTGAAGAAATATTGTGTTACATTTTTGTATCATTGTAATAAGTACTTTCTCATCGTCTTCGGTTGGCACAGCAGCAACTTTCTTGGTGGTTTTTTCTTTGTCTAGGTCGGATTCTAGCTGTTGTAGACGTGTTTGCAAGCGCTTGTTTTCTCTTGCTAAGGCTTCTTTATTCCGCAACTCTAAAGCCAACATTTGTTTTGTGCTTTGCAGGTCATCTCGTACCTTGTCTATATCATCCAATTCATCGGCTTCGTCGGCTATCTCCTCCTTTTATGAATGATACGTACAAGTTTAACGTATTTTTAATATCGTACGTTAAAAAAAACACCAAGTAGGTCATGGATGCTACATTTCTGCCTATTCCACCTCAGTATTTATGGTGTTTATGTTGTACTCGGTGAAATCCAAGGAGTAAATTGCAGGGGAAGTTTGGTATACACGTTGCAAGAAGTCAAGGAAATACGGCAGAAACCCGTTTTAAAGAAATTTCTCAAGTCTGCACATGCTCATAAAATTGGGGAAGCCCAAAAGATATTCTGGGGAAGTAAGGGAAATCTTTTACTTTCAGTATAGGGAAGCATTGATTTTATAAAAATGTTCTAAGTCGAGATTTTGACTGAAATACATATTTTGGACCTCCAGGAATCAGAAAAAGTGGTTTTTATAAAATATGTATGTGTGTGGTGCATCATAACTATCGAATGAATGGTCGTGTATTGATGAACTTTGGAATCTAATGCTACATCAAAAATTCACCTTTGGTACTTTTGAATATGTGATAAGTAACAATTTCTAAAATATAGGAAAGTCCAGACGAAGGGCTTCGCTCATTTTTATATCTTCGTGATAGGTAAAATTTAGATAAAATAGTTAATAGATGTTAATTCAACAGTGATAATCATTGTCACATGACCTACCTAGGAAAATATAAGTTCTAATGAGCTGTATTGATTGCAAAACAGTTTCGCATTTAATTATGTATTTTCTTAGATTAACTTCAAAATGTCAGTTTTCCACATACTGATTTTGCACAACAGTAGTTAAACTCTTTATACAGGCTGAGTCAAGCTATACGCCTTTTTTTTTAGTGAGTTTATTATTAGGATTTTAATAAAAAATTTTGGTGTGCATATGTTTCGAAGGGTGCTCTACAACCTTTATTTTTAAATGGAACGGTACGACTTTTTTTGGCTTAAACGATGCTGTATGATGTTTACAATATGATCCTTACTGAATTTTTCATAATTTTTATGATTCGGCTGTAAAATAAGCATTCATTATGCTAGTCTAGTAGGAGGGTACGTACGCACGCGTCACCATGTTTTTGCGTAAAATAAGTAAACTTTTGATGAAACAATTGCTTGTAAGTAAACATTTCTACTTCTTCGAGTTTCTTGTTGGATAAAAACTAATTAGTTTTTTATTTAAATTTTGTTTAGTTTATAGTCTTATAGTTTTCATTCGATGTTATCCTAATATTGAAGTAACTATTATTTAATGTAATCTAAATACCTGAGCTTTTGTTTTTTTATGTTTATTAAAATAATGATTTCACTATGCATACTGACAACCATTAAATCGTTTTGTGCAAATACATCATAGGTCTCGGCCTACTAGACTAACAATATGAATGCATATTTTACGGCTGAACCGTGAAAATTTGGAAAAAATTCAGTAAGGATCATATTGTAAACATCATACAGCATCGTTTAAGCCAAAAAAAGTCGTACCGTTCCATTTAAAAATAAACATTTGAAAATCGCTATTTTGACATTTGACGTCCAATCAAAAAACTGACTGCGCCAGGTTGTAGATCACCCTTCGAAACATATGCACACCAAAAATTTTTAATAAATTCCTAATAATAAACTCACTAAAAAAAAAGGCGTGTAGCTTGACTCAGCCTGTATAATTGGTTTTACCAAACTTTAAACAAAAACCACTCCAATACTTAAAATGATCATAGGTATGCTATATACAAACAAGTGCTGTACTATTATAGTATAGAAGTAACTACGAATGCTCTGACGTCACGGCAGCATGATGTATGGGTAGAAATGCGGCATCCGTAGCCTAGTAGAGGTAGTTTTTTTTTTCTTTTTGTTAAGCAGGATAACGTATATTAAATAGTTCTTCCTGACAGCTTCTAAAAAAACAATGTGTACTTACTGGAGGTATGCTAGCCATGGACTGAGACTTTATGATTTGTTCCTCGATGGTCATTTGTCTCCGGAATTTTCTGAGACCCTCAAGCACTGGTTTGCTCCTGTCATTGGTTTTTACCTTTCTTAACGCTACACCGTGTTGAATCTAATAACATAATGTTTCTTATATTATTGTTTACTAATCACACACTTGACATACTTCTTTAAGGAGTTGATTGTGTGAAGTGTCTTTTTCACTCTTTTCACTTTCATAGATGAACTGCGAGCTATGATTGTCGTCATCTTTTACTTTTTCTTTAGGCAATAACGGTTTCGATCGATCGTTGCACTGAACGTGCTTAAGTTTTGCGCCACCCTCTATATCTTTGAGCATTTGTGTCCAGTCTGGTCGAACTTTGGGTCTATTCCTGAGGAAAATGGTGGGAGTTACAATTATCATTAGCCAATTATTGTTGAGAAAAACATTGTCTTACTTCAACTGGTCTAATTTAGCCAATTGTGAAATGGACAAAGATTTGATCTCTGATGGGCGAGGGAAGGCGGGGGCTGGAGGTGGCATTGGTGGCGCTTTGGGGGCTGTCATCTTCTTCAAGCTCTCTTGTCGTATAATGGCATTCCTTTCGGTTGGTATAGCCTGAAATTGTTTATTATTATAGATAAGTAGGCACGAGTAAACAAGATCGATTAAAAATTCACTATTTGACCAACCTTTTCTATGTTTTTTTCCTCTCTCGTCAGAGTGGTTGTTCTGTTTAACGGAGGTTTCTTCAGTTCGGGCGAGTCCTTGACGCTATTCAGTTTAACAGGCACTTTAACCTCCTTAGACTGCAATTTAGTTGGCTCTTTTGGAGGTACAGGTTTCAGTTGTGGTTTGACGAAGGTGTGTTCTTTCGGTTCTTTGGGTGTATTCGTGCCATTTTCTTGTGGTTGACTGTTGCTAACTTTTACTGTGCTCGGCTTTTTGGGACCTAAAATTGATCATCGAATAGTGCAAAGAAGACGTCAAATAGTTGATTTTGCTACTTACCTGCTGCTGTGGTTTCGGGAGCAGGCCCATCTTTGCTAGCCTGTCTAGTTTTTGACCATAGATTTGAAGGTTTTGGTGGTAAACCATCGGGCCCATCTTTTACCCAGGGAGGTCTGAATGTCTCCCTTTTGGCAGCATTACTGTCCCTTCGGTCAGCGTTACTCGCCCTTCTATCTTCTGATGCGCTGCCTTCTTTTCCAGCAGGCATGTTTCTTCCTTAAAAAAATTGTTATTAAAAGAAAGTTGCGTTGTGGGATACTACATTATAGCAAAGCTGTAAAAGTAGCAGCCACATCTTTACGAAAATGTTCAGCTTTTAGAAATTTTGAAGATGATTGTTAAATATTTAATAATTTGTAATAACCCTACCGATCAGAATTGTCATGTACGAGGGTAGTTCACGCCAAAACCGGAGTTTGCGCAGTGCAATTGTTTGTTATGCACATTACGGGACGTACACTACTCTAAACTAGTGCTGCACAGAATTGAATGATTTTCATGACCGAATAATTGCGATTTGGAATATAATGTAATAACAATCGCATCAACGCTCACCTCCGAAGAAGACAAAACCGAAAATTTTAAAATCGTAAAATAATTCGAATAATTTTTCGTAACCTCGCGAGATTATCGCTTGATATTCAGATAATTTAATAGTTCGATAGTTGTCATTCGAAATATCCCATCACTACTCTAAACAGAAAACAATAAACGCGGCTCGGTCTTAAATTCGGTTAGGGGAACGGAACCTACAGGCGCCAAACGTGTATATAGGTATTTTGTATTGAAATTATAAGCGAAACAAATGGGTTGATAAGTTTTCGAACACCTTGTTGCTTCGTGTACATATTGCGGCGCTCTAATCGCTCGTTCCTTCCGCTGCGGTTCAAGCACGACTATTCCGTTAAATACATCACAGCAAGCATAACCCGTAGCATTTTACCATCTGCATAATATAATAAATGATAAAAATCATCACTAATGGAAGAATTCAGCTTTATAACATTTCAGCTGTCCGATGACGTCACAGTGCTATCAGATTCATCGGTGCGCATGTCAACACGAACGCTACGTTTTTCGGGATTTTCAAGCTGACTTAACTTTTTCAAAAATCATTCACTCAAGCTGCATATTAACCGTATACCGAGGCAACGACGAAACTTCTTCGTGTGATTGTATTCGCAAATTTTTATACCACAAGGGCAACTAACCTGTAATTTACTGTCTAGATTATTTTGAGGTTTCGCTCTTTTCTTCCCATTTGGCGTAACTCAAATTCACACAAATTACTGTCGCTGATTCTGACACACTCACTCCACATAAGTTTGCAGTACAGATCATTAAGGCCTACTCTTTAGTGTAGATGCAGTTTGCATTTTTATTGCTGGGCAACATTAATAAATATTATCATCGTTTTGGCTAGTAACTTATTAGCGAATCATAAGGACGAACACGCAGAACATAAAAAGGTTATTTGCTGAAATAAATAAATAAATGTTGGTTCGACATTGCTGGAACAAAAAATACCGGTTAATTCCTAAAATAATTAGGGTTACGCTTTCGAGTACGGTGCAGAAAATTACGGAAAATGTCAGTTTTCACCATTTGATTTTGATTTGGCATCTGCGATGCACTTATGTATTTTGCGTAAGCGTAATATGCGCTGAATAAATCGTGTACATAAGCCAATGTTCGCAAGGACGTGAAATATTAAAATTAGCACTTGGTGTTTTGTCTGCTTTCTGTCTTTTTCGCACTTCTTAGGTGGCGCAAGTGCTGATAGAAGATGGATAAATGGCCTTCCAGTGGCGTAGAGTTACAGAACATTAAATTTACAAATTTTGTTTTGTTTCAGATATCCCGCAATAGAACGACAACTGGTGTTTGGTGGGCAACATTTAAAATCGGGAAGGTAAGTGGAAAATAGAAGATATTAGTTTGGCTTCCGTTTTTATTTTTGTTTGCACGGCGCAACAATTGTCGTTAGACACGGCGAATCATGTTTGATTTGATCACCCTTTCCACACACACACACACACACACACATTTGCAATGCCATTTGTTTAGGATTGCCTAATTGACGAGCCGGTCCTGAGTTGCGTTTTATAATATTGGCAAGGGATGCGATATGTGGGAATTATTATTATTATTGACCAAACTTAAATGATGTCGACTTTAAAACGGTCTTTGACGCAATATTTTGCACCATTTTCCGTCATTTGCCAAATTAGAACCGTGCATCTGAATGTAGGAGGTATGTCGTGTTGTCCAGGTTTTCTTCGTACAATATACGTAGGTACCTCGGGGGCTGCTCGATTGTCTTATGAAGGCATCGACGAAAAGCATTATTAGTTTTTGGCTAGCGATTTCGGCATAACAAACTAGCAGCAGAAGGAAGAGGAGAGCGGAAAACTGAAAAGCGAAATGAGCTTTGATGGAACTTTTAGTAAATGATTGCGCCCAAAAAATTATTTACTCACCTATCCGCTCTTCTCTATAAGGTACGATCGGCCTCCGTACACACCAATAATCATGGGGAAAATTTCACTCGGCACTAAAGTGCGCGATTTATTTTGCTTCGCAGACGCGAAAACTTTACAGATTTTTTGAAAAATGAATCCGAGTAGGCGACGCTTCGTTGGCGACCTACTAATCTTCTAGGTAAAATTCGTCTCTTTTCCCCGTTTTTCTCGTGTGCCGTTTGCAAATCTGTGCCGCGGGCCCGAGATACGCTGAATGTTTTCGAGACGGTCCCGGGGGCGAAAATAGCCAGCGTCTATTTTTGACGCGTGACGTCTCCAAACGCTCGGACGTACCACGTTCCAGCGCAAAATGTGCGTTTCCGATTTTTTACGATTTGTTTTCTTTTTTAGATTCTGCACTTCATGGTGTGCTTTGCGATCCATACGAAACTCCCCTCCTCACCATTTTACATCATTGTAATAACGTGTTTCATTGGCATAATTACGAAAGATTAAGGAAAAAATAAACGTTTATTTTTGTTCATTTTATGCTAGGCGGTATTGGTTTAATTTTAAATTTTTGCAATACCAATCAATGTTTCGTTTAGGCGAATTATCACGTGATTTCCTTTCTCCGAAATAACAAAAATAATCTCGAATCAAAGTATTATACAGGGTGATTCAGAATTATGGTGCAAAATTTTTATGGCGTATTCTTGGCACCAAAATAAGTAAAAAAGTTCCTAGAAACTTGGGCAAGAAAACGATTCGTTACGGAGCTATTGAAGATTGAACGGTCTAATTAATTTTTTTGTCGATAACTTACGCAGATTTAAAAATCAAAACTTGCAAAGATTTAAAATATGTTAGAGGAAAATATTATGTGACCGAGGGGGGGGGGCTCCCTCATATGAGACGCCTCTGGTAGACTTACTCAAACTAAAACTAGTAGAAATACTAAGCTAAAAGAATAATGATCAGATATAAAATTTCAAAATTTTATTGCAAGTACCTACTGCAATACTGTGCGTTCAACGAAAGAAGGAACATTTAATAACTTTTTTATCTTGCGATTTAGAAAAATAGTTAATTATTTTTTTGTTCAGGATCATATTCTCTATTCTGTTGCACTTACAGAAAAATTTTTGCACTTCCGGTTTAACCGGAAGTGCATATAACTTTTGTTTTTCAAGTGGCACGATGCCTTTTTTTGACATTTTTCATTTCCTCGTTTGTTTCTCCTTACGTACGTATAAAATTTTTACAAATTAAATTGTTCGCATTGTAATTCGGTTTATATAGGCCAGACAATTAGAAATTTTGATATTAGGTATAAAGAACACGTACGTTGTTACAAATACAAACACCCACATAAATCCAATTACGCTAAACACTTACTAGAACAAAATCATTCAATGACATCTAATAACACCATAAAATGCTTACACTTTTGTGATGATAAACGTAAATTAGATATACTAGAAGCTTTTGAAATTCACAAACATTTAAAAACTGTACCGTTAATGAATGAGCAAATTGATCTCTTAAATTCTCCTCTACTGGACATTTTGGAATAAGAAATCAAGTCATCTGCAGACGATTACCAAGATAAATAAAAAAGTTCTATTGCTATAACAACACTAACTGTTTACTTTTTTATATAACCTTTGACAATGGCATGTAAACATGCCGATATACGTATAAGGTTAAAATAAATAGATACTGTTAAAGTGATTAAGTATTTTATATACAGATACTCATTAAATAATAATAATAATTTATTTCTCGCTGATATACATAAAAATGAGTATTACAGAGAAAAAGAAAACAAGATATATCCAAAGACATACCTAAATAAAATGTATGTGTATTCTTTCTTATCTACTACTACTAATAATAATAATAATAATAATAATAATAATAATAATAATAATAATAATAATAATAATAATAATAATAATAATAATAATAATAATAATAATAATAATAATAATAATAATAATAATAATAATAATAATAATAATAATAATAATAATAATAATAATAATAATAATAATAATAATAATAATAATAATAATAATAATAATAATAATAATAATAATAATAATAATAATAATAATAATAATAATAATAATAATAATAATAATAATAATAATAATAATAATAATAATAATAATAATAATAATAATAATAATAATAATAATAATAATAATAATAATAATAATAATAATAATAATAATAATAATAATAATAATAATAATAATAATAATAATAATAATAATAATAATAATAATAATAATAATAATAATAATAATAATAATAATAATAATAATAATAATAATAATAATAATAATAATAATAATAATAATAATAATAATAATAATAATAATAATAATAATAATAATAATAATAATAATAATAATAATAATAATAATAATAATAATAATAATAATAATAATAATAATAATAATAATAATAATAATAATAATAATAATAATAATAATAATAATAATAATAATAATAATAATAATAATAATTTTATTAGGCTTTTTTTGGCACTTTGTTAAGTGTCATAGCTACGTCATATAAAACATAGTTAATACAGTAGATATTTAAGTGTAGAATGTACATGCACAAACAGATTAAAAATATATAAAAATATATGAGGATAAATGAAATATGGTATAAAAAATATTATTATTAAATATATTAGGTGTAGTTGTAGGTTGGATGATGCATTGTGGAAGTCGTGACGTACTCTTGTATTGTACTGATGTAGATCTTTGTTACGGATCAGATGGGTTTTGTTTTTGAATACATACATGATAGCTTCGAGTCTGTATAGGACAGGAAGAGTGAGTATGTGTAGCTCATTGAATGCTGGTTTACAAGAGTCAGTAGGTTTCATACCTAGCATTATTCTCAGAGCTCTCTTTTGTAGAAGCAGTAGTTTGCCGGCTGATGGAGACGAACCCCAAAGAAGGATACCATAGGTGAATCGCGACTGGATTTCTGCGTAATAGAATTGCTCTTTTTTCCGTTTTAAAAATTAAATTTGTTTCCGCTGCATTCCCTCAAAACTCGATTCCGTATGCCATAATTCTCTCAAAATAAGCATGGTAGGTTAGTAGGTATACCATTTTACAAGTATGTTGGTTGACTTTGTTTTTAATTTGAGTTATTGCATACACAGCTGAACAGAGCAATTTGTTGAGATTAATAATGTGTATTCTCCATGACAATTTCTTTATGCAACACCATTGAAATTTTTATACGAACGTAGTAATTACAATTGTGACGGATGAAAACAAAATTAGTATCTAGTCGGTCAACAATTTAACAACCGTTCCTACTTATTGGTGCATTCCTATTGCGCACGCGTTCAGTTGGCACTTTTTTAGCGGTAGCCCGCAAGTCCGTGGTGGCACAGTTGGATATGCGGGTGTATTCGGGTGTACTGTTTTTTCACTGCATAAATAGTTGAAGGGTCGATACTCGGTTGGGGCCAAAAATTTCTTTTTTTATATGCTACCTACCTTTCTAAAACCATGTTGCTGCTTTTTGCTGATTACGCGAGGTTTAGGTTAAGAGCAATTATATATTTTCAACGAAAATATACGAAGACAAAGATGCATTCTCTCACTGATTGACAGCATACTAACTGCGCAAGTCCGACTGTGCAGGACGGGTTATTAAGTTTCCCGACTAGACGCTAGTGAACACAAATTCAACTAATACGTAGTTTTGTTTTCCACGGAAATCTCTATGTTGTTCTATTTTTTCGAAACGTCATGTATTGTAAGCACTTGCCAATCTTTAGACGCGATTTTCGGCTAAACTTTTTATACAATCCCATAAAAATTATATACGTACGTAAGGAGAAAAAAATGAGGAATTGAAAAATGTAAAAAAATGCATAGTGCATTTGAAAAACAAAAGTTATTGGCACTTCCGGTTAAACCGGCAGTGGAATTTTTTTTTTCTGGAAGTGCAACAGAACAGAAAATATTATCCTGATCAAAAAATTAATTAACCTTTTTTTTAAACCGTAAGTTAAAAAAATTATTGCGTGTTCCCGCTTTCGCTGAAGACACTGTATTTATTGACGAAAAAGTGATTAGACTGTTCCATCTTCAGGATCTGCAACGAGGTTTTTCTATGTATTTATAGAAACTTGTAGATTTATCTTGGTGTATATACGTCATATTAATTTTGCACCATAATTCTGAATCATCTGTATATTAATCGTAAAATCATTCGAATGGTTTTGTGTAACCTATCGAAATATTTCGATATTTGAATGGTTCGATCATTTTCATTTGATATATCCCCACCGGACGTACTCGTTACATCCTGACAACACCGCGTGACTTACGAAAAGTACAAATTTCAAAAATATTGTTTATTGGTTCAAATATCAAACCCTTTAATACAAATTATCCGTTGTAGCTATCTATAGATTAAAAATACTGAAGTCAATTAAGTACAGGTGTTTTTAAATCACAAACAGAATATTTGATTCTAAACAATAGAATACTTGTTGTGTAAGCATCTTGACGACTAATTGAATTTATAGTCTTAATTATTTCTACGTAGGAACTTGGAATATTTGTCAGTAATGAGTTATTCGGAAATTAAAACTACTTATTATGTATTAAAAAAAGTTATTGTTTTGGGCTAGCTTTTTTTCACGTAGGCACAACATTTTCCCTCCATCTATGTGGCGGAGCAGGCGAAAAATGATCCCATGTTGTGATCTCCTCGAAGAGTCTGTCCCCAGGACACTCTGTTCCTTCTCTCACCTGTCGATGCCCGAAGAGAGCGTAATCGGGTATAATTTTACCCGTGGCGATACCGCACTCGATTAATCTATGTACAGTTTCCAGTTGCTGCTTGGGTGGTAGTTCATCTGTAATTGAAAAGAAAAATGATTAATATTGGCAAATATTTCAAATATGTGTTTCGACTCTTACATCTCCAATCCCCTATTAGACAAATTCCTATGCTTTTGTCGTTGTAAGTGGGCGCATGAGCTCCCACAGCTGACCACCCCCTTCCGACGTACGCTTTACCATCGCCACCAACGGCAAAACTGTATCCGATATCGCTCCAACTGTTGTTTATCTGAAATTTATGGCTATTGTAATATTCAAATTTTAAAGAGGAAAACTGGTAATGGAATATTTCGAATGAAAGTACTCGATCTGTTCAATTGGCGAAATAGCTCGAGAGGTTAACAGAAAATAGTTGGAATGATTTTAAGAATTTAAAATTTTGATTGTTAAATTACCTGATGCAGATCTTGCATCCAACGCATCGCCTCTATGCACTGTTCAGTTGTATTGCACGCAGGAGGCATGTAACTATGGTGGATGATGACGTACGGCACTGGATTACCCATTGGCTCTCTGTCTATCGGTGGTCGTGCACCCCAACTCTCCCTCGACATTAGTTCAAAGTCGCATATGCTAGGTGCAGCTGAAAAATTTCATCAAAAATTAACCTTTTCTAAATTTGGTTCAACTTCGATTTTTTGTAGCATCCAAGGAATTTTATAAGGCGCCATTTGTATCCAGCAAAAAAAAACTTTCATTGTACAAAAAGTATTTTTATGATGAATGAAATTATTTAAAAACTTTTATGTTAAATAAAAATTTCTATGAGAAATAAAAATGTTTCTTGAAATATAAAAGTTCATATGATGAAAATATTTGTGAGAAATAAAAATTTTTCTGATAAAATGTTTGTTACAATTAAAACTACAGATGGCAGAAGTACGTTTTATTTTGCTGTGTTTGGCAACGTTGGTGAGATCACAAGTGGTCAGCAGGTTCGGCGGCGGCTTCCATACCTGTCAAAATTTGAACTGGTGAAGGTTATAGGTAAACGCTTTTAAGTGAAATTGATAAACAAAAAGTTTGAGCATGTAAGTTATTAATTTCACCTTAAAGCGCGTACCTGTAGTCCCTCCCCGCTTCACATTTTGACAAGCACAGAAACCGGTGCTGGGCCTGCTGATCACGTGCGAGTTTAACAAAGTTGCCAAACGTAACAAAGTAAAACGTAATCGCGGCGCCATCTGTCATCTAAAATTATGACATAAAAATTTATATATCAGATAGATTCGTATATCTCAACAAAATTTTATATTCTAAGCACTGTTATTTTTTATATAAAATTTATTCACGTACAAGTTGTAAAACCATAAATTTGTTTATCATAGCAATTTTTGTTATAAAAAACAATTTGTTTATATAAAAATACTTTATTTATTCTAAAAATTTTATTAAAAGAAAGTGTCATAAAAAAACTTGTCATAAAAAGTTGGAAATAAAAAATGTATTTTTTCTGTGACGGGAAAAAAGTTTAACATTTTGTCTCTCTTGACAGGTACTAAAGTATCACTTTTTATGAAATTACTTTTTTCCTTTCCCCGGGGAAAAAAGTAATTACTTTTTTCCCGCTACAACAGCTTACTAGTTTAAAAATTCATATTCCACGTTGACCAATTTTCCGACTTTATTATATGTTTTTCAATATATTACATTTTTTCCCGTCACAGAAAAAAATAGTGTATTATACACAGGAAAAAAGTAAGATTTTAGCTCTCGGTGTGACTGTCTCCCTCCGCTTCGCGTCGGGAGACAAACAGACACCTCGAGCTAAAATCTATTACTTTTTTCCCTTGTATAATAAATATCTATTATTAGATCGATCGTATCAAATAAAAATGAGCGAAACACTTCGCCTGGACTTTCCTATACATTTAAATACATTGTTTTATATTTTCCAACACTTTCGATATACACCTGTCTAGACACGACTAGTTAAAGTAAATAGTTCTTATAAGTTGTAACATCTTGAAGCGGTTGAAGAAAGACCGACCGCCGCGCTGCAAGCATAAGGTTGGGTAAAATATTCGGACTGAATCAACGGAAGCGCGGAAATTGATATTTGAAAATATATTAATAACTCGAGAAGTATTATTTTTATTAATTTGTATTTAGAATTTCAAAACCTTTCTGATTTTAAAGCCAAAATGCCACGTTTCCATTTAAAAAAAAGTTATTTTTTACCGTGGCGGCCATATTAAAATTGGAAACTCAAGTTTTTTTCTTAAATACAATCGAGAATAATTTGCCCTACAACTTTGCTCTTGGGTTTGCGAGTCTATCTATTAAAATAAAA
The DNA here is from genome assembly GCA_958336395.1 of Ctenicera cuprea. Taxonomy (NCBI): domain Eukaryota; kingdom Metazoa; phylum Arthropoda; class Insecta; order Coleoptera; family Elateridae; genus Ctenicera; species Ctenicera cuprea. The sequence continues at coordinate 167,625 of OY284493.1, forward strand.
AAGTTAGCCTACACTGAACATTAAACGACTAGTACAAGAATACAACTGCTGTAGAAAGTATGTGAAATTCTTCTAAGGACAAAAAGATTATTAAGGGGCAAAAAATTCGATTTTTTGATTTTTTGTAAAAAGATTCTCCTAGAGCAAACAAAAGAAGAAATCAATTTTTTAATTTTGTAGCGAAAATTTTGGGGGGGAGGGGGAACAGTAACCCCCCTAAATATTAAATTATCGAAAAAATATTATGATATTCGGATTTTGCTATCAATGATGAGCTATTTTGCTTTAACAGAAATATTTTATTGCCCCCCGTTAAATAAATAAAAGGGTACCAATTTTCAATTTTCAAAAAATCACAGAGGGCGTCACAGTGAAATTATAGCAATGCGCAAAAAAATAAATTGTAGAAGATTCTCAGCTCTATCAGCTTAAAAAGTTTAAACAAAAACGTGTGGGCAGTTTTTGAGAAATTTTTTTTTTTTAAATTCCAAAATTTTGGAGTGATGTCATTGCGATCCTTTTTATATTTTCAAAATTAATGATATTTCATAGTATAGTACTCTTGAAGGGCTACCAAACAAGATGTAGTTGATTCCAATCAGATAACTGGTTTTTGAGTAAATGGACGTTAAAGTCGAAATGTTCAAAAATTCGTAGCGGCCGCCATTTTAAAGCTAGAGAGTTCGGTAAAAAATCGTTTGATTTGTCCTAAGGCCTTCTTTAATCTCCACTATTAAAATTTCCAAAATTCAGTTTCTGAAAAAAATGCTACCAAAAAAACATGTCTAACTTCCGCTTCCGGTTTCGGTTTTTTTAAAAGCTTATTTTGTCGGCGAATTTTTGATATACCCCCTCATTCCAAAGCACATCAAAATCGGTCCAGCCGTTCCGGAGATATGGAGCACCCACCCACAGACAGACATTTTTTAAAAATTGCTTTTTTGGGGTCCATTTACCCCCCGACTATTTCCGTTAAAATCTCAACTTTGAAATTTTGCATGAAATCAATACTTCCCTATACTGAAAGTATAGGAAAGTAAAAAGAACTTTGTCTTAAAAAATTTTGTCAGTTTACAGTTGCCAAAAAAATTGTATTTGTATAAAATAAATTTGTCAAAAAAAATCATTTATCAGACAGATTCGTATACATATATCAGCAAAAATTTATAACTTTTATTTTTACAAAATTTTTTATTTTTCGCAATATTGTTATTTCTCATCATAAATTTATATCATAAGAACTTTTATTGTTCACAAAAAATTTTATTTTTCCAAGTATTTTCATTTCCCACAGGAAATTTATTTACATAATAGTTATTACACCAAAAATTTTACATAACAAATAAAAAATATTGTCGTAAAAAATTGTTTTCAAGAAATATATTGTCAAAATAATTTGTCATAGAAAAATTTGTTTTTCATTAAATTTAAGTTTTTTATTTATATGAAAATACAACTTAATACGAAAAATTTTTGTCATGCAAATACATTTTCTCATAAAAAGTATTTTGTTAAAAAAATATTAAATTTTTCATAAAAAAAATTTATTTATATTAAAAAAAACTTGAAAGTTTTTCTGCATTGTAAAAATTTTTATTTATTTTTTGTACACTTTTAAGGTGTTTGTGCCCGCGGCATCTCAAATAATTTCAACTCAATAAGCGTACAAAAAGTATCGGGGTTAGATTTTTATTATTAAGAAAAGTGAAAATGGTCAATTCATAAAACTTAAACTAGGTAAAACAACATTGATTGTAACTTTAAAAAAATTTAGAAAAAGCGCCGTTTTCATTAAAATTTCACTATGAATATGAAATTTACGACTCATTCGATATAAATATGAACATCAATTCTAATAATTACTATAAGTTAAAAAAAAGTAGTTTTTTTTGCACGAAAATAATATTTACCTGTTGTCATCGCGACGAAGCTCACAAAATACACAAAAAAGTCCCTCAACATGTTGCACAGAATTGTTAACATAGACCAATATCAGTCCTCCAGGAAATCTGCGATCGAACTATGTCAACTAATTGAATGGCTTTTTTTTTAAAGCTGCAATTTATCTGCGATCCGAGTCGAAGATAATGACGTAACAATTAAATTATTAACGTGTCGCTTGAAAAAAAAAATACCCGCACTTGTCCTACGGAACGACTTGGACGACTTTTTTCGGTTTGTTTATCAGCTCGTGTCACGTTTTTATAATCGCACCGCAGCTTATCTAGTGAGCTTTTGCTATCTCACTTTTAAATCCGAATTCGTTATGTATATTTATATGCTAATCTTCCCGCCGCCGGGAGCTTTTTATATAAAAAAAGGAACGCTGCTGTGGCCATAATTAATTGGTAGTCGATTCCACAAAGTGGGAATTTTCGTACATAAGCTGGTCACAAAGTTGCTGGCAGATTCTTCAACAATCGTTTGGGAGAACAATTTAATTTGGAAAATACTACATCAAATTTTTTTAACGAAATTCTATGTTTGGCTCATCAAAATGCTGTTGCGAACTTACCCATTGAAAATTATAGAAATGCAATAAATTTCGGACACCCTGTAGCTGCCGCACGCGAATTACTATGTGCATTACCCGTGCCACCATTCTACTTTTATTCGGCCCGCATGGTGCTTCCCCTAACCGGTTTTTAGGATGTGACGTACGCCACTGTTTACTTCCTTTTCTATCACCTCTGTGACTTTGGGGGGACGTCCCGCGCTGTTATCCTATGTTGTTTTTAATTGAGTTCAAATAACTTTCAATAGTCAATTCAAGACATCGCATCGTTCCAATATTGATTAAGATCATAAAAATAAACACATTAATCATTTCACCCAATGGGGTGCCCCTTGTGAAATGTCGTATTATCAATTTCGCGTCAAGATAAGATTTCTTGCATTGTAATTCCTTGAGTGTTTTAGGAATCCCCGGTCATCAACTTGCTCTTGTATGTTGTTTTCTTAAATCATTATCATTTATCAGACAGTGGTTTACTTCTTGGTTTACATACCAGTTAGTACTCGAAGCAATTTTTTTGCGGCTAATTATGAAATCATCCTTGGGAATAACTTATCAATTTGATTTAATTTATTTATAACCAGCAGCAGGTAAAATTCCGAAAAATTGCAAAATAGATGGTGAATACAGTGACTCGGACGGCCTCGAAAGTTGAAATTTCTGGTCAAAATTTGGACTACTAACTACAGAATTTGGGCTATTATTATTGGAGAACAAATACAATTTTTTGAAAAACAAGTTCTAATTTAAATTCACAAAATGGCGACAGGACGCCATTTTTGAAAAAAAAAATATTACATGGCACGGGGGTCTAGTGACCCCTCATTTGAAAGATCTCTTTGAGTAGAGTATAATCCTGGCATAGTTATATCTGCTTGTTTGCTTTTGGTTTCAATTATGTTTTTTTTTATTATGTCCACCTCATGAATCAAATCAAAGAACGAAACATGTAGTGGTCTATTCTAACCATAATTGAACCCAAATCTCTTCTTTTTTATTAAAAAAAATCTCGGCCGGCTGCTACCAACATTTTTCAACTGAGCTACCGGGCTTGCTACAGCAAACGCTACAACATGGAACACAACACGCGACGTGCTTTAACAAAAAGGCGGTTAGTATCCACACTCGTTGTATTTTTCAAAATATATAAAAATTTTCAATTGTTTTGTTAATTCCTAAAAATTTCACAAATTTTCGAAATCTTCATATATTTTAATCATATTGATAATTTCCAAAGTTTCTAATATAATTTAAATCGGGTGTTTTAAAAAAAAAATTTTTAAATATTTGTAAAATTTGTAGTTTTTGGAAATAATGGAAATTTTCAAAAGTTTTTAAAATTTTTGAAGAATTTGAAAATTCAAAACTCAAATTTTTCAAATATTTTAAAAAATTTTCTATAAATCTGAAAAGTTTAAATTTTAAATAGTTTTTTTTTAATTTGAAACGTTAAAAAGACTAAATTATAATTGTAATTTGTTTGTTTATTAACGTCATTAAGGCGTTCCGAAAACGTTTCTAAAAGTTTGTTTTATCGGTTGGTAAGACAGCAACATGGAAAGTTGCCGATAAATTGCCGGAGGAATTGTAATAGGGTGGTCAATACTATATTGTAATTGGTTCCAGTTAATGTGTATGAATGAAACACATATTTCGGTATAGTAACACGTAGTACAAGACATCTGTATAAAATTGAAGCCAGACGCCATTTTGTTACGTGTTCGATTATTACAAAATGATGGTTAATTTTGTGTTGAAGTTAGGGAAAGGCTACCATTTGCTTCGTGTTTCAGTCCGGCAATTTCGGTGTGGCGTCTTGTGTGAATTTTTTTAAATCGTAAACCGTGTGCCTTTTTATTTATTAAACAGGGGTAGTAAAACATTTCTGTTTGTGTGAAACATTTCTGTCATGAGTGATAGTAGAATAAGGTGAACAACTTCATTTACAAGAGCAGCAATATTTTGGGGCCGAGTAATTTTCCCCATCCCACCCAATTTTGGGCGAACGAATTTACCACGCCGCGCCGTTTGGTTGTTTTGATCTCAAGGAATATTTTTCCAAAAAAAAAACCTTCATTATTTTCTCATAAAAAAAACTCATCAAAGTTTCGGTTTCTAAAAATCCGCAGGTTACTATCATACGCTGCCGTCATCAGACTTTTGATAAATAATAAGATAATTTTGAAAGAATAGGAAAATCTGTGCGAAGTGCTACGCTCATTTTTAACAGGTGGAATCAGGTGTTTGTGATGCCCGAAGCTGTCATGTTTATTATATGATTGATGGCTAAACGTTGAACTTTTTTTGCATAGATAGTCAGTCACGTTTGTCTGAGATCATCCACCGGTTTAATCAGATTAGAATATTTTTATTTGGAACCTTTAAAGTGAATTTTATACATTGAAGTGACACACACATCTTCTTTAATGATTGTTTGTAAGTTCGTCGATTACGAGAATTTCCGCTCGCAATTGCCCTGCCTGCTCCCATACAGTTTAAATCCTTCTTTTAATACTGTTCGTTTGTTTCGTTACCTAATTAATTATATCAACTACTAGCATTATTTTTCTATTTCGATCGCATTTGTGGTTGTAACGATTTAAAACTATGCTATTTCATATTACACCGAGAAAATTTGATTTACAAAAATCCCCTGATATTCAACCTTTATTGCTTTGGGCTAGAAAAAGTAATCTTGATAATAGAGTAATCGTCGGCCGCGTAATTATTGCACACTCGAGGTCGAACAAATGCGGTCGGCCAATCATTGTACTCTTTTTTTATATATCACCACAATAACGAATGTTTTTAATATTCGTAATAACAATTTCTGCCAAAGGAAACAGCTGTTTATGTAATCAAAGTAATAATAATAATAATGATCTATCATCCTGACTCGGCAAGAATTGGAGATTTCCCTCTCACTTTATCCAAAACAAAAACAACCACTTTTCACCTTCCTCGCTATATAGAGTATAGCTAGCGGCAGGTATTGTTATCGTCAAAATTCCCGACGTTGAATTTTTGACGGATATGTACGTTTTTAGGTTTCGAGAGTACCGACAAAATTTTAAAATTTTCAAAAATTGCCAAATTTTACAATGGAATGGGAAAATGGGCACTCTGGCATTTCAAAATTATAAAATATTTATATACTATAATTAATAAAAAACAAAATTCTTACATAAATTAAAACAATGTTCACAGTTGTTTCTTTCAAAAACAAAAAACAAACTAAAAATTCACTGATTGTTTGCTTCAATTCCTGATCTCTCGAATACCTCTGGATTTCGGTATAACCATTATTTAATAAAATTTATAGAGCAAAGAGATCTCTACCAACTATCTAAAAATATACAGGATCTTCCATTTAAGAAAACCAAGTTGTCGCCCATTAAAGTTAGAAATTTTTGCGCTGTTGCAACAAACACCGATAATAGCACATTGTCTTGACTAAGGTTTAACAAAAAAAGATTTAATCTTGGGAAACACGGCTCGTGCAGATTTTATTAGTGAGGTCTGCAAATGTCAAATCGTAAAATTTTCCAAAAATTATTAAAATTTTCAACCGCTACGGGACCCTTCCTTGCATTTCTTGAAATTATTGCAAATTTGTAGATAATTTTGAATTTTTCATATTTTTGGAAAGTTTTTCAAAAATAGAGATATTTTAAGAAAAGGGCGTAATTTTCCAAAATATTAAAAAAATTTTACCATTTTCAAAAATTATCAAAATGTGCAAAAATTTTGAGAAAGTTTGAAATATTTGGATTTTAAAAAATTGTCAACATTTTCAACCGCTACGAAACCTTCCTCGCATTTTTTGAAATTATTGAAAATTAAAAAAAAATACTTTGTTTTTTAAAATTTTTCAAAATATGGAGAAAATTTTCAAAATTTTTGGGAAATTTTAAAAACCTTTGAAATTTAAAAAATTTTGAATGATTAAAATTTTTTGGATTGTTTAAAAATTTTTCTATAATTGCAATACATGCTTTTTTTTAATTTAGTTTTAGCTGGATTATATAGCAAGTAGTTGTATTATCCAACCAAATATAGCTAGGACGTGTCTTCCAGATGTCCTCGAGAGCCTCAGCCCGTTCCACGACGAAAATCAACGCCGAAAGGCGGATGGTGAGGCAGAGAGAGAAAGAACACGAACATCAGGTGAAATGGGGCAGTCAGGTCAAATACTACCAATCCTGGGAGAAGACAAACAACAAATTCGAAGAGTGGACCTCTCCCCGTTACTATCAGACCAACAATAAAATGATCGAAACGCTCAAGAAAGACCACGAACGGAAAGAAAACTTGGAAAAGAGGCGGGAGAAGCTCAGGCGGTTATACGACGAAGAAAACCGCACTTACGAGATCGAGCTGATGGTGAAAAATCGTCATAAGTATGATCGAAGAGCTGCTGGAAATGCTGTTCCCACTGAGGTGCTGAAAGAGGTGCACACAGGTTTGAAGCTTGCCGAAGACGAACGTAAAAGACACGAGGCCGAATTGGCACTCTATCATCATTGGAGGAACAACAATCCGATATTACGAGACCACGAGAGGGTTCGTACGACCAAAGACATAAAATTATCCTGGCTGGATCAGCAGGTGGAGAAGAGATTGGAAAAGGAAAAGGCAGAGGCAGAGTGCCGGAGAGTCCTGGCAGAGCGAAATCGGCGCCTCGAAGAAGAAAAAGGCAAAGAGGAGCAGCTTAAGCGAGAAACGGAAGAAAAGAACGAGAAACTCCGGCTCGATCTCGAAAAACAAGTTGAGGAGCTGAAATTAAAGCAAAAACAGAGTGAAGAATTGCGTCGGAAGGAGGACGAAGAAAGCAGAAAACTGGCCGAGCTCGCGGAAATAGAAGAGCGTCACAGAGCGAATGTGAAGCGCAGGATGGAGCGCGAATTGGCCCTCGATAATTTAAAGCAGCACAAAATGAAATTGAAGCAAAAAGCAATCGACGTTCAACAAAACCTAGAACACGAAAGGAATATAGTGAAAAAACTTCAGGAGTCTGAAGTCGCAGATAGGATGGAGGATGAAGTTAAAAAACGCGAAATCAAAAAAGCCATGTCGGAATTTTTAAAATTTGCACGTGACCAGCAAGATTTGGAAAAGCAGCGCCAACAACATTTTGATTTTGTGTTCGATTCGGAAGCCAAACTTGTTTACCAAAGGCAGCAAGAGGTATGGCTCGAAGAGCGAAAGGCTCGAGAAGCTCTTCTCAAAGACGTTTTGGACGCAGTTAGGGAGCAAATAGATGAAAAAATTAAAAGGAATAAAGAAAAGCAAAGGGAAATTCTAGGGGAACGTCAAAATGCGCTTAAATTGGTAGAAGAGTACGATGAGGACATGCGAAAGAACAAAGAAGATGAGGAACGCAAAAAGAAAGAGTGGAGGAAGGAGATTGAGGAGCAGATCTGGGAGAAAAAGGTTAGGGCAAGGGAGGCAAAATTGCTCAAAGAAAAGGAAGTCGATTTGGAATTGGAAACGGCAAGGAAGGAGGAGGAAAGGCTACGAAAAGAAATTGTGGAACTGCAAAGGAGGCAAGGACCAATCAGACATGCGAGGAGTCGAATTTTTTTTTGATTTTTGATTATATGTGCAAAATTTATACGGTTTTGCCGCTTTGCACTTCTGTCTTAGACTATATTATTAAAATAAAAGGATCTGTAAGAGCATGCACCGAAAGCACTATCAAATAAAAGGCCCAGTTTTAAATAGTATACCTAAATCTGGAACCCGCCCACAACGAAACTGTTCATTACTGACAGTCATAAACAATACAATCAAGCTTTTATTACAATTTGGGCACCACTTTGCAAGTGTTTTCCTTATTTATTTTTTCTGATAGCCTTTGTTCATACCTTTAAGTACCATTCGAAGATAAAAATTAAATAATACCTCACAGCTCTAGTTTTAAAGCTTTTACAACAGTAGGACACTTGTGCAATACACAATTGTATCATTTGCTTATTTTTATTGATACGTAAATGTGTAAATGTATAAGTAAGTAAAAGCAGCTAGAACTGGATTTTTTTTTATCAAGAAAGCACCCGGTTGATGATCAGTTTTGCACCACTGAAAAATTTTAATTTTTTCTAATTGGACATGGTGAATGTTATTTGTGATAAAATAGTGTGCCTATAGCTAAAACAAATGGGATGTGTCAGGAACATTAGAACTTTGCAATACTAAATAAGTGTACTAAATTATTGTGTAATTGAAGTTGTATTTATTTTTGTGGTAATTGTATATTAAAATATTTTTTTGCTTTTATATTTTGTAAATTTTAAAGAAATTAAAATTATACTTGTACCGATTTTACATCTATAGTCCATACAAACTATAAAATATTTCAGGCTCACCCTGTATTTGAGAATATTTGAAATCGCTATGGTAACGCCAAAAGCAAGAACTTTATAAAGGCATCGACTACTATCACTAACTTCTACCGATTTTATATCTACAGGGCGACTCATTTAAGTGGCACCCCACTATTATTTCCTAAACTATTGAGAAAAGTTGTTGATAATTAACTGCTGCATTACTTAAAATCATTACTAATATACTGGGTGTTTACTTATGACTATAAAGCACATTACTTTGGTATTTTAAATGGAACACCGCCGCCGTTTATTATTGCATTTTTAAATTGTACATTTAATTCTGGATAATTATAAAAGTGTTAAGGTAATCTTACAATTAGTGGTTTCCCAATTATTTAACTTTTTTGAAAACATTGAAATTTGAACAAAATATCCAAACATTCATTTCACCGAATACATAAACAACTGTTTTATCCAACGACGCTAAATTTAACATATTATGTTTCCATTTAAAAAAATATGTATGTCATAACTTCGAAATGGCTGCTAAAAATTTTTTTAAATGTCAGTTTTTTCCTTTTTATGGACATTGGTATACCCCTTGAAAGATTTTATGATAAAACTAATAATAAAGATGTTACTGCCAGTATTTCCACACTTTTGACACAGCCTCTGTATGTTGCAACATTGAATGTCTAACAATACCGGGTGTAAACGAAACTAGCTATCTACACTCACAATTGTTTTTCACAATTTTTAATGGTAATGAAACTAAACTAGGGGCTTCATCCCCTAATTTTTTTTTCGTAAAAGAAATGTTGGTATACAGGATCGCTATTAAAGATGGAACCAAAGCTCTCCTGCTAAAACGGTTTGAGATATAGATATGAAAATTGGAAGGCTTCCATTTGAAATTATTTCGCATATTTTGAGTTAAAAAAAATTTTTTTTGACATGATATTTGAGCGCGGCCGCCATCTTGAATTTTTTTAAATAGAAAGGGGGGTCTAGGGGCACCTCATTTGAAAGGTCTTTCAGTTTTGCATCTGATCCTAGAGTTTCAAAGAAAAATATTTAGCCATAACAAAATGACAAACGTTTGAAGTAAAGAAGTCTATTAAAAAAAACTAAGAATTAAAGCAAAAACAAATGAAATTAAGTGTTCGAAATGTTCACCATTCACTTCTTGGCACATAAAAAGTCGGTTATGACATTCCTGCCTTACATTTTCATAAGTTTCTGGAGTGACATTTCTGTAAAAAACGCATTACAGAAACATCACTCCACAAACTTATGAAAATGTAAGGCAGGAATGTTATAACCGACTTGTTATGTGCCAAGAAGTGAATGGTGAACATTTCGAACACTTAATTTCATTTGTTTTTGCTTTAATTCTTAGTTTTTTTTAATAGACTTCTTTACTTCAAACTTTTGTCATTTTGTTATGGCTAAATATTTTTCTTTGAAACTCTAGGATCAGACGCAGAACTAAAAGACCTTTCAAATGAGGTGCCACTAGACCCCCCTTTCTATTTAAAAAAATTGAAGATGGCGGCCGCGCTCAAAAATCATGTGTCAAAAAAATTTTTTTTTAACTCCAAAATATGCGAAATAATTTCAAATGGAAGCCTTCCAATTTTCATATCTATATCTCAAACCGTTTTAGCAGGAGAGCTTTGGTTCCATCTTTAATAGCGACCCTGTATATATTCAACTTAAAAAAATTCTTCACAAGCCCCTTAATTAGGATATCGAATTGGAGTTTTTTATTTTAAAAACTTTAAAACAGTTCTAAAAATTTATTGGAATCTTTTTTAGTGCCGCCTTGAAGTTAATTCAAAGTTTGGTAATCGTTTGCACCTTAATTTTCGAACCTGTGGCGTTTGCCGTTAGCTATGTTATACCTTGATATAATAATAATAATACTAATAATCAGCATATTTAGGCAAAGGCTGATGTGTCTTTAAGCTGTTTGCAAAAGCAGAACGACACCATTTCCATTGGGCCGAAATGTAAGATTTTTTAAGTTCGACCCTGTAAGTAACTAATTTTTGGTATACAGGGTGTTTTAAAAGGTTTACAATTTTGACTTTCTGCATGCAGGGTTGTACATCTCTACGATTTTTATCCAGCTTTGCAAACCCCATCTCGCTAACCGACCTGGTTGCGGAGTTACAGTATGTCAAAGAAAAAATTTTGGCGCTTTTCACTACATCCGGCTAGATTTCGATAAATTGCATGCGGCTATTGTTGCTCATTCCCCAAATATAAGCTAGCAATGTGCCAAACCTCGTCCACCTTTTCTTGCCTCGATTGTGCGTGAAGTATAGATTTTACAGAAAAAATGCATATGATCTTTTTTGTTCGAAATTTTATTCCCTACAATTTTATATGATGTAACATTTTTCATCCGGTGCCTTGTTTACGAGATAATTGCGAAAAACTCGTTCTGGGTCACCGCTTACGGGTGTTTGTGAGATTCAGGGGATGAAGCCACCTTTGGACAGAGGGGAACTCTTTAGGTATTTATTTGCAACACATCTAATAAAAGTTATAAAAAGTCTGTATAAAAATTGTTATAGAAAATGAAAATAAAACGAAGAAAGAAAACATTAATATAAATTCGGGAGTACGCCAAGGTTGCAGCTTATCACCCAGCTTATTTAACCTATACATTGACGAAGTAGTTGGAGAATGGAAAACAAAAGTAGCTGAATTCTCTGACTTAGCTTTTAATAAACTGACAACGATGCTATACGCAGATGATCATGTAATAATAGGGGAAAAAGAGGATACACTACATCGAGTACACATTACCTAAATGAAATCGCTAGAAACTATAATCTAAATATGTCCATGAAGAAGACTAAATGTATGGCATTCAAAGGATTAGACCCCGTATGATCCAAAATTGTAATAAATAATTCAGCAGTCGAACAAATAACGGACTTCCAATATTTAGGTTGTAACATTACATATAAAACAGGAAGAGATCTGAACATCAAAATAGCGAGACTCAATCAAATGAATGGAACCATAAAAAGAACTCTGAAAAACAAAACAAGCAAAGATACAGTGATGAAATTCTATAAAGGCATGTCACTACCAATGTTGGTATATGGATCCAAGACCTGGACGTTGACGAAAAATGATGAAAGGCAAATCCAAACATCCGAAATGCGTTTTCTGAGAGCAGTTGAGAATTTTACTCTACTAGACCAGAAAAGAAATGTGGACATTAGAACTAACTTAAAACACTGAATGACATAATAACACAAAGAAGACAAAAGTGGACGCAACACTTATTACGAATGGAAGAGGATAGGCTCCTGCTCAGAGCGATGAATTATAAAGCTAAAGGAGGAAGATCAATAGGAAGACTAAAGAAAAGATAGTCAGATCAAGGTATGCCGGAACAGATCGAATAGGTCTAATCCCTGCAGAAGAAGAAGATTTGTAACATGTTCACGAATACGTGTGCCAAGTTTAAACTCTTTATAAATTATTTTCCCTAAAAAGTCTTAGTTTGACTGGACTCTTTAACTGGAAATGACGCCAATTTCATAAATTTTAAATAGCAACCTGTAATTTTTTTTAATTGGCTCTTGTACAGCATAATATAACTGTCTTTTCAATTTTGAAATTGGTTATTATACATGGAGAATATTGCAATTCTTTTTCTGCATGAAAAGATGGTCATGAAATCACAATTTTTGTTGGTAGTATTATTAAACAAGTAGGCATTGCAATTTATTAAAAACATGTTATTAGTAAATTTATAGTACAAAATGGAAATTAATTAATCAAAAATATTAAAATGAATTTCTTCTAAAGTAACTGGCTATACCTAACTTGATTGTTCTAAATAATATTGCCCATTTAGTTTCGTTTACACCCAGTATGCAGGGTTTATTTAAAAAATCGTGTTACTGATTGAATATCACGAAAACTCGAAGCGAAATTCTTTGTCTAATTGCAGATTTGAAATCAACAGAAAAAGTTACAAATTATTTAGGATTACATCAGGACTAATAAGGAAGCTCTAACAATAAGTAAGACAGAAATGCACACACATACTTCCTGTGAACACTGTGTGTACTTTTGTTACTTTTCCAAACAAATACTGTCAATGTTTGTGCTGGTAACTCGCAATATTGTAATAAAACACAAAAAAATTGTTTTAAATAACAATAGACAGGGTTAGGCAACCATGCGAACTCATGCGAATGAAGGGTCATCACTCATCTGAGGTATAAGTAACTGATAAAAATGCACATGGAAATGGCCAAAAGAATCTTCCCAATAGAAACGACCTTATTGGTAAAGTTCCAGTATAAGGAGAACAACCAAAGACAATCTTTTGTAATGATGCTTTTGTTTGAAAAGATGTAGTTAAAAATGCAAAAAAAGTAAATTTATTCTCATTTAATTACTTATTATATGTTGGAAGTTAAGAATTGTTTTATTTACAATAAAATAACTTGTATGAATTATTTGATTTCACTTAATAATTTGACAAATTACTTTCTAGTTTTTTAAAACTATTTTACCGGGTGTCAACGAAAGTAGTCCGACCCCCATTTATTTCTTTAGTTATTAATACCTATTATCAAAAGTAAAAATTTAGGGAGCTACTATGCATATAATACCACATAACCTACATTATGATATCTACTTCAATTTTCAACTTTCCTAGGAGCCCTAACAACTATAATGTTATAATTTCTATCCAAACATTTCTTCAACCCGTAAAATATATTTATTAGTGTAATTTTTTTTGTCCCTGTTTCTCTTAATTTGTTTATTTGGTTATTTTTGGAGGTTCTAACTAGCTCTCTTCTTTGGCGATTTGTAACTAACGACCAGACGTCCTGACCTTTTTCGCTTATTATCGGTGTGAGAGTTTTCACCTTATGATATATGTTACCATAAATTTTGATAATTACCAGTCTGTGGCAATTTGCCTCAATTTTTCCGCTATAACCAAACATGCTGATTATTAAATTTCTCACGTTTTTGGGAGTTGCCACATCTCGAGCAATTTTTAAACAAAATTGTTCTCTCAAAGATGACAAAGTTACTAAGATATGGTTTGACAAGACAAGTAATTGCCCAAACCACAGTATAAATAAGGTTAAGAGCGCGCCCCCGTGGCACCTTTTTGTTTTTGACGCTAGAGGCGCTAGTCATTCTTAATTTGAATTTAATTACTGATGGTTCTATTAAACATAAACAGGTAGCGTCACATGCGTTCTGTTGACGTGCATATATTTTTCTTTACAGCACTGTACTAGCACAATTATTGATTTCTGGCATAAAATCAATTCTCAGTATTACTTGCTCGCGGGTTTGTGTGTAATAATCTCTTATTTATGTGCGAAATTTGTTAAAAGTTTTAAATTAACGCGCCAAATGCCTATCGCCGTAGCGCCATCCGTGCTGATTCCTATGAACTTTTGTTCAAAAACATGGCTGACGTTCTCGCATCGAATTTTTAAATTTACTCAGCTGGCACATAGTTTAAATAATTGACAAAAATTTTAAATTGTTGTACCTATTATAACAGTATCTAGATGATCAGCGTAAATACAAATGAAGAATAGTGTTAAATTTATAGTTTTATGTTTACTAAGAAAAGTAAGTTTTTTACCTTATTTGCATGTTTCACAAGAAAATAATTATCTGAGCATCTAAGTTACTTTATTAAGTAACATCTATTAACTTGTTTCATTTCGTTTCTTTTTAATTAAGTCGCTGAGTACATATAAAAATGCCTATATGATGTCTATACTAGCGCCATCTGTGTCGTGTGCCTCGGCGCGGCGCGCTCTTAACCTTATTTATACTGTGCCTAAACGTCAAGGCAGTATTCAAAGCTATCTAGATTTCAATTTGGTGATAAATCTAAAATGCATGGTCTTCTAAACTGGGAGCTTTGACATCGGAGCTGGCCATGCTAAAGTGCTTGTTTTTTGGCCGAATATTTAATTGATTTTAGGTGAACAAAACTATTGTGATTTTTTATTATATTATATCATCACAGTGTAGCCAGAATACTGGTGATTCTAAAATCTATGAAAAAAATATAATAAATATACATATATTTAGATAGAAATTATGAAATGGCCGAACCAACCGTTGCTAGGGCTCGTTTTCAGTATAGGGAAGTATTGATTTTGTGAAAATATTGGAATTCGAATTTTGACGGAAATACGTGTATTGGACCTCCAGGAACGGATAGTCCGATTTCTATGAGCTTCGGAAGGCTTTTTCTGCAATTTTTTGAAGCTTTTCATTTTACCGCATTATTACTCAAAAACGAGTTGACAGAACGGGATTAAATTTTCTATCGTTATAGCGCTATATACACACAATGCTAATGTGCACAATCATTTTTGAAAAGATACAGAACATGAAGTGAAATATAGATATATTTCAATTTCTGAGAAATTTTCAATTTTTTTTAAATTTTTGTAGGCTCATAGAGTTATGGATGAGCTACAATTTGGTTTGCGTCCCAGTCAGCACGACGGTTTTTATTTAAGAAAATCGGAAATTCATACCCCGCTATTTAATAAACGGGCAGTGGTAAAACATTTCTGTTTAAACTAAATTGCTTATGAGTTGCACAACTTAATATTTAGATACAGCAATATTTAGGGGCGTTAATTTTCCCTTTCTACCAAATTTTTGCCGGATGAATGTTTCTTTTCATCTTGGGTTTCTTTTAATCTCGAGGAATCTTTTCAAAAAAATTAAAAAACGAATTTTTTTCCCATAAAAATCTTCCAGTTGTAAATTATAGATCAGCGGGAGCTAATGCTGTAGGCGAAGTATTCACTGCTTATCAGCCTGTTGGCATAGCAGGGATGCGAATCACGGATACCAATGAACTGACCCGTTGGACGGTATAACGTTATATAAATGTACTGTTGTAATATGGTAACAATATCTAAAGTATTGGAAAGTCTAGGCGAAGTACTTCGCTTACTTTCTTTTTTGCCAGAACTAACCCTAACTGTGTTAGTTATTGCAAACGGAACACCCTATATATATATTTTACAGTTTTGAAATCAAAGTCAAATTTTGAGTACAGAGGTAGTTCTGGCAATTTTAGAAAATTTTTAATTGCATTTTTTTCTTTCACATAAAGAGTGCCGTGAAGTGCATAAAATCGTTCCTATGAACAGAAAATTGCATTTAATAAAATTCAAACAATTAAAGTATACCACTGTACTCAGAATTTAATCCTGATTTCAAAACCGTAAAAATATACAAGGTGATTCGTTTGAAATAAAAAAGCTAGGGTCACTTCCGGAGAAACCGGAAGTGCTAAAAAATTAAAGTAGACATTAAAGAATGTGGATTCATATGCAAAATCACTTCCTAAAATTTTATTTTATTATATTAATAAATAAAGAAAATAATGGGGGTGTTCTTAAATTCCCTCATTTCAACTAATGTATGTAGAAAATTCGAATTATTAAAAAAGTAACGAGTTTTTCAGCCATTACAATAAATTTTACGATAAGTTTGTACTACAAAAAGGCACACTAGTAAAATAGATACGGCACGGCACAATTCGGAATTTAAAGTATTATTTTTGTGGAAATGCTCACATTCATTTTTTCTTTACACATACAGTTACATCTTAAACTTTTAATAATATGATTTTAATAACAACAATTATAATAATCTGGTCTTTGAAGCACACCGATAACACTTATGTTTATCCGAGCACGTCAGCCGGTGACGTGCAATCATACAGGACTCGTCACTTGGTCCAATTGTTTTTTCATATCCTCTAGTTTTTGCATATCACTAATGGAAGTGTCACACCTATGTACTACTAAAGAGTGGTAAAAGTGGACTGCAAAAAGCACAAAAATCACTAGCACTGGAATGACTATTACAGTTGCTGCAATGGCTGCTGTGAATGAATAGTCCCAGAATTTGACCCAACAGAGTATAGCTACCTCTACCAGGAACAGGAATAGACCTAACGGAACGAATTTTTAAAATCATCACTAATCTATAAATAAAATAAATCACCTAACACTGTTGAGAAAGCCCACGCAAGCTCGATGAAACCTTTCATGCGCTCATGAGGACTCTCTGTGACAAGTTCACAGACGTCCAGCTTGGAAATGGCATCGATGTTGGGCAAAATGTAAGTGGAGATCATGAGTGCAAATATGTGTACTGCTACCAACACTGTCGTACACACAGAAAACATAACAAAGAGCCACTCCGGAACAGCAGTGCCTTCGTTAATTTGCAACTCAACCATGGCCACCATAGCAAAACCTGAAAGCAATTCTGAAGTAGTGGACGTAGCTTTCAGCTTAGCTCTGGACATGTGTAAACGTCTCCAGGATAATCCTTCGGGTGTCGCCGATGGCATTCTAGTTTTTTCTTTTGGGTCCAATTCGTAAAAACATTTGCAACTTGCCGTGCTGTTGGTGCCTTCTGATGTTTGATATGGTGGTGAGGGCACTTGAAGAAAATGCTGACTGCTTGAGCCACAATGCGGAGATAACTATATGTATTTATAAAAACAGTCGAATTACAATTCAATTATTTTTTTTTCAGATTTCATAAAAGTACTGCCTAAGAAAACAATAATTATAAACACAATTTAAAAAAAAAAACAGACGATAACACTTACCTTGCTAGGAATTTGTTGATTATAACAATTACTGTGTTTCTGATTGTACGCACTCATGACTACACTAGAATTGGAAGAATGAGGCGGCGTTCTGTCACGAGAGATGACACTTAACGTGAATTCGCCTGTAGCAGGATATAGCCTTGGAACAGGACTGTCACTAGGGTGGTTGTAGGTAACTCTACTCTTCTGGAATGTCTCGGTGGATAGATTCAGTGATCTGGGACGAGTTGTCAACTTCAACTGTGGAATTACAGACGGTAACGACGTGTTATTTATCCACGAGGGTGAGGAGTGTAGACCTCTAGCAGAAGAAGAAGACACTCGTAGATCTGCTGATGTGTTGTGTCTTTGCAGCCTTGTCCTAGAGTACTTGGACAGCGTTGGAAAGTTCACTTGAGTTGATTGATCCATCGGTGAAGGTTGTAAGCCCTGAAAATTCATAATAATAATTAGCCATTTGGTTTATGGACCCACATTTGAAAAAACTTTTCTAAATTTGGAAATACATCAGAAAACAAAAGATGCTCGTATTTACAGGTACAGGAACGAACAACCTAAGACGCGTTTCGCTCTTGTTAGGACTCTTCAGTCAGGTATGGTTCCTATTTGTAAATGCGAGCATCGTGAGGCGTGCCAGTGAAAACACGGTTTCTAAATATGTAAATGCATATAAGAATGGTGTATTAAAACTTTACTGTGGCCACATAAGTACCGATGCTTGGTTGTTTTATTTATGCGTAATGTCAAGGAAGTAATACGCATTCCAGGAATGCTTAAAATCAAGGCTCACTTTTTTTGTATTTTATTAGTGTTTAATCATACCGCGAATACGACGAACGAATTTTGCGTAAATGTTCCCATATCTGCTTCTTCCAATGAATCTGTTCGGTGTCAAATGTGATTACAGTAATTTCGACTAATATTAGCGGACGATTATTATTGTCACTTCCGCCACGAGATTAATTTTTCCCGGGTCTCGTCAATGATGTACCGTGTAATATGAACAGATTTGCGTGTGCAAATATCACTTAAAAATATATTACGGCCAATTTAAGTTGTTTATGTACGCCGTTAGCCATCAATCAAGAGCCCTGTGATGCGATTTTCTATTTTCTAGTTGTATTTTAAAATAAATTACTTTCGTTTGTTACACAACAGCTTTTTGAAGTTTCATATAAATACTAAACGCCCTAAAACAATCGAAAACTTTTTTTTGTGGCTTAAAGGTTTAAAATTTATTTTCTTTTTGCTTTCAACACTCAAAACAGTCGAAAACGTTTCGTTTCGTCATTTAAAAGACAAAGTTGTACGTTCTTTTGTTTTTCTGCTAACACTCAAAATAATTGAAAACGTTTCTTTTTTGTTACTTAAAGGTTAAAGTTTTATTTTTAATTTTTTTCACTTCTACACTCAAATTATTATTATTTTCTTTTTCTCTGCTTCTAACACTCAACATAGTCGAAAGTATTTCGTGTTTGTTACTTAAACGATCAAGTTCCATTTTTTGTTTTCTTTGTAACACTCAAAACAATCGAACACGTTTCTTTTTGATCACTTAAAGATTATTGTTGTATTTTTGACGCCCACAACAATCAAAAACATTTCTTTTTTGGTACTTATTACTACTACTTGTTTTATTTTCATTTTTGTTTCCTTTTAATACCCAAAACAATCGAAAACGTTTCTTTTTTGTCACTTAAAGATTATTGTTTTGATGTCTTTTGTTTTCTTTTTAACACCCAAAACAATCGACATCGTTTCTTTTTTATCACTTAAAGATTGTTGTTTTATTTTCTTTTGTATTCTTTTCTTTCGTTTTCTTTTTAACACACAAAACAATCGAAACAGTCTCCTTTTTGTCACTTAAAGATTATTGTTTTATTTTCTTTTGTTCTCTTTTTAACACCCAAAACAATCGAAAATGTTTCTTGTTTGTGTTACTTGGAAAATAAAGTTTTATTTTCTTCTTGTTTACGAATTACATTTTTTAATAAAATTGTCGTTTTTGGAGTCTGGCTTCAATTAAACTTTTAATCTTCGGGTAATAACGTAAGATTAAGTTGTAATGATAATGTTGCTTACACAAACAGATAAATTTCTTGAAAATGTGTCATCAAAATCGTGATATAACGCCAGTTTTGGAACCTTATGTTTAATAATGATGTATTATGTCAATTCCTCTGAAAGGAAGTAAATTTATATGGCCTGTGGTTTACGATTATCAATTAATCGACATTATGTAAGTCTAATTACCAGTTTAAAATCTATTCACGACAAGACTGATGACAAATTATGCTTTGTTTAAACGTCACAGACCATAGAATACAAGTTCAATATGCACATTAGAAATTTAGACGTGTGCAAAAAAAAACTGATACGCGATAGTATACCGGGTGTCAACGGAAATAAGTACCCCTTTTTTTTTCACAAATTTGAAGTTGATGAAATTAAACTTTTGTTTAATTATTCATAAAATTGTATTATACGATGTATAAGTCATTCACTTTCCGTTTAACCGGAAATGACGCTAACTTCATGTTTATAAATAATACCCTGTATATTTTTATTAGATTCTTGTAGAACATAAAACTCACTCTTCAGCTGTTTTGGAATTGGATCAATAAATGAAAATGAGGAACAAAAACGTCATTATCTCTCAGGAGGGAGATGGCCCTCAAATCAATATTTATGTTAGCAATTTTTAACAAGTAGGCCTTGCAGATTATTGAGAACATGTTATAAGTTAATTTATAGTGTCGTGCACTTAGTTTCGTTTACACCCGGTATGTATAACAACTGGTTCCATATATGACAATAATTTTAAATATTTACCGCTGTGCTGCTATTTCTAATTTAAAATTAATTATAGGAGTAATCAGTGAATAGCTAATCCTAATCAAATAACTATCGGTAAAGCAAATATTTCAGCTTTGATACAATTTAAATAGTTAACTCGCATAAATTTGTCTTTCACAGAAACACTTAATTCTACATGGTTAGATAAGGCAGACATACGTGTTGTTTGTATATTGTATATTTTATTACCATAATTTTCCTTCATTTACTGAACAAGTAATACCGCAATTTAACTAAATATAAATTCTAATTCCTCGTTATCGTTAATGAGTGTGGTCGCCGTTATAATTATTGTCTTGGGAGATTAAATTATTTTAAGTCTCGAATGGTGTGTTTGTAGAGTGTCTCAGAAATGCAATGTTTTACTGCTTTAATTGTTTTTATTAACATAATTATGAGACACCTTAAAAACTCTGTCTGTAATGTTCGAACTCAATTAACAAATAGACAATCAAATATTTATACAGCGTTTCCCAGAAAAATTGAACTATATGCAAAATGCATAGAAGATTATATTTTTCCAAAGTTTATGTCCCCATAATACTTTGGCAAAGAATTTTAACTGTATTATTGTTATAAGCTGTTATTAAATAAATAATAATAAATTCAAGATGTGCTCATTTAATCCCAGAGGAACAACAGCATATTCTTATGTCTTTGTAGCAAAGCAGTTGAGGCTGCTGCTTTTTAAGCAGAAGTCCCGGGCTTCTCCCAATCCTGGGTGTGACAAACTTTTTTGTTAAATTTTTTGTTATTATTTATTTAGTTTTTGAACTGTTTTTATTTTTTTTATAAGTAACCGAAGTTTTAATGTTCAATTATGTTGTATTAATGAAATAGGTATCAATTTAATTATCTCATTACCTGAAATATTAAGTTTATAGTTTACTGTACAAACCGAAATCTTTTTACCAGTTGATCGCAGAATTGATGTGACAATTAAATAAAAAACAAAGCAATTAAAATAAAGTTTTCCTACCTAGGATTTGAAACCGGGACTTCTGCTTAGAATAAATCAACAGCAACCGCTTGGTACAAAGGCATTACAATATGTTGTGATTACTCTGGTATTAAAAGGACAAGATTTTTGCTTACTTTTAAATGTATTTTTTTTACTAAATGGCATTAATAATAGCTAATAACAATAATAGAGTTTAAATTTATACCCAAAAGGTCCTGGGGACATCTGGAAAAATATAATTTGCCGTACATTTAACATATAGCTCAAGTTTTCCGGGAAACGGTGTATGTGAAATTGTTTTTGGTGGAAAAAATTGAATTTTTTGGTTTTAGGGAAAAAGATTTTTGTGGAATGGGTAGAGTCCTATAATAGATCCTGTAAAAAAATTGCTGCGGAAATTAAATTAAATTAAAGTGAGCTCCCCGTGTGCACACTAGCTTTGCATCAGTGCATCGAAGCGGAAGGTCTACCCTTTTTTGCCCAGCAACCCGAGAAAAGACAAAGAAAACGAGAATCGGGGCATTCGAGAAGTAAGCTGAGAGCGCGTTTACTATTTTTTATCGCACAGGTACATCCGAATAATTCGATTATAAAATTCACTCGAATGCTTTATTCGACTATTAATTACATTCGAACAAATCAACCGATTATTACATTCATTCGAGTGGTAATCATTCGATTATGCTCCATAACTACAGTAGAAAGTTCGGAAAAAGTGTTAAGTGTGTGGGAAAAGCGTCGGATTAGTCTTAAGGTGTTTTATACTATAAGATCCCGGTTTCAAATTTACAAAATTCAGTTATGAAAAAAGTTATGCCAAAAAAAAAACGTCCAACTTTTCCTAATATGGGTGTTGATTAATTGGTGCTGCTACTTTCAGGATCGGCTTTCACCAAAATATGAAGAAAATTCTTGATCAACATGGGTCCAAAACTGCAACCCTTCGAAGATACCGAGTGTAAAATTAAAACAGAAAAATCATTTTTTTTTAATACCTATTTCAGAAACGGCTCAAAATATTTCAATGAAATTTTGGATATGTTCTGAAACAAGCAGCAAGAATGTTGTCTTAATTTAATATTCAATAACCAGTGGTTACCCATTTTTTTGGTAAAAAAAAAACGAAATACTTGAATGATATTATTTGAACTAAAGAGAGTGCTAATCTTAACTTGAATAGCCTTCTAATATTCATTATTTCGGCAACAGCTAAAACTAATATTATAAGTAAATTAGCAAAACGTCCGACTTGAGCTGCTTCAAATCACAAATATTGGAATATCTCGAAAAAGGCGCATTTTACGAAAAAAATGCTAGATTCTTCCAGTTGTATTGGAGATTCAGAAAATTTTGAAAATGTTTTCCTAACACCTGCGGCGTCAGATTTTTTTTTTATCAAAAGGGGGCTTGGTACTCCATTGCGACGCCACTGATTATTGAATATTAAATTACTTAAGGCAAGATTCTTGCCGTTTGTTTTAAACGAACATATATCTAAAATTGCATTGAAATATCTCGAGTCGTTTCTGAAACATATATAAATAACAAGTGATTTTTGGAAATTTTACACTGTGTCTGCGTTAATTAAGAACTTTCTCTACACTTTGGTGAATGAAATCGATCCTGAAAGTAGCGCCCACCAATTAATTAAAAATACCTTATGAGACGACTCGTCCGAAAGTTTTAAAGAAGCGAATCAACTTGCAGACATTTTGTAAAAAACCAAATAAGGAAATTGAAAATATATTTAGGTACAAATTAAACATGCCTTCTGGGTTTGACTTTTTATAACCAATTTGCATAAAAAAATATTCTAGAATAAGAAATAAAATAAATTTTAATGTTTACGTACCCACAACTGATGAAACACTGGCTACAACAACAACAAATAATATTTGTTTTATGCCTTGTAAAATTACTAAAATATTTGTTTACTCTAAATCAGTAATTATAGATAACTAATTATTCTTCGCGGTGTTAACATGGTGATATGCAGCCTTGACGCGCGCTTTTGACACTAAAGAAATAAAATTATTAAGCGATCGAAAATATTATTCAGTTTAAACAAATAAAATATTTAATAGGTATTCCAATATTATTTGCCACGCTACGGGGTTTTCCATTTTAAAATACGACAATTAATCGTTACATAATTTAAGAAAAAAATCTATCTCAAACTTGAATTATTTTCTAGTTAGCAGGATGGACTGTGACATGCCCAAATCTCGAGGGAGACCCACCACAATAGTTTTAAGCAGATTTTTCGACAACAACGTTCGTCTGGTCGCTGGCGTCTGTTCAAGATGTTATATCGAAGACGACGACGTACAAATCGTGGCCGTTAACAGAAAATTTCTCAAACAAGCACAGTCACGAAAAATTCTAAAACGTACCGCCACTTCCTTTCATAATGATTGTACTGCGGATGGTGTTGATGCTTCGCGGCCAACATTCGATCACTGCCAAACTGATCGTCTAAAATTACCGACGACAAATAACGACAATTATGCACTGATTACTGAGCGTGCGTCTCGACTAGCAAAACCTTTGCTTGATTATCGCGAAGGTAAAGAAACGACAAGTTTGTGTACTGCGGTAAATTTCCCAGAATGCGCAAATGGAAAACGTGATCCCGAGTCGGTTTCTGCTTTCTTCAGAAACGTTAAAATTAAAAATGAGAAATTGGAGAATTTTACCCAAGATCAAAGAATAAACCTTGCCAAGCTTCTTAAAAACGGCAACTTTGATGAAAATTCTAACTCCATCCCTGATATTGATGTTACGAACGGGATTAAAACAGAAAACAGAAATTGTTACATATATGGAAAAGTAAGCCTCGACAAACTAAAAATGGACAAACCTTATCCGCCCCTGGGCGCACAGGAATTCACGACGGAAAATCTCAACGCCACATGCGCTGTTACTTTTTATACCGACACCAAAACTTCCGTTAAAATCAAGAAAACAAAGTATTTTCAGCCCAATCATCCGGTGAAACTCAAAAAATGTCCTCTATGGAGTCCCCCTCGCTCTCCCCACAACCTAATCGAAGAATCGCTATTTCGAGATCCATGGTCCCTGCTGGTGTCTACTATTTTCCTCAACAAAACGTCGTGTATGTGCGCGAGACCACGCATCGTAGAGTTCCTGCGCGATTTCTCGGGCCCTTGGGACGTGCTCGAAAAACATCCTTCCGAATTGGAAAAATATTTCCGCGACCTAGGGCTTTTCAAGAAACGAGCAGAACAGATATGGCGTATGTCACACGACTACGTGCATAAAAATTGGAACAACGCCAAAGAGTTGTACGGGATCGGAAAATATGGAGAAGATGCGTACAGGATGTTTGTTTTGGGAGATTTAGATATTGAGCCTACCGACAGGTTTTTGAGGATTTATCGGGATTGGGCCAAGATGAGGAAAAAAGAAGAGAAGATGATGCGTTCCGAAGATGACCGATTAAATGGTGAGTATTGGAAAAATTTAGTAAGTAGAACATATGCACCTATTAAACTGGATTGGCAGTTTTGTTGCAGTGAACCACGATAAATCTATCGATCACTTTTGACAGGTGGCACTTTAAATTTCACTATATTTCTGGCAAACTTACCCACAGCTTGTATAGCGGGCACCCGAATGTGCCTGTGTTTGTGTGTGTTTGTATCTTAGATGGAGGGAGGGCATATGACCCTGGCAGTTGGTGTCCCTCCTAAGTATAGGATAAAAAATGCAGTTTAAATAAAAATTAACGCCTATAAAAATAATCGCGTCCACTTACACCCACGTAAAATAAAAAGTAGTAGTCTTACATATTTTGCTGTTATTAAACTAAATACAGGGTGTTGGGCACTATTTTCAGTATAGGCCGTTACGAGCCTTTCTCGCCTAAACCCACGATTTTAATTCCTATTCTCTCGGACACAAATCTTTACGTTAATTTCACAATTTGAATTTAGTGATTTGTGCAGTTATTTGTTACGAAAATTACTGAATGTACTGTACTCTAAACAGCAAACAACACATAACCACTGTTATGAAAACCGTTCACTTGTTATTCAACGTGGTCTATGTAAATGGCAACTAAACACTGAAATAAGAAATTATAACTCAAACTAGCCGGAAGTATTACCCAGACTCAGCTCACAGTTTTAAGAACAAAACAAAAAAAAAATTAAAAACAAACACTGTTTTGGCAAATTTAACCTTTTTAGAGTTTCTTCGGAGTTTTCTATAAAAGTGCTTTTGTTCCATTGCAATGATATACGCGCCATAACTTGCTTGAAGCTTTTAAATGTAGATAGCGAAAGAAACGTTTTGTATTCTCATTTACATATTTTTTATTACATCATTCAACAAAAAAAAAAAGATTCCTTGAAAAAGAATCAACGTAAATCTAGGAAGTACTTCAACTAACTCTTAAAAATTTGCATCGTCACTTTGAACGAAAAGGAGTAATTAGTTTTTAATTTGTACCTATTACTACATAACACAATGGTTTTATTAATTCACGATTGCGTTCGACTTCATTTTCGAAGCATCTCTGTGGCATGAAAAATAATAAGCGCACAGTAGTCTTATTTCAAATACTTTTATGTCAAAAAACGCTTGAAATTTCTCAAACTGAAGCATGCCCAGACCAGCAGGTGAACTGTATGTGGTTCTTCTGGATGTCGAAGAGAAGATCGCGGCGACGAGGGATTGTATAGCAGCTACGGAAACCCAATTGAAAAGTAAAAGGAACAAAATATCGACCGCTAATTTGACCCAGTAAGTCATTTTTACCGTTATTGCTCAGGTTACTGCGCTCGCATTATTTTATTTGACACCTTTTTTACTTACTTACTCTTTTTTGCACCAGCACTAATTGATGTATTTAACACTCGAGTTTTACTATTTCTTGCGCGACTATACGCAAACACATTTGCAGTGCCACATTAAAAATAATAAATCATATCGTGATTGCCGATTTATGACTATGGTGCTCGTGGTCGTGGTTTCTGTTTCCTCGTGCTTGCTGGTCCCCCTCTTCTTCTTGGTTACGTCCATACTTGGTTCTAGGTCCTATAACACCTGTTATTATAAATGTATTAGTCATGTTAGACGAAAGTGGCGACGATTACTTCCTGCAAGTGTGCTGTTTAATTCTGCACATTAATATTATTGGACTTTGGTCGGTCCTTTTGACCCCCAGACTGAAAGTGCAGTGATTTGTCCGGAAAATGCAACAATTTACAATATATTAATGTTAATCGCGGTGTTATTAATTTAAAATTCCCGTGGACTCGATTAAACTAGCAGACATGACGGTTCCAAAATGAATTTGAAAAAAATTAATAATATAACTGAAAATTTGATCAAAACGTATTGAGCAATCATTTTTAAATTATTTATATTCCATTATCATGTGCTGAGCTCAGTAGAATGTAAAATTAACTTATTTCGCTGCTTAATTGTTTTTACCTTATTTCAGCTAGTATATTGACACACCCAAGCAAATCCTATTCAAATAAAAGTTTCTACGGACTGCTGAACACTTGACAAAAAAATTATCATAATTAGCTTGAAAGCTATTAATTTTTCCTATAATTACTCTTACGTGTGATGTTTAAATATTATTTCTACAAACAATATTCACAGTTGATTGTAAATACGTTTTGGGAATCGTCCGTTACAACGTTGTAGCTCAACAGCAGTGGCAATACAAAACAAATGCATTGATACTAGGGGGCAAATGCAACATGTTTTACAGATATATCCCATTTATATATAATACAATAAAAACAATAAACAACAAAAAAAAACTGTTTTATTAAAAAAAATTTTATATGTCTAGTTCTAATACTGGCCGGTATACCGTGGCCCATTGATTTTGTTCAAAACTGCTCAAAACTTTCTACTGTAGTGATGGGGCATAGTCGAATGATTTCATAATCGACGATTACCGTTTGAATGAATTTAATGGAATGATTTTTTTTGAACAGAATCATTTGAAATGCTCCGGTTTTCGTTGTTATCGTCTTTTTTCGGGGTGCTCTGCAAAAACAGAGTAAAACATCCGTTTCACTGCAATGATGCAAAACTAGTAGTCGTAATAGTTGCTACTGTCCCCTCGGGCTTTATACTTCGGTAGCATAACCACCCTATTTATGGTAACTGCCATTCCTTCATCATAGTATCGTGTTCCAGGTTTGCATAACTTAAATTCGCCGGCTTGGCTAAAGGAAGCTGCCGCAGGCGTGTCCTATTGTATTTAGAAACTGAAATAGTTATTTTCTTTATTATATGTGTGGCGCTTTCTATCAATT
Source organism: Ctenicera cuprea (assembly GCA_958336395.1). Classification (NCBI taxonomy): domain Eukaryota; kingdom Metazoa; phylum Arthropoda; class Insecta; order Coleoptera; family Elateridae; genus Ctenicera; species Ctenicera cuprea. Next base: position 195,262 of record OY284493.1, read on the forward strand.
TTTGATAACAGAAAATTCATTCCCCTTTATTTGGTAAAAAGGGGACAATAAAAATTTCTGTTTAAACTCTTCACGAGTAATAGTAATAGGTTCTTTGAGGCTTTCACGGTTTCTCGAACTGTCAATATTACAATTTACTTTCGGCTTAGACCGCGTCGTCATTTGGGAACTACACCCAGCATAATCAGGTAAGGACCGACCTGTAGCTTGTCTGCCTTTACAAGCATTTACTCTAGAAGTCTGAGCAAATATTGCTCAGACTTCTAGAGCAAATGCTTGTAAAGGCAGACAAGCTACAGGTCGGTCCTTACCTGATTATGCTGGGTGTAGTTCCCAAATGACGACGCGGTCTAAGCCGAAACTAAATTGTAATATTGACAGTAAAATAGGGTCCACAACTTAATTTTTAGGTGCTGCAGAATTTAGGGGATTTAATCTTAAACATTTACAATATCGAATTTCTTCCCTATCTGATAACTCAGCCTTAAAACAATTTTTTTTTAATTTAAAAGGCATCACATAGTAATCAGCAGACTGGAACACGAACTACATTGTAGTTCGTCCCAAGCTCTATGATTGTACAAAATTTAAAAAAAAAATCTGTATGGCTAGTTTTTGAGCAATACTCAATAATTTGCTAAATTAGCAAAATTTGAAATTAAATTTTAATTCACAGTTTTCACGCATTTAGAAATTCTCGTAATATTGTGTTCCCCTAAACCTACTGTGCTACCAAATTTGAGCCCAATCTGTCAACTTGTTAAAGTTTTCTATCAGATTCCGTTTTAGCACATTTGTTTTGCAAACAAAATTAACTTTCACTTCCGGTTTTGAATTTTATGTTAAAAACTTTATTTTCACAATGAATATTTTTGATACACCTCCACATTCCAAAATTGATTGAAATTGGACCATCTGCTTGGAAGTAATAAGTCGCGCATCCCAGCCACCCACATATTTTCTAAAAACCTCTTTTTAGGTTCTTGGATGTCCAAAACATGTATTTCTGTCAAAAGCACGAAGTCGAACATTTTAATGAAATTGAAACTACCCTATTAATAATACAAAGTATAGAAAAGTAAACAGTTTAAATTTATGCTTTGATCAGCAATCTATGCAAGCCAACATACACGCTGCCTTTTATGTAAGTCTGATACAGCTAGATGGCGACAGTATATAAATATAGGCAACTGCCTTCAAATATAAGGGTTCCGTTGTTAAGGCCAAGTCCGTTAGATGACCAAATACGTGTGCACTTCACGAGATTTTGATCACGTAACGAACGCCTGCACCAGGGTGTTAAACAAGGATAGACAGTGGTATCGCAAGCCAAATTGTTTTAATACAAAATTTCTTTGACTTGAATGACCTTCGTTGTCCTTTGAGTTCTTCCAGCTAAATCGTGGGTACATTTTCGAGCAGTCCAAGCTCGTAGCTCTACTTTGCAGTAAGTAACTTTGAATTCATTTAATTCGTAAATCGTTTTTCAAGAGATATTTCGGTTTAAAATGGCATTTTAAGGCAAACTTCTCTCGATTAAATCAAATATTTACCCAATTGAATTTTTCACAATTTTATGTAATAATTTTATTTTTGGAAAACCCGGCGTAGTTTTCTCAAAATACGATCACGTTTCGAAATTTATACGTATAATTGCGAGATATATTTTAGATATTTTAAAGCAATTGAGAATTTTATCAAATTTTAAGTGCTTTATCAAGAGGTTGCTAAAATTTAGGGATAATAGTAATAATGTAAGTTTTTCAAAATTAAATAAGCGGTTTCTTTTTTAGTTTTTCAAGTTACATTTCGAAGCAAAAGAACTCAAATAATAATTTTGCTGTCATGCTCATCATGTGATCTACCTTGTTCTTTGCTGCAGCTTTAGTCTGATTTATTAATATTATATTAAGGATTGCTGTTTACCATTGCCTCTTATTGTCATATTTGATCAACCTTGACCTACTAATGCAAATCTAAACGTCCTTTGGCAATTTATCTTAAGTTAAATAACTTTTGACACATATTTTGGTTATAAAAGTAACACTTCAAGTTCATAGTTGATCAGATCAAATAAATCATTTAAAAGTTCGTTTTTTTCTGCAGCGTACCAAATCCAGACAGCCCAATGACTACCTACTTCAATTACCCACCACCTGCTCTGCAGGAAGAGCTCCGCAAGATTGCCAATGCCATCGTAGCACCAGGCAAGGGTATATTGGCTGCTGATGAGTCCGTGAGTACCATGGGAAAGCGTTTGTCCGACATTGGATTGGAAAATACTGACGAGTATAGGCGCAAATACAGGCAACTGTTGTTTACCACCGATAAGGCTATTGGCGAATACATTTCTGGAGTGATTTTGTTCCACGAAACCGTCTATCAAAAGGCTGATGATGGTACACCATTCATTGAACTTCTAAAGCAAAGAGGAATCATTCCTGGCATTAAAGTCGATACTGGAGTTGTACCACTGCTTGGCTCTGAAGATGAGTGCACTACACAAGGTTTGTTACATTTTAAAGCTTATGTAACAATATTATAACTTTCTAGCATAGAAGTATGATACATGACTGTGGGACGGTCAGGTAGACACTGCCACAAGATCTAGTTTTTTTTTGTGAGATTATGTTGTGTTTTATAAGATTGGGCTATTAAATTTTGATTTCTAAATCCTCGGTAAACAGGACTCTGACAGAGTCACGCAAATTATCATGTGATTGGAGGGTACATATACATTTGACAGTTACAAATATCTTGCCGCTAATTTGTCACGTGGTGAGGGTGCCGTCCAGTTACGTGACAAAATAGTCACCAGGTATTTTTAACTGTCAAACAAACGTTTGTGTACTCTCGAATCATCGTGATAATTTTTGTCACATGTCTGAGCCTTAACCACATTTTTGGGAGTATAGCTAATTTTTTATTGAAGGTTTGGACGATTTGGGCAAACGCTGTGCACAATACAAAAAAGACGGTTGCCACTTTGCCAAATGGAGATGTGTCCTGAAGATTGGCAAAAACACACCCTCCTACCAGGCCATCTTAGAAAACGCAAACGTGTTGGCCCGTTATGCCTCTATCTGTCAAGCTAATCGCATTGTACCCATTGTTGAGCCTGAAATTTTACCCGATGGTGATCATGATATCGAACGTTGTCAAAAAGTTTCCGAAACCGTGCTGGCTGCGGTTTACAAAGCCTTGAATGATCATCACGTCTATCTTGAGGGAACATTGTTGAAACCAAATATGGTCACCCAAGGACAATCGGCAGCTGTTAAGTGCAGTCCACCTGAAGTAGGTGCCGCAACTGTTGCTGCACTTTCACGTACTGTTCCACCAGCTGTTCCAGGCGTTACCTTCTTGTCTGGTGGCCAGAGTGAAGAAGAGGCATCCGTCAACTTAGATGCCATTAATAAGTATGTAGCTTGATTATGAAATTGAATTTTTTAACTAGACCACTATTTATTATGCGGCATCGGTCCTTCTCTAGGAGTAGGGGGAGGTAATCGGTTCTCAGACCACCACTGCTACCAGCTGTCAGAGCTGGTGTAAAATATTCTCTTAGAATGCAGTGATATTGCGAGTAGTACTCTATTATGTAGTGACTTTAGTGTTTCTCTAGAGTTTAGTAATATTTTCTTGAAGGCCTAAAGTCATTCAGATTGTAGAGTTACTAATAATGTCACTAGATTCTACAGGAATTTTTTGTCACCAGATTTGACAATTTCTATGACATTTTCTTGCGCCACACGCGGTAAAAATCTGTTCTCTGGAGGGGGGGGGAGGGTTAAAATAATTTTTAGTCGATATCGAAAATGCAGGTGGGAAATCGGTAGTCTTCGTTTGGAAATTTCTGATACTGTGCGAGTTTAAATTGTTAGATGAAAACTATGGCTGCTGGAAGGTGCCAAACTTTTTTTTTTAATTGGGTTAGGAGAACGGGACCTACGCCATTTGACCCGCAATGGTCCCGCACATAACGCCCTATGGGAGAAGTCAAAGTTGTACCCCTTTTGCTATGACAAATGCGGAAAAAAAAAACTTTTTTGAATGAAAAATTTTTGAAAAGTTTAAATTAAATTTATGAATGGAAAGGTTTCAAACTCTGGGTGGATTTAGCTCGCACCCACGTGTAACATATCGAAAGCAGAATCGCTGATCGGTCGACCAGTTCACAAACGGCACTAGTTTAAGTAGAGCACGCAAAATAGAACCTTGTGATAAACACAGCTGGGCTTTAAATTGAGCTATCTCCGTCATTTTTTTTTGTTAGGTACCCAATGGAATGGTCTAACAAACTATTAATATAAATAGATTTGGTACATTTTTTAGATCGACATATCGCAACCCAAAAAAGTATTCAAATTCACTATCTTTGGCTGTCTATTGTGGGGTTTTAAACTCTTCGGGCAACCCCGGAGATTGATAGATCCATCTTGAAGGTCAAAAATATTGAAACGCGATGGTTTATAGAAAGCAGTGCTAAGTACCATCCATGATTTTGTGACGCTTTTTGTATGTTGCGAGTGGGATTGTACGTTGGCTTATACGTACAACCTCGTTAAAATGCTCGGGCTCCAGGTTTTCTAATAGAGTTTACTCTCCAGACGAACTTCACTGGGCTAGGACATTTCTCTAGTAGTACTGCACTTTATGGTGAAGGCTTTTCTCCAGTTGAAGTTCCCTCGTACTTAGTTGAAAACCTGTGCAAATACAATGATGGTGATGGTATCCATATATATTAAATAAAGCAACAGGTTAATTGCCTCGTATCGGTCATCGTTACAGACTTCAGAAATAAAGAGAGAAAGAGAGAGTCGGAATGGAGTAACAGGTATTCAACACAATAATAAAGTAAATGCAGAAAATTGCCGGAATGGCCCAAATAATAATCACTCAGTATACTTCCTAGGATCGGTTATCTCGGCTGGTTTTCTGGTGTTCGGCTGTGAAACGCATGCTTCTCGCCAGTTACTTTTAAAAATATCTCTGCAGTGCGCACCCCCAATAACAGCCTAAGCAATTCTCATCATCTCCTGCCAGTTATAATAGTGGTCTAGTGTAATGTCGATTCACCAATTCACACGTGCGAATATTATCTATTGCAGATTCCAAGGCAAGAAACCATGGGCTCTCTCCTTCAGTTATGGACGTGCTCTTCAAGCATCCGTGCTCCGTGCCTGGGCTGGCAAAGATGAGAACATTGCTGCAGCACAAGCTGAATTAATGAAACGTGCAAAGGTAGGATTTTTTTATGTATTTTTGATAACCTCCATTCTTTCCCTAATTCCAGGCGATCTCCAAAGCTAGCTTTGGTTGCTATGAACCCGATGAAATTGGATTCGAAGAAGCAACCAAAAGCCTTCATGTTCCTAACCATGCCTACTAACATTATCCTTTTGATTTGAAATTTCTCCCAAATCGGTTGTATACCATCTCCATTTTTTTTTTCATAATAAAACATTTTAAATTTCGTGTATCATCATTGTGTAATATATTTTAGGCCAACAGTGAAGCTTCTCTGGGCAAATACTCTGCCGGTAGTGTTGCAGGTGCAGCCGGAGAAAAAGGTTTATTCATCAAAGATCACGCATATTAAGTATTTTAAATGCTACAGGTTTTTATTTTGACTTTGTAATGTTCTGAGAAAATATATAATATATACATTGTAATATTTATCGTTATTTGCTAAATGATGATTCAGGTATGAGCAACAAACTGTGGTAATTTTTTTTTGTTATCCTCGTTGATATTAGTTAGGTACCAAAGTGCGGTTAAAAAGAGTTCTGTTTTTTAATCAAGTATGTGTGAGAAAAGTATTATGTGTAAATTTTATTTATATTATTATTGTGTTTTTATTATTGTAAAGTTATTCTGGATTTTTATTTCATGTTAATTTTATTGTGAAAGTTGTGAATGTGATTGCTCATGCGTTTAGATAAATAGAAATATGTTAAAAGTGCACGTGTATCAAACAAAAAAAAATGTCAATATACATGTTACAACTTGAGAAATGTAATTTTATTATGTTTATCTTCAATATTTTTCAAACGAATTTAGCATTTTTTTTTGCCCGACAGACAATGTCTAAAAGAATTAGGACATAAAGTTAAACTAATTCATAAAGCACCTCTAGAAGGTTCTTTTTGAATGACCAATTACTTAGTTAATCGCCAAGTAAAACTATATACAAAAATCGGTTTTGAGATTGCAATGGATAAATATTGTTTATCGCCAACCGTCAATAGAGCCATGCATTACCATAGCGATTTTCGGAAGTAAACAAACACTTTATCTTACTGTAAAAATCAAATACTTTATCTGCCGCTACTATTTATCAACATAGCCAAAACAACGGTTTGACATTAATCAAAAATCGTTTGTCGGTGTCACGGCTCCAACAGTAAAAGTTTTTTCGCGAATTATTTATAGAAAATAATGAAAGAAGACATTTTGACGGTTGGCGATGAAAGTTTGTATGCACCACGTCAGTAAAATGTCTTTATCGAACTCGCCTCGCTCGCTCGGCTCATAATCTCAGACTCGTTCGATAAAGAATCCCTTACTGACTTGGTACATAAATAACTATTGTTGAAAATAAAATACCCAAACTTTTTGGAGAATATTGAACGCAAGAAACTTCAAAATTTTCGACAATAAAATAGTAATTTTGGAAATTCATATAATTTTTAACATTAAAGTTTTTTAAATCTTCTACAGTAACTAAGCCAAAAAGGTTACTGAGAATTTTTATTCGAATATATTCGGAGCCGTTTCTAAAATTTTTGAAATGACCTTAAAAAAATAAATACTATGCTGTTGCAGGCACATGTATCTGCCTCTGAACAGGGGCCCATGTTTTTATGGTCTACTAGATACGACCGAAAAAGTAGAATTTCTTTAAGTTAAATTCTCTTTATAGTGAAAATTGGAAGAAAATTATAAAGAAAAATGTGGATATACTGAAGCTGTATTAGGTGAATAGAGCACTCCACTCTGAAGGTGCAAGCTGCAATGTCTTGCGAAATGTTAGTTTGTATGCGTTCATAAACAGCTAACAGGCATAAGCCGATTAAGTATTCTTGTCCTGGCAAACAAAATACATTAAGATCAAATCCTTGTCCACTCCAAGGTTTGAATAATCTAAGCAGACGGCCCTGTTTAGGCAGGCAGGGCCTACGAACAAATATTGCTCAAACTTTTAGAGCAAATGCTTGTAAAGGCAGACAAGCTACAGGTCAGTTCTTACCTGATTATGCTGGGTGTAAGCCCCAAATCTAACGGCGCGGTCTAGCCGAAAGTAAATTGTAATATTGAAGAGTTTGAATACATTTTCTACTGATCCCAAACAAAATTTTGTTGTATTTTATTTTAGGTATTTTTCAACTAAAAAAAAACAAAAACATGCTCAAATGACTTTTGAAAAATGATTATGCTTGGGTTAATCTATTATTTGTTTGAATATTTGTACCTATGGTTGATGCATTCGTTAAGGGTGTTTACGAAATGTATAATTGAACCTTTTTTATGCAATTGTATTCTGTTCCAATTTTACTGCCAAATTTGTACCAGTTGGAAAATTTCACATGAAAATGACAACCCCACTCAAAAAACAATTGATTTAAATAGATGATTTTTTAAATTAAATCGTTTGGTTGTTAAATCAACTTGATTTAAATCTTCGCACCCTGATGGACAGTGCTGCCAAATGATTAAAACTAGTAGCGGCGGCAAGTGCTCGTTGTATTTAAAAATAGTAGATGCAAGAAAATTGAAGTGATGAAAAAATTTTATTTTAAAATTAAATTTTTGCTAACAATTTTTATTAACGGGGGCTCGCTCGGTAACCTCTAAAATTACAGCACGCACAAGTCCCCCAAACAAATCCCTCTACTTAAAAGGAGATGAGGAAGGTTGACAACTCCAAAAGATATGCCCATCAACACGGGAAATGTCATATGTATACATCTTCCTAACAAAATTCGGGATTTATATCTATAACAATATTGCCCGATATATTTTTTTTCTGCTACAACAGAAAAAATATATTTGGCAACATTTTTAGTATATATAAAGACCTAACAGTGTTGCCAGGTGTTGTTTCTGCTACAAAAGGTAAAATACATCCGACAAGTGGCAGATAACTGCTCAACAACTTTCATTCTTGTTATTGGTGTCCTTACGAGAAGGTTTAAAGTCAAAACTAAGAATGGCCATTCTTTTACTGTTACTTCCACAAAAAAAATAATACATAAAAGTTATATTGAGACAATAATCATAATAATAATAATAATAATAATAATATACAATTTTACGCACATAAAATACAATTTACTAAATTAATATAAATCTAATCACACGACAAAAATGTCACAATTAGTACTCTCCATATTTTAATGAAAATTCAACTATTATCGAAAGGTATTCCTTGTCAGTGTGTATGTATGTATAAGCAATCTATGTTATAAATAAAGCTTCAAATTATGTAACACTAATTTACATAGACTCCTCGCCTAATAGCCGAGCTAATTCTTTTAAACGTTGATCTCTTAATTCTGTAGGTGCCTGTTTCAGAAGGTGTTCCTTTTCTTTCTTTAAATCTAGTCGGCTCATTGCGTTCAGTTTGGAAAACTCCCACGAACCTGCACCATCAAATTGCAAAATGTGGGAATGGAACTTCCTGCAATACAAAAAAAATGCAAACTTAATGGAAAATACATTACTCTAAATTAATTTACCATAAAGTTGGCCTGTGTGTGATTGTAAGCAAAGTAATACCAAGATCTATTGCAGCTTGATAAATCTCACCCTCTACATCGATGGAAATTGCAGACGTACATTCGTCCAGCAGGGCATATTTTGGTCTGCAATGGAAAAAAAAATTTAAAAGCAATAATTATTAATTGGGCCTAAAGGCCGGATTTATGTGAACTAACAGTGTTGCCAGATATATTTTTCCTGTTGTAGCATATCTGGCAACACTGTTAGGGCCGTTATAATAAATACTAATTACTCACTTGTGATAAAACAATCTTGCAATTGCCATTCTTTGTTTCTCACCGCCTGAAAGAATGTCCGTCCAATCTTTTACCACATAAAATGTGTCCCGTTCGACTATATGTTCAAGATGCACCATCTGCATAATTCTCCTAAGATCCTCTTCGCCCACTTGCTTGTTTATCATATCGACATGAGTATCGGGATAGATAATTTGATCTCTAAGATTACCTAATGCAAGGAAAATTTTAAAAATCGACACATTTTCAACGTTGAAATTGGCCTCGCAACTTACCTATAACCATGTAAGGCCTCTGTGGGATATAGAACATTGAATTTTTAGGCGTATGCAGTTCGCCACCATAAATTGGCCATAAGCCCGCTAATATCCTGAACAAGCTGGATTTTCCACAACCATTAGGACCCGTAATTAATAGGTGTTGGCCCGGCTTTAAATGGAGGCTCAACGAAGCACAAACCACATCACAGTTTGGCGTTAGTATTGGGACGTCTTTTAATATTATTTCATTATCGAGCGAGTATATTAATTTACCTGAAAATTATAATAAAAATAAATTATATTCATAGATATGATTATCGAGATATTTCGAGAAATTACAGATAACCATTCGAATGATTTTACAATTATATTTATTTACAATTTTACGGTGGGACCGCAAACCTCTAAACTTGCTCACGGCCTCAAATTAAAAAATGCGATACTCTCATGATGGTTGGGTTGGGTTTTACGTGGAAGCTCTGATTGATTAAAAAACTTTTAAACCACCTTAATTAACTCATTTAAGTTTAAATTTTAAGATCGACAAGTAGATCCGTTAATAGGAAGGTAAAGTGTAATTAAGAATTATTATTTGGCGCAGTCAGTCGGCGCCAGAATACATATAAAGTGAAAACCATTTAAAAAAAAAAAATTGCAAATAAACAAAATGAATGATATGAAAAGTACATCCATTAATGTGAAGGTAAAGTGCAATTAAGAATTACAACACACCTTTTGGGACGGGTTGATTTCCTCTATATTCGATTACAAAACCACTGCTTGAATTTTCCTTCTTTTCAACGAGTGTTTTTTGATAAATACCCCGACTGACCTCTTCTAAAACCGTGAACATGTTTGCTACCCTGGCCGTATGGCCGGCAAGCTCTACAATGTCTTTATAACTTGACATGAGTCTTTCGACGGCATTTCCTCCAGTTAACATCAGATTCTTAGCTGTTGTGAAATATTGCGTCCTATCCCCTATACTGTCGCTACTAGCAGATCCTTCTTCGCCATGAGCAGTTGCCAAACTACTGCTTAACCCAAATTCGCTCGATTGACCTAATTGAGATATAGAATTTGAAGCAGACACTTTTTTTTCTTCGGAAGTTGAGGGATGCTTTGTGGTGGCCAACAAAATGGGCAAACTAACCACAATCAAGCCGGTACCCGACCACACGTACTTCATCAGGAACTGTTCCAGCATTACAAACCACAATTTCACCCCAAACATGTGTCGCATGTGTTGCACCAAGACACGGTATGCACCGCGAAGTTGCGACAGCTCCACCTTGTGGCCACCATAAAAAGCTACTTCTTCGGAATTTGTTACTAATCGCGAATGGAGGTACCGTAAGTACCCCTTTTTCTCGGCTTCCTGCGCTACCAACTGTCCAAATCTAGGCGAAACGATCTTTAAAATTAAAGCCGAGACACACACAACCGTCGTTATTAGAATCGGCCCTGTGACAATGTTGGCATTCCGAGATTTGGTTAAATTTGCAAGGGCAAGTACCATGAGTAAAATATCAAACAAAGGTTTGGTGATTTGTCCGTATAAATGAGAAACAGTTGAAGCCACAGTTTCAATATCGTCTGTAAGTCTTTGCGAACAATTTTCTAATCTCCCGTCCAAGACCGTTACACGGTAATAGCTCTGGTTTTTAAAATAGAGCCTGTAACTGTGATCGACCAGACGCGTTCGAAAATTAAGTGCAATTCGGCTTTCTAAATATTTAATTGCGCTGTTGATGAAAGTGGCTGGGATTGCAATACCGAACCATTTGAGCAATTGTTTTATGAAATTACGCGGCTCTTTACGTACAATATATTTAACTATGGCACCTTCTAAGTTTGCTACGTATATACTGAGGAAGGTACGAAGAAACAAGAATAAAGTGTGTCCCGACAGCAGCATCAGTTCTGTACAGAAAAAGCCCGGAATCATTATACGTATCAATTTGTAGAACTGAAGAATAAATTCTACATTTAAACCGGGCACACAATACAGGAGACGTTCTATTTTTGTGCGGGCATTTATTCTTTTGACCCTGGACGAACTGTCCAGTTTCGACGCATCGCTGAGTTGGACCGAATTACTTTTCGTCACTAGCAGATTGTTGTTGACACTGTCTTGTTGGGCATTTTCTTTGTTTATGTAACTTTCTAGGATGGGATAGCCAATTTTCAAACCGTACGCCAGCAAACAGGCGGTCACTATACCACCGGTCACATAATTTTTAGGTACGTTTAGATATTTGCGAGTCTCCTCGGTTTTTTCTAAAAGTTTCGATATTACAGCTGGCATTTTAGTTGTTTGTTTGAGTCTCTTCGTAACAGTTTCAACTTGAATTGAACATTATAAACAGATGAGTTCAGTAAATCCAGCAAAAACTGCAAAAGGAGTAAAATAAATATTAACATTTACTTGTAGTTTACACCAAAACTGAAATTTGCATAGGGACATAGTGAATTTAGTGATAGATGCAATTTCTTGTTATGCACATTACTTGACGTACTCTCAATACATAACCGTTGTCATAGAAACCGTTAACTTGTTATCCAACATGGTCGATGTAAATCTCAAATGAACCCGGGAAACAGCATGTTATTATAATTCAGTTTCTCGCTAAGGTTTCGCGTTAATGACGGTGTCTACCCGGCTGAAATTTTACGCAGACTCGGCTCACAATTTCAAAAAATTACACTGAAGCAGCAAGTTTTTGAATAGGCTAACCGTTTTAAAAACGGCCGTGAGACTATTCGTGACAATGTACAAAGAGTAGATTCTACGAGGGTTCAACTGCAACAAGAGTTATTCCTGCTGTCATTAAACGACAGTGTTGCCACATGACGGAAAAATTCCTCTTTTATTAAGGAAATTTCGATCAATGCAGCGAAAAGGTAAAAATAGCCAAACCAGCAGGGAATGTTAGTAAAATCATAAAATGTTTGGCTAGAAATTAACAAAAGTTCGGAAGATTTTAAAAAATCGTAAAAAAACATATGAGTTGTCCAGTTTCAAAAGTGGCCAAGTCCACAATTTAAAAAAAATGAGTTAGACACATTAAAATTTTCGTCTTTTCGCCCTCTATCGGCAAAACTGATCGTCATGTATCACAACTGTCTATATACAATTTAAAAATTGATCTGAAATTTAGGTACTGCAACAAAACTAGCTATATACAAGGTGCTTGCGTTAACAAAACTGTCTATATGTGATCTCAATTTTACGGTAACAAAACTGCCTATACACCATAGTTAATATAGGTCAGAATTTGCCTACTGCTGCAAAACGGACTAAATTAAACAGCAACAAAATAATGTGATGCAATAATAGTGCAGTAGCTACTTTAATATTGCGTAGAGCAGTGTTCGCGTTAAAATTACTTGTTTTATTATTATAAATGGATCCAGAAAACGATGTAAGAGTGCTCGACGGAAGTTTAGTTGAAGTTCCCGGGGCTGGTCGCAAAAGAGCAAGGAGGGTGGAAACATGGAAAAGAAGCGTGGAAAAAAAATTAATGTTAGTTTTGTTAGCAGTACTAACTAGGGGGTTTATCTAATAGTAAATCGGGGCATTGGCCAAACAACAAATATTTGGCCAGGCGATAACGCTCTAATACCAAATATTCGGCAAACCCCAAAAAATTGCCTAATATATTCGGTTAACTATTCGGCCCAATGAATATTCGGTAGACCCCTAGTACTAAAACCTAGAACAAATTTTTGTTTGAATTAAATAAAGAACTTCTTAGAATACCAATCTTTATCACAGGCATTCCTCCAAAGGGCCTCTCCATAAACCAAACTGCAATCACCCGAACAAAAACACACAAAAATTACAGTGTAATTCCCTCAATCTTCAAGATATTAGAAGATTTCATCAAGCCTTTTACTCCACAAGTAATAAAATAGATCAGGACAATTTTATTCTTAAATACTGCACAGCAACTACTCCAAAACGTCACCGTACGAGAGCTAAGAAAAGAAAAAATGTTACAATAAAATATTATGCACGAAGATTTCGGGTCGATTCTGGCTCAGAAAATATTCAAATATGCCAAAATACTTTTATTTCCATACTGGGAATTTCTAAATTTCGTATACAAAACATAAACAATAAGTATTTTCAAACAGGGACAATGCTTAAAGAAACTCGAGGTGGTGATCGCCGATCCCAGAAATTTGCTGAACATGTAAATGCTATAAAAAGTTTTTTCGTAAAATTTAAACCTCTGGAGTCGCACTACAACCGTGGTACAAATTCCACTCGGCAATATCTACCTTCTGATATATCTATAGCACTAATCTTTAAAATGTACTTGACTGCCAATCCGGAATTGAAAGTTAAATATGATTTTTTTAGGAATGTTCTTGTTAAAAAATTTAACTTTAGTTTCGGTTCACCAGCAACTGATGCCTGCTCCACATGCATATCTCTAAAAGAAATAATAATATCGGCTAAAAATGATGCTACTAAGAATATGGCTCAAACAAAACTTAACGTGCACAAAATTCGTGCAAGATGTTTTTTTAATATTTTAAAAGCAAAAGACGCTACTGTACTAACTTTAACTTTTGACTGTCAGAAAAATTTGGTTTTGCCAAAGGTGCCAGATCAGTTTTGTTATTACAGTAGACAACTATATCTCTACAATTGTACGATTTGTCAGGGTAGTTCAAAAGACTCACAAACAAAATCAAATACATTTTTATACACGTGGTCTGAAATTTATATGGCCAGAGGATCAAATCAAATAGTTTCTTGTGTTTATCATCGATTGAGAAACACTGATTTTACTAATGTAGAATCTTTGCGATTAATAGCTGACGGGTGCAGCGGTCAGAACAAAAACACATCAATGATTGGAATGATCTCTAAATGGTTACTTACCGAAGCACCAAAAACTCTTAAAACCGTAACTCTTATTTTTCCTATACCGGGACACTCTTTTATTCCTCCTGATAGAATTTTTGGCAGGATTGAAAGAGTTCTGAAGAAAAAAGAGACGATTATAAAGCCACAGAAATACTATGACATATTTGATACAGTCGGTACCGTTTTCAAACTAGATGAAGGTGAGGTTGAAGTGCACGATTGGAAAACTGCAGCCGAAACTGTATTGCGCAAAAGTACATATTGGCATTTTCAACTCAAGCCTTCCAGAAGAGTGATTTTTAGTAGGAACAAACAAAGAACCAATATTGTTGTAAAAGGTGAAGCAAATTATAATGTTGATATTTGTGGGCCTGGTACACTTTGTAAGGAAAGTTCCCTAATCACATCAAACCCAATATATTACCAGAAGGAAATAATAAACTAAAGCTTGCAAAACTAATTGATGTGTCAAAATTGTTAGCTAAACACTTTGGAAAGAAGTGGAAGGCATTGCCAGACCTTCAGTATTTTTCTCTTTGCCCTGATCCAAAGAAGACAAAGGGTGACGAGTCGGACGATGAAATAGAAGAAAATAATGTGGAGAGTGAGACTGAAGAGAGAACTGTTACAAACCAGGAGGAAAATTATAACGATGATGAGGAAGATTATAGGGAATGCAAGGACGCAGTTAATAATATTTCAGAATTGGAACGTATTGATATGGACAAAACCGTAGAAGTAGAAGATGCAGACATTAACTTAGCCTTCCAAGATGACCTCGTCAAAGCAGCTTTAGAGACTGAAAGATACGTCTTGGATACGGAGAACGAAGATGAATAGTTTCATTTACCTAAATATCTACTTGTTTTATTTCTCTGGAGGTTAAGGTTTCCTAATTGTTTAGTTTATATTTTTGTTGAATACATTACTTTGTTTTGTATCATTTTAATAATGTTTATTTTGTCTTTGTTTAAGAAAAAATATTTGGGTTTTTAATACGAAAGTAAAGAATGATTGTTTATATTTTTCTCATGCTATTTTTTAATTTTCTTTTGCCAAAAAAACTATTACAAAAGTAATAGTAAATAAAATAGTCAAAAACTTATTTTTGTTTTCAAAACTAGCTATATACTACCACTGCGGTTTCAAAACTACCTATATAGAGACTTTGGAATCAGAACTATCTATATTTAAATAAAAAATTTAAATTACTATGCTTTGGATAGATACATTTTTCTAAAACTTCAGATAACGATTATCTATAACAAAACCAATATAACTACCAAAATTTTTTATTAATATAATGAAAATCGTACAGCTGACAGTTTTTTGCGATTATCTCCGTTCAGTTTGTCTGGCCTATAGCCACTTTTGAAACTGGACTACTCATATATGAAACGAGTAGGGTGAATAGGGGAATTCTAGCACCCACCCACTGCTACCATATAACGGAAGCCCCGCTCCTCGACCAATGAGAGCGAAGGTGGTGGGGAGTGACACAGATAGGTGCATATATACTGGGATTGTGGTGCTAGTATACCCATCTTCCCTAGTGAAACAAATATATGTATTCTACAAGCGTGCTAACTTTAAAACAATAATGTTGTGCATCAAAAGGGGGAGAGGGGGATTTCATATAAAACTGTGACGATTGGTAGAGGATTTTGTCCTCCAAACGGAGAATTTTTGAGATTGAAAAAGGTAAATAATTGAATATCCATCTGGCAAAACTGCTAAACGTGTTGTTGGTTTTCTGCACTATTTCAGAGACAGTTATTCGGCGATTTGCATTGATCAAAGCTTCAACACGTTGAATGATAGCAAGAGTGACTCCTGTTTTAGTTGAACCTCCGCTTCCTGAATTGTTACGAACAGCCTCGCGGCCATTCTTAAAACAGTTTCCCCCGAACAATTACTTGCTCTTTCTTGAATGTACATTCTTTAAACTGTGAGCTGAGTCTGCGTAAAATATCAGCCGGTTTGACGCTTTCACTAACGAAAAATTGTATTATAAAATACTGTTTCAGGGAATAGGTGACATTTATATCGGCCTTGTTGTCATTCAATATGTTTTGGCGTTAACGATCCTCGTATATGAAACTAATTAGGTAGTAAGCACGTATAAAACAATCACCAGAATGCAAAGGCATAGTCAGAATTGTTAAATCTTGACTTGTGTTTGATATGCAATAGCTAGCTTTTTTATTTCTTATTATTTTATCGTGATATCTACCGATTTTTCAACGAAAATCTTGCGATCTACAAATTTAAGAGCAAGCTCCAACGATTATTTGACAAAAACACTAGAATGAGGTTTAAAACCTTTGATAATATATACGTCGTCGTATGGAGTACCAACTGTTTTTTTTTAATACGTCGCCAACAGTTGTGGTACAAGATGTGGATCTACTGCAAACAGCGGAATCATCGGCGATTAAGGAGCGTGACAAGGAAGGGATATAACGGGCGGTTCAAGTGGTGACTCACATATCCATAGATTTATCACTTGGCCCCATCCAGTATCTCATTCATTAATCGCCTATTCCTTCCTTGTCGCACTCATCAATAGCCGATGATTCCGTTGTTTACCGTATAGCAACATGCGACGTGCAGATCTTGACTGCATTTTTTAAATAAAATGTAATAAAAATTATGTTTTTTAACGTTTGGAACTGAAAAACAATATTTAATATAGATGGTACCACGCAATGCCAGCCAATCATAGAGCTTCAACTTGACAGTCACCGCATGAGCCCCTGCTGCCCTCTAGTAGGTAGTATTTTAAAACAAATCTCACATTACACAAATTTTTAAGATACCACCATTTTTTGATCATTTCACGATTTAGACCTTTCTTAACCTGGCAACCCAGCTTGTGCTATGCATATAAACAAAAGTGATTGACATTTGAAGTTTTTCAAATTAGACATTAAATTATGAACACCCTGTGTAATAATCTACTGTTAGGAACGTACCGCTGAATACTTTATAATGTGTTAATAGCCTGTGCAAAATAGTGATGGGTGAACGTTTTTGGAATCTTAAATATGAATTTTGTAATATTAGTCCACAATAATGCCAAAATTTTTGAAAAAAAAAGCCAAATAACTCAAAAACCACTAATTTTAATCGTACTACCTTAATACCTAGAATTAAATGTAGATTCTGAAAATGCCGCAGTAATATACAGGATGCCCCAAATAAAATAACAAATAAAGGTGCTGCACCTAAACCTAAACACCCAGTATAATTGGTAATTATTTCAGGTTATGCAGCACTTAATTACCAACAATTTTTATGAAGAAACAAATTTGATACTCCCAATAGTTTACAAAATAATAGTGCGGTTACATTTACATGACTCACCCTGTATAATTAAAGTTTTTCAACTTTAAATTTCCACTTGTAATTAATTACATTTTTACTACGTCTTGTACAAATTACTGTACCCAAGTGAAAGTATCTAAAGTACTTTTTTAATCTACTTAATGAGAAGTTAATAAATGTTTCCTAGAGTAATATTTTGTAAGACATAATTGACACGAAAAATCAACATTAAAAAAGAAATAAAAATTTATTAATCCAGAATTTTTACATCGAGTACAAGGTTCTTTGATTTAATAACCTTTTACTAATAAGTTTCCACTTTAAAAAATAATTGTCCATGCAACAAAAACTATAAAACCATAAATAAGAAAAAAATTACCACGAGTTCCACGAATTATCCAAAGAAAACCAGCCAAATAAATATCCTCTAGCACAAATTATTCTGATTTTAGCGAGTAAAAACCACAGAAACTGACGCACACTCGTTTAGAGTATACATTTTTAAGACCTTTATTACTAGGCCTATCTTTGATTCCTTATCTGTACAACGTCATGATATACATAGTATTGCGATTAACTAAAATCAAAGAACATTACTCGTTTTCAAACAGACGGACTATCAAAATCCTTCTTCTTGAACACACGAACATAACCAATTATTTGAGAGCGAAAGTGACATTTGCCTTGCTTTGTCGGAGCGGCGAGAGGGGAGCAAGTCATGAGATCGAATCTCAGCATAGGCGGCGTATATAGGATTTTCTAGAGGGTCGTATTATTCAAAATAAGCTAATAAATTTCAGTTTTAACGTAAACACAATGCGTTTTTTTTACTACTTCCTAAATATACAAACAAAACTTTATGTATTTATTAACACTAATTTGAAAGTAGATTTTTAGAAGAAATATGACGTCATTAAGGCGTAAAATGGCAGTACTGATGAATACTTAAAAATATTAAAACATAACCTATTACAATATACTCGAAAAAGTTAATTAAGACTTATTTGACTGTTTACAAGTAAAAATAAGGAAATAAAGAAAAAAAAACGTTTTTATTATGACAGTAATATAATAAAGTATACGTCGTTAGCCTAAACGCTAAGCACAGTGCTAACAAACAATTATACCAACAGCAGCAACACAAAAACACAAACATAAATAGTATTTACCGCTAAATGACTTCATATTTTGGCCAAATATGGAACATTCTAATCTCGTTTTAATTAATATCTCCGCCACAAATTGGAGTTATTTGATTCAAATTTATAACTAGTTATGGTTTACAATTTCGCCAGTTTTTGTTCAAATTCATATAACCGGAGCGTAGATGTAGAGGGTTCTCGGCGTATATCGTATCGTATTTCTCTGGCATTTATGATGTTTTAACTTTTTATTTTCTATACTTGAGTATACAAAAATGGTAGTCTCAGTGGAAATCACCGAATCCAACAGTTTTCGAGATAATTAAATTTTTGTAAAAAAGATCGTGTTGCCACGAGGGCTGAATGTAAATAATTTAAACAAGAAAGCAATAAAAAAAGGTTTTATAAACATAGACACTGAAAGGCTTCCTTACAAGGTGTTGTAGTCTCTAGAAGAGCAAACAGTTTTGACTATTGACGTTTAAATGTAAAATAATTAATAACTTTAAAAGTATTTATTTATTTTTTTTTTTTTAATTTTCACTATTGGAACTCTGCCGGAGGTTGCAGCTCGGTAAAGATAGGTACGTTGCCAAGTCCGCGTTAATTAAAACTTTTTTTATTGCTTTGATTTTTAGAGCTTACTCTCAGAGTTTATAAGGTTCACATCTTCATGGCACGTCGATTTTTCGTAGAAATTGAATTATCTGGACAACCGTTGGCTTTAGCGACTTTCAACAAAAGCTCTGTTTTTGTACTGTAGTTTGGAAAATGAAGTTTTCAAGTCGTAAACTACAAAACCTTAAGTTTGTTAAAAATACGTTAGGAATATGTCGAGAAACTCCTCATCTTCGGATTTGGGTGAGATATTAATTAAAACGAAATTAAATTGCTTTATCTTCAGGAGTGTAACTTTGCAAGAAAATAGTTTAGGGCATAGAAGGAAAGAAACCACCTCTCAAAGCTTGTTGACATAATTTTGCAGCACCCTATATTATATACTTGCATGTTGTGTTGTATTGGCATTATTAGTTATTATCAAGCATACAATTAGTACAATTTTGATAACAAGTACATGTGCACATATTTAATTCTTAATTAAATATTGCTGTATCATAGGCGCAAAACCTTTGAACCTCTCTGGGGTGATGGCTTACTAAGCATTTATTTATCAATAAAATGAGCATCTTAAAAGGCGTTTGAAAAAGCATGTTCTACGTAAACTGTCTGCGACCGTTTACATTTTTTTTTAAGTCGTGAAATAGAGGAAAGCTCTTTCAGGTCATTTTTCCTTGATATAACCCCTCTTAAAACCAAAATTAACGACGCACCTGATATGATGGTCAGATTGTTTTGCAGTCAAAAGACGTATCCAACTATGACATTAAAATGAATAGATGGATTTAAGGATGCCCTTTTTTCAATTTATACATAGAATTAAGAATATTTACGGAATTTTAATTATGGGCACTAATTAACTAATTGTACAGTAATTAATCGGTTAGATGATGGATTGAAAGCATATACCTACGGTGTTGCATGCAAATCATGAACTTGTATTGTTTGAGAATTTAAATTGCAAATTAATTATTTATGCGTATTCGTGTTGGGTAGATGGTTTTCCGTTTACGTATTCCTTTTTTATGTTCGAACCTGTCTATTCATACAACTAAACGTTGTAATAATAATAATAGAAAACTTTTGTATAGAATTCAACAATTTTAATTGATAACATTTCTTAAATTACGTCACTTGTAGATTAGAGGTGTCAAAGTTCAAGAATCTATAAAAATGTATTATTCTCTACCGCACGATAAAGGAAATTAAGTATGAATTAAACAAGGCAGCACCACATTGTTTATTAAAATTCCACAAACTGTGTAGGTACTAAAAAAAACCTGCATGTTTATTATAGCCTTATAGGTATAGCAATAAAAGCGACAAAAAACATTCAATTTACGACAATAACATAGTTTTTATAATCGCAAACTTGCATAATAATCAACCTTGACACAAGATGAACGTGACGCAAATCAAACTTTTACCCTACGTACAGAATATTAATTATAACTAGCGCGATTTTTGTACGCCAAAAACAGTTACAAAATTCGTTTTCAATCTTCAAATTACTTTTGCTTTTTTTTTACATCAAAAGCGAAAGTGTTGTTGATGACCTTGTACATTTTATTCCTCACCTACACACACCTCTCTGGTAGAACATAGAACTTCTTATAGAAAGTTACAAATGTAGCGGTTTATTATTGGCAAAGAAAGTGAAGAAAGTTACATTAAATGTAGACCTACCTATGCATACATGATAAAACGTGCAGTTTCATTACTGTAAAAATAAAATTAAAGGAAGAAAACGCGAAGTGCAATGGCCTCTTTCAACTTTTAAATTATCAGACTCTTTGTTCGGCGATTATTTCAGAAAATATGATATCTGTTTTTTATGTAATAGGTACTACAAATCCAATTATTCAATGTATTTAATAAATTGAATTCATCTCTGAAGCGTGAATATCTGGGTTAAAAAAAGTATGAAATTAAGGCACGGCTTACATAACGCTGAGATTTCTAAAATTATTATGTAGCATAAGAATTTAGATTTGCGCAATGTAACTTTAATTTTTTTACATAACATTGAAAATTATGTATTTGTGTGTTACATACACGTGAAAATTAATTAAAATATTGTTTCCGGCACCAAAAACTCTGCCAATAAAAATAATGAAAGATTTTCTATCAGTATTTTCTTAGTTACATTCTTATATACATCCATATATCCACAACCAGAACTAGATTTGCATTATTAGCGACCCTACGCAATTTCTATTCCTGAGCCCCGTATTCAACGCAGTTTTGCTTTTTAAGTTAACATTTATTGCCGTCAGCAACACTTTTTGACGTTGGAAAGTAAATTCCATTTATTTGCCGTCAAAAAACCATTTATTGACGTCAAATCATATTTTTCACGTTAAAAACTTTTTTTACGATAGTACATAATAGGTTTGTCGACGCCAAAAAATAACTTTTAGACGTAACAAAAAAAAATTTTTGGAGTCACTAACATTGAATTTTGACGTCTGATTTTTTGTTGTCTCAAAATGATTTGTTTAAAGTAAGAATTTAAACTATATTTAACATATAATGGCGAGAATGCCCGCCTACTACGGCAGAGATCCTCGGTTCGATCCTATGTATCCACGTTCTACAAATTTCTTTATATATTAGATTACATTTTTGTTGTGTACGTAGTGGCCTGCTACTATTTATGCTCCCCTGAGATGTTTTTGGCGATAGATGCAACCTGCAGTTCGAAACACACGTATGTAGCCGAAATGCGTGGCTCAAAGCCCTTTCAGACAAACCAGTAGATATAACAAAGTATTGATATAAACGTGAAAAGGCAACAATGACGATCGGTTATCCAGCAAGTGGCGCTAATGCGCTACACTTCACTACACTACATATTTCTTCTTCTTAAGTTCACTAATCCTGCCGAAATGTTTCTACAAGTATTGGAAGTAATAGTTTTTTTCGATAAAAACAGTTTCCTTAGTTCATTTTATATTGTAGTAGTTCTAGGAGAACACAATGTTACTACATAAGAAAATTTTTGTACAAGTGAAAACTGTGAAGTGAAAATTATTTTCAAAATATTTGAGGTTTTCAAAAAAAAATATTGCTCGAAAATTGGCAACAGGTTCTTTTAAAATTCATCCCAAATTTACGCCCTCGCCAAATTTTTGGCGAACGAATTTATCCATCCGTTTTCAGTTTTTTTAATCCCAAATATTAATTTTTTTTTTGTTTTTAGTAAAATTAAAACAAAATTTCGATTTATAAGACATGCCCGCAGGTATAGACGGGTACATACGCGTTAGAGGCTGTCATGTAGCTGGTAGAGTACACTGGCGGTATGTAATTATACCTTCATATTATACGATGCCTAACACACTAGAGCAGCGGTTTTCAACGTTTTTGAGTGGCGTACCACCAAAAACTTTTTTTAATTTTAGGTACCACCTAACTAAACTACCTATCTAGGTAATTTACATAATTGCAATTTATGTGCAACTGAAATTTTTACCAAGAGATAAAATAAAATTTTACAATATTAAAAATATTTTTTATTATATTTTTAGGTACATACATAGGTACAATAATAAAGTGATTAGTGGAAAGGCTGTGCTTGAGTATTTATTTTATGTGGTGTTGATTTTATGTCTTATTTAACGTACCACCGGAAATAATGATATGTACCACAGGTTGAAAACCGCTGCACTAGAGCGTAGAGGATTGGCTGTATGCGATAGCCGAGCCGGTATAGTGGCAGCACTGGTGCGATCTTATAAGTCACTGTTCGTAAACATTGAGACAAATTTAGAAACATACTTTTGAAATATGATAAGACAATTTCAAAAATATAGGAAAGTCCACGAGAAGTGCTTTTCTCATTTTGTTTTCTTGAGTGGTGATATTATGTGCAATAAAAGTCAAAAATATGGCGGTGGCTCAAACATGGCATAACAATTCTGAGTACCCAGCCCTTTTTCTGACAATCATCTTTGGAAAAGTGTCGCAGAACGCTCAAGTATAGAAGAATGTAATTAACCCCCCCCCCCTCTAAAAATTCATGAATTCACGCCTGAGATCAACCTTTAGAAAACAAGAGCATTTTACATTACATTATGAAAATATATTAGCTGTTACTTGTTTAAAATTAAACCTAAATATTTTGTTAAATATTATCTGTTGTTACATAGTAATTAATATAACGTTTGGTTTAGCCGCTTATTTAAGAAATAACTTGAAGTAAAACGGCTTTGCCATATGAACTCGTATTTATTTTTTTTTACATAGTATTTTTTAAGAAAAGGTAGTAAAAGGCTACTGTATTTTAGTAATTGCATGTAAAGACTAAGCCATACTACTTCCCGCGCCGGGAGATTAACGTTATTGTCGTGTTCCCGCTTCCCGTACCCGTCGACGTTGTAACTGATACGTCCAAGCAATATGTGAGTATAGGTTAAATGATATTTTTTTTATTATTTTAAGGAAAATATTAACTAAAAATAATTATTTTAGCAAACGTATTAGCTTCCCAACGTCTGCAGCATAGCTAGTTGCAGATATATATTTATAATTTCGTAGTATTGCGTTATAACATCCAACACGTTTTCTGTGGGTGCTGGCTAAAATACATTTCAATTTTGTTAATGTATAAGTTGAAATGTGGTTTTAATTTGTTCCTGACAGAAAACTAAGCAGCATACTTACGTGTAAAAGGTAAAATTAAAAAATGGACGCGACACCCGAAGACAATAACGTATCGGATAGTTGTGGTGGCGAAAGCGACACTCAGGGGGGCTACAGTTGTCCTTTTAGCAAAAATAAAGATTCTCAAAACGAGTCCGTTATTGATGTTCGAAAGTTTCATGTTCTTGATGAAGTCGAAAACGATTCCGATTCGCAGATGTCTGATACCGATTCGGACGTACCCGACGACGAAGTGGAGCGCATGCTAGAGGAAGCGTTTATTGGTAAAAAACGCACTGCAAATGAAGCAGGTTTAGGTAAAGCATCCACAAGATACGCTTAGTTTGCTGCACTATTTTGATGTTGTAATTTGATTGTTTGGGTTTGTGATGAAACCGCTTTTGCATATCGGTATGCTTGTGTGTGGTGTGGGTTTTGTTGTTTCACTAAAACAATTGTAGTTGGTTATTGACTAGTATTGTATAATTCCTTGTTAGATCAGGGAAGTGAAAAACCGTTCGAGGAAAAGGACAAGGTCGTATTGATAGAGAAGGGTCAGAACCATTTCGACATTTTACCAGAAGGATGGATTCAGGTAACGCACAACAGCGGCATGCCTCTTTACCTACATAAAGCCAGCAGAGTCTGCACTTTTGCAAAACCGTATTTTCTGGGATCCGGTAGCGTTAGGGTATGCTCCTGCAAAATGAAATCTCGAGATACACTGCGTTATATTAAATTTCAGAAACATCAAGTTCCATTAAGCGCTGTACCTTGCCTCAGTTATCGTAAAGCTCTCGAGGAGGAGTTCGAAAAGCACAAGACTACTTTCATGAAAGACTTGCCCAATGCCAGGATCGAAACAGCGAAAGAAAACATAAAGTCTCATAATTTAATTCCCGTACAGTTGCAGGAATATTGCGAGGCGTTGTTTCAGTTCAGGAACATCAAGGTTATGCGGTTTAAATCGTGGTCTCAGCGGCGACAGTTTAATAAGAAGAAAAAGCACGAGAAGCAGCTGCAAAGACCTACACTGCCCGATGGTAAAATATAGCATAGAACTTATTGGTTTCTACTGCATCATTAACGTCAGTTTTATCATCTACAATTGTAGGTTTTATCTTTGTTTAATTATTTTTCGTTGTTTCGAGTAGTTGTGCTGTTTTAATTAATAGTTTTATATAATAATTTAAAGTTTTAGAAGAATTTAAAATTCATCGATTGTGTGCAGGTACCAAACTGATAACATTTCCAATTCAAAGCAACGATGGAGAAGCTCCAGCCCAGAATTCAAAGCGGGAATGGATCATGAATCCAAATGGAAAATCATATGTTTGCATTTTGCATGAGTACGTTCAACATGCATTAAAGAAACAACCAACTTATAAATTTACAGAGCTAGGTTTGTTTGCTTTTTTGCTTTCCCCCCCCCTCCTTTTTTTCTTTTTTTTTTAATGACAGCGGCCAATACATACAATTTTTAAGTCATCTGGCTACAATTTGCGCGCCCTTTTTGACTGGTGAAAATGGCATATATAGCGTTTCTCCTTTTCCTAAAATTTTCTTAAAAATCCGAAATTTCTCACAAACATTTGCATGTAGGGTCAATTTTTACTGATAATTTCCGAATAACTAAGTGAGAGATATCTTGATCTATATAATTGTTCACTTATGTCGTCGATATCGATTCTTAGCGCTGCATTGTACAGACCATCACCTTTCAGCATTTTTGACTCTGAAGATGGCATTTTTTTTAACTTGGACTTTATTACAAAAATTCTTGAGCAAGAACAGTTCTACCAGGCGGCGCCATCGCCCGAAGAAGCTACAGTCTCGCCGAAGATAGTGAATTTGAACACTTAATTGTGACACTAGAAATCTTCTGGCTCGAATAAAATTATAATAGTTTTTTGGGCCATCCCATTGGCTATCTAAAAAAACAGTTGACTGGTATAGCTCAAGTTAAAACCGAGCCATGTTCACTCAAAGGTTAGATTTTGCGTGCTCTCCTTAAACCAGTGCCGTTTGTGACCCGGACAACCAAACGCCTTCCGCTTCAGATATGTTATAGTGCAGGGTGGAGGCGAAATTTGAAAACTTTTCGTTAATAATTATAAATTTCCAACTTTCCCAAAAAAAATTTCCTCCCAAAAAGGTTTGTTCTGGTCATATGGTTTACGACTTTGACTCTTTCTATACAGGGTGTCTCAGACATGACTCCCCAGGCCTATAACTTTGTTATTTTTAAAAATAACTATAATAAACTATATATATTCGTAAATGGGAGCAAATTCTCTATAAGATGGGGAAAGAAAATTTTAGAAAATCTGTACTCATATTATGGCAGCGATATTCAACTTTTTTTTTTCAAATTGCACACTATGATTTTTTTCGGTCATTCTGATAGTACTCTTTATTCTCCTTACAACCATGTAAACCAATATGGGTCTTACATAAGAAAATTCTCGACAAAAATACGATTGAAAGTTGAAGTCTAGGTTTGCCATGGAAACAACTGATTTTTGTAATTTTTACTCGTCTACGATGAAAACAATAGCGTAGTGTAAAAAAAATACAAATTCATTATTTTTATACAATATTACCTTTATTAACTAAATGCTAATAACAAGTTAATTATAATTACAAAAATTGTTCAAAATTCTCTCCGTTTTCAGTTGCGCAACATTCAAGTCTATGCAGAAATTCTCTACTTGTAACTTTTATTAATAATTCTGGAGGAATATTACTGCAGACTGTAGTAAGGTATTTTTTTTAATGTTTTCATCGCCGATGAGTACAAATTACAAAAATCAGTTGTTTCCATGGCAAACCTAGACTTCAACTTTCAATCGTATTTTTGTCGAGAATTTTCTTATGTAAGACCCATATTGGTTTACATGGTTGTAAGGAGAATAAAGAGTACTATCAGAATGACCGAAAAAAATCATAGTGTGCAATTTGAAAAAAAATATCGCTGCCATAATATGAGTACAGATTTTCTAAAATTTTCTTTGCCCATCTTATAGAGAATTTGCTCCCATTTACGAATATATATAGTTTAGTATAGTTATTTTTAAAAATAACAAAGTTATAGGCCTGGGGAGTCATGTCTGAGACACCCTGTAGAGCTTTATGTCCGGTTCTTTTGCGCCTCATATGGCGCCATCAGTAATAGCGCCAGGCAAAAATGTCGCTTGCAAAAATAACGCCTCTAAAAATGCCTCCGCTCAAAAATGTCGCCGCTAAAAACAGCGTCATCAAAAACGTCGCCGGCAAAGATGGTGCCGGTCAAAAATGTCGCCGCCGAAACGGCGCCCTCAAAAATAGTGCCTCAAAAATAGTGCTATCAATAGCAAGCGCCAGGCAAAAAGAGACCCCCCCCCAAAATGTCGCCCCTCGCTAATGTAGCCGGCCAAAATAGCGCCAGGCAAAAATGTCACCGGTCACTAATGAAGCCGGCAAAAGTAGCGCCTTCAAAAACGTCGCTGGCAAAAATAGTGCCTGTCAGAAATGTCAACGGCAAAAAGCGTCCTCAAAAGTTTCGCCGGTCAAGAATGTTGCCGACAAATAAAAGCTCCCTCAAAAATGGCCGCAGCAAAAACAACGCCCTCAAAAATGTCGCCGACAAAAATAGCGCAATCAAAAATGTCTCGGGGAAAAAAAGCGCCCTCAAAAATGTCGCCAGAAAAAAAGTGCCTTTAAAAATGTCGCCTGCAAAAACAACGCCCTCAAAAATGTCGCCGGCAAAAAGAACGCCCACAACAATGTCGTGGGCAAATATAGCGTCTGCAAACACGTCGGCGCCGATTTAATGTGTAGCCGGCAAAAATAGCGCTGTCAAAAATGTCGTCGTATAAAAACAGCGCCGATTGTAAACGCCGCCGACAACAATAGCACTATAAATGTCGCAGGCTAAAAAAGCGCTCAAAATATGCCGCCGGCAAAAACATCATCCGTAAAATTACGCCGGCAAAAATGTCGTCGTAAAAAATAACGCGTGTTGAAAACGTTGCCGGCTAAATTAGCGCTGTCTAAAAACAGCGGCGGCAAAAATAGCGTTGGTTTTTAACCGACTTCAAAAAAAGGAGGAGGTTCTCAATTCGTCTGTCATGTATGTTCGGGCATAACTTTTTTGTTTATAAACCGATTTTAATGATTTTTTGGTGTTGGGTTCAGTATAGTTCCAAGGTGGTCCCATTATAATTTCATTGGTATTGGAGCTTGAACTTCGAAGATACACCTCAAAATCTATTTTTTTAACTGATTTTTTAGTGTTTCTGTATTTCATCTTCCGTTTCAACTAGCCGTCATTTCCTCATTCGAGAAGCATCCCTACTAGGTCTACCCATCACTTAAAATTGTAAAATAATTAATTTAAAAAAAAAAAGGAAAACCGACTTCAAATAAAAACACAAAAGTGACATAAGGTAACTAAGAAGCAAATAATAAATGTTTTTTATACAACAGTTTAATACTTATTTGTTGTTCCCTTTTAATGTAATTAAGAAATTGTTGTTTATTATATAATTATTAATTGTTTTATAATTTTTAAGTCGGTGCCAAGTAAAACATAAAAATTCGAATCTAATTTGTTATTGCAGCAAGGTATATAATTTTTATGTTTTACTTGGCACCGACTTAAAAATTATAAAACAATTAATAATTATACTATAATAAACAACAATTTCTTAATTACATTAAATGGAACAACAAATAAGTATTAAACTGTTGTATAAAAAACATTTATTTTTTGCTTTTTAGTTAACTTATGTCACTTTTGTGTTTTTATTTGAATTCGGTTCCCTTTTTTTTTTTTAAATTAATTAATTTAGCCAGCGTTGCTTTATACGGCGACATTTGCGACAGCGCTGTTTTTGGCGGCTCTGGTTTTTGACTACGGCGGTTTTGACGGCGTTATTTTTGCCGGCGCCATTTTTGAGGGCGCTTTTTTTGCCGGCGACAGTTTTAACCGGCGCTGTATTTACTAGGTGCTATTATTAGCGTATACCGTTTCAAAGGGGCCGGGCGAATCGAGAAAGGCCGTTTCTTCACTGTTTTGTTTTCTATTAATTTGTTCCTTTTAATTTGCTTTTATTGTTGGAGATACTGATACTGTTTCATTATTGTTTATATTATTATTATTTCATAGAAAACGCTGCAACACCTTATGCAGCCACAATTTCGATAAACGATATGCAGTACGGGATAGGTTATGGTACGAGCAAGAAGCAGGCTAAATCAGAAGCGGCTCGAGCCACTCTAGAGATATTAATTCCGGAAATGCGTTCAAAAATAAGTTCTGATTCGAAAACCGCCTCAAATGCAAGTAAGGCCCAAGATCAGGATTTATCAGTAAGTAATAAATTGTTGTTGCTAAATGATGTAAATTGAATCCAGATCATAGTTATACTTCATTAACGATGCGAAAAACTCAAAGACTTAAGTTTTTGGAAAAACTAATTTTTGCTTCATTGTTTTTTAGTTTTTTGATGAAATTAAGATTGAAGATCCAAGAGTGGCTGAATTTTGTGCTAAAACAACAGAGCCTTCGCCCCATGATATTCTGCTGACGTGTTTACAGCGCAATTTTGGTCTGGGAGACATACAAATAAATTATCAGGGAAACACTCTCAAGCATCAAAAAAGCGAATTTACAATGACTGTTGGAAAACATACGGCCACTGTGGTTTGTAAGAATAAAAGAGATGGAAAGCAACGTGCATCTCAGGCCATACTGCAGGTTAGTACATTTTTCTTTTCAAATATTACATGAAAGGAAATTTACGTAATTTATTTTATCTTAGGCATTGCATCCACACATACGCACTTGGGGCTCTTTGCTACGTTTATATGGAAATCGATCGGTAAAGACTTTCAAGGAAAAGAAGCTAGAAGAACAAGAGATCACGTTGCTTCAAAGTAAAGCAGCGATTAATTCGCCGAATTTTGCAATTTTAGATAAATTAAAATTGGAACTGTCTAAGTTGAAAGATAAACGTGATGCGATTCAGCCGATAGGTGTGTTTATACCTCCTGAAACCGAAGAGTTACCGACACTTTCTTCTTCAAATTTAAAAAACGTCGATCTTTGACAGTAATACTAGAAAAGTGTAGTAAAATTTTATTTGCAGACAACGATGAAATGCAGCTGATATAGTTAATTGTAATTGATGATCAATTTAGTACCATTTTTTTAAATTATTAACGTACTATTGTTTAGTAGATTTGCCGATTTGCTTTAATGACGACTCTCTGAGAATTTATTGTGAAATGACGTAATTGTAAATGTTTTTTTTTAAGATTTTGTTGTACATTTAATGAATATTTCGTACTAATAAACAAATGGGTGGCTTTTTAAAGTTGTTATTTGGTTTTTACACTAAATTAATGGTGCTGCGGTGTATGTGAGCTCCACAACTCCCAAACGGTTGGTCGGATTTTGGCGAGCTTTGGAATGTGGGGGGTTGTACCAAAAATGCATAGAGAAAATTGTCGGCGTTCATGGGGAAACAATATTTGAAAGCGAAACTTGACTCATATAAACTTGAAGTGAATTTTGTTCATAATTATTAAGCGACACATGCACACAAAATTTAAAACATTCGAAGCCCGAAGTGAAAGCTAGACATGTTTTTATTTTGGAAAACAAGTGAACTAAATCTAAAGCTGAAATCTTATAGAAGACTTTAGGACAAATCCAACGCTTTTTTTCCGAACATTCTAGCTTTAAAATGGTGCTCGCTACAATTTTTTGAAAATTTTCTATCGTAATAACCCTGCACAATGTGCATAAAAATGCGACAAATAATTTCAAAATTTTCAAAACAATTTTGCTCAGTAACTGGCAACTTTTTTAAATCTTGAAAGTTCATAGAACTAGAAATAAGATACAATTTCGTTTGTGTCCCAGCCCGCTAATTTTTTTGCGACACTTTCTATGAATTTTTGAAAAACGAAAATTTATGCTCTTAGCCCTTTTATTTGATAAACAGGGGACAATAAAAATTTTTGTTTAAGCTTGTGAGTATGGTAGTAGAATAAGATTCGCAGCATAATTTTTAGGAGCAGCAAAAATTAGATGAATTAATTTTTCGCCTCCCCAGCCTTTCATCCCAAGGAATATTTTTCCAAAAAATTGTTTTTTTTTTCTTAATAAACTTACAAAAATGTAAGTTTTCTAAATACAC
The DNA here is from genome assembly GCA_958336395.1 of Ctenicera cuprea. Lineage (NCBI taxonomy): Eukaryota > Metazoa > Arthropoda > Insecta > Coleoptera > Elateridae > Ctenicera > Ctenicera cuprea. Next base: position 226,342 of record OY284493.1, read on the forward strand.
TAAGACTTGCCCATAATCAACTCTTGCTAACCGAGAGGGCGGCTTTAAGTAATGCAAATCGGACCAACGACTTCAGACTGAAGCAGTGAGGTGGTGAGTATTGGCTTATCGCGTAGCTCATTGTGACTGCATGTCATATTATGTTTTTTTCGTTGCATGACCCTACACGTGTTGCATTTGCTTTGGTCAAACACATTCTGGCAACTCTAAACATGTAATATTATTAAATGCAGAATTTCCAGTGACTGCTCGATTTTTATACAGGTGAAATAAGGGTTTGCCTCAATTTTCCATGTCCTTTTGGATATTTCTGGATTTTTTTTCAAAATTTTCATCTCAAATCTATAATACCGACCTTCCGATTGGCACCAAACTTGCTGGAGACTTTGTCATTGCTTTTGAGAATCGAGTAACGTTTGCAGAAATAATATAAATATGCTGGAAAGTACTTTCGGAATTTTTTTAAGTCGCTGCTACGAGCTATGGGCATCTATTCCAGTGGACTGTAAAAATCAGCCGGCATACCGATTGGCATCAAACATTAAGAATTCATTTTTCATACATGTAGCTTGAGCCTGAAATGGGCCAAATAGGTGTATCTAAGTTAGAAAATACTTTGAGAATTTTAGTCGAAATTTTAAAAATTAGAAGAAACCTATGACAAATTAATTTAAGCGAGGGGAAGCGTGGGCGCACGTTTTGATCACTGCCATAGGTTTTCATATACATAGTATTAGGTATCTTTTTCCACCATAATGTAGAGGGCGGGGCCATTTTTCGAAGATTTACCATTTCTTTTACCTTTTGATGTTTAAGGATTTTTTTAAATTTTCATCACAAATCTATACCAACATTCCTACTGGCAGCAAATTAATTTCACCAATCGGAAATGAATTTCAAATATCGGAAATTAAATCCTCCTATTAAAAATGTATTTCACATATTGTTGAATAAAAATCACAAATAAAAATGCATTAATTTTATTTTGGTACCTTGAACCAAAAAAATAAAACGGCTTGCCAAAAGTACAGGTGTACAGATAAACATACTTTTTTAATAACAAACTTAATATAAATAACAGTAATAAAAATAAAAAAATAACAAGTTATATTCATTTTAAAAATTCTTTATCCATTTCTGCAAATGTACTATGCAAGTGTTCTGGAACTTCAACTTCCTTTAGATTATTTTCTCCAATTTCTTCTTCGGTTCTGAAATAGTTATTCATGAATGTCATTTAATAAAGAAAAAATAAACACCCACCTAATTAAGATATCCACAAGGTTTTCGCATGCTAGTAAGGCTTTTTTATCCTTTTCCCATTTGTGTAATTCACGAAGTATTACATACGTATTTTTGTTGCGAATATATTCACGATTTTCGCGCTTAGCACACAACTGCGTTATAGCTTCCAACAACATACACCTTTAACATGTTCAGCATAATCAATAATGAATATAAAATAACTCATTTTATACCTTATATCAGGATCACGTTCGCGCACTTTATCGTCTGATAAATATTGCAACTCTGAAGGCAACTTTTCATTATCTTCATCATCATATTCTGTATTCCCAGCCAATGGTAACAGGAGACTTGGTAAAATGTCTACCTCTTCGCTCAGTAACCAGTCATGGTAGTCGGTTTCAAAACAACAATTACGTAATGTGCCTAAAAGTTTAACAATGAACAAGTGCGCAAAAACACCACGCACAATACTTACCTACAACACCACCCCTTCTTATAATCGAATCCTTAAATTCAGTAAATGGTAAGAGCCTTTGCACTACACATTTACTCTTGTCTAGAATATATTTGCGTACTGTAGGACTCTGAGAAAGATTCGAGAGTACAGGTCCCAAGTAATGCAAATTTTGTCCTTTGTTGTTATATTTATTCTTGGTAAAAACGTTTATTATCTGATCAAATGTTACATCTGATATCCCTATCAAATCTATTACAGTTTCAGTAAATTGTTTTGGTCGGGTTATATTTGATAAAATCATACAGCACGGATCAGATACTTGACTTTCAGAATCCAAGATGTTTTTTAAAATAACTTGAACAGGGTCTGCAACATGGAAATATTCGTTGTCCATAAAAGAATCGACGAGTTTAAGTAAAGCTGCGGGCCCTTCCGTATATGCTGATATATTTACTAAAATCAGTGAGGAGCTTTTTGCTATGTCAATGTTTGTATTTTTTACTAATGACAGGATGGACATTAATAATTCTGATCGCTGAATGATTAATTGTAGTCCCTCTCGGCTTCCAGTAAATGCTACAAATTCATTATAACTACGTAAATACTTACAAGAAATAAATTTAAATATCAAATGTACGTTTATACGTTTTCATTCAGTTGGTATTTTAAAACAAGACAACCTATAATAATGGCATGTTAACTGGTTACCTAGAATATTTTCCAATGTAATAAGTTGTATATCTGGTCTATTGTTCTTGGAAAGCAATGTGGATATTTCCTGTAGCGGATCCTCCATCGTTTTTAAGCTGATAGAACTTCAAAATGGAAAATTTTCACGTTCTAAGCACATTTAATTTGTAGGTTATTTTATACGCTGTGTGTACGATCGCACGATACCATCATTTAGCACAAACCATTACTAGTAGCATAGGACCAAAGAGGATATAACTAGGAGAGGCAAAGTTCCCTAAGAAACTGTTGGCGGCAAATGCACTAAAGCGACGCTTTGGGCAGGTGGGCGAACTAAACAAGTAAACACGAATTTTGGCGCCACTTTCAAATTTAAAATGTTTTACTTTAGAAATCAAATGTGATTATTCTGTTTAACTGAATGTATGTAATACTGCAGATGTAATTTCACATTTGTAATATCACATTTCATTCAGTTAAAAAAAATAATCGTTGGCAACCAATTTTATGAACTAACAAAAATTGTAATTCAAATCCGAGTTTATTCAAATAACATAAAAAAGTTACTAATGTGGTACATAGAAAAGTTTACAACAGTTGTGTAGATAATCGACAAGTTAACTACAATTAGTATGCATGTTTTACAATTTCATTAATTATTTCGTTTTAGACTTTAGTACCAGTAGTGTTATTACATATTCGGAAAGTAGCCATGCTTAGGCCGACTCTGGGCAGGAAACCTCACACAAGTGTATAAAGAGGAGTGTTGCTGCAAAAAAGAGATTACAGTAGTCATATTCTTGGGTGTATCTATAAACAGGTTAATATTGCTTGCAATTGTGTTTTTGTATTGACATAGTCACATTATATTCATTTGTACATCATTTGGAAATAATACATACGTCAGAAGAAAAAATCAATGAATTACATTATCTTACAATTTTTTTTTACTCAATAACTAGGTTTAGAACACTCTTGCACCATTTATTAAGTTGACTGAGTATAGTCAGAAATTAATGAAGTGGTTTAGTAAATTTAGGTGGTTATTTAATTGTGACGATATGTACACTAACTACAAACTTTAATATATAATTTGTAAGTTATACCTAACAATAAAATATACAAGTTCGAAGGTAAAATGTAAACAAAAAAATTCAAAAAAATAACATATAATATGCAAAATTAAACAACCGAACGTTTTATTTTTTTCAATTTGGAATTGTGGTACAAATCTGTATAATATTTTTTTATAATCAGATCTAATGCTATATCTAATAATTTACACTTTAAATCTACGTGAACGCTGCATTTAAACCAGGACGTATCTATCTTATTTAAAACAAAAAACAGTTTTTTTCTTAAATTTAAAATATAACCATGATTCTTTAACACACCCACAATAAAATCGTATATACAAATAACATAGTTTATTAATTGTTTTGAAACATATTTTAATCGTTTTTTATCATCCACTTCCTTAAACATGGTGAAAGTATGTTCAAGATCCACTGTAGTCGATAATAATGAATTTTTACATATTGCACAATCAGGTATATCTAATCTTTTTACAAAATAACCACAAACATAAGATACTGCTTGCATGTTGAAATCACTTTCGCACAAATTCTGTATTACTGGCACATTCACATCAGCAAGTTCATTTTCACTAGTACTTGTGCTAGCAATTTCTTGTTCATCAGACACGCTTAAAAGTAATTCTTGCATATTGTCTAAAATGGAACTCTGGTCTTCTTCACAGTTAGCCATTTTACTATGCGGAGCAATAAGATTATTAAATACAGATGTCTTTAATGCTGAAATAAACTGGTAACAAGTAGGGTTTGCGTTCAATGCACCATATTGTCGTATCATTCCGAATAAATTTTCTACAGGATCCTGATTTAATGAACGAGGAGCTAAAAATTTCAAACCTTCTTGTTTACAAATTGTCCAAATATCTTGTATTGCTAGTATATTTGAAATCCAAGCCTTTTTAAATGGCATTACCGTTTTGATTTTGGTGGGCTTATTTATATCTACAAATGTCCAACTTTTTATCTTTGGTTTAATACTATTCCAAAATTCAATGTGGGCTGATGCATCAGTTAAACAGCACCGTAATTTTTTACCCATGTCCGGGCGAAAAGAACGTCCATTGAAACTGTCGAAGAGGCTGTCTACATCATGGGCAAATTCTGCAGTGAATATGGCTTCAGCAGGAAGTCTCTTGGAAAGGCTGCACATCATCTCAATAGTTGCTGCTACTGTGTGACTCAACGTTTGAGCTGCTATGGATACCCTCATTTTACGCTTGGGATTTTTTTCTAATTCGAAGTGATGATCTTGTAATTTGTACAAACAATGAAATCTTTTGGTTTTGTCTATCTTGTAACAGTTAAATATATGTTCTAATTTTGCTGTTTTTGTCTTGTCAAACCTAATGTTGTATTTTAAAAGAGCATTTCTAGTTAATTTAAGTAAATGTGGTGGGTCATATAAAATTATAATTTTTTCATTATTGACAAAAAAGTGTGGGCCTAGTCGATCTGACGTTTCTTGATTTAATTGACGTAATGCTGCCCTATTTGTACCTCCCAGATCACAAATAGTACACACTACCTTTAGGCCCACTACTTGTAGAGTTGTTATAATCTCCTTTAATATTGATTTTAAGTGGGACGTCTGAACAGTGTCTTTCGTAAAGTAGTAGGCTATGGGTTGTTTCCATTTTTTTCTGATACCATGAATCATAAAGGCCAATGCATGATTTGCCTCAGCATTCCTTCTTCCCAAGGAACCCATATCTACATAGCCTACTACTTTATCTGACGATTTAATGTAACTTAATTGATTTGAAAGTTTAATTTCGTCAAATGTTAAACTGCATAATCTATCTGACGGATGAAGCTTTTTTACTTTCAACCCGACACGGTCTATTAATGAATGGTTTATTCCAGTTTCAAAACGGAACAATTTTAAATATCTCTGTAATGTAGTTTGTGATGGTAATTTTAAAAATTTACTTAAAAATTTGTAACACTTTGGACCCCTTTTATACAATGCCAAGGCAAATACTTTATTTTTAACAGTCCACTGGGGACGTTTTCTTGGGGCATTGCTAACTTGTGAAATAAGAAATTCTACTCCAGCAGGATCTAAATTACTCTCCAAAGTTTTAAACATATTTGTGTTGCTTAATTTATTTGCAGTGGTTATCCTATTTTTTGATTTAAATAAAGCAGTTTTTAGTTTTGAAAGTCTTTTTTGTTGAGCCCTATGCAACATGTACAGTTTATGTTTGCGTGGTGTCAATTCTGCCACTTTTCTTGCATTAATGGCAGCTAAAATTGATTTTTTAGCTGACACTGCAGTTTGAGTAACTTTTCGGTTTTTGAACGAAACACTTTTAGAACTGAAAGTTTGAGGTAAAGAAGATATACCAGAAGTAGAAGGTTGATCCATCGATAGGGACGAAGGCATGCCAGAAGTCGAAAGTAGATCCATGAGATGTGCGGAAGACATTGTAGAAGTCAAAGGTTGATCCATTGGTTGTGAGGAAGACATGCTAGAGGTAGACGGTTGACTGTTGGATTTTTCTAACTGCAATTCAATGGTAGCAGTAGTTTCCTCAGCTGGCGCCTCAACTGGTACATATAACTCCGGAACCGAATTTGGTAGAAGTCTTACTTTCAATGAATTTGTAAAACAACTTTCTCTGAAATGTTCTTCACAAATACGAAATTCTTCTTCTGAGTATACTAAATGTCCAACAGGTAAGAATTTATTGATAGCTTCAAACCATTTTCTTCTGTATTGAACTTCTTTAGGACATTTAAAAAAGTGTTTATTTTTATAGTTTATGTTGGTAATGTTGGTGTAGTACACATTTTTACAACCAGGTACTTTGCAACTGTATCCGTATTTTCCAGGAGCTGACATTTTAAAATTTGAATTAAAATATAAAATAAAATTTAGCACTTATCGTCTCACTTCACTCACTTCTCACGCAAGGAAAGCACCAAGCAAACTGAACAAACCAGTGAAACTAACTCAAAACTGTGATTCTGTTTTAAAACTGAGAAAATACAGTTTAGTCAGCTGCAGTCATATATTTGAAATTAAGTGCTAACAAAACAAACCTATATACCACACATAGACCAACAATGTTTATCATTTCATTCAAAATACACAAGCAACTAACATAGGTTCTCTTTAGATATAATTAAAATTTCTGCTGTAAAATTAAAAAACAAACACTGTTTGGTCAGCTGCAATCATGTATTTGAAACAAAGTTTAACAAAAAAACAAATCTGAGAACCACACAGACAGCTATGTTTATCATCCTTTTTAAAATACACAAACACCCTCTTTGACTACAAATAAAAATCTAAGAAATAAGCACATTAAATTAGCTGTTGATTTTTCATCATAAATTAGGAGTTTTGAAAAAGAAGACTAAAATAATATTATTTCATTTTAAGATTATTTAGAAGTTAATTAAATACCACTGTTTAAATGTATTATTTCCAAACTAATATTTTAAAATTTAAATACTAATACTGGGTACACAATTTTTTGCTTGCAATACCAACCACATTCTTTAATTTTAGTGTTATTTATCTTAATTTCTTACCTTCATGTTTGAAATCTAACACTAACATAAAGCAATCCATAAAAGCCGCAGGCAGTGCATTTCATTGTAAGAGATCGACAAGATATTTCCATTCCAAAATCACACACCATTCTACCGAGGAAACGTCCAAACACGAAAAGACAATGCTGTGTATTTAACGAATGGATAAATCAATGTTTTCTGCAGCAACCTTTTCATTTCTGTAATAACATCAACAGATCAACTCATACCAATGTGAACACAAAATGAAACTTTTACCATCACACCAGGATTTTTGTACATCCTGCTCCACACCAAAGTTGTTTTGCAGTGTCGAGGATGTTCCGTGGGATATTTGCATGTTCGATAATTCCAATCACGATGCAGTTTCAGTCCTGAAAGTGAAAAGATGGAATATTTACATTATCAGTTACTAAATGCTGTTGGTTGTTACTTACACTAATCAACAATACACTACAAGGGCATTTGTGTAGTTTGTCTCCATTAGTACCTTTTTCCAATTATACTCTTTCAAAGTGAATCTCTCATGGGTTTCTAATTCACACACTAATATGCAAGTCTTTTAGATTTGATGTTTCCTATGGGCGACTATTAACTTATTTACTCTTGTAAAACGAATTCTGCAAACTAACCTCTTTAACAAACAAAGTTTCAATTTTGCAAACTGTCAAAGTTAGTTCCGAAAAATTAAAAATTGCTAACGAACGCGCAGCCCACCCGCGCATAGCGGCGCTGGTGTTGTTTGTTTCCTTGTCTGGCTATGCTTTTGGTTACTCTCTTAGGTATATCCTCTTTGCATAGGACCGTTGATTGAAGTATTTAGTAAGATGTCCAACCATTACGGGGAAAACGTATGAGGACGAAGTTCTAGCCGCTATGGGGGCGCGTCGCTCGATTCCTGGTGCCTAGAACATGAGTTAAACTGAGCCTGGTGTAAAACCTTAATCTTAAAAATTACAGCGCAGCTGCAATATTTTGTTGGTTACTAAAACGGTACTAAGCTAAATTTGAATAATCGCGGCAAACTTATCATGGTCTATAGTTTTGATTTATCGCAGTTTTATCATTGATTCGTCAACAGTTTTATTTTACAGGCCATTTGTAAACAGTCTATAACTTTTTAATTCATATATTTTTGCATATGCGTAGACGCAGTTGAGACGCAGCGAAAAGGAGTGCATAAAGTTTGTTAATATAATTTAAAATAAAATTAGAAGTTGAAACTTGTGCGTGTCAGCAAAATAATAACAAATATGTGATCCATCGCGGCCCATACATGTGTTTATTACGGTTCTAAAAATGTAAGAAAAGAATCAACCGGCAAAATTTACGAATATTATCGATTCATTGTTACGCTGCTTTGATCGTTGGTTTAGTCTTTACAAATTAGAGAAAAATATTGTAAAAAAAATTAGGGTTCAATTAATAGATTTTGTAAATAAATATTATAATAACTAGTTTGAACTTGATACTTGCCAAGATCATAAGTTAATTATTTTAGATCAATTACTAAAAATTAAATTGTTTAGAAATTTAAAATGGGACACCGAGAGTTTTCAGAGAAAAAAATCTAGTAATGTAACGCATTCTAAACCCGCTAAACCCCACAGAAAAGTTAGAATTCTTACATAATAAAAAACACATTTTGTACAGCATGTGCCACCAAACCGTGCAAATTTTAGTGGGCTTTGATTCGGCTACTTACGCTTTGTTTCGTCGGTAGTCGTAACTTAAACTAGCTCTAATTGGCTGTTGGACAGTGTGGTACACTCTACTAAAAAGTGAAAGTCAATTTATTTATGGTTTACGAAAAATTGTGGATTTTTTGACAAATTAAAAGGTCGTGGGCCATAAGGTTAGAAACAGTTTGCTTTGAGGAGGAATTAACGATAATTTAGGTTACGTATAAAAAATACAGCAAAGAAACTAGAAATGTAATAAAAATAATAGTTTATTAATAAAATAAAACGCTTGGTAATTGTTTCACAAATTGTGAAACAATTACCAAGCGTTTTATTTTAATAATAAACTATTAATGTTTTAATAGTTAAATATTTATTAATAATGTTTCACCATGTGCCTACCACACAATCAATTCAAAGTATTATTAGTAATTCCAACCCAATACAGTGGGAAATGGACCAGCGCCTTTTAACCGTGCCTTCAACTAGCGTGTAGCCCCTTGTTATTCCTGCCGATCATGAATTACGCAATATCATGTAATAGGGCTCGCATATGTGCGAGTGTGATATTTACATCGAGATTTGCATTGTTAAAGCCGATTTTTTCATTGCTAATAAATTGCATTCAATAGAAAACAACAAATCTTTTTTTTTAAATTTATTACCAGACTTGCGTGTTAGTATGCCGTCAATCAGTAAGTGAATGCAAAATTGTCTTCGTATTTTTTCTTTAAAAATATAACTGCTCTTAACAAATAACCTCGCGTTAACAGCAAAACGCAAGACAGTGTTTAAGAAAAAACTATAAAATAAAAAAAAATTTTTGGTTCCAACCGAGATTCGACCCTGCAACTACTTTATGCAGTACAAAATCAGCACGACCGAACACACCCGCATAACCATCTGTGCCACTACGGTGCGCAAGTCATGTAAGGTATGATCAGCAGGAATAACAAGCGACGAGACGCTAGTGTGCCTTCACCTTTGGACTGCATCGTATAGATTCAAAATAGCAAATTCGTAAACCCTAAAGATTTTACTGCGTTCTTGCAATATTGAGGCAGCACTTGCTTAAGCTGTCAGCGGGGTGGGACGGGCGAAGGGTAAAGTTGCGTTGTGGTCGTTTTAGCACGCTGTGGTTAGACATCTTACTAAATACTTCAATCAACGATAGGACATAGTATCACACGTTGTGTCTATCCGACCGGTACCGGCCACTGACTCGACCAGTATCGGCTGCCGCATAGGCCATAGAAATCAACTTTGCTAGAAGTTGATTTCTACGTACCTTGGCCGGTGCTTTGTTGGAATTGCGTCATTGTATTCCGTATTTTAACATTTTGCCTTCACAAGCCTGGTGGCGCAGGTGTAACAGTAGCTTGCACTCTCCTTTATGGCCTGAAACGCCTCAGAGAGAATAGAGTTGAGCGAGAGGCGACATTTAATGACAAATAGGTGAGGTAGTAAATGACTACAGCGCCTCTATGAACGCATTACTATAATCAGTAGCAACAGCGACAAATTCAAAATACACCAAGTAGTAAATAATAAATGGTATTTTTTTTATTTCAAAGTTATTTTGAGAATTGGAAACAATGTAATTAGACTAAAAAGGGTATTTTACTTTTAAGAAAACTAGAAATAATTTTCTTTTTAACTTAACTAAGCAACAGTTATTAAATGCAGATTTAATAAAGTTAATAAACTACCAGAATCACTTCTACAAAAATAATTTAACACACGACGTCACCCACAAATAAAAAAACACATCACTAAAAAAACTAACAATTAAAGACTGCTTGATTTTAAAAAGAAAACTACTTACATAAAGTCAAATACATTAAACCTCATGATGCTATCTTCTTTACCGACAAGCTGCATTTACTGCCACCTATGAGTAAGCTATTACAAGTACATGCTTAGCTCCGCTATGTTTATTTATCTGTTATATCTCCTTTACGTTATTATCTCTGGTGGTGTCTCATTGGCTATCCTGCATGATTAGCGTCTAGCCCCTTGGAGATATAGCCGATCCTATCTCACATGACTTGCATGCAGCTGGAATGTGTGTAAACCACAAGTTCGTAGTCGCACAGATGAATATGCGGGTGTGTTCGGGTGTACTACCTTTTTACTGCATAAGCAGCTGTGGGGTCGAATCTCGGTTGGCACTAAAAAAAATTTTTTTATTTTATAGTTTTTTTTAAACACTGTTGTTGCATTTTGCTGTGTACGCGAGGTTATTTGTTAAGAGCAGTTATATTTTTAAAGAAAAAATACGAAGACAAATTTGCATTCACTCACTGATTGACGGCATACTAACACGCAAGTCTGGTAATAAATTTTAATAAAAAGGATTTGTTGTTTTCTATTGAACGCAATTTATTAGCAATGAAAAAATCGGCTTTAACAATGCAAATCTCGATGTAAATATCACACTCGCACATATGCGAGCCAATATTAGATAATATTGCGCAATTCAGGATCGGCTGTATAACCAAAGGGCTAGACGCTAGTTCCTGTATGTACCTAAAATATTATTTTCACGTGAATAATGCACGAGAGTCGAGACACCGCAAAAACATCTAGGTTATGTATAAGTTGTAAAACCCCTATTATCGAATTTGTATATAAATAATAAATATGACTCTTTTTCGGCAATCGTTAATTATTTTACGGCGTAGTGTTGCTAAAACTATTTATAATACCCCAGTGCAAGGTAAACAGCAATGAAAATCAACATATAACCTCACTTATTTCTCGAAAACTTTAAATTTTTTTCTTGAAAGCTCGAACTATAAAGAGATGGGTTGCTCCAACATTGCGAGAATTAGAAAAGCGTAGAAGGAAGATGGGCCCTCAACCACCACACCCAAGATCAACTTACCTGGAATGGAACTACGATGCTGAAATCTTTTCGTTTGCTAAACGTTTGGGGGAAGAATTTGATGGTGAATTATTGAAACGTGCCTTTACACATCGGTCATACATAATACAACAAGAAATGAAGAAAAATGTAAACGAATTAAGTAAAATGTTTCCTGTTTTGATAACGTAAACATTCACTATTAAATTTGTAGCTGCCAAGGATAACCACAACCTAATTAAAGAAGGAGGATCATTCATTTCTGAACACATAAAAAAAAAATTTGAGAAAATATATTTAACAGAAGTTGTCGATTCCATACATACATATTTAACTGCTGAATCAATGTTAGCGCATGTAGCTTCACATTTGGGAGTTGCAGATTTGATTTTGAGCTCGGTATAGGCTTATAATTATGTTCAAGAAAAGCATTTAATTAAATACGGGTTTTTAGGATTTACCTGCAGAGAAATCCATATTAGCCAACACATTTAAAGCAGTTGTGGCAGCATTAAAACAAAGTTCAGATGAAAAAAGAGCGGCAGCGTTTGTAGAAGATTTTCTGGTTTGTCAATTGAATGGTAAAGACGTGTTTGAATTATGGGATTTGAAAAATCCATACGAATACCTTTTGCTGTTATTAAAAAATGAAGGATATTCGGAAGTTGAACCCCGATTGTGTAATCAGTCTGCCGGCAACACTATCCTGGCAAACTATCAGGTTGGATTGTATAGTGATAAGAAATTGCTTGGTATTGGTGAGTTGTTCTTAGGTTGTTTGTCTCGGAGGACCTAAATTGTTTTGTTGTTGCAGGATGGGGTGAATCGGTTGAAGTAGCTAAAGACATTGCAGCGATGGATGCCATTCAAAAGTTACAAAAAAGAATAACGTAATTTCATTTAGATAAATATGATTGTGTTTTATTATATGTACAATACTTGTTAAATAAATACAGACAGTGTTTGCTTCATGAATTTAAAATTTAAAAAAAAATGAGATCTCAGTTTTAAAGATCTAACATATCGGGATTATGTGAATCTATTAACAATTTTCCGTGTTTATCTTTTAGACGAACTCTTCCATTTGCATATCGCGTTTCTTGTAGACCATCGGGATATAATATTTTTACTGTTCCATCGGGATATTCCCTTCTCTGAAAGAAAATTGTTAGATTAAATTTTTCAAGGTAGCGAATTTCCATGAACTAACTTTGTGTTCTTTTGTGTGAATTTCCTTTTGTCCGTTTGGCAACTGAAGAAATCTTTCCCCTTGCATATTCACAGTGACGGTGGTGCCATCTGGATAGCAAATTTCTTCAGTGCCTGTACTTTGTGTCCTTCGAATTATACCATTTGGATAGTGCACCTCGCAGCTGTCTTTTAAACGCCTTTCCAGTTGTCCACTAAAAATTATTTAATGTGTCATACATATTAGCAAAGTATAGAAGAATGCGATTTTACTTTTAACTCTGAATTATGGAAATAAAAATTTTTTTTACGTCTCAGAATAATTTCTGATGTCACAAACTGGATTTTAAAATTTTTAACGTAAAAATTCAATTTATGATGAGAAATATCATTTAATGGCGTCAATAAAACTTCTTTAGGTCAAACATAGATCTTTCTACATCAGAAAACTCTTCCACAATAAAAGATAAAGTAGTAAAAGAAGGAAAAGTTATTCGTGAATTTATACGCTAAATGTTTTTTGACGTCGAAAACACTATTTCTGACATCAAAAAAACCACTGTATAGATAATTAATAGATTTTTTTTAAATTAACATTAAAGAAATAATTTCCGGATGTCAAAACATCAATTTTTGACGTCAAAAAATGAAAGTCAAATAATACATTTTTGACGAAAATGATTATTTGAGTATAAAAAACCAATTGTTGACCACAAAGATCATTTATTCATAAGTATTATTTGACGGCAAATGTCCGACACCACAAATGATTTTTTTGCCAAAAGTGCTTTTTTGAAGCCAAAAACTATGTATTGGCGTCAAACAAGAAAGCGTTTGTTGCTGTCTGAAAATCGCTTATACAATGATAACATTTGTTGAAGTCAAGAACTATTTTGTTGTGTCAGTACAAAATGTTTGATTTTTGACGCCGAAAAATCAGATTTTAGACATCTGAAAATGTTTTCTTAACGTTAAAAAGCCAATTATTGACCACAAACAATATTTTGGCATCAATAAATGTTATTTTCGTGAAAGACAACAACAAATAATTTTTTGAAAACAAAACACAGTTTTTAACGTTAAAAAATTCCGTAATACTTTATTAATAAATAGTTTTTCAGAATTCTTACATTAAAAAATAGTCCGCAGATGTCAAAAAAAATTTTGAAGTCACAAAATCAAATTTTAACTACGAAATATAAATTTTAGACGCTTGAAAACGATAATCAAATATTGACGAGAAATATTATTTGTTGACATCAAAAAACTGTATAATGTCAAAATTTAAGTTCCTGACGTCGGCAAATATTTTTGACGTCAAAAAGGATTTTAAAAAAATGCGGCGCTCCATAGCAAGGCGATTACGTACTCAGGAAATTCTATTAATTCTGTGCCATCAGCGTTTGTTGTATGATTAACTTTGCTTGCGTGATAATAATATCTGACAGTGCCTTCCAACAGCTTTGTTTCTTTAATGTCGCCATTATAATATTTAAATACTATATGGTTACCGTCGGGCGATACAGTTTTTAGGTTACCGTTATTATATTCAATCTGTTTGGTGCCATCACTAAGAATTCTTTCGGTGCGATCTGTGGAAAAAAAATTGAAATTACACAATTATTCCAACAGATCTTGATATGGCATTACCATTTTTCTTGTTCTCTTCCTGACTGATATTGCACAACACTGTTGCGGCTTCATAACTTGACCTGAAAATTCTATCGTAAGTTTCTTCTATTTTATTTACATTACTGGTGCTTGATTCGTTATTATTTGTGATGTTTCTGTCATTTTCTTTTTCATCCGAGTCTGATGCACGCCGTGGTTTTTGATTTAACGATGTTCTCGATTTACTGCTGCTCAAACAATCTCCGTGTTGTTTAGATTTCTTCGAAAACTCTAAATCCTCCTTGTCGCCAAATTCCTGTACATCCGTTGCCACTAATCTTTTGCTTGATCGCTCCTGTGTAAGTTTTGTTACATTTTTATTGATCTCGTGCAACATTTTCGTGTCTGCTGGTGTTCTTGAAAGTTTACGAGTTGCCACGAGTTTACCATTTTGCCTGTTTAATTTTTCAACTTCAGCTTTCAACGAGGAATTTTCCTTTTCCAAGCAGTTGATATGGTTCCGCAATCTAGCTAGTGACATTCCGTTTTTTGTCTCTTTCAGTTTTAACGTTTCTCTTAGGGCGGCTATTTCAGTTTTTAGAGCGGCTATTTCTTCTCTCTCTTTTCTTGACGGTTTGTTTTGTGAATCTTTAACATACCTGGAAAAAAATATGTGTTGCATGTACACAAAAAAAGTACTAGAGGTAGTTTTTTTTTAACGCACGGTAGAATATTAGCATTACTGAATTTTTTTTTCAGCAGGCCAGCCATATATGAATAACATTAAGTTTTATTTTTATCAAAGTTTGCATATTGATAATGCAGTTATCTCTTTTGGCTGAGAACGATGCAGCGTTTCCTATTGCTGTACAAGAAATCGGCAAAAGCAGCGTAGAGCGTCTAGATTTAGAACGCCGTTTTACTTTTTATTAAACATTTTTTGACGCCTATAAATATTTATTAACATCAACAAATATTTATTGAAGTGAAAAATTAATTTATGATGTCAAATTTTTCTTTCGTCCTCTTAAAATTTTTTGACGCCATGAAAATAATTTTTTATGTCAAGAAAATAATTTTTGACGTCAATAATATAATTTCTGACGTCAGTAATAGTATATTTCATTAGGAGTCTGGAAATAAGGATTTTTCCGTGCGCGCGTGACATGCAAGCACGGAAAATCCATTTCTGGACGTGTAATGAACGTTCCTTTTTATTATACTTATCTGAAAACAACGCAAAATAGGATAAGAAGTAAATTTAGAACATTTTATTTTCAAAGTAATAATAATACATCGTAATAGTACCAAACATGATTAACATTTCCATAGCAACGATTTATTTATTATCCGTATTGTTTTATTTTCTGTCAGTTTTAAAAAATGTACTCGGAAGAAAATCCAGATATTCCTAAGAATATATTAGAGCAAGCGGCACAAGCCAGTGCTGATTTGTTACCAGCAAAATCCGGGTCAAGAATAAATATTGGTTTTTGTTATAATTAACTCTAATTTTATTTTTTTATTTAGGGCACGGAAAAAAATCGGAGATCGGGAAAAGTTTTCCGTGCGCTGTTCTGAAAATGCCACCTTTACGTCATTGTAAAAACGAATGAAAACCAGGTGTTTCCAGATAAGTATAATAAAAATATATTTTACGTAACGTCACAAATTGATTTCTTGACGTCTTAAAATCATCCTTTACTATACGAATTACTAACAATGGTATTTGATTATTAATAAATAAAACGGACTTTTTGACGTCAAAAAAGTATTTATCCACGTCGGAAAATACTGCCACCTAACGGTGTAGTAGAAAAATCTTAGTCGCTCACCACATAAAATTGTCTGATCGCATTTGAATAGTTGTCGCAAGAGTGCATTTTATGCAGAGTTTATAATAGAAAGGAACTTTGCACGTACATATCTCTGATACGCCCTGTTTTGGCAGGCAGCTCCCCTATCGATACAAAAAGGGAACTTTTTAGGCTTTTTCGTAATTGTTGAAGTAATAAAGTAGTTTATTAGTACTAAATATGACCTTCAACGATATAAAGCTGGAACTTATAAAGTTTTTAGTTCATTTATTATTTTTTTCTATAGCAACTGTTAAAACGTGCTATTATTAACTAAAATTAGAGGGAAAAGTAGCACTTTACCATCAAGGGTAGATAAAGTAGTACTTTAACAGCAAGGATAGATAATAGTATATTAAAAAACAAGTTTCATAAGACATGATTTTAGAGCACGCGTCCAAGTTAGAAAACGAGCCGCTTGCGGCGAGTTTTCTAATGGACAAGTGCGCTTAAATGTCTTATGAAACGTGTATTTTATACTATTTTTTCTATTTTGGTCCAAAAACGTTAAAAATTACCTTATTTTATATTTTAATTTAAAAATATAATCCATTAGGAAAATTTTTTGTTTTTTGTTTTTGTTATGTGGCTGTTTAAAATAATTTCAAACAACTCAAACTACTGTCAAATTAAAATTTTGACAAGCTGTGTTTGAAAGTGATGTAATTTTCAAAATACCTAAGATTTGAAGATAAGATGGAAGAAGAATTATCTTGCACCCCACCCGAGCTACGCAAAGTAGCGAAAAATACGCTAAATAATCTTGTTTTTAGGACTTACAATTTGAAGGTTATGTTTATAACGCGTGAAGGTTTTGCTGTCACATGGTTGTCACCAACCTATCAAAATGAAATTTCGAGTTCTTTAAAGAGTTGCTTTATGAAATCCAAATGAGTTTCATAAAGTAGTCAGTAAAGAACCAAAATAGAAAAAGTATTTTATTTTTAAACAAACTCTATAGCAACCAAAAAGTTATTAAAGCCACCTACTCATTTTTTCGTGAAACTGTTTTTTTCCTGACACTTTTAAATTAAATTTATCATTGATTTTTCTTCATTTTTTGGTCTTCTTTAACAATTGCTATAGAAAAAAATGTTGTATTCCACACGACAATAAATAACTATTATTTTTTATAGTCTGAACGATTTTCAGCCGTCGGGAACGATTTTTTTAAGTCATAAAATGAATTTCTGACGTCGTAAATTGATCGATTGCCGACAGGATTTAATAAATAAAAATCTTTATGCGAAATCGGTGATTTATGACGTAAAAAGGTTAATTGTTAACAAAAAATAAATTCCGAGGTATAAAATTTAATTTGTGACGCCTAAAATTGAAATTTTAAGGTCAGAAATTATTCACCAATTTATAGGTACTTTTTCATCAATTTGGAAAACGCCACGGGGCGTATAATTATTTTCTTTTAGACGCCGTAACTCCGAAACCAGATCGATTGAGATCACCATATAACCAAAAAACAGTTTTGAAAAATTCTCGTTCTTCCCTATGAAAATAGTGTCATTTTTCTACTACACATAGCTTTCGTATAGATCCAGGTGTAATATATTGATCTGATACCTGCAGTACCACAGCAGAAAAATTAAAATTTTGAAATTAGCAAGCAGAAAATGACCTTGAAATGTAAACTTAAAAAAATACCTGACAACAAGTTGGCAACTTATGGTGACACTGACATTAGTAATGTCTATCCAATTAGGGAAATACCAAAATGTAATAAAATTCGGCGGGCAGTCGTACAATTGAAAATGGCTTTAGTGAAAGAGAAAGAACGGCAACAAGAACAAATCAACAAAAGAGAAATATTGCAATGGCATTCGCAAAGAAATTACATAATGGGCCTCATATGTTGGACGGTAGGGCTCGGAAACTGTTGGCGTTTTCCAGTTGCCGCCAGCTTGGACGGTGGGGGTGCTTTTTTATTGCCATACTTAATCGAAACTGTTTTCATTGCCATACCGTTGTCGTTCATGGAAATGGGTTTGGGTCAGTTTTCAAACAAAAGCCCGGTTGGAATTTGGACTCTTGCACCTTTGTGGAAGGTATCCTCGTGAAACTCAAGATTTGTTTTATACATTTATGCCTTAAAATTCGTTTTATTACAGGGCGTCGGTTTTGCCAGTATGACGTTGATGGCCATGCTGATGGTATACTATAACATAGTATGCTCGTATCTAATGTTTTTTCTATTCGCTTCTATGTCGACTATTTTGCCCTGGTCCAAATGTGATCCCTCCTGGGCTAAAATTAATTGTTTCACTTTTCAAGACAATTCTTCGATTAGGCTTAGCTGTATCCAGAAGTATGGCGAAACTTTCTGTAATGAGCTGAATTGGGAAAACAGTGCCGTGCACTACTGGAGGACCAGAGTTCTTAAGATGGTGCCTACAGGTATAAATCGGGTCTTTATTGAAAGCACCAACACTGTTGACAAACTAATTTGTCCTGCTAAAGCAGGACAAACATAAATGGCAACACTGTTAGGGCCAACAATGTCTGGCCTTTATTAAAGGCACTACCAGTTAGTGCGTACAAATTCGGCCTTAAGCTAAACAATTAATTAAACCTTTCCGTGTAGAAAATAATCTGGGACAGGTTCGCTGGGAACTTGTTTACTGCAGTGCAGCGTCTGCGATTTTTGTATTCCTTATAAACTTCCAAGGCACCAAGTCTCTAGAACGAGTTGTGGCATTTTTCACCATCTTTCCATACATAGAATTGTTGGTTCTGTTGTTCGTTTCATTGATCGATCCAGGGAGTAGTAGTGGACTGAGAGCCTTCTTGATGCCAGATTTTGTTAAAGTAGGGACCGCGTCTCCATGGAGGGTAGCATTCGACCAAATTATGTTTTCTATAGGTATTTGCACAATGTTAGTTTCAAATTGCCACTGAGTTTATTTTTTTATTGCAGGATTGGGTCTAGGAGGATTAACGACACTCGGTTCCCACTGTCACTTTCGCAATCCAGTGCACACCGAAGCCATCGTAATTAACCTAGTAGACATTGCAAGCTCGTTATGTTACGGCATTATGATATTCAATACTTTAGGTGCAATGAGCTACGATTTGAATATTCCAATGGATCAAGTCATGGCTTGGCATGACACCCTATTATTTGCCAAAATACCCCTCGCTCTGACCTATTTGCCAGGAATACCCCAAGTATGGAGCATCATGTTCTATTCGAGTGTGTACATAATAGGTCAGTTATCATACAGGTAAAATTTCGTATTACGTCATAGCTCACTCACACTAGATGATAAAAATATTCAAGTATGTATGTTAAATAATAGTTTGGGTGATTCCCAACATAGACAAAAAAATTAATTCGTAAACCCGTTTACAAAATAATAGAGCGGTGACACTTAGAAGACACCCTGTGTGTAAATACAGAGAGGTCAACCTAATGCAACCTAATATTTTTTTTGCTTTTTTAGGATTACGTTCCCAAGGGCTGATGATGGCAACCATACTAACTACAATTTACGATTATTATCCAAATATGCTAAAACACACTTTTCAGTGTTCTGCATGTGCTTCTTTACTGCTTGTGGTCCTGGGATATCCTTATCTTACTCAGATGGGCTCGACTTTACTTAATTATATAGACAATATCATTGTCGGGCCGACACTTTTATTGGCAAGTTAATTTTGCATTGAAACATCTAACTCAAGCAAATTGTATCTTTTTCCAGTTGTGTTTCTTGGAAACGGTTGGCATTATATGCATCTATGGAGTATCCCGTTTCATAGATGATATGCACTTCATGTTGGGTTTTCGTAGCAGTGCATATTGGCAAATGTTTTGGACCCTGTCTCCATTCATACTCGGCTTAATGTTAGTCCACAGCCTGTCAAACTTTGTCTTAGCAGTAGCGGATAGACCACAATCAACATGGTTGCAATCGCTACAATGGATAATATTTAGTATACCAATTGTGCTACTATTTACGGGTATCGCATCAATTATTATTGCAAAAAGAAAGAAACTTAAGTGCGCCAAGTTGTTTGAACCTTCTTGGACATGGGGTCCAACCGATCCTATTCTCAGAAAGAGCAGAGAAATGTTTGCCGCACATGCCATGACCAAAGAGTATATGTATAGGCAAAACAGAATAAAAAACAAAATTAACATGCAGAATGAAGAAGGCTATGAATTTGAATAAAATATTCTTGAGATATTTTTTACGTGAAAATAAAACAGTCAAAAGTCCTTTTTTTACACTTACTTTTGCCATAAGGAGGTACGTCGTTCGTTTCAAAGTCTGTTTGTTCCGTAAGATGCTTGAAAGGTAGACAAAAATGGTGTACTATGAAACATTTTAATATTACACAATTATACAGTGTAAGGTAATAAAAATAAATTTTTTATATCTTGTTAATTTTGCGAAATATACTAATCACCCTGTACACCAGAAGTATTAACTTTAGGTATAGCAAACCTGACATTTTGAAAAAGGCAGTTAAATAAAGAATCCAAAAATGTAATAATATACAAGGTGTTCCATTTAAAAAAATCGAGTTGTCGCCGTTTTATGTGCCAGGGAAAAGAAATTAAGTATTAAACATCCTCTACACCAGAAGTATTACCTTTATTACAGCAAACGTTACATTTTTAATATGGCTATTAAATAAAAAATCCAAAATTACAATAATTTTTTTCCTGCAGAAACTAAACGAAATATCGCTACCGTTGACTTGTCCCGTATATCGTACAATATAGAAAAAACTTACCGTTCAAAAACCAACTTTTCCTTTGCAAGCTTTTTCCTCTCTTCTTCCAAAGTATAATTAACTCTAACTTTCTCATCCTCCACCTGTTTGACAATTTCTTTTTTATGCTTCTCGAATTCCCTTCTTTGCTGTTCCAGCTCATTTTTCAGTTTTCTAATTTTGGCATTTTCTGTTTGAATAGTTTTCAGATCTTTTTCTAGTTCTTTAAATTTATTCGATAATAATTCCTGATTGTGTCCCTGGGTTAATCGGTCGTCCACCAGATCATCCGCCATAGTTTCCATGTCGCGTTTGTGGTCTTGATGATCCAAAATTTTACTTGTATTTAAGCTTGAACTTGTACTTTCACACGTTTCAACATCAGACCATTTATTGTCGTCATTAAAATTAGATTTAAATTGTAAAGTGCTTTCATGTTCTAAATCCTCAGAAGTTACGGAACTGGAACTTGTGTACGATGCTAAATCATCGCCAGCTACAAATTTTTTAAATTTAATTGCTTTTTCTATTAGATCCATTAATTCATTCTGTAATTTTTTTTCATGATTGTTATTTCCTTGTAGGTTTCGCGCGTTGTCTTCTATGGTTTTTGCATCATTTTCTAACACATCGTCGACAATTTCTGTTATCACCGGTGTTTGCTTGTTCTGGCTGTATTGGGCGTAACGCACCTGCATAATGTTCTCATCTGCTGTTTGTTGATGTGCATATACGGCTTCATATTTTTCACCTTTTGAAGGTACGTTTTTATGCGGTGTGCTTGATAATAAACGAACAATACTGGAATTTGTTGAACAAAAACTATTTTGTGTCGCACGTTGCTCTAACGCTTCAAATAGTAATAATTCCCTATCAGAAGCATTTAAATTCGGACCTGTTAGTTCTTGACGTTCAATTCTGTTTACATTTTTTGACTTTATGGGTGTCAATTCAACGTTTCGGTTTTCAAAAACTGCATTATTTATTGGGGCTTGGTTTTCATTCTGGAAAGCTGTATGCCATGTTGCCCTTGGTTTTACACTTATATCAGGTACTTTTAAAGGTGTTAGTATTGATTTTTTGGTTTCACTAAACTCGCTTATTTTAGTTTTACTGTCTGTTGGAGCTTTCCTAACAGCACTGTCCGTTGGCGTGGTTGAAGCTTTCCTAACAGAAGCGCTCCAATTATTCCTATCAGCTTTAGTAAAGGGCTTAAACTGCTCTCCTGGATTCATCCTAAACCGCGACAAACCAGCACCTCGACGTAGAAATGGTTGTTTGGGTTTAGCAGTTTTATCAACCGTAGCATTTTCATTATATTCTTCCTTCTGCTTAATTTGCTTAGAACTTTTAGAAGATGAAGCTGTACGATTTTGAATCTTTTCGAAGCTCACATTTACACCTAAAGTATTTTGAAGATAATCACGTTCGGTAGCTGTAAAACTGTTTTGTTCCAAACGTTTATTGTGTTGCTCTAAAAGACGCTCTTGTTGTTTTTCTTGCCATTTTCTTAATTCCTCTAGCTTTGATAAGATGTTGGAGGGCGACATAGACATTCTGAATACCGAAAAATACTAATCGCCTAGTTATTTACTTAATTGCACTGGCTTAATTACGTTAGTACGGAAAAAACACTTCATAACCTAAAATTAATTTAAATTTGTTTACATGTCGTTTTTGACGTTAATTTACTCGTGACTAAAGTACCCGCAGGGGGATCGTAGTTTGGTTCTGGTGAAATAAATGCGACATACCTATACGCCTGATAAGTTGAAGTTGTTAGCGTTAAAAAATTTTTTTTAGCAAGATTTTAGCATTTGTGTGAACGAATATGGCAGCGCAGTTAAAAAACGCGTGTAGAGCATTTCGAGCCATAAAAAGTTGCGACTTTAAATTCCCCGGTGTACTTTTTTTATTATGTTTTGCAGGAATACTACTGTATACAATATCGGGGCTGTTAATATCACAATAGTTGTGCCTGTAGCGTAATAAAATTATTTATTTGTTCAAATGTGCTACTCATTAATATATTATTATACCGTATGAGCAAAAATAAACGTCATCAGATCTTACTTTGTAAGTTTTAACGCATGATCTGACTGACACGCAATGCTTCATCTGTCAATTCAGTGGCGTAGAAGTTGTGGGGCCTGGGTTTCAGATTCAGATCGGGCCCGTCT
Source organism: Ctenicera cuprea (assembly GCA_958336395.1). NCBI lineage: Eukaryota > Metazoa > Arthropoda > Insecta > Coleoptera > Elateridae > Ctenicera > Ctenicera cuprea. Next base: position 249,485 of record OY284493.1, read on the forward strand.
AATACCCCGCTTGCCAGTAGGAGATAAAAATAAAACTTTTTGTCAGACTAAGACATATCTACATGATGTACCATATCTCGTAGTTTTAACGGATTGAGGCTGGTGTTAAATTTCTGCAAAATGGTAAATAGTACCCAATGTACAGACAACTTTACTTTCTTAATAAAGCAATTTACGAATAAAATTAAATTTTCGGAAACTTAGGGGTAATAATTTTCTCACTTTATTTAAAAACATACCTTAAATCGCTTTCATTAGTTCGATTAACTCTGATTGATTTTAAAACCATGTCAATTTTTAACAGTTTTGTTGCTCTTCCTGCACTTTGCAATTTTTGTTTTTATTTTGCGGCAACCGATTTACGCACATCCTTTTTTGAAATCATTTTACCGAACATTTCACTTCAAGTTGTTATTGAAGCGATTTCAACAGTCTTGCAAACCGTATCTAACAGCAAAACGGTTGCCATGGTAACTAACACCCCCTCCCCGCTTGCGCGGGTGTAGGGCACGACTAATCCGAAGAGTTATAATTAATATATTATCGCCTAGTTGAAATATAAAGAGAAGTGTGGGACTAATTTATTAGTTACCAGTACCCCAACTTTTTGAACGTACCGATATATCGAGATATTCGTCGAAAGACAGTCGTTGAAGAAGTAGGTAAGTTTGGCTTGGAGCAGAAGAAATAATTATTTGCTTACTTTTAGGGAGAAAAAAGCAGTAAAAAGACGGGTCTTGGTTCTAAGAAATGTCAAAATAATGGCGCTTGAGAGTCAATCGAAGACTTGCGTTAAATTTACAGAGCTAGACCTGATGACGGTCATTTTCACATACATTATAACTAATTGGGAATTTGTCACGGTCCCATTGTCGGGTCGCTAGTCACAGCGTAATTAATATTATACAGGGTGAGCAAACAAAGTTGCCAGCTTTCACGTTTCGCTGCTATTTAAAAAAATTAATTTTGGTTAACCGTTATTACAGGCAGTTATTATTTGATATTCAAAAAAAGGCGAAGTTAGTGAGCATTCTTATAAAACTTATGCAATAAAATAATTTATGATATTTTTGTTGCCAACACGTTACTAGGAATCACAAATGATGTTTTGTTTGCATACTTTCATTTACAAAAAGATCTAAAATTTAGAAATTTTTCAGTTTAGCCCCCTCCAAATTTAGATCCACCTACACCACTACACTGAAAAATTTCAAAACCTTTACAACAACATGTTATACATCTGGTTACATAAGCAGAGAATACGTTTTATTAAAAATTTAAGAAAAACCAGCAGTTAAAAGTACATACAATATTAAAAATACACAAGAAAGTTATTTTATGACCGTCTACGTCTAGAGTAACCATCATCGTCTTGAGCCAACAACGCCAACTTTCGCATCATAGATTTGGTTCTTTCAGACAAAAATGTATCCACTTGCCCCAAAATATTGACGAGTTGAATTAATCTTTCGAAATTGCTGTTAACTTTATGAGCTTTTTCCAGTTCCATTTCCTTATTCTTATTCGGTTGCATTAATGCTTCCATATTTAAGGTGTTGTTCAGCAATCCTTGTTCTTCTAAAGATTGCAGACTGTCCTGTATGCTGAGCGGAGACGTGCCTGGGGTTAGCAGGCCCTAAAAAGTTTTAAAACCCATAATTTATTAAGCAAAGTAAAAATTAAGCTAGTTGAATGAAGTAATTTAATAAACCATACTTACTATTGCTATTAAACCCAAAAAAAATGTAATAACGAAAGTATTCATTTTAAAAACACCTGCTTTGGCACAGTTAACTGTTACAGTAATTTTATGCAGTTGCACTTAATAAAACTGCTCCCTTTGCAGTTTCATTGCGACATACATTGATGAGTGATGACACACAAAAAAATGTATGAGTTTGTAATTTTATTGAACAATTACAGTCAGATTATTGCACACAAAAGTTGATTGGTTTAGAGCTAGTAATTAGGTGTAAAATTTTTTTTATCTACATGCCGACACAACAAAATTTACCATAAGCCCCCTAATTGAATTAGCAATTTGGGTTTTTCTATTTAAAAAATCAAAAATTACACTTTCAAATGGTCAAAACATTTTTTGAAATGTTTTTTTAGCGCTGTCTAGGAGTTAATTCAAAATTTATTAATTTTTTTACATTAAATTTAGAAAATTTTAAGTTTGAGTGCCAGGATCAAACTGGGCACCCAATTTATGTCATACTCCGATGTGTCTCAAAGCCAAGGTTAGTTTCCCAAAGCTAATTCCCATAACAAAACGACACCATTTCCATAGCAACGAAACGTACGATTTTTAAGTCCGACCTTGCAAAAATCAGCTATTTGTATACAGGGTGTTTCAAAAGGTTTACGACTTAAACTTGTCTCCTGCAAGGTTGTAGATTCGGCGTGCTCTATCCAGCTGCGCAACCCCATCTCGCTAATCGACCTTATTTCGAAGTTCCAACGTTTCAAATAAAAAAGTTCGAGGTGCACTCCCAACCCGTTAATAGCCGGAAATCTAATCAAAATATTCAGATGCGGTTTGTGCAGGGGCACTCAGGATATGGTCAAGAATTGTTATATATCAATATCGCGCTTACATGTATATTATACCACAGATAAGGTTAACACTACAGATATACGACCCCTTATAAAAAATGTCCGCTCAGATTTGGAAACGAAATTAGCGTTAGTGTGGATACAACGCACCAGACCAATTTTAGGGTGCTGCTATAGCTATTTGTTTATTACTGTTGAAATGTGTTGGAAACTGTTTTATCGCGAATTTGAATGTATCTGTCACAGATGACGTTAAAAACATGACCTTGTCTGGGATCTGGTTAAAGCGCGTATTTTATATTTTCCTGATAAATAATAAATATTCAACATGCCGACTGTTGTTAGTGGCAAGTGCTCGATTATTATGATTTATATGAGTCCTATAAAAATATGTAGATGATTTTGGAATTTTTATTAAATTTAATTCACCACAAACAGAAAAAAAAGTTTTAAAATTAGACTGTGCAATAAATGTGTCTGATTAATGCTTGATAAATTAATTTATTTGCAATAAATTAAAAAACTAGGTACACATCATGAATATAGTTTAAGTAGAATTGGCGTCAATATTAATTATTTAAGCATGACAGATGTTTTTTGGTTTGAATATGTGCTAAGTAATCTGCTAAATTACAGTCATCTGTGACTTAATTATAAATTGTCATTGTAGCGCCATCTATTTGCAGATTATTAATCATATAAAACAAGCTGCCAATAGCTCCCATATTTACCGTATATCTGTAGTGTTAACCTTATCTGTGATTATACTAATGGTATATGTTTAATTAACTGCCTCTATTACGTCAGCTCTATTGATCGATATATTATGCTTGCTTTCCTCTGTGCCACTCACAAGCCTATGGCTTATGTGGCCACTTAAAATTTTATTTAAAATGAGCTATATTTTTGTATGTAGAGTATTCAAATAAATAAATAAAATAAATGTTTTTGAGTTTATATCGATATTGATTCTTAGCGCCGATGAACAACGCGTTTCGACGTTTTTGTCGTCCCTGAAAATAGTTTTTTCAAACGAAAATTGTTAAGCAATAAAAGTTGTATTAAATAACCTTATTTTAACATCGTCGCATCTGGATCAAGGATGGTCGAGGACATAAAATTAGTATATCATATCAAAGTACCTATGAAGAAGTTTATTAATAAATTAAGTATATTTGGACAGAAAACAAAAGTAAGAATCTGGAGGTCTTGGGTTGGCTACCATCAGGTTCGACCTGAAAAACACACGTTGCCAGCTTCAGTCGGAGACTACGTTACATAATACGTTTTATAATATTTAAAAACTCAACAAAAACTTAACTACCTAGTTACAAAACTAGCCCTGAAATAGACCTTGAATTCCTTGAGCCACATTGGTTATTCCATTTGCTACGTCTTGTCCCTGTGGCATGGGCATTAGAAGTGCTTGATATGTTCCCAATACCATACTGCCACCACCTGAACTTCCTGACAACCATTGTTGTAAACTACTTAAAGGGTTGCTTGGGCTTGGAGCCTCTGCTTTTCCTAAATAACAATAATTTTATTTTAAATCTTTTACGGGATTGTTTTTTAATTTTATTTAAATTTGTGTTTAGAATGTAGGGTGAAGAATGGTCCTCTGCTTTTTATATTTTTAAATAGGCATTTTATCAACAGCAAAATTAATTATTAAAATTAGAAGGCGCATGCCTAGTACTGTTTATTTTTGTTTTTACGTGCTGCTGTAGCTGGTATCATTGCGTGCTGTTAACACTGTGGTGAACGATCGGGTTTATGTGGCCAAATTATCTCATAGGCTAGGGCTAGACGAATTTTCGTACAGCAAATTCGGGTCGATTTTTGAACACCAGATGTATAGCTTATTATTATTATCATCATTATAAAGACTTTTTTCATTTTATTTTTTATTTCACGTGTCAGCTAGTTTAAGTGTTAATTAACTTTTACGATTGTATTATTGTAATAGGTTATGTTTTAATATTTATCAGTACTGCCACTTTATTAATTAGTGACGTCATATTCCCTCCAAAAATCCACTTTCAAATTAGTATTATCTCAAATTAGACTAGATATATATTGTTAAATAATTAATTATTAAACAAAGTTCTTATTGAAAAAAACGTACCTTCATCTGCAAATAATTTATTATCTTCGAGTTTTTGACTTTCAGCATCTCCAACAGTTTTTTGAATTTTCCTACGGTTGCCGGGAAAACCTGAGATGATCCCTACAACAAAATTACTTTAATTTTAAAAACTAATCTATTTGCCACTAACTTGCCTAAACAAATTATAAAAGTAAAAATAGTTAACGTTTTCGAAAATTGATTCATTTTCTTTGATTTTATTAGGTGAAGTGGCATCAAATGAAACTTTAAGTAGTATTTATAGCATACTTGTTAATATTTAAATTTAAATAACTGTAGCAAAACCTACCGGTCATTCAACTCTACTGATATTTTTTAAAATATGCCAAAAAGATAAAAATAATCATCGCATCCACCTACAATGTTGATAAGACCACAGTGCTTACTTTGACAAATAAATATGAATAACATTAATTAATTAATTGATTAGGTACCTAAATAATTAATCAATGTTGCTTTACTCAAAAGGGACCAAAAAACAAAATTAATAAACAGATAAGAGCATCCAGGATTTTTTTTATAATTTTGTGGTAATATAATTAAAAACGGAAATCATCAATTTATCTCCAGCAACTTCCTCCCTAAACATTCATTTCAAGTCTGCTAATTGCAAGATACAGATTCAAGTTTTGTATTGTGCAAATTTTGGTAAACATGTATTTTATATGTCTATTTGTTGCGATTTTTGCACTATCAGCAATGCTAGTCCCAGCTGATGTCTTAACAGATATGACTTATATAAAAATTTGCAACGAAACTTCTCCAATTAGTCTGGGTGAGTTCTTAAATAATCACGTTTTTTTTTTATTTTACTTACATATTCTTATTTGACAGAAACTATGAATAAAGTTTTAATTCATAAACAACTTGACGAAAACAAATCCAGTAACTTTAAATGCTTCCTTCATTGTTTGTTTACAAAATATGGATGGATGGACGAAGATGGTGGATTTTTTATACACCAAATTAAAGCTGTATTGGACGAAGCACAATTGGAAATTGCCAGTTTGGAGTATGTGCTGTTTAAGTGTACTGCTATTGATTCCGTTGATAAATGCGAAAGATCGTTTTTATTTACGGAATGTTTCTGGAAGAAAGCTGTTCAAGTAAGTGAGCCTAACGATGTTGCTTTAAAGATTAATTATGTATTTTTTTAGAAAAACACCATGGATGATCAGTATCTTTACCATTTAGAAGACAAAAAGTAAATCGATAAAAACTGGGGAAAATAGTTTCACCCCGTATATTTTCTGTATTTATTAATATAATAAAATAGAATTTTGGTGAGTTATTATGCATATAAAACTACATTATCTGATGTTTTTTCACTTTCTGTTTCGACAGAAGTGACTTCAACTTTCTTATTTCAAATAGTACACCCTGTATATTTTTGCAGTTTTGAAATCAAGATCAAATTCGGAGTAATATTGTATTATATGCAGAGTAAGTCCTCAAACTTTTATTTTGTTATATTAATAAACAAAGAAAATAAAAGGGGCGAGACTGCTTTCATTAACGCCCGATATATGTATTTTTATAAGTATAACGGTAACCTTTAATTTAAAGATTACAAACAGTTTTTTTTACACAGTTACGTGTACCTACAATTGTTAATTTAAATTTAAAACTTAGTTTTAAAGTATGGAAATGTAACAACGGGTGTTCTTTAATTGGAAGTACCTCCCTCCTAAACTAATAAATTAACGAAAAACTATTTTTATAGTACATAGCAATGTTTTTTGTTTTAATTAATATTAAATTAATGTGACAGCACATAAGTTGAAAATAATTTGAAACGAATTAACCGTTGGTTAGTGTTTGTTAATGTCACTTTAGCAATGTTTTTATTTTAAATTGTTAGGTGGTCGTTTGCCGATCGCGTCACTGCGCCTACACAATTATTTAAAAAAAATTTGAAGTATGCAGAAGGGTGGATAAAAATATAATAAAAAACTTTCACATAATGAATTTTTACTTTCCTATACTTTCAGTATAGGGAAGTATTGATTTCATGCAAATTTTCAAAATCGAGATTTTGACGGAAATACATGTTTTGGGCTTCCAGGATCCTAAAAAAGTGGTTTTTAAAAAATGTCTGTCCGTGGGTGGGTGTGTGGGTAACGCTCATATCTCCGGAACGGCTGGACCGATTTCGATGTGCTTTGGAATGAGGAGGTATATCAAAAATTCATCGACAAAATAAGCTTTTAAAAAGAATCTGAAACCGGAAGCGGAAGTTAGACATGTTTTTTTGGTAGCATTTTTTTCAGAAACGGAATTTTAAGAATGGAGATTAAAGAAGGCCTTAGGACAAATCAAACGATTTTTTACCGAACTCTCTAGCTTCAACATGGCGGCCGCTACGAATTTTTGAAAATTTCGACTTTAACGCCCATTTACTCAAAAACCAGTTGTTTGATTGGGATCAACTACATCTTGTTTGGTAGCCCCTTAAGGGTACTGTAGCAAAGTTGGGGGGGGGGGGGGGGGTATTAATGTAGCAGCCTTGGTCAATTGTATTGTAACTTAGCGACTTGGTTGCTATTTATATAATATAAAAACATTCATCAAAACAATTTCATCAAAATTATTTGTAAAGTGAAAACTCCATTAAACTTTCTCCTTCAAATCAGTGTTTTATTTAACAACCACGAACCAAACATTACATTATTATACCATGAAATATAATTAATTTTGAAAATCGAAAAACGATCTCAATGGCACAACTCCAAAATTTTCAAAAAAAAATCTCAAAAACTGCCCACACGTTTTTGTTTAAACTTTTTAAGCTGATAGAGATAGGCATCTGCTACAATTTTGTTTTTTGCTCATTGTTCGTCACTGTGACGCCCTCTATGAATTTTTGAAAATTGGTACCCTTTTATTTATTTAACGGGGGGCAATAAAATATTTCTGTTAATGTGAAAGACCTCACCATTAATAGCAAAATCCGAATATCATAATATTTTTTTGATAATTTAATATTTAGGGGGGCTACTGTTCCCCCTCCCCCCCCCAAAATTTTCGCAACAAACTTAAAAAATTGATTTCTTCTTTTGTTTGCTCTAGGAGAATCTTTTTACAAAAAATCAAAAAATCGAATTTTTTGCCCCTTAATAATCTTTTTGTCCTTAGAAGAATTTCACATACTTTCTACAGCAGTTGTATTCTTGTACTAGTCGTTTAATGTTCAGTGTAGGCTAACTTTTTTATTTTAATAGATAGTCTCGCAAACCCAAGAGCAAAGTTGTAGGGCAAATTCTTCTCGATTGTATTTAAGAAAAAAACTTGAGTTTCCAATTTTAATATGGCGGCCAAGGTAAAAAATAACTTTTTTTTAAATGGAAACGTGGCATTTTGGCTTTAAAATCAGAAAGGTTTTGAAATTCTAAATACAAATTAATAAGAGTAATTTCTTGCTAAAAATAATACTTCTCGAGTTATTAATACATTTTCAAACATCAAAACGCTTCCTTACTCGTGCCTCCGGTAAATTTCAGTTCGGTTGTTTCACATGTACTCAGTTGCAGGCGGAGCCAGCGTGGTAATGGTAGGTTTAAGTTACGCTCTTCAGGCTTGAAGTTTTTACAAACGCTGTTTATTTTTACTAGCCGGGTCTAGACAGGTGTACATCAAAAGTGTTGGAAAATATAAAACAATGTTAATTTATAAGTATAGGAACGTCCAGGCGAAGTGTTTCGCTCATTTTTTTGTATTATCACTATTTACGCCGCCTGAACCATTATTCCATATGTTTGCAGGACCATGTATAATAAACTGGTACTAATAGAGTTTGTTGACAGCACGAGGATTTTGTTCTTTCAATTGTTTTTGATTCGAAGAGATAACAAATGAATTTCAAAGTGCACTGCTGCGATTATGGTAGGCTTTTGTTTGAATTCATGGCCTGCTAATATAATTAAGTTTTTATCGTTTTTCTCAGAAATTTTGTTATCTGAAAGTATACAAGTTTTACACCATTGAAAAGATAAGAAAATTCTCAAACAAATAAGCACAAAAAATTGCTGTTGATATTTAAAAAAAACGATCGCCTCACAGCACTTACAGCATTGGTTGAAATTTTGTTCAAGTATGCAGAAGGATAGGCCAAACCTTACCAAAAAAGTTTTATTAACAGTTTGTTTCTACATCTTGATCCATTTTAAAATTAAATAGGAACGTAATACGTGTTAGGCCACCCTGAATGTACACGAGATGAGGGTCACGTCTAACAACTATTAGATATTTCCAGTGAAGTAAACAGCATGCATTGTTTTAAACTACCAAAAAAACAAGTTCAAATTTAATAAATTCATTGAAAAAGCTCATAAAACGAATGAAAGACATAGTTTACTAATTAAAAACAGTCGAATGATCAAAAATGTGAATAAAAAGAAATGAAACATGGTTTGATATCTGAAAACAGTTGAATACAGTGAAAAACATATGAGTGACTGTAATGTATGCAAAATTATGTAAAACAAATAAGTGAAAATGTTATTCAAGCCCTAAAACCAACTGAATATATTGTGAAAAAATAAAAACAGTTTAATATGGTTGAAAACTTGAAAATCACTGAGATGTAGTTGAAAAATAAATGAAAACGTTAGTATTTTCCAGTATGATTTGTTCATGGTTCGATAGCTCTGCGCGGATGAAAATTTTAATTTTATAACTTTTCATCAACTTTCTATTCAAAATGAAAGGTTATCAGTAAATAAAATTACTGCGTATATCCTGGCAACGTTATATAGACAAAAATGGAAAAGTCTTTTCATATTTTCACAAGTAAGTATCGATCGCTCTCTCAATATAGAATTGAAATAGTACGTATAATATATTCTTTGAGGCTTTCGCGGTTTCTCGAACTGTCAATATTACAATTTACTTTCGGCTTAGACCGCATCGTCATTTGGGAACTACACCCAGCATAATCAGGTAAAGACCGACCTGTAGCTTGTCTGCCTTTACAAGCATTTGCTCTAGAAGTTTGAGCAATATCTGTTCGTAGGCCCTGCCTGCCTAAACAGGGCCGTGTGCTTAGTTTATTTAAACCTTGGGGCGGACAAGGATTTGATCTTAATGTATTTTGTTTGCCAAGACAATAATACTTAACAGCTAGGCTTCCGGGTTGGAGCCGTGTCATCGGTGCATGAACTGCCGACGTTTGGTCCTTGGTTCCACGGGACATCTTCAGGGCTATGGTCACTTTGGGATCTGGAGCCCTGAAGATGTCCCGTGGAACCGAGGACGAAACGTCGGCAGTTCATGCACCGATGACGCGGCTCCAACCCGGAAGCCTAGCTGTTATTAACAAAGGCCGCGGAAGCCTGCAACTTAGATTAATAATACTTAATCGGCTTATGCCTTTTAGCTGTTTGTGAACCCATACAAACTAGCGTTCCGCAAGACATTGCAGCTTGCATTTTCAGAGTGTTTTAGTTTGTATGGGTTCACAAACAGCTAACAGGCATAAGCCGATTAAGTATTATTGTCCTGGCAAACAAAATACATTAAGATCAAATCCTTGTCAGCCCCAAGGTTTAAATAAACTAAGCACACGGCCCTGTTTAGGCAGGCAGGGTCTACAAATAAATATTGCTCAGACTTCTAGAGCAAATGCTTGTAAAGGCAGACAAGCTACAGGTCGGTCCTTACCTGATTATGCTGGGTGTAGTTCCCAAATGACGACGCGGTCTAAGCCGAAACTAAATTGTAATATTGACAGTACGTATAATTCCACTAAACACACCACACTATCAGTCAGTACTACCAGTAACATTTTCCATTTCAGAGCCGTTCTCCTTTGTTGCAGGACAATTATACATTAGCCGTATCTTTTGCAGGTCTTTCTTGCTAAAGCCTTCACGTTGTCCTATTTTGATTCCCGATCCCTGAAAAAATTACAATTACTTTTCTGTAATTTAATAATAATACGATTAACATTACTCCCAGCACGACGATGGTGTCTCTTCCATTTTTAGTAAACGCTTGTTTAGAGTAATGCATTACAGATCCATAATCATAAGGCACTCCAAAACCTGTGACGGTAGTTTTACTTGCTTTTTTGAAGTTACCTTCTTTACCTGAAAGAGAGTACTCAATTACTTAAAAAATATTATTTTACAGCTAAAACCAACCTTTTAGAATATTTTCCTCATGAATGGTGACATACGAATCCCGTTCCCATCTGTTTTGTTCGTGTTGGAAACCTAGGGCATGTAAAAGTTCATGGATGACCGTTCCTATTTTTGTCAGACAACCAGGGCTTTGCAAATTGACTACTTGACGACCACCTGCACGTCCTACACTTGACCAACATCCTGTATTACCACTAGTTATAGAAATCCAATCATGATCTGTTTGTTGTTTAGGACGAAACCTAATGATTATTTGCTTTAGTTTATTTACGGCAATACTTTAATCAGTTTGTACCTTATACATGTAAGTTTGTGATATTGTTCCATCGCATGTTTAATTGTTTCTCTCTCCTTTTTACTAAATCCTCCAGCAATTTCATATGGAACTTCTCTACGTGACCATCTGGCCGTTTTAGCAATGAGACCGTTTTTTGAAAGTTGAACTGGAAAAACGATATCACCCTCTGCATATTCTCCGAGCTCTTCTGGATTTACTTCTGAATTTTCGTTCCAGTTTTCCACTCTCTTACCAGTTTCTATGCTTGGTGCGCTAAATATACTTGAGCCTAAATAAGTCAAATCAGCACCACCATGATCGTACTCGCTAATTTCGTTATCCTCCAAAGGTAAACATTGCGTTATGTGTATAAACAATGTGTAATAAAAAATAAATAAATACCACATGGTGTTTCGTCAAGATTTTGGAATATTTTAATTGCTGTGTTGAAATGTTTGGTTTTATATTAACGTTGAATATCTGGTGACTAATGAATGAGGTTTTTATCAGTACACGTATAATTTCTGAATATGTTTAGAAATATTATGGCCTAATTTTAATTACTAAAATAGTTTATGAATAAATTTAAAATTACGTGCATTTCATTAGTGCGAAACGATATCTTTTCTACGATCAGCTAGTAAATATTTAAAAAGTTTATCAGTGCCATAATAATTTAAAAGCTATAGTGTGTGTAATAATGATAACATAAATTCAAAATATTGCATTACATTAATAGAAAAATAGCAAAAAAAATTAGTGCCCCCTGGGGCCGAAATTCGCAACTTTTCTGTACTACTTCAGTGCAGCCGGCTAGAGTTCGACGAACTCTGTTAACCGGTGAAAACCGCATTTCTCGTTACCGAAATATTTTGAAAATAAGACATTTTTCCACAGAATAGGCGCGCAGTCTTGAATTTTGTGCGCTCATTGGCGGAAAGCTAACCGAGTTATCTTGATGGGTTTATGTAGGGACATTGAACATATGATCAAAAATCGATCTATGTAGTCGTTTTTGCCGAGCACTGTTTTCTATTATAGACCATCTCGTTTGGACATTTTTGACCCTGAAAATGACTTTTGCCAAACTTTATTACAAAAATTATTGAACAATAAAAGTTCTATAACATGATACTATCACCGGGATAATCCCAGAACCCCCCCCCCCCCCACAGACTGTCAAAAACAGTAAACTTGAAGACTTTTATTGGAAGACCATTTGCAGTTCCAATAAAAGTCTTCATTATTTAGTAGTGGGTGGAGGTGGGAATGAACTTGTCGATAGCTTCGAGCCATTGTTAACACGCATACACTAGGAACGGCGACTTTAATCTTTTAGGTTTGACTCCTTTGTCAACATCAATAAATGAAATGCAAATTTTACAGAGTTATTATTTTTGGAATTTGAAAATGTGTTTTGACTTAGGCTGCTGGATACCCAGGCTGCTTAACTCTTGACAGTTCGGATAAATCCAAATCTTTATTACTTCCGACTAATCTTATAATTTGTTCACCCCAACCCAGTGTCGGGCGGTTTAGAGGGTAAGTAGCTGGTAATTAAGCGATAACCGCTCTTATCCTTCGTCTGGCAGATTAAAAATCTACCCTACCTGCATATTAGAAGTAAAAGCCGAGTAAACATAGCAGAAGTTCCTAGTTGTAAATATGCCGATTTTGTAATAGGATTAAAGGAGTAATAAACATCGGGCAGGTACCAGTGGTTTCTAGCCTACCTAATGCCGCTTTGTAGAAGTGGTTTTGAAATGCAAAGTTGCCTTCAAAATATAAAAAATGATTGTTTAGCTATAATCTGTAAAATGGAAGTCCTGCATTCCTTTCATATTACCCTACATAAACATATCAAATGGCCGAATATCTGCTCCAAAAATAAGTTACATACTTTGGACTACTTTATTGCTAACATTAAATATTAACACTAATTTTTTACTTTAATTAAATTGAAATAATAATAAAATTGTACAGCGTAATAACGATTGGTTTAATTAAATCTTATTGGTAAGAATTTTAGCTATTAAAGTATGCACTAATGACACAAATGTCTGTAGTCTTTTTTGACAGCCTAAAAGTTATAAGAATTATTCCTATTATATACAATCAACACATTATCGCTGTCGTCGATTCTCAATACTGCTTAGAGATGTTATTATAAATTACAATAAAATTGAAATTCTAATAGGTCACAGCTTTCACCGATAAGCAAATATTGCAAAAATCAAATTTATGCCATCAGCATAGAAAAAACCCGGATCGACATAAAAAAAACGAAATTCGAATCTAAACTTAAAGGGTGATTCTAAAATATCTTTCATAAATTGGAGGGTAGCCTCATTCATCAAAAAAAAAAGAAGGAAAAAAGTCTATACAATCTATCTATGTCTCAAAACTCACCTTTTGCGAGATGTAACCCTTTAAAGACAACGCAGCTACGGCGCCTTTAAATTAGTAAAAGGTAGAATAGTCTAAAGAAAAAAATTCAAGGAAAAAATCCAAAGGAAAAAAATCCAAATTATAAAATGCAGTTGTTCATTTCATTATTATTATTATTATTACTAGACTTTGGGCAAATATGCTGTAATTGTACAAGTTGTAGTCATATTTAGAATGACGAATTGTTTTAGAAAAAGCAACTACTGACTTTTAATACCTACTTTTTAATTAATTACAAACATACAAAACACAAAAATTGTTTTTTTTAATTCATAAATGGTCATGAGTTTTCTGATTAAGATTCACTACAAATTACAATTTAAGTAATTTCTTTTCGCAAAGAGGGTTAAATAATAAATATTTCATGCCAGTGCTATATTTTAAGGAACTTGAGAGCCCTGATAGATAAAAATTTGAGATTTTGGGTATGCCATTGTTTGGTAGAACCTCTCTTTTGTGAGATTTTATTTTTTTCACCCTTAGCATCGATATCTTATTGAATCTTTGTTCATAACTTTTTTATCATTCCTTATTTTTAGAAAATATATTATATAATTGAATTTATGTCCAGGCCCCATTAAATTCGCATACCATCGTACAGCCTGAATCAAGATCTCTCAATGCCCCCCCTCAAATTTTTAATATTTATTTTGCCCTCTTAGTCCCGCTGCTCTCGCCTAATGCCGTGTGGAAAGTTTCGAATTTTTCTATGACCTTACAGCCATATTACTAGCTCTGCTTGAAGTACTTTAAGTAAAAAAAAGTTTAACATCATCTGATGGTGGTCGACTCCGCCTGGAGCCAAACTTGTTGGTCGGGACACTCTATTCGAAGTCAGTTTGATAAGGGTGTTTGTAATTTTGAGTAAACCTGAAAACGGTACTTTGGCCCCTCCGTAGTCAAATAACGCTTGGTTCTCTATTAACTTTCAAGACAGTTCCAGGGAGGGTATTAGGAACTTGTCAGAAAAAATGATACAAAAAAATAATGATCAAGGGCCCACCCGGAGAAGGAATTAATGTTTTTTTTTAATAAATAATCCCTGTCCCACATTAACTGCAACATGTTTACGAAATTTTTATTGAAAAATTTTAGGTACAGATGGTAAAATAATAAAGCGGGTGACAAAACATCAAAAAACTATAATTTTTCAAAAAAGTAATCCAGTCTTGTGGTCTAGACCTTAAATATTAAGAGAAATATTTTACTTACATAGAAAGTAAATGCTATAAAATAAAACTTCAATATGAAAACACAAAATTCACTTATTATTTGCAGGCATTGGATTACGGACTACTAAAACAACAGCATCTCCTCGTAAAAACATTTTAGAAATAAAACGATCCTTATTAACAGGTTTGGCTTTCTTTTTGCCTTTACCAGGTCGGGGTTCTTCGGTCCACATTTCCTTCACATTTTCCAACACCATGTTGCAATGACGATCGAATGCTTTTACACGACCCAGCAGCTTTTTATTGTTGCGGCAATTGATCAAAACTTGAGTATTATTTTTGACCGATTGTGTTAGTACTGACAATGGGCCCGTGTTAAACTCTTCTTCTTCACGAGCTTGCAACTCTTCTGCGGTCATTTCTGATTTGGGTTTCGTTAGGGCCCTGTAAGAAGGTTTTTTTCAGTACCTATTTTAGCAAGCAGACAAAAAAGTCTTTTACAAAATTACGACAATTACTTACATGTTAAGTTGCTCTATTAAAGCTCGCTAAGATAAACTAAAATTTTCCCAGTATTTTTGTTGGCTTAAAACTAACAATAAAAAAACGTTTAAGTAACGCGTATTTATTTTGTATACGAGGTTATGTTAATCGAAAATGGCTGTGCCGGTTCTTGTTCGAAACATGCTAGTCAGTTAATTAACCCTAGGTTAAAGTAAAAATGTCCCTAAACAATGCCGCTAAAATTTAAAAAGATAAATATTGCAACGTTTACACCAGCTGAAAAATGATTATATTATTATTAGTATTGGTTTTTGTCTAATATGGAAAAACCAAGTGAGAGAAATGGTTGTTATCGCCTTGGGCTTTACGATCATGCAGGATTTTATGTAGCAAGCTCTTCAAAAGGCGCCAAAGTTTTTTGCTTTTGCTTGCGGCTAGATCCCAAATTGGACTAGGGGAACGGGACCCGCGCCTTTCGACGAGCAAAAAAAAGGACACAACGCGCTATGCGAACAGTCAAAATCGCAAACCTTTTGCTATGGTTATTGACAAAAACAAAATTTTTGAAGAAAAGAATTTGGATTAATCAGACATTTGCATTTAAACACCGTTTTGCATTTCTACATTAATATAAGTTAATATTAACAATTAAATTTAACTTGTTTGTTGTAAACCTAGTTTTGTACCTAAGCATACCACATGCAAGCCTGTATATATTGTAATACACATTGGTAACATATCATGGTAAATATGGATAGAAGTAAACAAAGAATATTTCAAACCTACTCAATATGCGGTTGTTTGCAGCAATCGTTTGACACTCAACAATTATTAACAACGTCCTAGAACCGGTGTTCCACATCTCAGGAATGATCCAGTTCCAGCTGTATTCTCAAATGTCTGGCAATAGTTATAGCAACATTTGTTACCAGTAGAACTTGCAGAACCTACTCAATGTACCTTGAACATCTTGAAAATGAAGCAGTTCCATGTGCATTTTCATATGCCTCACAAGAATTGCACATACTGCAAGATACGTCACATAGTAAACATTGAAATTTGTGATTTGTCGTGAATGGACTGGAGCCTTTTCAGGCTTATGTTAGAACTCCAAACTTTAAACATTATTTTATTTTCTTTAAATTATTACATTGTTACTTAAAATTAGTAATTACAATTAAACACTTTCATTTTAAGCGTCCTTAGTTCACTAAAAAAAAAGAAATAAAAGTCGCAAGTCTATTATTGGAAAATGTGGTTTATTGGTTCGAATCATTTGCTGAAGCTTCATATTTCTCTAGCAGCTCTTGTTTTCTCCTTTGCAGCAATGCTTGTTCCACCTCCTGTTGACTCGGAACTGGTACATGCACCACAAACCTTTGCATGGATCCATCCACTGTATTATCGTTGTCTTCTTCATCTGAAGATTCCACAGCATAAATATTTTCTTCCTCCTCTTCGACTTGCTGCTCATTTCCCTTCTCTTTCTTTGCCTTCCATTCGGATACAGCTTTTTGTATTGCCGCTTTTTCAATTTGCTGTTCGAGGGGTACCAAGATACCGTCGTCGTCGTCTCTATAACCATAATAATCGGCATCAATATCTTTCATTAGTTCTGCACGAGTTTTCCTTGGAGGTGGTGGTGGTTCCTGTTCGAATAACTCTCGCACGCCTGGCAATTCTTTAGCAGCTCCAAAATATTTATAACCTCGATTGCCTGGCACTTCTTTTCCTTCGTGATCCAGCATTTTAGGGCCGACTCTTTGGTAATCGGGACCGCCCAGTTCTTTTATTTGCACCTCCCAGTGTCGCTTTTCTCTTAGCAATTTGTTAATTTCATCGTTTAGGTCTCGTATCCTAAATTCACCTAAACCAGCATTTTGTATTTGGGCTACTTTTTTAGCTATTTCACGAATAATTTGCATTCTCCATTTTTCACATGCGTACAGGCTTTTACATTCGGATGCCAAGTATGGACGACGCTTCTTGTGTTTTTCATTTTCTCCTAATTGAGCTGCTCGCCATCGAGCTAGCGTTGTCATAGCTTTCTCTGCATTACGAGCCATGGTTAATGTTAAGAAGGGTTAATTGTTTTGCATTTTATGGTTTTCTACAAGAAAAAATATTTTTTCAATAGGGTTGTTTTAATTACAACAATAAAAACCAGTTGCAAATCACTTCAGCACGTTTATAATATAATTAAAATAAGCAGAGAGAGTAAATCTAATAAGCTGAAAGATAATAATTCAGTACTAGAAAATAGAAATCAAGGGAGTTTCTCAAAACTATGGTTATAAAAATAGAAACGTAACTAAATGCTGCAAATGTCAATTCTGATACTTACATGGTTTCTAAAATAACAAAAATATTAAAATTTGCGGTCAAAATATAAGTTAACAAACTCAACTAACCTTAAAAATTAGTAATAAATAATCTTAATCAGTGTCGCCAGTTGGAATTAAAAATATTTCCAAACGTCCCTAAAATTTTAAGTTTTGTGCCCAAAATATTGACTAAATGCTTTAATCAAGATGACTGGAAGGTATGGTGTTGTCACTCGAGTTTGATATGGGCGTCACGAAATGTTTTGCGGAGAGATGGCGCAGTAGGTACTAAAAAGACGTTTGCGCGTCAAATTTGAAATCCGCACGCAATGCTATTCTAACCTGACTTTGTTCATACTGTGATATTATACTGTCATAACTCAAGAATTATAAGAACATTATAGTGACAACTATTCTCGATCATATTTTCCTATAATTCAATATTTATTGCAATATTGAAAAGGTTAATATTTAATACAGCCTGAAAATTTATATCTTCACACTGATTATCACTGTAGTTATTCAACTTCGGGAAACCGATTGTTACTGCGAGGAGGCGGTAAAACTTGGTTTTGATTTTTTTGGGAAATTCGAAAAAAATCAGATTTCAATGCACTCAGTTTTGACATCGATAAGGCTCCAAATGGCTTATTGCAAAGCAAAAACACGAAAAAAAAAAAATCGAAAACAAAATTGGTTCTGTAAAGCAATTTGATGCGCCCGATTTGATGTTTATTATGTGCATGGGTCACGGTAGAATGCTACAGTTTATGTAGTTATAGAATGGAATGACTGTAAGGCATTGTAATTAAAAAAAGAAACATGAAAAAAATTGATAATTGACCCATATGAATCATACGTTATTGCTTACTCTACTAATTTTTATTGCAATTATTTAGTGAAAGTAGGCAATAGCAGTAGTAAAGTATAAAGATGTAATCGAATTAGAAGACAACGAAGTAACTGCGCAATTTTATCGTAGAATTAATGCAGTGCTATAATGTCGTTTCGGTTAACAGTTGCCTACGAGGGTATCATCTACCTGCACATATTATAATTGTGTAACATACATACCGCATAAGCACAAAATGAAAAATGTAATTTAAAACATTAAAAATAGAACAGAAACAAAAATCAGTAGGTACATAATAATACATTAAAATTGTACTGTATTGACAAAATCTATGCGGACAGTCACTCTAGACATAGTGCATCTCTTTAACATTATAATTAGTAATAAAAACAAGTATTTTAAGTACTTCAAAAGTTTATTATTTACTTGTGTGCGGATAGCGATTATCTTGCAAAATTTCAGAAGGGCTCCTGCCTATTACACAGATCACAATAAACATTGTATAATATTCATCTCAAACCTAAGATTTAAATATCTAAGGGTAGCTTGTATAAACCAGGATTAAAACACATAAAATACGTAAAAAAACATGAAAACATTAAAATCTACGTTAACTAATTTAGTACTTTTTTAGCATGTTAACTTAAGCATTAGACAAGCATTCCAATAAAATATACTTGATATAAACATAAATTCATTAAAAAAATCTTTTACATTATAAAACAATTAATGCGTTTTGCAAGTCTGCAAAAAATTATAATTAAACCATAAACCATACATGACTGCATGTCTGTACGCTTTGAATAAATACAAATGCAGCTTTCACTGAACAAGTAGTCACTATTATATTTGTCGTTGTCCTACTATGATGGCACGTCGACAAGGTAATCATAACACGGGGTTCTCGACCTGGTAATTCTGCCACTGGGATGGTGACATACCAGTTGCAGTTGAGGAATCCACGCATATTTTTGTGGTTATATGTGGCGATGCACACAGGATGATTGATAATATGTTGGGATGTACTTTCAGTACAGATTAAGCATCTGAAAATAATAAAAAGTTCCTATAAATATGTGCCCAAAAACTCTTCATTACCGGGCAAGTTGCAGTCTACAGAAGTGGGAACAGTATTACCTCTTCCATAGATTTAATTTCATAAGCAGCTTTTATGGACACATGTTTATAGAATTTACTCTCAAAGTTTTGTGTAAACTATTCTATTCTATCGTATTAAGAAAACACTTATTAGACCTTCATGGCAATTTAATTTTTGAAAAGCATATTATCTCGAAAATTGTTAGATTTAGAAATTTTCAACATGAGAACATGTTTTTGGGCAATTTTGTATGGAGAATAAGATTTTTCAAAAAAATGCTAAAATCTAAAATATGTAGAACATAATTACGTGACCCCCCCCCCCGTACGAGACACCTCTGGTGTTCTTATTCAAACCAAAATTATTACAAATACATGAATAACTAATTACGTGAATAATGCTCACATATGAAATTTTAAAATTTGAGTGCAATTACTGCAAAAGTTATCTACAAAAAGTGATTAGCCTGGTTTATTTTCAAGAAACTGTAACCCTATAATGAAGGGTTTTCAGGCCCATGTTTATGAGAATTCTTTCGATTATATTTAGATTCTGAATCTATCCTGAAAATTCGTTCCACATGTTATGAATCACACTGTATACCATTGGTTTGGCAAACGAAAATTGTGCAGACTTCATTTAAATGAAGTAAAGGGGCTCTTTTAACTTTTCCTTTATTCGTGTTGTTATGAATCCTAAAAAATATTGCAATCATTATGAGAAACATAATTAAATAGATATACCTAACTATTTAGAAATTGTAGAGTATGCTAAATTGTAGTTAATTTAGCATTAGTGTAATTTTAAATTAAACCAGCTTTTTCCATTGTAACATGTAGCTGCCTACTAAAATACAAAGGATGTTGATTGTTTAAATTACAGCAAAAGGAAATTTTTATATGCTGTGATTATTATCAACAGTGATCGGAAGTACAATTCTTTTAACTGCCTGAAAATAATTAATTTAAGTATTTCTCAACTTCTTAACTGTGTTTTTACTAGTTAATTGTTATTCTACATACATATTTGATTAAAATTAAAACAGTACTTACTCCTCTTTAATTTTCTGCTGGTAGTCTGTCTTTTTACTAAGCTGAAGCTTCTACTAAATTGAGTTTTGTGAATTACATTGGTGTGTTAATTAATAAATCACCGAAGTATGCTTTTATTCGTTATTATTTTACTTTTTGAACGAATCGAATTGTCTCGTCAACTGTCAGAACATTTCAGGAGGGTAAGGTTAAAATTCACGGGCGCTGTCAAAGCGATGTACCTTCACTGCTGCCCTCTCGCGGCAATACATTTGTGGGTCCCTCGCAAAACAATGTAAATATTAAAAAGTGAAAACACCAATATATATATATTAGCTATCCATGCATCTTGGCTTTAATCGTGTATGTTTTATGCAAGATGCATGGATAGCTAATATATATATGTTGGTGTTTTCACTTTTTAATATTTACATTGTTTTGGGAGGGACCCACAAATGTATTACCGCGAGAGGGCAGCAGTGAAGGTACATCGCTTTGACAGCGCCCGTGAATTTTAACCTTACCCTCCTGAATAGCGATGGGTCTGATCGTTCACTTGAAGTGAGCAAACACATATCGTTCAGCTCACTTTAAGGAGTCGTTCAGAGCGAGTCGTTCATTTGAACGACTTGCTCTAAACGACTCCTTGCGTGCGTGCGCCTTGAGGCTTTATTTTGAATATGGCAATGTGCAAAGCAGAGAGAGAGTGTGTGTGCGTTATCGCATGCGGTGCTTAGACGCAATGTGAACCAGGGGGCATTAAGTGATATTGCGCTTGCGGCGATGACAATTAGTTAGAGTATTACTCGTAGATGGCGCTGCTGTCGCATTCACGTCACTAAAATTACAATTGCGCAGGAACGAACTATGCGCGCGCTTGATCCTCTGAAAAGCAAAAGTATTCCAATTCAAAATTCATCCATCTTGATTGTGGCAGTTGACAGTTGAACACGTTTTTTCCCAAAGTTTTAGAAGCGGCTTAGATTTTCTCGCTTGTGTGAATTCTGTAAGTATTTAAATTTTGGTACGATAGTTTTAATACTGTTATGCATGATTTGATTATATTTATTTTTTTTTGTTTCCCCCAGAGTGTCTTGTTGTTTACCGGTACACGTGTTCTAAGTTTTAGAAGCGTCCGAGATCTTCTCTCGTCTTGTGTGAATTCTGTAAGTAATTTGGCACATTGCATTACTTTTAGGTATGATTTGCTTCTATTTGATTTTTTACAGTGAAATGAGTGGACGGAGAATGTGTAGTGTGCTTAATTGCGGTGCACATCCAGCAGAGGTTATAATGCACCGCTTTCCCAAACCAGGTACTGGTCGCTTTTTCGAATGGTTGAGGGCATCAGGAAACAAAAGGCTCCTAGATGTTGATCATGAACAGCTGAATAAATCTTATTCAATATGCAGAAAGCATTTTGCCTCTGAGTTTTTGATGCATAACAATAGACTTTCATTCGCTGCTGTGCCAACGCTGTTTCTCCCAGGCAAGTTTATTTTTCTGTAGTTTGTAAAGTGTTGCAATATATATATGCTTTATGTTACTGCCAATCTGTAAGCAGCGTTGGCAGAATGCCTAAAGCAAATACAATCGGCAAACTGTTGCATAAATGATAATTTTTTTTATAACTTTCTAGAACCGATAGAGGTACCAACCGTCGCTGATTCGAGCAGTAATCTCCCAGCATTAGAAAGTCAGCAAGCAGGTGACATATTGGATCCAGCTGGCGCTTCTACATCGGGACTGCAAGCAGAAGTTACAGGTGACAATGCTGAAACAACCCGGTCGACTTCTACTCTTGTACAACCAGATGCAGTTGGAGTACGAAGGCGATTATTTAACGTGCAGCACAAACATAGTACTAGCAAACGTAAGCTATCTTTTAATAACTCTAAAATTATAAATTTAAGTACAATTATTGTACTTAATAAATTAATATCTTTTTTTTAGTTTTACATTTGAATCATTTTTTACAGGTAGCATATTAGGACTTGTAGGAGAAAATGTTTCTAAGAATCTGACTCCCAGAAAAAAGAAACTATACGACCATATTATCCAGCTAAGGAAGAAACATTCTAAGTGTGTTAGAAAAAATGCATCCCTGAAAATGAGGGTGAAGGAGTGCCAAGGATTACTAAGTAGTCGTAAATTAGATTTTTTGGATGATACTCAGATGGACTCCGTTATAAAAAATTTTTTGAAATCCCAGTATTTAAATTTCTCTAAAAAGAACCGTGGCAAACGTTTTACTTTAGAAGATAAAGTTTTGTCAGTCTCCATATATAAACAAAGCCCCAAAGCATATAACTTTTTGAGCAAAATTTTTTGTCTACCCAGTCCTCAAACGTTGCGGGACTTACTTCAGCATGTGCCCATCAAACCTGGCATCTGCGAACCCATTTTTCGAAACCTTGCTGTTAGGGCAGCCAAGTTATCCTTGAATGCAAAACTGTGCGTCCTCATGTTTGATGAGATGTCTCTACACGCAAATTTCCAGTATTCGAAAAGCAAGGATTTTGTTGAAGGTTTCGTAGATGACGGGTTTGAACGTCATCATGACATTGCGGACCATGTTACGGTGTGGATGTTGAAGGGTATTTACAGTAAGTGGAAGCAACCTGTTGCCTACACTTTCTGTAAATCATCAGCATCGGCAACAGACATTGTTCACATGTTTAAGACTGTCGTTCGGGAGACCCATAATGCCGGCTTCACAATAATTGCTTCAATATGCGACCAAGGTGCCACCAATGCTAGCGCCATCAAGCAGCTCTTGAAAGATACTCGAGGCAATGTTTTAAGGTTGAGTGAAGATGCTCCAACCAAGAATATTATTTTGATAGATAATATTCAAGTAATTCCTTTATTTGATCCACCACATTTATTAAAGTGTATCAGAAATAATTTAATTACAAAAAATTTAAAGTTTATACTTGATGGCGTAGCAAGGGAGGCAAAGTGGTCTCATATTATTGATGCATATCATATTGATGTTTCTACTGGAGATTTGCGTATAATGCCGAAACTTTCGGAGTTTCATGTAGTGCCGGGAAAAATCCGAAAAATGAAAGTTTCCATTTGTACGCAAGTCTTCAGTGCATCAGTTGCAGCCGGCATTAATAATTACAGTGAAAGTGGGAAATCAGTAGGCATCAGAAAAGTAGGCGTTGAGGGAAAAGATACCGCTCTTCTTTGCAGTTTCCTTGATAAACTGTTTGACAGCCTCAATGGTGGTTTTAAATCAAAAGTAGTGGGGAAAAGTTTGCGTTTGCCTGTGCAAACAACCACAGCATCGCCACAAGCAACCTTTTGGAGTAGGGCCATAAATGTGCTGCAAGGGATGAGTTATGTAAAAGGACTACCGAATGATCGAGCTAGGCCACCTGTTTTAGATAATTTCATTTTAACACTTCGGGGGTTTCAGCTTGTTCGAGAAGTTCTTCGTGATCTTGGTTGTAAGTTCTTTGCACCTCGGTCTTTCAATCAAGATCCTGTGGAGAACTTTTTTGGGCAGGTGAGGCAACGGGGGTGTAGAAACATCAATCCTACTGTAGCAGATTTTGGGCCTTACTACAAAAGTTTGCTTGTGAATACAATAAGTACCGTTCATTCACGAGGATCTAATTGTGAAGCTGATGATTCAGGTACCATGCTTGTGGCTCTCCAACATTTTATAACGCAAGGAATTGAAGAGGAAATTGGTTCTGAACCTGACGATGCTTTTCTGCTGCCTCCTGATGACTTAACATCCGTAAGGGTTAATCTTGATGCATTAACTTACGTGAGCGGGTACATAGCAAAGGCAATATTGCCAATGTGTCACAAATGTGATACCTGTTCACGTAATGTAATGCATCAAGGTGAACCCTTACCTGTACATACCTTTACTATCAGTAAAGAATATGAAAACTGTGCATTGGTGAAATGCAATGCAAATTTCATTTCAGCATTGCACAGTATTCATAGTAGTATTTCGTGGTACCTACCACAAATATTATACAGAAAGCATGTGGGGCAACATTTGCAGGACTGGGTGAAAATGCTCAATTATTTCGAATATATGGAAATATGTGAACACGTAGAAACCATAAAGCGAAATGTAGTATGCAAGTTTGTTATATTATCCCTCTTTAATTACTGTAGAATATTAAATAGAATATTAGCAGGAAAAGAAACTCCTACAGATAATATGGATAGTTTTAAGGATTTAGTTTACAAGTTTTACAAATCCCATTTAAAAAAGAAAAAATAATAAGTAATAAGTCTAGGGCTGGGCAATATAGAAAAATTAATATCGGATATCGATATTGAATCTATAACATCTAGGCTTCCGGGTTGGAGCCATGTCATCGGTGCATGAACTGCCGACGTTTCGTCCTCGGTTGCACGGAACATCTTCAGGGCTGCGGTCACTTTGGGATCTGGATTGGATCTGGAACACAACAGTTGTGTTCCAGATCCCAAAGTGACCACAGCCCTGAAGATGTCCCTTGCAACCGAGGACAAAACGTCGGCAGTTTATGCACCAATGTTAATGTTTTTGTTTTAATTTTTTTCTATTTTTAAGTTTTGGTGAAAATCCAAATTGTGGTTGTTCGACCAATAGTGTTGGGATAATGCCTTGTCTTGAAAATTCGATACTGAAACGTTATTCTTATGTTGAAGGTTCACTATTGCTTTGACGAATCTATACCCCGTTCCAGTCTTTACATATAATTTCATAAATTGTGTGATGTGTTTTCGAACTTTCAAACAAGATGATAATTATCAAATATATTTTTATAAATTCATAGTTATATTAGTCTTTTAACTCGACTATGACTATTAATATTGACATGCTTGTGTTATTTTCTAATTTGCATTAATTGTAAATATATTATTTTGTATTTATACTTTATACTATGTATAAACGTACATTTAATTAATTTTGATTTATAATTCAGTACTAGTTAAGCAATAAAGATTATTATTATTCAGAACTTTTAATTTTGTCAATCGCCAATGTTAAATTTAATATTACCAAAATTAGGAATAATACTGTAATTTTACCTGAAATGTAACATTATTTAGTGCAATAATTGCGATAATTAATTATGGCGATTAGTTGCATTAAATTTGTATTATTTCAGGCAAGATTTGAATAAATAGAACTATTTAAATCTTGAACCTATTTGAAAGTCCCGCCGATACTGTTTAGTTAGTGTATTATACACAGGTGGCGCTGTAAGCGCTACTATTCCCATAATGAACCATTGAGCTTGGCAATCTTCCTAGTATACTGGTTTGTGGACAGTATAATATCACAGTATGAACAAAGTCAGGTTAGAATAGCATTGCGTGCGGATTTCAAATTTGACGCGCAAACGTCTTTTTAGTACCTACTGCGCCATCTCTCCGCAAAACATTTCGTGACGCCCATATCAAACTCAAGTGACAACACCATACCGTCCAGTCCATCTTGGTTTTATGGCTTTAATTGTGCTCGACTTATTACAAAATGTTTATTATATAGCTTAAAATGCAATACTTACAGAAATGAATTACATAATCAAATATTTTTGTCTAGCGAGGCGTTAGTAAATGGTAGTGGACCGGGAAAAATACTACAACATTGAAGGTTACCAAGCAGCCTTTGAATCCAGAAACAACAAGAGAGGGGGAGGAGTAGCAATATACATTAAAAATCATATCCTGTACAATGTAATTCAAAGCAACACAATACAAAACACTTCGACACTACAGGTGAAGATAAATATCACGAACTTCACATCTTTTAACCTAATAGCTATATACAGACGGCAAACTAATCAATTCGACTCCTTCAAGGAAGAACTTGAACAGCTAATCAATAAGAGCAAAAACACAATTATTGTGGGAGACATAAATATAGACACTCTACAAGAGAACGCTGAAACTTGGGAGTACAAAACACTATTAGCAAATCACAATTACAAAGTCAGGAACACCGTATATCCCACAAGAATAGACGAAAACAATGGTAAGCGTTCACTCATAGACCACATAACAACAAATATGCACCACACAGCTAACTACATATCCACAATAAACAATGACATTAGCGATCATGAAATAATCATCTATGAAACAAAATTTCCAAGTGCTAAAGGTCTGAGGCACAATGTAGAAATAAACTATAAAAAAACCAACCTAGATGAGGTATATACAATGCTGCAAAATACATCTACGCACGAGAACAGCACGGATCCCAACGTAAGGTACAATAAACTGGCGAGAAAAATATGCGAAGCAATAGCAGCAAGCACAACAGAAAAACACCTGAAGATCAAAAGGCAACTTCCAAACTGCCAATGGGTCACCCCAAGACTAATTAACCTCATAAAAGCCAGAGACGCAACTAACAGCAAGATGAAAACAAACACGAACGAAGACCTAAAAAGACAAAGAAATGCAATAAGAAACGAAATCACAAGTCTTAGGCGAAAACAGAAGAGAGAATTCTACATCAACAAGTTTCAGACAGCCAGCGATAACACCGGAAAAACATGGAAACTCATTAATCAGCTAGTTAATAATACTACAAAAAACAACCAACCACAGATAATAAAAGAAATAATCTACAAAGGAACACACAACATTGAACAAAAAGACATAGCCAACGCTCTAAACAACCATTTTATAGAAATTGCAGAAAAAATCACTGAAGAGACAATCATTAATACACCAACAAACCCAATTAGCCAAAGCCCTATACCAGCCAACACCATATTTATCAAGCCAACATCCACAGAGGAAGTTGAATCGTTAATAAAAAACATGCCAAACAAATCCAGCTCAGATCCTGAAGGTATCTCACCACAACAACTAAAGAAAATATACCCCACTATTTTAGAAGAAATAACAGAAATATTCAACCTATCTCTGAAGCATGGAACAGAACCCACACAGATGAAATCAGGTAAAGTTACACCACTCTACAAGGCAGGCGACAAAAAGGACCCGGGAAATTACCATCCAATAACAAACACACCGGTACTCGCAAAACTACTAGAAAAAATAGTGCAAATACGAATAATGGAGTTTTTAGAACAGGCCAATTTCTTCTACACCAACCAGCACGGATTTAGAACAAATACCAGCACAAAAATAGCAGCTGCCGATATAATACGCAGAGCACAAGAAAGCTTGGACAAAAAACAACAATGTGCAATGCTACTGCTAGATCTCAAAAAAGCCTTTGACACAGTAAATCATAAAGAACTATTAAATGCCTGTGAAAATGCAGGTCTGCGAGGAATAATGAATAGTTGGATTAGCTGCTTTCTGACGGATAGGCAACAACACGTTTGCATAAGCAACGAAAAAAGCTCCGAAAGAATAATAAAATGTGGGGTTCCACAAGGATCGGTGCTTTCCCCAACTTTATTTTTGGTATACATAAACGACTTTGGGAACCTAAGTTTGAAGGGGACGCTTACATTATTCGCCGACGACGCAACGATACTGTACACAGGAAACCATCAAGAGTCAATAAAAACCGATATGCAACAAGACCTAACAACCATTGAGAAATACCTTCAAAGAAAAAAGCTAACATTAAATACATCCAAAACAGTATACATCAACTTCTGCACCAATCACCCATTCAACACGGCACTACGCTACAAGGGTCATGAAATAAAAAGAGTCGACCAAGCAAAATTCCTAGGACTTAATATAAATTCTAACTTGAGCTGGAATAATCACATACAAACAATAAGGAAAAAAATTACACCATTAATCGGTCTCTTCAGAAGAATTGCTCACTACATTCCACAAAATCAAAAACGAGACATCTACTTCGCGCTAGCTCATCCACACCTGAACTACCTGTCAGCAATTTGGGGACACGCCCCCCAAAAACAATTGCAACAACTGCAAATAGCACAAAACAGAATAATAAAAGCACTCTACAACCTACCCTTCAGATACAACACAAAAGCACTGTACTCCGAAAATAGAATAACCCCATTAAAAGACATCATCAACATAGAAACAGCCACATACGTCTTTGAGTTAACCCAGGAAAAAATTAGAAGTAACCAGACGTTAACTAGGAACAAGCACGTTCACAAACACAACACAAGAAAAGCAAATGACATACAAACACAAAGGGTGGAATCAACCACCTTTGGCCTAAGGACAACAAAATACATTGGAACCAAGTTATACAACAGCTTGCCGGAAACTATCAAGAATGCAAGAAGCGTGCGTATGTTCAAGAAGAAGATGCAGAAGCACATTCGTGTCCATCCAGATTCTTAAGCGATTCTCCAAACGTTATAATAGTGCAATCATATCAGTGCAATAAATCGTAACAAACAAGACTGAGATTAAACAGTATTATAGGAGAACTTAGAATAGTAGAAATAATACCTATACAAGTTACCATAGTCATTAATTTAATTGTAACAACCATAAGATAAGTTTAAGTAAGATAAGGTTAAGTCTGTAATATCTCTAGATTGAGCTTCAAACAAGAAGCTATTTGAGATAAATTTCAAAAATAAATAAATAAATAAATAAAAATGTTCAAATAATTTGAAAATAAATACACCTAAATCAGGCTATTTATGAGCAGTAGAAGCAAACGATAACGCTTAAATTAAGAAAATGATTTGAATTTTTGTAAGATTAATTCTGATTTCAGTGTTGGATTCTGTGGATGTAATTAATCGTTCAATACAAAAAAAGGAAAATGTTTTAAATTAACATACCTACACATAAAAATAAAATAACTGTGTAATACATTATTATACACATTATATATTAAATCTCTAACTGTTTCACCATAACACAATGACGGGATTTTACATCATGACACAAATCTATCGGCCATGTTCTGGTCTTACATTTGTTGTTGTTAAAGACAACGGCGCGTGCTGCAATTAAATAAAAAGAATCCTATTTCAGACACTGAGCGACTGATATCACCAGGCGTAAGTTACTTATCTGCTTCTTTGTGGTTTTCCACTTCGGCGTAGTGTTTGTTTCTTAAGTTTTAGTTTACTGAAGATGGCTTCTAAGCAGCGGAAATGTACATCTGAACGTACTAATAATTGTTCTTGTGAGAACTAGAGGGGTTTTCCTCATTATTGTTACATATTTATTAGTTACAAAAATATTTCGAATATCTGTTAAGGCAAATTTCTTTCCAGGAGTCGCTATCAATTCTGAGGCTGACTCAACAAAGGAAACATTCGAAGTTATAATACAAAACAAAGGGCGTAGCCCATGGGTTGTTAGTACTGTTCTGTCCAATGGTAATATTTAAAACTTCGCACTTAAAAACCACCTCCTTGATCAAAAATGTTAAAACTTGACTATATAGACAGCGCTAAAAAAATTAATAATTAAAGGTATAACAGCCTTCCTTTCAATATAATAATTATACTGAAATAAATTGCAAATTACATATAGTTTTTATTAACATATTTATAATAATTACAACCTTTTTTGAAATACTCATCATTAAACCTTACTTAGGGGAATATAAATTTCCTAGACTTAGAGTAAATACTGAACTATCTAGAAGATAATAGGTATATTATGTTTTATTGACTTATTCAACTCTTTTTCTTTTCCTATGAGATTTCAGATGCTCCTGCAACTTACTCTTCAATAAACTACTAAAACTACACTCTTTACATTTAAAACAATTTTCTGGTGAATGTTTGAGCATATGCTTTTCCAAGAAATATTTTTTTGCAGACCTATATTCACACTGTTTGCATTTGAAAGGCTTTTCTGCGGCAAGTATTTTCATGTGTTCTTCTTCTTCAACATTGTGAACCATAATGTGGTGCTCCATTTCATGTGTCGCTATGGTTGTATATTTGCATTGGTTACACCGAAAAATCTCACTGTGCTGATTTAAAATATGAAGTGTAAGGTCAAATTTTGATGAAATTTCATAATCACATTCGAAACATTTAAATGGTTTCTCTTTAATGTGAAGCACTATGTGTGTTTTTAGTTTCATTACGTCCATGGATTGATAATGACAAACGTCACACACATAAGAATTATTTATTTTAGAAATTCCTATTATACTCGTACCAGCTAAAGGCTGTTGCGAAAATTCATCTTTTACATAAATTTCTTCAGTTGGAAGTGGTATTAAATTACTATAACGTTCTGGAAATTCCTGTTTTACTGCGATCTCGTCCTCTAGTAGAAGTTCCTCGTTCTTAGGAATTGCAAATGGAAATGCAGCATTCCCCAGTATTAATTCCTCTTCTTTTACTAAAACGAATTTTATGTAATATCTAAGGAAAATTATTTACAGGTAGTTAAAATTACCGTAAATGTGTGGTTCATCAAATCTGCTGCTACTGGGGCATGAAGGAGATGAAATTTTCTGTATATTACTAGAGGATGTGTTGTCCGAAAGAGTTTTATGTTTCGCCAAAGTAGATTCTCCAAGTTTGAAATTCATGCTGGATGTTTTAGAATCGTATCTGCTTATTTAAAAAACAAAATAATTTGTAATATAATAAAGCGTTAAAAATTTAATACAATTTTTTTGGAAATACAAGGAGTATTGACAATACTAACCACAAAAATAAACCAATCAAATTTATGACAATAAAATTGTAATTGTAAATCTTTATACCACTGTTGCCAACTGAACAAACTAAAAGAATGGGTGCGTCCAAGAGAGATCACAGCGGCGTTGACTCTAAAATACCAATTACGTCATTGCTGGTCGCCTACTGCAACCAATCAGGTGATAATTCTGCATCAGCAATACAGCTGCTTAGGTTTTCTGGAGGCAACCAATTTAAAGAAAGAATTAAATTTTATGTAATATGCACGAAAAAATTTATTCTTTCAAAATTTGGGTTGCAGTTAGGGTTTCGGTCATTTAGCTAAAAAAATAAAGGTTACAGTTAATTGAAAAACGTTGCTTAATTTTAGTAAGAGGAATGTAGAGAGAGAAATTATTATTGGCGTCCTTGATTTCGTTCCTAGTCAATACTCAATTCTGTAATTCTTTAAGTGGAAGCAAAGAACGTGTTTTTACTAACTTGTTCCATAATGAGAAGTTTGGTTTAGAAACATTATCTACTAGAAAACAGCAGGGCAAAAGGCAAAACGCGGTTACTATCAAGTTT
Source organism: Ctenicera cuprea (assembly GCA_958336395.1). NCBI lineage: Eukaryota > Metazoa > Arthropoda > Insecta > Coleoptera > Elateridae > Ctenicera > Ctenicera cuprea. The sequence goes on from OY284493.1 coordinate 281,179, forward strand.
AAACTCTATTATTGGCTGGAATTATGTGCTGCCACATATTTAATCACTAAGTATAAAATATTAATATATGAAATTATGTTTCATTTTCAAATGTTAAAAAAAATTTGTTGTAATATATTTTGTATGAACTATGATATATTTTAGCTGTAATGTTTAACACATAGACATTTTGTAAAAATTATCTGTCGCATTTGGCCATGCTGACATCTAGTGGCTGATTGACAAGTAGCTTGAAAAACCTCCTAATTGCTCAAAACAAAAAGTAAATCCTCTAACTAGTTGTAACTTTATTATTATCTTTTTTTTTTCTATTTACTATGAATATAACGTAATCCGTTTTAAAACGCCATTGGTGGTAAAATATTCTGTGGGTAAAATTAATATATTCAAGACTGTTAAATATTAGGAACACTGTATTTTTCCTGTGTAATCTATCTGTATATTTTACGTACAGTAACCGGTTGATACGCGTATGTTTATGCAATGTTAGATATTATTAGTTTTGAAAGAATATTGTTTTACAGTTTATTAGGACTGTCATTTTAACCTTGCTAGATTATTCTTACAGTGTTGCCAGATTTGTCAATTTATTGCCACTTTGACTACCTCGTGATTTGGCGGCCATTTTTTACTGTTGACTTAATGGCTGTATTTAATGCCTATGGAGATATGCCTTCCCTTCAGCGCTAAGCTCATAAAATGTCATTCAACAAAACCCTAAATGTCTAGTTATTGCTTCTGGGTTGTACTTTGTGTTCTTAACTTGTGTATTTTTCTCAAAGGTTACAAAACGTAGTAAGAACTGAACGGTATCGCTCAAGCAGCTGTAGTCTTAATTGTCATAATTCTTAGATATTTTCAAATTTAGAAAGAATTTGATCAGCTGTAAGGAAATTGTAATGTAACAATATTATGATATAACCTCTCACTGTTTACTCTGGCAACTTTAAAGACATTCTCACACTACAAAAAAACAAAACTAGAAAGTACGATTAATGCACAGAAAAGTATCTGGCAACATGGCATTGTAAAATAACATAAACGATTTTTTTGATTTTCGGTTGTGTTGGTTCGTGTTTCCGTCCGGACAACCATTTGCAACATTAGCGGGTGACCATTTGCCTGTGTTGCTTTTTTGGTAATTTTTCCGCGTGATTTTTGTCTGTTACTTTCTTTCCGATAGCTTTTCTTCTGTTGACATCTGTCCGGTGACTCTTATTCCAAAGTTTACTAAAATTCAAATTGTCACTTATATAACCTCAAATTTCGAAGTAAGCAAAATGGTTTGGCAGGAGGTTTTAACTGTTCAAAAAGAAAACCGACATGAAATTGTCCTGTCAGGAAACGAAATCAGCGAGAAGATAAATAAATCCGGTTTGGATCTAACAATTTTTGATTTAACCGGTTTGAATTACTTGAATGTACACGAAACGACTCTCACAAACGTTCCGGATGAAATTCAGAAGCTTGTCAATTTGCAGACTTTAGTTTTGCATTCCAACAAAATTGAGCAAGTTTCTTCGAAGGTATCCCAGTTGACGAAATTAAAAGTGTTGGATTTATCTCGTAATTGTTTAAAAAGCATCCCTGTGGAAATTTCCGAGTTGTTGCAGTTAGCTACGTTAAACGTTTCGGATAATGAACTGGAAACGTTTCCCACTTTTTCACATAATTCAAAGCTGACTGTGCTGGAGTTGTCGAACAATAAGTTGAGAGAATTTCCTGATGTTTGTTATCCAGAAATGGCTAATTTGTCAGAATTACGCTTGAGCGGTAACGAAATCGAGGTTATTCCTGATAAAATTGGTGTTTTAGCTAGTCTAAAAGTGTTTTACTTGAATTTTAATAAGGCGAAAGTTGTACCAGGAGAGCTCTCGGACTGTAATAAGCTAAAAGGTATGATAGTGTAAAAAGTTACATTAATCATAAGTATGGAAAGATGAATAGGGGGGGGGGGGTCCAGAACTATCCATGTTCCCCTTGCAACTAGGGACAGATGGGTAGTTTTGGATCAAAATCAGTGGAGGGGGTGAGCCCAGAACTGTCCACCGTTTCCTTTCAAGTAGGGAAAGATGCATGTAGTGGTGGGCGGTGAGCCTAGAACTATTCATCCTTTCCTACTGTTAGAATATAAGCATTATAACTAAGTTGCGTTATATTGCAGAAGTGAATCTAAAAGATAATCCATTATCAGACAAACGTTTGCTAAAACTGATAGTTCAATGCCACACGAAACAAGTTTTGGATTATGTCAAGCAGCACTGTTCACGTGCAAGTGCTGTGAGCAGCAAAGCCACCAAAAAGGGTAAGAAAACATCACAAACTCGAATAGACGGTGAAAATATTGCAGATAAGATTGTTAACGAATGCACTTACAAAATAACTGTGCAACATTTTACCAATGATAGTTTAAAAATAATTTTGAAAGACGACGTTAAAGATGTTCGAGCACATGTAGTAGCCTGTCTGGTATTAAATTTAGACTTTAACGAAGAAACTTTCAAAAAGTTTATCCAGTTACAAACTAAATTGCACGATTCCATCTGTGACAAAAGGAATTCAGCCACGATTGCCACTCATGACTGGAAGAAATTGGTTGGTAACATTGTTTTTGTAATGCAAACCACAATAATTTTAGAGGATTTAATTTTAGGGCGATGGTGATTTAACTTACACTGCACTTCCTCCAAACGAGCTTGTTATAAAGCCCTTAAACAGAGCGCAAACCGTAACAGGAGCCCAACTGTTTAATAAGCTACAAACAGAAGCAGATAATTTAAGGAAAGAGAAGAAGCGCAATGTTTATTCTGGAATACACAAGTATTTGTACCTTATAGAGGGAAAACCCAAATATCCTTGTCTGTTAAATTCAACACAGGAAGTCATATCATTTCCTCCGATAACAAATTCAGACACCACAAAGGTAAAGTTATGACTTTGTTTTTGTTAATTAACCAAAATACTCGTAGTAATATGGCGCATTAGAGGCACGACCTCGGTCTCAAATAAAATTTGGTTTCGGACAGAGCCCCCGTTTTAAAATTGTACAATCATCAGAGTTTATTGCATTTGTTAAGTATAAAATTCTGAGCAGGCTCTGACGGTCGTAACTACACATAAACCAACCTACTGCCTTATACGAGTTCAAAATTCGTAAATCAAGTGAGAGGGGGGGTTAATTGATAGCTTTCTGGTATGGCTGCCAGAGGGCTTGCCTTGTGGCTCGTTCCGATGTTGCATTAGAGGAACAGCACCAGTACCATTCGATGCATAAAAAAATGATAAACATCATGTGGGAAAAGTTCCCGTTATAAATTGTTTCCACCCAAAAAGTTTTTTCAACCAGAAAATGATCTATTGACTCACAACATTTATCGGCGCCAACGAATGTTTTTTAGCGTCTATAATTTATTTTTTGAAGTCAAAACTTCTTTTGACATTATAAACTGATTTTTTGACTTCGCAACATTTATTAACGCCAAAGAATGTTTTTTAGCGTCAGTAATAAATGTTTTGAAGTCACTAATTCATTTTCACATAATTCGTTATAAAATAAAATGGCGTTCAATGAAAATAACTTATTTGTTCATAAAAAAATTAAAATATATGTTTTTGCAGATGTCACTGGACACAAAGTCTTTGTTAGTTGAAGTAACTAGTGCTACATCACAACACGTTTGCAAAAAAGTTGCAGATACTTTGTTGAAGGAAATGTTACCACTTTTTGGCAAAACATTGGTTGTGCAACAGGTGAAGAACGTAGATGTCGATGGTAATTTGAAATCTGTGTATCCATCGCGTTCGGACTTGGTTTTCGACGAACACGCTAGTATTTTGGTTGAACGGGAGTAAATGTTTGCGAAAGGTTACACCAAAAACTATATTTTCGTATTATTTTTTTTTGCTCTGTAATAAGAAAAAAGTTGATTTACTTAACTGCATTTTTCGTCTTTATTAAAGGTTAAAACATTTATAAGTGTTTTATTACATTTACAAAATTCATGTTGTTTTACAACTGACTAGCCTTGGGCCACTTCTGTCCTTTTCATCATTTCCTATCACATCACTAGCATCTAAAATAATTTACAACCTACGAACTACTAGGTAACATCTTTATACTTTGGAAGGGTTCAAGTTTTGTGGAAATTTTACATCGACTCCATTATGTAAATGCATCATTAATTAAAGCTGAGTTAATAGGTTGGTCACGATGTAGGAAAAACCATGGAATACATCAAGTACTTATTCGACCTCCTATTCGGCTTTCTTCTCTTTGAGCACTTTACGCTCGTTAACGTCTATAATAGAAAGATTCTTGCTGGCCACAACCAAGTGTAGAAGGGATATTCCAGATTTTACTATTGCCACAGGTGCAGACAGATACACCGCAATTCGGTACAGAGATAAACCGGCAACTGCAGAAAGAGAAATAATGTGAAATAGAGTTTTCAAGGTATTTCTCAAATCGGTAGGTTTGGGCTCACTTTCAATGGTGAATAAGTACATTCAATAATAGTTCAGGCGACGCCCAACGATTTTTAATAGGAAAAAAATTTTATTAGCAGCCTTATGATCAAGAGAGACCACTTGCGTAACTTGCCTTCTATAAGTTTTTGACCAACGATTTATAATAGGAAAAAAAAAATTATTAGACAGCCTGTATACAAAATAATCGAGAGATGGTACTTGCGTAACGACCTCTATAGCACATTTTAGGCTGCGACTTGTATTTTCTATATTACATACATTCTGGCAAATCCGGAACCTTAAAATTAAATAATACTTACTTAACGGGCCTTCAGTAAAATGCAATAGATACAAAGCAGAATAAAAAGCCTCATTTCCGAAGCACATCCAAAACAAAACTGTCCGATTGGTATAATAAATGCTCATTATTGGATTTTCAGACATATCTATAAATTTATGACTGCTCTTCCCTTGTAAAAGTGACCTAAAACGTACAAATACCTATAACATAAGTTTTATAATATAAAACTCGATGCATACGTATGCAAATAAATCCAGTGGCAAGCAATATCAATGGTCATGGATATAAGAAACCAGAAGGAATATTCAGGGTAAAGGTGTGCAAGGACAGCACACAAGCACATGGTTCCACATCGATCAGTTAGTTGATCCAACATCGCACCAAACTTGGTACTTTGGTTGAAATATCTTGCAGCGTGACCATCGAAAGCATCCAGCAAAGCTGAAGCAACATAGCAACTCACAGCTATTACATAATTCGTGGGCATAAAGTAGAATGAGATTATTGCTAAGATGATTCGACCATACCCTAAGGAAAAACTTGTAATTACTTTTGAAGATGAAATTTTAAGTTTTAAGCCATACCTATTAAATTAGGAACGAAAAGAAATATGTTTTCTGAACTCATGATAAACTTTTACTTTTAAGACTGTTTTATAGAACAAAAAGCTGAACCGGTTAGTAATCTGCGTATTTATTTTATGTCGTTTTGAGTATTGACGTTTTTGTAAACACAGGAACGTCATCTGTATGATGTGTTGCATAACTATGAACACAGCTATACAAGGTGGCCCAGCAAAAACTTCCCAGTCATAACTTCTTTATTTTAAGCACAGATTTCTATGTATACAGGCTGTTCCAAGTTAAGTCTGCACTATTGCTAACTTTGTTATTATAGGAGCTACGATGTCGGTTAAGGGCAAACTACTAGAATTTTTTATGCTGATTATGATAGTGAAATCAAAAAAACAATTGAGCATCGCATTTCCGAGATATTTACCAACACATGTAATTTTTAAATAGAACACCCTGTATGTTTTTACATAAATGGATAGAAAACTAAATTCTGAACAAAAATGCCGATATAATTTTTTGTGATAACATTGAAAATAACCGAGTTATTTGGGGAAATAACTGTTTTAAACCTTTTAAAATCAAATAGCCATGAAACAAAAAACATTCGTTGTTGTGAGTTATCCTAATGTGTCAAAATAATAATTGTGCTCGTTAGTTTTTGCAGCTAAAGTAATTAAACGTTGTGTTTACTGTTATTTTCTATCTGAAAATGGTGTTTACACATTTAGAAAAGTGTGATATGTTAGAAGTATACCTAGTATGTAATAAAAATGGAAGACGAACCCAGGAATATTATAACGAGATTCCGGAACGCGAGATTCCGGAACCAGCGATATTTTTTGATTCTTTATAGAAGATTAAGAGAAAAAGAAGGAGTTTTCAAGAAAAAGAAAAAAAGTAAGCAGTTTATTTTCAATGAAGAAACCGAAATTAACGTTTTAGGGTATTTTCAAGCGTATCCAAATAATTCTACCCGAGATTTATCAAAGGAAGCGGGTTTTTCTCTAGGCACTATTCATAGAATTTTGAAAAAAACATAAATTTGTTCCTTACAAGTATCAACCAGTGCAGAGTTTACACCCTGGTGATAACGAAAGAAGACTTGTCTTCTCACATTGGTTCATTAATGAATGTCACGAAAATCCCAACTTCTTTAGACATATCTTTTGGAGTGATGAATCTAATTTCTCCAATAGTGGGATGTTCAACAGGAAAACGCATCATTACTGGAGTCATGAAAATCCATTTCTTGTTCATCCTCGTAATCCACAAAATCGTTTTAGTTTAAACGTATGCTGTGGTATGGTAGGCTCTAGAATTGTTGGCCCATTTTTTAATCGTGGATCTTTAACAGGACAACGTTATGTTGAATTTATGAGTGAAATCTTAGAAAACTTCCTGGATAATTTAAATTTGTTAGACCGACCACTCATCCATTTCCAACAAGATGGTGGCCCCGCCCATAACTACCACGGTACAAATGAATTATTGCGTCGATTATTTGGAAATCGCTGGATAGGTACAAATGGACCCATTCTGTGGCCTCCACGGTCACCCGACATGACCCTATTGGATTTTTACTTATGGGGGCACGTAACAAATGAAGTGTATAAGACAAGATATGCAGCAGTAGATGAGCTCCAAAATGCTATCACCATGGTCATTAGAAATATTGATAGACGAACTATTTTGAAAGCAACCCGTAGTGTTCAAAAAAGATTAATGAAGTGCGTGTTGAGCAGGAGGGCAACATTTTTGAACATGTACTTTAAATGATTATGATATTCGTTACCTGCTATCTCGTTCTCTTTTTTTATTGAATAAAACACTTATTTTCTATGTGTACCTATGTAATTTTATTTAAAAAATATTGTAAAATTAAGTCTATAAGTTCTTTAATTCTTATTTTTTTGTAATCATGTAATAAAATTATTTTGTTCAGAATCGAATTTCCTATCGAACTGTGATAAAACATACAGGGTGTTCCATTTAATTACTTTAGCTGCAAAAACTAACGAGAACAATTATTATTTTGACACATTAGGATAATTGACAACTAATATTTTTTGGTTCATGGCTATTTGATTTTAAAAGGTTTAAAACAGTTATTTCCAAATAACTCGGTTATTTTCAATGTTATCAAAAAAAGTTATATTTTCATTTTTGTTCAGAATTTAATTATCTATCCATTTATATAAAAACATACAGGGTGTTCCATTTAAAAATTAGATGTTTTGGTAAATATCTCGGAAATGCGATGCTCAATTGTTTTTTTGATTTAATTATCATAATCAGCATAAAAAATTCTACTAGTTTGCCCGTTTAACCGACATCGTAGCTCCTATAATAACAAAGTTAGCAATAGTGCAGACTTAACTTGGAACAGCCTGTATAGGTTTATTATAATAGATACACAATTTTAGTCTCCCAACAATCGAACAAATAAAACCGGTCAGCCATTTTGGAGGAGGTCAAAATGTCAAATTGAAATGCAATGTAGTGCAATTACATTAGCTTGGCAAACAAAAAGTAATAAACTACTTATAGTTTTATGATTAGTGTTTTAACAAATAAATAATTGTTGATTAAAAAAAATGCTGCAAATATTAATATACTGTGTTGGAAAGGGTTCAATAAAAGTTCTAAAAATTTTTTTCTTGTATTTATTTGTATTGGTTAAAATAAAGAAGTTATTAAGGCTGGAAAGTTTTGACTGGGACACTCTGTATACTGTAACTATAAACCGTAATAATGTATGTTGTATAAAGACTAGCTAGTGGCCTTTTTGTTAATTACAACAACACATTTATTTATTTACCATAAAATTCCGCTTTACTCTTTATTGCTGTAAATAATCTTATGTAAATAAAAAAATCTACTCAAATAACTCTAATTGCATAAAAATATCATCAAGATAATTTTAAACAGTTTGAAATGATATCGTTTAGAAAATAAGAATAGTCTATGTACGTGTAAAACTGTAATTGTTATTGTAGTATCCAAATGATTTACAATTATATAGCAACATATTTTAGCTATTTAAATAACAAGGAATGTAAAGACGTAATGACATTCGAGGTAGGTAAATACGAGCAGAGGCGAAGCCGAGGCTTCTGGCCTGCCGAGAATGTTAATAGTCGATACAGTCTGTGTTACTTTTTAAATTATTCACGCTACAGGTAGAAATTTAATCATATTTTTAAAAGTTCGTTTTGACTGCTGTCATCGGAATTATTTTTTAAAAGCCCCATTATTCTAAGTTGCCTGTGCTTGTTTGAAATAAAATATTGGAATCAGTAGGTACCTTGTTGCTTTAATTATTATCCTAGGAATGTAAATGACTCTATTAAGTTCCGTAGTGAAGGGCAAAAGTAAACGAATGTTATTGAGCATTTTCATCTTTTGTAGCTATGGATGTATCGCCTATTTACCTTGCATGTAGCGTGAAAAATAATTTACAGATGACATAAAAACGTACATAAATTTGTATTATAACAACGATATCTTAAACTAATTTAGCTTGTTTTACAAATATTTACAAATAGTTTAGTTCATCTTAGTGATATTTGTTAATAATTAAAGTTATTTCAAAGATACTTGCATTTTAGATAATTTTAAATAATGAATATTATCTTAATGATATTTTTAAATAATAAAACTAGCTGAACCCGTGACCTTCGTCTCATGTTGTTTTGATGTCGAGATGTAAGAACCGTCGGTACGTGGCGCGCTGCCGTACGTGACTACCACATGAACAAAATAATAAATACGCTGTTTCGAGATGTAAGAGTTCGTCGTCGTCGTGTTATGATAAGACAGTTAGAGATTTACTGTGTGGAAAAAGATAAGTAAATAGATTCCCTAGTTATCTAGAAAATATTTTTGAATAATAATTATTTGCATAATTTTTTTAAAGAAGGTATTAAGGGAATTGGGTAATTTGAGTAGCGAGTTGCAGCATAGATTTTTATTGCTGCATTTTGGCTTAAATTTCTCAATCTGGTGTAGGCAGTCGTGGAGTCTTAATGCCTAAAGCCTTCTCTAGTAGTAGTAATTCGAATTCGACGTTCAACTGTAGGTTCTCTGTTTTTCACTTTAACGCTAAAGGAGAGTGTGTGGCAAAGAAGAGTGCCAGAGCTTATAAGTGTGACGTAAAGGTGATTGTAATGGCATTAAAAATGCCATTTAAGTAATTTTAACATTTTCAAAATGTGTTACACATAGAAAGTAGATTTGAATGTAAGTAACTAATATTTTAATTATTAATAATGAAATTTTCACACACAAACTGAATCAAATATCTCTACTTATAGCAGAGATATTAATTAAAACGGTTCCGCTTTAGAAAGCTGTAACTATGTAAAAAAGCAGTTTAAGATTTACGTTTATCCGAACCGTTTCTCGTATAATTACCTAAGATTACTTCCCGAAGTGTGTCGGTGTAATTTTGCAACGCCCTGTATATTTGACTGTAAACCGTAATAACTTATGCCTTACAAGGAACGAGGAATGGCTTTGTTTTTAATTGCAACATTTTTTTAAGCGTAAAAAGGTCTTTAAAGCTTAAAGCTTAAAATTTTATTTAACGAATTTTTTGCCTATTTAGAATGTTTTTAAAAAATCTACTGCAAGTTTGTTTAACCAACGGAACAGCAGGTGTCGCTGTACACATACCTGTATTAACCTGTATGATGCGTTGCATAACCGCATGGTAAATGTAGGATTTGTTAGTTATTAGGACTGGCGTTGTATACATAGGGTGTTATTTTTTTAAATAAGAATTTTAGCCTCTGATGCTTTACATGTTTCTTTTAATTAACAAATATTTATTTAGAAGTAAACTGTACGTATAATAATACTTTATTAGGTCAAAAGATGGCAGGATCTATTGCTAAATTTAGTTGAATTTTTTTGCAAGTAGAGGCGTGCTTGTCACTTTTTTTTACAAATGTCTCGTAATGGCTGTCGGTGAAAATGTGGTTTTCTCATAGTAAAGACTACGAAAATAATTTCCCGTGCACAAAGAGACGATGAACTAAAACTTGATCGTTCGCGACATGTCAGCGCGAGTGATGTGTATAACCTAAAAATTAAGTGATTGGTGACAGTTGACAGTTTCGGTTGAAGTTTACTCGGGCTTCGAAAATGGCCCCTTCGCCCGAAAATGACAATGCACCGAAGGCTCCGGATAAAGGCGACAAGACAAAAGGGGAGTCGACGACGACCGTTCCGGATTCTAGGACGCAGGACTTGGAAATCTCGGCCTCCGGCCCGGAAAACAAAGTACGTCCCATAATCACATTTCTGTTGTTATATCCGTCGTTTGTTTTCTACGGGGTTGTTTCCCCCGTGCTGCCGACGCGTCTGCAACCCGCAATCAACAGATCGGGCTAGTTTTTTCGCTGCCTTGTCCCATTTCTGGAAAAAAATCGATTTTTCGCCTACTACTATTTTACGATACGTCGAACGAGTGCAAATGGCCGCCCGCATACGCTGACGTATCAACCGATGTTTTTGGTTCAAATACTAATCGAACCTCGCAAAATTTACGTTTCCTCGTGGAGCCGATTGTTGTTTATTGTCCCATTTTGTGGACGGCTCATAAAATGTCAAAGTGGAGCGAACGCCAATCACCCAAACCTTCGAGAAACTGTAAAGAATGACGTAGCAATTTGGGCGTAATCTTCGCTAATAATTTTTTTTGTTGCACTGGTTAAGTCGCGTCACGTGGTACACTCAAAATTTGCAAACCTAAATTCATAACTCCAAGCTTTGTGTAAATTGAACCCTATTTTTTTTATGAAATCGCAGGAAGCTTCCGTGTCGAGATTGGACGATGTCGAACTCAAGGCTCTTTTAGACGAAGCCATCAACTATAAAATACCGAAAGACAGAGTAGGCAAAAGCAAACTTTTTCAGGTAGATACTTATTACTGTAAATTAATGAAACTATTCTAACGGAATGCGTTTTTTTTAAAGAATCTTTTAGAGAAAGCAGAAGAAGATGATCGAAAGGCTCGTGCGACTAGTGCTAGTGGCTCTGAGTCTGTGCGCTACTACAACACTACAGCTACACATCGTACAAGACGTCGACGAGAACCAAGCTCCATATCTGAGAATCTGACTCACGGTGGTAGTCTCAATAATCTTGCAAAAGAGGAGTTGTATGCTGTTGCCAGTCATTTAAATAGACCTACCAAGACAGTAAGCGCTAGACAACGGCAAGGAGGTGTGTTAAATATATTTCATTATATTATGAAACTATTTATTAAACTCTTTCATTTTTATCTCTACATAACCTTATTTTTTAAACATTATGTTTGTGTAATTATTACGTTGCATTTATAGGTAGTCTGCCATGTAACGTAAATGCCGGAGTGACACTTTCCTATGACAAACAATTCTTTGAAGAGGCTCGACGAGAAATGGAGAACAAAAAGGCAGAATATACAGCTATAGACATGGAGTCGGAAAGCCTATTGGAGCATGATTCCTTGAACCAAGATTACAACGAACAACCAGAAATTGAAGTCGTCCAAACCAGAATACCACGAATACCTATGAAATATACATCTAGGTTTAATCTTGAAATTGGAGGTGGAAGTAAGTACAATGCAGAATGAGTGATCCAAGCAGTGTTGCCAGATATGTTTTTTTTATTGTTTTGGGAAAAACATATCTGGCAACACTGCATCCAAGTTTCCTTTTATTTTCTTAACTGTTGTCAAATTGATTCTTGTTTTTAATTTGCACTATAGTATACTGATTAGTTTTTTTTTCTTTTTAACGGTTTAAAAATTTTATACCCTTACATGACAAAAATTTTGAGAAAAGCGGTTAGGTAAGTAAAGCCTTGGAAAAAAATTCTTGTCTGCGATTGTGTTGCTCAAAAAATTTTATCTGTCTTTTACACAAGTGACAGATATGTTATGTTATGAGCTTGCAATTTCAAAATGAAAGATCTAGCTATGGACATTTTTACACAACCTGTTGAGAATGGATTTTTTGTGGCACGTCATTTACACTTAACTATAGGTATAATTTTTGCAAAACATGGTTATTTATATGTAGCTGTAAGGTCGTTTCATAGATATCTGGACCGTGTCCGTTAAAAAAATATTGTTCAATTGATTTTAACTGCAAGCGTTTAAACATGTCCGTTTCGAAACCGTTCCGGTGCATCTAGGTGTATTCTGGACAATTAAGATAATCTCGCTGCCGATATTTTTCGTCCGATCCTTGACGCACACATTCTTGACAAGACAATGCTGCATTTAATTAAAAGCTAATGGTCCTGACCTGAAGATGTAACTTTCGAAAAAGTGTAAACAGTCAAAACCAGATAGCTCAGAGCCGGAAAGGATTGCAGAACGTACCCGACCCGGGTATGTCAATGTGTGAATCGACCTTTATCTAACCATAACGTTTTACAAAAACTATTATATTCTATTAATGCATTTTAAATATTATTGTTTGTTGACCGAAATTATAATTTTATTTTCGTGTTTTATTGTTACAAATATTTGGCTTGGGCAAATATTCGATAAGCTCCAAAAAATGGTTGAATATTCATTTGTCTCTACTTATTATGTGCAAACTCAGTTAAGTTAAAGACTTGTTATATGCAATGTCGTATTACTTGTTATTAAACATTTATTGACGTCGAAAAATATTTTTGACATCAAAAAATTATTTATTGACCTAACAATTTATTTGCAGTTTTATGAATAATTTTTTTGTTTGTTTTATATTATTTTATTTTAATTTGTCTTCACGATTTATCACGTCAAAAAATAAGTATTGAAGTCAAAAATAGTTTCATTATTTTTTAAATTTCTTAACGTTAATATTGTTTTTTTTTTGAAAAATAATATTTTGACGTCAAAAACCTAATTTTGGCGCAATGCAATAAAATTATGACATTAAGAAATATTTTGACATCAATAATTGATGTTTTGACATCTCAAACTGATTTTTTGACGCTTGAAAATTATTTTTTTGATATCAAAAGACATTTGTTGGCATAACAAATTTATTTTCCAACCTCATGAAATCATTTTAAGAAGTCTAAATTTATTTTTTGACATCATAAATGTAACGTCAATAATTTTTTATCTTCCAATGTTTGACATCAAATAATAATTAATTTTTAGTTAGTTTGTTAATAATCGTGTTTTTATTTTTTTTTTAGTTGTTTGGACGACTTTAATTGTTTGGACGAAGACATATTTAATAGATGAATATTTTTTATGAAAAAATCAAATGTTTTAAACGTAAAAAAATTAAATTTTAAGCGTCATAAAATTAATTTTTGTCGCGGGAAATTATTTAACGACTTGAAGAAAATGTAATTTTGTGTTTCATAATTTAGTATAAAATGTAAAATGGCGTACTATACTTGTGTTCTTAGAAATAAATATTTATTTGGTTTGCAACTATGTTCCAGCTAAAAATAGTACAAACAAATAAAGCAATTCATGAAACAAAAAACAAAAAAATTATTGCAGATTTCTTTTAAAATTCATGGTATGCTGTGCATGGAACAGTTTTCGCATTGTCTTCGAAAATGTGATTATGTACGATTGTGTAATTATTATATCGTTGAAAAGAGAAAAAAACCTATCACACCTTGAGGAAATCTTCTGTTATTTTATGTTAACTTTGTATTACTAGATTAACAAAAATAAATGTAATGTGTTTGTTTTAGGTGGAGGTTCTAGTAATGTAGATGATTCACTAACCGTGTCCGCTTTAGAACGCACTACAGACGAAGTAACAGACAATGAGGTATCTTATAAGCCGGTAGAGACGATCACTGCATCCACTCATTATCCCGCAGCACACTACAGTCTTCTAATGCCCAGGCCGATTTGGCCATTCAATAGGAAATCGGTGGAGGACAAGGCGAGTAACACGCTCTTTTTTTAATCGTTACCAAACACTTTGTCATTAAAGAAAAAAGAAGAAAATGAATACCTAATCAATGGAGGGAACTATGTTAGCATCAAGTTTCATAATAATAAAGGGCATGACTTGTTACATGAATACTCAATGTTGATATCATATTTACAATGCAAGTGTTCAGTTACTTGCAGTTAGTCGAAGAGTACAGTTCTAAAATGTATGATCTTATTGCAATTACTGATAACGCTTTTATTTTTCTACAGAAGGTGGATGAAAATGGTAATGCTCTTGGACAGAGCAATACGGATACCAAGAAGAACAAGAAGAAGAAAATACAGACTGATAAGAATGTTGTTGTTTTGGAAGCCAAAGACGTAAGTGTAAAAAAATTTTCTGTTTAGTAGTGATAAATTTTTTTAATGTTGCACAAAGAAAAAGAAACTTGTCATGGGAGTCATTGAAAACATAATCGTGCCACTTAAATGCCATTATTATGAAATTAATTACGGATAACGCAAATTGTATATCAATCTGAGACATTTGTACTTGTGTTTTTTTTCTGTGAGAGACTTGAAAGATTTATAAGTCGAACAACACAAAAAATTAATATTTTGTTTTTAAGAAAGTTCCAATTTCTTACCTTGTGGATACAAACATTTAGTGTTCGCTCTTAACCCTTTTTTTTTTACTGTGGGAACCGTATGAATTTATTTATTTTACATTTACACAGCAGCAGCGGAGTCAAACGGCTGCGAATTAGTATGAAAGTTTGATTGGAATTGCAGGAGCTGCACATTTACGCAAGACTAAAGGTCTGTGTTATTGCTGGAACCGGACGATTCCGCAAATGAGTACTGTTTGTTCTATAAAGGAAAAATCAATGCACCATCTGTAAAACTATTAATTATGATAATTTTCATGGAAAAATAGAGCATGTGAAAAATAAGGTTAATTTGTATCAAAATTAATGTTTTTCTGCAACACGTCTGATTATAACCAAAATTAAGAAAAAAGGACATAGAGAAAAAACTCGGGGTTTTCACAAAAATATTTTAAAAACTCTTGGAAAAATCAGGGAATTTTTTAAGGTCTTGGTTAGTATAAAACAATGTGATATGCTCATTCTGCAGATATTTGCATGTTAAATTTTATCCAAAACTAAAAGACACCACTGTGCAAAACGCGTTTTCCGTTAAGCATTAACTTGGGGAACCGTACGCGTATGTACCTTCTGTTAAGCGGTAACTGCAGGAACCATACAGATCCACATGCCCCTTTATACACTTACGTAACAAAAATTAGGTAAAAAAAAAATGGGAAAATTGTTTCGCACGAGACGGGCCATGAATAACTTTGGTTTGAATGTTTTTTATTTCCCTATACTTTCAGTGTATAGGGTTCGCCATAATGACTAGTGACTCGCTGAATAGTTATATTTTATTAAAATTAAAGTACACATTATGCCATTTATTGATTAAGTATTATTTCTCGAATGTCCGCCTCAAAGCTCGGGCACTTATGTTACCTCAAATGAAATATTGAGTTCCTGGGAAGGTGTTTCTTTTTTGAGAACTTTAAAGTGAAAAGGATCATTTGCTTTCATAACTTGGTATCCTTTTTGTTTTTGAAGAAATTTTTAGAAATCTCTGTTACTAACCTCCATTGTCCCAGGTATTCTTAAGCTGACTTAAACTTTATGCTTGATCTTCAATAAGTTAGGATACCTGAGATGCAAATGTTTAAATCTTTTGAAATTCCTTTCTGGCCATTATGTTCCATTATGGGAAGTGCAGAATTAAAAAAGATTGCTATTCCTGCATTTCCCCACCAAGAGCTGCTTAAGCACTTTTTTTAAGTGTTTATTCATGTAAACCTACAAAAATGCATATTTTAAGGATTAAAGGCTTAGCAAGACTGACATATTTTCCCTGACCATGAAGGGATGGGTTAGGTTATTGTTTGTTTAAATTTTGAAATACAGTTTTGCTTAATTAAAAACAATTTGATTTTTTTTTGTTTGGGTCAGGAACAAATGTTTGGAGAAAAATTGAAAATACATTAATTATTAAAATAGGTATAAAGTGTTTAAATTCATTTGCTTCTACCATATGAGGGGTCTAAATGCAAAACCCGCCAAGTCCACTTTACAAAACAAATGAGTTATGCGCGGCATTCTGTTCTTTATGGTAAGCAGAATAAGGTAGCACACAGTTTGGGAGCAAAGTCCTCTTAGAGCAGTATGAAATAGGTACCCAAAACGTGGTTATAAGTGCAAAACCCGCTATGTGGAAATTTCTTTAAATTAAATTGTGACCAATAACGATCGAGCATGCTGTCTGCGCTTCTGAGTGCCGTCGCTTGTCAGTTCTGTTGTAAACCGGCTGCTAGTAAGTCGTAGGTGTTAATTATTTGTTGCATTATTAAAAGTAATAATGGATGATATTGGTGTTTCAATAACAAAGACGGCTCCAGATTGTAGTCGTAATAAAAGAATAGTGCAAAATCATAAGCATAAAAGGAGCGTTGCAATGAGAAAACGGTAAGGACTGTAAGTAGACAGTAGCAAAATTATTCGAATCATTAATTTCTTCAGGTATGCTGCTAAGGACTTGCCTGAAAAACCAAAGTGCGTTCACAGATGTGGCATACTAAAGTGCAACTTGTTGACAATGGCAGATTTGCACTTTATCCACAAAAACTTTTACGACATTCCGTCGAAAATTAAGCAAGATGCTTTTATTTTAAAGTGTTGTGAGGGCATGCCTCCAAAAAGAAGAAGATCGAGAGTCGAAGGAGATAAGGCTAATACTACTTCCAGAAAACAATTAACAATAAACTACAAGATACCAAAAAAAGGAGGAGAATGGGTGAAAGTGTTATGCAAATTTTAAATGTAAAAAAGGACAGAATTCAGGGAGTGGTGAAGCGATTTGTGTTTGATGGCAAAACTCCTGTAGAAAATAGGGGAGGAGATCGCATCAAGGACACGAATAATCCAAAGAAGCAGGCGATGAGTAACTTTATCGAAAGCTTTAAGTGTGTGGAGTCCCACTACTGCAGAAGCCAAGTAAACAAAAGAACCTACCTTCCTTGTGATCTTAATATCAGAAAACTCTACAAGCTGTATAACAACTCAGTAACTGATACCCTTAAGG
The DNA here is from genome assembly GCA_958336395.1 of Ctenicera cuprea. Classification (NCBI taxonomy): domain Eukaryota; kingdom Metazoa; phylum Arthropoda; class Insecta; order Coleoptera; family Elateridae; genus Ctenicera; species Ctenicera cuprea. The sequence goes on from OY284493.1 coordinate 298,581, forward strand.
TAAAAGAACATTACTTCCGTTTTCATTTTACACGAAATTATAACATTAGATTCGGAACTCCTATGACGGATGTATGTTCTACTTGCTTAAGGCACAAAGAAGAGCTCAAACAGGAAAAAGATCTAGAGAAACAACAACAAATGAAGACTTTACAAAAAGTACACAAACTTAAGGCAAAAGCCTTTTACGCGATTCTTAAAGAAAGCAAGACTGACAGAGAAGTTTTCTCAATAGACTGCCAAAAAAATTTAGCCCTTCCAAAACTTCCAGACCAGGCGGCCTATTTTAGCCAGCAGTATAATTTATACAACTTCATTGTTGTAACTGGTATCTCCAACACAGAGCTTAAAAGAACTACAGTAACTGCTTATGTATGGACTGACCTTGATTTACCCAAAAATTCAAGTGTTATAGCTTCGGCGTTATTTCACAAACTAACCACGCATAAGTTCTCTGAAACCATAAAAGAAATTTTTATCTTTGCTGATGGATGCCCCGGGCAAAATAAAAATATTACTATGATAGGTATGCTAGCAAGCTATCTTCAAAGAAAAGCTCCAAAGAATATTCAGCTTATTCAAGTCATATTTCCCATCGTGTGTAGGACACAGCTTTATGCCCCCAGATCGAGTTTTTGGTATTACAGAAAAGAAAATTAAAACCACACCATGTATTACGGATCCAGAGCAATACCACACCATAATAGCAGAAAACGCAACTATTCTTAAATTAGCAGAAGACTGGGAGGCCTATGACTGGAAGAAAGCAGTGTCAGAAAATATCAAAGCACCAGGAGCTTGGCATTTCCAATTTCAACCATGCAAGCGCTTTAAAATTATTAAAAAAAGGGTAAACAATAATAATATTATTGAAGTACAAGGAGAAGTTTCTTACAATAGTGAATCTGGGGTTCCTAAAGGGATTTTAAAAAAGGGTAAAAAAATTTCTTTAATTAACCCTGACATTATCGAATCTGGTAAAATAAGCGACAAAAAGAAAGCTGCAAGTGTCTCCAAATTGTTACAAGAGCATTACGGACAGCAGTGGCAGTGTGATCCAACGCTGAAATTTTATAAAAACGCTGTAAATTTCTCTTTGAACACCGATGAAAGTGTTCCAGAGTTACTCACAAACCAATTGTGCACAGAATTGCCTGCAGACAACGAAGATGTTAGTTTTGATACTTAATTAATAATTGTTTAATATAATACTTAGATATTTTCTGTTAAAATAATAAAAATACTTGAAACAGTCTCTTTCTTTTGGATTAGCAACATAATTTTTTGCAAAACCCGCCAAGTCCAAACTTAAAGGTGTCTTTTTATAATAACCCTTGCACTAATATTTAGTTGGCCGACCTCTGTTGCTAGAAAATAATAATTCTAAGGCAATCGCAGAAATTCTACCATAAAATATGCCTGCAGTGCTCTGTAGATGTTTTTGGTCTTTACTGTAAAATGACTTACGAGTGGACATGGCGGATTTTGCATTTAGACCGCTCATATGTTCAAATAAAGAATACATAAGGGTATGCCATGGATAATAAAATTACTGTTTGTGCATGCTTTAGAATTTATTAACTGTCATCACTCTTGTCAGTCAGTGTCACTACAAATGACATACTTAACCTAAAAATTTTAAGTGACATTATGTTATGTTTGTTTAAACTCTTAAGGCATGCAAAGACAGTAATTTTGTTTTCCATGGCCAACCTCTATGCATTTTTTATTTGAACATATGGCACCGTGTTAGTGATGACCATTCTCCAGATATTTCATGCAGAGTGTTCTATTTAAAAAAATATGCGTTTGGTATGCTACTCTCAATATAGAATCCCCTGTTTAATTGAAAATAATTTATAATGTGGACCTCTTAGTCCCCTGCAACTATAATTTGAACATTTTTTTTCTATTCTAAATAGCAGAGGAGATATCGACGACCACTGTGGCTTTGTTGGCTCACTCTGTATAGTAAATAGTTTTTCACATTTTCCCATAATTTTTGTTATCTAAAGCTACAACATTTCGAAATCATTAAAAAGAGGAAAAAAGCCTCTATCTATGTTTAGCGAAAAAGAAAATATATACAGGGTCAGAGCTGTGCCGAGTACTGAATGAGGTTATTCACGCGTTTTTTTTGCGAGTACTGTATTAAAGTACTCATGAGTACAACGTTACGAGTCTTATTAGTTAAACACACACGAGTAACGAGTAGTACTCGCAACTCGTGGTGCAAAATTACGAGTACTTTCACCGGACAGGTGACAGCTAAATTCAATTTTTAGTAGACGGGGGAATCACAGTTATGTATACCGGTTTTGTATTTAATGTTTGTATTAGAGGAATCACGTACTCGCATAAAATATTCTTAAATACATTGAGTACTTATTACTTATTACATTGAGTACTTGCGATAATTCACGAGTACGAGTAACGAGTATTAACGAAAAAAAGTACTCATGAGCACTTCTTATAGTACTCGAGTACAAATTTAAAGAAAAGTATCGAGTACTTGCCCAGGTCTGTACAGGGTGCAGTTTAAAAAATTATTTAATGATTTAACTATTTAAAAAATTATATACATCGCCAAATAACTTTTATTAAGCAGAAAATTCAGTTTGTCAAACGAGTAACAAAATAAAAGGAGCATGACGCTTGATTAATTCACGCTGTAAAAAAAACATACGAACATAATTTATTGTAAATAAAACCATTCTTAACTTCAACATGTCGAAATACGTATAAGGCTAAATTTAAAAACCTGTTGAAGGAAGTTAAGATATGTTTTATTTACAATAACTTAAAATGAACTGCAACAAATTAAAGCTCGAACGTATTAATAAACATATGAACATAGGTTGCCGGACATCGGAGCGACATAATAAACGACTTGGACAAACTAGTCGAGTACATTGGCGGTAACGAGGAGCAAACTGGAGCAAAGTCCAAGTCGAACGTGCACAAGACGAAATTTCACAAGCATCACTTCAGCAGCGGCGACGATAAAGGCGCCAACAAGAAGCAGCGGACACGTTCTAAAGGCAAAACCGAAAAATTGCAAAAGAGCAACTCCATGGAGGAAATCTCGATCAGCAAATTGGACGACTTTAATTTTTCGCAGGAGTGCGATGGAAACAAAGTCCCATTGAGGGGCACCAAGAGTAATACTGATCGACCGAGGGAACGTAGATCTTGGGGTAACTCTGAGGTAAATTCACTGCTTGTTCTTGCTTTTGTTTTTTTTGATTGATTTATTTATAGTGAAGTTAGGGTAGTTGGTCAGATAGTAATGGGTGATTGTTAGTTGTTTTTGATAATTTGATGATTGCCATTTGTTTTTGTGATTTTATGTGCCCCGTAGTGCCCCCACCATCAATTTTTGGTTATTTCAAAAATTTACGAATTTTGGCTTCAAAATCGGCATTCGCAGGTTAAATGACGATAGGAAGAAGTTTCCATTAAGAAACCCTCCCAGGGAGGTCTCCTTTTGGTCGTTTACTGAACAGTTTAATTGGAAATAATTCGCAAAAAAACGACCATAACTAAATTATGAAATTGATCTTGAGATTTCATCAGATAAATACTGCATGCAAATTAGAAAATATTAAAAATTAGAAGATTTATTTAATTTTTTCAATTATGAAAAAAACTCAAAATTTTCAATTTAAAATTGTCAGTTGTTTTTGTAATGATTTCATGATTGCCATTTTGTTTTCTGATAATTTCATTGCTATTTGTTTTTGTTATGGTGTTATCCTTTTTGTTATAATGAAGATTTCGTGATATTTAGCTGATAATTTGATTGTTCTGTGATGGTTAATGATTTTACAATTGTCATTTGTTGGTTTTTTTTGCGTTTCGTCATAGCCATTCTTTTTGTGATGGTTTTACGCTTGTCATTTTTGTTATAGTTGTGCTTTTGTGATTCTCATTTGTTTTTTTTCTTTCTTTTTTTTCGTCATAATTTGTTTTTATGATGATTATGTGGTTGCCATTTTTTTAGTGTCTTTGTGATTGTCAATTGTTTTTTTTATTTTGATAATTCATCATTGGCATTTGTTTTTATGATTGTCAATTGTTTGGTACTTTGGTGATTCTCGGTTGTTTTTTTTTGATATTTTTATAATTGTCAGTTGTTTTTATAATTATCGGTTATTTTTTTTATAGTTGGTTTTTTGCTCATTTTACGATAGTTGCTTGTTTTGAGTTATTAAAATCGTGGTGATGATTATAAGTTACTTACTATTGGTTAATTTCGTCAATGTTAATTTAATTTAAACTTTTGCAGAGTCTTCCACTGCATGCCTCGGCAGAGAACTTAGAAACGGCCGATTTCAGGGTGGTTACAAAGAAGAAGAAGAGCAAAAAGAGGCGCAATTCGGTCAGCGGTCGCAGGCAGCCATACCCTCGCGATGCACACGATAGCGAGTTCAACCGGGTCCCGTCGCCTGAACTCCGACGCAAATCGGCTTGCTCCGTTCCTCACAGTGATAAATCAAACGATTCTTCTGATGTAGACTCACTGCATTCATTACCAATAGACACTGAACACCTCAATATCGATGCTGAACGTTTGAACTCGACAAATTTAAATTTACCAATTTCGTATGCAGATATAGCCAAAAATAGTAACTCTTTGGATAGGCCCAAGTGGAACCGACCTCCGAGTGAACGAAAAGCACAAAATAAGGCGGATAAAAATTTGGACAAGGGTCTCATGTTGCCTGTGGAAGTCATAGAAAATAAGGTGGACGTATACCAGCACCAAGAGATTAAGCCTGTGGAGAAGCCTCAATGTGTAAAACCAAAAACTCACAACACAACTACGCAGAGTGTACAAACATCTCCGAAATTGCAAAATCTCGTGCCCGTTCCCACGGATAAGGTTGAGAACAGGGTGGTACCAGAAGCAGGGATTCCTCTTACGAAAAGTTCCCCTCCGGACGTTCATAATATACAAAGTTGGCCGGCAATACAGAATAACAACAACAACAATAATAACAATAATAAAAATGCCGCTTCGTCTGTGTCGACAAACAAAAACAATCACAAAACGGTGCATATTAAAAATTCTCCTCCGAATAACATTAAAAACAATTTGAAAAACGTGCAACAACACAGGTCGGAAAAAGTGCTTCAACAACACCCACAACCACAACAATATATTCCAAATTTAGTTCCTCGGGGCAACAATTCGCTTCCGAATAATATTCATGTCGAAACTGCCGTGCAAATACTCCAAAATACTGAGCAAATTTGCGTGAATAATGTACAAGTGTTACCTCATAACATCCCCGATGTGCAGACAATCGAAAAAATGCACTTTAAACAGCTCCACCAAGCGATGCAACAACAACAACAGCAGCAACACAACGCCAACCCCACTTATGTAGCCCACACTGTTCATGAAATCATGTCCAATCATGTGATTCCCCATCCTTACGGTTTTGCGCCAAACGTGCATCACGAACAAATGAGTGGCGGCAATCGAGTGCAGCAGTGCGTGCCAATGAACAAGGTGCCGGCCGCTAGCGTAATGCCCACCACTGATAGCTGTGATAATGAGAGAACTAGTTCGAGGCCGGCAGTGGTTATTTTAAGCGGTGACAGCAAGGAAGTGTCTGGTATTACGTTCGGATTCGACATTAACGAACAGTTGCTGTCCGACGATGTTTGTGATAATTTTACTGCGAGATTTTATGTGCCCGACGTCTTTCAGAGCCATAATCACGACAAGATTGTCAATTTCATAGGACTCGGTAAGTACAGTCTTATTTCGTGATCTGAACATGTCGGCTTAATTTAGATTTTATGTATGGCCAGTAATAATGGGAATAATTATAATACAGGGCGAGTCATTTTAATGTCATGCCACTATTATTTTCTAATGTATTGATAATATCAATTTTTTGTCTTAATAAAAGTTGTCCTAAAATTTTATATTTTGTAGAACACGTTCTTTGCGAGCAATATCGGGTGTAAACAAAACATGGCTCACTCTCACTTTTTACTTTCCCATACCTTTGGTATAGGGAAGTATTGATTACATGAAAATTTTCGAAATTTCGATTTTAACGGAAATACACGTTTTGGGGCTCGAAGAACCCAAAAAATGTCTGTCTGTGGGTGCGTGCGTGACGCTTCTACAGGCGGAAGTACTGGACCGATTTTGATGAAATTATAAATCAAGAGGTATATCGAAAATTGTAGTTCTCGTTAAGCTTTTCAAAATAATCCAAAACCGGAAACGGAAGTTAGACATGTTTTTTTTGTAGCGTTTTTTTCCAAAACAAAATTTTGAAAATCTGAGCGCGGAATCTGAGAGAACTTAAGGCAAATCGAAAACTTGTTTACCGAACTCTCTAGCTTTAAAATGGCGGACGCTATAGCTTTTTGAAAATCTCGACTTTAACGCCCATTTACTCAAAAAGTAGTTGTCTGATCAGCTATTACTTGTTTAAAAGCCCTTCCTAGGTAGTATACGATGAAATAAAATTAATTTCAAAAATCCGAAAAATATCGCAATATCGCTGCTTCAAAATTTTGAAAATTTTCAAAAAAAATTTTCTCAAAAACTGTTCACACGATTTTTTTTAAACTTTCTGAGCCGATAGAACTACAAATTTGTTTTTTACTTATCTCCCAAATTTTACTCTGACGCCTTCCAGGAATTTTTGAAAAATTTGAAATTGATAAATTATTTATTCAAAAATGCAAATGTCGATCGTTATAAACTTTTATCAGTTCGATGGACTATTTAAAGTACTTTATTAGGATTTGCTAAAATTTTCAACTATTTAAAGAATTGCGAAAAAAAAAACTATACTTTTTAATATCAACAACGCGTTTTCTGGCATTTACCTGATTTTAACTACGCCTATCAAGTAGCTCTAGTTAATAAATATATTTTTCTTTCTTTGTATATTTTTGATAACTTTACAAATAAAGCTAATATATATTCTTTAAGGCTTTCGCGGTTTCTCGAACTGTCAATATTACAATTTACTTTAGGCTTAGACCACGTCATTTGAATAAATACCTCCATTTCCCAGATTTGAATTCAGTCTTCTATTCACTCTGAAGATGCAAGCTGCAATCTCTTGCGAACGTTAGTTTGTGTGGGTTCACATTAATTAAGTATCCTGGCAAACAAAATACATTAAGACCAAATCCTAGTTTGCCCCAAGGTTTAAATAATTTAAGTACACGGCCCTGTTAAGGCAGGAAAGGGCTACGAACAAATACTGCTCAAACTTCTAGAGTAAAGGCAGACAAGCTACAGGTCGGTCCTTACCTGATTATGCTGAATTTGTAATACGCCGATAGGCGCGCCGGCGGGCGCTTACCTTGCTTTGGTGGTGCAGGTAGTGGCTGCTTCTATGCATAGTTACGGTACGGAAACAAATTGAACAGGCTATCACAAATTCAAATTCCCACTGCTTGTTTTCTTAGAAATCTAATACTCGCTGAATTGTACAACGTTATAATTATTAAATGTTACAGCATGTGCCATCTAACCTTGCAAATTTTAGTGGGCTTTGATTCGGCTACTTCCGCTGTGTTTCGTCGGTAGTCGTAACTTAAACTAGCTCTAATTGGCTGTTGGACAGTGTGGTACACTCTACTAAAAAGTGAAAGTCAATTTATTTATGGTTTACGAAAAATTGTGGATTTTTTTACAAATTAAAAGGCCGTGCGCCATAAGGTTAGAAACAGTTTGCTTTGAGGAGGGATTAACATAATAATGACATAAATAACTAACAGCAACTAGATATTATACTAGCTTTCAAACTAGGGGATTGCTTTTGCTTGAGAGTGTAACGGCTGCTCGCCTTTTAAACTTATCGTCATATTTTTTGCAAGGTTAAATGGCACTTGCTGTACACTTTTGCAAATGCGGCAACAGCAAGTATTAGTATCTAGTATTGGCTACAATTTGTTTTTTTCTTGAAAGCTTTATTTTTACTGTGGCGTTTTCTACGAATTTGTATGGATGGAATGGAAGGTTATAATTATAAAATTTACACTTTTGCAAATACGATAAGTTTTAGTATGGGAAAGTCCGCTCGAAGTTCACACTTCAGCTTTTTTCTTTATTTTGTAATTTAAATAAATGAAATTTAGAGTGAGTAACAAATACATAAATTGCTATTATTTTTTGTAGAGATGTAACGGATAGTGAATTTTTAATAAAGCCAGATAATGGATATCCGGCCCAAATTATTTGCCGAATAATGAATATTTGGCGCCGGATAGCAGGATCGGTTAGTAGGGCTGGATTGTAGGTACAACCGGATAGTAAGGCTGAACAAAAGAGTGCAAAGGAGGATTGTAGCAAGTATAGTTTGCACTGCAGTAAAAGATTGAAGGGTGCATTTGTGCTATTTTGTGCTTCTGAAATATGTTTAACTAATTAAACCAAAGCTACTTTACTTGTTTACTTTGCCAAGGCATCATATGAACAGATGGAACGGGAAAAAAGCTTCAATAGCTCTGCTTCTCAACCACTTGAAGTATAAAAATTTCTGCGTCAACAAACTGACGATAATGAGAAAGTTTTGTCTCTTAAATCCTCAACGGTAAAGCAATTAACATAAGCCAAGAGTTTCATAAATGTTAAAAAATGGCACCTAGATAATTCAAAAGTTATTTGATTTTGAGTTTATGCACTTACAGAACTTTCTGTTGGTTTTTTAAATGCAAACTAATATTCAGTCGGATACATATAATTATCCGGCCTTGTCGAATATATCTGGCCAAACTGGGCAGATAGCCGGATACTATCCAATACATCTCTAATTTGTTGCAAATTTAAATTTTTGTAGATATTTACAATTTATTGTGTAAAATCATATTTTCATTGTCATTTGGATGAAAACAACAACAAACACTTTACAGGTTATAGTGACAATTACTGTCACTATAACCTGTAAATAAATTTTATACTTCAAGAGGTTGTTGAGAAGCTGAGCTATTGAGGCTTTTTTCCCGTTCCATCTGATCATACGATGCCTTGGCGAAGTAAACAAGTAAAGTAGCTTGTTGTCAATTCTTTGAAAAACAATTGACACCTACAGGTAATGTCAACTTTCAAATGTTTAACACAGCCTACCTGATTATTTTTTTTGTGTTGCGGTGTATTACCAGATAATAATTGCATAATAATGATTAAAACCTTATTCGGTCTTATCTAGTGGCAGATTTGAAAAATAGCGTGAAAACAATTGAAATATTAAGATTGAAGTACATGCGGTTATTGATAAAAGGCGAGTATGAATTTTACTAATGCGTCGTTTTTATTTTCAGCTTGGGAGGATACCATCAATCAAGCGAATGGAAAAGTAAAATACTTTAGCGACCAATTATAATGAGTGGTGTCCACACTTTGCTTGTGTCCCTCTCGTGGAAAAACTTTTAGCAAATTTAAATGAATTACCAACGGTCCCCAACAATGTGGACTCGACCACTTTCCGATGCCAAACGCTTTTAACTAATCATGTGACCGACGAGCATTATATTGAAAAGAAATTGGGAAAGAGACACTTTCTGTGCAGCAGTCTGTAATAAGTTATAATATTTATTGTTTTTTTCTTTTCTTATTTTCAAGCTTGAACTTATTGAAACTCGGCGTGTGTGTAAAATGTGCTGCGAGTTTAAATATTGTGATGACGAAAGAAAAACTTCTGTGTTCTTGGGAACAAAAAAGAAACAAAAAAACAGTGGAATAATGTAGTATTCAGCTTTTATTTCGTTACACGGTAATTTTAAGCGTTTAGATCATCAAAAAGAAAAAAAAATGAAGAGTGGGCAGATGCTGCATTGCTAGCCATTGATGCGTGCATAATTTTTTTTTAACGCAAAGCATTTTACAGTTTTTATCACGTAGGTTATGTTGGCTGACAATTTATGTTTTTTATTGCCGGCGTAACCTATCAAAATTGCATTAGCTTGGATCTTGCAATGGTATTGGAACAGTGTTCGATCTGTGCATCAGTTTAAGCAAGATCCAAGCGGGATGAAGGTTTATAAATGAAAATTTATTTTCAAGAAGCGATTGTGGCAGTGATTTAATTTTAATTATTATTTTTCTTTCTGTTATGTTTGTTAGTCAGTGATAAAAATATATATATATTATAAATATGTAAAAATGTATGTACCATAAAGTTGTATAAGAATGATATTTTATGTATAAAAATGAGCTATATATTATAATATCGATGTAGGCTTTTTTTTTAGTTAGTTTCTTAAGTCTCAAGTGGTGCGGGCACGGAGTCGACAAATATGCAAGACCTTGCGTGTGTTAGTACCGAGCAGTTTAGACACTCACTTTAGTAAATGTATGTAATCAGCTTCATCGGAATAATGATTGGAATGTGGGTATTCACACGCAAGGTTGCAGAAAGTCACGCAGTCGTCCCGCTCATCTTGAAGGCTATTCAATAATTCGAGCGTAAATTTACTTTTATTACTAGATATTATACATTTTTCAATTTTATTTAAATAATGTGTAAAAACGGCGTGCACGATACATTTCCCCTTGTGAAAATTATTATTCTGTCATGTTGGTACTTAACGAATTTTCATTGTTTTCTATAAACTCGAAATGTATCGTGTCTTCGCCGATTAATGATCGATTATTTGTTATTTATTTTGAAACTAAACTAATGAATATCCTAGTTAGGTAATAATAATATTAACACGAATAAAAAAATAATTGTCAGATCATGCTTCACAATGTCTTACACCGAAGTATTATTTTATTCCGAATTTATTTAATACATGGTCAGTCATTTAATAATAATAATAAAATCGGCATTATTGCATGAACACCCAATACAGCAATTTACGAAATAAAAATTTATATAAAGGGTTATTATTATTTGAACTATTAAAAATATCAAAATTTTTTCTTAATAAAAGTTGTTGATACCTAACTGTTCCATAACCTAAAACTATTGCCAATTATACTGGGTGTTTGATTTTGCCTGTAGAGCACATTACTTTGTTATTTTAAACTGAACATCCTGTATATTATTGCATTTTTGGTTTCTACATTTAATTCTAAATATAAAAGTGTTGAGGTACTATAATCTTAAAATGAATGGTTTTCGAGATATTTGGATTTTCACAAAATATGTCGTATAATAAAAAAAAAGTAATATGTAAGATATCAAAAACTTTCACACTTCACTATTGTGCACAGACTATTAGCACATTTTAAAGAATACAGGGGTGTGTCAAAGCGGCAGATTATTACATAGGGTGTTTATAATTTAATGTTCATTAAATGTTTGTTTTTCAAATGGAACACCCTGAATTTTTTAACACCACGTAAGGTTAAACTAAATTTTTAAAAAAAAATAGAGTTTGTGTTCTGTTCTGTTCTGTTCTATAACACATATTTTAATTTGCAGTTTATAAAAATCGCCAAAAAAAAATGAAATACGTCGAATAATTCGAAAACCACCAATTTTACAATTTTAGTACCTTAACACTTTCATATCTAGAGTTAAGTGCAGAATCCGAAATGCAATAATATACAGGGTGTTTTATTTAAAATAACACTAATGAGCTGTACAGGCATAACTAAACACCCAGTATATTATGTAATATTTTTAAGTTATGCAGCAGTTGCTTACCAACAATTTTTATAGAAACAAATTATGATACCCTCATTACCAGCAGAAATAATAGTAGGGCGTCACTTAACCGACTCACCCTGTAGAGAAAATCACCCTTTGGTATGAGGACATTTGTGTAGCAACGCGATCCAAACTGTATATGTAAAAATAATGTATTTTGCAAAAATTTGCGAAAGCTAAGTCATTTTTTTAGTTTTTTAATGACCTACGAAAAAACGGCTGATTAGTTCTTGTTTACCCTTAGAGAGGCCCTTGCTATTATTGTGTAGCGTAGGTTTTTTAGAAATTTTATAAAATTTTTGCGGGTTGCATTTCAAAATTTCCCTCGGTCTTGCCAAACACTTTTTTTTTAAAGATCTTTTTTTTTGTTTTTCGCTAGTTTGTCTCTTGTTCTAGTTTCTAGACGTATAACACTCGAATTTTCTCTGGCGAGCCGGTAAATTTTGTCAAGCACTCGAACAAACGATATATATGTACAGATGTTATTTTGATACGATTGTTTTTTCTCTCGGTATACATTTTAGTTTCAGCTTTTATAATCGCAAAGTGTCCGTTTTTTTTCTGAAAATTTCGCAGGAGCAGCGTCCCACTTTTTCAGTTTGAAAGTGAACTGCTCTCTAACGATGAGAAGACAAGGCCCACAGTTTTGTTTCAACTTTATCCCGATTGTAAAGTATGGAAAACAAGACAAAAATTTGTTTCCTGTTCAGTATTTTTGCGGGTGCAGCATGAATGCGTGTATAACTATTAAACGTCACATTCTGAATGCTTGTTGTTGCATTAATAATAGTGCAATTTTAAAACAAATTAATAAACTTACGGATTTTTGTTAATAATTTTTTTTTGTGCTAGTGGGACGTGCTTTTTTAATAATAGTAATAATAATGATGATAATAGTGAGTATTTGTATGTTCCATAAATAATAATTGTGGAATTTTCGGTTTTTGTTATTATTTTTCTCGATAAAGTTGTATTTTTAAGGATGTAGTGTCTGCTTTATGTTGCATAAGAATTTGTTTATTTAGCAAAGTTGTTACTTGAAGTTTAACAATAAATTTTTTGAGATTGATTTTGTCTTTTTTTGTGAAATAATTTTCGCTGCAGCACTTGTTGAAATCTGGCCCTGAAGTCTTTCAGTCGGTATTAATTGAGTAAGCCCCGTTACAAATTGAAGTTTGGATCAAGGCCTCCTGGATTCACTCGATATTAATACAAGAGACACAAACTCAGAAAAACAATATGAGTATGCTTGCTTAAATATGTGGACCCAAGTTGGCCATCTTACGAGTCTCCCACTTCCCCTCGCAGCACATTGCTTCCCCTTAAAAGGTAAAATGGTTACAACATGTCAAATCTTAATTCCATAACCTAACTTTCCGTACGCACCTACAAGAAGTGTAAGAAATACATTGCATAATAATTAGTTTACTATTTCAAGATTTGTGGGCCCTGATGTGGATATTAAAAAAATAATTTTACAGTGCTGCTACCATTCATTGCTGAATTAGCAAAGCTATAGCTTTCGAAAGTGTGTTTTATATTTTCTACTAGAGGGCAGCACGGTCAAACGCATTAAACTCCATAATTGGGCCGTTATCTATTGAATTTTTAATTACTTCAAACTAAGAACCAAATCATTAAATTTTTTTAAAATTTAAATATAAAAAACAATATTCTGTAATAAAAAATATTAAATGTAATGTAATATTTATTAAGTTCAATAAAACAAAAAACAAAATAAATTGATTTTAAATTTAAATAAATTTTTTTAAATTTTAATAATTATCTATATATAAAATACTTAATTACTTTAACAATATTTATTTATTTTAACCTTATACATATTTTGACATGCCATTGTCAAAGGTTATATGAAAAAGTAAACAGTTAGTGTTATAGCAATAGAACTTGGTGACTTGATCTCGGTAATCGTCTGCAGATGACTTAATTTCTTATTCCAAAATGTCCACTGGACAGTTTGGAATAAACATGTTGAAATACGTATAAGGTTAAAAATAAATAAATATTGTTAAAGTAATTAAGTATTTTATATACAGATACTCATTAAATATGGACTTTAACGCAGTAAAGCTGGAATTTATAAATAAAATGTTACTATTATCGCTTTTCCAGCATCTAAATATATCGTCTGCTCAAAAAATATATCGCATACAATATATCTTTGGTTATAAAAGATTTATCTAAAAGAGGAATTGCTTTGTTCTTTTGCAGTATGCTATTTTCATCTTGTGTGCCACCCAGAACTACCCTTTCTGGGTTTATTATATATCCAGAGCTGCACAAGACACTTACTATGTATTACTATTTTAAAAATTGTGCACAATAATAGTATTTTTTTGTGAAATTATTGCATGTTTACCAAAAAGAAACGGGATAAGCGATAGCAGCGCTACCTGGTTTATTTATTGTCAACTTGGGTCGATATCGGGAACGTAATTTTTATCGTATTAGGACACTTCCTCTTTTTACGCCATGATAATTTTGGCAGGCGAAATTTTTGACAGTTGGTGAGACAAAAATGGCTTCGTTGCTGAAACTGTCCAGGTCTTTTTCGAAATTTCCAAAAAATGGCTCTCTCGCCCAGGTAAGCATTAATTCCCACCGATATAACAAGGTGTATTTGTACAAAATTGCAACAGTTTAGCTCCTAAAAATACGAGAAATGATTATGAAAAGTTACGTAAGCGTCAAATCCTTCTCTCATCAGCACTTCACAAAGACTTGGGAGGATTAAAATTCGTTCTGTTTATTTGTCGTAGGCATCGCAAGCACTTCGAGCCGCTTCAGCTACAGCTGTAGACTTCCAGCAAACGTTAGTGAACGTGCCCCCAACGAAAGTATCCACAATCAACTCGGGTAAGTCACGATTGCTTAGGTGCCTTAGATTTACTTTAATAAAACACGCATTTGCAGGTATTCGAGTTGCCACAGAAGATTGGGGTTCACAAACTGCCACTGTTGGCATCTGGATAGATGCGGGAAGTAGATACGAAACGTCGAAAAACAATGGAGTTGCGCATTTTATGGAACACATGGCATTCAAGGTAGTACAACTTCATTTTACTCATTACTATCTCATTAGTAATTTAATCACAAATCTGTTGATTATAGGGAACGGGAAAAAGATCACAAAGTCAACTAGAAATAGAAATCGAAGATATGGGTGCACAATTAAACGCCTACACAAGCCGAGAACAGACAGTATATTATTCAAAATGTTTGGCGAAAGATGTACCGAAAGCAATAGAAATTTTAGCAGATATTGTGCAGAACGCCAAATTGGGCGAAGCCGAAATCGAACGTGAACGTGGAGTTATTTTACGTGAAATGCAGGAAGTTGAATCTAATTTACAAGAAGTGGTATTTGATCACCTGCACGCTATTGCTTATCAGGGTACCCCACTTGCTAACACAATTCTAGGTAAGTTTTTTTTTCAAATCTTTACGAAGTAAATTTATTTTCAAAAACATATTTTAATATTATATAATTTCTTGTAGGCCCAACAGCAAACATCCGATCGATTGACTCTTCAGATTTACGTTCTTACTTGGAGTGTCATTATAAGCCAAGTCGTATGGTAATAGCGGGAGCCGGAGGTGTCAATCATGAAGAACTAGTTAAACTTGCCGAGTCTCATTTTGGCAAAGCTGGCAATGCTTATCCGGGTGAAGTGCCTAGTTTGGCTCCTTGTCGCTTTACCGGTTCTGAAATTCGAGTTCGCGATGACAGCATTCCTCTGGCCCATGTAGCAATCGCAGTTGAGGGTGCAGGTTGGACAGATCCTGATACTCTCACTTTGATGGTTGCCAGCACTTTGTTGGGCGCTTGGGATCGTTCCCAAGCATCTGCAAAGCAAAATGCGACCAACTTGGCTCGTTACTCTGCCGACGAGGACTTGTGCCACTCCTATCAAAGTTTCAATACGTGTTATAAGGTATGTGCAGGGTGTTCACTTTAATTTTTATCACCATTGGGACCTTGGGAATTATCAGACCTATGAAGTCGGTCCAATTACAAAACAAAATCGTATTTTAAGTAGTATTAAGAATATCTGAATAAATTAGCCATAAGTCATACAGTTTCTGAAATACCTTGAAAAAACTGAAAATTATATATTTTTTTTGCCGAAACTATAAGAGATACGAAGTCGGTCAAATTACGAAAAAGTTTTGTATTATCATGGCTACTAAAAAAAATTTCAATAAATTTGTCAGAAGTCGAGCAGCTCGTGAAATATCCTGATAAAACTAAATATTGTACATTTACTTTTCTATTTCATTAGCAGAATCACCATATGTTTTAGCATATATGCAAAGCATTAATTAAAAAAAAACAAATATCATATTTTTGTGTATTTAATAGGACACTGGTTTATGGGGCGTTTATTTCGTGTCTGATCCTCTGAAAATCGATGACATGATGTACAACGTACAGTCCGAGTTCATGAGACTGTGTACAAGCGTAACGGAAGGCGAAGTAGCTCGTGCCCGTTCCCTCTTGGCAGCCAATTCCTTGCTTCAACTAGACACGTCAACGGCTGTCTGCGAAGATATCGGTACGTCATTAAAAATTTGAATTTACAAATTATTGTTTAAATTATGGTCTATTGCAGGTCGCCAGTTGTTATGCTACGGAAGACGAATTCCTCCTCATGAATTAACCCATCGTATAAATTCAATTACAGCACAAAACGTGAGGGATGTGTGTTATAAATATTTGTTTGATCGATGCCCGGCAGTTGCTGGTGTAGGACCTGTCGAACAATTGCCAGATTATAACAGAGTGCGCAGTTCTATGTATTGGTTGAGAGTGTAAAAAAAGTAAATATGTTAAAATTAATTAAAACTGTATGTTAATTTACCTGTAAACTTGTTTTATTCAATTTTGTAGACAAATTTTGCTTGAAGACCTTAAAATAAATTTACTTTTATTGTTATTTTATTATAATGTAGATTATTGGTTTTTTGTGCAACAATAACAAATAAATCCTTGGTTCTTGAGAATGCCATTAATTAGGCCACAACATAACATTGAACAAATTCAATTGTTTGATTTTGTTAATATTAAAATGAAAAAATTGCGGATGCTGCAAATTTGTCCACCAAAATTGGGAGAGAAGGGAAAATTAACCCTCTAAACGTTCCTACACTTATCATAGGGGGTGTCGCAGGAAAATTAGCCGCCTAGAACACCGATCTAATAGTAGTTCATCCGTAGCTTTATAACCTTACAGAATTTTTTTTAAATTGTACCGACAGTTTTTGAGCAATAAATATTTTAAAATGTTACTTCACAGTTTTAGCAGTTTCAAATATTTTTGTAGTTTGTAACATTTTATACCCTTAGGGCATTTACAATATCTACATATTTTTAAATTACATTTGTAAGAACGATTATAACAACTTTTTGATCGGGTTCATAAAAAAATTTTTTGTCAATTTTTTTTTTCGCGCATAAGACGCTTGCAGGAGCCTCAAAAATAGTAAATCACAAATATGTATTATTACGAAAAGTGGGTCGCACTACCACCCACTTTGACTGAGAAAAGTGTACTTGAAGCCATATCTACTCTATCATTTTCATTCAATTCCCGCTATTGTCTCCGCCATGTTTTATTCAATTCCTGCTATGGCTTAGAAGAAAAGTGCAAGAAACAATTTTGAAAAGTTCTTAGAGGGCGTCACAAAAAACAACGGATTGGAATTTCAACCAAATTTTGGACCGTCTCCAGCGGTATGGGCATACAAAGTTTTAAAAAAATCGCGTTATCAGTTTTGGAGCAATATTAGGAAAATGTTAAAATTTTCTACTGTTTTTTCATGTAGTATACCTATTCATATAGGCTATAGGATTTTTTTTTAAGAAGAGAAAGCTAAAGTTTGACTTTTGGGTGTGGAAGTGTAGGAAAAATTACACCAATTGTAGCAATCCGTTGAGCTTTTCCAAGTAGTCTACTGTTTTTAAGCCATGTTATACCATCTGGGTAACACGTTGTTACAAAAAGTATATACACAGAGATATGTAAGGTAGGCTGCTTGTGTGTACCAGAAGTTCCAACGCAAATTTCCAAGTTTTAAAGGACAATTCTCTTTTCCTGCTTCCCCTCACATTGAGCTCCTATGTGTACTGAGTTTTTTCTTCAAAAAACTTCTGTATATATACTTATAGTCTTAGTGAATTTTGAATACAATTTATGTTACATTACGATTATTCTGATTTATCAAAACGATAATTCAACATTCACTCAACACCAAGACGAGTGCAGTCTCAGCCTGCATGTGTTTTTACGACTTATGCGTAGGTACTACATAATTTCCTATCGATTCTGTATAGTCCCATGTAGTCTGTACGTAATCTTCATGCAGTTCCATGTTTGTATCTATTTGTACATATGTACTTCGTGTGTATTTAACCTTTAGCATAATTTTTTATCTTGTAGAGTTTAAATAGTTCCGTGTAAACTAGTGCACCCTGATATGTAGTTTCATGTTCCATTATTCGTTTACGAAAATTTCATAAATTATATAAAAAGCAAATTCGACGTCAGGCTACTTTTAAAATTATTCGATGTAATCAACACCTTCCATCCATCCATCCTGTGGTCAATGTCAAAATCCTGTCGAAATTACTTGTTGGTTATGATAACCGATTAATTTTTGAGAAAATCGAATTTTCTGGCTAATGAATTAAAACACATTTAATCTGCCTGGTGCAACGTGTTTTCATATTAAGGTGTCCGAATTTACAATTTCGCAACAATGGTACGTGCTTGCTTAAACTCTTGGTATAGCAAAGATGTCTGTAGGTGGTTCCTGAATTTGTTAGCACTTTTCCCTATAGTTATCACGTCCTTGACGTAATTCCTTTACGTTTTATGTTTTACAGAGTTTTTTTGGCTTTGGTCAGTCCGCCGAGATTGATATTTACTTGGAAGGGCAAGATGCAAGAAAGAAAGTTGAGGTTAAAACGGAAGATGGTAAAAAGGAACTAATGCTGTTGTACTACGATGGTGAGACGGTATCGGGAAAAGTAAGTCGATGACAAAACAAGTATCGAGTTATCGTCACCACTTGATTGTTTTGTTTTAGGTAAACGTAAGCTTGAAAAAAGCAGGCAGCAAACTGGAGCACCAGGGTATCAAAATAGAGTTTATAGGTCAAATAGAGCTATTTTATGATAGGGGAAACCATCATGAATTTACCAGTTTGGTCAAAGAGTTGGCACGCCCAGGCGAGATGATTGCTCACACCAGCTACCCTTTCGAATTTAGTTGCGTCGAGAAACCATTTGAGGTGTATACAGGTGCCAATGTAAGGTTGCGATACTTTCTTCGGGTAACAATCGTAAGAAGATTAGCAGACGTAGTGAAAGAATTGGACATAGCTGTTCATACGCTTTCCAGTTATCCAGAAATGAATAATTCGATCAAAATGGAAGTTGGAATCGAGGATTGTCTTCATATTGAATTCGAATACAACAAATCCAAGTAAGCGAAATTTATATTGTTCATCAAAAAAACTGGTTTTGGTGGAAGCACCGCATCCATGGCCTACTAAGGGTAACTTTTCTTTTAATGAACAATTAATATACTTTATTAAAAATATCGAGGGGTAAACGACAATTTAAAACCTATACATTATATTTCTATTGACTTCCTTAGTTCTTGGCATGTGCAGACTAAATTATTTAATAATGCCTTCTACCTTGGACTTTCACCGTACTTTCTTGACTTTCCTAGGACTTCTGCAGCACTTCTCCCTGGCTTTCCCAATTCCTACATATTTCTGGGCATGCACAGAGGTTATTATTATTATTAAAGGCTATACATTCTCGTAGGAATTGGAGCCGCCCCTAAGGGGCTCTTCTGACTGTTTCAGTGTTGGTGGTGCATCACTCCACTACATACACAGAGGTTATAAATTATTTAAATTGTCTTTTTTTTGGTCATCCATAGTACCTCCTTCACTTTCTCGACTAATCTAGTACTTCCCACTGGCTTTTGCCTGCTGCTGGGCATGCAGAGACTTTATAGATTTATTTTAAATGCCTCCTTTTTTGAACTTCCCTGATTTTTGTTGGACTTTCCTCGTACTGCCCCAACTTCTTTAGGACTTCTCGATTTTCCTAGAACTATCCGGCTTCCACAGGACTGCCTGTTGACATTCCCCTACTTTTGGGCATGCACAGACTGCATAAATGTCTCTTTCCTTGTAAACTCCCTGCACATCTTTGACTTCTCGATTTCCTCCTTCCTGGGACTTCTTCTGTAGTTCCTCAATTTCCCAACTTACTCGACTTAGGACTTCTTGCCTTCCACAGAACTTCTCGCTGGCTTTCCCGTTCTTCTCTAGGAATGAATAAAATTTTTTTACAATATCTTTTTTCTTTTCAATGACTTCTTCCTGTGGCTTTCTCCTACTTCTGAGCATGCACAGATTTAAAATTTTTATTTTAAATCTTTCCTGACTACGATTTCCCTGAATATTATTGGACTTCTTTCGTACTTTTTCAAGTGTATTAGACTTGTCTGGGACTTCCTTCAACATTGTACACTAAACTTCTCCTGCGGTTTACTCTTCTAAAAACTGCCTACCTTCAATTTAGTATAATTTTCAGATATCATTTGAAGGATGTAATTGTCGGTAAAATTTACTTCCTTTTGGTACGAATCAAGATTAAACATATGGAAATAGCAATTATCAAGAGAGAAACTACAGGCACAGGGCCGAATATGTTCACCGAAAATGAAACAATTGCAAAGTACGAAATCATGGACGGCGCCCCAGTTCGAGGTAACATACGGCGGTACGGTCTTTCACTGATCAAACTCAAATAACCACTTTTTATCTAGGCGAAAGCATTCCGATACGAGTATTTTTGGCCGGTTATGAGCTAACGCCTACCATGAGAGATATCAATAAAAAGTTTTCTGTTCGTTACTTTCTCAATTTGGTACTGATGGACACGGAAGATCGTAGGTACTTCAAACAACAGGAAATCACTTTGTGGAGAAAAGGTTGTGTAGCGAAAACTAAATTATTCGTTATTTAATTTATTTATTTTGATGAAGGCGATAAAGTACGAAAATCTAACATCCAAGGTCAACATGCGCAAGGCTTTGACGATAACAGCAGCAGCGACCGCTTTCCACAATTACATCCGGCAAGCACCAAAGAAAGTCGGTCCCAAAGTAGTAAAGAAGACGACACTGAAGAACAGGGTAGTAACAAGCAGGAAGTGTTTACTGAAATTAAGTCGCCCTCTGGCGATAGTTTGCATGCTGGTGATCCATTTGCTGAACACAATCCGGATGAACATATAAGCGAGAATCAAATTCAGCACATGCAGAGGGAAGCCGGCGATGGGCAAAACGATTCGAGTAATGAAAAGGGCGAGTGACAACATAGGTAATGCAAAAAATGTGTTTTTTTTGCTAATTGAACATTAATTATATTTTTTTTTGTAGTTGTCGGTTAAAGTAGAACTACGAAGGAATGAGTGATGGATTAAGTGAGGGGGTGTGCTTCTCTGTAAGTTCCACTTTTACTGCGACAGACTAAAAAGCAGTAGTGTACTCATGTGTATAATAATAATATTATCATTATTACTATAAAAATTAGTTGGATATGTTATTTCTATGCAAATTTATAAATAATTGAAGGCGTAAACTTTATTTATTGTTATGGTGTATAATTATTAACTTTTTAACATTTCTGGCTCAACTAGAGATTTTGAACAATGGCCTTTAATATGTAGTTTTTGTTTTGATCTTTATTATTTTAATTTTCAATATAATAGTACATATTATAAGTAAGTTATTTGTATTGAATGTTATAATTATGTATAATGTATATTAGAGGATGATATAGACATTAAATGGTTTGTTTTGTTAAAATAATAAACGTGTTCTTTGAGGTAGATTTGTTAGTTTACCTATTTTGCTGACAACTTCCACACATATGGGACAAATAACTCGCTTGCCCATACTTCCAGGAAATTTAAAATAAAATAATAAACGAACCAAAGAATTACTCAAAATTAAAATAAATTATTATAACAAACATAAAATCCAGAGAGTACAAAGTAAAACCGTGCGAAATAGGGGGAGTTTAAAAGAAATGTGGGAGCAGTGCAAGGAAGAAGTTACTTTAGTGAAATTTCTAGTTTGGGCATGACTATAAAATTGAGAGAGTCGGTGGGAAATAGCGGAAGTGTAAGAAAATCTGGGAGAAGTCCAAGGGAGTACGGGGCAAGTCCAAAAAAGAAGACACGTTAGAGGAATTTCTAATTTGCGCATCGAAAGAGTCCAAAGGAAATCTGTGGGAAATAGGGGAAGTTTAAAGAAAATCTGGAAGAAGTCCTAAGGAAGTCAAGGAAATATGGGGGAAGTCCACGGAAAGTCAAGGAAGAAGACACTTTGAAGGAATTTCTAGTTTATGCATGATCATAAAATCAAGAAAGTCCAAAGAAATCCATAAGAAATAAACGAAGTACAAAGGAAATCCGAGAAAAGTCGAGGAAGTACGGGGGAACTGTAAGGAGAAAGACATTTCAGAGAATTTTCTAGAGCGTATCCCCCGGCCTTACTTTGTAAGTACTAGTTGAAAGTAAACAAGGTTGGGGAAACACTTTTTACTGAGGGTAAGTATGGTGTAGAAACTTTACTTTGAGGTTGACTCAAATGTATTAACAATTTTAGAAACTGCCAAAAAAATATTGCTCAAAAACTGGCAACTAAATAATTTTTCAAATATTTAAGATGTTTTTAATAATTAAAATATATCGAGATATTTCTAAATAGATGAATTAAAATTTTTCAGATATTTTTAAATAATTAAAAGTATATTAAATAAATTTAATTTGATATATTTACAGACAGCATTTTTTTAAACCATTATTTTGGGTTCCTTGGACTCCAAGATGCGTATTTCCGTTAAAATTTGAAATTCGAAAATTTGTATGAAATAGTAAAAGTATGGGAAAGTAATAAATTATTTATTACAGAAATATGTAATTTATGTTTACTATTAACATCACAAGATGGCGCTTTACGGAATGTATAACTTTGACAGCAGCTAAAAAGAAGAGAAGGTTATGGCGACGTTAGTTTGTCAAAGTGATTTGTGAGTCGATAATATATTTCCAAAAATGCGTTTACCACGGAAAATGATTTGAAAGTTTGCTTATCGTCAGAGAAAACACACAATTGTGAGCAATGAAAGCAAAACCATCGAAAAGGGTGGCTGGAATGGTAATTCGGTCAAGAAAATCAATCGCCAAGGATGGGGTAGTCACAGTAAGTTTTGAACGTTTTATCAAAATTCCCAAGATTTGTCGAGTGCTCTTATCAATTTAGCGTGTAATTGTGTGCGTCACTCATTATTAATAACACGTCAGGCATAAAAATAGGCGAACGCAGATTTTTAAGGACAAACTAATTTGTGGGAACTCCAAAGATTCAAAACCGAATCACCCCTCAATGTTTGTTGATTTTTAAGTGGGTAGGATTGGGTTGGGTCATTTGTGATTTAAACCACAACCAAAATATACACGGCTTGATTAATTTTCGTTTTGATTCTTTCCGACATTAAGGTGTTGGTGAAATAATAATGTTCCCAGTAACTGTGCTTTTGTGTATAATATTATATATAGGGTAGTGTAGGATAGAATCGCATAACGAATCCTCCTACTTGATGTTGATTGCTAATCGTCAATGTATTGGACTTATTGTTTGCTTGCTTTAAATCAGTTTTGTTAATGCTAGTACAGGTTTTTGAATTGGCACTGTTTGCACCGCTTATACCGATATCAAACATAAATAGCTTGGATAATTGCCCAGTGTTAATTAATGTGACAATTTTTCTATCTAGTTGTAACTTGAACATTTGGAGTAGTGCTGTTGGTGTGAAAAATTAATGTTTCGTAGTTTTAGAAAAAGCAAGTCAAATAAAACGTGGTGATGTGTATGTTAGTAACTTACTTTGTGTGTAAGAAATATATTTGTAGTGTTAGAAGAGCAAGACTGGCATACTTGTCCGTTATTCCAGTGAGTTTGGATTTGTTATTTAAAAACTCAGTACTTTAAAAAGTATTGCGTGAATTTTATTTTTTCCCCATTTTGTTGGCGTAGTTGTATGAACTGTCCCACTATCTTATGCTTTTACTCCGCCCACATGTAGGTATAATACACGAAACTGGAACGAATTTTGAGTGCTGCGTACCAACTCACAGTGCTATTGTTTTCGATTGGTATGTTTTTGTAAACATTTTTGTGCGAAAAACCAATTTTTGTCACTGTTGGCATATTTGTACACAATCCCGGCAATACGAGGCAACATTAAATGGCACTTGGCAATATTCGACAATATTCAGAAACACTCCGCTATATCCGGCAATATGTCGCAAGTCAAACGGTTTGTAAAATATTCTGAAAAAACTTAAAATCTAATTTTTTTTGGATACTGTAAGCGATACGAAGGTGATCAACTGACAAAAACGTTTCGTATTTTCATGGCTTTCAAGAATATCTGAAGAAATTTGCCACAAGTCGAACAGTTCCTGAAATATACTAAAAAAATGAAATTTCTCTTTTTTTAAATTTTGCATACTGTAAGTGGTACGAAGGCGATCAACTGGCAAAACATGTTTCGTATTTCCATGGCTTTTAAGAATATCTGAATAAATTTTCCATAAGTCAAATAGTTCTTGAAATATTCTGAAAACACTATAATTCAATATTTTTTTTATTTCAGAAGCTATAGGGGATACAAAGTCGTCAACTAACAAAAAAATTTCGCATTTTTATGGTTAATAAAAATATTTGAATAATTTTGTCATAAATCGAACCGTTCCTGAAACATGCTGAAAAAATAAATTAATTTTTTTTATTATTTTCCGAAGCTATAGGGGATGCGAAGTCGGTCAAATTACAAAAAAGTTTTGTACTTTTATGCCTATTAACAATATCTGAACAAATTTGTAATAAATCGAACCGTTCCTGAAATATGCTGAAAAAACTAGATGTTTTACATATTTATAGAGATACGAAATATGCCTACGGAACGCTGAACAAAAATACGTCATTAAAATAACAATGGTTGTGTAAATTTACTTTGCCTTATCAGATTATATTAAATAAGGGCACATCTAACCAAATCTAAGTTTATATTAAAAAATAAACAACAGAAACCAAATGTTAACATTTTTAATTTTTTTCTCACAGACTTCCGGTATTGGGAGACCAAGTTTGTACCATGCGCTGGTGGTGATTTTCCTGGAATTTTTCGCATGGGGTCTCCTAACCATGCCTGTGATACAGGTGTTGAATACGACATTCCCAGATCACACCTTCTTAATGAACGGACTCATCATGGGCATTAAAGGAATCTTGTCGTTTTTGAGCGCTCCTCTCGTGGGAGCTCTCTCAGACGTGTGTGGTCGTAAACTGTTCCTTCTTGTTACTGTATTCTTCACTTGCCTGCCCATTCCTCTCATGACCATCAATACTTTCTGGTTCTTCGCCATGATCAGCATTTCGGGTGTATTTGCTGTGACCTTCAGTGTTGTCTTTGCTTATGTAGCCGATGTAACCGATGAAAAAGAGCGTTCCCTGGCATATGGACTTGTTAGTGCTACTTTTGCTGCCAGCATGGTGATTTCACCTGCTCTTGGAGCTTACCTCATGGAACGGTAACTTTTAATATTTTTTTTTTATAAAAAGTGCCGGGTTTATATTTGATACTTTATTTTGTAGATGGTCGATCTCGTTGGTTGTGGCTCTGGCCACTGCAGTAGCCATTCTTGATGTGTTCTTTATATTAGTGGCCGTCCCCGAGAGCTTGTCGGAAAAGGTATGAATATGCCACGATCACGGTTGTAATAATAGCTAAATATACATTGTTGTGTGCAGGTGCGTGTTTCACCCATTAGTTGGGAACAGGCAGATCCTTTTTCATCTTTACGCAATGTTGGACAAGATCCCACCATTTTGCTGCTATGCATTACCGTTTTTCTTTCCTATTTACCGGAAGCGGGTCAATACAGTTGCATATTTGTCTACCTGAAGCTTGTAATGGGTTGGAGTGCCCCTATGGTGGCCGTTTTTGTCGGACTGGTCGGACTTCTAGCCGTCATGTCCCAACTGTGTCTTGGTATGCTAATGAAAAATCTGGGATGCAAGCATACCATCATGCTGGGTCTGCTCTTTGAGATGCTACAGTTACTGTGGTACGGATTTGGCACCACGACATGGATGATGTGGGCTGCAGGCATGCTTGCGTCCATGAGCTCCATCACCTATCCTGCAATTTCAGCTTTTGTCTCTATATTAAGCACACCAGACAGACAGGGAGTGGTGCAAGGTATGTACACGGCGGGTAAGTTGGAAACTTGATGACGGTTTGCCTTCTATAAATGCAGGTATGGTGACGGGAATGAGGGGCCTGTGTAATGGTTTGGGCCCTGCCATGTTTGGGTTGATATTCTACATGTTCCATGTTGATCTCAATGAAGGCGATGGTGCAGATTCAACGCATGCTACGGAAATACTGCATCCGGAAGTATATTCACAGGTTGGTGTGACGATGTTAAAACGAAAATAATAATTATTCTGTTATTAAAATGACACGGCTTGAATCTATGAATATTTATTTAGATTTTTGCTTAATTTTGAAGGTGCAAATTATTTGTATTGTTTCATTATTATTCTTAGCTGGTGCCAGGACCACCGTTTGTCTTTGGAGCATTTTTAGTTGTGTGCGCCCTTCTGGTTGCCTCCTTCATTCCTTCCAAGAACAACGTTGAAACAAGTGAGTATCCATCCATTGAATATAATTTAAAAAAAACAATACCCAAACGTTTGTTATAGGTATACCATTGGATAGCCACTATGAAATTGAACGTGGTCACAAAGTGGCGGGCACACTCAGCCCGCTCATATCAAGCAGTAGAAGTTTGGAGAATGCCGCAGCTGTTTTGTAATTAGCCGCCCGCCTGTCTACCTGTTTATTATCCTCCACAACTATGCTGCAATAGTTGCATTGTAAACGCCACGGCGAGTATTTTAATGTGCACAAAAGCGGGGTCAGAGACTGTACGAGATGTATCGTGTATTTGTGTTTATCAACAGGAAATGTACGATGATGGAAAATAATGCGTCAACACAAAAACTGTCTTGGTTTACTAGGATCGGATAAAAGTTGAGCATTGCACTTCGGGCTCTGGGATTTCTAGATTGTTGAATAGGGGGCGACTCGTATTTGCACACTTCAAGAATACAGATTAACTTTATGTTTTTTCCTTTTTAAGTTAATTTTGTGTAAGTTGAACTGTTTTTTCGATTTAAAGTCATTATGGTGTTGTAATTTATTATTCGTTCTTAGTTTAAGTTTAGTAGGACTCTTTACAAGTCCCCGAAAGAACACATTATTAACCAACGAAGGTGTTATTAAGAATATTAGCAAAAAACGTACATCCCTGTTGTGGTAAAATAATTTTAAATCTTTTTTTACGTGTTCCTCATTTCCAGTTATAATTTTATGTTTATATTTTATTTCGCACTATTTACTTAGTTTGTATTGTGCGTTTAAAACAAAAACTACTTTTACTAGGTCATGGATGCCGAAATTCCGCTCGTACTGGGTTGGATGGCCCTACGAAAGTTAGTTTTTTTTCAAACACTACATTTGTACCGTGTTATTTTTTTCGTATTGTACAAATTTATTTAGTGCGATTGTGTTCTACAGGATGAGTCAAAAAAAGTGTTGCGTCACTATTATTTCTTGAACTTTGAGATTATCAATTTTTTTCTTAACAAAAGTTGTTGTTAATTAACTGCTGCATAACCTAAAATTATTACCAATTACACTGAGTGCTTTTTATGCCTCTACAAATGGCGCGTTACTTCCTTATTTTAAATGAAACACCCTTTATATTATTGCATTTTTGGGTTCTACATTTCAATTCTAAATATAAATGTATCAAGGTACTATGATCTTAAAATTATCGGTTTTCGACTATCCAAAATATATACATATAGCAGTGATGTGAGTCTCGGTATTTACCAATCGGTAAAATGGTATTTTACCGGTAAAGTAAAATCACATTTTACCGGTAAAATGTAAAATCAATTTCGAGTTGCCGCGCGCAGGCGCAGATATTCGTCGTACTCCAAAACAAAACATTATTTTTCTTGAAAGGGTCGAAATGTTTTGTGGTAGGAAACCTAAATAAAGAGTAATTTCTTTAAACCAATCATATTATAATATAATAATATATACTAAATATTTTTTATTTTTGTTATTAAAAGTTACATCAATTACATTTATTAAGTTTGTTTAACTTTATGTTTATATGCATAAGTTTATTTTATTTTATGTTTATTGCGATTTATATCTTCGTATTTTTTATTTTCGTTATCACATTTTGCTTTGTATTTAATTTAATAATTATAACTGTAACTGTAAGTTACATAACCCTTATATTTTTATAAACTATAAATAATTGTATTTTTGTGTTTTGGTATCAAGTATTAAGTAGACCTGTCGAGTATCTAGTATCAAACTAAATGGTTTTTCATAAGGAATCCAATGATCCATCATTTTTGACGTGAAATTAATTTTACCGGTATTTTACCGTATTTTACCGGTAAAATAATGATTTTACTTACCGTTTTTTATTTTACCGGTAAAATCACATCACTGACATATAGTATATTAAAAAATTATTATTATTTTAGGTACTAATGCATCGTTTTTTTGCATGGAATATTAAAACATTATAAAGTATTTAGCGGTATGTAAAAAACAGCAGATTATTACATAGGGTGTTCAGTTCATAATATAATGTCTAATTTGCAAAGAGAACAACTTCAAACATCAATAGTTTTTGTTTTTCAAAGGGAACACCCTTTATTTTTTAACATAGTCAAATATAGAATTAAATTCTCTTTCAATTTCATTTAGGATTTTATATACCAAATATTAAAATTTCTATGGTTTTTGTTTCTTTTTTTTGATTTTAGCGCAAACTGAAATAACTCAAAAAGCACTCATTTTAAGATCATGGTACCTTTACGCCTTTATATCTAGAATCAAATGTAAAATCTAAAAATGAAGCAATATACCAGGTGTCCGTCTAAACTAAAAAAGTAATGTATAATTGGTAATAATGTTAGATTATGCAGCAATTAATTTCCAACAATTTTTTATTAAGAAAAAAATTGATATTTTCAAATGGTTTATGAAATAATACCAAGGTAACGCTTAAATGACTCTTCCTGTATTTTATTATTATTTATGTGTAAATTTCCCACTCGAGTTGTTCCGAGATTTTTTTGTTGTAACTAAAAATAAAATTTGAAATCTATATGTATTTACCAGTATTAGAATGATAGGTGTGGAAGTTGTCTAGATGTGTTAACAATAATCCCCCTCCTCCGTTGGGTCTAACTCGACGTTTATTTCGTGCCGAATCGGCACGTTTTCTAAAAATCTTTGTTACCTACTTACTGCACCTATTTTGTTGTAGAGGAAGGCAATTAATTGATTATTAATAAATTGTTAATTGTGCAGCTGTTGTAAATATTCCACTTTTAATTTAAAGAGAATGTCTCGGAGTAATTTTGAGACGACGAAAGGAAATTGTTATTAATTTTTAGGAAGCGGGATTTAGGGTATATTAAATAAATTTTAGTGTTTTAACTTGTACACGTACATGACCGACCGTAACCTAACAAGCGTACTTGTGATGAACCGCACGTTTCCCAATGGCGCTAAGCGGGCATTTTCACATCTCCCGGTAGAGGTGTGGCGCAATAAGTGTTAGCACAATTAGGAAATTTTAGCGCCATTTAGAAACTGTACTTGCTTGCGATTAAGACAGAGAGTATTTTAGAAATAAAAGTTACATTTAAGGAAGATGAGTATAAATTGTCAAAAAATAAATTTAAGTTAAAAATGTGATTATCTTATTATTTTCTTTAACCCAACATCCTCGTAACACGTTTTTTCTGTAAGTAATATCCACAGTGGGGGAGTTATCAAGTATTTTCAGAAATCGCCCGCTAGATGCCAGAAGAGCAACTATGTGAAAGCAGATAATTACCAACGTATCCAAAGTTTTAAACGTTAGTAAAAAAAATGGATGGATGGATGGAATATATAATAAAAGGATTTACGAAAAACATTTAATATAACTGAATTACACTTTGTTATAACAAAATGTTTATAGATTACATCTTAACAAAAATAATTTGCTTGATTACAACATAAGCCATACTTATTCGTTACCAAACATATTCCTTGGATAAAAGGGTAACGGCAGAGGATCTCCCAAATCAGGAGGTGTTGGAAGGAGTAAGTTCTCATCGATAACAAAAGTTTCATTCGGTGAAAAATCTCTTTTTGGATGATTACTTAAGCCTAGAATTCGGCAATTTTCTTTATTAGAACTGCTACAATCTCGTTGAGGAAGTGATCGAAAATATTCCTTGGATGCAACCACAGCAGGCATTTCATTTGTTTTTGAGCGAATTGCTTCTTTTTCCTGACGGTTACCAGGTAAAAATTTTTGTGGTGTGGCCACGTTTCCAAAAAAAAGGCATCTTGTAGTTCCAATATTGTCACGAACAATGTTTCCGGAAGTCTTGCTGGGCCGACGAGGGACGAGTACGTCCCTGTTTTTGTGCATGAAATTGTTTTGGATGTCTTCAAAAATAGGAATGGTGTTGTTACTAAACAGCGATGTGACACCTCTACTTTCCATTTGATCCATAATTGCAGGGGGTATTTTTAAATTTTCATTAAAATTAAGCGAACGGTTAAACATTGAACTATCGACATCACAAACAGATGTATTGTAAGAAATATCAAATTTCTTCTTATCAAAAAAATCTAAGTTTGTTACAGTCGTTCCGTCAAGTTCGAAAACAACATTGGAATCAACTCTTGCTTGTAATATGCACGGTTTCAATTCCGTTGTACAACCAGTGAGGATTGGTTGGCGTAATTTCTGCCTGTGTGGGGTTTTGTATAGCCAGTTGGATTTCGGAATTAATTGAGGGATTGTAGTTTGTAAATTTCCTTCCATCTTATTTTTGGATTTGGTTGGCGCTTTGGTTTCCACTTCTAAAGAGGAACTGGCCAAAACTGTGTTAATTTCTGCTACCAACATTGTAATTTTTTTCATACATTGAGCTGTTCTATCGCTTAAAGTTACCAAACGCAACTGTTCTTGTAATTTTTTATTAAAGCACTCGTGATTAGCTTCTAATTTATTAGTTTTTAACTGTGGATTGATCACACTGTAATTAAACGCTGAAGTGCTCTTTTTTATATTTTCCTGGACGTCTTGCTTGGTTATTGCTTGTTGAAAAAGGCAGTTTATTTCTTTAAAAATGCTTTTATTACCACCACCACCGTTTTCATTTGTACCTTGTTCTTTATTTTTTTGCGGAAATACGTCTTGTTGTGCTTCTAATTTTACATAATAATCTGTTAT
Organism: Ctenicera cuprea; assembly: GCA_958336395.1. Lineage (NCBI taxonomy): Eukaryota > Metazoa > Arthropoda > Insecta > Coleoptera > Elateridae > Ctenicera > Ctenicera cuprea. The sequence continues at coordinate 329,741 of OY284493.1, forward strand.
GCAGTCAAAATGTGTTTGAGCATTAGGACTTTGCTTAGTTTTCACGTACTGGGGGCTTTGTTCCAGTTCAGTGCTGCTTACCGACACAGTCCGTAAAAGTGCATGTAAATCTTCATTTAATAAATGGCAATTTTGTTTCTTAAATGTGCAATCTGAAAATTGTAACTTAGATACAAAATAATGTTAGTTATTTGGGGGAAAATACCTTTTGCATTTTTTCGAACAGTTTTAGATTTCATACCTTGGCTAAAAAAGTCCAAAGGCACCTGAAAGCAATAACATTGAAAAGAATGAAAATATGTTTTCTGTATCTTACCGTAACCCTTTTGGAAACAGTTTTGTCGCAACTAGAGCTAGTATTTTCTTTGTTATTACGTTTACGCTTAGAAATCTTCGCAAAATCCACTTGAGGTACATTTTTCCCATTGGCTTGCCTTTTAGCACCCTTGTTCATATTTTCGCACTTATTATTTTGAGCTCTTCGCTTATTCTTGTACATTCTCGCAAAAAAGAGTCAACAATAACTAGTTTAACTAATAAAATTCCAAATTCGCACCCACAATATTTATGTTTACAGTAAATTAATAATAATTTGCTCAAACTTTTAAAATTGTCATAAATATTTTTTATACTGGACTTAATTCATACATGAATAAAGTTTTTGACGATTTATATAACAGCGTTTCTCAACTTATGGTCCTCGCGTCTGTGCTATCTGGTCTCGGATAAATGGTATCGACAACTATACCGTAATCTTGAAATATATGTAATTTTATACTACCAATTGTTTCTAACATATTTAAAACATGTGCAAACGATTTGAGCTATTTTATTTTATTAGACATGAGATCTCAAATTGATAACGTACAAAGAAGTTAATTTAAGTTTTTTTAGTAGTTCTCGGCGGTCAGACTGTGATAGGATAAATTAACAACGAGTTAAGTGCAATTAAATAAATACGTTTTCAAAAATTACAAATTCCAGAGGTTTGAACTAGATTCAAATGGACAACTAACAATTCTTAGGGACAACTGTTAAAAGTTGTTAATGTAGTCGCAATTTTGAAGGTACTGAATTCAATAGTGCTAATACCTCCCTTTATATAGTATACCTTATATTTTAAGTACTATAGTATACCTACTTCTCTTATATTTTATTATTATTCTATCTGTTTTACGATTATGTGGTATATTATTGCAAATTAGTAATAAATAACTGTAATGCTATGCATTATTTAAATTTGCTAATCAAAACAAATTTGTAAAACACCCGCTTTTAACCGAATTTTTACTAAAAACCTTCTATAATTTTGCATAAAATATCCAAGCATTAGTAATTTATAATTTTCACGATTTAAAACATTGACATATATTTTCGCTGGTTTTCCACCTATAAATATGTAAAAGTTTCCTTAAGCTGTTGAGAACTGCTGGTACGTAAACATTTTTCATATAAACCATCTTTCATACGCAGGTGCAGATAGAGTATGTAAGTATTACAACTGCATCTACTAAAAATGTAATAAGATATGTAGCGCTAGCAAATTTTCTTGCGTGAAAACCCTATAAAAGAGTTTCTTCTTGTGTAGTTTAGCTAACTACATAACACTACTGAACAGTGCTTCGAACAGAGGGTGTCACTTCACGCACCTACCATAAACATCCCAAAATAATGAAAATCAATAAAGCTGGGTGAACATATAATCCCCCGTTTGCCGCTGCTCAGACCCCAACGAGATTTCGGTAAATTTCGAATTAAAAAATGTTTAAGAGTGGCGAGATATCGTGTCTGTTAGTTTATGAACGAAACCGCGATTTACCGTGACACAAATGTACATAAAAAAATAAACAAATTAAATTTTTTACTGGGAAAAAGGTATTGCTCATTTCATTTCATGTTATAAAATGAAGAATTTCGTTAGATTAATAATAAAACCTATTAACGAGTGTTTATTATTATATATTAAAACGTTACGAATTTAAATTAATTACGAAATAACCAAATTAACAGAATGGTTGTGATTTAAATGAAAAAAATCAATAAGTAGTACCTATATCCAATAAATAATTAAATAAATAATAAAAAAATGCGCTATATATTAATTAGTAAAATTGTTGTGCTATCGTCGTTTTTGACTACTTGTCAATTACAAAAACCTAACGTGGATAGCCGAAGACACGATGTGTACATTGCCGGATTCTTTCCCTTTGGTCGGGGTGTAGAAAATTCAAATACAGGTATGTTAAAACTCCACTATTATTAAATTTGACATTATTTTGAATGATATTTAAGGTCGTGGAGTGATGCCAAGCGTCAAGTTAGCTCTGGACCATGTAAACGAACACTCGACAATTTTAAGAAATTACCGACTTCACATGTGGTGGAACGATACTATGGTGAGAGATAGTGTAACCGATAATTTTTTGTTTTTAAAATGAAGCAAAACGAAACACTGTTTTAATTCACAGTGTAATGCAGCGGTGGGTGTTAAAGCCTTCTTCGATATGATGCATAGTGGTCCGCATAAATTGATGTTGTTTGGAGCTGCATGTACACATGTAACGGATCCAATAGCTAAGGCATCGAAACACTGGCACTTGACACAGGTAATTATTATAATAACTAGAACTAAATCAGTATTGTACATTTTTTTTCTAGTTATCTTATGCAGACACGCATCCAATGTTTACCAAGGAGAGTTTTCCAAATTTCTTTCGCATTGTACCATCAGAAAATGCGTTTAATCCGCCACGGCTATCGCTACTGAAGGAATTTAATTGGACTCGAGTTGGAACTATTTACCAAAATGAACCTAGATATTCCTTGGCACATAACAGGTTTGTTTATAACAAACTAAATTATAATTTCTCTAATAATTATGAATAAATTAATTTAGATTAGTTGCTGATTTGGATACTTTAAATTATGTCGTGGTTGAAACACAAAGTTTTACAAACGAAGTGAGCTCTGCATTAGGCAAATTAAAGGAGAAAGACACCCGAGTTATTCTTGGTAAGATAATTTTGCAAATTAAAACTTTAATTGAACGTAATAACGCATTTTAGGCAATTTTAATGAATATTGGGCCAAAAAAATATTCTGCGAAGCATTTAAGTTAGAAATGTACGGCCGGAAGTACCAATGGATTATTATGGGGACTTATGGCGAGCAGTGGTGGCGCAAGTGGGATCCAGATTCCAACTGCACTGAAGAGGAAATAGAAACTGCTTTGGAACAGACAATTCTTACCGATTTGCTGCCTTTATCAACAAGTGGAGAAATTACAGTTTCTGGAATTGTATGTTTGCAACAATATTTTATATTTTTGCAGCAAACTTATAATAATCCGTCGTTACAAAGCTGGGGTTTCACCATATCCCACACACCATATAAGCTAACAAATGTCTGTTAGTGGCGTGCTCAGCAACATCTTAAAAACAATATAAGTTTATTTTACAATTTTCCGGGAATTTGTATTTAGTTTTTTTTTAAGTTATAACCAGTTGATTTGGCTTGGGGTGTATTACACCCCATCTTAACACTACCATTGTAATTTTCTCTTACACAAATGTCAGGGAAAAAAACCCCACCTTAGTGTTGCTCTTATAGGGTTTTAGAAAAAAAAAAGTTGGGGATTATTACACCTCACCTAGGGTTTAGAAAAAAAAGTGGGGATTATTACACCCCATCTTAGTGTTGCCATAAACTATTAATTTGTGGTATTGCTCTTTTAATTTTTTATAAGAAAAAGTTGTTTACTACACCCCACCTTAGCATTGCCCTTGTGGGTTTCTAGAATAAGAAAGTTGGGGATTATTACACCCCACCTTAGTATTACTCTTGTAGGTTTTTATAAAAAAAAAAAAAGTTGAGTATTATTACACCCCACCTCAGTATTGCCCTTTTTAGAAAGAAAAAGTTGTAAATATCACACCCCACTTTAGTAATGCCCTTGTAATTTTGTCTGAGAAAAAGTTGTGGTTTACTGCACCCCATCTTAGTATTGCCCTTGCAATTTTGTCTGAGAAAAAATTGGGGTTTAATAAACCCCACCTTAGCCTTTGAGGTTTTTAGAACAAAAAAAGTTGTGGATTATTACACTCTGCCTTATAGTATTGCCCTTGCAATTTGGTGTGAGAAAACAATAGCGGCTGGTTAATTATATTTAGTTCATTATTTACAGACCGCAGATGAATATAGTACGGAGTACGATTCACGAAGAGGCAAGGAGTATTCACGATTCCATGGTTACACGTACGACGGTATATGGGCCGTGGCACTGGCTATCCAACATGTGGCACACAAGATTCGGTTCCATAAGCGCAACGAGACTGTTATCGACTTTCGATACAGAGATCCAATATGGGAGAATCTTTTCTTGGACGCATTACATAACACCAGTTTCGAAGGTTAGCCCATTTAGATTCCTCGAAATATTTGCATATATTTTAATTTCAATCGGCATTAGGTGTAACTGGGCCCGTCCGATTTTACGACAACGAACGCAAAGCGAGCATTCTTCTCAAACAGTTTCAAGGTGGAATAGAGGTGAAGGTTGGAGAGTACAGCGCTGCCACGCAACATTTAGATTTAACTTTGGGTAGCCCATTGAAGTGGATTGGAAGGTACAAAACATGTCTACTGTAGAAGAATATGTTAAGGACATCTAGCGGATGTTAAAAATTCAATAATTTAATATCCATTTGATGTTCATACATGGATATCCATTCGATATCCACTACACACATACCTAGCACGTCCATGGACGTACGGACATAAAATGTACTAAAAATGGACATCTTATGGATATCCTGTACTATATGGGAAACATGTCCATTATCATTTGATATTACATTTTATTTTTGTAGACAACCTCCGAAAGACAGAACTTTGCTGATAATAGAACACACACGTGTTAACAAAACGGTCTATGCTATTCTGGCATCTCTGGCCGTGTGCGGTATAATAATGGCAGCTGTTTTTCTGGCCTTTAATATCAAATACCGTAACCAACGTTATATCAAGATGTCCAGTCCCCAGCTTAACAATTTGATCATAATTGGCTGCATGCTGACCTATACGAGTATAGTGTTCCTTGGCCTAGATTCTGGACTTTCCAGCGTGGGTACGTTGTTGCTGCTAGTTTAAGATTCTGTCTCATTTGTTTTTTTCACAGACGCATTTCCTTATATTTGTACGGCACGTGCTTGGACATTAATGGCAGGGTTTTCTCTTGCATTCGGGGCAATGTTTAGCAAGACATGGCGCGTGCACTCAATTTTTACTGATGTGAAGCTCAACAAAAAGGTTATAAAAGATTACCAACTGTTTATGGTTGTAGGTGTATTACTTTTTATCGATCTAGCAATAATGACTACTTGGCAAGTGGCAGATCCATTTTATCGAGAAACTAAAAAGATGGAGCCGTATGTGAGTACTACTTACGTTACTTTTTATTAATTACTAGTGTTACCCCAACACACAATGCACTGACAGACAGCGTTGACAGAACCGGCGAAATGTCAAGTCACGTGATGCATTAGTTCCAATAATGACACGCGACGTTATTGTAGATGGCGCCCCAAGTGACGCGCGTCTAGCCGACCTTCATATATATTATAAATTAAAATAATTATTATTAAAAAATCGACGTAGAATAAAAATATAAAAATGTTTCATGTTCCATCTGTGGATAAGAGACCTTTCATTTAAAAAAAAAATGGTCCAAATTGGTGAAGCGGTAGCCGCTTGAGGAACCGGAGAAAAAAAACCTTTGTGCTTTTATATATGTTATTTATTGACGCCAAAAAATATTTTCTAAATTTTTGAGGTCAAACGTGTTTTCTTGACGTCATAAATAGATTTTTGACGCAAAAAATCATTTTTTGTGTGCGATTCTAAGATATCCCCTGTGCCCAAAAGATTTAATCTTAACAAATGCATTTTAGCCACACCCATCTAGCGAAGACATAATTATTATTCCGGAGAATGAGTACTGTGCCTCTGAACAAATGACCCTTTTCGTGGGCTCGATTTATGCTTATAAAGGGCTTCTTATGGTACGTACTGAAGTGTTTTAAATAGAAAATTTTGAAACAATCCCTTCTAGATATTCGGTGCATTTTTGGCATGGGAAACACGACATGTATCTATACCCGCACTCAATGACAGCCGTCATGTGGGTCTATCAGTTTATAATGTGGCTATTATGTGCATCTGTGGTGCTGCTGTCGCTCTTGTGTTGGTCGACCATCAAGACGCAATGTTTCTGATCATAGGTAGGTAATTAGTTAATTAATTTTCTATTTATCATAAATTCTCTCTTTACCAATCCATTTCAGGTGTTTTTGTGATGTTCTGTACAACCGCTACGTTATGGCTTGTTTTTGTACCAAAAATGGTTGAACTGAAAAGAAATCCTGGAGGTTCTATAGACAAACGTATTAGAGCTACTCTTCGCCCCATGTCGCAATCTCGCAGAGGCTCCAGTGCCACCGAATTAGAACACAGACTGAAAGAAGTTAAAGCTAACAATTCACGGTATCGGAAAACTCTGTTAGAGAAGGAGTCCGAACTACAGGTGCATTCTTGACCAAACATTTTTTTTGTCAGTTTTATACAATCTGTCTTTGCAGATGTTGATAAAGAGACTTGGTAACGAAGCAAGGGAAATATTAGATTCGCGCACGGATTCCATGAGCGACACAAATCGTCTTTCCGTACCACTTTTACGTAAAGAAGCCCCTAGTGCCACAGAAACCAGTGATATTACTTCGATATGCAGCCTTAGCTCGCAAGACTTTCAATCTTTACATCATTCGGACAGTCAGAAGTAATATTACTGTGCAATTTTCAATCATTTCAAATTTTAAGTGTTCAACTGTTTAGGAAGAAGAAGATGCAGGCAAGTGATTCCCCTAAAATTGTCACCCCATCTATACAACTGCAACATAATAAAACGCACGATTCTCAAGATTCAGAAGACAAAGTCACAGTTCAAAATGGCAACATTGCAAAAGAAAGTACGAATAATCAGTGTGTAAAACATTCGGTATCGGAAAGTAATTACAATGCATGTCGAGAGACACAAAAAATTGTGACACCTAAACAAGATACCATCGAGTCAACTAGAAGTGTTGTTGCAAACTCAGAACATCACAACAGCAAAGTACTGGCGTTGTCGGATAGTGTGACGCCCACTCCCGAAAGGCGACTCTCGAAAACGACAGAACTACAGCAGTATACCGACAAGCGACGGGCAAGTATGAGATCTGATGTGGCAGAACAGCAAGACAGTGCTGCCTGTGGCAGAAGAGTAAGCGTGCCAACAAGCAGATTGACCCCGAAAAAGAAATTAGAAGGTGGCCAACATGTAGTAGCTAAAAGTGAACTATGGGACACCGGCAGCCAACACAGATGCACGAAGAGCCATCAGAAAAGCAGCAGGATCAGTGTTTCACAGGATGAAGGTAACGTTTTATTTTTTCTAATCATGTAATAGGTATTTTAAATAATCCACCTCTAGTAGACCATGGATGCAGCATTTTTGTTGATCTCACCTAGTGTAGCATAAGTATTGAATGCCAACCTCACCCAGTATAGCATAGGGCTTACAATGTCAATCCCACTCACTATAGCACATAAAGCACTACTCCTTCCTCTACATTCACATGGCCTGCTAATTTGCCCTCACTTCCGATGAAGCCCCACCTCTGGGCGCAGTAAAACACTATTACTTCCAAAGACCCGCGAAGTCTCATCCATTTCCTGTTAATTCTTTCTATGTGATCTGCGAAGCTGCGCCCACTAACTGTTGTTAATCCCTTTCATGTGACCTGCAAAGCCCCGCCCTCTTCCAGTTAACCCCTACCATGTGACCTTCGAAGTTCCGCCCTCTTTAACCCCTTCCATGCGACCTGCGAAGTCTTGCCCACTTACTGTTATGCCCTTTCACGTGTTCTGCGAAGTACCGCCCGCATCCTGTTAATCCCTTTCCTGTGACTTGCAAAGCCCCGCCTACTTCCGGTTAACTCCTTCTGTCTGTTTTGCGAAGCCCCGCCCACTTTCTGTTTATCCCTTCCATGTGACCTGCGAAGTCCCGCCCACATCCTGTTAACCCTTAAACTCTGTGACCTGCGAAGTTCCCCTCAATACTACTATTAGTCTATTACCCAAATGCAGGGAAACATCTGCATGCATCTTGGCTACTTTTTTTACTATAAAAGAATTCCCCGTTAGCACAGTTTCTTACCGTGGAAAAACATTTAATAAATTTGGAATAAAGCCAACTTGTATTTATTAGAATTGTATTTAAAAATTTTATAATTACAGATGACAGTTTAATCCATCGGTCTGTTTCCGAAAGAAATCGACATACTTCTTCGCAAAAAAGGGAAAAGAGTCCCAGCAAAAAAGACACCCATTCCTCTGGTATATGTAATCAGCACAGTAGCAAGCTGGGATATTATCAGTCGACGCCTAACGTAGCTGCTCTGAAGCCTGGCGTTGTATCTGCTGGAGCACCCGTTCGTGAAAAATCGATTCATAATGCAACTTCAGAGTCGGAGTTGTTGGATCGAGAAATCCTACCCATTTTCCAGAAACTTTTGACAGAAAAGAATAAAAGTCAACATAATATTAACTACTCATTTGGACGTTCTTGCCCCAACATTTCCATCAAGTGCGACATTGTCGAGTATTTGTAATTTCCCAAAGAATTATCTCTCTTGGACATTTTTAAAGCGGCATACGTTGCGAACTCACCTCGATATACCGTAGTCGATTATATAATTCCCGAATTTTTATTATTACGTTGTTAGCGTCGTTTCACGAAATTTTTAATTTGGCTTCGTTTTTGACGTTGTCCAAACGGATATGTGGATAGGTGCACAAAGATCTCTTCATGGTTGTGTTTTATCTAGTCAATGTTGTAATATTCTAAAGTTTAGATGCATAAGTGTTTCAATATTAAGTATTACTAATATAACAATTTTAAAGGTTATGTTGTTATTTTTAAAAAACCCACCATTTTAATAGGTTATAGCTACAACTACCAATAAAAATTATAATGTCCAATAGCCACGCCATTTGCAGCGTGGCTGCCCAGACATTATCGCTAAAAACATCCCAGGGAGCGTAAGCAGTAGTTTTCCACCATGTACACAATGAAAAAACAAATTAATAAAACTAAATATAAATTAAAATTTTATAAAAAGTTGACCCTCTAAAGTCTAAGGGATAATACACAAGTCCACCTTCGCGATACACGAATTCCCATTCACAGCGTTACCGCATTTGTTAATAGCAAATGTTTAAATATCTGATATAGGGCCAGCGGGTGGTCTAGTGGTTAAAGTCCCTGGCTTTGAAACTAGACTCCCAACGGCAGTAGGTTCGAGTCCTCTGTCCGTCGGAAATTTTTCTGAATAAGTTAAATCCGGCGTGTCCATGGATGGTGTGGTGTGTATGTTGCGTTGCATGTCTTTCAGGGGTGGGGCATGTTAGACCGGTATATAGCACTTAGTGTGCTGAGCCCGGGTAAGGGGGTGGGTTGGGAATCATGGAGTCGTTCTCACGCACGGCCTCATGATTCCTAAAAATAAAAATAAAAAAAAGTCTGATATAGTGACCGTCCTATGAACGCATTCTGGCACTGAACTATAGTTCAGTGCATTCTGGCAACACTGTAGAAGGCTAGGAGAGAAAGTGTCTACACATACTCTAACGGATATTTTTACGTTGTCTAGAAGCTTTTCCTCTACGCTAATTTCGATATTTCTACAGTCGTAAACTACAAAAAGAAACACTTAAATTTAATGTATTACAAATACAGTTTTGCCTCCCCCCCCCCCCCCCCCCCCCCCATTATGCTGGCGATTCTTAGCAAATATTATAAAATATATAAGCATTCGCTGCTAATAGCTGTCAATTTTTTTTGTTACCGTTTTTTCTTTTTTCTTAATTATAATGGTTAATTTATAATATGTTTTTATAGTGAACGAGGTGGAAGTCTACTGTTTATGCTTCTTGGGATGTATTTATCAATAATGGCTGCGCCGTAGCGCAGACGAAGCAACACTGCAATTGGCGCGGCAGTGGAACGTTTATAGGTCTCGCGCATTTTAGGGATGAATGTGTCTAAACACACTTTAACGGTAATTTTGCGTGTCACTTAATAATAGGCTACGTTGTTTGCATGGTATTCATTTTTACGCACACCGACCTCGATATGGCCTTGGTACAATGCCATGTATTGCCTTTGTATTGTGTACTTAAAAAATGGCGGCGTGCGAGTGCGGAAGTATTGATTCTGCGGACGCTGAGAACAAGTTAAAGGTAATGGTACATATAATAAATGTAAAATTCATCGAACCGATTGTTAAGAGTAGTGGTTAACTCAGTGCACGTGTCCGTAATTTGTCGATTTTTTTGAGCGGCATTGAAGCAACAGACTAGAACAAGTTTATTATATAAAATTAGGTAACATCGATAAAGAACGTGCTGGCCCATTATTTTAACATTGTTCAAAGGTCGTTCAAGGAATGACTCAACAATCCGCGAACGAGTTTTGTGTTTTAATTGCTGCGATCACGTGTCGTTAATTGTTGGCCGATTTGTTTTAAATTGAATCGTTTTATAGAAGAGGGGACCATTCCCATCGCCGGGTTTTTCCAAAATATTGTTAGAACGCGAGTTTTATTGACAAAAGTATTATTAAAGCATTTCCGAACGTATGTATCCAGTTTTTGCAAGGGATATTAGCAGTGTTTACTTTTCTAAACTGCAAACAGTAAGTATGTTCTTGAAAACGTTGCTTTGAAATTATTTTGAAATCGTACACGTGGAAAACTTGCATTTTATTGATAATTGTTGTAAATTTATTGTTTTGTATATGTGGGTTTTATACGATCATAAATGTGCAATACAAGTTGTTAAATTGATAAAAGAAATCTATGCTTAGTTAAAGTTCGATGATGAAATTTAATTTTGATTATTTTTGCAGCGCACAAATATAGAAAACTGTTGGAAATTGCAACGGTTAGTTAGAGTATGATATAAAGAGAACGCAAAGTGCTGAAATTCTAACCATGGCCATAGCAGACAGTAACGTATACAACAATGACCTGACGTATCCCAATCCCGATAACAATAAGTGTCTCATATATAGATTATTTGGTGAGTTGCAGCTACAGAATAATATTATTATTTGTTGTTGAATTGATTTTATCTAATGGATTTGTAATGACAGTTTTTTTGTAATTATTAATTTACGTTCCATGAATTGAGATTACGCAAAAACTTATCGGCCTTGACATCATTGAAATATTTGTGTTGATTTATTACGTATTAATTCCAATTTTATATGGAATGGAAATTTTTCTAATTCATGCAATTTTTATTCACAGTGAGTGTGCATTTCTAACTCGCTTATTATTAACGTTACAGAATTGATCAAATAAGTTTCTAATTTTTTTTGCTGATATCAAAAATGCAACCAGAAAAACAATATTTTCTTGAATTTATTTTGGTATTAATATAAATTATAAAATATTCTTTGCTTTTTCAAAACAAAACAAAAGTCATATCATTCTTAGGCAATTGTTTTGCTATGGTTACGATGTAAACAATATTGTTATGGTAAAAATGTATCCTTATACAGGGTGCCCCAATAGTGTGTGGAATTCTTCCATAGCTCTATTAATATTAAAGATAGAGGAAAATTAGAAATACAAAAGTTGTTGGTATTTAACTGCTGCATAACTTAAATAAGTTGCGCCCATACAGCCCATATTAGTCATAAAACGTCAAAATTATTGCAAAATTGCGAATAACTCGAAAATTGTTAATTATAGGATAATTTTATTGTACCTTCTTACTTTTATACTTGGAATGAAATGTGGATTATTAAAATGCAAGATTATACACGGTGTTTCATTTAAAATAATGAAGTAATGTGTTGTACAAGCACAACTAAATACTCAGTATAATTGTAAATAATTTTAGATTATGCAGCACTTAATTATCAACAACTTTTATTAAGAAAATAAATCGAATGTTTTTAATAATTTATGAAATAATAGTGGGGTGACACTTATTGTATAACTCGCCCTGTATGGGAAATTTTTTCCCGAATCCGTGTTCTATTTAAACAAAAATCATGTTTTATTGAGTATCTCAAAAATGCGATTTTTTTCCGATTTCAAATTTGTAACCGGCAGATAAAGCTACAATTATTTGCTTATTTGGGCGACTATGTAGAGATGTTTTTTTTTTGTTACGAAGATGATTTCAAGAGGTTTATGTCGAGTGGGACTTCCAAACTTTATTTACAAATCATTCACTTAAGTACTTCCGTTATCACTAATCTTATCAATTCTTACGCACCCAAATGCATTATCTCATTAAAAAATTAGGTCAACATTCCTAATAGATGTGTAAATGATTTTATGATAAAACTAACGGATTAATTTTGATTTTGCCTCTGTGCTGTCAGGACAGGTGCCGGCTCGCTTTGTTCTTTATTTGTTGTCATGGTCGGGATTTCTGGTTTCTTTTATGATGAGGACCGACATAAATTTGGCTATTGTGGCCATGGTAGAGGATCCCAAACAATCGGATATGGGTAACTCTACAGAACAGTATTGCTACACATTAGAAAGTCAAACAGACAACTTTAGTCAGAATTTAGCAACGGTGAGTAAATTTGACAAATATTGCTTGCTCTGTATGATAAATGCTACTACTTTCCTTTTACCACATGACCTGCCAAGTCCCGCCTACTTCCTGTTTGCCCTAACCCGTCTACATGATGGTAAAACACTCCTTGCTTCACTAACACATAACCTTCGAAGTCCCACCCCCTTCCTGTTGGGCCCCACCTCTGCACAGTAAAATACTGCTGCTTTCTTTACTACCAAACCACTTTAATTAGGTAATTTAAATATCTACAGGATTATGGTGGTACATTGCAATGGTCAGCGAACGTTCAAAGTTATGTATTGGCTTCGTTTTACTGGGCATACATAGTTTCACAAATTGTCGGAGGTTTAGCCACTCAGAAATTGGGAACAAAACGAGTGTTTGGGTATGCACAGGTTGCTACAGCCCTCTGCAGTCTTTGTATTCCCTGGGCCAGCGAAACTCACTATGGTTTGGTTATCATGCTTAGGAGTATTCAAGGATTTGCATCTGTAAGTATTTTTCGTTTAAATTTCTCTAAATAATACTTTCAGTTTACACATATTTTAGGGTTTAACTTGGCCTGCAATGTATGCATTGGTTGGACACTGGATTCCCGTACCAGAAAGAAGTCGTTTTATGTCCAGTTTTCAGGGATTTAGCATAGGCATCGGTATAACGTACCCGTTGTGTGGATTTCTTATTGCAAAACTAGGTTGGAGGTCAGTTTTCTACACGACAGGATCCGTTGGTAAGGTCCCATTTTATTTTATTGATTGTTACGGTATTATTTCTTTTTTTACAGGTTTAAGTTGGTGTGTTATATGGTACTTGTTGGCATTTGATAGTCCCGAAACCCATCCTCGTATTTCGCTCAGTGAACAGCAATATATAAGGGAAAATACAGTCAACACTTACTTAGCCAGTAGACAGCAGAAGGTGCCATGGGGATCTATTTTTCGATCTTTACCGGCATGGGCGATTGGAATCACTACTTTTGGACGCATTTGGGTCCATTACACTTTTATTATACCGGGACCGAAATACATGAAAAGTATACTAGGTTTTAGTATTGAAAAGGTATGTTTGTAGTGCTATAATACTAATTATTTTAGTACCCCCGCTATTACTCATCTGCTCACTTTCAGCTGACCTAATATGTGTGTCTCGCTCATTTCCTGTTAAGCCCCATTCCTGTGCAAGGTCCCACCCCTCGACATGGTAAAACATTGCGTAGTTGCCTTCCCATGGAAGCTACAGCGCGCTCGCCGTATATAGTGAATGTTTGTTGAAGACACCATGAAACAACATAAATTTAAACGGTTGAAAAATAATCATTTTTCTAAAAAAATGTTGGTGTAGGTTTAATTAAAAAATTCGCCACAAACCTCCTAATTGAGGTATTTTAAATGTAAGGTTTGTTTTAAAAAGCATAGATGACGCTTTTAAACAGTTTGAGAAATTTTTGAAATTTTTTTTAGCGCCGTTTGGAAGTAAAATGCAGTAAATTTTTGCAGCTTTGTTATAGAATTTTAAGTTTTCACCAGTGGCGTTCGTCATCTAGTGCCAGGATCTATGCGGGCACAGAGTATGTTATACTCGGATGTGTCCCGAAGCTATGTGGAAAAGGAGAACACCATTGCCACAGCGCCGAAACCTGCAATTTTTAAGTCCAGCCTTGCAAAAAGTTCAAGCTTAAAAATTTCAAATATTCATGAAAAATCCCCTAATTGAGATATTGATTTAGGGTTTGTTTTCTGTAAAAAGCAGAGATACTTTTAAAAAGTTTGGAAAAAAAAATTGAAATCTTTTTAGCGCCGCCTTGAAGTTAATTCAAAGTTGAATCATTTTGTGCACTTGAATTTTAGAAATACAAATTTTCACCAGTTACATTTGTCGCCTGGTGCAAGAATCAAACTGTGCACCCAATATGTTATACCCTAATATGTCCCAAAGCTATTTGCAAAAGCACAATGGCATCATTTTCATAGCGACGTAAAGTACGATTTTTAAATTGACTGCAAAAAACCTTTGTTTTGTATACAGGCTGTGTCAGAAGTTTTATGACTTGGATTTCTCCCGTGCAGGGATGTAGATCACGACGAGCTGCACAAACCCCATCTCGCTAGCCAGCCAGGTATCGGAGTTACGTTGCGTCAAAGAAAAAATTTGGCGCTCTCTGGCGATGAAATTCGCAACTTTTCGTAAACCAGTGCCATTCGTGAACATTGGTCGATCGATCTGTTCCTGCTTTCGATATATTATAGTTCGGGGTGGGGGCTGAATTTTCCCAAAGTTTGAAATTTTTCCATTCATAAATGTAAATTTTCGACTGTCTCATAAATTTTGTTTGGCCGGTGGGGCTGCAAAAGATTTATGAACTGGATTTCTTCTATAAGTGGTTGTGTGCGGTTCCTTCATGCGTTGAATGGTGTTCTGTTCTACTACTAACCCAATTTGAAACAAAGCGGCAGGCAAAAGAAAAAAAAAGTTTGGTGCCTTCTAGCGGCCGAACCGAAAAGTTGGCGACAAAACATTGCAGAACGTTCAAAAGTTCGAGCCAAGGACTACCGATTCCCCTATTTCGATATTGACCAAAAGCCATTTTTCCTCGTTAACCTTCCCCCCTCGGCCCGTTCATGAATTTTGATCCCGTGTGATACGATTTAAAAAAACATAATTTTGTTATTCTAGAATGGACTGTTGTCTGGAGCACCGTTCATATGCAGCTACTTGGCATCTGTGTTGTTTTGTTATGTTGCCGACAAGCTAGTGACTCGCAACATACTTTCACTAACGAATGTCAGGAAAATCTTTACTGCATTAGGTAACGTAATACCAAAAAAAAAGTGAAATGCCTAAGATAAATTTAATTTTTGCAGCTCAAGTTTTACCGGGACTTCTATGCATATTGATTGGTTATCTGGGTTGCGATATCACCGCCATCTTGGTAATATGGTTTATCGCGGTGACGATGATAACAGCGGCCTATGCCGGGGCGATGGCTAACATTGTCGATATAGCGCCTAATTTTGCCGGGCCTGTGCTCGCATTTGCTCAGACTGTACATATGACTGCGAGTTTCATTAGCCCTCTTGCCGCTGGATATTTAACTAAGGATGGTGTAAGTTTTTAAAAATGTACAGGGCAAGTCATGTAAGTGTCACCCTACTATTATTTCTTAACTATTGGGAATATCACATTTTTTTCTCAATAAAAGTTGCTGATAATTAACCAATAACCTAAAATTATTGCTAATTTTTGAAAAAACAATTCTAAAACCACTAATTTTAAGATCACAGTACCTTGACGCTTTTATATCTGTAATTAAACATAGATACTAAAAATGCAATAATATGCAGGGTGTTCCATTTAAAATAACAAGAATGTGCTGTACAGGCATAAATAAACGCCCAGTATAATTGGTAATAATTTTAGGTTATGCATCAGTTAATTACCAACAACTTTTATGAAAAAAAAGAAAATTGATATTCCCAATAGTTTTGGAAATATTAGTGGGGTGGCACTTAAATGTAATTTAAAGTGTGTTACTTAAAGTTGAATTTTTTTGCAGTACACTTTGTCTGCATGGCGTAATGTATTTAATCTAACAGCTGGTGTGGCCATAAGCACTTACGTCGTTTATCAGATATGGGGTACGGGGGAGGTAAGTGCATGTTACGATGTATTATAGCGTGTCGTGCAATCATTGTGTTTTAATAGATTCAGCCTTGGAATTACACGGCCGATTCAATTAATGCACCAGAAAATGAGCTAATGATTCACAAGGAGAATGGAATTGTTGTCACTCCTCCGAATGGAACTGGTAAAAAATTGGAGGAAAGTAACGGAACAATCACATGAAAGACTTACTTACACTCCTGTTTCGACTTTGACATGCCAAGACTAGTAGTGATGATAGATTTTTAGTATTTTAATAAGTATTTTTTTTGGTTCGACCAATTCTCACTTGTAAAGACCAAATTTTGATTGTTTGCGTGCGAGAATGTTGATAAAGTGTGAATTGTGGATTTTGTGATTGTTATTGCGTACATTTAGGTATATTTTAAATCAGGGTTTTTATGCAACAAGTTCTCTCTTTTTATAGTCAGTAGTTTTTTAATTATTTTATTTCATTTTTATATACATACGGTTTGTAGGTGATGAGGGTTTAAACGGGCATTCTATTTACTTATATATGTATATATATATATATACACATATTTTTTGGCCCGTACTAGCTGCTAGCAATTAAGTGGAGCATTTTTGCTCATTATTCCTTAACGTGTTTGTTGTGATAAAAGATTCACGTGCAACGGAAAACACTAACTAAGCGGCGAGACCACCACGATGTTGTTAACTCGCCCCGTATAGGTTTTTGTAAAATCAAAATTTAAATAAATTATTAACAAGGTAATAGGAACTTGGGTAGGTTAGGTATAAAAATTTTTAAGGTACCACATCCTCTTTATAAAAATAAGCAATATCAAAAAGCAAGTTTATTTGTCCATTACTTTGACTCCTCCCATTTAGTTTATTAGCAACAAATAAAATTACATTGTAATTTGAATTTACGCATTTTGATTGGCTAACATGAAGGAAGGAGCCAAGTGACTACAAAACATTTGGACCTTGCGCCTTCCATCGGTTTTCAGGTAAAACGATCCAATTTTTGTGTATTTATTCATAAAACCGCAATTTTTTCCATACTTATTTTATAAAGAGGGTGAGGAGAGAAAAATCAAGTGCTATATATGTGTACTTTCCGTTGTTGTGTAACTAAATATTCCATGTATGGCTAGTTCTTTGATAAGACAATACAACAGTATTTTTTTAAATGTAAGCATCTTGTTCGAACATACCGCCAAAAATGAGTATACGTCCAGGAGAAAAGGACATTTATGGGCAGCCATACATAAATGAATGATTATTAGTGAGATGTAGTTGTAAAGGTACTTAAAATACCTAAACTGGCTGAGAAGTTATGTTTGTTTTTCTATGCAAATCGTGCCTTAAACATAGTTTTGAGGTTAAAAAGCAGAAATCTCATTTTAATGTAACTTACGCGATGTATTAAATTTAAAATGCGCACCTGTAAATTGAGATTATTGTTCAACTTTGCGTTTTTAAACTTGGCGTCAGTTTGGTACTTAGCATTTCTCAACATTTCAATGTGCATGACAGTAAGTTATAAAAACATCATTCCTCAAAGTTCCAAGGAGATTATTTTTATTTTATGTAAATTCTTTCGTAGTTTATTAGATAAGGCTCCACACTGTTATATTAGTTTAGAAACGAGTCTCAAAAATATATTATTTTTCAGTATTGGAGTTGTTTCATTGTTTCAAAGGTTAGAATAGAAAACAAATGTTACATTTTACATTAACTGTGACATACTGTTAGGTAACGTTTAAAACTTCAGATCTTAAATATTAATCATTCTGTGCACTAGAAGTACTAACTTTAGGTACAGCAAACCTTACATTTTAAAAAGGCATAAGCCTGATTGAGCAGTTCCCGACTGGGCGGTGACCCAATTAAACTGCTTGAATGTGCGGTGACCCGATTGGCTAAATTTTACACGTTGTTATTTTAGCTTTAAACCTTTCAGTTATCTAAAACAAACTACTTCATTTTTATTTTGTATTATTTAATGAGGCTCAATTAGGTCACTGCTTAGTTGCCACTCAATTAACATCAACTGCCCAGTCAGAGACCGCTCAATCGTGGCGAAACTTGTCAAAAAGGCAAATAAATTGAGGAGTCCAAATATATAATAATATACAGGGCGTTATATTAAAAAAAATCAAATAGTTGATTGTTCGTGGGAAAAGATTTTTCTTAGCAAAGATTTCGCAAGATTCAAGTCTTGTATATTTATTAATAAAATTACAGTTACTCTTAACACTAAAGAAATAGGCAAATTCTTAACATAAATGTCTTATTCTTATTGACCAGGTCCGCTTAACGACTTATCCATGAACTTCTTTTTGGCAAAACATAACCACCACTTGCTGGGTTTTCCGTCCTCGCCATACACTTTATCACATACTCTCAATCCAATTTCCTGTCGTAACTGTGTAAGATAAGCCCTCATAAAATCTAAAAATATTACATAATTAACTTTAAATTTTGCTATTGCGACTAATTTGCTACCTGCGTCTTGTGAGGAGGTTGGTCTTCCGTAAACTGAATTGAGTGGAAAGCCTTGCTCTCCGGGGATATCAAACCGGGAAATCGCCAAGGAATACATTTCATTTTGTGCCAAACTTTTGCTCGAACATCTTTGCAGTTTTTTTAAACACTCTGTTACATACAGTGTGATATAAATCAAGAGCCTATCCGCCTCCGACTGTAATTATATAGTACGTGGAGGTGCTTTCTTTAACGGCATAAGATAAAATACATCACCTTAATTTCATATGTACGAAAAAACACGTTTGCCTTAAAATAATACAGTGCCTCGTCAATAATATCCGTCTCCTGCGTGGCCTGTAAAGGAGCCGGTCCACGAAATTGAGTTTTAAATGGAAGAATTGCTGTATTGCCCACAACTTGTTGAGGTTCCAAAAAACTGGAATGGTAAGCCTGAAATGTTAATCAATTAAGTTTATCAAGAATAAAGGTTTGCTTGAACCAGTAGTTATCAGAAATATGACTAATTGAGGCAATAAAGGCAACGCCCTGTATGTTATGTATTTAGAATTTAAATTTACAAAAGCTTACCGGCATGTTTAAATGACGTATATTAATCCGACAACAATAGAATGTTTACCCTTTAAAATTCCGTTAGATATCAATAAATTACTATTACTAAATTGAACAGTATTTGGAAATTAACCTCTAAATTAATTTGGCAACCGCACAAACTACTAATCAGGTCTTAGGGGTATTTATATTTTCTTCGATTTTTCTTCGTTGGCAATACAAGTACTGTGTCTCTATTATCGACAGCCGTGAATATAAAATTTACATCAAAATGTAAAGGGCTTGCGTTAATTTCTAAATAAAAGGTAAAACGGCTTCCCATACTATTTTGCCAACCTTAACACAAAGACGAAGATCATAATATAGGCGGTCTGCATACAAGTGGAGCACGCCACCTACCGCAAAATTTTGAAATAACATTATGTAAACAGGGTATAACCGCATTTATCTTTTGTGTCAACTAGGCGCGTAAAACGAGTGTGGAAGCTGTAAAATTTTATCACGACAATGAATGCGAATGTTAGAAGATCAAATAATAATCTTTATTTGTTCTTCGGCGTTTTGATTTTCTATTTGGTGCATTGTGACTGGAGCAAGAGCTGGCGAAGTTCTGTAAAGTAAAACCAAAACGAAGGCAACAAGAACTCGAAAATTAAAACTTAAAAAATATCATTTCAAAATTACATAGCCACAATTAGGCATTGAATTATCTAAAGTATACCACCTGACATAATTTAATTCTGAATGATGATTGCCTGATTTCAATATTAATTCCTACATCGATGGAGTGTTGAATGCCACTTTATTGTAATCCAATTTGAAGGGCAAGAATGTTTTGGTTTTCTTTGAAATTGGAAACATTTCCTTGAATTTTTTGCCTTTGCTGTATTTGCTCCCTACTTTTTTTGAAACGGGGGGTTTTTTCCACTCCGCAAAATCCAATGATGCCAGCAATGCAATTGCAGTTAGCATCAATTACTTGTCTTTCAATGTTTCAAAATTAAAATAAATAATAATTATATTGCGAATGCAAATCTTAAAATATAAATGTACATACAAGCAGCGAAACGGTATAGGTATGGTGTTAATGAAACAGACGTCTGTCTAATAACCTTTGCTTTACCTAATTTCTAAATTTCTCCAAATCCAACACATGACCAGCATTAAACAATTTTCTTCCTTTCTCAACATTTCCCGACGTTTTGTGCTGATGTTTAATAGGTAGAAAACCAAAATAAATAGCCACATCCATTTATCTGCAAATTCGTCTATGTTTTATCAATAATAAATATTAAATAAAATCCTTTATTCTTGCCTTAAAATACAGGAACACTGGTGTTAAAAGAACTACAATGTTCACATCAAATATGTGTGTCCAGTACTATTTAAAACGTTGTTTACATAACGATGTTGCAGAACCTACCGCTAGAGGCGCTGACACGAAAAATGCGCAGAACGCCTATAAATGATACAGTTGTCTGGATTTTTTTAGTTATTCTATTTAAATTGCCTATTTATTTTAGTAATATCGAGTAGCAGGGAAATATGTTGCTAGAATTTGAGTTGGCACAAAAATTTGTCAGTCCGAAGTTAGCTCTATGTTGTTTTGATGGGTAGTCTATTACGTGTATGTTTTATGGTCTATTAATAATAAAAGTTTTGATAATATAGATCAAAATGAGTTTTTTTGGTCTCAATAAATTCAGGACGCTTATGCAAATAGTTAAAGAAACTGGCGGCGTAAGGGCCTCCTTGTGGAAGATGTTTCGGTATTATTATTATTATTATTTTTATTATGTAACATAACCTAAGCTTAATTTTTTTAATCCTTTCACCCTTTCAAATATAATTCCAGAATGGATGAGTTAAAAGTAGGCACTTTGGTTGGCACGGACAAGTATGGAAACAAATATTATGAAAATCCTAGGTTTTTCTACGGTCGCAACCGTTGGATCGAATACGCTCCATATTACCGTAACTATAAGTTGTAGCGGTCTTGAAAGTAGCCTAATAGTTGTAGTTTTTTAAGGCTTTGATTATGATGGCAGTCAAGTTCCTGCTGAGTGGTATGGTTGGTTACATTATAAAACTGATTTTACACCCGATAAAGATCCTGGTAGACCCAAATATAAGTGGATGATTGATCATACTGAAAATTTAAGTGGTACATCGGGACAGTATGTGCCATACAGTACAACCGTTCAGAAAATAGAGCCCTGGAAACCCGGAAAAAATTAATTAGTTCAAATGTACATTGTTGAAATTGTATAACGTAGTAAATATTAATATATTTAAAAAAGTACTCGAGATTCTTATTTTCTATGGAAAAAGGTAGTTTATTTTCAGGTTCAACTCTATTACATTTACTTTACAACACGCCTTACAATTATAACCTAAAAGTTCAACATAAAATTTACAAAAGAGTTGTGACTATTTAGTAACAGTGGTGCTGCTCTAGACTGCATATAGATTTTTTTAAATAGGATCGCTTGCATGATGATCGTTGTTGACATTTAACCACTAAATGTTGCAACTTGATAAATAAAACGATAATTGTTTAATTTTTATTATTGCTGAAAACCTCTTTGCCTGGAGATGGTGTCGGGAAGGGAACTGCCAGACATGGACGTGGTTTTTGTTTAGTTGAAATTATCAATAACGCTGATGGTGCCAGATAGGCGTGTGAGACAATCAAGTGAACAGTTCGTAGAGGCAGCTGAGCGCCAGATATGAACACAAACCTGGCGATTTGTAGTTGGACCAACTTGGCGCAAAAAACCAAGGCGTAGAGCTCGCAGAGGCAGCCAGATATGCACACGAAAGCTGACCTGGGGATCACAGCTAGACCAACTGAGTGCAGAAAACCAGAGGGACACCAGCTTACAGAGGCAGCGGGACCAATCAGGTTCACAAAAATCAAGGAGGGGAGCTCATAGATGCAGCCGAGCGCCAGATACGAACACGAAAGCTGATTTGGAGATTGAAGTCGAATTAATTGATTGCAGAAAAGCAGGGAGGAGCCTGTAGAGGCAGCATAAATAGCTGAGCGCCAAATACCAACACGGTAGCTTACCTGGAGATCGCAGCCGGACCGAATGAGCACAGAGAACCAGGGTGAGCAGCTTGCAGAGGCAGCCAGCCCAGGCGCGCGCCATATACAAACGGAAAATATACCTGGGGTTCGCAGCCGAGTGCAGTGGACAAGGTGAAGGAGCTGATGGAGGCAGCAGCAAGACCTTCCAGCACAGTTTAAGTTAGTTTAGGCAGCACATTTTTTTTGTGGTAGAGTAGGGCACGTTTTTTTGACCACGCATCTGAACTTCCCTTTGTGGTTTGTGTCCTACCTTGTAAATATTTTGTAAAAGTTAATTCAAGACATAAATAAAGACTTTTATTATTATTATTACTATAACAGCATTGCTTCGAGCAGGGGCAACGGCATTTGGAACGGTGTGTACATGCAGAGAGGAACTATTTTGAAAGGGATCCGTTGTTAAAATTTTTTTTCTGCAGTGGGTATAAGTAGTAGTAGTAGTATAATCTAACAATGTATTAAAAGTGGTTATGGTTTCAATGTTCAGGAAAGTTATGTAATATAAACTGATATAAATGTGCATATTTTTCATAATTTGCAAGATTTGGAGCAAAGGCCTAGAAACTGCTTACGGGCACACAATTTATTTTGGAATACCTCTGAAATTAAGTAGCGCAGTGTAGTTGTGATCAAATTCGTAATAGTTTTTATAGTTATAAAATTAGTAATGGTTTGCATAATTTGCACCCTGTATAAGTTAGATAGTTGTAGGTTATAGCATCGACCAAAAGATGGCGATTGGAATTTTTTAACAAATTATTATAACCTATTTTAATAACTAGACATTTTGTCAACAAAACCCCACAATACAATTAATAATAAAAAAATAGGATGAAACTGCTAAGAAGCACAACATTTTTAGCTAGCCGAGCAACATCGACCATGACATTATTAAGATCACAGCATAAACAAGTCAACAAGGAGGAATCAGAATTCACACACTTTGGATTTGAAAAAGTAAAAGAAAACGAAAAATCAGGAAAAGGTGCGTATTTTACTTCGTCTGGCACATTCTAAAAATGATTTATTACTCTTCCAGTACACA
Organism: Ctenicera cuprea; assembly: GCA_958336395.1. NCBI lineage: Eukaryota > Metazoa > Arthropoda > Insecta > Coleoptera > Elateridae > Ctenicera > Ctenicera cuprea. Next base: position 353,266 of record OY284493.1, read on the forward strand.
AAGTGTTTGAAGATGTAGCAAATTCGTACGACAAAATGAATGATGCAATGTCCTTAGGAATACACAGAATTTGGAAAGATATTTTCATGCACAGACTGAGTCCAACGAAAGGAACTCAATTACTGGATGTGGCAGGTGGTACAGGTAAACTTTGAAATTAAATTACTGATGTTTCATATTTATCTACAGCAGTTTTTAGGAGACATCGCCTTTAGATTCTTAAATTATGTAGTAAATGCTCAGTGCCAGGAAGACTGCCATGCAACGGTCTGTGATATTAATGCTGCTATGTTAAATGTGGGAAAATCTAGATGCCAAAGTTTGGGTTACGATCCCAAGTTTATTAGTTGGAAAGAAGGTGACGCTGAAAATTTACCTTTTGGCGATGAAAGTTTTAATGCATATACTATTGCTTTTGGTATTAGAAATTGCACGCATATTGGCAAGGTAATAGGAGTTGTATAAATGTATATCATGCATAAGGTTGATTTTTTCATCTGTGCAGGTGGTTGAACAAGCATATCGTGTCCTAAAACCTGGTGGACGGTTTTTATGTTTAGAATTCAGTCATTTGGAAAATGCAACTGCACAATGGTAATTAATTTATATTATTATCCTGATCTATCCTGAGGCTTTGTGCAAAAGCAGAAGGAAACCATTTCCATAGCAACGAAGCGCACAATTTTTTAGTCTGGCCCTGCAAAAAGTTCAAGCACAGTATACTTATTTATACAGTAGCGAAAGCGCCCATATAAGCCTGGTAAGCTGTAACTAGTAGCGCTCCAAGTGGTCGACAAGTTAAACTATCGCGGGTTTTAAATTCCAATCCAGTTCGTTGTTGTTACCATATTTTTAATAAGCAAAACAGAAAAATTGCGAGCTACATTATACAATGGTTTTTAAATAATACAAAGATAATGCCAGTAATATGATTTATTAACAAAATAAGTTTTGATTTATACATTAAACAGTAAATTATACCTATATTAACCAGGCTTTATTATTCGAAGCGCTGGTAGTTTCTTTTACCTACACAAAAGTGGTTTAGGAGGGTTTAATTTGAAATATTGTTGGTACTGCGTTGTGAACCAACTTCTTCTTCTCTACATTTATAAACTGCGATTCTTCAAAATGCAGCATACACAAAGTTCAGTTTTTATTCAAATATCCCACCTCCTTTTCACGTAAATCTTCACGTCTACAGTTTACAACCCCCTGTTTTGATCTAAAACGACGAGAAAGTTAAACTTTAATGTATTAACATTTTACAGAATTTATTACCTTTTCGAATCTTTGAGAAATGTAAAAAAACTAAGGTTAGGATTCTTTCCTTTGTTGTCTTCGCAGTTGACGGCGGAACATGCGCTTCCTTTCGAGACTCTCATAATAGATTGGTATATCACTAATCACATTTTTATAAAAACACTGGCAAACAACTTGAAAATTGTTCTTATAACGTTCAAAAAGCAGAGAAACACTACTACAATTAGCTGTCAGACTTTAGTGTAACTTGTTTGCCGCTTGGTGCTATAATTACCATAAATGACCTTTGCTTTCGCTATTGTATGAATAAGTATACTGTGGTTCGAGCTCAACTTTAAAAATTCACCAAAAGTTGCCTAATTGTGATATCGATTTGGGGTTTGTTTTATTTAAAAAAACATAGACTGTACTTTTAAACAATTTGAGAAATTTTTTAAAAATCCTTATAAGCGTCGCCTGGAAGTTAATTCAAAGTTAAATTATATTTTGCACTTGATTTAATATTTAAATTTGTATCAATGGTGTTCGTTGCCTGGTACAAGAATCGAACCGCGCACCCTATATGTTATACTCTGATGTGTCCCGAAGCTATCTGCAAAAGCACAATGGCACCATTTCCATAGCAACGAAATATATGATTTTTTTTTCGACTCTGCAATAAACTGTTTTTTGTATACAGGGTGTTTTGGAAGGTTTAGGACTTGAATGTTTCCATGCAGGGTTATAAATCTCAACCAGCTTTATCCTGCTGCACAAACACTATCCTGCTAACCCACCTGGTTTCGGAGTTACAGGTGTCAAAAAAAGTTTAGTGTGCCCTGGCGACAAAAATTCCAAATTTACCTAACCGATTCGCTGCTCCTGCTAGAATTCAATGAGCTCTTTTTATTGGTAAAAACCGCGTTCAGCTAGCATTTCTTCTTTGCAAAATATGAGCTTTTGAAGATTCACAAATTATCGAAAAAACGCCGAGCTATGTTCACCCAAAGTTCTATTTAAATCGTTCGATAACCAGTTGACCAATCGAGTTTCGCTTTCGATATGTTATAGTCAGGATGGAGGCTAAATCCTCCCAGAATATTAAATCTTTCTGTTCATAAATGTATTTTCCGACTTTGCTAAAAAAATTTTACGTGTAAAAAAGTTTTTTTGGCCATGCCGGACAAATCTGAAAACGCAGCATCCCCAGAGAAGGACCGCTGGCATTTTAGTTCATCCGAAAGCGATGAATGGAATTGTTTTGATGTTGCAAAATACATTTTTTCTAAATTAAGTGACATATCAAAAGTACAGGTTTACGTTAAAAGAAAAACATTAAAGACCCAAAACTTGCTGCAACTTTTAGATAAACCGAAAGCTTCAGTTTTGTTTCTATTATACCCATGTACAGAAGGAGTGAAATTATCATCATTTATTAACCTACCTTGCGTTCACTATTTTGTTGTAGGTTGTACGATCAATACAGTTTTCAAGTAATACCCGTCTTGGGTCAACTAATTGCAGGCCAGTGGAAACCGTATCAGTATTTGGTTGAAAGTATTCGTCAGTTTCCTAATCAGGTATGTATAATTGTGTCGTTTCTCTACAATTACAATTAACATTCTCTTTTTTATAGGAATCATTTAAATCAATTATTGAAAGTGCAGGTTTCCGCCAGGTTACGTATGAAAATTTAACATTAGGAGTGGTATCGATACATTCCGGATTTAAATTATAGTAATTATTATGAATTGTAACAAAGTTGTTTTTAATATTAGTAATAAAAATTATATGTGCAATTTTAAAGTTTTACTTTATTTGACAAGCTTACTCTAGTCTTAAAATTAAGTTTTACAAATAATTATCGACCGCCTCTGCCTGGAACTCCTCCAGGTTGTGGAGGCCCTCCTTGCCAAGTCGCTCGTCCACGTACCGCAGGATTAACACCTCGACCTCTACCACGAGCAGCTAAAAACAACTCGATAATAAAATTTGCACAAATCAACACCTCAATAATAAAACTTGCACAAATACGTAAAAACAAACCTTGTGCCCGTAGAATAGCAGATTTCCCTCGACCGGCCGTTCCACTTTTCGTCTGCTTTTTAAACATCGGTGCATTCTTTAACATATCGGGTAATATGAGGAACCGTATCTTTGAGCCTCGAATGTAAACGTTTTCAAGTTGGGCCACCCTACCGTCCCTGTAAGTAACGGTTATTTGAGTCATTTGGCAGTTCATGTTGTCTTCGGCTTCAATTAATTTTCCTCTATAAATTTCGCCGGTAATTGTTTCGCAGGTTACAACATGCCCTTCGGCTTCGTGTAAAACCTTAATAGGTACACCTATGGACATCTTTAATGATTTTGTTGGAAATTATAGTGATTTTAAAGGCCGATGGTCGGGTGTAATTGCAATTATTGCAGATTTACTTATTGTTTTGATCTAGAACGTACGAGAAACGTCAGTTTCCAATTGTTTTCGAAAATGGCTGCCTTACGCAAACAAATAAAGGCGGTTAATTCGAAATAAGCCAATCATATTTGAACCGATTGCTTTCTGTCGGCGAAAGTGAGAACTACTAAATGTTTACTCATTTAAAGTTTCCACTGCACGTTCAAACTTAATGGTGAATATAATTGAACATTGTTCCGTACTGCCGCCTCGAAAATTCTAGAGCATATTTTAATTATTTTTGTACTTTATTTTATTTTTTTGTTTAAAATATTATTAATGTTAGAAACGTCCCTAAACGCAATTAACTTTGTATTTTTTACAACTTTAAGATACTTTTTTATCGACATATTTTTTGAAATACTGCAAAAACATTTTAAAATTTGTTGTATTACATACTCAAGTATTTATAAATAACACGATTGGCTGTTATTTTGTTGTAACATGTAAATTACTTGATATTAGCATATTTTTAGAACTATAATAATATATTTAATATTACGCAGTTCAATACCATCTGCTAGGCGTGCAACTACACTGGGGTTCGTGTTTTAAAAGGTTTAAAAAAGAAAAGCGAAATACTTCTAGATTTTCCTATACTTTAGAAACTGTTGATTTTCATATTGTTCTGAGTATTTTTGTACCAACGTTTTATCATTTATACTGCTATAACATCGCACCTCTCCTATCGCTACAGCGGCAATGTACGGCAAAAAAAACACTGCATATCGTATTATAGTTAGAAACCACGTGTTTTTTAAGTTTTCTGACACAAAATAGATCGGATGTTGATTTTTTGACAAAAAAAATTAACTTCTTACGTTTAAAGTTATTTATGGAAGAATTGTTGAATTACTTCAAAAAAATTTAATAAACTAAAAGTTACACCTGGATTTGCAAATTCGTATACAAAACTTAATCAACATGACAGCATTATTGAAAATACAAAAAATTGTTAAACAATTGCTTTAACAACTCAGCATACGTGATTGAGATAACATTCCTCAAAAAAATATGTCCGAGGAGGTTTACAAAATGTTTTTATGTTAATAAAATTTATCAGTACTTTGAGAAATTTTCAAAACATATTTTTAAAAAAACTAACTGGCTGCAGTTATTTAAAAAATAAAATTTGTACTGTTACCAATAAGTTATATTTTTAGTTTTTTTATAAATGCACAAACTTCATTGTGCCGCTCTGTATGAATGTTTGAAATTATTACTACATTTTCTGCGCTGTTAGAATTTGGAATTGGCTATACTTTGATGTTTCTCCTAGTTTAACTAGGACGTTGTCTATGTCTACTCATAGCAATCACAGGTTATATTTATGATATATTTTCTTTCATGAATTTTTGAAATTTTAAATATTTTTTTCCCAAAACTGTCCAAGCACAAATTTTTTATTATTATAAAATAGTTTGGGCGTTACACAAAAAAAAGAAATAAGCGACATATCTTTGATAACTATTTGTACTTTGCCGGAAAAAAATAACTACACCGAAAGAAAAGCATAAATTGGTATAAACTTACATAGTTTACACTCATTTGACGAAATTATCAACTTTTAAAGATGTCTTAAATATTAAGGTAATGTTATTTTTTAAATTGGCAACAATTTAATTAAAATATTTGCTGCTGCTCTTATGCAATATAGTGTACATACAACTAGATGTGTAGCCTTGGATGAACCGCTTTATATCAAAATGCGTAGTTAATTTAAATTTCGCGCCACTGTGCCTGTTCGTGATTGGTGGACTTATTCCTAAACCTTTCTTGTTTTTAGTAGTTCGTTTGGAATAAAAAGTCCCTATTTTTGGTGTCTTTCGAATTCTTCTGTCACTAGAAATCAATGTTGGCACTCCGCAGTGCATTGTGGGAATCTAATTAAGATGGCGTTAGCGTGTTCGTAATAAAAGTGTGAACTTTATCGTAACACTTTGACAATGCCGCGTTCTAAACGAGCCGTAAGTTTATTGTTTGGATAAAAGTGATTAGTACACGTAGAAGTTGCAGACTTTAATTTAAAGCGGCAGCCAAAATATCCGCTTTGCATGCAAAGGAATGCGTAAAAATGGTAATGTAATTTTTTATGTACTCCTTCCTATTGTAGTACACACTAATCACACATTTTTTCGGAATTATAACATTAACCAGGGCTTAATACGCGGCAGCATGCTTGCGATCGTGTATTTTATCGCCTATTGCTCTAATTAAACGTTAAATTATTGCGTAATTTCGTTTTTTTTACGATGATACGCTTTGTTAAAAATTCATAACCCCAAAAAGTGAAAAAAAAACTTTGCTCCCTATTTTCTTTATGAGGTTTCCTTACAGTCTGATACTTTGCATGAATTTTAGTTGAGATGAGCTTGCTGTAATAATTAAAGGGCGTTGGTTTGCGCCATATTTGTTTCAAAATAAAAATTTAACACCATTAGTTCTGCTAAGACCCAAGTGCATCATTTGCATATCTATGGTGTTTAATGTAATTTTACACAATTAACAGTCAATAAAATGTTTTTTTTGCTTGTGTGACCTAGTCTAAAAAATCAGCAATGGATGACATCGACGAGTCTTCAGGTTCTGACTTTGACGATGATGAGGATCCTGATAAAATTCAAGTACCCGGTAAGTCAACACATTCAAATTTATTTACTCCAACTGATCTACATTTTAAAACACAGGTGGTGGGAAGGATTTGGCCGCTGCCGCTGGAATTTTAGAATCGCGGGAATCGAGGGAAAACAAGCTGAAAGAGGAAGCAGAGAAGAGTAACGTCAAACCAACTTTAATGAACATGGCCGCTAATAGCAAATATCCTCCTACCGGTTTTCCGCCAGGTTTCGACATGAATATGATGCGAAATCCTGCCAGTTAGTATTGTACATTTATTTAGTTAAATTATGGGGTTTAAATGTAATAAAAAAAGCGAAAACAATTGTGTTAACTATTCCGCAGTGGGTGCACCGCCTTCACCTTACGGCGGTATGAGCAGTATGGCTGCCATGGCCAGTATGTTAAGCAGTTTGGGGGGGCCCTTGAATATGGGGGCCATGTTTCCCCCCACTTCGGGCTTCAACGCTGCACAACTTTTGCAGCAGAGTAAGTCCATTTTTGCTGCAAGCTCAGGGTAGCTCCAAGTATGGCATGCAAATTTATAAAATACACGAATCTATTTTTTTTCTCTCTTTTTTTTGGGTACTACAGAGCTGTATCGGAAAGTTATTTTACGTTTATGGCCAGGTGTCGATCATGCACTTAAAAATATTTTAATTTTGTCGAGGTTCTTACAGAAACCCCGCTCTAGTAGTGTGTTACAGTTGCCTTATTCAAATATCATGTGTCAAATAACAAACGAGTGTCGTACATCCCAAAAATAAGAAAAATTAATTTCTCCTAATGTCACTCAGTACGATACAGTATTTTGCATTCAAATAAAAACTACTTCTAGTTGTAGTTAAATAACAAAAGAATTACTGCAGATTATAATTTGAAGTTTAATCGTTCGGGCCATTTTTGTGTAAGTTACGATACAGCTCTGAACATATTTAAAGTACATTGTAGACACTAATATTTATAAGTAAGTAGTGTATTTTCATTTTTTTAGGCCTGCTGCTGTGGTTTTTTTTTAAGGCATGACATTTAAACAACGCACTAACACTTCTTTTTTGCTGCATACACTTTAGTCTTGTTTGTGTGCAGTTGTTAACATCATATTTTTCTAGTGGAAATGGCGGTGATGGGTATGAACATGAATAATCCATACATGCAGAACCCATTTTTGCAAAATTTGTCATCGTTAATGTATGCTAATCCTGCGGGGCACCCATGGGGCCCACAACTCAGTAGCAAAGCTGTTGCCTCTATGTGGATGAATGCAGATGCCAAACAATTGCCACCTCAGCATGAAGAGGAAGAGGTACAGTTACTTAACATTTGTTAAACTAAGTGTGAATTTGACCACTATTTAGTAATAGGTACGGCCGCTAACTTAGTTATGAGAACGACACGACACATTCGCCGCCTGAAAAGACTGGACGCGTACAATAAAGACTTGAAACTTTTGAAGGATTTAGCCTCGACCTTCAGCTATACCGAAGCTATATCCAAACCACAACATTTTTTTGTGTTGCAATTTCCTTCCCAAAAAAGTCGTTAAATGAACCCTCTTTGGCGATCTGTACTGGTATTTTTGATGTCCTAATGTTATAAAATTTCTCCAAAACAATAAAATGTCTGAATGGTCTCCAAGTGCTCTCAAATAGCATAAAAGTTTTCTCAGTTCAAAGGTCGGAAAGGCCCCTAAAAAGTCGATAATTTTTCTCAATAGGTTTTAAAACGTGTAAAAGGTTATCCAAAGGCACATAAAAAGGCGAAAGTTTTTTTTTTTCTAAATGTCTAAGGGTTCCCAAAAGGCCCAAGAGTCTTGCAAAGGGTTCCAAAACATATAAAAAGTCATCCAAAGGTCTAAAAGGCCCCTAAAAAGTTTTAAAATTTTTTCAAAATATGTAAAAGGCTTCTCAAGAGGCTTTTAAAAGGTTCCAAATGGTCATAGAAATTGAAATTATCTCCAAAAGCCCTAAAATACTGTCAAAAGGTCCAAGAGCCTTCCAAAGTGTTCCGAAACGTCTAAACAGTCGTGCAAAGGTCTAAGAGACGCTTAAAAAGTCGTAAAATTTTTCCATATGGTCTAAAAGGTTTCGTAAATGGTTCAAGAGGCATAAAAAAACATTCCGAAAGCTCTCTTAAGTTTATTCAAAGCTTTAAAAGATGTCCAGCAATTCCTCAAAAAATCTAAAATGTCTCTAAAAGACTCCCAAAAGCCCTTGAAATGGTATAATATGTTACCAAGAGGCCTCTAAATGGTATGTATGTGTGTAGCAAATTTTGTTTGTTTGTAAAATACTTCTTTGGTCTCAGGTCAGGTCTGATCTGAGCTCAGGTCTGGTCTGCTGTCAAATCTGAGGTCTGGTCAGGTCTGAGGTTGTCTAATCTGCGGCCAAATCTAGTCTGAGGTCTGATGTCTGGTCCAGTCTGGCTAGGTCTGAGGTCTAGTCTGAATTATCGTCTGCGCTTAGTTCTAGTGTGATCTAAGATCTGTTCTGAGGTCAGGTCAGGTTTGGTCTGCGGTCAGATCTGGTCTAAGGTCTGGTTTGGCATTTGGTCTCAGGTCTGAGGTCGACAAATCTGCGGTCAGATCTGGTCTGGTCTGATTTGAGGCAAGGTCTGGTCTGGGATTTGGTCTGAGGTCACATCTGGTCTAAGGTCAGGTCAGGTCTGAGGTCTGGTCTGATCTTAGGTTGGGTCTGAGGTCTGGTCTGAATTATCGTCTGCGCTTAGTTCTGGTGTGATCTAAGATCTGTTCTGAGGTCAGGTCAGGTTTGGTCTGCAGTCAGATCTGGTCTAAGGTCTGATTTGAGGCAAGGTCTGGTCTGGGATTTGGTCTGAGGTCACATCTGGTCTAAGGTCAGGTCAGGTCTGAGGTCTGGTCTGATCTTAGGTTGGGTCTGAGGTCTGGTCTGAATTATCGTCTGCGCTTAGTTCTGGTGTGATCTAAGATCTGTTCTGAGGTCAGGTCAGGTTTGGTCTGCAGTCAGATCTGGTCTAAGGTCTGGTTTGAGGCAAGGTCTGGTCTGGGATTTGGTCTGAGGTCAGATCTGGTCTAAGGTCAGGTCAGGTCTGAGGTCTGGTCTGATCTTAGGTTGGGTCTGAGGTCTGGATTGATCTGAGATCTGGTTGAAGATTGCCATCGACATTAAAATAAAAAAAAAATCAGAGAATTCTCAAATCAAAAACCTGGAAAAATTTTGGTTGAAAAAATTAATAATTGTGTGCAACTTCGTATTTGAACGAATATATAATATAATTTAAATGCACTGCCAAATTTCCTAATTAGATAAGCTATATTGTGAGTAAACCACACAAGATCTTAGATGGTGCTTAGAAACACGAATTTAGTAATATGGAATTTTGAATATTTGGCCAGGGACAACCTGGAAAACTCGAGAAAATTTCATATCAGATATTGCTTGGCAATTCTGTACAACTCATCCAAAACTGGAAGCAAATTGGATTTTTTGTAAACAAAATTGTAAGTTGATGTAACTAAGTATGTGCGTTCTAGGTTGACGATGAAGAGCTAGGAGTGGCCGAAACCTATGCAGATTATATGCCTGCAAAACTGAAACTTGGCCGCAAACACCCCGACCCTGTAGTGGAGACAGCTTCGTTATCGTCAGTTGCACCAGCAGATGTTTGGTAAGTACCAATAGAAAAGTTTATAAATTTGGTTTTGTCTCGTTACTTTATAAAATTTTTATTTTCACAGGTACAAACTGTCGATACCGGACGATACCATAAAAACGGGTCATTTGTCTGCATTGCAACTTGAAAGTATTACCTACGCCTCTCAACAGCACGAGCACATTTTACCAGACGGATCTAGAGCAGGTTTTCTTATTGGTAAGATCTAACCAAAATTAATCTTGGTTGGCGTCCTATTTAATTTGTTTTTCCAGGTGACGGTGCTGGTGTCGGTAAAGGACGAACAATTGCAGGTATCCTCCTTGAAAATTACTTAAAAAATCGCAAACGTGCAATTTGGATATCTGTATCCAATGACCTGAAGTACGATGCGGAACGTGATCTCAGAGATATAGGTGCGGGAAAAATAGATGTACACCCTTTAAATAAATTTAAATACGCTAAGATATCGTCGGCCATCAACGGAAACGTTAAGAAAGGAGTTATCTTTGCTACGTATTCCGCTCTCATTGGCGAATCGAATACTGCTGGTGGAAAATACAAGTCTCGTCTGAAACAGTTGCTGCAATGGTGCGGACCAGACTTCGACGGGCCTATAATTTTTGATGAATGTCACAGGGCTAAGAATTTGTGTCCAGTGGGTTCGTCTAAACCCACAAAGACTGGTAAACAATTTTACAAGTACGTCAAAAAAATATATGTATTTTACTTGACGTGGTTTTGTAGGTTTAACTGTGCTAGAACTTCAAAATAAGTTACCTAAGGCTAGGGTTGTATATGCATCGGCCACAGGGGCATCCGAGCCCCGAAACATGGCCTACATGGTGCGCCTAGGCATGTGGGGCGAGGGAACTCCGTTCAATGAATTTGCCGATTTTATATCTGCCGTGGAGAAACGGGGTGTTGGTGCTATGGAAATTGTAGCCATGGATATGAAGTTGCGAGGTATAAAACTGGTTTGTTGAATGATTGTCAACCACCCTGATTCATTTAAGTGTCACTCTACTATTTTTTCCTAAGCTATTGGGAAGTTGTTTGTAATTAACTGTTGCATAACTTAAAATTATTATCAATTGTACTGGGTGTTTAGTTATGTCTGTACAGCACATTACTTTGATATTTTAAATGGAACACCCTGTATATTATTGCATTTTAGGATTCTACATTTAATTCTAGATATAAAAGCGTTAAGGTATTGCGATTTTAAAATTAGCGCATTTTGAGTTATTTAACTTTTTCAAAAATATATAAATATAATCAACAATATTTTATACAGTTTTCTACTTTTATTTTTCTTTCAATAGGAATGTATATAGCGCGACAGTTGAGTTTCCACGGTGTAGCCTTTAAGATTGAAGAAGTTCCTTTATCAGAAGATTTTGTAAAAATTTACGACGCTAGTGTAAAGTTATGGGTGGAAGCGATGCAGAAATTTCACGAGGCTGCAGAGTTGGTAGATGCCGAAAATCGTATGAGAAAGACCATGTGGGGTCAGTTCTGGTCCTCCCACCAGAGATTCTTTAAATACCTCTGTATTGCAGCTAAAGTACCGCATGCCGTTGGTACCGCGCATGAAGCAATTAAATGCGGTATGTAACGGTTGTTTTTCGTTTTTGATTGATTGATAAATTATCATGTGTGTTGCAGGCAAGTGTGTAGTTATTGGTCTGCAAAGCACGGGTGAAGCTAGAACATTAGAACAGTTGGAGAGAGATGACGGAGAACTGACAGATTTTGTATCGACAGCAAAGGGTGAGTTGTCTTAGGTATGAAATAATGACCCATAAAAGAACGATCGTTTGCAGGTGTTTTTCAAACGTTAGTTGAAAAACATTTCCCGGCACCTGATCGCAACAGAATACACAGGCTGTTAGGCCTAGAGCCGCCTTCGAATTCCAAAAAGGCTGCCAATGGTAACGATGAAGGAAATAGTTCCACCACTGGCAAAAGGAAGCCTAGTACGTAACATTTTTTTATTATTACGCATATATATGTATATATATCGAGAACTTAAACGAGTTTTTCGTTTTTTTGGTAACAGCGAGGCAAGCAGCCGCTAGAGCCATTAAAAGAAACAAGTGGTCGACGTCTGACAGTGATAAGAGCGATTCAGAGCACACTTCAGGCTCAGAATACAAAATGTCGGACATCGAATCCGAAATATCCGAAGAACATTCCGATTCTAATGTTAGTAGCGATTTTAATCCGTTTAATTCCGATAGCGATTCTGATAACGATCCTTGGAGCCGCAAGAAGAAAGGAAAGAAACACAAGAAAAGCAGTTCCAGTAAAAAGAAACCGTCGTCGACTCAAGACAAAATATCTTTACTATTGGCCAAAAAAACTACCAGCACTAAAGGTGCGTCTTTGTACTTTATTGCGTTTTTGTGTTCTTAATCCCGGTGCTTTTTTTTTTGTTTTTTTTACTAGGAGGTAAAGCAAATGGAGGTGTAACAAGTACAGACTCGAAATTGTACGCACCACCAAAGGATGCCATCGAGCGTGCGTGTAATATGAAAGAGGACTTGCTGAACAAAATTGAAAAACTAGGCGATAAACTTCCCCCGAATACTTTAGATCAGTTAATCGATGAACTTGGTGGCCCTGAGAATGTGGCTGAAATGACTGGCCGGAAAGGTATCACGTACCCGTTTTTTTATTGTTGATCAATATAGTGACTAAATTTTAGATGATTTTAGAAATTTTGTAATTTTTAATACCATATGAAAAATTTCAAAATTTTGAAAATATTGAAACTAACATTTTGAATTTGAAACATTTTTTTCAAATTTGAATACTTCAAGTTTAGGAAAATATACAAAAAATTTTAAAATTACCAGTTTTTCAAAAATTTTCATAAAATTCGAATTATTAAAAAAAAATTTCAAATATCAAAAGACAGTAATTTAACAAATTTGAATCTGAAAATATTTAAAATTTTCTAATTCCATATAGCACCGAGTATATACTGTATAAAAAAAATGGACCATTCTTATATCATCTCCTTTAAATAACAGGTAGAGTGGTGCAAACGGAAGATGGCGGCATCCAATACGAAAGCAGATCAGAAATTGACGTGCCTTTGGAAACGTTAAACTTGACGGAAAAGCAACGTTTTATGGATGGAGAGAAGGACGTTGCCATTATATCGGAAGCGGCATCTAGTGGAATTTCGCTTCAGAGCGACCGGAGGGTTCGTAATCAGCGTCGGAGGGTGCACATCACGCTGGAGCTGCCTTGGTCAGCCGATAGAGCCATACAGCAGTTTGGAAGAACGCACCGAAGTAACCAGGTTAACGCTCCCGAATACATTTTCCTCATATCTGATCTCGCTGGCGAAAGAAGGTTTGCGTCCATTGTTGCCAAACGACTAGAAAGTTTAGGTGGGTTTGAACGGTGATGTTGGTAGCGAGTAGATTGATTAAAATGATGATTGTAGGAGCTCTGACGCACGGAGATAGAAGGGCAACGGAGACCAGAGATTTGAGCCAGTTTAATATCGATAACAAATATGGTCGAACTGCTCTGGAAGCAACCATGAAAACTGTTATGGGATACGAGGTGAATGTTATATAATAAAATAGTGTGGAGATTAAATAACTTACTGTTTTGTTTTAGTCTCCGTTGGTGCCTCCCCCACAAGACTACAAGGGAGACTTTTTCAAAGACATTGCCGATGCTCTCGTAGGTGTAGGTTTAATCGTCAACAGCGAAAATATGCCAGGTGTGTTATCCCTCGACAAGGATTATAACAATATGTCAAAGTTCCTAAATCGTATTCTCGGAATGCCTGTTGATTTACAGAACAGGTTATTTAGGTAATAGCGACAAATAATATATATAAAGTTTAGAATTTTCGTGCACCCTCAATATCACACTTAACAACTTCCCCTTATTTATAGATATTTCACCGATACTCTAGCAGCCATCATAACCCAAGCAAAACGCACGGGTCGTTTTGATTTAGGTTTGTACTTCACTCCCACATATTTAGTCGTGTTTACTTACTTCAAATTGACATGCAGGTATCTTGGATCTCGGTGCTGCCGGTGAAAATGTTAAACGTGTTCGAACTGTAACGTTCGTTCGCAAGCATGCCACAGGAACGGCTCCAACTGAGTTTCATACGGTACATGTGGAACGAGGTACAATTTTTGTTCGGTTTTCTTTTAATTATGCGCCGATTATTAACAATCACTTTCAACAGGTATGTCATGGGATGAGGCCACAGAAAAGTGGGCTGAGCTCACGGGTGCAAAGGAAGGCTTCTACCTCTCCCACCAAATTAGAAATAACAAGCATACTGCAATATTGGCCGTGGAATATGAATCTGGTATTAAAAAGAAGTCTGAATCTAAGAAAGATCAGATGTATTCTATTTATAGACCGAATACGGGTCTCCAGTTCCGTCAAGAGAGTCTTGCAGAACTGGAGAAAAAATATAAGAAGGTTAGTAATGTTGATGCGATTGTTCATAACCTCTGCCGTTTGTGCAACTTCATGTAGGTTTTGTAAAAAAACAAAAGATATTATATTTGCTTGTGCATTATTAGACACTGGAGCTGGTGCAAGTATTACTATAGAAAATTAATTACTTGGTACACTTGCAGGTGCAGTCGGACGAGGCACAGGAAGCGTGGTCTCAACAATATGAATCGTCTGTCACAACCTGCTCACATGCGTACTGGCGAGGAAATTGTCGCAACGTAAACATGGGTCACGACTGCGAGGTGGGATTGCGAAGGCGTACCTATAACGTCGTATCTGGCTCGGTTCTTTCGGTGTGGAGTCGAGTTGAAGGTGTTCTTGCCAGTAAAAATGGCACTCATAATAACAAAATGCAAGTCATACGACTGAAAACGGATGACGGACTGAAAGTCGTAGGTCGGTTCATTTCTACTAATATTTTATTATGGATACGTTATTCATTGTTGTTAATTTATAGGAACCCTGATACCAAAAAATTGTGTAGAATCTCTCATAGAAGCCCTCTCTTCTGATGCGGAAAAAACGGAAGAGAAGACGTTTTAAATTGCGACTGGGTGTAAACTGCATGGGTGAAGCGGTACAATCCTAAAGAGTTCTTACCCCACGTGGCTATTTAAAAGTATTTACAGTTTTAGTGAGTTCGAATTCGTAATTTCGTACAATTAGAAATTTAAGCTCGAGCACGTCACGTTCCTGAATGAGTCGTGCCGAATTGTAAGTACTTGTTTTAATCGCAGCCACTAACCATTTCCACCATCACCACCACCAGCACATAATCTGTACGATTGTATAATGATTCAACTGTGAAATAGTCTTAGTTGTTTTAGTTCAAAGTATTTTATGTAATTTATGATAATAGCGATTACATTACGATGAGTTTAGCTTTTTTTTTATTTTTAATCGATGTTTTAATAGTATCTGACTGATTAATAGAGTATTCTATAAAATTTTTGAAACCAGTGCTGTTGTTGTTGCACCCTGGTGGCTCTACGGAGGTGTTTAAAAAACAAACTCCGAAAAGCTGCCGGGACACGAGGGTAAATGCAATAGAACTTTTAGCACTCTCAAGATTTCTTTTTTAAGGTGTGTGATATATCTATGTATATTTTGAACATGTCATGTACTAAAACATTCGAAAAATAAACAATTCAATCAATTTTTGTTTAATTCTGCTCTTTTCTGCATTGTAGTCAAATCTTCCGTATAACATATTCAGGGAATAGTCTGTTGGGGTAAGTACACTAGGCAAAAATATTTTCAACATCTCCAAGAGCTGGCTAGAAGTTTCATTGTATATGACGTACGTATCTATGGTTTGTGATATTTACTCTGTCCTCCGAGTTTGGCCTTGCAGCAACAAAGTGGAGCCCATTCATTATTAATTTATTATACCTAGAGTTCTATTCGGGTACATCATTTATTTCAAAACTGATATTGCTTTCTCGGACGTTGGTATAAATATAAAAAAGAAACAGGTAGTAGCGTTGCCTGCTATGATACCCGCCAATCTATCAAGTTCAATTAAATATGTACAAAAGTTTCAGATCGTCTTGTAGATAAATTATTCACAATTATAGTCACGATTACCGTGAGAATAGTGGATTGAGTTTTTCTCCTATGCTACCCTGAGCATAGACAGCAATGACTTGGAATAATACAACATACAAAGTGCCTAGATAAACGTTTGACGTCGATTTACTTTGATTCACCTCCGAAACTAACTGATTATACAGTTATTTGTAAATTTGTGTTGTGCTAATCAGATAGCCGTGATAGTTATACTTTTTAATTGTTATATTGCACCCAAATAAAAGTGGGGTGACAAGTTTGCTTCCTTGATAGAATTGGAAAATAGCGAGGATTATGAAACAACGACTGCACTCGCCAAAACAGCTCAAGACAAAAAAAAAATGTAAGCTCCGTGATTGAGCGAAAAACCACGTCGGATGTGAATATAGCCACTTCCTACAACATAAAATGTTCCGTGACATCACGTGACATAACCTCCAGAAGTGGCAGTAATGAGTAATTCTGAATTTAAGAATATTAGTTTCGTAAAAGTAAATGTTTATTTATTAAGCTAATAATTAATTACAAATTATATTTAATTGGCATTTTAAAAATTAGGTCAAATATGGCTGAATCTTCAGCAATGGATAGTGATCCTAAGACTCCGATATGTTTAATTGTATTGGGCATGGCGGGATCGGGTAAAACTTCCCTGGTAGGCCGCTTGAGTAATACAGAAGGGAAGCCGTACGTTGTAAATTTGGATCCAGCTTGTGTACATTTGCCTTATTTTGCACACATAGGTAATTATTCCCTATTGCACAGCCTTTCAGTACAATTTTAAATTTGCATGGTTTTTGTTACGTTAGACATACGTGACACAGTAAATTACAAGGAAGTCATGAAACAATACCAGTTGGGACCGAACGGAGCTATTGTCACCACTCTCAATTTGTTTTCTACGAAATTTCCCGATGTCATTGATTTCATCTCGAAATGTAACAATAACCACTGTGTTATAGATACTCCCGGCCAAATAGAAGTGTTCACTTGGTCCGTTTCAGGTACTTCTTCTGTATTTTATCAAATATGAAATATTAAATTGTTTTTGTCATAGGTTCAATTATAACAGAAACGCTCGCGTCTAGTTTTCCCACAGTTATTTTATACGTCATAGATACAGTAAGAAGTGAGTCACCTGTAACGTTTATGTCAAACATGCTGTATGCGTGTTCCATATTATACAAAACACGTCT
Source organism: Ctenicera cuprea (assembly GCA_958336395.1). NCBI lineage: Eukaryota > Metazoa > Arthropoda > Insecta > Coleoptera > Elateridae > Ctenicera > Ctenicera cuprea. Next base: position 370,483 of record OY284493.1, read on the forward strand.
ACCGTTTATAATAGTTATGAACAAAATAGACATTTTGGATCATAATTTTGCCATTAGTTGGATGAAAGATTTTGAAGTTTTCCTGGCGGCACTTGAATCGGATGAAACCCATATTAGCAACCTAACTCGAACGATGGCGTTAACTTTAGATGAATTCTATCGTAATTTAAAGGTGTGCGGTGTTTCCGCTGCAACCGGTCAAGGAATCGAGGAACTATTTTCTTTAATTGAAAATGCCAAAGTAGAATACGAGCAGTAAGTTAAAGCGTTTTGTTTTGTACTTGATTTTATTTGAATTGTATCATCTAGAGACTACAGAGTAGAGTGGGAGAAAATACGATCAGAAGCTAAAGCTAAGAATGCCGTAGCATCTCAAAGTGGTGCAAGTTCTCTCATATCGACTGTACCGGAAGGAAGAGAACTTTCCGATATTTATTTAAGACATCCCGCTAATGAAAGCAGTTCAGATTCTGAGGGGGAAGAAGCTGATCCACACGGTTGGTTTTTCGTTTTCGATTTTTGAGCTACATCTTAAATTGGCTGCTAGATGTCAGCAGGGCCAAAAGAAATTTAATAATGGTTCAATATTTATCAGGTTAAATTTTGCCAGTAATTGTTGTTGACCCTGCTGCCCTCTGGTTGATAATATTTCAAATACTCCATTTAATAATACTTGTTGGTTTAATTTTGTAGCGAAAGAGGACGAAAGTTTGGAGGAAGAAGAAAATTTCAGAAAAGTCGTTCAGCAACAGAAAGAAATGCACATAAAACGTGCCAAAGAAGCTGAAATTAGAAATAAACAAATGCAAAGTTGAGAATTGTTGTTAATAAACTAACAAATTAGATATAAGGGTATTAAAACATTGTTTGTATTATTATCTTTTTCAATAAAATAAATAAAAATTAAAATGGTTGTTGTTATTATAGGAATTACATACATTGAGAATTAGAATGTCTAGTACCTACTAATTAATTGTTATTTTCTTTATACATAATAGCATCTAAATCTTTTTTCATTATTACAAAAACTTGGGAATTATTGGATATTACAGGATTTAGATGTACTGAGAATTAGAATATGTAATATGTTCTAATGAATCTTGCTTGCTTCATACATTGCTTACAAATCTTTTTTTATGCAATATAGAGAAAACGGGATGTTTAAGATTATTCGAATTAAAGACATTGAAAATTAAAATATGTATTATGTTCTAATTAATCTTCGCATATTGCTTCGAAATCTTTTTAAAATTATCTATTTACGCAATTTTTGTGGATAAATAAATACAGCAAAGAGTAGTGGATTAGTACCACCTGATGGACGGTCCATCGGTATTTTTGCCATTTCATATTCGTGTCGGTTCTTTACTCTATAGTTCCCTGTGACAAATCAATGAATCTTGGCACCATAAGCAAGAGCAACGATAGGCGTTTACAACCACCAGCCGCTATTGGCTAAATGTCCACTAACTTTGAACTTTGTTCATTAATGTAGATTTATGGTATTTTTTTGAAAAAGTATTTTATTTGGTCAGACGGACTTTAAACATATTATGGCCCGCGATTTCTACATGTTATGTCCGCTTCTATATGCATCGCATAGCGCCAGTTTTGCTCCCTGCATCAAATGTAGGACACATCTGCGAGACAAAATATGAAAAAAAAAACCTTCGTGGCCATTTAGAAACACTATCAAATAAAAGTCATAAACTATACGAAAAGACAGAAAATATTACAAAAATTGTTTATTAATAAATTAGTATCTTATACAGTAACAAAAAAGACATAATGTTGGATATTATGGAAATTATATACAAAGACTAATCAATCTTCACTTTCTTCATACATTGCTTCAAAATCTTTTGTCCTTACATCTTGATCTTCTCCATATTGTAATATATTGTCTATAGTTACTAACACATCGGATACGTTTTCCTCGTCTTTCAAATTGAGTGGTATAAATTGCACCAACGAGTGATCTTCGATTAGACGTCCAATAGCTTCGGTTAATTTTTTGTACTTGTCGTTAAACCTCGAGTTGTTTAGCTCGATATCTCCCAATAACGAATGCGCATCAGGTTCTAAAAATCTATCCAATTGCTTCTTAGCACTTTTACTCAACAAATCCATTTTTGATAACAAATTAATATGAGGAAGTTCCAAATTTACCATAACGCTAAGCGCAGACATCGTACCCGAAAGAAATTTGGCCCCATCGGTCATAAACTGAACGTCTACCAAATACACACAACACAAATTAAAATTCCAGCTCTGCAATAACTGCGTAAGTTTTCGAATAACCGTCAAATGGGTGTATAGTTCGAGTTGACCCGGACAATCGAACAAAATATAATCGTCTTCGTGATCACCTACAATATTTTTCAATTGTTAATAATTGGGCGGGAATTGAATGTTAAAACTCTTACCCAATTGTTCGTGCAACCAATCGGAATTCTCTACAAGATACTCTATACAAAATACTAATCCTCCGTTGGGTCCAAAATGCAGTTCCTCGTTTTCCATCACATCTTCAACGTGAATGAGTTCTCGGACATCCACCATTGGTTCGTAACTGAAGTGTTCCGCTGCCGGATCTAAATTTACAACATTTATTTGCCTTTTTAGATCGATGCCTTGCTGTACCATTGCATTACAGTAAGTTGACTGTAAATAGAAGGTCGGTTTATAGTTTAATATGTAAATCGCACTGTTATTTATTAGTTGCACTAACCTTGCCGCTTCCAGCAGGACCAATTACTAATTGTGCGTATCGCATCTTAAAAACTAAATTAATCTATGTCTAACACATTTATTAAATCGGTAAACTAGTCTTAAACTGAGATTCCAGAGTACAACGCACAAAAACATTTAAAATTTAACCTTACTTTTAAGAATTGTCACAGTACAAAGCAGCGTTGCCAAGTCGCCGGGAACAAATTACCGCGTCAAAGGGGAAAAAATACCGATTTTGCTGCTTTATTCTTATGCTAGACTAACTAATTTAGTAATGTACACTTACAATATTAAATAATTACTTCCTCAATATTACAAAAAAACGCATTTTATGACCATATACCGTAATTCGACGGCAATTAACGTACAAGTACGGTAATTACCGCACGTATGGCAACACTGGTAACAACTCCAACCAACAGTGGTAAATTTAGGACAGTGTCTACGTGTGGAAGTGGAAGAATACGATTTCATAAAAGACCGATTACCCAAGAATGGTTGGGGCAATTATTTGAAAATTGCGATTTCTGTATTTTCGACTTTAAGTTGCGGCAAGTCCCAAATTCGTAGACAATTGTCGATTTTATTCGAAGTAGTTTTTATGCGGATATTGTGGTTCTACTGGCGAAAATAGAACTGAAATAATAGTTCAAGTGAACCAACCACAGTAGAGTATGTAATACTCACGGATATAAATATAACTTACTGATGCAGATACAAGACCTCCTCTATTAATTCTGTCTACGTATCTGGTATAAGGACCTGCATGTGCGTAATTATGTTCATTGGTATCTTTTATCAGCATACTGGCACAGTTAACACAATTTATAGAACTAACGATTTTTTTCACTATATAACCACATATGTAAAACAACACATTATCTTTTACTTCTTTCAGCTTTGGACTTTAAAAAATTAATAATCATTTGGCGACCAATTGCGTCATTATTTTCTTCTTCGGATGGAAGTTCACTTATCCCTTCAACTAGAAGTGGTGAACTTCTTCTATTCCACTTCACCTCAAAGACGGAACCAACCGAATCGGAATCCAAAACTAGGCAGTTGGCACTGGTAGACGCAGAAATCGAATTCTTCATCAAAATTTGCTTGATAGCTGTACGAAATTGTTCCACATTCGGGTTGTTGTTCGAACCAAACCTCTGCCTAATTCTAGCAAACAAAAGTTCTACATGATCTTGACTGAACTTATATGTCAGTAAGTATTTAAATTTAGTCTCCGGCGTTCGAAAAATATTTTTGGCAATATCAAACACAGATTTAATTGATATAGCCAGTCCTAGTAAAAATGTCTTTCTACCCGATCGACATAATAATTGTCCCCTTTGGTCTTTTAAAAGAAACAAATAATTTATTTGTTCTATCATCGTTTTTTCCAAGTATTCTATATTATGAGAATGTAAGGGGCTCTTATAACCTTTACCAAATGGGTTTCTCGAGTTCAAAAAATCAAAAATTTTGTCAATTACTCGAATAAAATAAATTGTTTCTTCGCAATTTAAAAATCCTTCTACTCCAATAGTTTCTAGAAAGTCTAGCGCTCTTCGATTTCTCCTTCTCACTTTTTGATTGAGAATTTTTATTTTTTTGCGAAGGTGTACTGTCATTGTACTTGGTTCCAATTTTATTCTTTTTGAAGTAGATGCTTCTGAATCTAATTCCACTTCAATATTTGGTTGCTGCTTTGGAGGGGACACATCACGAACATTAATAGTTCGTTTTTTCCTTATCCTCGGTTTCGGAGGCTGCTTTTGAAGGTGTGCGGGAAATGCTTTAAAAATAGAAGGCACAGCATCTTCTTTCAAATATGGAACATTCATTCCTGGTCCACAATAATCCTCGGGTTTAAAATGCTGGCTACAAATTCTGGAATACTTTGTAGGTGTCCAATTATCCCTGTGTAGTGCATTCATCCACTTATTTAGTTTATTTTCGTTTTTTAGTGGAAACCTGCGGTAAATTATTTAATTAATTTATTATATTACTTATATATTTAGTACTTACGAGAAGGATTGCAAAGAGGTCCCTTTTGTATGTCGATTTGTACAACCAACTGCCACACAAGATTGCGGCATTTTTAAGTTGATTATCACCACTAACTAGTCCCAATACTAATATATAAATAATATTAATATGTGTTAGCAACGGTGGGAATTAAAAATGTACATAAGACACTTACAATATTTTAATAAAAACTCGGAAACACGCATAAGCACAACGTTAGTTTACAATGTTTTGCCCACAACTAACATGGCCGCCGTGACGTCAGACCTGCTTCACTACCGCATGCGTTTGACGGGCATCCAGTTCTTATTATACATCCGTGGTAATACTGCAGACGCAACGATCATCCCGTGTATTAGCCGACGCCATCCCCTCGGCCCTACGGAAATGGTGTCGTTCCGCTTTTGCAAAAAGGTTAAGGACACATCGGGGCATAACGTCTTGGACGCCAGTTTTATTCTGGCATCATAGGACGAACGCCACTGGCTCAAAACAAGGGTGAATTTTTAAAAGTCAAAAAATTTTTTTTTAGGTAGGACGTATAAATCGTACGATTCGACCCTATGGAAACATCGTTCTGCTTTAGCACACAGCTTAGGGACGCCTCGGAGTACAACATATTGGGTGCCCGGTTCAATCCTGGCACCCCAGGGGATGAACGCCACTGGTGCGAACTTAATACTCGAAGATTAAGGTAAACAAACAGGCAAAGTTTAATCTAAATTACAAGGGGCTCTAAAAAATCAGAATTTTAATGGATGCTCAGATAAGACGATTTCTACAACATAAAGCTGAAATTTCATGCCAGGACCGTACCGGGAATATTTTATACTGTGTGGTGACAGACAACCTCTGTCACCACACTACACGTGCACTTTGGCACCCCCACACACTTTCTTTCAGCCTTCCGTCCACCGAAATTCACTTGGCATCTCTCCACTTCATACTTTTGTCATCTTTGATCTTGTTTAAATGGCCGAGCCCATTGACACTAGGAAATGGGGATGTAGACCAAGGAAAATAAATTTTATTTAGTTTTAAGGCCCAAATTCTTAGACTAGGAAACGAACGAAACCATTGGTTGAAACAGTATTTTTTATTATTTATCTAGACAGTGATACAATGTAAAAATATATTTATAATTGAGCTAAATAAAGTAAAATAACATTGTTGCATTTTTTTATTGTAATACCAAATTTATTTTTTGTGTACATTACAAAACCAATATGCATAGTAACTTGCATTCAATCGGTCCAAGGTTCAACCTGCTGCATCAAATTCTAAATAGTTTACATTACTTGGCGAATTTATATTGTTGTAAAGACATTGCGTTTGTTTGTGAATTTTTAGATGAACGTTTAGGGAATATCTTTGGAAACATTTTTTATTGCAAATGTCGCATTCAAATGGTTTTTTCGCAGAATGACTTGCTATGTGTGTCCGCAGCGTTCTTTCATTCGAGTAATGTTTATTGCAAATTTTGCATTCGAAATGGTTATTTCCAGTATGAATATTCATATGATTATTTAGACAACTTTTACGAGTGTACTTCTTTGTACATATTTTGCATTCAAAAGGCTTTTCCCCAGTATGAGTTCCTATATGTCGTTGTAAGTGATATTCATATGAAAATTTCCTTCTGCACAACTCACATTCAAATTGTTTTTCCCCAGTGTGAATAATCATATGACGCTTCACATTAACATTCTGTGTAAACGTTTTGTTGCATACCTTGCATTCGTAGGACATACCTCCAGTATGAATTTTCATGTGTCGTTGCAAGTTAAATTCATACGAAAACTTCTTTCGACAGGTTTCACATTCAAATGGTTTTTCCCCGGTGTGAATAATCATATGACGCTTCAAGCTAACATTTTGTGTAAAGTTTTTATTGCATATGGCACATCGAAAAAAAGCTCTTTCTGTTGTACACGTCTCAATAACCTCGCTTTTTATATCAATATTCACGTTTATTGATGATTCCAACTTGATATCGATATCTTTCACCTCCTCTTTGATTCTCAATTTTTGGTGAGACGTTTCGGATTTTACACGTACCTTGGATGTTTCTGTAAGACTTATACTAATAGATGATTTATTTCATTTTTACAATGATTACCTTTTATACCAAAGTTGGCGGCAGTCAGGCCCTCAAAGTTCACTTTATCAAACTCCGTAAAAATACCAGGTACATTTTCATCTGTGTTTTCCTTTTTAATTTCTAAATTCATAGTATGTTCCAATTTTCGGCTTCGCTTTTCTCAAAGTAGCTAACGCTTACTAATTGCACTTACTGTGTATAATTATTGAGATGTAAACTTACAGAAGAAAAATAACCTACCATTAATTCCTCATCGAAATGGCGTCGTCTACGCGTTCGATCAACGGACGGATAGTTAGTTAGTTATGCATCAAATTTTGGCGGTGTTGCCAGACGTAACATAATTATCGTATTGTAACATAATTTAAAGCACAGGATTTTTGATTAGAAAGTGGAAGGGATCCTGAGGGCCGTGGCATAGTACAAATTCTGACGTGTGGACTCAAGGTTACAACCAAAATAGTTAGGGCTGTTTACCAGCCCCAATGTTACATTCTGTGCATGTGGTTGTTTAGTCGGCAGCCGCAATTAGCTCTTTGGTCTCATCTCTGCTGGACTCCGGCGTTCTTTTCGGCCACGTGCTCTCCTTAGCGCTACGGTGGTGTACGGGGGATCTACAGTTTAACGTCGAATGGGAACGACTAAATACTAGAGAAGGTTTTAGGCATCAAGATTTCAAGGCTGCCTACACCTGCACATTGCACATGCGTGAGAGTTGATAAGCAGCAAACGGTTGAGCAATTTGAATGCGAGAGGTGTGGTGGTAAATTTTCACAAAAACGTAACCTCAGACGGCACCTTTATGTTTACCTATATTACAATAATGTAAATTGCTTCAACTGTAAGGCCTTAAAAAATTAAATCTAGGCGCACCGCTAATCTAATAACTTAAATTTAATACTTAGGACAGCATAGGGATTCTAATTGCTCGATACGCTTTGAGTACGCCATCTTTTCGGCAAACTGCGATTCTAAAGTGCTATCGTGTCGAGTCGCTATCGAGTAGATCCGCCATTTTCTCACGGTAGCTTCGTAGGTCCCGAGTTCGCCAAACGATGTATGCATCTTACTCCAATATAACATGCTGTCCTTTTCTTGTCGAAGATCGGCACGAATTTCAAAGAAGGAGCCGGCAATAAATTGCAAATGTTTAAATTTAAATTAGGAGGTACGTGAAAAACTTCTTATTCATTGTGTTTAACACTTCTTCAAAGCATCTGCAAGCAGCAAGTTTACGTAGTTTCTCTTTGTTTCATTAATTATGTTAGTTAATTATGTAAGTAAAGGAAAAACAAATCGTAATTGATAATTAATTAACTTATGCATTTTTAGAGCGCATTTTAAAGTCACCAATGCCCACTAGGAAATTTTTATCTTTTTCCTAGAAAGTCACACCGAGTTTGCTCGAGGCAGAATAAACTCCTCTAATGGAAAAGAGGTTTATAAGAGGCTATGGAAGGATTTAACTATTTGATTAAATTCTGCAGGTTTAGGAGATAAATCCGTAGAAAAATTGCAAAAATAAGTTACTCTAATTTTTGTTTAAGTTTCACAAAAGCAATACCTACTTAAAATACTTGCTTATGATCTTTATAACACCACTCATTAAAATTTTGTTGCATATTTTCTTATTATTAGACATGGAGCGAATTCAAGTGTTGTCTTAAGAAGAAGGCGAAATCACAAAATCGCAGCGGGTAACCGGGGGTGGACCTCCAATAGAAAAAACTGTCCGAGATACAATTGAAAGTAATAAGTATTTTAGAGGATACATTTTATAAAGGATGCGTAATGTGACAGAACGTGAATTACCTACTTACAATAACGGTCTTATTTTTATTTTTTCTTAGTTAAATTTCTTGGAGAATACACATTAGAATAAAGGAGAATGTTCCCAAAAACGAACATTCTCATGTATAAAGCTATCTAAATATATAATATAATTTAATTTTTAATTTTATATTGATTATTCGCTTATAATTGTATAATTTGGAGTCTTTTGTATGCGCAGTTCTCTCTCAGCAATTGCTTCCTTCTGTTGCCGCTGTAATTCTCTTAACTGAAAATCAATTGGAAGCATTTTTTTAGCTGCAAATATGTCAATTTAGTAAATGGTAAAAATTAAGTACCTACACGCTATGTAACGTACTTTTATAGGTATAATGTAATTACAAAAATTTTCACAAACTTAAAAAGGGCAGAGTATCCAACCAAGTACATCAACTGGAGTTCAAATGAGATTCAAATTCAAATTTGACATGTGAAAGTGAGGTTATGACGCTCAATGCTACGAGTTTCTCTGTCGGCTACGACGTAGCCTATACGAAAGCGTTTTAGAATCATCTACCACTCGATAGCGAGTTCACTGTCGTGTCGAGTACGCAATCCGATACCAGACGTATCGAGTAAACAGAATCCCACTGCAGAACTGTGGACAAGAAGTACAACGCGCATATTCGCTCCCGGAGCAACAGACCTATCTGCAGACGCTTGTCGGACGCATATGCATTATTCGCCCGCTTATCGGAGGCGTAGACACTACCAAAACTAAACATAGGTGAGTATAATTTGTAGGTTATTTTTGTGTTTTGTGTGTCGCAAAACACGTGTAAGTTTATTGCATACCGAACACATTAGCATGTAATTATAAGTAAGAATTGATTTTATTTCATGAAAACAAAGCCAAAAATTAGACCTCACCATGAATAGAGAAATTAAAAAGGAAATTACGGATGAAAATTTCACTGTTAGTTTTAACGGTTTTGATATACGTAAAGTAAAGGATGAACGTTTGACTACAGACTTCGGTATGTAACGTTGTCTTGTGAGTATGAAAAACCATTAATAATTAAACATTTTCAGAAACATCTAATGTGCGGGTAAAACCTGAAACATCCCGGCAAACATTTAGAATCAAAGAGGAGGTGGAAGATATCGATATCAAGTTGGAGGCATCATTAACCAAAGATATTGATATAAAAAGGGAGGTTATTCAAACAACAACAGAGCATTGTAGCATATGTGATAAAAAGTTTTCACGCAATTGTGAACTTCAACAGCATTTAATAGTTCATAAAAAAGAAAAGCCATTCGAATGCAAAGTATGCTATAAAAGTTTTTCTTCGCATAATGGCTTTACGTGCCATAATAGAATTCATACTAGACCGTACAAATGCAAGATGTGTATTCAAACATTTACACATAGCAGTGCCCTAAACCAGCATATGAGTACTCACACTGGGGAGTTTAAATGTGAGTTTTGCAGTAAAAAGTTTCTACGAATACGTAACCTTAAACGGCATATAATAAAAGTTCACAAAAACGCAAAGACATTTGAATGTAAGGTATGCAAGAAAAAATATCATTTTCCTCGTGATTTAGCAAGGCACAACACAATTCATACTGAAGGAAAACCATACAAATGCAACTTCTGTAATAAAAGTTTTACACAAAACGGTGCCTTGAACCAGCATAAGAGTACTCACACTAGGAAGAAGCAGTTTAAATGTGAGTTTTGCAGTAAAAATTTTCAATTAGAAAGTAACCTTACACAACATCTAAAAGTTCACAAAAACGAAAAGACATTTGAATGTAAGGTATGCAAGAAAAAATGTAGTTTTGCTCATGATTTAACAAGGCACAACAAAATTCATACTGGAGAAAAACCGCACAAATGCAAGTTATGTAATAAAACGTTTACACAAAGCAGTGCCTTGAACCAGCATATAAGTACTCACACTGCGAAGAACCAGTTTAAATGTGAGTTTTGCAGTAAAAAGTTTTCACAAGAACATGACCGTACACAGCATCTAAAAGTTCACAAAATCGAAAAGCCGTTTCAATGTAAGGTATGCAATAAAAAATATTGTTTTCGTCATGATCTAACAAGGCGCAACATAATGCAGACTGGAGAAACCACGTACAATAAAGCGTTTTCACAAAGCGGTACCTTGAAGGAGCATATGGGTATTCACACTGGGGAGAAGCTGTATGAATGTGTGTTTTGCAGTAATAAGTTTTCACAAAAATGTAACCTTATACAGCATCGAAAAGTTCACATACTGGAAAGGTTATTTGAATGCAAAACATGCAGTAAAGTTTTTTACTTTCTTGATGATTTAACAGTGCACAACAGAATTCATACTGGAGAAAAAACATACAAATGCAAGATGTGCAATAAAACCTTCAAGGATCATATGAATACTCACACTGAGGAAAAACAATTCGAATGTGAGATGTGCGATAATAAGTTTTCAAAAAAAGGCACCCTACAACATCATTTAGAAGTTGACACACAGGAAAAGTCATTTGAATGCGAACTATGTAATGCAAAATTCATCTTCAAACATAACTTTAAAATTCATCTAACAATTCACACTGGTGACAAATTGTTTGAATGCAAAATATGCCACAAGAATTTTGCATTAAATTTTTACTTGAAACAACACTTTAAAGATCATGTACTATTCAGATGCAAAATTTGCCACAGAAAATTCACAACCAGGCAAAGCTTACAGGAGCATATAGATTCTCTTAATGAGTGCAAGATGTGTTACACCAAATTTTCGTGTAGCAAATCTTTACGAAATCATGCACTAACAATTCACAATGAAGAAAAGCCATTTGAATGCGAAACATGTCGGAGAAAGTTTTCCTTCAATTTCTGGTTACATACACATTTAAGAGTTTGCAACTCATATAAAATAAAGTATGATCTGTACAGCAACATAAATTCGATAAAATTTTGAAATTTGGCCCAACAGATTGAAGAATGCATTTTACTTACGCACATTGGTTTTTATAATGTAAATTTTTGTAATAAATTATAAAAAATTTGTAAAACAATTTTTTTGTTTTTGCTTGGATGGCTATAGTTTGTTAGAATTGCCTATTTTTGTTTAGAGAAATATATTTATTTCTTTTTTGAAGAAAGTTTTCTTATAAAAATATTTATCGCTTGAAAACGTTCTCATAAAATATTTCTTCTTTGGAAAAAGTTTTAGAAAAATATTTCTCTCACAAAATTCACTCCCTAAAAAATATTTCTCTCATGAAAAAAGATCGCATAAAATATTTATTTCTCTTGCCACTAAAAATTTCTGTCAGAATCACAATTTGCTTATGATACAGAGAGATGGCACTAATGCGTTCTGGCCGGTGCGTGGAAAAGGGAACGATGAATTCAAAGTAAAGCTCGAACGTCTCTACCTAGAATGATTATATATAACACAACGAAGTGTATTAGTTAAAACTGCTCAATCTTTGCGTCATTCCATGTTATTACTCAAACTGAAGAAAATCAAACTTGTGTCAGCTCTAAAGCATTGGCTGCGCATTCCAGCTTTACAATGAATTCATGTCCTGCTGTTCCACGCACCAGTCGGAACATAGTAGCGCCATCTCTGTGTATCGTACACAAACAGTGATTCTGAGAAATTTTAAGTAGTGAGAGAAATGTTTTTATGAGAGAACTTTTTTAAAGAGAAATACTTTTATTTAAAAATATAAAAGTTTTTTTAAACAAAACCTTTTATTGAAATAATTTTCCTTTTTCGTTGAAAAAAACAATTTTAGTGCAAAAAAAAGTTGTCAATAAACAATAGGCAACAGTGTGATAACTTACCGTAATAGTTATCGATGAAACTTAATACTCGGACAACATTGTTTCAACAAGAAGCATTGTTGCTCTACTGCAGACTGTTGCATATGTTTTCTCTTTTTTTCACATGGCATTCCGTAGGTTCTATAAAACCACTCTATAAACTGTATGTAAGTACAACAATTGTCAGTGTGTGTGCGCTTCGAAAGTCCCTTGGATGCAGTGAGCAACCAACATCAAGGTTGTTCCTGTTGGAAATCGAATCCGGCACGTTATGATAAAGCAGTGCCAAAGCTAGCGGCCAGATTATATGTAAAGTTAAGTGAAAGTATACACTTCCAGATATATGAGACTTAAATCATGTTCCCTGCATCCAGGCACTGGTTTAAGAAGGGGCAGAAGGCTGTAGCTGTACAAAACCTACAAGAAATACATCGCACTTATATTTATTATATATTTAAACAAGCATAAAAAACTGCCCGAATAAGAATGCAGTGGCATTCGTTATTTGTCATAATTCAAGGTTCTAACTCCAAAAAAGGCTTATATCGGCCGCTCGAGCTTTTTCCTCCCACTTTTTAAATACGTCATGCTCAGAACAGATAAGACTGATAAGAGTTGGATAGCAGTAATTAGTGAGTATCTGTATATAAAATACTTAATCACTTTAACAATTTCTATTTATTTAAACCTTATACGTATTTCAGCATGTTAACATGCCATTGTCAAAGGTTATATGAAGGTAAACAGTTAGCGTTGTTATAGCAATAGAACTTTTTTACTTATCTTGGTAATCGTCTGCAGATGACTTGATTTCTTATTCCAAAATGTCCAGTAGAGGAGAATTTAACAGATCAATTTGCTCATTCATTAACGGTACAGTTTTTAAATGTTTGTGAATTTCAAAAGCTTCTAGTATATCTAATTTACGTTTATCATCACAAAAGTGTAAACATTTTATGGTGTTATTAGTTGTCATTGAATGATTTTGTTCTAGTAAGTGTTTAGCGTAGTTGGATTTATGTGGGTGTTACAAACATCATAATGACATCTAATAACACCATAAAATGTTTACACTTTTGTGATGATAAACGTAAATTAGATATACTAGAAGCTTTTGAAATTCACAAACATTTAAAAACTGTACCGTTAATGAATGAGCAAATTGATCTGTTAAATTCTCCTCTACTGGACATTTTGGAATAAGAAATCAAGTCATCTGCAGACGATTACCAAGATAAGTAAAAAAGTTCTATTGCTATAACAACGCTAACTGTTTACCTTCATATAACCTTTGACAATGGCATGTTAACATGCTGAAATACGTATAAGGTTTAAATAAATAGAAATTGTTAAAGTGATTAAGTATTTTATATACAGATACTCATTAAATATGGACTTTAACGAAGTAAAGCTGGAATTGATAAATAAAGCAGTAATTAGTAATTATTTCGTCAGCCACCTGTGAAATGTCAATTCCACTTGGATCTTGCAGTTGTTTTTATGTGTGTCAGTGCAACTCGGTGTCATTTACATCTTAGTGTAAATAAAATATATAAATGTTTTTGATCATAATTTCGCGTAGACCGCCTAGACTAGAAGAAAAAGAATTTTGTTTTAACTGTAAACCATGGAAAATAAATAATTTATCTAAAAGAAAAAAATCGTTGTGTAGGCTCAACTTTAAAAATTCACCACAAGCCCCCTAATCGAGATATTGATTGTGGGGTTTACTGTTTGAAAAAGCATAGAAGGCAGTTTTAAATTGTACGAGAAATTCATTGAAATATTTTTTAGCGGCGTCTGCAAGTTACAGTTGCAAAAAAACTCAAACTGTTTTGCGATGTTAACTGTCAATAACTATTGTAACCAAGGCTACCAAAAACAATGCTTTGCTGCTATTGGTCAGTTTGGGTCATTTCAAAATGAAAATCTGTATCGAAATGGGTATCATTTTAGTATAGGCAGCGCACACTTAATAAGTAAATTCAAACATGGGAGTAGAAAAAAATATGTAGGTGAATTATCAAAACTGTTTTAAATAAAGCTGTTGGATCAAATTGTAAACTTTATTTTGGCAAATATAAAAATAGGTACAATAACTTTGCTCCTGCTGTACATAATATAGGTACGTAGGTATCTAACCATATATAATTTACAGGTTTCTTCCTTATCGACATTAGCTGGTAAGATTGAACTTTTTTTTACACAATTATACCTGCAAAATTTTAAATGTATTTGTAACGTAAGGTCGAGTGCAAAGTTTTCCTGACATGTTTCACGTTCAAAAGGTCTTTCTCCACGATAAATTGTTAGTGCATGATTTCGTAAGGATTTGCTACTCGCAAATTGGGTGTAACATATCTTGCATTCATGTGGTTTTTCACCAGTATGAGAATATATATGTTCCCGTAAGTTCTGTCTGTCTGTGAATTTTCTGTAGCACAATCTGCATTTAAATGGTTTATTCTGCGCCATGATTTTTCATGTGTCATTTCAAGTAAAAATCGAGTGCAAATTTCTTGCGACATATTTTGCATTCAAACGATTTTTCTCCAGTGTGAATTGCTAGATGAATTAAGCTTTGTTTGACGGCAAATTTTGCATTATATACTTCGCATTGAAATTTTTGTGAAAATTTATTGCCGCACATCTCACATACAAAATGTTTTTCTCCAGTGTGGGTAGTCATCTTATATTTGTATGGTTTTTCTCCAGTATGATTTCTTTTAAAGTATCACCTAAAAAAAACTTTTATTGCATATTTTGCATTCAAATAACTTTTCAAGGTTCAAATAAACATTTTCTTGAAATACAAAATTTGTAGATACATGTTGATACCTGCCAGGCTTGTTGTAGGAAAAACAGCACCCAGAAGTTGATCAATTACGTTCTTAAAAATACAAATCCACACAGGTAAAAATCTACAAAATTCCCCGATTTTTTCCCGCCTAAAAACCTTGTACTGCCTTAAACTAAAACAATAAAAAATATTTTTCTATTTTCTTATTATAATTTATTTAAAAAATTACATTACATGTACTCGCAACTCACATTCAAAGTTTTTCCGGTGAGATTTTTTAGTGTCTTTATAATACGGATATTGAAAACGAACTTTTTCTAACACGATTCACATTTAAACAATTTTTCTTCACTGTGAACTCTTAGTGCATGATATTTTAGGGATGTTTTGTGGGTAAATTTGCTGTTACACTCCGTGCACTCGTAAAGTTTTTCACCGGTATGAGATTGTATATGATTCCGTAAGCCATGTCCGTCTCTAAATTTTTTGTTGCAAATTTTGCATTCAAATCGTTTATCTCCGGCATGATTTTTCATGTGTCGCTTCAAGTAACAATCAAGTGCAAATTTCTTGCCGCATATTTTGCATTCAAACGATTTAACACCGGTGTGAATTGTTAAATGGCATTTTAAGCTATGCTTGAGTGCAAATTTTGCGTTACAGATTTTACATTCGTAAGATTTTTCTCCAGTATGAACCGTCATATGCCTTTGTAACACACACTGTTGTGGAAAGTTTTTATTACATATTTTGCACTCGAACGCTTTTATTCCATTGTGAAGATACATATGATAATTTAGGGATTTTCTTTGGTAAAAATTTTTATTGCAAATCTCGCATTCAAACAGTTTTTCTCCCGCATGAATTTTCATATGAGATTTTAGGTTCCTTTTTTCAATAAATTTATTTTTACATATTTCACACTCGAATGGTTTTTCCCCAGTATGAGATCTTATGTGTCGTTTTAAGTGAGATTTAAGCGAAAACTTTTTTCCGCACAACTCGCATTCAAATTGTTTTTCCCTAGTGTGAGTAGTCATATGGTCCTTCAAGATACCGTTTTGTCTAAACGTTTTCTTACATACTGTGCATTTGTATGGTTTTTCCCCTATATGAATTCTCAGATGGACTTGCAACGAATATCGTGTGGTAAACCTTTTGTTACACATTTTGCATTCGTACGGTTTTTCTCCAGTATGAACTCTGTTGTGCAATGTTAAACCACTAGGGAAAGGAAATTTTTTATTGCATATTTTGCATTCGAAAGGCTTTTCTTTCGTGTGAACTTTTAGATGCTGTTGCAGGTTACGTTTGTTTGAAAACTTTTCATTGCATGTGGCACATTGAAAAAAAGCTTTTTCTGTTATAAATGCTTCAGTAACCTCACTTTTTATATCAATAGCTTCATTCGATAGTGGTTCCAACTTGATAAGGACATCTTCGTTTGATAGTGGCTCCGACTTGATTTCGACGTCTACCACCTCTTCTTTGCTGCTAAATTTTTGTTGGGAGTTTTCAGATTTTACACATACCGTGGACGTTTCTGCAAAAGTTTGATAAATAGTGATTTTTATATTTTACGATTAACTTTGCACACCAAAGTCTGCAGTCAGACATTCATCCTTCGCTTGATTGAAACCCTTGCACATAATAGGCAAATTCTTGTCTTCAGCGCATTCCTTTTTAATTTCCATATTCGAGATGAGCTCTAATTTTTGGCTTTGTTTGTCTGAAAATAGTTAATTCTTATTTATAACTAGGTGCAATTATGTTTGCTATGTAAACTGACACAAAAATATAACCTATAAAAGTAAGTTATTTTTCTTCATTTCAAGTTTTGATTTAAAACAACATGTATTAATTTACTATTACCAACATCTTAAAAGTGTTTCCCCTGTTGTAGCATGAAAACTAATTAAGTTGTTTAGTGAACTGAAGTTACGGCATACTCGCTTGCTTATTTTATTATTCATTTATTGAAGAAACTAAATATGTGTGTAAAGATGCAGTCAATGGAACTTTCTGCCATCTTCGATCTATCAGTGAAACAGACTAGACCCGCCCACTTAAGAAGATCCTGTCTTTCCTACTATCGGGAATGATAATATTGAATGGTTCTGTAAAAGAAAATACAGGCAACTTGCAATGGATATCCTAGGAGAGCCTCAATTAAAATATTCCATCTCTGGAGTTTTCCAAAGGTCAAACTCGAAGGCTTGTAGTGCCTCTTTGTATTTGTCTGCCGACATGTTCCCTCCAGGACAGCCGAGCATCTACCGTGATCGCTAGATAGTTTACATTGGAGGGGCTAACTCTACTCTAAAGCCAGTACTCAGTATCTTGTTGGTTACTTCTCTGACCAAACATTTTTAATATTTCCAATTACAATTAATTTTATTACTTATCTTAATGCAGATACAATGTAAAGTATTTACGACTAAGCTAAAACAGTAAAACTTGTTTTGATAATTAATAAAAAACAATTTATTTTATAAACTCATATTATGGAAACTAATGCTTGTTTGTAACTTGCATTCAAACAGTCTAGAAATAAAATTTCAACTAGTTGACGAAGGGAATCAATGTTGTTGTATTGTTAAAACGTTTGTTTAATTATTTTTCCTGTGTGATTTTGTAGCATATTATTGAGCGCAAACTATTTCCCAAGTTTCACATTTAATCGGTTTTTCTTCACTGTGAGTTGTTGCATGACGTATTAAGGACGATTTATGTGAAAATTTCCTGTTGCACACCTTGCACTCGTATGGTTTTTCACCGGTATGAGAATGTGTATGTCCCTGTAAATCACGCCGCATTGTAAATTTTTTGTCGCACATTTTGCATTCAAATGGTTTTTCACCAGTGTGAATTGTTAAATGCCGTTTTAAACTGTGTTTGAAAGCAAATTTTCCATTACATATTTTGCATTTAAAAGATTTCTGACCTGTATGAACGCTCATATGGCTTTTTACGCTAGCTTTCTGTGTAAAGTTTTTATTGCAAATATTGCATTTGAACAGTTTTTCCCCCGTGTGAATTTTGATATGCAATTTTAGGCTATTTTCTTGGGTAAATTCATTTTTACAAATTTCACATTTGAATGGTTTTTCTTCTAAATGACTTGTTGAGTGTATCTGTAAACAACGTTCACTGGAGTAATTTTTATGGCAAGTTTCGCATTTGAAAACGTTGTTTCCGGTATGAGTTTTCATATGAATATTTAAATAACTTTTTTGTGAGTACCTCTTCATACATATTCGGCATTCAAAAGATTTTTGTTCAGTATGCGTCGCTAGATGATCCTTTAAGTTACTGCTTCGCCTAAACGTTTTGCCGCACACCTCGCATTTGTAAGGTTTTTCTCCAGTATGAATTCTGTTATGCGATTTAAAGCCATTACGGGAAGAAAATCTTTTGTAGCATAATTTACATTCAAACGGCTTTTCTTTTGTATGAACTATTAAATGCTGTTGAAGGTCATATTTGCGTGAGAATTTCTTATCGCATGTGCTGCAATGAAAAAAAGTTTTCTTGGTTGTTGGCGTCTCAAAAGCTTCGCTCTTTATATCGACATCTTCGTTTGATAGTGGTTCCAACTTGATATCAATATCTTCTAGCTCCTCTTTAATACTAAATTTTTGTTGGGATGCTTCAGATTGTACACGTTGGTTAGACGTTTCTGCAAAAGTTTGATTAATAACGATTTGTATTTTTACAACAATTATCTTGCCTACCTAAGTCTGCAGTCACACCTTCAACCTTTACGTTAACAAAATCGAAATCTTGAATAAAAATACCAGAAAGATTGTCTTCCCTGTTTTCCGTTTTAATTTCTGTATTCATAGCGTAGTATAATTTTTGGCTTCGTCTTTCTGAAAAAAGTATAATAAGACCTACTTGTGTTTGTTGCTCTATTGTTGTGTAAATTTACATTAAAATTTGATAAATAACCTACAATAGAGGTAATAAAATACACACTAATAACATTAAAAAGAGCCAATGTAAAAAAATAACAAAGTAAAGTAAGTGGGGACCCTAAATAGCACGTCAATTTCGTAGGTTGGTAGTACGAATTAACCAATATATTGATAGGATAATATTTTGTATCTATATACAGTGTTTTGCAAAATTACACCGACGAACTTCGAGAAGTGATTTCTTTATGCCATTTTAAGAGAAATAATTCCCATGCTTTACTTGGCTCCTTACGGAATTACAGCCTTCCGCAGATAAAGCAATTTCATAACGTTTTAATTAATATCTCCGCCATAAATTGAGATATGAATTCAAATTTTGTGTGGAAATTTTATAAGCGATAACTTACAATTTGGCTTATCTTCATTTAAATTCATCTACCAAGGGCGTAGCCATGGAGAGGGCTCGACGCATCTCTTAACTTATTTTTTATACACTTAAGATGTTCTCCCGTCAATTTACTTAAAAAACTTAATCTCCAAACAAAAATATACAAAAAAGGCACTGTTCTGGATGTCCCTAAATTCAATGATTATCAAAATAATTCAATTTTTGCGAAAAAATGAGTTGCCATGAAGGTCTGAGTTGTAACGAACTTAATTTGCACTTTAATATTTTAGTTTATTTCAGTAAGCTTTAGATTTCAACGCAAATTAGTCCGTTGACCCCTATTCCTCTTTATTATTCTGAGCTTGAGCGCGCACCACAAGATTTAGTTAAGAGTAGGAGTAGTTCCCCCTTGTAACGCTCTCTCTTTGTTGCGGTTGGGATTGTACGTTCGCTTATATGTACAACCTTGTTGAAACGCTCGAGCGCCAGATTTTCTAATGTGGTTCACTCTCTGGATGGATTTCACTGGGCGAGGGCTTTTCTCTGGTTTGGCTTCACTTTTTGTTGGAAAGCTCTTCTCTAGCGTGACTTTACTTTTTAATTGGAAGGTTTTTTACCAGTTGAGGTGCACAATTCCTCGTATCCAGTTGAAAACCTGGGCAACTGCAGTGAAGGTGAGGGTATTCAAGGGCCTCAAGTAATGTGATTAAGAAAACAAATGTAGCATTAAACCATATATAAAATTTTAAAGAAAAAGGTTAATTACATAGGCTATTTACAAAATTACCATTACAAGGTTATTACAGGCTAAGCAAACCAAAATATATACAAAAGCAAATACGGCGGTAAGCACTAGCAAATGATAGCAGGAAGCAAATTTCAAACAGTAGGTACCAGTAGCAATTATAAATACTGTAGCAGCTAACGGTAGCAACTAACTAAGCAACAGTGAGACGTTCTTGTGCAAACGATATGGAGTTGCAGCTCTTGGGAAGAGGAAATCTTTCCAACGGTCCAAACTGTTCCTTCTTCCATATGTGGTAGCTATGTAAGAAAACCTTTCGGGGTCTTTATTTACAGTAACCTTTTTTTTTATTGCTGTTTAGAACTTGTCCTTAACGTTGTTCCGTTGAACTGTTGTTGTTCAATTTATTTCCGCATTCACCTTCATCGCAACTTGACTTGTAATGAATGTGAGAATTGAATTTGGCAGAATATCAGGAATTTAAATTTAGTAACCTGGCAAAACTGTTGTATGCAATGTAAAACTTAATCGTGACTTAACCTATAAAATTCAGAAGTTTACTTGGTGAATTTGAAGTTCCAACTAATATTTTTAATTATTAACCACATATGAAAAATAATCAGTTTAAAACCGTGTACATTTCATAAAGTTCTTGTACACTAGTTTGCCGACACAAAATTTTAAATGTTTTAAGGAGTACAATATATCTACCTACTTGAACAAATTTAAATGGAAGATGTAAATTCTGAAGTCATAAGCGAAATCTTGTCGTCTGCTATTATCGATCTTGAATCTGATACTCCCCATCGAAACGAAATTAAGAAAGAATTTTCTCTTTCTGCGCCATGTTCATATGGTGAATTTGTGGAGAACGCTGTTGGTAAGTCATAAAAAAAAATTATCTAACTGCAGCGTGTGTACTGTTAGTCATTTACGACTTCTCCTTATAATGGAAAAATTAATGTTACCAAAACAACACCATGTAAACCGATATACATAAAAAAAACGTCAATAATTTGCTGCCGATCAACAATTTTCATCTTTTTGCTAACACGACAGTTTAACCTTTGTCAAAAATGAGCTAATGCTAGCTAATTTCACATTTATGTTAACCTAATGTTAATAAATAATTACAGTGAAACATGAAGATACCAAAATTCAATCACTAGCCGTCAAAATAGAAGCAGAAGTTCCTGTTATGAAATCTGGCGTGATAAGTGGTAATGACGATATCCACATCAAGTTTGAGTCATTAGTACATGAGGAGTTACATATAAAAAATGAAATTGGTGATAGTCCTATGGATATTCCAGCAAAACCTTTCCAATGCAATATATGTGATTATAGATGTCAATGGAAGAGTCACCTACAGCGACATATTAGAACACACACAGGAGAAAAACCTTTAAAATGTGCTGTATGTGGTTATAGCTGTATAGAAAAAGGAAAATTAAATCAACATATGAAAACACATACTGGAGAAAAACCTTTACAATGCACTGTATGTGGTTATCGATGTATACGGAAAAGTGACCTACAACGTCACAATAAAACACATACCGGGGAAAAACCTTTCAAATGCAATGTATGTGGTTACAGGTGTATACAGAAGAGTCGCTTACAACAACACATGAAAACTCATAATGAAGAAAAATTGTTTCAATGCGATATATGTGATTATAAATGTATATGGAAGTGTAACTTACGAAGACATTTGAAGAATCATATTAGAGAATAACTTTTTCAGTGTTTTTAGAAGTTGTTAGTATAAAGCACAAACGTTTTTATACATTTTTGTAATATTAATACAATTTTAATGTACTGAGTAACTCACAAAAATTAGAGTTTACCTTGACCCGTGTGGTTAAGGCTAGCCAGCTCTAATTGATTTTTTTTGTAGCATGTTACAATTTGATTGATGTTCTAGTCGGCTTATTTCTCTGAGACGCCTTCCTTACTCTGATATGTTTCCAAGTTGTTCCACTTATTGAAAAAGTCGTACTCAGATAAGACAGATAAGGTTAGGGATAGCAGTAATTAGTAATTGCAGCAGAGCTCCATTTTGGACAGGTTGGAAAGCCAATTGTATATTTAATTAGTAGAGTTTGTTTAATTTCATTAGGTATTTCTGTATTCTAACAAATTTCACTGCAGCGAATAAAATAAATTTAAGATACTGTCTAGTGGGTTGAACAAAATAAACAATTACTCAAATTCTTGCTTTTGTACACATTTAACATATCTTTAGATTTAAAACGACTGAATAGCGAGCATGACACTTTCTTGTTTTTGAATTACCGTTTCCATTAAATAACAAACATAAACATTTTCAGACGTTAAAATTAAATGTTCACACTTACCTTTAGAAGCTGATAAAGACGTGCACAAAAAATCACAAACAATCTGCAGGTGGGGTTGTGGTAGTCACTAGTCGGCTATATGAGCTGTAGTTGTGGAGCGCATACAGTGAGCAACGTTGCACAGCACTCGATTGAAATCAAATGAGTGTAAACTAGATGTGGGTGTTAATAACAGATTGATACGTCTAGTTCTCACTGTTGTCATGAGTTGACAGCCAAAATGGGGTAATTGTTTTAAGAAATTCATTACTAAGCTAACTGTAACAGTTATTTACAATTTCTTATTAACATAATTTATTTAAAAAAAATTTCATTACAAAAACCAACACACACATAGTAACTTGTATTCAGTTCACCGTTTAAGTGGTCGGCGTAAAGAGTGTTGCTGTCACGATCAAACTTTTCTTAAAAGACTTTCCGTGTGAGATTTTAAGTGTCTTTGTAAAATGTAATTGAAGACAAACTTTTTCCGACACATTTTACACTCAAACGGTCTTTGTTCAGTGTGAATTGCTAATACATGTTTTCGTAAGGATGTTCTATTCGAGAATTTGCTGTTACAAGCCTTGCACCCGTATGGTTTTTCACCAGTATGTGAATGTATATGAACTTGTAAGTTCTGTCTGTCTCTAAATTTTTTGTCGCACATTTTGCAATCGTACGGTTTGAATCCAACATGAACAACTTTCATGTGTCGCTGCAAGTAACTACTTAGTGCAAATTTCTGTTTACATAGTTCACATTCAAACGATTTTTCACCAGTGTGAATGATTAGGTGGTTTGTTAAGTACTGTTTGAAGGCAAATTTAGCATTACACACTTTGCATTCAAAAGACTTTTCTCCAGTATGAACTCTCATATGATACTGTAACCCATTCCGCCGTCCAAAGGTCTTCTTGCATATTTCACATTCAAAATGTTTTTCCTTGGAATGAGTTCTTACATGTACGCCTAAGCTTTGTCTACTTGAATAATTTCTATCGCAAATATTGCATTCGAAAGGCTTTTCCCTAGTATGAATTCTGTTGTGCGCTATTAAACCAGTATTTAACGAAAATTTCTTATTACATAGTTTGCATTCAAATAACTTTTCTTGTTGGTGAACTATTAAATGCTGTTGAAGGTAACGTTTGGTTGAAAACTTTTTATTGCACGTGGCACATTGAAAAAAAGGTTTTTCTGTTGTATATGTTTCAATAACCTCATTCTTTATATCAATATCTTCGTTCGATAGCGGCTCAAACTTGGTATCGATAGCTTCTGCCTCTTCTTTGATGACGATGTTATGTTGCAACATTTCAGATTGTACATGTACCTGGGACGTTGCTGGAAAAGCTTGAACAATAAAACTGATTTTACATTATTACAATGATTACCTTGTACACCAAAGTCGGTAGTCGGACCTTCAACCTTCACTTTATCCAAATCGAAATCGTTAAAAATATAAGGCCAACAATTGTCATGGCTGTTTTCCTTTTTAATTTCTATACTCATGGTATGATGTGGTTTCTCTAATAGTTAATTCGTATTTACAGTTACACCCACTAATGTTGTGGTTTTATTAATGCTGTGAGTAAACTACGAGGAAACTTCATTACAATTACAGAAGCAGACAAAACATCAACCCATTCCAATTTCCATTCGTCCAGGTGCTGTGCTCTAGGACCCTAGAGTACAGAGTAAAATGCCCTAGCACCAGTGCTGCCAGGAAAAAAATTTAAATTTTACCAAACGTAGATAAAAGTTTTAATATTTCACCAAATTTTTTCAGTAAAAGAATAACGGTACTAAAAAATAAGAATGAATTACCTTATTTAAAATCAGTTAAAAACTGAAGTATTATTAGAAAGTTCTATAATCTAGAAAATTATAACACCAAAAAACTATACATAAGGTACCGGGTGATTGTAAAAAACATGATTCAGAGCAGGCCATGAACGAAGTGTTAAAGTTGGCAATACTTAATATACGCCAATTGTCAAATATTGACAGCTGTAAAATTTTTTGGTTAGATAGGTATAATCTCGTTATTTTCCTCACCATCTTGTTCCAACAGTTCTCTGAAATGCTCTGCCCATCTTCGGAGAATGTCATCTTTGCTGGTTGTAAAATTCCATTTGCATCTCAGCACATGTTTGTCCTGGGTTTAAAATCTTTCCTCGTTTTATTTATATTCCGATTGGACTTTCTAGCCTCGGTTTGACTTTAAAAGAGTTACAGCTATCCAATATTTTGCTATCAAAGATATTCTTCTGTGTATGTCTTTCTCTTCTATTTTAGCTTGTTTATATGCCTCCGTGGTGGTAAGAGTGGTGCCGCAATCCGCCACTCATATTCCCCAATCCGATGTAGGCAGCCGTGGGGTCGTAATTCCTGAAACTTCTCTAGTATTTAGTCGTTTGGATTTGACCTTAAACTGTAGGTCTCCCGTATTCCACTTTAGCGCTAAGGAGAGTACGTGGCAGAGAAGAGTGCCGGTGCCCAGCAATGGGACGTAAAGGCTGATTGCGATATGCCTCCGTTGTTGCTCGAGTTCTATTGTGTTGCATTCTTTTGTGTTTTTAGTTTTTCTTGTCGGTGGCTTTATAGCAGCCCGCTGCTTGGAATTTTGGTATAGCTTATATTGCAGTAGAGAAATTTCATTGCATCTATTTCCGCATAAAAACCCACAGTGCAAGGCATATGGGCCATTGCAGCGAGCAGAATTTCCTGATTTGCAGATACACTTTAACACTCCCATTTGGCTGTTGTATTACTTAAAATAGTATTAATCTTAAAGGAAGGTGAGTAAAGTGCCTACGCAAACGGTTTGTTTTCCCTCTTAAAGTCAACCATTTTAGGTTTAGCAGCACCAGCTATTGCGGGTGGGGTCGCGGATTGTCTGCCAACCCTACAAATAAGTAGAGGAGTATGATCTTAATTTCAGTTCGTTATACACACGGATATATAATAACTGGATGCCCGTCAAACGCATGCGGTAGTGAAGCAGGTCTGACGTCACGGCGGCCATGTTAGTTGTGGGCAAAACATTGTCAACTAACGTTGTGCTTATGCGTGTTTCCTAGTTTTTATTAAAATATTTTAAGTGTCTTATGTATATTTTTAATTCCCACCATTGCTAACATATATTAATATTATTTATTTATTAATATTGGGACTAGTTAGTGGTGATAATCAACTTAAAAATGCCGCAATTTTGTGTGGCAGTTGGTTGTACAAATCGACATACAAAAGGGACCTCTTTACAATTCTTCTCGTAAGTACTAAATATATAAGTAATATAATAAATTAATTAAATAATTTACCGCAGGTTTCCACTAAAAAACGAAAATAAACTTAAGAAGTGGATGAATGCACTACACAGGGATAATTGGACACCTACAAAGTATTCCAGAATTTGTAGCGAGCATTTTAAACCCGAGGATTATCGTGGACCAGGAATGAATGTTCCATATTTGAAAGAAGATGCTGTGCCTTCTATTTTTAAAGCATTTCCCGCACACCTTCAAAAGCAGCCTCCGAAACCGAGGATAAGGAAAAAACGAACTATTAATGTTCGTGATGTGTCTCCCCCAAAGCAGCAACCCAATATTGAAGTGGAATTAGATTCACAAGCATCTACTTCAAAAAGAATAAAGTTGGAACCAAGTCCAATGACAGTACACCTTCGCAAAAAAATAAAAATGCTCAATCAAAAAGTGAGAAGGAGAAATCGAAGAATAACGCAATTGGTCGCCAAATGATTATTAATTTTCTAAGTCCAAAGCTGAAAGTAGTAAAAGATAATGTGTTGTTTTACATATGTGGTTATATAGTGAAAAAAATCGTTAGTTCTATAAATTGTGTTAACTGTGCCAATATGCTGATAAAAGATACCAATGAACATAATTACGCACATGCAGGTCCTTATACCAGATACGTAGACACAATTAATAGAGGAGGTCTTGTATCTGCATCAGTAAGTGTCTTTAAAGTCGTATCTGAATAAGAAAACGAATTTATGATTGTTACTAACAATGCTTCAAATATTAATAAAGTAAATTTAGATAAAACAATTTTAAATAAAGTTGTAAACAGGTTTGCACTTGATGGTACTATAGTTACTAATCATTATGAATGTAATTTCACCGAAATAGCATTTGAAGTTCCTCACAAACTACAATTAATAAAATCTGTTGTCAAAAGATACCTTAAAATTACATTTTTTTCGTTTGGTAAATTTTATACCAATGAAATTATGAAACCAGTTAGCAAAGGTCACCAACTGAATAAATTAATTTTATTTAATAGCGAATAATGGACAATCTTAATCATTTATAATAATTTGTAAAATTGTATTTTATTATAATATTTTATTGTATCTAGTTTTATTAATACTTGTTATTAAAATATATTTTACATTATGGAAATATGTATTTCATTACCAAAATATCCTGATTTTTGTTATTCTTGTATATGAAGAATACTTATAAAATTAATATAATAGTTTCTGACAAGAATAACATCACAATTTTTGCTGCAAATTTCTTAAAATGTCGAGAAATAAAAATTCGCGCAACTTAAAAATTAATTAATCCAAACCAACAGGAAAGATTCCACAGAAAATTTCTCGCGAATTCGCATCCATAGGAACTGAGTTTTCCAGTACATAACAGGTAGCATAAAAAAACTAACTATTACTGCAGAGAAATTCTATAAAATAGTTTAAATTTTAATGCGTTACTTGAACAAATTTAAATATACGCCCACAACTAACATGGCCGCCATGACGTCAGACCGGCTTCACTTCCAGTATGCATAGGGACTAAACAGTCAGTCATCCAGTTATATTTATATCCGTGGTTATACAGCAGGATTATTTTCACGGTACAACATGTAACTACATTCTCAAATGTTGGCAGCACTGGATTAATTAATTAAATTAATTAAAATACGTTCTCATTCAAGACCTGCTAAAAGTAAAACTTAACATGATAAATTATTAATTGTACGTTATTTTTGTGTAAAATATATGTTCGTTTATCAATGTGTGTGTGTAGGTTTACACAGCAAACACAATTGGATGTAATTATCATTAAGAATTAACTATTTTCAGGAAAAAAAAGCCAATAATTGGATTTCACCATGAATCTGAATATAGCAATTAAAAAGGAAATTATAGATGACGATTTCACTGTTATTTTCAACGATGTTGACTTCGATAAAGTGAAGGATGAATGTCGGACTACAGACTTCGGTACGCAAGGTTACTTCGTGAGTACGAAAAATCGTTAATAGTCGAACTTTTTCAGAAACATCTAAACTGCAGGTCAAAACTGAAACACCCCAACTCAGAATTAAAGAGGAGCAGGAGGAAGATATCGATATCAAGTTGGAAACGCTAATAAACGAAGATATTGATATAAAGAGCGAGGAGGTTGTTGGAATGTCTACAACAGAAAACGCTTTTTTACAGTGTACTACGTGCGATAAAAAGTTTTTGCAGAAACATAAACTCAAACGGCATCTAATATTTCACAAAAACGAAAAGTCATTTGAATGCAATGTATGCCATAAGAAATTTTTTTTTCGCAATGCTGTGAAACTTCATAACAGAATTCATACTGGCGAAAAACCATACAATTGTAACGTGTGTTATAAAACATTTACACAAAATGGTAGCTTGAAGCAACATATGAATACCCACACTGGAGTGAAGCAGTTTAAATGCGAGATGTTCGGTTCTAAGTTTTTTCAAAAATATAACGTTCAACATCATCATATATTTCACACAAAGAATAAGTTATATGAATGATAATTAGGTAATACACAATTGGTTAAAATCACACTGGGAAAATCTTTTAAACAAAACTTCGATCTCTAATAGTGTAAATTTTTTCAAAACTTTACAACTCGACCCAGCAGATTGAATCTTGAATCGTTTGCATGCATGTTACGAGCATTGGTTTTTATAATACTAATGTAAATTTTTGAAATAAATAAATTATAAAAAATGTGAAAAACAGTTATTTTATTTTTACATTGTATCTTTATGTACATTTTTTTGATGACATGCAAAGTGTTGTGTAAACCGTAGAAAACATACTAATTTAGGTAACCAACATTGCTTGTGCTCTAAATTTAAAAATTGCCAAAATAAACAAATCATACATTGAAATTGTTACTTAATGGTAGCATATTTACATTACTGGCATATATAATATCTATCGGCTGAGTATTAAAAAACTTTTTTTACAAAAAACTTTTATATCCCTCATTCCATGTACACGTTAAAAAAAAATTGAATGAGAGAAACAATATCAAACCGTAAAACAAAATTAATAAAAATCATGTACATGCACTATTTTAAAAACGCAACAGTATTAAAATAAATCAAACCTGTGTCCACCTACGCCCCAAAAAGCTGTATGTATATATGTATTCTTATAGCCTGGTGAGTGACTGGGTTTCGTGGAACCAAGCAAGGCTTTGGGCTGCTTTTTGGCCTCCGAGCCGAGTGCTGGTTGACCTGTTAAGAGGAGTTAGTTGATACGACTCTAGGAGAAGCCTATGACGATGATTTTTGTGACAAGAGGATAGAGATCTGTTGTGAGGTGACGGTGGGCTGTGAAGCTCAATCTCTCAAGCTTTTACCTTATAATCATTTCATTCCATCATAAATGTAAACTGATTTTTCGGAATTTTAGCGTTTGGTTTTATACACTCTCGTTTGCCAGGGGCCACGCCCTCTGGGACGCTGATTGGCTGAAACGAACACAATGCTATCATTTTACATTTATCTTGCAAACTCCCTAGTGTTCACATCGAGCTGGTGTGAACGTCACGCCCATTATCTTTTTGAATGATGTAAAATTTAAAAAAAATCTATAAATAAAGTAAAAGAAAAACTTTATTTAACTTTCAGAAATTATTATGAAATGATGTTACAAGTATCGATGTTTAAAATTTTAATTATTAATAATAAATACATCCCAGGAACGTCAATAGTTATTGCTATGATATTTGGAGGTGTATGTTTTGACTGGGGTATTGTAGTTCCTGGAAGGCAATTTTTGGGATGCTTGCTGTAATTCAATTTGCGATTAGAGGTTTGTGAACACTGCAAGATTTTGATATTCTAACTTTTAAACTCAGGGTTGCGTATTATTGCTATAATTACTTGTTACAAATTCTAATAATTTATATTTTCATATTTGTGAGGTTTGTTTGTAGTGAAAGAAAAGAAAAACACAATCAGATTGATACGATTTTTATTTATGTTAATTTTAATTATAATTCAGTTCAGAATTGTTCCAAAGGTTTCATTTATAAGAAGTTTTAGACTTACTTGAATGTGCATCGATAAATGTCATTATGGACGTCAGTGTCAATGTCACAAACGTATTAAATAATACTCATGGTCATGAGAATTACTTGTTTGTTAAAAAAAGGGGAATTAAAGAAGGAAGACAAAAAAATGGAGATTTTGTTTTAGTTAGTTACGACTCGTCTTTGTAAATAAAGACAGAGAATTTTATATCCTCTAGAAAATAAAGAGGAAAACCGAGTTTAAAAGGAATGTAAAAGTAATTTTGAATATAAAAGAAGAGGATACAAGTAATTAGCAACGAATTGTGGAAAGTCCAGAAGAGTAACTAGTATAAAGCGATCCAGAAAGTTTTTCCAGTGGTGATGGTGGTAAAACCAAGTATAAAATAACCTAAAAGCAATCCAGAGAAGGAGTAAAACTAAAGGCGAGTGTTTGTGGTTACTTGAGGAACCTGCAAACTAGTAAAATAGAAATTGGATATTCATCGTTTGCCTTTGGTAAAGGACATCTCTATAAGGAGACATTAAGATAAGTGTTTTTTTTGTAAAGGACGATAGTAGTTTGTAAAACCTATTTGATTTTTCGAAAATTTCATTAAAAAATTTAAGTTATTGAATAAAACCTTTTTTGTAACGTTGATATTGTTTTGTGTTTATTCTGTTTCAAATTAATTTATTTTAACTTGTCTTACAAGCTAAATAACGACCCTGAGAAAGTTAATAAAGAGTCTCATAGAAAATATAATTTAACTGCGTGAATTGCGGGCATTTTTATGGAATTGTTTTTCTAGTAAGTACAAGACCACGCATATCACTGCATTATATTACCACACGCTTAAAATAGCTAGCAATAAATCTCTAGAATTACAGATGGAACAAATTGATATTTATGATCGGTTCTATGTTCGTCTATTTTGACATATACAAAGAGGTAGAAATTTAGGATAATATTTTTGTTTTACACAATTCTAAATCTTTGTTAATACGCTTACACGTAAAAAACAAGTTGTTTTAAAAAACATCATGTCCAGAACTTGCCTGGACTTTCTGGTACGTGTTGTCATATTCTTACTTATTGCACGTTTTAGACACAACGAAATGTAAACTACCTAGTTTTAATAGTCTTCCGTTTGTTTAAATAAAATGTTTCATATATAATTCGTTATTGTTATTTGCATAGTTTATGAAACTGGCGAGACTATCCCACATAACCACGAATTTATTGATATGGACAGTCTAGTTTAAACAAGAAGAAAAGCAGGCACAAATATAATTTAAAAATATATTTACAATTAAGTTAAATCTATATATTCAATTTTTAAATCAGTTCTGCTGAACTGAATTTCAAGAGGTGACTTCTGTACGAAGTTAAGTGCGTTGGTAACATGCTACTGTGAGCAAACTTTTTCCGACAGGTCAAACGGTATATCTTCACTGTGAACTGTTTGTACATAACTTCGCTACTTGAAAATTTGCTGATATACTAGTACGATTTTTCACCAGTATGAAAATGTTTTTTGCTGCTGTAAGCATCCACCTGAAAAATTATTTTTTCACATTTTGCACCCAAATGATTCATCTTCGGCATGTTTTTTCGTGTGCCGCTTCAAGTAACTATTGCATACAAATTTCACATTCAAATGATTTTTCACTGGTGTGAGTCGTTAGATGATCTTGTAAGTCGCTTTTGTTGGCAAATTTAGTTTTACATTACACATTTTTCTTTATTATGAACTTTCATATGCATTTTTAACGCTAATTGGTTTGCAAAACTATTATTGCATATTTTGCACTGAAATGGTTTTATTTCATTGTGAAGAGTAATGTGATACTTTAGGTAATTACCCCGGGCAAATTTTTTATGGCAAATGTTACACTCAAACGGTCTTTCTCTTCTGTGAATTTTCATATGAGATTTTAAGCTACTTTCTCGAGTAAATTTATTTCTACATATTTCGCATTGAAATGGTTTCATCCCAGAATGACCTGGTAGGTGTGCTTGTAAGCTATACGCACTTGAGTAATTTTTATGGCATATTTTACATTGGAAACAGTTGTTATGAGTATTTATATGGTTATTTAAATGGCTTTTTCGCGTATACGACTTCATACATATTTGGCACGGAAAACGTGTTTCCGGATTATGAGTTTTCATGTGGCTTACTAAGTGGTATTTAAGGGAAAACTTTTTTTTGCACATCTCACATTCAAATTGTTTTTCCTCAGTATGAGTACTCATATGATTATTCACTATACTTCTTTGTCTAAACGTTTTATTACATATCTTGCATTTGTATGGTTTTTCTCCTCTATGAATTCTCCTATGTATTAGCAAAGCATGCCCTCTGGTAAATGTTTTGTTGCAGATTTTGCATGCGTATGGCTTTTCTCCAGTATGAGTTCTGTTATGCTCTTTTAAGACATATTTTAAACCAAATTTTTTATTGCATACTTTGCATTCGAACAGCTTTTCGTTTCTATGAATTTTAAGATGTCGTCGAATGTGACCTTTAGTTGAATATTTTTTATTGCACGTAGCACATTGAAAAAAACGTTCTTCTGTTGTAGACGTTGCAATAGTTACGCTCTTTATATCGATATGCTCGTTTATTCGTGGTTCTAACTTGATTTCGATATCTTTCACCTCCTCCTTGATGTCGAGTGTTTGCTGTTTTACACATACCTCAGACGATTCTGCAACGATCGATTAGTAATATTTAATTTCTATTTTTATAGTGATTACCTTGCGTAATGAACTCGGTAATTTGGCCGTTGTTCTTCACTTCATCGAAATTGTTGGAAATAACAGGCAAATAGCCATCGGTGTTTTCCGTTTCGATTTCTGTATTCATGATTGGTGTAACAATTGGCCGTTTCCTGAAAATAGTTAATTTTTATGTATACATTTACACTCACTTGCTTTTGCAATGCAAAATTAGGAAAATAACCTACAAATAGCTGAACCCGTAAGCTACGTCCCATGCAAGCTTTTGAAATCAAGGGCCGCATCGCCCTACGTGATTGTTACATAAACATCTGCTCCAAATACTACTAACAAAATAATAATATATGTTGTGTCAAGGTGTAAGTCGTCGCCACCAAAAACTGATGTTAAACTAATAGTAATTTTTTTAATTCCCAGAAATAATTGAATCGGACAGTGCTGCCACATCACAGGTAAAGACTTTCACTATCCCATTCAAAGAGGGGGCACACAATTTTAAGCGCCACCTCTAACATTTTTCAAATTTTGTATCGTGCATTATACTTGTGGCGGCAGAAAACGTTCCGAAAATTTTAGCATTAATCTAAGACGGCAAGGGTATGTTTCCTAATCAGGGCAACTAATGTGATGTCCCATGCAAAAGTGGACAAAACGACGGCAGTACAAGTCCTGATGATGCAGCTACAACCCGGAAGCCAACGCGGTCTCAGACAAACCTTATGCTCCATGATTGGCTGGCATTACATGCTGCCATCTATTGAATCAATCTGGCAAACACCATAGAAACTAAAGGTATATTTATCATCTAAACTACGTAACTCTAGGTTCCCTATGCTTAAAATCTAGATATCACAAACACATTTTTTGGTGAAAACGAGTGCCTTGAAGCTCCGTAGCATTGCATTAAGGTACGCATCATGTATTTTCCCAAGAAAACTGATTTTTCTTTGAACCGCAATGTAAAACACAGTTCTGCTTATGGGGCGGGCAAGTAACTACAACAAAAAGCATGTGAATCTGCGCAACTAACCACCAGTTGAAATAATATCACGTGGTCCCTACAATTTAGAATAATAAAAGTACATTACCGTTCAACATTCCCAATATATCCATATGTATGCGTACATGCAGATCGTGCCGCTTGATTTTTAATTTCATCAATCGTAGTTTGTTTTACTGTTGTATATCTCACTACATTTTCTAAATGATTTGAAGCACCCTGAGCGGATTTCAGATTGCCTATTTCACTAAGCTTTGCTTGTGATGATTCCAGAACAATCGAGTCCGGTTGGTAAAATAATTTGTGCCTAAAAAACATTATTAGTTTAAAACTAGCTTTCGAATTAGGGTCTAGGACACTTCGCCCAAGGACCACAACGCCCAACGCAAGAAAAAGGCCACAATGCCCAAAAAATGTCCACAAAGCCCAATGGCTGGAAAGGGACACAACGCCCAACACGACCACAAAGCCCAAAAATAAGTAGAGACACAATGCCCAACGTGCCCATAACGCCCAATTATTTGGTAGTGCCATAATGCCCACTATGACCACAACGCCCAAACTGCTACGGGTCCATAAAGCCCAATATGTCCACAACGCCCAATTGTTTTATAGGGACACTACGCCCAACAAAAGGTCCATAATGCCCAACCGCGCTCGTGTAGAATCGGTTTTATCGGTCAGAAGCCATAAGGGACACAACGCCCAACCCGCCCACAAAGCCCAAATGTATTGAGAGACACAATGCCCAATTATGCAGGAGAGCCATAAAGCCCACCACGACCATACCGCCCAAACTACTAAACAGTAAGTTACTTTTATATAAAGGTTTAAAGATTTCGTTGTTTTTTCTACAATGCTTATATTTGTGCATCATTCATAATACCACCTTTCAAGCAATTTAATTCTTTAGAAAATTCTAAATGCTAAGAAGGATGCCACTAATAAATATATTCTTTGAATTATCATAAACTAACAAACTGACTTAACATTTTCCTGAGAAAATTAATTACCCTACTGAAAATCACCTCAGTTGCCTCATCAAACCTCATACAAAATGAACCTGGTTGTTTCAAAAACCGCATAAAACCACATACAACCTGATGAAAACATTATCAGGTTATATGAGGTTTCTATATATATTTTCAGTAGGGTATTGTTGAAAATATAAAAGTAGACAAACAAAGTCCCTAAGTAAAATATTAAATTTAGAAAACCAGAAACTAGTGTCCCTATAAAACAATTGGGCGTTGTGGACATATTGGGCTTTATGGACCCGTAGCAGTTTGGGCGTTGTGGTCATAGTGGGCATTATGGCACTACCAAATAATTGGGCGTTATGGGCACGTTGGGCATTGTGTCTCTACTTATTTTTGGGCTTTGTGGTCGTGATGGGCGATGTGGTCATTGGGCGTTCTGGACATTATTTGGGCATTGTGGGCTTATTTTTGCGTTGGGCGTTGTGGTCCTTGGGCGAAGTGTCCAGGTCCCTCGAATTACAGTCATTATATGTATTTACGGTTTAAATATTCTCTTGAGATCCCGTGTTGGAAACGCATTTGGTTTCAATGTTCGTTTGCCCAATTCCCTATACATAATTACAAAAATATGGGTTGAGGATAACTTTGAGCTAAGGATTTTAAATTTTTGCTGTTTTATAACCTAACACTTAGATTAACAAAATTTGGCGGGTTTATATTTAAAAACTTTGATTTAACGTAACTTACTTGTGGAAAGAAATTTCACTTCCTTTAAACGCATGTTCTCTACATATAATGCACGACATTTCACACAATGTTTTGTTGCAGACATGAAATGTATTGCAGCTACTAATTTTTCTCGGTGTGTCACTGACACAAACCATTTTACTAGGTCACTGAGCGGGCTGCTAATTTTCAAGGATAGTGATATGAGCGCATGCTCCTGTATACGTAACCTAGATCCTGGTAGTTTTATCACCCCCGGTGTGCTATTTGAACTACTTCATGTACAGGATGCGTCAACATGTCCAAAATACATTTTTACTATTATATAGTCACGACGTCGATTCTCGAACTCGAGCGATAATATTCTCATGCGAGTTTTGTCTAACGATCATATCGTATTCTCGAAGGCCGCGCAATAGTTATTCCGGTGAAAGGGCAAAATGCAGTATCGCTACTTAGTTAATACGCAGAACTAGTTTCAACCAATAGGAGCGTCCTTTACAGCGTTGAAATAGTTCACTTGTACTTATCTAGTTGTCTAATAAATTTCGTGCAGTGTAAGGTTAAGTATTGTGTTTGTTATTACAGTCAGACATATGGTTCAAAGCCGGTTAAAGTAGTGTTTTTGCATAGAAAATGATCAAAACTGAAGAAAAACACTGGAAAATGCTCTTCTCAACAAAAGTGTAGGATGGTGGAATTTTTAAAAAATCACCCCGAAATGGTATCTAGTGCTTTTGCACCATCCTACACTCACAAAAATTCTCAGAGGCAGTGACAGGACGTAACAAATTGCTTGAATGCCATCCCTGGTTCCGCAAATTGTCTAATTTGCTGACCAAGAGTAAACTACCCGAACATTAGAATGAGGGCAAAGATATTTTATGGGAGTATATCTAAGCATGAATATAAAATAAGAACGTTCTAGCTTTACCCTAAATGCCCAGTCCAGCCTTCTTTTCCCAGTCACCAAATTGACACAACCCATAATGACACTGTTGAAAAACATTTCAAGCTTGGCAAGACATGAAAAACAAATATACGAAACAACAAAAGGGCGCTAAAATTAACAAGCATTACAGGCAGGATTAGCAATTGAATGGGGCCATTAAAGAAACCTAGAGGTTTTTTTTTGGGTGCGAACAATTTAAAAAAAACATTGAGTTCTTTGTGGGTGTTAAAAACTAGAAAATTGCACCTTTTTTATGGATTTTTTTAGCAGCAAGCGTAATTTTTAGCAACTGTTGTCACTCAACAATCGTATTTTGCTGGCTGGATGCAGTCCTGTTACTTATTTTATAGCGCAATACTATGAAAACATAAAAACTAACATCATGACAGGGTTGATTATTTTAAGTCGACAAAAAAAGCCTTACTCAACCCAAAAAAACCCGCTGGAAAGTTTTTTTTTAAACCCGGATTTTTTACCAACCCTGATTACAGGGTACTTACCAATATTAATTTACTAGGTTTATTACCAGTAGCATTCAGGCGTACCAGGCTTTCTGCAAATTCAAAAAGGCGTCTAGCTCCAAATGATCTTTCTGGTTCGCCTACTCGCATTTCCTCCCTCCTTGCTTGTAGTGATTCTCTTTGCATCTATTACACCATATTTTCCAGAATTATATCTATTGTACAGTTTAACAGATCTCTACAAGTGACCACCCCTTTACATTGGTTCAAAGTAGCATGCAGAATGACATCAACTTCGAAATCATGAAACAACTTGTGACAAGGTTTGACTAGTTTTTCTTACCGATCTAACAGTTCCTACTAGACTTTAAATAACTTTATCAATAAGGAACGCGTTCACGTCAGTGAACGTTTCTTCCTTCCTTTTCCCAAACAAAAAATGCGGAAAAATTTTGTAGATACTAATTCACGAATGTATAGGCGAAATAGAGGGAGGCATCTAATTTATTAAATATTAAATGGGGCATGTTATGTTGTATTAATTCAAATGATATAACAGATCTTGTTTCATGTAAAGGTTGTTCTTCTGTTATAAACAGTTACAAACTTCCTGCACAAAAAAAAACATAATACAAGTTGTTATCCGAAGAATACTACTCTTTATTTATTAAACACAATACATGTCCCTGAATACGCCTTTCGAATAATTATTTATACAACGAAAAATTATTCACTACTATGAGTTTTCATATGTTTTTGTAAATAATCATTTCTTATACATCTGTAACCACAAACTTTACATTTAAAGGTTTTTTTCGCCTGTATGTGTTTTAATGTGGTCTCGTAAATAATTCTTCGTTTTACCTCTATAATCACATATACTGCACTGAAAAAGTTTTTCACTAGTATGAATTTTGATATGTCTTTGTAACCTACTATTATTTATGCATCTGTAGCCACAATGATTACATCTAAAAGGCTTTTCACCTGAATGTGTTGTAATGTGTCTTTGTAAGTTTCTTTTTGCTATACCCCCATAATCACATACATTGTACTTAAAATGTTTTTCACCTGCATGAGTTTTCATATGTCTTAGTAAGTAGTGCTTTGTTATACATCTGTAACTACAAACATTACATTTAAACGGTTTTTCACCTGTATGTCTTCTTTTAATGTGTATTTGTAAGTCACTGTTCGCTGCACTTCTAAAATCACACACACTGCACTGAAAACGTTTTTCACCAGTATGACGTTTCATATGTCTTTGTAAGCGACCCTTGTGTATACATCTATAACCACAAACATTACATTTGAATGGTTTTTCACCTGTATGTTTTTTAATGTGCATTTGTAACGTACTGTTCGTTTTACATCTATAATCACATAAACTGCACTGAAAACGTGTTTCACCACTATGAAATTTCACATAATGTGTCGCCAAGTTCCTCTTAAACGTACATCTGTAATCACATACATTGCACTTGAATGGTTTTTCACCTGTATGTGTTTTCACATGTTTTTGTAAGTAATCCTTCGTTATACATCTGTACTCACAAACATTGCACTTAAATGGTTTTTCACCTGTATGTATTTTACTATGTTTTCGTAAGCTATTCTTCGTTGTAAATTTAGAATTACACACATTGCATTTAAATGGTTTTTCACCTGTATGTGTTTTTATATGGCTTCGTAAGGTACTCTTCGTTTTAAATTTAGAATTACACACATTGCATTTAAATGGTTTTTCACCTGTATGTATTTTCATATGGGATAGTAAGCTACTCTTCGCTATAACTCTATAATCGCATATAGTACAGTGAAAAGGTTTTTCTCCAGTATGAGTTTTAATATGCTGTTGTAAGCAACCCTTCTGTATACATCTGTAGTCACATATATTGCACTTAAATGGTTTTTCACCTGTATGTTTTTTCATATGTTGTTGTAAGTTACTCTTCTTTATACATCTGTAATCACATACATTGCACTTAAATGGTTTGTCACCATGTGTTTTCATATGTCTTAAGATATCGTTCGATTTATATTTACCATCACATATACTGCATGGTTTTTCACCTGTATGTGTTTTCACATGTTTTTGTAAGTTATGGTTCGTTATACATCTGTACTCACAAACATTGCACTTAAATGGTTTTTCACCTGTATGTATTTTCATATGTTTTCGTAAGCTGCCCTTCGCTGTAAATTTAGAATTACATACATTGCATTTAAATGGTTTTTCACCTGTATGTGTTTTCATATGTCTTAGTAAGTATTTCTTCAATTTATATCCACCACCACAAATACTGCATCGAAATGGTAGACTTTGTGAATGATTTTTCAGATGTTGCTGCAAGATTTTCTTAGATCCAAAGTTATTGTTGCATAAATCACAATTAAAATGTTCGTCTTGAAAAGAGCTCGTTGCCGTTTCATCCAAAACATTCTCGTCAGTTTCACTTTTTATATGCAACTCTTCACTTTTCAATAGCTCAAGCTTGATGTGGATATCGTCGTTACCACTCATGATACCACATTTCTGATCGGGAACTTTACTTTTTATTTTGAGGTCTAACGACTCAGTGCTGATATCTTCGTGTTTCACTGAAATTAAGAATAACATTAAAATGTACAATTAGCTAGCATTGAGGGGTAAATAGCAATGGTGGTCCTTGGAATATTCTTTGGGCTACCCCCTATTTTGTTTGACTTCATAAAAAAGTGCCTTATGCAAAATTTCATAAGTAAGTCCGTAACGAGGTTTACCGGATCTAAATGTATACAATGTTTTTTGTCATTCTTTTGCTGTATAGAACTTACTCTTACAAACACACTGAATTATTTCAATCTCAAAAAATGTTGACTTTCAACAAAAATGTGTCTTTCTTGTATATTTTTGTCTGCACAAAAATATTGTTAAACAAAAAATGTAAAAACCGTAAAGATCTAAAATAGAAGAAAATATTACGTGCCCTCCCCCTCCCCATATGAGACACCTCTGTTGCGTTTATTCAAACGAAAATTAGTGTAAATACTAAGCTAAATGAGTACTACTACTGCAAATGTTACTGACAAAAAAGTGTAACCGTCTACGGCGCGCCGTAACTCCGTAAGGAAGCGTTTTGTCTTTATTATCTGCATAAGATTTATTTAGTTCTACATCTTATATTTTGCTGTATGTAATATTAATTTTTTTCACAACACACATTATTCTTTGCTTTTCTACAACATATAATTTTTTTCTTTTTACCTACAACATATAAAATGTAGTGGTTCCTACTGTTTAACCGTTTACCCACATAAAACTACCTAGCTGTTAGACTACCTTGGCGACCTCAAAGTAGGTCAAGCATTTAAGTGATAATCAATAACTGCATTGCATCTACAACCTGTGCATGCAGCCCAGATGTTCTATTATAGTTTGAGCTGGTGGTGGGTCAATACTTCTTATACATTGTGAAATATTATGCAATCTTAATAATTTTAAGAATTAGTTATAACAATAATAATTGTTTTGAGTAAGCTAATGTCACTTCGTGACCATATGCACTATGGGAATTATACGGTGTTCTACGCACGCACCCCATTTTAACATCTAGTTTGAGCAATATTTGTTCGTAGGCCCTGCCTGCCTAAACAGGGTCGTGTGCTTAGTTTATTTAAACCTTGGGGCGGACAAAGATTTGATGTTAATGTATTGCTATGATATTTAGAGGTGTTTGATTTGACTGGGGTATTGTGGTTGATGGAGAACAATTTTTGGATTGTTTGTTGCAGTTCAATTTGTATTTGGAGATTTATGAAGACTTGTAAGATTTTAATGTTCTGACTTATAAACTCAGGGTCGCGTATTTTTGCTAGAATTCCTGTTATAAATTCTAATAATTGTTATTTTTCGTATGGTACTGAAAGAAAAGAAAAACACAACAGATTGATACGAAGACTATTTATGTTAATTGTAATTATAATTTAAATTAGAATTGTTAAAAAAGGTTTAGTTTATAAGAAGTTTTGGAGTTGCTTGATTTGTGCGTCGATAAATGTCAGTTAGGATGTCAAGTGTCAAAATGACAAACGAATTCAAAAGGATACTGATGGACATGAGATTTAGTTGTTTGTAATAAAAATGAAAATCAAAGGAGGAAGAAAAAAGATATAAAAAAAAAGAAATTTGTTTAATTAGTTACGGCTCGTCTGTGTAAATAAAAACACAGAATTGAAATCCTCTGAAAGAAGAAAAGAGGAAAAACGAGTCTAAAAGCTAGATAACAGTAATTACGTGTATAAAAAGGAAAATACAAGAAGTAATAACGAATTAAAGAAAAATCCAGAAGAATTATAAATAAAAGGTGATCGAGGAAATTTGTACGTTTGTGATGGAATTAAAACCAAATTGGTAATAATATAAAACAGTTAAAAAAGAAGATTCAGATTAAGAGAGAGTATTTGTTGTTGCTCGAGAGGCCAGCAGAGCGTTTTGCTAGAGCGAGGAATAAGAAGACGCTAAGATAAGTGTTTATTTGTTAAAAAAAGACGATAGTAATTACTAAAATTTATTGATATTTCGGAAACCACATTTAGAAATTGAGTTATTTAATAAAATTATTATTTTGTAAAGTTGATATCTTTGTGTGTTTATTTCTATTTAAAATTTGATTTAAACAATTTATTTTGCAAGCAAAATAACGACCCTGAGAAAGTTAAAAGAGTCTCATAGCAAGTTTAAATTTTATTGCGTGAATTGCAAACAGTTTAAGGATTGTTTTCTAGTAGTAACAAGGTCAAGCATATCATTGCAGTATTTTGTTTGCCAAGACAATAATACTTAATCGGCTTATGCCTGTTAGCTGTTTGTGAACCCCTACAAACTAACGTTTCGCAAGACATTGCAGCTTGCATCTTCAGAGTGAATAAAACACTGATGTAAGCCGAAAATAAATTGTAATATTGACAGTTCGAGAAACCGCGAAAGCCTCAAAGAATATATTCTAAAGTTGTCTGTAAAACAACCACCAACTATGTTGAGGATATAAGCTAGTATCATTACTACACCACCTGTGGTTGCATTTTCGGTTTATAAGCACTTACCAACAGCATCACCCTGTGAATGTGGGTCAGATAGCAAAAATTCTTTTTTGATCTCCTCTAGCTGGGGATCATCCGATGTGGAATCGACAATAGCAGTTAATGTAATTTCACTTGCGACTTCAGCCTTTACTTCTTCCATCTTCAATTTGTCTCCGTGCATCTTCAATTTTAAATCCGTAGCAGTAGATATACGTTCCAAAACGTTTAAAATTTGTTTGTTGCGGGTAGTACTATAATTGCGACTCACTTTTAACGCGCATAGGGAGAGAACTGCCATACAAGATCTTCACACACCTTTAAATTGACACTTTTTGGTGATATTGATTGTTAGTTAATACAAATAAACAAAAACGTTTATACACTTCGGGTTATGACGTAATATAAAATTATCTATAGTTTTTAGACCATTTAGACTTGTGTCATTTGAACTACTTCATGTACAGGATGAGTCAACATGAAGGGAATAATCTAATTTGTTGACGACAAACTATTCATTAGATTTTATTTCCGTTTCCATGGTTTATAATAGCAATAAATAAATATCTAACAGTATACCAACAGGCTCACACACCTTAAAATAGTAGACTAATTATGCATACAGTCCCCACTCCCAAACAGTGTACCTAAAAAGCAGCTATCTTAGGAGTCTCATTTATAATTTTTTTGGTATAATAACTTTCCAAATGTCATTCCATACCTTCCGTCTCTCTCTCGCTCTACTGAGAGAGGTGGCTCCGTAGTTAACGTGTTCGCCTTTCATTCGGGAGGCCCTGGGTTTGATTCCCGGCCTGACTGAATGTCCTGGCTTAGATTTTTTTCTGTTATTTTCCAGAGCCAAAAGGCTAATACTGGGACAGTACTTTCCGCAGAACAACCTCCTTTATCGAATTTCCTTATTCTAACGCAACCTTACTATCCTTTCACGGCTGAAAAGGGGCTTAGGACTCCGGTGCGGAGTCCGAAAGACCGCTATAGCGGCCCGTCCGTTCACGAGAAATTAACCAATACCAATTTTTCTTTTTTCTCTCTCTTTATTCCTGAAATTTGTCACCAGGAATTGACACGGGGCAGGTCTCTCTTTTTATTTCTTTCTGAAGACTGTTACTCTTTTTTACTATATCCGTCATAATCTCGTTTTTTAGCTATACTTGTGTTACCCATTGGAAAATTAAATTAAGTAAGGTTTACACTAGAGGGTCTTACTTAGCCTTGCTTAATTAGATATTCCTAATGTATACCATTTACTACCGTATCTTACTTGCTACCGTATACTACCGTTTGCTATTGTGCAATAAAGACGAATTTATGATTATTATTATTACAATATAATAATATCCAGTTTAATTATAATGGCAAAAAATGTTACAAGTACAAATTTAATATCAGTTAGGAATAAATAGCAAGGAACGGAAATAAGAATACAATAAAAACATAACAAATCAATACAAACACAAGAATTAATCTATTATAATTAGTGCTAAATCTCCGAAGAGAATGCATAGAAAACAGAAGAAACTGTTTTCAATGGCTCCACCCACAAATTCATTTATTCCACACTTAAGTTTCACATATAATTTTCCTTAAAGGGGTGTTGCTTTCTTCTGCTACGTCCTTGCACTTCAATAACAAATAATACAATACAAACACACAGAAAACATAATTAAAAACGCCCATCAGCAAACTAAAAATTAAAACTAACATCGTGCTGCATGGCTGCAGAACCAAAATTTCAAACTGGGTCTATCCATGGAGGCTGTCAGTTGGCAGCTTGTAAAAAGCTTCGTCAATTTAAACTTTGCCAGGCACCTTTTTTAAATTTGCGCTTTGTTTTTAAATTAATAAAGAGAGTATGAGTAATTTGTTTTATTAAAATTACTAAAACAGTGGCAGTTCTGCAATACAGCAGATTCTATAGAGTAGTTGCCATTGATATATACTATAAGTAGTGTTGATGCACCCCGCTCCAGTTTCAGATTCTTCGCTGGATTTCGATGTCGTTAACAAAGGTTTAGCGTACACACATTCTATATCAATGGTTTTCACCAATATGAGTTTTTACATGTTTTTGTAAATTACTGTTCCGTACAGTTTTAAACGCGCACAAATTACATTTAAATGGCTTTTCACCAGTATGCGTTAGAATATGTGTTTTCAAGGTACCGCTATCTATGCAGGTACAATCACACAAAATACATTTAAAAGGCTTTTCACCAGTATGCTTTTTCATATGTCTTTGTAAGTGACTGTTCGTTGTACATCTATAATCGCATATGCTACATTTAAAAGTTTTTTCGTCAGTATGACTTTTTGTATGCCTTTGTAAATGAATCTTCCGTAAACATCTATAATCGCACACGCTACATTTTAAAGGTTCTTCACCAGTATGAGTTTGCATATGTCTTTGTAAGTTACTCCTTGGTATACATCTATAATCACATATACTACACTTAAAAGGTTTTTCACCACTATGAGTTTTTGTATGTCTTTGTAAGTTACCGTTCGTTATACATTTATAATCACATATGTTACACTTAAAAGGTTTTTCACCAGTGTGACTTCTCATATGTGATCGTAAGCTGTCGATCCGTGTACATCTGTAATTACATACATCACACAAAAAAGGTTTTTCACCAGTATGAATTCTGACATGTGCTTTTAAACTATCTTTCTGTACACATCTGTAACCACATACATTACACTTAAAAGGTTTTTCACCAGTATGACTCTTCATATGAGCTTTAAAGTTATTCTTTTTTCCACATCTATAACCACATACGTTACATTCACAAAGTTTTTCACCAGTATGAGTTTGTGTATGGTTTTGTAAACTACTCTTTCTTATACAACTATAATCACATAAAGTACATTTAAAGAGTTTTTCACCACTATGAATTTTCATGTGAGTTTGTAAGCTATTCTTCGCTCCAGATCTATA
Organism: Ctenicera cuprea; assembly: GCA_958336395.1. Taxonomy (NCBI): domain Eukaryota; kingdom Metazoa; phylum Arthropoda; class Insecta; order Coleoptera; family Elateridae; genus Ctenicera; species Ctenicera cuprea. Next base: position 415,323 of record OY284493.1, read on the forward strand.
ATCACATACATTACACTTAAAAGGTTTTTCCCCAGTATGAATTTTCACATGTTTTTGTAAATCACCTTTCCGTATACATCTATAATCACAAACACTACATTCAAAAAACTTTCCTTCTGTACGAGTTTCACTCTTTATATCCAGCTCCTCGCTGACTAATGGCACAAACTTCATGTAAATATCATCCATGTCCCTCTTCATATCACATTTCAAATCACCAGCTTCAGACTTGGTTTGGAGGTCCAACGATTGAATGTTGGCGTTTTCGTGTTTCACTGCAATTAAATAATGCTTGCTTTAACAATGTTGTCACGAAAGCGATATGCCATATAAACGGTATGAACAATCGAACTAAACTAGCTTAAAAAAGTTTTCAAGACACCCTTTATGTACAGGTTTGCATCCCTATTATTGACACCACCACAGTGGAATCCAATTTTGAAAATTTGAATACGTCTTGTAAAGGCTGTAGTACTAGAACTTATTTAAAAGCCCTCATACTTGAAATGTGTTTTTTTTAAATTGTATCATTATTAACTTTTTATTGTTTCGACAACATTTCCAGCAAATAAAGTAGAGACCTGCACACATCTCCCACTGTCCTTATCGCTCACCGGTAACTATAACTGTTTCTTGGACCATAAGTCCCACCGTCGGCTTTGGTGGGTTTTGACCACAGTTGCTACCGTGCCCATAATTCCCACCCTCGATTTTGATCATATATCCAACCGTATTCGTAAGACCCACCGTTAGGTTTGGTGGGCTTTGATGACCCACTGATGCTTGCTCGTTCTAGTACATAAAACATCTATCGAGACCTTATGTAGACAAATATAAATGAGCAACTTGGCCAGGCCGCAACCGAATTTCAAAAACAAAAGGTGAGTATATATATAATGCAGCTCTACAGGTCTTGTAGACCCATGGCTTATGGTGAGTAAGAATATGCAAAAATATACAGGGTATTCTATTAAAAAAAAACAAGTTTGTCACGCCACTCTTTAATGGAACCTCTGTACAATTAAAAATTAATTTAAAATGTGATTCATTGGATCCCCTACAATGTTTATTCAAAATTCTTTCTGTATTTTATATTACAAGAGATATCAACCACATCAGCATTGTTGGCACACCCTGTATAACACACATTGTGTATGCATTAACTAATTGTAACATCGCTATTCATTGTGGACTTTGAAACAATAAAGTCTGTGAAGAAACTGCAAATAATTACATAATTATGTACAGTTTCTGTGGTTCATTTTTTGTTTTTCACTTACCAACAGAATGCTCCACAAATCCACCGTGTGAATGCGGTTCAGAACGTGGAAATTCTTTCTTGATTTCATTTGGATGGAAAGGCTCGGATTCGGGATCAACAATAGCAGGTAACGAGACTTCGCTTGTGACGTCAGGTTTTACTTCATCTTCCATCTCCAATTTTAAATTCGTACCGGTATATGCACTACCTATAAAACATTCAAAATTTATGTTAATGTTCTTGCGACATGTAAGCTGTTAGACAAAGACAGTCTGTGTTGTTGTGTTCATTTCGAATAATGAGTTGCAAAAGTTGTGAAGTCTGTTTTTATCGAAGTAAGTAAAGTCATGATTTCATGCAAATTTTCGAATTTGAGATTTTAACGGAAATACACGTTTTCATTTTAAACAAATTTTAATCGTAATAGGTCTTTAGGCCGTTCTATTGGCTTTCCAACAAAAAAAAGTTGATCGCCGTAGCTCAATTTAGAGCCGAGATGTATCCGTGTAAAGGTTCGGTTTTGAGAGCTTCATTCAAGAGCGAGGGCTAAATCGTCACCGAGTTTGGAAGCATTTTGTTTATAAATGTAAATTTCCAGTTTTAGCAAATTTTTTTCCCCAAACAAAAAGTTTTGCTCGTAAGCACAGCAAAAGGTTTGCAACTTTGACTTCTCATATAACCCATATTGTCCGGTCCTTTTATGCGTTGAATGGTGCCGGTTCGGTTTTCCTAGCTCAATTTGGAACCGAGCGACGAGCAAAAGAAAGCCTTATGTTTAAGCGGTCAAACTAAAATCACATACGTTCGTAAAGGCCTAGGCGAGGACATCCATTCCTCCCGCTCGGATTTTTGATATCGTACGAAAACCACGTTGGCCCCCACCCCAACCCGCACACCCTTTCCCTGGATTTCGATGCTATACCGTGCAAAAAAAGTGTCGGAAACGATTTTAGGGTTCTTCTCCGGACCCCCGGTGAGGCTGCAAATACCCAAAGTAAAAATAGTTGAACATATCCTGAAGATGGTCAAGTTCGAAACGGGTACTTTCTGGAGCAAAGTCGATCCCACGGGGGACCTTTATTCAAAGTCGTTCAGAAAATCAAACCAAGAGCATGTAGAAACGGGAGAGATTTTAAATTACGGAAAAAGACCAGAATCTCAACTTTCTCTGGCGGCGTTAAATTTGTGACAGATTTTTAACTTTTATGGCGGATAGACGGGGGGGGGGGGCCCTTCCGTTGTTGATCAGCATTTCACCATGTATTCACAAAATTACAGTTTCTCGTAACGAGTATATATATACTAAGCTAAATGTTACTACTGCAAATGTTACTGACAAAAAAGTGTAACAGTCTACGGCGCGCCGTAACTCCGTAAGGAAGCGTTTTATTATCTGCATAAGATTTATTTATTTCAACATCTTCCTACTGTTTAACCGTTTAGCCAAATAAACCTACCTAGCTGTTACACTACCTTAGCGACCTCAAAGTAGGTCAAGCATTTAAGTGATAATCAATAACTGCATTGTATCTACAGCTTATGCATGCAGCCCAGATGTTCTAATTATAGTTTGAGCTGGTGGGTCAATACTTCTTATACATTGTGAAATATTATGCAATCTTAATAATTTTAAGAATTAGTTATAACAATAATAATTGTTTTGAGTAAGCCAATGTCACTTAGTGGCAATATGCGCTATAAGAATTATACAGTGTATGACTTATATGGTGTCCTACGCACGCACCCCTTTTAACATCTAGTTTGAGCAATATTTGTTCGTAGGCTCTGCCTGCCTAAACAGGGCCGTGTGCTTAGTAGACAAAGATTTGATCTTAATGTATTTTGTTTGCCAGGACAATAATACTTAATCGGCTTATGCCTATTAGCTGTTTGTAAACCCATACAAACTAACGTTTCGCAAGACATTGCAGCTTGCATCTTCAGAGTGAATAAAACACTGATGTAAGCCGAAAATAAATCGTAATATTGACAGTTCGAGAAACCACGAAAGCTTCCGCGGCCGTTGTTAATAACAGCTAGGCTTCCGGGTTGGAGCCGCGTCATCGGTGCATGAACTGCCGACGTTTCGTCCTCGGTTCCACGGGACATCTTCAGGGCTGTTGTGTTCCAGATCCCAAAGTGACCACAGCCCTGAAGATGTCCCGTGGAACCGAGGACGAAACGTCGGCAGTTCATGCACCGATGACGCGGCTCCAACCCGGAAGCCTAGATGTTAAATATATTCTAAAGTTATCTGTAAAACAACCACCAACTATGTAGAGGGTATAAGCTAGTATCATCACTACACCACCTGTGGTTGCATTTTCGGTTTATAAGCACTTACCAACAGCATCACCGTGTGAATGTGGGTCAGATAGCGAAAATTCTTTTTTGATCTCTAGCTGGGGATCATCCGATGTGGAATCGACAATAGCAGCTAATTTAATTTCACTTGCGACTTCAGCCTTTACTTCTTCCATCTTCAATTTTAAATCCGTAGCAGTAGATATACGTTCTAAAACGTTTAAAATTTGTTTGTTGCGGGTAGTAGGTACTATAATTGCGACTTACTTTTAACGCGCAAACGGAGAGAACTGCCATACAAGATCTTCACACACCTTTAAATTGACACTTTTTGGTGATATTGATTGTTAGTTTGTTAATACAAATAAACAAAAACGTTTATATACTTCGGGTTATGATGACGTAATATAAAATTATCTATAGTTTTTAGACCATTTAGACTTGTGTCATTTGAACTACTTCATATACTGGATGAGTCAACATGAATGCAATAATCTAATTTGCTTACAACCAACTATTCATTATATTTTGTTTCAGTTTCCGTGGTTTATAATAGCAATAAATAAACATCTAACATTATACCAACTGGCTCACACACTTTGAAATAGTAGACTAATTATGCATACAGTCCCGACTCCCAAACAGTGTTCCTAAAAACCTTAGGAGTCTCATTTATAATTTTTTTGGTATAATAACTTTCCAAATGTCATTCCATACCTTCCGTCTCTCTCTCGCTCTACCGAGACAGGTGGCTCCGTAGTTAACGCGTCCGCCTTTCATTCGGAAGGCCCTGGGTTTGATTCCCGGCCTGTCCGAATGTCCTGGCTTAGGTTTTTTTCTGCGATTTTCCTGAGCCAAAAAGTTAATACTGGGACAGTACTTTCCGCAGAACAACCTCCTTTATCCAATTTCCTTACTCTAGCGCAACCTTACTATCCTTTCACGGCTGAAGAGGGGCTTAGGACTCCGGTGCGTGCGGAGTCCGAAAGACCCCTATAGCGGCCCGTCCCTTCACGGGAAATTAACCAATACCAATTTTTCTTTTTTCTCTCTCTTTATTCCTGAAATTTGTCACCAGGAATTGACACGGGGCAGGTCTCTCTTTTTATTTCTTTCTGAAGACTGTTACTCTTTTTTACTATATCCGTCATAATCTCGTTTTTTAGCTATACTTGTGTTACCCATTGGAAAATTAAATTAAGTAAGGTTTACACTAGAGGGTCTTACTTAGCCTTGCTTAATCAGATATTCCTAATGTATACCATTTACTACCGTATCTTACTTGCTACCGTATACTACCGTTTGCTATTGTGCAATAAAGACGAATTTATGATTATTATTATTACAATATAATAATATCCAGTTTAATTATAATGGCAAAAAATGTTACAAGTACAAATTTAATATCAGTTAGGAATAAATAGCAAGGAACGGAAATAAGAATACAATAAAAACATAACAAATCAATACAAACACAAGAATTAATCTATTATAATTAGTGCTAAACCTCCGAAGAGAATGCATAGAAAACAAAAGAAACTGTTTTCAATGGCTACACCCACAAATTCATTTATTCCACACTTAAGCTTCACATATAATTTTCCTTAACGGGGTGTTGCTTTATTCTGCTACGTCCTTGCACTTCAATAACAAATAATACAATACAAAATACAAACACACAGAAAACATAAGTAAAAAAGTCCATCAGCAAACTAAAAATTAAAACTAACATTTCGTGCTGCACGGCTGCAGAACCAAAATTTCGAACTGGGTCTATCCATGGAGGCGCTCAGTTGGCAGCTTGTAATTAAACGCTTTGTCAATTTAAACTTTGCCAGGCACCTTTCTAAAATTTGCGCTTTGTTTTTAAATTAATAAAGAGAGTAATTTGTTTTATTAAAATTACTAAAACAGTGGCAGTTCTGCAACACAGCAGATTCTATAGAGTAGTTGCCATTGCTATATACTATAACTAGTGCTGATGCACCCCGCTCCAGTTTCAGTATCTTCGCTGGATTTCGATGTCGTTAACAAGGGTTTAGCGTACACACATTCTATATCAATGGTTTTCACCAGTATGAGTTTTTATATGTCTTTGTAAGTTACTCTTCGGTATACAACTATAATCACATATGGTACATTTAAAAGGTTTTTCACCTGTATGAGTTTTTACATGTTTTTGTAAATTACTGTTCCGTACAGTTTTAAACGCACACAAATTACATTTAAATGGCTTTTCACCAGTATGCGTTAGCATATGTGTTTTCAAGGTACCTCTATCTATGCATGTATAATCACACAAAATACATTTAAAAGGCCTTTCACCAGTATGCTTTTTCATATGTCTTTTCAAGGTGCCGCTCTCTATGCATGTATAATCACATCCATTACATTTAAAAGGTTTTTCCCCAGTATGAGTTTTCATATGTCTTTGTAAGTTACTGTTCGTTACACATCTATAATCGCATATGCTACATTTAAAAGTTTTTTCGTCAGTATGACTTTTTGTATGCCTTTGTAAGTGAATCTTCCGTAAACATCTATAATCGCACACGCTACATTTCAAAGGTTCTTCACCAGTATGAGTTTGCATATGTCTTCGTAAGTTACTCCTTGGTATACATCTATAATCACATATGGTACATTTAAAAGGTTTTTCACCTGTATGAGTTTTTACATGTTTTTGTAAGTCACTGTTCCGTATAGTTTTAAATGCACACAAATTACATTTAAATGGCTTTTCACCAGTATGCGTTATCATATGTCTTTTCAAGGTACCTGTTTCTATGCATGTATAATCGCACAACTGACATTTAAAAGGCCTTTCACCAGTATGCTTTTTCATATGTCTTTTCAAGGTACCGCTCTCTATGCATGTATAATCACATCCATTACATTTAAAAGGTTTTTCACCAGTATGAGTTTTCATATGTCTTTGTAAGTTACTGTTTGTTATACATCTATAATCACATATGCTACATTTAAATATTTTTTCGTCCCTATGACTTTTCAAATGTCTTTGTAAGTGACTCTTCCGTAAACATCTATAATTACATATACTACATTTAAAAGGTTTTTCACCAGTATGAGTTTTCATATGTCTTTGTAAGTTACTGTTTGTTATACATCTATAATCACATATGCTACATTTAAATATTTTTTCGTCCCTATGACTTTTCAAATGTCTTTGTAAGTGACTCTTCCGTAAACATCTATAATTACATATACTACATTTAAAAGGTTTTTCACCAGTATGAGTTTGCATATGTCTTTGTAAGTTACCGGTCTCTATGCATGTATAAGCACAAACATTACATTGAAAAGACTTTTCACCAGTATGAGTTTTCATATGACTTTTTAAGTGACTCTTCCGTATACATCTATAATCACATACACTACATATAAAAGGTTTTTCACCAGTATGAGTTTTCGTATGTCTTTGTAAATTACTATTCGTTACACATCTATAATCACATATGCTACATTTAAAAGGTTTTTCACTTGTACACGTTTCATTTTCCATACGCAGCTCTTCACTTACCAATGGCTTAAACTTTATGTAGATATCATCATTATCACTCTTCATACCACATTTCAGATCAGGAACTTCTGATTTTATTTGGAGATCTAACGACTGAATGTTAGTATCTTCATGTTTCACTGTAATTAAACAACGCTCGCATTAATAACATTATTTTAAACATAAATGCTGACAACTTACTATTCATAATTTTGTTATTTGTAAAATTTTGTGAAGCGCATTCATACAATTTTAATTTATGGGGCATAAAAGGGCCACGAGCTAATCGTTAAGATCACACAAAATATACAGTATTAGTATATTACAGCGGCTTCGAGGAGACATGGGAGAATTTAAGTTCATGCTTAAAACCTTTACTTTAAGCAAACTGAAGCTGGTTATTAAAATTGTGTTTCTACTATAACAAATAAAAGTATTAGGGGATGGGGGGGGGGAGTAAATTATTGTAAAGATCAGTAAACACTTCGCGTTGACTTTCCTATACTTTAGTAATAATAAATTGTTACTTATCATATTTTCCAAAGTGCTTTTGTATCAATGTTTTACGCTCCAACAGTAACTATAAGATCACACCACTCCTACCTACATATACACCACATGACACTAAATTAGTGTAAATGTTATAGCAAGCTTTTATGTAAAAATAATAGTTTAAACTTTTTCAGAATATTTCATTTGTTTCAATTGTTGGCTGTAAATGGAGAATGTGGTGAAACAAGGCCGTTTTGTTTTAACAATAGCTTGGCATGTGTAATAATAATAATACAGTCCTGCACCGTTCGATTCTATGCTTGTGTCTATGGAATATCGTTCATAAGCTTCAGAAAGAGATGTAAAATAAATTGGTTGTGTGCTAACATGTTAACATTAATTTAGCATTTGTAGTTATAAGGAGAGCCGTTTCACTTAATATCTCTTACTATTTCCAAGATTCCAACAGTATGCAAAATTAAAATAAACACCCTGTACATTTTCCCGCCTACCGACAACAAACGAAGCACAACTGCTAAATGAGCTAACGAAAATGAATGTCAAGGTTAAATTGCCAACATACCTAAAGAGCTGCACCAAATAATTTGGGGAAGGTACAAGTTAGATGCTGTGCCGTTTTACTAAAATACCGCCAATGTTATTATTTCATTTTATACAAAATATGGTAAAATTTGAAAACACCAAAATTATGATAATTTAGTACTAATATAGCAACGTACAAAAATCTTAAATAATTTACAGTCCTGTGAATTACTTTTTGTTTTGAATCACTTACCAACGACAGTCTCCACAAATCCACCATGCAACTGTGGTTCAGAAAGGAAAAATTCTTTTTTGATTTCATGTGGATGGGAAGTCTCAGATTTAGGATCGACAAAAGCAGGTAACGTGACTTCAGATTTTACTTCCTCTTCCATCTTGAATATTAAATGCCTACCTACAAAACATTTAAAATTAATGTTTATACTTTTTACATAAGCTGACAAAGACAGCCGGTGTGCATTTCAAATATTGAGTTGCAAAAGCGGCATTGTAAAGTCTGTTTTTTGTAATGTAATGTAATAGTTTGGTTTTCTTATGAAGGGATTTCATGCGCATACAATTTAAAAAAACAACTTTTCCGTTGTTGATCAGCATTTCATTATTTATTCACACAATAACATTTCTCTTGACGAGTACATATGAAAGTGGTTGTGTAACAGCCATATTTCTAGTAAATGTGGAATAATCATGAACAGGGTTAGTCACGGGAAAAATCGAATGATTGTAAAAATCAGAATGTTACTAATCGGATGACTTCCATAATCGGAATATTCATCCGATATTAGAATCGGCGGAAACTCCTGGAGCGCCCAGCACCATAAGGTTATTAGGTTATGACAGTACCGAACTTCATGCGGCTAAAGTGCAGTCAGCTTGGCACCGTAATTTCGGAACTCTGAATATTCGGAATGTGTTTGAAATAGCATTTTATGCCCAGTGATGATTCATCCATTCATTGTTTATTTTCTAGTTGCACTTTCAAGTGCTCCCTCATTGGTATTTGTGTTCCAGATTTCAGTTACACTTATGACTTGTGTTTTTAAATAATTTAAGTTTATATCTTATGTGCATTTATCGGCTTGTTATGTTACCGAGCATCATTGCACGTGCTTGCGCTGTCGTAAATAAAAATTAATAGGATGATATTTTTCGGATACTTTCGAAACACTAATCAGAATATTCAAATTATTTTAAGAACCACAAACTAGCATATTTTTCATTCGGATAGTCCCATCACTATACGGGGTATAAGCTACTTACCATTAGCAGTTCGTATATACGCAAACAGTGGTTACATTTTTAAAAATTTTAAACACTTACCAATAGCATGTTCCACAAACTTATCCGAATTTGACTCGGAAAGTGGAAATTCTTGCTTGATTGCATTTGGATGTAAAGCATCATATGTGGAATCGACAATAGCAGATAACAAAAATTCACCAGTCACTTCAGCGTTTCCTCTTTCCATTTTCAATTTTAAATTCGTATCAGCATATAATATTGCCTAAATCATTTAAAACTTGCCTATATTTATTGCATTTAATATGGTATTGGAGGTTACTCACCCCTTACGCTAGAATTCGGAAAACTAATTAACTTTATAGTTTGTACAAACTATTAAATTAAAAACTTCCTTATGACATGGTAGTTATTAGTCAATATGTAATAAGCTCCACCAGTCAGAACTTGTTGAACGATTATCTTTTACTAATAAAAATTTCAGAGGTTATGTGTAGTTTAACATGTCCCGCGCTGCTGCGCATGCGCAGTCTAAGAAATAAATATATTGTATTGAAAGGCACCTGAGCCATGTATAGGCGGTCGTTTCGGCTACATTCGGGTCGCAACTCTGATATTATTATTGCAGTTACCTTTTTACACAAAGTACTGGCATGTGTGGCGAATTCAAACGCATTTCTGGAAAAACCTCGGTCGCCTCCCGCGTAAAGGGTCCTCGATTTGATGCCGCACACCGCTGATATTTTTGATGCTAATTTTGCGGATGACTATATTTTTATTGTGTACATTGGGGCATTCTACCTGTTCACACTTCATACCCTCTCCGGGATGTTTTTAACGATATGGGAAGCGCCGTGCAGCGCTACAAATTCAGACAGTTTCAAAGAAGTGTTTCGAAACATCAGAGTGTAGCTGAAGAGCGTGGCTTAGGGCTGTTTTAATATTTTCGAATTGAATGGTGATATTTGAACTACTTCATGTACAGGATGTGTCAACATGTTGAATGATCCTTTTGAATATTTTCCGATTGTTTACTACTTAAACATATAATAATTTGAGCGTAATTGTTTCAAGAACTATAATTGGTATCTTTAAATGTTTATTAATGGTTGTTAGTACTAGAAAACTGTGACTTCATTTTTGCTTTAAATGTGCTGCAATATTAATGATGCAAAGTAGCAGATTTAAAATTCTACATTAGTTATTTGTTCGCTTTCTCCTTTATCCGCAATAGATGGAGCTCATTATTTGGTATGATTGCACTTAATCTGTCAACGTGTTCGTTTGACATTCTTTATCTTCAAATGTTTTTGAAATTTGTTCTGGAAATATGAACGTGGCTTCCGTATTGTAATTCTTCCTGGATTTCTACCTGTACATTTTTATTAGTAACTTGAGCACCTTCGCTTTGTAAAACATCATTATTCTGGTTAAAACAAAAGAAAATAAAGGCGAATAAGGAAATAAGTGCAATGAAATATTTTTACTGCAATAGGCGTTACACTGAGATACCGAACAAAATGTTTTTGAGGTAGAAGTCATTTTAAATGTATTTATTTTTGAATTTTCACTTAAAACAAGGGTTTTGCATCTAATGGCTAAACACTTTATTTTCCTTCTTATGGTAGTACCAAAGTTTGCCGCAGGATGTCAGTCACTTCGTTGGCGAACACGCACAATAATACGGTTTCAATAAATGTGTAACTACATATTTTCAAAATCGTTACAAGTTCTGTGTAAAATATAAAATATAACGTTAGTGAAACTGAAATTATTAACAAATTAGTAAATTGTGATAGTAAAAGTAGCAGTTCGATCCGTTGGACTGACAGCTAGTAATGCAGAGGTTTGGGGTTCAAATATCCGATAGGACGTGAAAGTTTGTGTTGTCTTATGCATGTTGGTTAAGGGTACACAAAATAAAACAGTATAATTATAATAATTTTATATTTTACATTTACATTCGCCATGTAGAACAAACAAGTAAATGGTTTCCATGACAACGGATATGTATTGTTTATCTGTTGCGTGTGTTGAGTAAATGTGCGTAACAAATAATTGCATGAATCACTAAATTCGTATACAGGGTGATGCAGTTATTTGTATATTTAATGATAATTGCGTTAATGTAACATGTAGGAAAAAAATGTAGAACTGGCTCTACATTATGACGTGTTCCTTTAACTGCTTCCCCTCACCAAACTGTTATAGTGAGGAATTATTTAAACTAAGCATTTGGTTTGTGGAAACGGAAATACGGTACAGACCTGTGGCCACCAAGATCACCGGACTTTACCCTCATGGATTTCGTCCTACGGGGTTACGTCAATAATGCTGTTTATACAACTATCCCTACAGCAGAGAGGACATAAATGGGAGAATAAGGGCGGCATTCAACAAACTCATAAATTTATTGTGGAGGAAGGACGCACATTTGAACATTTAATTTAAGTCATCTTTTATAATTTACCTTTAGTTAAATCTGTCATAAACTTAGTTTTTAGTTGCATATGTAAAAAAAGTTTTAGAGTAATAATACAGAGAGCTTTTTTGTTCTTAAACTTTACACCAAATAAATAGGTACAGTAATTTAAACATCCTGTGTATAAATAAAATAAGGTATTTATTACGATCAAAACAATTAACTTATCTGGATTTGCCGTTGCATTTTTCTAAAATGGATGTGTCAAAGTGTGAATCTCAATATCAGTTCGTGGCCTACTGCAACGTAATGGTTTTTGTTTTTTTCTCATAAAAATCGCAATGCAAGGTATTTAAATATTTATATCGTTGAAAAGAGAACTAAATTGTCTCCAAAATAACGATAAAAAACAGATGGCGTCATTTCACAAGTTGAAGGTTGAAGGTAAAAAACAACCAACATGTCAAAATGTGAAGCCAGTTCTACTGCACAAATTTTGTTTCAAACATTTTTTTTCTAGTCGTTACATTAACGCAATGAGGATCAAATATACACATAACTGCCTTACCCTATTATAAGTACTGCTGCTGACTTTAGTTGGACTGATACACCCATAATCGCAAACGTTTCATTTTAAGGGTTTATCATCGGTATGAATTTTCAACTAACTTTTAAGATGCTCTTCTCTCCAGATCTACATTCGGATACATTATATTTTGAAAGTTTTCCACCGTTATGAGTTCTCATATGTGTTTGTAAGTTACTCTTCACTCCAAATCTATAATCACATACCTTACATTTAAAAGGTTTTTCGCCAGTATGAGTTATCATATGTCTTCGTAAGTTACTTTTCACTCCAAATCTATAATCACATATGTTACATTTAAAAGGTTTTTCGCCAGAATGAGTTACCGTATGTCTTTGTAAATCACTCTTCAGTATACATCGGTATTCACAAACGTTGCAGTTAAAAAGTTTTTTACTAGTATGGATTATTGTGTGTCTTTGTAAGTCGCCCTTGCCTGCACAACTATAATCACAAACGTTACATTTAAAAGGTTCTTCATCAGTATGGGTTTCAATATGGCTTTGTAATTGACACTTCCGTATACATTGATAATTGCATACATTGCATTTATAGGGTTTTTCACCAGTATGAGTTTTTATATGTCTTCGTAAGTTGCTCTCTTGTATACATCTATAATTACATATGCTACACATAAAAGGTTTATCACCAGTATGAATTTTCATATGCCTTTGTAGGTCGCCCTTCTCCCTACAACTATAATCACAAATATTACATTTAAAGGGTTTTTCACCAGTGTGGATTTTCATGTGTCTTGTTAAAGTACCTTTCTCTATGCATTTATAATCACATACATTACATTTAATAGGTTTTTCACCAATATGGATGTATTTCGTATGTTTTTGTAAAGTACTTTCCTCTATGCACGTATAATCACATAAATTACATTTGAAAGGTTTTTTGGCAATATGAGTTTTCGTATGTTTCTGTAAGTTACTCTTCTGTATACATCTGTAATCGCATACATTGCACTGAAAAGGTTTTTCTCCGGTATGCGTTTTTATATGTCGTTTCAAACTATTCTTCTTTATACTTTTATAATCACATATATTACATTGAAAAGTTTGTGCTGGGGTGTGGTTATTTATATGCCGCTTTAAAGTTCTCTTGGATCCAAATTTAATGTTGCATAAATCACAACAGAAATGTTCAACTTGAGCAGATCTCGTTGCGGTCTGATCCACAAAATTCTCGTCAATTTCATTTTTTATATGTAACTCCTCAATTTTCAATGGCTCAAGGTGGATATCATCGTTACCACTCATTCTATCACATTTCAGATCGGGAACTTCACTTTTTATTTGAAGGTCCAACGATTCAATGCTGATATCTTCGTGTTTCACTGAAATTATTTAACACTTGCTTTAATAAAATTAGATTGATTTTTAGTATCTAAGGTTTGGTATTTATTTTTTTTTCTCGTGATTAATTTTGTCAAATCCTGTTTTTACAGTTGTCTGTAGAATAACCACCAACATTGTATTTAATGGTAAATAAATTATGTGAAGGCGTGAAAGCTATTTATCATTGCTACACAACTTTTTCTTGCATTTTCTGCTTTTATTTACTTACCAACACCATGTTTCCCAAAATCACTATGCCAATGTGGTTCAGAGAGCGACAATTCAACTTTGATTTCCTCTACCTGCGGTTTATCTGGTGGGGAATCGAGGAAAGCAGCTAAAGAAATTTCACTTCCGATTTCAGCTTTTACTTCTTCCATCTTTAAATTTTCTTCATCCATCTTCAATTTTAAATCCATAGCAGTAGATATACGTCCTAAAACGTTTGAAACTTGTATTTGTTGCATGTTCTATGTGCGTGCTTACCTACTAAAAATGGAACTCTTTCAACGTGAAACGGGAGAGAACTAGTGTGCAAAATCTTCACACACTTTGAACTGAAATTTCTTGGTGATATTGAGATTACTAGGTAGTAGAAAATTTCCGATTCACTTAATGCCTGTTCTAGGTTATGTGTAGAATTTTTATGACCGCTGTGCCTACGGACACGCCAACGTACCGCTAACTTACGGATTACGAGCACGCGTACGACTTGCAATTAAATTACAAACTCAAGACAATCATGCAGACAACGTAAATAGGCTAAACGTTTGTGTGCTCTGTCCGTCTGTCGGCACAAGTTCTCAAAACCGGCTACACCGATTTTGATCTAGTTTGGTAGAAAAAAGGGTTTAGTTACAATTACTAAATTTTAAGGGTTGAATATTTGAAAAAATTATAACTAAAAAAAAAGTGACTTTAGAGTACAGTTTATTAAGCAGAAATTATTTTTCTCTACAACTTATTGTACTATTAAAATTTTTTTGGCAAGAAAATTATAAATTTCATCGGCTTCCTTACTACACCGCCTTCTGCTCCATATTAGAGAGATGCGCTTTACAAGTTGAAGTTGTATTCGCATCATTTCAACATCAGCTTGGTTAAACGGTAGTGGCCAGCAGGGACGTCGTTAGGGGGTTGGGGGCACCCCCCTTCGTAATTTGCGTCTCCTAAATTTTAGAAAAAAACCTGCAGAATAATACATAATTATATATGAAATATACGTATCCAGTCTGCCCCCCTCGGTTATCTTATCCTAACGACGCCCCTGGTGGTTAGTGTATCACGCTACGAAAATTGAACTTTTATTTATTATTGAATTATTATATTTATTTTTGTACTTTTATTGATAGCCGTATTATTATTACACTATAAGTATGAAAATAAACCAAAATAAAATTATATAAAGCGGCGCAATTAGGTGAAGCGCCGCATCACTCGCTTCACCATACAAGCCGCCACTGCTTTATTAGCACATTGAAATACCAGGCTTTACTCATTTTTGTTGGTTTCGGGTGATATTCTTAAAAATGCAATTGTGCAAAGGTAAAAAGAGTTTAAATAAAAAAAAAAAAGTGTTATACTTGCAGTTGTTTTAATAATTCACTAATACAAAAACAATTGAGTAAATTTTAAGTAAATCACGTAATCAGCCATTACTCTGTCACCTACTCTCCCCTAGCGCTAACAGTGGGGTAAGAGGGACCTACAATTTAACGTCGAATCCGAATGACTAATACCAGAGAAAATTTTAGGCATTAAACCCTTAAGCTGCCTACACCGGATTAGGAAATTTGAGTGGCGAGCGCTCTACCTCTAGGCTACCGTCAACCTAAAATAAAAAAAGTAAGTACCGATCTCAAAACCAGAAAAAGCTGCATAAAACAAAAGCATCCTGATGCATAATGCATCAAAATAAATGACACTAATAATAATAATAATTTATTAACCAGAAAGACAAAACGGTTAGTAAACCATATGACATGCACCTGGTGAGCCAACAATTGAAAAATAATAAATTGAATCTTCTTTTAAAGTGTTTCGTGGTTGATAATAATTTATTATTAATGATACATTGTCCCACATAAACAACTGAAATTTATTAAACTACAGAATAAATTAATAGAATTAAAAAATCGTACTATTTCAATAATATGTACAACTAGCTTCCCAAACGCTCCAAAATGGCCTCCTGCTGTGATTGTGTCACTATTTGCCTAGAAAGCGGCAGAAGTGCATGTAAGCGGAGGGATCATACAGTGACTTTAGTTGGACTAATACACCTAAAATTGCATTCGTTTCATTTTTAGGATTTTTCACCTGTATGAGTTCTCATATGTCTTTGTAAATTACTCTTCGTTGTACATCTATAATTACATACAATACATATAAAAGGTTTTTCACCAGTATGAGTTTTCATATGTTTTCCTAAGTCGCCCTTCTGTATACATCGATAATCACAAACATTGCATTTAAACGGCTTTTCACCAGTATGCGTTTTCATGTGTCTTCGTAAGTGACTTTTCTGTATACATGTATAACCACAAACATTACATTCAAAACGTTTTTCACCAGCATGAGTTTTCATGTGTCTTCGTAAGTTACTTTTCTGTATACATGTATAACCGCAAACAATACACTGTAAAGGTTTTTTACCAGTATGAGTTTTCATATGTTTTCCTAAGTCGCCCTTCTTCATACAATGATAATCACAAACATTGCATGTAAAAGGGTTTCCACCATTATGATTTTTTATATGTCTTTGTAAGGTACCCTTAAGCGCAGCTGTATAATCACATACTTTACATTTAAAAGGTTTTTCACCAGTATGAATTTTAAAATGATCATGTAAGCGACTCGTCCATATACATCTATAATTACATACATTGCATTTTAAAGGTTTTTCACCAATATGAATTTTCATATGTTTTCTTAAGTCACCCTTTTCTCTACATCGATAATCGCAAACATTACATTTGAAAGGTTTTTCACCAGTATGAGTTTTCATATGTCTACGTAATCTACTTTTCTGTAAGCATGAATAATCACAAAAATAACATTTAAAAGGTTTTTCACCAGTGTGAGTTTTCATATGTTTTCTTAAGTTACCCTTAAGTGCAGCTTTATAATCACATACATTACATTTAAAAGGTTTTTTAACAGTAGGAGTTTTCATATGTTTTCCTAAGTCACCCTTAACTGCAGCTGTATAATCAGGTTTTTCTCCTATATGAGTTTCATTTTTTATATCCAACTCCTCACTCATCAATGGCTCAAACTTTATGTAAATATCGTCATTATCACTCTTGATACCACATTTCAGATCAGAAGCATCTGATTTTATTTGCAGGTCAAACGATTGAATGCTGCTGGTATCTTCGTATTTCACTGTAATTAAATTGCCTGGTT
Organism: Ctenicera cuprea; assembly: GCA_958336395.1. Classification (NCBI taxonomy): domain Eukaryota; kingdom Metazoa; phylum Arthropoda; class Insecta; order Coleoptera; family Elateridae; genus Ctenicera; species Ctenicera cuprea. Next base: position 432,462 of record OY284493.1, read on the forward strand.
TAATAATATTGTCACCAAAGCCATGTCATATTAATGTTAAGAACTATGGAACTATAGTAGTGTTAGGAAGGATAGAGAGCAAAACTGCTCTATCCAAATGTGTAAAAACATAGTGGGTTTGCTATTTCAAAAAACGAGTTAGTTATAAATTTTTGCACAGTTCGAATAAATACCCTGTATAGCCGAATTCAATTTAAAAATATCTGGAGGATATTACACGTTCCTGACTAAAAGTCAACAGAATAATTGATTGAATTTGTAGAAATACGGCTTGTGCAGATTTTATTAGTGAGGTCTACAAATGAATATTATAAAAAAAGTTGAAACGCCTCAACGTAATTTCAAACACAAAACGTATTGAAAACGACAATTGAAAGGCATATAGGAATATGTAAAAATACATAAAGTGGTCTAGAAAAAACGTAAGTTTTTTATGCCGCTCTTATGATGGAACTAATTGAAAATAATTTTTAACTTATATATTTTATTTATTTATTTATTATTAATTTGGTTCTCTTGGACTCCTATAATGTTTATTTATACCCCAACTATCAATTTTTTAAATGAAAACCATAACAGTCTCTAACAGCAACTTTGATATTTATATTAGCCCAATATTGTCTTTATCATCAGTCAGAGCCGAAAATGGGCCACCCTGTCCAGTACCTGCGGTGCATTTTAATCACTTACCAACCGCTCGCTCCACATATCCAGGTTCAGAAAGTGGGAATTCTCTTTTGATTTTATTTGAATGGGAAGCATCAGTTTTGGGATCGATAATAGCAAGTAACGACACTTCACTAGCGACTTCAGGTTTTATTTCTTCCTCAATTTCCAATTTTAAATTTGTATCGGTGTATGCACTACCTATAAAACGTTCAAAATTTATACTTTTTATTGGTGGTAACGTAAAACTGTTAAACAAAGACAGCCTGTGTTCATTTAGAATATTAAGAAAAGTGATGTAGTGTTTTCTGTATTATTAACAAACAAGTTGTTACATTGTGATGTTAGTAAACGTAAAGAACACTTTGGTTTCCATATGACAAAATTTAATGGTAGCAATTTAAAATAAAACTTGTAACAACTTTTACGTTGTTTATCAGCATTTCACGTAGGTATTCACAAAATTAAATTTTCTCCTAACGAGTGAGTACATACGGTTGTAATTTGATAAGAACCATATTTCTAGTAAAAGTAGAAGTAATGAAAGAAGGTATAATGACCACCAACACATAGAAATTGTAAATAATCATGTACGTAGTAACCTATTTACCATTAAAGCTGTCGGTTACATTTATTGGTTTTAATCATTTACCTGATGCATGGTTAACAAACCCACCCTGTGAATGTGGTTCAGAAAGTGGAATATCGTTCTTGATTTCATTTGGATGGGAAACATCAGATTTGGGATCGACAAAAGCAGGTTCACTAGTGACTTCAGGTTTTACTTCATCTTCCATCTCCAATTTTAAATTCGTACCAGTATATGCACTACTTATAAGACGTTTAAAATTTACGTTTATCCTTTTGATTAGCGGCGACACATAAGCTGTAAGACAAAGACAGTGCTAGTGGGCTTTTTAAATATTCAGTTTTAAAAGTGACGTTCTTTACAATTTAAAATAAAACTTAAAACGACTTTTACATGGTTGATCAGCATTTCATTATGTATCCACAAAATTACATTTCCTCTTGATAAGTATACATATGGTAGTAGTGGTCTAGTAACAGCCATCGTTCTAGTAAAAGTGGAAATAGTAAAAGATTATAGTTGGCTTAAAATTACCACCACCATATAAAAATTGTAAACAATCATGCAGAGGATATAAGCTATCTATCATTAGTAATTCATACTCTGCTTCTGTCAGTAACTCAGTATCACTCTACTTGCATGTGGCGATGGTTGGTCAGGGTCACAGATGATCCTCGTAAACATGCTCCGATAGTACACAAGCCATGGTAACATTTTTTGTAATTTCAATCACTTACCAATGGTATGCTCCACAAACCCACCATGTGAATTTGGATCGGAAAGTGGAAATTCTTGCTTGATTTCATTTGGATGCGAAGAAGCATCATATGTGGAACCGACAATAGCAGATGTCGAAATTTCACTAGTGATTTTGGGATTGCCTCCTTCCATCTTCAATTTTAAATTCGTACTACTATATATTATAAATATACCTCCTAAAACATGTACAAGGTACCTGTATTGAATGCATTTAATCCAGTTCTATTGGGGTCACTCACTCCTAACGCGAAATTCGGAAAACTAATGTTAAAAAAACGTTCTTGCCTGTACAAATTTTTAAATTAAAATCTCCATATGATACGGTTATTATCAGCTAATATGCAATAAGTCCAAATATTCAGAATTTGTTTGCACACAGGTTATATGCATCTGTAAACAAAATTGTGACGCCAGTAGGTCAAGTTTTAGAGCGCATGCGTATGGAAATATTTTTATCAGTTTATTTAAACTACTTCATGTACAGGAAGAGTCAACATGTTGACTTTCTCGAAAATGTCGGTTATGCTTAGAACACGGATTTCAAGCATTTTGATTGTTTTTCTACTTCCATTTTTTAATTTACTTATTAAGTATGCGCTGCTTATACTATAATGATACCCATTTCGATACAGAATTTCATTATGAAATGACCCAAACTGACCAATAGCAGCAAAGCATTGGTTTTGGTAACCATGGTTAAAAGAGTTGTTGACATAGGATCTAAATTTACAAATTGATTGACAGACGGGTCCTGAGCCTATTGCTCATCTCATCGTCTCATGATTTGTCACTATCAAATTCATCTGAATCGTGTATGTCGCGTTTATCGTTCGTGTGGCAAAAGGTGTTAAATTCAATACAATAAAAACTCTGGCCATTAACATATGATACGGACACTGGTTTAACTTCCATGTTATTAGGTTTGCAGGCTTGCCACAGCCTTTTACCTCTCGTCAAGAACTGTGTAGAGTATATATGCTGTGCATCGACCATACGGCAATGCAACCTCCAAAAATGGGGTACGACTTGGTTGTACGTATGAGGCTGCACTTCGAGTATCTCAAATTCCTGTAGCATACATGCTGTAAAAGTTGCTGCATTGCAACGAGTTTGATCGGCGCCGTCAGGACAGACCACGCTATCTACAAGTATAGACATTGCAGTCAATGACGATAGAGAGAAGTAAATTAACAATAAACTATACATATCTATTACATTACTAGTATAAGCAGTAGCTATAAAACATTTAAAATCTTTGTTTAAACTAATCATTAGTGGCGACACATAAGCTGTTAGACAAAGACAGCCCTGTGTTTATTTCAAATATTGAGTTGCAAAAGTGGTATTTTTTTGTATTATTAACAAACAAGGAGTTGTTATATTATTGTGATGGCAGTAAAGGTATGTAATGCTTTGGTTTTCTTATAAGATTTAATGCATGCAAGTAAAAATAAAACTTCTTGAAACAACTTTTACGTTGTTGATCAGCAATTCGTTATGTATCCACATTTTACATAACCTACTACAACAGTCTTCAAGTGAAACGGAAATTTTATGAGGGAGTGACTACTGCATGGTGCGACAGCGCAGCCATTTTTTCTTCGATCACAGTCGGCACAAACTTGGAAAACAATAGACCAAGTATGCATCCAGACCCCACTCCCAAAAAGTGTACCTAAAAAAGAGCCATCTTATGAGTTATATCTAATTTACGTTTGTCATCACAAAAGCGTAAACATTTTATAGTGTTATTACATGTCATTGAATGATTGTGTTCTAATAAGTGTTTAGCGTAATTGGATTTATGCGAGTGTTTATATTTATGACAACGTACGTGTTCCTTGTACCTAATACCATAATTTCTTACTGTCTGGCCTATATAAACCAAATTACAGTGCGAGCAATTTAATTTGTCAATGCCTGATGTTAGTAAATTGTCTCTTTTTTATTTAGCATTAAACAAAGTGCTTAAATATGACCTTCAACCAGTAAATCTAGAACTTTTAAATAAAATATTTTTCATCATAAATTAATCTTTATTATCAAATCATAAGTTCTATAAATACACTATACCTAAACTAATTTATGAATAATAAATAAACGGTTATAAAAACATTTCACAGTACATTAACGTTTAACTATTATTGATGAACTAGTTTTTTTAGCGGCACTGTGTTTGTCGGCGACATTATTTCTGGCGGAATTTTTGGCAGACGACAATTTCTCCTCTTTCTGGATTATCACGAACAATCTCTGTCATTTTTAAAAATGGTTAACCTATTCAAATACGTGCGGCTTCTTTAATGTATTTTCTTGAAACTATGAGCTGACTTTGCATAAAATTTCAGCCGGTTTGGCGCCTTCATTAATGAGAAATATTAGCGAGAAATGAAACTATAACATGCCATTTTATGGTTCAGTGGATATTTACATCCGCCATGCAGAATAACAAGTGAACAGTTTCCACGAAAATAGTTATGTATTGTTAAAACTAACATTTCGTGCTGCATGGCTGCGGAACCAAAATTTCGAACTGGGTCTATCCATGTATGCTCAGTTGGCAGCTTTTAATTAAACGCTTTGTCAATTAAAACTTTGCCAGGCACCTTTCTAAAATTTGCGCTTTGTTTCCAAATTAATAAAGAGGGTAAAAAAAAACTAGTGCTGAGGCACCCCCCTCCAGTTTTAGTTTCTTCGCTGAATTTCGATTGCGTCAACAAAGGTTTAGCGTACACACATTCTATATCAATGGTTTTCACGAGTATGAGTTTTTATATGTTTTTGTAAGTTAATCTTCCTTATACTTCTATAATCACATATGGTACAATTAAAAGGTTTTTCACCTGTATGAGTTTTTACATGATTTTGTAAATCACTGTTCCGTATACTTTTAAATGCACAAAAATTACATTTATATGGCTTTTCACCAGTATGCGTCATCATATGTCTTTTCAAAGTACCCGTTTCTATGCCTGTATAATCACACAAATTACATTTAAAAGGCCTTTCACCAGTATGCGTTCTCATATGAATCTTCAAGGTACTGCTCTCTGTGCATGTATAATCACATCCATTACATTTAAAAGGTTTTTCACCAGTATGAGTTTTCATATGTCTTTGCAAGTGACCCTTCTGTGTAGATCTGTAACCACACACATTGCACTTAAAAGGTTTTTCACCTGTATGTATTTTCATATGTTTTCGTAGGGTATCACTTCGTATACTTACATAATTACATACACTACAATTAAAAGTTTTCTCTCCTGTATGAATCCTTATATGTTGGTGTAAATTGCTCTTGTGTATACATCTATAATCACATACAGTACATTTTAAAGATTTCACACCTGTATGAATTTTCATATGTTGTTGTAATCGACTGTTCGATATAGTTCCATAACCACATACATTACACTGAAAATGTTTTTCTCCACTATGAGTTTTCATATGTTTTCTTAAGTTACCCTTAAGTGCAGCTTTATAATCACATGCACTACACTGAAAAGATTTTTCTCCTATATGAGTTTCATTTTTTATGTCCAACTCCTCACTCATCAATGGCTCAAACTTTATGTAAATATCGTCATTATCACTCTTGATAGCACATTTCAGATCAGAAGCATCTGATTTTATTTGTAGGTCCAACGATTGAATGCCGCTGGTATCTTCGTATTTCACTGTAATTAAATTGCCTGGTTTAATAATATTGTCACCAAAGTCATGTCATATTAATGGTAAGAACTATGGAAATATAGCAGTGTTAGGAAGGAAAGAGAGCAAAACTGCTCTATCCAAATGTGTAAAAATATAGTGGGTTTGCTATTTTAAAAAACGAGTTAGTTTTTGCATAGTTCAAATAAATACTCTGTATAGCCAAATTCAATTTAAAAATATCTGGAGGATATTACACGTTCTGACTAACATTCAACAGAATAATTGATTGAATCTGTAGAAATACGGCTTGTGCAGATTTTATTAGTACAAATGAATATTTTGAAAAAAGTTGAAACGCCCAACGTAATTTCAAACGCAAAACGTATTGAAAACGGCAATTGAAAGGCATATTGGAATATGTAAAAATACATAAAGTGGTCTATAAAAAACGTAAGTTTTTTATGCCGCTCTTATGATGGAACTAATTGAAAATAATTTTTAACTTATATATTTTATTTATTTATTTATTATTAATTTGGTTCTCTTGGACTCCTATAATGTTTATTTATACCCCAACTATCAATTTTTTAAATGAAAACCATAACAGTCTCTAACAGCAACTTTGATATTTATATTAGCCCAATATTGTTTTTATCATCAGTCGGAGCCGAAAATGGGCCACCCTGTCCAGTACCTGCGGTGCATTTTAATCACTTACCAACCGCTCGCTCCACATATCCAGGTTCAGAAAGTGGGAATTCTCTCTTGATTTTATTTGAATGGGAAGCATCAGTTTTGGGATCGATAATAGCAAGTAACGACACTTCACTAGCGACTTCGGGTTTTATTTCTTCTTCAATTTCCAATTTTAATTTTGTATCGGTGTATGCACTACCTATAAAACGTTCAAAATTTATACTTTTTATTGGTGGTAACGTAAATCTGTTAGACAAAGACAGCCTGTGTTCATTTCGAATATTAAGAAAAGTGATGTAAACTGTTTTCTGTATTATTAACAAACAAGTTGTTACATTGTGATGTTAGTAAACGTAAAGAACACTTTGGCTTCCGGATGACAAAATTTAATGGTAGCAATTTAAAATAAAACTTGTAACAACTTTTACCTAGTTTATCAGTATTTCACGTAGGTATTCACAAAATTAAATTTTCTCCTAACGAGTGAGTACATACGGTTGTAGTTTGATAAGAACCATATTTCTAGTAAAAGTAGAAGTAATGAAACAAGGTATAATGACCACCAACACATAGAAATTGTAAATAATCATGTACGTAGTAACCTATTTTCCATTAAAGCTGTATGTCGGTTACATTTATTGGTTTTAATCATTTACCTGATGCATGGTTAACAAACCCACTCTGTGAATGTGGTTCAGAAAGTGGAATATCGTTCTTGATTTCATTTGGATGGGAAGCGTCAGATGTGGAATCCACAATGGCAGGTAACAAAATTTCCCCATCTACTTCGAAGTTTCCTTCTTCCATCTTCAATTTTAAATTCGTACCACAATGTATATACGAAGTAATTATTATTAAAAATTAACTATTAATAATATAATAAGCAAACACTTATTAGAGTTTGTAGCCCGATGTTTTTGTGAACCTCCTAAAAGATTTTAAAGGTTATGTGCATGAGAACTAATGAGCTTGCGTCTGTCAAAAATGTGTATCCTAGTATTTGAACTTCTTTAAGCACAGGACGAGTCGACATGGTAAATAAACCCCACAAAACCCTGGTTACATTGTGAATTTGGCACGGAAAATGGAAATTCTATCTTCATTTAATTTGGAGGCAAATCATCGTATGTGGAATCGACAACAGCAGATAAGGAGATTTCACTAGTAACTTCGGAGTTTCCTCTTTCTTCAATTTTAAATTCGTACCAGCATATAATACTTCAGAAATCATTTAAAACTATACCTGCGACGGTTTTTCTTTCCAGAAAAATAAAATTCATGGAGGTTTAATGTTGGTCTATTTTGTTGGTCAACAAATAGGCTTGCTAACTCAGCCTGGTCGTGGGCTGTTGAAAAGATTCTCGAAATAGAGACCAGGAGAAGTCTTTTAATGGGCGCCAGAATCCTAACAAAAAAATATAGCCAGAAAAGGAATAGGGAACTTGGGATTCACAAGTATCCTTCGATAAAAGAGAACGCAACAGAATAACCTCAATAATCAAAATTTAATGTTGAAATATGCATATAAAGTAAAACTTTTTATATAATCTTGAATGACATCAAAATTTAAAATGTTAATGTAATATACAATTGAATCGAACATAAAAGGAACTACTCCAATTAATGTGGGGGGGGGGAATAATTAAAGACAACTAATTAAGTTAACTTAGAAACTCTACAAATATAATTAATGTACTCTGGGAGGTTAGAATCCATCAACTGGTAATCTTATATTCCTAATAACGCTATCCCGAAAATAAATAAACGACGCGCAATGGTGCACCGCTGCGAGCGTAACATAAGCAAAGGAGCAGGCGCAATAAGCTCCACGAACGGACAAAACAATTATGAAAAGTGAAATAATTAAAATAAATACACTTAATGGATTCCGGCGTACCAGGCCGTTTGCAAATTAGCATAAATAAATACTGAAATTTGGGTTAAATCAAACTCAATTGGTGTAGTTTAACAACCAATACGTAAAGCTTCAGATTTGAAAATAAGTAATACAATAAAATTAAAAATCAGTAGGTACTTCAAAACTATGTAGATGGATAACAGTAATAACGTTGATCCTGGTACGACGTACGGCAGTTCAAACAAAATAAAATAAAAGATACGCCTGACCTTAGATACTTGAGGTTAAATCTTCTACACCATATACCAGCAACACAGCAATAATCCATAAACGTAAGGGTAGCTATACGTATACGGAAACTTCTAATTTTCGTATTAATTAATAAAATACGCCGTTACTTGATGTTTGGAACTTATTATACTTATACGTATATTCCAAAATAATATTTACTAGATAATAAATCATAAATCATAACTACTAAATCGTAAATCGTAAATAATGAATCGTAAATAGTTAATCGTAAATATCGTAAATATCGTAAATAGTTAATCGTGAATATCGTAAATAGCGTAAATAGTTAATCGTGAATATCGTAAATAGCGTAAATAGTCCTAAAATAGAAAAGAAGTAATTAGCACTCGGTTTAGCAAAAAAAAGTAAAACGATAAACTTACTGAGGTTTTGGGCGACTACCAAAAGGACATTCATTCGCCTTCCGGGAATGGTATAAGAAAAGAATTCGAGCTTCACTACAATATCAAATAAAACTTTAAGATAATGTACCATTGAAATTAAAAATAACGAAATTACCTGCACGTGGAACGACAACAGCCTACAATCCGTAAAATACGCTATTTATGGCCTCAAAAATCGAAGACGACGTAACGTACACTCGTAGATAATAGAACCATAAATAATTTTAGGAACTCCGTGAAAATAATCACCATAAACGGTTTCTATAAACTTGATTTCAACAGGAGTCTTTTCAGTTGCCAAAGTGAACCAATAATGGCCAAACCAACCACACAAGAATTATTCGTTTTCTTGTTAAATTTTAAATTGATAACAGTAAATGCAAATCAACAAAAATGTACCTGTGCGCATATGAGATAAGCTAACGTTTGAAGAAGACAGAATTTTCATAGGCGGAACATGCGTCTTTTGAATTTGGTGAGTAACAAGACCTTGATGGAACAAAGCTAAAGCCTAAATAAATTCTGAAATGATTAAAAATAAACGCTCGAACGGTTTACTCATTAGATTCTACTAAATTAACCCCCATAGCTCAAAAATAAAATTCAAGAAAAGTCGCATAACGATAAAAGAAACTGCGCCCGCTTATGTGAAAGTAAGAGGGACAGAAATAATGCAACAAAACGAACAAGCAAATTTTTAAAGACTTTTGAGTTGCATATATCTATAGAAATTAGGCGGCGAAAGTGCTAACAAATCTATTCTAATAAGAAATATTATTTCTATATTTGGAAATAAAAGACAGAAATTCTAAACAACAAAAAAAAATGTTACAACACTCCCCCTTCTCCGGGAGGAAGTAAATTTTCTAAAAGAAAATTACTGACGATAACTAATACCTAAACCCATATTAAATAAAATCAACCAAACTATCTAAAAAGGTTAGGAGATCGGTCAGTAATTGGGTACGCAACGTTACTTGCTCTTTCGACAAATCAGTGATCGGTATTCGATCGGTACGACCTAAAAGATGTACAGCACGTGAACGAATTATATCTAAGTTAGGATTGGGTTTATCACGTAAACGGGTTAATTCCTCTAGCGTAGTTTGAATTTTAACAAATTCTTCTTCAGGATTGTATGGGTATTGAGGACTGATTAAAGTTTTACTAGATTTTTCTAATTTTAATAAGGGTCGTAAACAGGATCTCATAGCGTCGACGCTTTGTGTAGAAGCTATGTCTATTCCACGCACGACAAGTTCGTAACGCAACTCCTCTTTCTTAAGACGGTTAATATCAAAATGGTATTCGGCCATGATTGATTAAAAAAAAATATCAATTAATAAATAAAATAAATAAAATAATTACCCAAAAAAAAAGGTGCACGAAGTAATACCGACTTCTTGCAAGATAAGATAGCAGAATTTATATATAAGGATTTGAGAAACAAACAAACAACGAGAACAAAAAAATACAAAAAAAAAAAAAAAAAAAATAATGATAATAATCTAACATAGAAAGTGAAGGGCTAACGGCCACTGGCCCCACGTTGGGCGCCAAAATTTGCGACGGTTTTTCTTTCCAGAAAAATAAAATTCATGGAGGTTTAATGTTGGTCTATTTTGTTGGTCAACAAATAGGCTTGCTAACTCAGCCTGGTCGTGGGCTGTTGAAAAGATTCTCGAAATAGAGACCAGGAGAAGTCTTTTAATGGGCGCCAGAATCCTAACAAAAAAATATAGCCAGAAAAGGAATAGGGAACTTGGGATTCACAAGTATCCTTCGATAAAAGAGAACGCAACAGAATAACCTCAATAATCAAAATTTAATGTTGAAATATGCATATAAAGTAAAACTTTTTATATAATCTTGAATGACATCAAAATTTAAAATGTTAATGTAATATACAATTGAATCGAACATAAAAGGAACTACTCCAATTAATGTGGGGGGGGGGAATAATTAAAGACAACTAATTAAGTTAACTTAGAAACTCTACAAATATAATTAATGTACTCTGGGAGGTTAGAATCCATCAACTGGTAATCTTATATTCCTAATAACGCTATCCCGAAAATAAATAAACGACGCGCAATGGTGCACCGCTGCGAGCGTAACATAAGCAAAGGAGCAGGCGCAATAAGCTCCACGAACGGACAAAACAATTATGAAAAGTGAAATAATTAAAATAAATACACTTAATGGATTCCGGCGTACCAGGCCGTTTGCAAATTAGCATAAATAAATACTGAAATTTGGGTTAAATCAAACTCAATTGGTGTAGTTTAACAACCAATACGTAAAGCTTCAGATTTGAAAATAAGTAATACAATAAAATTAAAAATCAGTAGGTACTTCAAAACTATGTAGATGGATAACAGTAATAACGTTGATCCTGGTACGACGTACGGCAGTTCAAACAAAATAAAATAAAAGATACGCCTGACCTTAGATACTTGAGGTTAAATCTTCTACACCATATACCAGCAACACAGCAATAATCCATAAACGTAAGGGTAGCTATACGTATACGGAAACTTCTAATTTTCGTATTAATTAATAAAATACGCCGTTACTTGATGTTTGGAACTTATTATACTTATACGTATATTCCAAAATAATATTTACTAGATAATAAATCATAAATCATAACTACTAAATCGTAAATCGTAAATAATGAATCGTAAATAGTTAATCGTAAATATCGTAAATATCGTAAATAGTTAATCGTGAATATCGTAAATAGCGTAAATAGTTAATCGTGAATATCGTAAATAGCGTAAATAGTCCTAAAATAGAAAAGAAGTAATTAGCACTCGGTTTAGCAAAAAAAAGTAAAACGATAAACTTACTGAGGTTTTGGGCGACTACCAAAAGGACATTCATTCGCCTTCCGGGAATGGTATAAGAAAAGAATTCGAGCTTCACTACAATATCAAATAAAACTTTAAGATAATGTACCATTGAAATTAAAAATAACGAAATTACCTGCACGTGGAACGACAACAGCCTACAATCCGTAAAATACGCTATTTATGGCCTCAAAAATCGAAGACGACGTAACGTACACTCGTAGATAATAGAACCATAAATAATTTTAGGAACTCCGTGAAAATAATCACCATAAACGGTTTCTATAAACTTGATTTCAACAGGAGTCTTTTCAGTTGCCAAAGTGAACCAATAATGGCCAAACCAACCACACAAGAATTATTCGTTTTCTTGTTAAATTTTAAATTGATAACAGTAAATGCAAATCAACAAAAATGTACCTGTGCGCATATGAGATAAGCTAACGTTTGAAGAAGACAGAATTTTCATAGGCGGAACATGCGTCTTTTGAATTTGGTGAGTAACAAGACCTTGATGGAACAAAGCTAAAGCCTAAATAAATTCTGAAATGATTAAAAATAAACGCTCGAACGGTTTACTCATTAGATTCTACTAAATTAACCCCCATAGCTCAAAAATAAAATTCAAGAAAAGTCGCATAACGATAAAAGAAACTGCGCCCGCTTATGTGAAAGTAAGAGGGACAGAAATAATGCAACAAAACGAACAAGCAAATTTTTAAAGACTTTTGAGTTGCATATATCTATAGAAATTAGGCGGCGAAAGTGCTAACAAATCTATTCTAATAAGAAATATTATTTCTATATTTGGAAATAAAAGACAGAAATTCTAAACAACAAAAAAAAATGTTACATACCATAGTAAATACCTATTCTATTACGTAGGTATATACTGTGTCTATATTTATTGCATTTTTATTATGGCACTATACAAGATAACTCATCCCAAACGCTAGAATTCAGAAATAAATGTACAAAAGCCTTGTACAGATTATTAAATTAAAAACTTCTTTATAATATGGTAACTATTAGTTAATAATGTAATAAGAACGAACAGTCCAAAGTAGTTGCACAATTTGCATTTGCACTTGAGAAATGAGAATTTCATTGGAGGTTTTGTGTAGTTGTACGCGAAACACCCCGTAGGCTGGAAACCCGTAGGCTGGAAACCCGTAGCCCGGAATCAAGGTCGTTAGTCCAGTGGCTCTCAATTAGTTTAGAAATGCAGTTGAAAGAGTACAAACCCTAAGTTTTAGACTTATGCAACCAAAACAGCAAACGTGTATTATTGTAGAGGTTTATTATTATCACTTCGTAGACATCAGCTAATTATTATTGGAGTTTTAATTGGAATTTATCATTAGACATAATTTATTTTATAAATTATTGCGTTGATTGTTCTAATAATTTTATAAATTTTGATATTTGTAGGTATGATTGAAAAACTGTTAAATAATAAGTTATTCCCAAATTTAGCAGTTAATATAGTAGGTATTTAAAAATTTTTTGAAATAAATTATTGGTATAGGTAACGCTTTATTATGTTAAGTTTACTTAAATTAATTGCCAATCTAGCGTTCAGTCAGTTGTTTAGCCTGTTTATTAATTGTTATCTGTCTGTATTTACAATTAAAACGCTTTTAAAAACAATTTTACACCTAAGAATTAAAACAAGTAGGTAGTAAAACATAAAAATGCAGCTTGTTTTTGTCTAACTGTAGTGTAGGTATGAAGTAAAGTCAATCTATAATATCATATATTCCAGAGCAAATAATATTATTTATTTTCTTGAAATATACATCAGCTTGTCCTATACGAATAAATACAAATGTGGCTAAAAATGTCAAGTATAAACTATTACAATTTATTATTATAATTTATTATCTGCATTCAAACCCTTTGGTGTTTGATTATATACTTAAGTGTTGAATTAGTTGATGTCCATATTTGCTCATAATGGGAGTCCTTTTTTGAGCAATAATAAAATTATAGCACTCAGTTTCTTTTTTCAATTTTCATAGTTTAAACAATGATGACTGACCTTTAGTATTTACATATGAATGTTTAATCTGAAGATGTAGATACAGTATCTATTAAAGTAGCTACTTACTCATTATCACAATTTTGAAACTAAATACATACCTGTGATAACTTTATTATTATTACTTAAGTGTTATTGATTTTTTTTAAATAAAAAATAAATGAACTTTGAAGTAGTATTTATTGACATATCATTTTGAACATATATGTACATACATTAGTATACACACACCTAACACATACAAAATTACTTAACAATGTTGTGAGTTCATAGTAAATAATTCGACAATGAATAGCAACTCTAGAAATGTGAGAAACTAAATTAAATGTTTAAAATGACAAAATCTGCAAATTAAAAAAAAATTATTTTAAGTTAAGCTGTTTTGATTGTTTAACTCATCTACGTATTTTCCCATATGATATTACTTGCAGGGAATCCTTTTTTTTTCTCAATTACTAATTTTATACTTAAATATGAATTCGGAATTTAGTTCCCTAGTTTCAGGTTTACTATATTACCTTTTTTACAACTAAGACTTCCTACTTAAGTACTTTAACTGTAAACCCTCAGAACGGCATAAACGGCACCTCCAGTAGCTCGCGCATCGGTCGTAGCCTTTCTTGAATTGTACTATTTATCTATTTATTAAAGGTACAGAAATCTTTAAGGTTTATTTGACTTTACAAAAACAGATTAATTATTTCAGGCGTATTATATGGAACTGTTAATTAATTTTATGTTTAAAACTACGCAACACAGCAATTAAGCACTTTTTCAGATTTTCGAAATTAATTTGATTTCATCCTATACTACCTATACAGGGCTCTCAAACAAGTAGTAGTTCATCCCGGTCAGACAACTACTATTTGTGTAAATGGGCGTTAAAGTCAAGATTTTCAAAAAACTGTAGCGGCCGTCATTTTGAAGCTAGAGAGTTCTGTAAAAAAGTTTACGATTTGCCTTAAAATGCATTTGTTTTGTTTTCTGATGACTATTATTATGGTCATTAACATCATAATTATTTTTCAACTCGTTTTTTCTGAAAACTCCTTAATATTGCTTTTTATTTTCATATAAAAAAACAAGGATATCGACGTTTTCAGGTAACAAACAATTTCTTTTGTTTGTTACTATGTTTCCAGCTGTAGAAAATACTCTTTCTGATGGAGCAGAAGTAGCAGGTATCGATAAATATTTCTTGGCTATCTTAGATAATTTTGGGTACTTGCTTTGTTTGTCTTTCCACCATTCATACACATCGCTATTTTTATTTAAGGGAGTTTCATCGAAATATCTTTTGGTTTCAGATAGATATTTATCGCCAGGTACTTCTTGCGCTGGAATTCCTTTTCTACTTGTTTTGCATGATTATCATTGTTAGATACAACAACCCGTTTTCCAGACAATTATAAATAATGCATTCCCAATTTTTTGTGTTCTCATTAACGCTATTACTAAATCTAGGATCTAGCAAAGAACACGTATCAAACATGGACAAATATTGGTGGGGCAGCGGTCGCGTCCAAGTGCTACTATTCTAATTATGCGAATATCTCAATTTTCTTTAAACCATAGAACCGCAATTAAATTCCGCACAAAAGCTACTTCGGTCAAAAAATGAAATTTTTTACGCGTCTCGGGCTTAACCTTAACAGCGAGTTATAAATAAAAGTCCATGCTACAAAAAAGAGGGTTTCCAGATAATCGCTGTCAAAATTTTAATGCTGCATAAGATGCAATGTATTTATTTAACTGCAAAAGGATTTCTCATCATTTTAAATGCGGCTATTTTGAAGAACAAATAAAGCGTTCGTGAGGAGATAAAAAATTTGGAACTTGTAAAAAAATCTGAGATATTCGTACAATCATGTCTTGAAAATTACGCTAGGAGATATTGGTTTCTAATCACTTATTCAGTAAATTTACCCCATAGCCTCTATAATCCTGCTTGTAACCTTGTAGGTACATCCTGTTACGATGACATTTTTGAAATAAAGCTCCTAAATCTGTTTGATAATTTTTTTAAAGTTAGAAGGTTTTTGTATAGTTACAGAGATAACGAGGAAAATTGGTGTATAACTATTACAAATTATTATAATTTAATACATTGACATTTAAAAATAAATATGTTTAATACCAAAAAAGTACTTGTTAGAAGGTATTTGCTAAGGGTTGCTGCACTCCAGATGGGTAGTAATAAAATTTACAAAAGACCTGTCAATCGGGCAATAAATTTAGATAATAAAAATAGCAAACTTACACTTTCTCACCCAAAAATTCCAATGTTGTTACGACCTTCGGTCCCTGTAAAAGCTTCCAAGAAAATATTTGAAATTGTCTTATGTTATTACAAAACTGAAATCTACTTTGTTATACCGTTGATTCAATCAACGGTTATACAAAAATAAGTAAAATATAGCAACAATGCATAATTCAAAAATATACATCCATTTTAAGAGAAAATTGACTACTTTGATTAGCAACAGAGAAGCCTCGAAAGTGATACCAAATTTCATAGTATTTTTATTTATTTTATTTTATTTAATCTTTTTTTCAAACGTTTCTACTTACTTTTATTTATTTATAAATTGAAAAGAGCACTTCTCCTTGAACTTATAGGCTGCGTGTAATTAGTAGCCAACTGTTAAATACTCAATACTCCAATCCATATTCCAATTCAGGTATTTCATATCCTATTTGTTATAAAAAAAACGTAATAACGGTTTACTTTAGAAGCGTTTGAGCTAGGCTATCATTGCAATTTAAACATTCTTTTTACAAAATATCTGACTAATATGACAGTTAGTGTCGACTTTTCAGTCGAGAGAAAATAGCTCTTTGGAAATGCGAATATTCACGGTAAAATTAGTCAGGAAGTTCGGGCAAATATTTTCGAATATTTGTTTTTTGTTAGGCAACAATTTCGAAAATATTCTCAATTTATGGAAATAGTTGATTTGAAGTATTCTCTACGTATACGTACTTCACTAAATTATCGTAATTATTTATATTGTGTATGTTTTTAAATTCGGTTTAAAATGCACGCATACGGGTGCCTAGTTTAATTTGCACAGTATGGAGATCTCGGCAACTACATAAGATTCAAAGACCGTTAAATTAGATTAATGTTGCGTTTTAAAAATTGCGTAACTTCTAATCTAGGAAAAGAGGTCTCTGGAAAAAGAGTCACGGAAAAAAGTCCCCTGGAAAGAATCTCGGAAAAAAAATAGTCTCCCGGAAAGAAACTCTCTTGGAAAAAAGTATCCAAAAAAAAATCTCTTGGAAAAAGGTCACAGAAAAAAGTCCCCGGAATAATTCTCTAGGGAAGAACTAAAAAAATTCAAAAAGGAAAGCAAAACTCATAAAAACACAGAAATGTTATAAACACAATATAACTTATCTAAATATAGGATAAACTTGCATTTTTTATAGTGTTCATCGTTGGCAGTGAGTTTATTACAAAGCTTATATTTTGATTATGCCGATAAATTCAGGGCTAGTTGAATTGCTATATTATTATAACCTAACCTAACCTAATCGTATACGGAAATCAGGAAGTCGTATTTTAATAAGCATATTTTAAAATAATTAAAATACAATAATTTAAATTTCGATTTTATTAACTCGAGATTGTTTGTAAATTCCCATTTTTTAAATCATATCTCAAAATAAAAAAAAAGAACTTATAAAACCGCTGCTATACGAGATTTTCAGTTTTGTTAGTGATCCTATTTGCGGGATTCAAGTACCAGCCTATTTTGAAACATTTTAATTTAAAAATATTAGATACGCGATAATTTTGCAGTCTTATACAACCAGCATTACACTTCGCAATATTTGAAAACAGATTTTTACTAGAATCGTAAAAAATCGAACAACTTTTAACATCCACTAATTTAAACTTGCATTTTGATAGTTTTAGTGTTTTTAATTTGATGACATTACGTAGGTTAACAGTAACAAAAAATAAAAACAATAAAAAAATTTATTTAAATAAAATGATCTGCAAATTTCATACATTTAGTTTTTCAAAAATATTAAATCAATTATTTTGTAGGTAAATTCTCAATATGAAATTTAAAATAAATCGGCAAAGTTTGGAACTCTATTATTATCAAAGACTTTGTTAGGTATTATATTTATTATATAGCATTACAGGTACTTTTACTTTATAGAATTTCACAACTCAAGTCAACAGCCCCTTCAAGTTATTCGTAAATATTTCTTGGATCACAGCTGTAGAGTAGGTTGCCTATTACATAAAATGCACACCGCGTTGATACTGCTGTATTATATCAACATGGCGGTGTGGATTCCGGCCTACGTCCTTTCCAGCCTACGGGTTTCCGGGCTACGGGCCCTACTCTGGTTACATTGTGAATTTGACACGGAAAATGGAAATTCTATCTTCATTTAATTTGGAGGCAAATTATCGTATGTGGAATCGACAACAGCAGATAAAGGAGATTTCACTAGTAACTTCGGAGTTTCCTCTTTCTTCAATTTTAAATTCGTACCAGCATATAATACTTCAGAAATCATTTAAAACTATACCATAGTAAATACCTATTCTATTACGTAGGTATATACTGTGTCTATATTTATTGCATTTTTATTATGGCACTATAAAGATGACTCAACCCAAACGCTAGTATTCAGAAATAAATGTACAAAAGCTTTGTACTTTGTACAGATTTTTAAATTAAAAACTTCTTTACAATATGGTAACTATTAGTTAATACTGTAATAAGAACGAACAGTCCAAAGTAGTTGCACAATTTCCATTTGCACTTGAGAAATGAGAATTTCGTTGGAGGTTATGTGTAGTTGTACGCAAGTTCAGCGCTGCTGCGTAGAGCGCAAGCGCATCTCAAGTATTGTACAGTGGTATTTGAACTGTTTCGTGTATAGGATGAGTCAACATGTTAAATAAATTTTCCAACAAGTTGATAGTTATTTATATAATCCATACATATATAAAAGCTCAACGGGTTTTCTTCTCCGGTTCCTCCAGCGGCTACCGCTTCACCAATTTGGACCATTTTTTTTTCAATGAAACATTTTTATATTTTTATTCTACGTGGTGTGATTGTTCTATAATAATTATTTTAATTTATAATATATTGCAATGATATGATTGACCTTGTGACTACTAGAAAACAATCCCTAAACTGTCTGCAATTCACGCAATTAAATTCAAACTTTCTATGAGACTCTTCTAACTTTCTCAGGGTCGTTATTAGCTTGTAAATAAGTTATTTAAATTAATTTTAAATAGAAATAAACACACACAACGATATCAACTTTACAAAATAAGGTTTTATTTATTAAATGAATTTCAAAATGTGGTTTCCGAAAAATTAAATGAGTTTTTACTAATTACTATCGTCTTTTTTTAAAATTAGAACACTTATCTTAGCGTCTTCTTATTAGGACATTCCTCGCTCTAACAAAACGCTGAGTGTCCAACCTCTATTTCACTCTGCTGGCCTCTCGAGCAACAAATAATACTCGCCCTTAATCCGAATCTTCTTCTGATCTGTTTTATATTATTTCCAACTTGCTTTTACCATCATCACCAACGAAGAAACTTTCTCGATCGCCTTTTACTTGTAATACTTCTGTACTTTTCACAATTCGTAGATAATCACCTATATTTTGTTCTTTTATATTGAAAATCAGTTTACATTACATTTTAAACTCGTTCTTTCTGTTTTCATCCAGAGGATATCAAATTCTCTGTCTTTTTTTTTCAAAGACGAGCCGTAACTAGTTATAACAAATTCTCTCTTTTTTTTATCTTTTGTCTTCCTTCTTTGATCCCCATTTTTTAAAACAGACACATAAATCTCATGTCCAAGAGTATCCTTTTATATGTTTGTCACAATGACACTGACATCCTAACTGACATTAATCGACGCACAAATCAAGTAACTCTAAAACTTCTTATAAACTAAACCTTTTTAACAATTCTGAATTAAATTATAATTACAATTAACATAAATAAACTTCGTATCAATCTGTTGTGTTTTTCTTTTCTTTCAGTAAAAACAAACCATATGAAAAATAACAATTATTAGAATTTATAACAGGAATTCTAGCAAAAATACGCAACCCTGAGTTTATAAGTTAGAATATTAAAATCTTACAAGTCTTCATAAATCTCCAAATGTAAATTGAACTGCAGCAAGCATTCCAAAAATTGCTTTCCAGCAACCACAATACCCCAGTCAAATCAAACACCTCTAAATATCATAGCATTTTATGAAGGTCGGCTAGACGCCCGTCACTTGGGGCGCATCTACAAAACCGCCGGGTCTCATTATTGTAACTAATGCATCACGTGACGCATTTAGACGGATCGGACAATGCGAGTCTGTCAGTGCATTGTGCTCTGGGGTCTCACTAGTTATTTCAAAAACTACAATTTGGTATCTGCAGCTATTTATCAAATGTTATTAATACTAACGAAGTGTAATATCCAGAATGTTTTGTGACAAGCTCTAAATTTAGAAGACCAATTGTAATATTAATTAAATTTTATTGTAAACTAATAACAAACTCAAATGTTTTTGTATTAGAAAGTTATTAAAACAAGCAAGTAGAAAACTTTAAGTTGTACTGTAAAATCGACAAAATTTAACTACAAAATTAATTTTTCAACATTTCAACTAACAATTTGGCTTGTTGCTATCAGGATACCAGAAACGGGAAAAGGTCTTCTGAGTAGCTATTTAACTAACTAAGTAGATTTCTTAAGTATTGGAATTAAATTTTGGCCAAGTAGTATCAGGATCGCAGCAGTGCAGATATGTTTCGAAAACTTTTTGTGTCTTTGCATCACCATCAACTAACAAACATTAAAAAAAATTGTGTCCAAATAAAATATGTTGCACAGAAGAAGTTATATTGATGTATTTGAGCTATAACAAAGTAGAAACTTAACAACGGATGTGGAATTTTCATTCCTTATCACGATATCTTGCATCACATTCAAAGCAAAAACGTACAGTTATATAAATATAACTGTTTGTTAATACCAACGGCATTAAACAAACAGTCAAAAGCCGCCAATTATAGTTCTTGAAACAAGTGCAAGCAAATTATATCAATAGCTAATCGGGACATTCACAAATATGTTGTTTAACATGTTGACGCATCTTGTATATGAAGTAGTTCAAATACTACCATTGAAATTTTGACAATCGCATGCGTTTTGCAGCATCCCTGTCACGGATAAAAAATCCCTGTTAGTTCTGTCTTTGTTGTTGCACATAACCTAATAATTTTCAAGTGCACATGGAAATCGTGTAACGCAAATTCCGAATGTTTAGGATTATCATATTATTTACTACTAATTACTATAGTATTAGGAAGTTTTAATTTATAAGTTTGTACAAACCGGAAAGCTCGTGTACGTTATTTTCCGAATTTTTGCATTAGGGGTTAGTCACTTGTATAGTGCCATATTCTATGCAATAAATAATAGGCCACTTTTATGTTTTAGGGAGTATATATTATCCTGGTACGAATTTAAAATTGAAGATGGAAGAAAGAAACCTCGAAGTCACTAGTGAAAACTCACCTGCTATTGTGGTCGGTTCTGCATATAATTTGCGCCCAAATGAAATACAGACAGAATTTCCTCTTTTGGAGCCAAATTTACGTGGTGATCTTGTGAAACATGCTATTGGTAAGTGATTAAAATTACAAAACTAGTAACCACGGCTTGTGTAACCACTACCATATATTCGTCAAGAGAAAATGTAATTTTGTGGATACATAATGAAGTTCCGATCAACAACACTAGAGTTGTTTTAAGTTTTATTTTAAATTGCATGCATCACAATGTAACAAGTTCTTATTTATTAATAGTGTCCCAGGATTTATTTAAATTCACGAAAGTGAATTTTTGGAAACGAGACTTGTAATTGTAAGAGATGAACTACTAATTATAATAGATTAATTCTTATGGTTGTATTGATTTATTGTATTTTTATTGAATTGCTATTTTGGTGCCTTACTATTTATTCCTAACTCGTATTAAATTTTGTAATATTTTAATGTTATAATTAAATTTGATATTATTGTATTCTGTTTCTGTATCTCTAATTTTATATATAATTTTACAAAGTACTTAAAATAATTTCTGGATTTCTACACATAAATGAGTAGTTCTTGCCAGATACATTTTAATGTCTTCCATCTAAACTGTTTAAATAACCACCTTTTAAAATTGATATGAGGTATTGCATACAAATTCTATTACTACTGAAAGATGATGAATTATTTTACGTTACGCTACGGTTGTAGTTTACTTTTAATTAAATTATATATGATGCTGATATTTATTTCTATTTTCTGATGGGATGTATTAATTAATTACACAATTCATATGGTTTGAACAATTTATCAAAATAGAAAAACTACAGTATTATGATAAAAAAATATACTTTAAACAAATTAATGGCTTTATTACCTAAGTAAGGAGTGTTCAAATTGGCTCGAGTTACATTTTGCTAACATGAAAGGGTAACTTTTAAGCTGTTTACAGACATTAAAAATACCAAGATCAAATAGCATTGAAAATATTAACACTTGAAGATAACAGATCAACATCAGTTTTATGCATTGAGGAAGTTAATAGGGCATTGCATCTCATTGTATGTGTGGGAATTCTAAATTTTGAATTGATGCAAGAGTCCAGATGCTATTCAGAATTTATGTGCTAGAGACAGGACGGTGGAAACTCTGCTACTGGATAGCGATGGTATATTACAGATTCCATATTGGAGCAGCATATTCCAGTATGCTTCCCGATAGAATAAAATAGAAAGTTTTTAATGCACGATAGTCGTGGAAGTCAGATATATAACGACGAATACATTCGAATATCCTTAACGGTTTTGATATCATAAAATCCATATGCCCAGAGAACATTAGAGCTTCATCTACGTAAATCTGCACCTAGGTTAATAATCGCAGATACCTTTTCTAGGCCATCACTTCTAAATTTGATAAAATACAAGTGCACCTTTTGTACCTTGAAGGGTAGTCAAATGTTTAACGCATCTTGGACCAATATATCTATGGTCACATTCAGTTCATTTTAAAGGTTTTTCACCATTATGAATTTTCATATGTTTTTCCAAGTGATTTGAGATGTTAATAACGAGTTATTTTTTAGTATGAGCTTTCGTATGTATTTGCAAGCGACCCGTCTGTCTGCATCTGTAATCACATACATTACATTTAAAAGTTTTTTCACCTGTGTGAGTTTTTATATGGGTTCCTAAGTTACTTTTCTGTATACATCTATAATCACATAAGTTACATTTAAAAGGTTTCTCACCAGTGTGAGTTTTCATATGAGTCTGTAAGCTACTCTGCACTCTAGATCTATAACCGCATACATTACATTTAAAAGGTCTTTCGCCAGTATGAGTTTTCATATGATCTCGTAGGGCACCTTTCTGTATACATCGGTAATCACAAACATTACATTTAAAAGGTTTATCACCAGTATGAATTTTCATGTGGATTTGAAATTTGCTTTTCCATATGGATCTATAGTCACATATATTACATATAAAAAGTTTTTCACTAGTATGAGTTCTCATATGCTTTCGTAAGGTACCTCTCCCTAAGCATGTATAATCACAAAAACGACATTTAAAACGATTTTCACCAGTATGAGCTTGCATATGTCTTTCTAAGTAATCCTTCTGTGTACTTCTATAATCACAAATATTACATTTTAGAGGTTTCTCGCCCATATGAGATTTTATATGTCTTCGTATGTTACTCTTATATGCAGATCTATAATCACATATGCTACATTTAAAAGGTGTTTTTCCTGTACGAGTTTCATTTTTCATATCCAGCTCCTCGCTCACCAATGGCTCAAACTGTATGTAGATACCATCATTATCACTCTTCATACCACATTTTAGATCAGGAACTTCTGATTTTATTTGGAGGTTCAACGATTGAATGTTGCTATTTTCGTGTTTGACTGCAATCAAATAATGCTTGCTTTTATATTACAGCCACGGAAGTAAAATGTCATATTAACGGTAAGAGCTATGGAACTATAGTAGTGTTAAGAAAGTTCCTAACACACTCTTTGTGTAAAAGTTTTGCATCCCCGTGATTAGCACCGCAATTGTACAGCTTAATTTTGAAAAATTAAAAAGAAATTTCCTGACCTGGTATGAAGGTTTGCGTAAATACCCGAACAGATTAGTTCTGTGTTCGTACGCCCCTGAACGTACCCTGGCACAGATATGTTATTAATTACGGCAACTAATAGAAATGGATAAAATAAAAAAAATTGGTCCAATAAAATGTAAATTGTTTTTTATTTTTATTGTTAATGAAGTTATCCATACTCTGAATCAGATGGTTAATTTTTTGTATTTGATAACTTACCAACCTCCACAAATTCACCATGTGAATGTGGTTCAGAAAATGGAAACTCCTTCTTGATTTCATTTGGATGGGAAACATCAGATTTGGGATCGACAAAAGCAGGTTCACTAGTGACTTCAGGTTTTACTTCATCTTCCATCTCCAATTTTAAATTCGTACCAGTATATGCACTACTTATAAGACGTTTAAAATTTACGTTTATCCTTTTGATTAGCGGCGACACATAAGCTGTAAGACAAAGACAGTGCTAGTGGGCTTTTTAAATATTCAGTTTTAAAAGTGACGTTCTTTACAATTTAAAATAAAACTTAAAACGACTTTTACATGGTTGATCAGCATTTCATTATGTATCCACAAAATTACATTTCCTCTTGATAAGTATACATATGGTAGTAGTGGTCTAGTAACAGCCATCGTTCTAGTAAAAGTGGAAATAGTAAAAGATTATAGTTGGCTTAAAATTACCACCACCATATAAAAATTGTAAACAATCATGCAGAGGATATAAGCTATCTATCATTAGTAATTCATACTCTGCTTCTGTCAGTAACTCAGTATCACTCTACTTGCATGTGGCGATGGTTGGTCAGGGTCACAGATGATCCTCGTAAACATGCTCCGATAGTACACAAGCCATGGTAACATTTTTTGTAATTTCAATCACTTACCAATGGTATGCTCCACAAACCCACCATGTGAATTTGGATCGGAAAGTGGAAATTCTTGCTTGATTTCATTTGGATGCGAAGAAGCATCATATGTGGAACCGACAATAGCAGATGTCGAAATTTCACTAGTGATTTTGGGATTGCCTCCTTCCATCTTCAATTTTAAATTCGTACTACTATATATTATAAATATACCTCCTAAAACATGTACAAGGTACCTGTATTGAATGCATTTAATCCAGTTCTATTGGGGTCACTCACTCCTAACGCGAAATTCGGAAAACTAATGTTAAAAAAACGTTCTTGCCTGTACAAATTTTTAAATTAAAATCTCCATATGATACGGTTATTATCAGCTAATATGCAATAAGTCCAAATATTCAGAATTTGTTTGCACACAGGTTATATGCATCTGTAAACAAAATTGTGACGCCAGTAGGTCAAGTTTTAGAGCGCATGCGTATGGAAATATTTTTATCAGTTTATTTAAACTACTTCATGTACAGGAAGAGTCAACATGTTGACTTTCTCGAAAATGTCGGTTATGCTTAGAACACGGATTTCAAGCATTTTGATTGTTTTTCTACTTCCATTTTTTAATTTACTTATTAAGTATGCGCTGCTTATACTATAATGATACCCATTTCGATACAGAATTTCATTATGAAATGACCCAAACTGACCAATAGCAGCAAAGCATTGGTTTTGGTAACCATGGTTAAAAGAGTTGTTGACATAGGATCTAAATTTACAAATTGATTGACAGACGGGTCCTGAGCCTATTGCTCATCTCATCGTCTCATGATTTGTCACTATCAAATTCATCTGAATCGTGTATGTCGCGTTTATCGTTCGTGTGGCAAAAGGTGTTAAATTCAATACAATAAAAACTCTGGCCATTAACATATGATACGGACACTGGTTTAACTTCCATGTTATTAGGTTTGCAGGCTTGCCACAGCCTTTTACCTCTCGTCAAGAACTGTGTAGAGTATATATGCTGTGCATCGACCATACGGCAATGCAACCTCCAAAAATGGGGTACGACTTGGTTGTACCTACGAGGCTGCACTTCGAGTATCTCAAATTCCTGTGGCATACATGCTGTAAAAGTTGCTGCATTGCAACGAGTTTGATCGGCGCCGTCAGGACAGACCACGCTATCTACAAGTATAGACATTGCAGTCAATGACGATAGAGAGAAGTAAATTAACAATAAATTATACATATCTATTTTATTACTAGTATAAGCAGTACCTATAAAACATTTAAAACCTATGTTTAAACTAATCATTAGTGGCGACACATAAGCTGTTAGACAAAGACAGCCTGTGTTTATTTTTAATATTGAGTTGCAAAAGCTGTATTTTTTTTTGTATTATTAACAAACAAGGAGTTGTTATATTATTGTGATGGCAGTAAAGGTATGTAATGCTTTGGTTTTCTTATAAGAAGATTTAATGCATGCAAGTAAAAATAAAACTTCTTGAAACAAGTTTTACGTTGTTGATCAGCAATTCGTTATGTATCCACATTCTACATAACCTACTACAACAGTCTTCAAGTGAAACGGAAATTTTATAAGGGAGTGACTACTGCATGGTGCGACAGCGCAGCCATTTTTTCTTCGATCACAGTCGGCACAAACTTGGAAAACAATAGACCAAGTATGCATCCAGACCCCACTCCCAAAAAGTGTACCTAAAAAAGAGCCATCTTATGAGTTATATTTAATTTACGTTTGTCATCACAAAAACGTAAACATTTTATAGTGTTATTAGATGTCATTGAATGATTGTGTTCTAATAAGTGTTTAGCGTAATTGGATTTATGCGGGTGTTTATATTTATGACAACGTACGTGTTCCTTGTACCTAATACCATAATTTCTTACTGTCTGGCCTATATAAACCAAATTACAGTGCGAGCAATTTAATTTGTCAATGCCTGATTTTAGTAAATTGTCTCTTTTTTATTTAGCATTAAACAAAGTGCTTAAATATGACCTTCAACGAGTAAATGTAGAACTTGTAAATAAAGTATTTTTCATCATAAATTAATCTTTATTATCAAATCATAAGTTCTATAAATACACTATACCTAAACTAATTAATGAATAATAAATAAACGGTTATAAAAACATTTCACAGTACATTAATGTTTAACTATTATTGATGAACTAGTTTTTTTAGCGGCACTGTGTTTGCCGGCGACATTATTCCTGGCGCTATTTTTGGCAGACGACAATTTCTCCTCTTTCTGGATTATCACGAACAATCTCTGTCATTTTTAAAAATGGTTAACCTATTCAAATACGTGCGGCTTCTTTAATGTATTTGCTTGAAACTATGAGCTGACTTTGCATAAAATTTCAGCCGGTTTGGCGCCTTCATTAATGAGAAATATTAGCGAGAAATGAAACTATAATATGCCATTTTATGGTTCAGTGGATATTTACATCCGCCATGCAGAATAACAAGTGAACAGTTTCCACGAAAATAGTTATGTATTGTTAAAATTAACATTTCGTGCTGCATGGCTGCAGAACCAAAATTTCGAACTGGGTCTATCCATGTAGGCTCAGTTGGCAGCTTTTAATTAAACGCTTTGTCAATTAAAACTTTGCCAGGCACCTTTCTAAAATTTGCGCTGTTTTCAAATTAATAAAGAGAGTAATTTGTTTTATTAAAATTTCTATATACTATAACTAGTGCTGAGGCACCCCCTCCAGTTTTAGTTTCTTCGCTGGATTTCGATTGCGTCAACAAAGGTTTAGTGTACACATATTCTATATCAATGGTTTTCACGAGTATGAGTTTTTATATGTTTTTGTAAGTTACTCTTCGTTATACTTCTATAATCACATATAATACATTTAAAAGGTTTTTCACCTGTATGAGTTTTTACATGATTTTGTAAATCGCTGTTCCGTATAGTTTTAAATGCACACAAATTACATTTAAATGGCTTTTCACCAGTATGCGTTATCATATGTCTTTTCAAAGTACCCGTTTCTATGCATGTGTAATCACACAAATTACATTTAAAAGGCCTTTCACCAGTATGTGTTTTCATATGATTCTTCAAGGTACTGCTCTCTATGCATGTATAATCACATCCATTACATTTAAAAGGTTTTTCACCAGTATGAGTTTTCATATGTCTTTGCAAGTGACCCTTCGTTATACATCTATAATCACATATACTACACTTAAAAGGTTTTTCACCATTATGAGTTTTCGTATGTCTTTGTAAGTTACCCTTCGTTATACATTCATAATCACATATGTTACACTTAAAAGGTTTTTCACCAGTGTGACTTCTCATATGTAATCGTAAGCTGTCCATCCGTGTACATCTGTAATTACATACATCACACTTAAAAGGTTTTTCACCAGTATGAATTCTGACATGTGTTTTTAAACTACCTTTCTGTACACATCTGTAACCACATACATTACACTTAAAAGGTTTTTCACCAGTATGACTCTTCATATGAGCTTTAAAGTTATTCTTTTTTCCACATCTATAACCACATACGTTACATTTAAAAAGTTTTTCACCACTATGAATTTTCATGTGAGTTTGTAAGCTATTCTTCGCTCCAGATTTATAATCACATACATTACACTTAAAAGGTTTTTCGCCAGTATGAATTTTCACATGTTTTTGTAAATCACCTTTCCGTATACATCTATAATCACAAACACTACATTCAAAAAACTTTCCTTCTGTACGAGTTTCACTCTTTATATCCAGCTCCTCGCTCACTAATGGCTCAAACTTCATGTAAATATCATC
Organism: Ctenicera cuprea; assembly: GCA_958336395.1. Classification (NCBI taxonomy): domain Eukaryota; kingdom Metazoa; phylum Arthropoda; class Insecta; order Coleoptera; family Elateridae; genus Ctenicera; species Ctenicera cuprea. The sequence continues at coordinate 461,171 of OY284493.1, forward strand.
CATGTCCCTCTTCATATCACATTTCAAATCACCAGCTTCAGACTTGGTTTGGAGGTCCAACGATTGAATGTTGGTGTTTTCATGTTTCACTGCAATTAAATAAATGCTTGCTTTAATAATGTTGTCACGAAAGCGATATGTCATATAAACGGTATGAACAATCGAACTAGAGTAGCTTAAAAAAGTTTTCAAGACACCCTTTATGTACAGGTTTGCATCCCTATTATTGACACCACCACAGTGGAATCCAATTTTGAAAATTTGAATACGTCTTGTAAAGGCTGTAGTGTACTAGAACTTATTTAAAAGCCCTCATACTTGAAATGTGTTTTTTTTTAATTGTATCATTATTAACTTTATTGTTTCGACAACATTTCCAGCAAATAAAGTAGAGACCTGCACACATCTCCCACTGTCCTTATCTCCCACCGGTAACTATAACTGTTTTTTGGACCATAAGTCCCACCGTCGGCTTTGGTGGGTTTTGACCACAATTGCTACCGTGCCCATAATTTCCACCCTCGATTTTGATCATATATCCAACCGTATTCGTAAGTCCCACAGTCAGGTTTGGTGGGCTTTGATGACCCACTGATGCTTGCTCGTTCTAGTACATAAAACATCTATCACGACCTTATGTAGAGAAATATAAATGAGCAACTTGGCCAGGCCGCAACCGAATTTCAAAAACAAAAGGTGAGTATATATATAATGCAGCTCTACAGGTCTTGTAGACCCATGGCTTATGGTGAGTAAGAATATGCAAAAATATACAGGGTATTCTATTAAAAAAAAACAAGTTTGTCACGCCACTCTTTAATGGAACCTCTGTACAATTAAAAATTAATTTAAAATGTGATTCATTGGATCCCCTACAATGTTTATTCAAAATTCTTTCTGTATTTTAAATATTACAAGAGATATCAACCACATCGGCATTGTTGGCACACCCTGTATAACACACATTGTGTATGCATTAACTAATTGTAACATCGCTATTCATTGTGGACTTTTAAACAACAAAGTCTGTGAAGAAACTGCAAATAATTACATAATTATGTACAGTTTCTGTGGTTCATTTTTTGTTTTTCACTTACCAACAGAATGCTCCACAAATCCACCGTGTGAATGCGGTTCAGAACGTGGAAATTCTTTCTTGATTTCATTTGGATGGAAAGGCTCGGATTCGGGATCAACAATAGCAGGTAACGAGACTTCGCTTGTGACGTCAGGTTTTACTTCATCTTACATCTCCAATTTTAAATTCGTACCGGTATATGCACTACCTATAAAACATTCAAAATTTATGTTAATGTTGTTGCGACATGTAAGCTGTTAGACAAAGACAGTCTGTGTTGTTGTGTTCATTTCGAATAATGAGTTGCAAAAGTTGTGAAGTCTGTTTTTATCGAAGTAAGTAAAGTCATGACTTCATGCAAATTTTCGAATTTGAGATTTTAACGGAAATACACGTTTTCATTTTAAACAAATTTTAATCGTAATAGGTCTTTAGGCCGTTCTATTGGCTTTCCAACAAAAAAAAGTTGATCGCCGTAGCTCAATTTAGAGCCGAGATGTATCCGCGTAAAGGTTCGGTTTTGAGAGCTTCATTCAAGAGCGAGGGCTAAATCGTCACCGAGTTTGGAACCGTTGTTGATCAGCATTTCACCATGTATTCACAAAATTACAGTTTCTTGTGACGAGTATATATGCTAGTGGTTTCGTAACAGCCATATTAAAGTGGAAGTGTTGTAAAAAATGAACACAGAAATACTCATGTACGGAGTATAAGCTGTTCATCCGAAGCAATTCGTAGACAAGCCATGATTGCATTTTTAAAATTTTAATCACTTACCTAATGCATGATCCACAAACTCAACATGCAAGTTTGGCTCAGAAAGAGGAAATTCTTTCATGATTTCATTTGAATGCGAAGCATCAGATGTGGAATCGACAAAAACAGCTAACGATATTTCACTAGTGATTTCAGGGTTTCCTTCTTCCACCTTCAACTTTAAATTCGTAACAGGATATAATGCTTCCTAAAAGTGCCAATATTTATTGCATTTTAATATAACACTGTACACGTGACTCACCCCTAAAGAAAAATTGAGAAAACTAATGTAGAAAAACTTTTAAGTTTGTATAAATTATTCGATTAAAACTTCCTTATCATAAGGTAGTAGTTAATAATGTAATAAGCTCAAACATACAGAATTTGCTGCACGATTTTCGTTTGCACTTGGGAACACAGAACGTAAAAGTATGTTTCAAAATTTTAGAAGTTATGTGCAGTCAAGTTACAGTGCTGTTGCGCAAGCGTCCGTCGTCAAGAATTGCAGGGCAACTACTCCTTCATGTACAGGATGCGTCAACATATTGAACACTCCTTTTGTTAATACACTGATTGATTACTAATTAATAATATAATAGTAATTTGCCTGTAATTGTTGCTAAAACTATAAATGGCGTCTTTTAGCATTTTTTAATGGTTGTTAGTAGTAGCAAACTGTGACTTCAAGGACGTTTTTGCTTTAAATGTGCTGCTTTCTCCAATGAATGATGCTAAGTGCCACAATTTACGTGTAAATTGCAGCAAATGGTAAAAAATAAAAACAATGTGCAAATAATGTTTCATTAGTGAAAAAGCAAAATCGGTTAGTATTCTGTTAAAAAATTTGCAATAAAATTTTTATGCACCCTGTTTCTGAATTTCTACCGGATTATCTCTAATTTACTGATTGGCTAAATAGGCTGCTTACTACAAGTGAGTATTTAGAGTAGAACTAGAACACGATCTCGTATCTGAAATGTATGTAACATCTAGCTTCAGAATTTGACCAGTTGATATCAATATTACAGTTTGTGCCTTTGCACAATTAGATTTTTAAGAATATCACCAGCAACCAACGAAACCGAAGGAGAAGTAGTTTGAAATAAGAAAGATATCCAAATAAAATATTTTGCTTTAGAGGAAAAAACCTAATGAATTACTGGTGTAGAATTTTAAATGTGTAGCCCTATACAAATATGCCATGTATAATTAGATGTAGCAGCACATTTAAAGCAAAACCATCCTTGATATCACAGTTTTTTATTTTTAAATTTTCACACAAAACAAGTGTGTTGCATCTGATGGCTAGACACTTTGTTTTCCTTCTTACTCTAGTTTCAAATTTCACCGCCAGACGTCAGCTACTTTGTTGGTGATCGCGGATAAAGTTAAAATAAATAAATATTGTTGAAGTAATAGTTATTTATTGTATAATATGATAAAATTGCACTTTATCTTCAAGAGCGATTTTAGCGTCGAGGCGTCAGCTGAGACAACAACAAACTCAAATGCTTTTGTATTGTAAATCAATGAAACTATTGGAAGTAAGAACGTATCGACAACATTTTAACTAGAAAATGAATTTCTCAACATTTTGACTAAGAATTAGTTCAGCTGGTACCAGGAACACAGCAATAAGGGACAGATCTTGGAGGAAGTTATAACCCGATTAATTTTATTTTACACTTTTCGAATCAGATTTTGATACATTATATCAGGATCACAGGAGTACAAAGAAGTGTTTTAAAAACTGTAAGATTGCCCTGAAAAAATTTCTCCACATTTGGATACAGAATTTTTATTTGGTATCTGGTTAACAGGAGACCAGCAGTAGAGAGATGTTTCGGAAACTTTTTTGTCGTTGCGCAATTACATTGTAGATTTCTAAGAGTATCATCAAATGTGCCACTTTGCATTACGAGGAATATATTATTACGTTATTAACCAGTAACTAGCCGGAAAATTCACAAAAGTGTTTTCTAATATGTTGACGCATGCTGTACATGAAGTAGTTCAATTACCAACGTATAACCCTTGTCGGGCGCCTGCGCAGCAGCAACTAACGCTACTGCTGCACAAAACCTCTAAAATTCTTAATAGCATGTGTAAATCTTGCAACAAATACTGTACGTTTGGGCTTATTACACTATTAATTAATAGTTCCTTTATAACAAGAAAGATACAATCTGTTAGAGTTTTTTTACATTAGTTTTCTGAGTTATCCTACCAGGTGCGAGTCACCTGTACAGTGCTTTCTTTATACAATAATAAAAAAAAATATAGGAAGTGTAATATATCCTGGTACCAATTTAAAGCTAAATATGGCAAAAGGAAACCCTGAAGTCACTAACGAAGTTTCGATATCTGCTAATGTTGATTTCACATATGATGCTTCGCATCCAAATGAAATCAGGAAAGAATTTCCACTTTCCGAGCAAAATTTACATGATGGGTTTGGGTATCGTGCATTAGGTAAGTGATTAGAATTAAAAAATGTAAGCACAGGTTGTTTACAAATTGCTAAAATTTCTATGTGTTGGCGGTCATTTTTGTAGACAAACTTGAAATGCTTTACTACTTCCACTTTTACTTGAAATATGGCTGATGTTACCAAACCATTGAAATATGTACTAGTCGAGAAAAAACGTAATGTCGGGATACACAATGAAATGCTCGCCAACAACGTAAAAGTTCTTTCAAGTTTTAGTTTAAATTGTATGCATTAAAACCCGTTAAAAGAAAACCAAAGTATTACATACTTTTAGCACCATCACAATGTAACAACTCGTTTTTCGAATATTACAAAAAACCCACCACAGAATACACTTTTGCAACTCAATATTTGAAATGAACACAAGCTGTCTTTGTCTAACAGCTTACTTCCCGCCACCAATGTAAAGTACAAATTTTAAATGTTTTATAGGTAGCGGCACGAATTTAAAATTGGAGATGAAAGATGAAGTAAAACCTGACCTCACTAGTGAAGTCTCCTTGTCTGCTATTGTGGAACTCAAATCTGAGAATGAAATCAAAAAAGAATTTCCACTTTCTGAATCACATTCCCATGGTAGGTTTACATAATTATTTACAGTTTTTTTTAAAGGTAGTTTAGTCGAAAAGCAGTGATGAATAGCGATGCGCTGATAATTGCTGTGCTGGTGGATTTCTCCTTTACTATTTAAAATAAAGGAAAACGTTTCAAATCAAAGTTTTTTGGGACTAAGAGGAACTTATTTTGAAATTATTTTCAATTATATAAGAGCGGCATAACAGACTTACATTTGTTTTTTTAATAGAACACCCTTTATATTTTTATTTGGCTTTTAATAGACTTTCCAAATATGTTTTGTTTTTGAAATTCCGTTGTAGCATTGCCAAGTTATTTTAGTATTTTTTTTAAATGTTGGCACGCAATAAATTATGTGGATTGTTTAGAATAATCAAGATTTGTAAAAAGCTAATTTTTTACATGCATTGCAGCAATGTTCGTAGTTGTTTCTTGCTAAAATACAAAAAGCAGATGTCACTGCCTTGTTTTTCATTTTTTTTTGCTAGGCACTATGAATTTTTCTGAAACGGCACTAAACTGGTCCTCGAACTAGGCAACTTTTTCCTCTTTTAGCGGACCTTCTATCTCTTACTATTTTCGAGTTCCCAATGGCGAGCAGAGCGAAAGTTTACACCCTTTACACATATTCTTCCACTCATTTGTTGTCGTGATGTTCTTTTATTTGAAAGTACGATTGTAGTCGGCCACAGTGCTAAAAATTGCTAATACCATCAAATAATTGAATTTTATGGATTTATTACCCCTACCAAATTTTATTCATTTATCTTAATAAATAAAGAAATAAAGAGGGATGAACCAGGTTTCGTTTACACCCTGTATCTTATGCAGTAGTTATGTATGTTCTATGGTGGATTAAATAAATTGATTTGATTTAATTAAAGCAAGCGTTATTTAATTACAGTGAAAAACAAAGATACCAACAGCATTGGGTCGTTGGACCTCTACCTAAAATCAGAAGTTTCTGATGTGAAATGTGGTATCGAGAGTGATAATGATATCTACTTAAAGTTTGAGCAATTGGTGAGTGAGGAGCTGGATATAAAAAACGAAACTGATACTGCTGAAAAACCTTTTAAATGTAATGTTTGTGATTATACATGCAAACAGAAAGTTAACTTACAACAACATATGAAATCTCATACTGGCAAAAGACGTTTTAAATGTAACGAATGTGATTACATTGGCATACGGAAAAGTGCATTACAAAGACATATAAAGACTCACACTGGTGAGAAACCTTATAAATGTAATATATGTGATTTTGGATGTATAGAGAAGTATGTCTTACGAAGACATATGAAAACTCATACTGGCGAAAAACCTTTTAAATGTAAGGAATGTGATTACATATGCGCACGAAAAAGTTCATTACAAAGACATGTGAAAACTCATACTGGTGAAAAACCTTTTAAATGTAATGCATGTATTTATAGATGTATAGACAAGGGTAGCTTAGTAAAACATATGAAAGTGCATACTAGTGTTAAATCTTATACATGCAATTTTTGTGATCATAGATGTACACTGAAAAATAACTTAGAAACTCATTTAAAAATTCATACTGGCGAAAAACCTTTTAAATGTTATGTATGTGATTATAGATGTATACGTAAGAGTCAGTTAAAAGATCATATAAAAACACATACTGGTGAGAAACCTTTTAAATGTAATTTATGTGATTATAGGTCTGGATTGAAGACTAACTTGCGAAAACATGTGAAAGCTCATACTGGTGTGAAACCTTTTAAATGTGAATTATGTGGTTATAGATGTGTCCGGAAAAGTGGCTTAAAAGACCATTTAAAGGCTCATACTGGTGAGAAACCTTTTACATGTAATGCATGTGATTATACATGCATAAAGAAAAGTAACTTAAAGAGGCACATGACAACTCATACTGGTGCAGTACCCTTAAAATAAAATATTTGCGATTATATATGAATTAATCCAAGTGGGTGTGTCTGTGTATGGTCGGTCCCTCTACTCGCACGAACATTGGGCGACACGATCGCAGCAAGGCGCTGTTTTTGAAGCGGTTGGAAAGCTACTTCTGTATTAAATTATATCTACTAATAGACGGTGGTTTCGTGATGCCCATGTTTATTTCAATTTTCGTATGGAAATCTAAACAGCGGCTAATATTTAATTATTTAAAAAATAAACGCTAGCATAAAAAATCACAATAGATAAATGCTTGCACGTATTTAACAAGAAACTCTAAATACCCACCTGTAGAAAAATGCTCCATAATGGGTGCCATATCTTATGTGATGTAATGGGAACCAATCAGCAATTAGAGTTGTCGCTGTATGTGGAAAAGGTTGTCACTACTGTTGTATATTACTCGTGAACAATTATTTATTAATCATACAAAACAGAACAGATAAATGGAAAATAATGGCCACGACATTTCTGATTTTTATTTTAGACCTTGATTACTACAATTTATTATCAACATAACAGACTTGCTTGTGTTAACTTCCTAGTTTAAAATCTGCGAATTTTTATAATTGTTACTGTAAAATAATTTGTACAAAAAGTACTTTTTTTAATAAGATCGTAATAGTATAGCAATGTCTGCATCTTGTTAGTTAAATAATGATTTACACTGAACTTGGAACTATTTTAAAAATGTGTACTAATAATACTTATGTAAACTGTTTTACTTATGCCTATTTCTTACATAGTAAATAAACAAACAAATTTTATTGTTGTATTTTCTATTCTTGAAATAATCTTGTCAATACAAATCAAGCTTTAAACTTCCTGCATAGTAACAGATCGTGCCAGTTTGACAGAAGAAATCCTCGCGCCTAATGCTCGGGTTTTCAGTTGTCCCACTACACTCCTTGTTACTATGCAACTGTGCGATAATTGGAAATTCCAAAGCTCTTACAATATTACTACCGAGCATATATAAATAAACACTATAAAGCTATCGTTTTAGCAGAAACAGCTGTAGGTAAGGCTTGGCCATGGAAATCAAAATAGTTGCTGACACAATATATACGATATTTCTACATTATGGTTAGGTTTTTTCTAGTTTGTTTACAGAAGTTTTTTTAGTGTAAAGAATATATAGCTGGTTTGTTGAAAAATGAAATCAATTGTTAGATTTTTATGAATAGTTACTTGCATTTAAAAGCTGACCAAAAAGAACAAAAAGTTATCCCAAAAATTCTCTTTATTCCTGATTTTCTGATTTAGCCACATATTTTAATACTTAGTTTGAGTAATAGGTGGCGCCTGCATTAGATCATTGACTATATTGTTTAACAGCGTATTGGAATGTTAGACGTATGTGAATCTGGTTTTTCATGCTCAAGAGGACCACTGCACTCTGTATTACTTTTAAACTTTTTAATAAACGACTCGAGCCAGCCAACCAAGAAAAACAGAGCCGGTGTGATGTGCAAACAACCAACACTTTTTAGATTTCCTTTTTTTTGGGTTGCATTATATAACACTGAAAAATTATTTTTCATGAGTTTTCATGTGTCTTTGCAAGTGACACTTCTGTGTAGATCTGTAACCACACACATTGCACTTAGAAGGTTTTTCACCTGTATGTATTTTCATATGTTTTCGTAGGGTATCACTTCGTATACTTACATAATTACATACACTACAATTAAAAGTTTTCTCTCCTGTATGAATCCTTATATGTTGTTGTAAATTGCTCTTTTGTATACATCTATAATCACATACAGTACATTTTAAAGATTTCACACCTGTATGAATTTTCATATGTTGTTGTAATCGACTGTTCGATATAGTTCCATAATCACATACATTACACTGAAAAGGTTTTTCACCAGTGTTAGTTTTCATATGTTTTCTTAAGTTACCCTTAAGTGCAGCTTTATAATCACATACATTACATTTAAAAGGTTTTTTAACAGTAGGAGTTTTCATATGTTTTCCTAAGTCACCCTTAACTGCAGCTGTATAATCACATGCACTACACCGAAAAGGTTTTTCTCCTATATAAGTTTCATTTTTTATATCCAACTCCTCACTCATCAATGGCTCAAACTTTATGTAAATATCGTCATTATCACTCTTGATACCACATTTCAGATCAGAAGCATCTGATTTTATTTGCAGGTCCAACGATTGAATGCTGCTGGTATCTTCGTATTTCATTGTAATTAAATTGCCTAGTTTAATAATATTGTCACCAAAGCCATGTCATATTAATGTTAAGAACTATGGAACTATAGTAGTGTTAGAAAGGATAGAGAGCAAAACTGCTCTATCCAAATGTGTAAAAACATAGTGGGTTTGCTATTTTAAAAACGAGTTAGTTATAAATTTTTGCACAGTTCGAATAAACACCCTGTATAGCCGAATTCAATTTAAAAATATCTGGAGGATATTACACGTTCTGACTAACATTCAACAGAATAATTGATTGAATCTGTAGAAATACGGCTTGTGCAGATTTTATTAGTACAAATGAATATTTTGAAAAAAGTTGAAACGCCCAACGTAATTTCAAACGCAAAACGTATTGAAAACGGCAATTGAAACGCATATAGGAATATGTAAAAATACATAAAGTGGTCTATAAAAAACGTAAGTCTTTTATGCCGCTCTTATGATGAAACTAATTGAAAATAATTTTTAACTTATATATTTTATTTATTTATTTATTATTAATTTGGTTCTCTTGGACTCCTATAATGTTTATTTATACCCCAACTATCAATTTTTTTAATGAAAACCGTAACAGTCTCTAACAGCAACTTTGATATTTATATTAGCCCAATATTGTTTTTATCATCAGTCGGAGCCGAAAATGGGCCACCCTGTCCAGTACCTGCGGTGCATTTTAATCACTTACCAACCGCTCGCTCCACATATCCAGGTTCAGAAAGTGGGAATTCTCTCTTGATTTTATTTGAATGGGAAGCATCAGTTTTGGGATCGATAATAGCAAGTAACGACACTTCACTAGCGACTTCAGGTTTTATTTCTTCTTCAATTTCCAATTTTAAATTTGTATCGGTGTATGCACTACCTATAAAACGTTCAAAATTTATACTTTTTATTGGTGGTAACGTAAATCTGTTAGACAAAGACAGCCTGTGTTCATTTCGAATATTAAGAAAAGTGATGTAAACTGTTTTCTGTATTATTAACAAACAAGTTGTTACATTGTGATGTTAGTAAACGTAAAGAACACTTTGGTTTCCGGATGACAAAATTTAATGGTAGCAATTTAAAATAAAACTTGTAACAACTTTTACGTTGTTTATCAGCATTTCATGTAGGTATTCACAAAATTAAATTTTCTCCTAACGAGTGAGTACATACGGTTGTAGTTTGATAAGAACCATATTTCTAGCAAAAGTAGAAGTAATGAAAGAAGGTATAATGACCACCAACACATAGAAATTGTAAATAATCATGTACCTAGTAACCTATTTTCCATTAAAGCTGTCGGTTACATTTATTGGTTATAGTCATTTACCTGATGCATGGTTAACAAACCCACCCTGTGAATGTGGTTCAGAAAGTGAAATATCGTTCTTGATTTCAGTTGGATGGGAAGCATCAGGTGTGTAATCCACAATAGCAGGTAACAAAATTTCCTTACCTACTTCGAAGTTTCCTTCTTCCATCTTCAATTTTAAATTCGTACCACAATGTATATACGCAGTAATTATTATTAAAAATTAAGAAAGTCCGCTGTTTTTCTGAATTAAATCGTCCATTTTGCTGCTAACTTTTTTGCATATTTTATTTACATTTTTATTCAAAATTGAATGAAATTTTTCTATTAATTCTAAAGATTCAGTGAGAAGCAGGTTTTGTGTTTCTAATTTATTAATGATGCTAGGAATTTCCGAAAAATGATTCTTTATGTAGGACAACTGAGGTTGCAATTCCGGACACTTTAAAATATCTTGACAATCTGCTATAGACCGAGCAGAAGTTGAATCAAAGGTGTTAACAACATTTTTAAAAGTCACTGTAATTTTCACAATAAAATAGAGCGGCTTCTATCCACGTTCCCCACCTGGTGAGAATTGGTTGTGGAGGTAAGGGCACATCTTTAAGCAAGTCTTTGTAAACTTCGACGCGAAATGGTGATTTTAAAAATACCTTTTTTCCGTTATTAATTAATTTATTGACTAAAGGAAACTCAGTTCTAACCACTTCGGCCACCCTATTCATCGCATGGGCCAAACAAGTTACATGAATTAAATTTGGGAAAAAGATTTTTAAATTTTCACCTGCTTTTACCATGTATGCGGCACCATTAGTCACCATGTATAAAATCCTTTCTGGTGGTATTTGATTTGGCAAATAAAGTAACGAAAGGGTTTCATTGACAAAACGTGAAATTGTCAAATTGTTGTTTTTTTCTAGTTGTTTAACAGCAATTAAATAACTGGAAGAAGGACTGCTGTTTAAAACATCTACAATAAAATTCGCTATATACCTATCTTCCTTTAGCATCGGTGATTTCGTCAACACTAAACCAAATACAATTATTCAAAACAACGTTTCTTATTTTTTGAAGATTTTCTTTGTATAATTTTGGAATGCACGTCCGGGAAACGGCGTTTTGTTTTGTATATTTTTCTAAGAAATTTCTAAACTCGGGAACGTCCATGTTATTTAATGGAATGTTGTATGAAACCATCATTCTACACAAATCGTCGTTGAAATTGTTGACATTCTTATTTAAGCAGTTCAGCAATAATTGTTGTTTTGGCTCGTTTCTATTATGTTTTCTTTTTTGATGCGGACCGGTGGCTACGTGCTGATCAAGTTGAAACTTTTTATTAACGTTTATCTGTAAAAACAATATTTAAGTACAATTTACTACAGCTTACACAAAGGAAAATAATTGAATGTACCCTGTGTGGCCTGTGCCATATCTTTTGCAATATCACAAAAAAGAACTTTCTAATTTTATTCTTAAATTGTTTGTTTAATTACAAAATAAAATAACAAATTAGTATTAAATTTTTAACTCGCTGTTTTGGCTTGTTTGAAGTTTTTTAACTTTAAACAGAGTAAACAGTTTTTTTTAATTCAAAAGCAAAATAAACGGATAAATACCTCTTTTTCACAGATGACGCACAACACAACACTTCCATCGTATTTAAAACATGTACACGGCTTCAACCACTTCTTAATTAAATCGTTTTTTGAACTAGCAACTTTAGGCATTTTCAGGGTATAGACTGGACAATTACACTTTACAGCTCTCTGTCAAGGCAACAAATGAACTAGTCAAGCACTAAAATTATAAATAACTATTTCTACGAATAAGTATAAGAAAAATTTCCAAATATTATTTTCAAAGAAATTTGTACCTAGGGAATAAGACCTACCCAAATAATACAACCTTTGTCAGTTAATCCTTTATTTCCTCTACCCCTACTTGGAAATTTAGAAAGTGCAAGTCTAGGGTTCATGTGGTTTCACTAGAAGAAATTGTGCAATTTCTTCTAAGAACTACGAATATTTTATTTGATAATTTATTTGAAATTTTATTTTATTTTGCTAGAATATGCATTTTCATGCCATTAAAAGCTAAAATATGCACTAATATACGCCGTATGCCGTAAAGTTGTAATATATGCCAAATATGCAAAATAAAATTTAGTTTTTATGACTCTAAACATCACGAAACGTGCATATACGAAACATTAACATTTTATGATCAATAGGAAAAAAGATGCAAATATGCATTTGCCCAACTCTACCTATCACTCACGAGCAATTTAGTTTGAACAAAAATGTTACATCGCACTTCGTTTGTTAATTAAACAGGCAGAAAATTTCGATTTTCAAAAATTCGTAGAAGACGGCTAGCGAATTATGACCTGAAACCGGAAAAAAAATGCACAATAATTTAACAAAAAGTTCTTTAAAAGCACAAAATTTTTCAAAAAAAGCACAAAATTGAAGTAGAAGAGCATTAAGGTAAGAAAAAAAAACACAAAATTAAGCAACAGAGGTATTTGATAAAATAATTTTGTTTTATGGACTGAATTTTTATTTCAAGTTAAACAATTTTTGTAATATAATATTTAAAAAAAAACACTAAATCTAACCATAAAATAAAAATAAGCATTTAAAAAAAATTTAAATTTAAAAATAAAATTCGATCAAGGTGAACAATATTTTTTAGCAAAGATTAAAAGCAAAAAAGTATTCCTGCTGAAAACAGTTAATTATTAAGTGTTGTTTCAAATGTCCAATTGTAAAATTTTGTCTTGTCTCGTTTAAAATATTCTTATAAGCAGAAAGCCTCCTTTCTATATCATCAACTCTTGGGCACAAATTTGAATTTCGCTATTATGACTGGATCTATGTCAAAATCGGGAGCAACGCTACCACTCAAAATATTTAATATTTTATGTAATGTTTGAAACCCCTCATTTTTTAAGAATACCACTTCTATGTAGTTTTCAATATTTGCCTCTTTAAAATTTTTTAATTATTTTAATAGATTCAACCAAGGGATCTATCTGCCTTTGGAGAGATTTTATTGATTACAAAACTGTAGTAACTTTTAATGAAAACCGAATTAGTTTGCAATTCTTGTTGTTTTAGAACAGTTTGGCTGTCTTTTGTTGATTTACTAGCTGCTTTTCTGATTATTTTTGAAAATTTAAAATTTTTTTGGTAAACTTAATTATTTAAAAATTTTAAAAATGTAACTACATAATTGAAAATTTAAATTTAAATGTCAAATTTCTAAATAACAAAATTTAAAATTTTTTTTAAAAATTTAGGAAAAAAGAAATTTTGTAAATTTTGACATTTTGAAAATTTTTTATACATTGAAACCTTAAAATTTATAAAATAAACTTTTTTATAATTTTATATTTTGAAAGATTTTGGGAATTTTTAAAAATTTTTGTAATCGTGAAATAATATTAAAAAATAAACAATAAAATAGAAAAAATTTTGAATATTTTTAAAAAATATTAAATTTTTTAAAATTATGAAAAATTTTAAAATTACAAAAAATTTTGAAAATATTGAACACTCGAAAAGTTTCGACAATTTGAAAAAATTTTGAAAACTGGGAATTTTTCAGTTGCAATTTTGCTGAATGAACGCATTTACTCCAAATCCTACATACCTTCTTCTACAGCTATACTTCGTACAGCGAGGAAGGTAAAAATGAGCGAAACACTTCGCCTGGACTTTCCTATACTTATAAAATAACATTGTTTTATATTTTCCAACACTTTCGATTTACACCTGTCTAGACACGGCTAGTTAAAGTAAATAATTCTTATAAGTTGTAATATCTTAAAGCGGTTGAAGAAAGACCGACCGCCGCGCTGCAAGCATAAGGTTGCGTAAAATATTCGGACTGAAATCTACGGAAGCGCGGAAATCTATATTTGAAAATATATTAATAACTCGAGAAGTATTATTTTTAGCAAGAAATTACTCTTATTAATTTGTATTTAGAATTTCAAAACCTTTCTGATTTTAAAGACAAAATGCCACGTTTCCATTTAAAAAAAGTTATTTTTTACCGTGGTGGCCATATTAAAATTGGAAACTCAAGTTTTTTTCTTAAATACAATCGAGAAGAATTTGCCCTACAACTTTGCTCTTGGGTATGCGAGTCTATCTATTAAAATAAAAAAGTTAGCCTGCACTGAACATTAAACGACTAGTACAAGAATACAACTGCTGTAGAAAGTATGTGAAATTCTTCTAAGGACAAAAAGATTATTAAGGGGCAAAAAAATCGATTTTTTGATTTTTGTAAAAAGATTATCCTAGAGCAAACAAAACAAAAAACCAAATTTTTAATTTTTTATCGAAAAAATGTGGGGGGAGGGGGAACAGTAGCCCCCCTAAATATGAAATTATCGAAAACATATTATGATATTCGGATTTTGCTATCAATGATGAGCTATATTGCTTTAACAGAAATATTTTATTGCCTCCCGTTAAATAAATAAAAGGGTACCAATTTTCAATTTTTAAAAATTGACAGAGGGCGTCACAGTGAAATTATAGCAACGAGCAAAAAACAAGATTGTAGCAGATGCCTATCTCTATTAGCTTAAAAAGTTTAAACAAAAACGTGTGGGCAGTTTTTGAGATTTTTTTTTTTGAAAATAAAAAAATTTTGGAGTGGTGCCATTGAGATCGTTTTTCGATTTTCAAAATTAATGATATTTCATGGTATAGTACCCTTAAGGGGCTATCAAACAAGTTGTAGTTGATCCCAATCAAACAACTGGTTTTTGAGTAAATGGGCGTTAAAGTCGAAATTTTCAAAAATTCGTAGCGGCCGCCATGTTGAAGCTAGAGAGTTCGGTAAAAAAACGTTTGATTTGTTCTAAGGCTTTCTATAATTTCCACTATTCCAATTTCCAAAATTCCGTTTCTGAAAAAAATGCTACCAAAAAAGCACGTCTATCTTCCGCTTCCGGTTTCGGATTCTTTTTAAAAGCTTATTTTGTCGATGAATTTTTGATATACCTCCTCATTCCAAAGCACATCGAAATCGGTCCAGCCGTTCCGGAGATATAGAGCGTTACCCACCCACACACACACCCACCCACCCACAGACATTTTTTAAAAACTTTTTGAAAACTTTTTTGAAAATTTGCATGAAATCAATACTTCCCTATACTGAAAGTATATGAAAGTAAAAAGGGAAGGAAATTGACAGTCACAGTCATGAAAGACACATTGTAACTAAAAGGTAATATTTTATTCGCAGTTAGAAAGCAAACAAAACTGTTTATAAACGAAGGCATTTTCCACTACATCCAAAATAAAAATAGGTTTTGTACTTTTTTATGTGCCTAAACTAAAATTTCGATTAACTACGTGTGTCCTCATAATTTTTGGCAAACCGTGACAGAGATATTTATAACATGCAACTTTAACATGAACCGATCATATCTACAGACACCTTTTAGAGTAACGTAATTTATTATAATTAATTAAAATGTGTTTCATATTATGACTACCAAAGATAGAATACGATTTTGCGTCACAAATTACTAATAATGTTATAGTTTCTGTGTTGCAAAAGTCATTAAAAGCGAAGATGATGCTCCAATATGGAAAAGTGAAAGAATCTTAATTATAGTGAAATAGTAACGGAAGCGAGGCAATCGCGTAACAGCTTTTAAAAATTTCTAATGTTCTTTCAAATTTAAAAAGGTCATCGATTTAACTAACCTGTGATATGGACGTGCGCGAATTTTACGCGAAAGGAGAAAGCACACACTAGAAACGCGGAAAAGTGTCTCTGCTGCGGTATTTATTAAATATTATGTATTTTCTTACCTTTCTCTAAGCGATCACCACTACCGCCTGTCAAATAATTTCATTAGGCGTTAGATAATAATCTAACCGGGTCGCCAGCTTTGTATCCACGGGTCGTGGTAGCCACGACAGTAAAATAATGAAATAAAATGTTAAACCCAAAGCTGTCGATGTGTCCACTGTAATATTTAGCTTAAAATGCCAATTGTCGATGTATCCACGGGTCGTGGCAGCCACGACAGTTAAATAAGAAAATAAAATTTTATTCAACTACTGTCTTTGTGCCCACTGCTAACTTTGTTGGATTTATTAAATATACTTGCTGTCGATGTATCCACTCGACAAGTTTAGTTAAAATAAGTATTAGGCGATGTGCCCACGATGCGTGGTAACTACGCCAGTTGTTGGCAATATATTACCTAATTAATTAATTATGGTAAACTGTCAATGTGCCCACGATGGTATTTGAACATATTGACGGTTATCCCTGTAACAAACTTATGTTTTTACTTCGGAATATGGAAGTATTAATTTCATGAAAACTTTCGAAATCTAGATTTTAACGGAAATATATATTTGGGGCTTAAGGAACCCAAAAAAGTGGTCTTAATAAATGTCTGTGTGTGTGTGTGGGTGTATTTGGGTGTGTAGGTTTTACATTAACTGTGACGATTTTCACATGAATACAACCAGACTGTGGCGGATCCTCTAATAGTGGAGGATTTTTCAGTCCTCCACAATTTTTTCTCTTCGGAAACCGAATTCTGACGGGTTGTTTATTAGTTTAGTGCAAAAAAAAGAAAATCCTCCACAGTAGTAGTAGGATGTCAGGTGTGTATATTTCAACGATTTGACTACATTTGTGGAAGGTTGTAAATTCACTGATATTTGCGCCCTCTACAGGTGTGATATTGAGCGGGTGTTGCAATAACTGTGGCTTTTGGTTTTTAAGCGATTATTACTAAGCGGTCTTTCCTTCTAGCTAATACGAGTTCATACAAAACACAGCTTTTAAAACGACTATATCTGTCACGCTTACCATTACCATGCTACAGAACTGCTTATTTAATTTTTTGTACTTGACCTGTCAGAATATTATTTTATTAGTGCAACGGTTTAGATTCGGTTACGGTTCCTTTTTCAGTTAGTAATAGTTTCGGAACCTTTCGATTCAATTTCTTTTTTAGTTTTTCAAATAAAAAGTTACATTTCTATGAATTGTAATTTCACATTTCCTTGAGTGGGAGAAAATTCCTAGATTTAAATATCATAAAGGTCTGAAAATGAGGGTTTAATATATTTTTAGAAATAAAAATAAACAACAGAAATTCATTATAAATTAATTTTTCGAAATAAAAATAATTAAATTAAGAAGTCAATAAAAATCCAATTTTTGTATCTTATTGATATTTGACTTTTGGCGTTATTTTGTATTTGAGAAAAGACAAATCACAACTTATATTTAAAAACTAGTTATCGTCAATTGAAATGGGAATTTGAAGATCTTTTTTACAAAAACTTAAAAACACGCATTTTAAGCAATATAGTTTAGATATCAACTGACTACATTTTTTTCAACTATTGAGAAATTAAACAAATTTTAATTTATTATATTATTATTTACTTATGTTTGTTTACAGGGCTAAGAAAAACTTAAGTTTGGTTCGAAAAAACAGGTAACTTGGCTTTTTGAGAAAATTTTCCAGTTTTTTCTGTACTTTTCTAAGTTTTTTGTGGTACTTGTTTGGAGTTTCGGTTCTTTTCCATTTTGCTGTGCTAATAAAAAATTTAATACACAGTAAGTAAGAACAGCTTTACTTTAATTTTTGGTTTGTTTTTCTCTTCTTCAACTTCGTTTTCCTTTGCTTTGCTTTCCTCGGTTTCTTTTCCTTCGGCCTTTTTTTTTTTCTCATTTCCTCGACTTTTTTCTGCTCCCCGTTGTGAAGTTTACGCTTAGACAGTGTAGGAAATTAGGGATAGTTTAGAATTTCGGGAGTTTGTTATTTTAAAATTACCCTGTAAAAGCTACCATTCTTCAATATTTAAATATTTGCATCCTTCGTAAATTCATACCTACCTAGAATTGTAAAGAAGGATTAGAAGGGGTTCAAGTCGTTACGTCATTAAGCATTACTAGGAATAACCAATGTTGTGAGTTATATGAAGAATTTATAAATTATAAAATAAAACATAAAGCCTTTCTTCATAAATTATTATCTAGTTAATGCTAAATGCACATTTCGATTACGATGTAACCATCTACAGTAGCAAATAGGGCTGGGACAATAATCGAATATGTAAAATTCCTATGTTTAACCAAGTAAGGAATTATTCCACTGCGATAATCTTAGTTCCGTCAATTTTAAAGAATTTAGGTAAGATACCTCTCAGATTATTGATGCCTTTCCTTTAGTCCCCAGAAAGAACAGAAAAATTAGCCACAGAAATGTTCTCTTTAAAATGATGTAGGTATTTACTGTTTTTTTTTAGTTAATGCTTTACCTGGAATGTGGGACTATAGTAAATAAATAACCGATTTATTGTAATAATATATTTATTATAACCAAATAAAAATATATGTATATGAAAAAATTGTACTTTTGATTTAGTTTATTTTTTTTTAATTCTAACACGCGATCAACAAAAAGCAAAGTCAAGAAGGCCATGTACGCCTCATTGCTATATTATGTTTATAGTACAGCAGTGCTGCATCCATAGTCTTCTTAGCGTAGTTATTTGTTGAGCATGCTGCTCAATATTTTACAAGGCGAGCTTTTATCGTGGATTTTTATGAGTTTTAATCGCTAGGTCTTTTTGGGTTAGGAATTTTTAGAATCTAGGACGAAAAACCCCCAGACAAAAAACCCCGGGTATAAAACCCCCGGACTAAAAACCCCTCGGATAAAAAAAAAACGGACAGAAAACCCCCCGGATAAAAAAAAACCGGACTAAAAACCCCCATCATTAAGAAAACACCCGCCAAAGAAAAATTATTATTATTTATTATCTAGTTCTGCAGCAGCAGAAGTAAGTTGTAGCAGTCGGAAAAGTTTTGCTGTGGTAGCTAATATTTGGTAAATGTAACAAATTTTTTTTCTGAGTGTAGCAATCACCTGGATTCTTGTTGGACGATTATTATTATCACTATTAACAAAAGGTATAATACAAAGATACCTGCTAATTTATTTTTAAAGAGCACTTATCTGTTAACATAGGTAATCACCTGGTTAATTTTGGAAGGCTTCCTCCGAAGAATAAAAGTCGGACATACCAAGGTTTGCAAACCCGCCTTAAACAATTGTGCCAAGATTATAATGAAGGCGAACGTGATTCAGAAAACTTTTTAAGTGCCATCAGCAACAACATTAGGTTGTAAATGTGTGAATTGCCTATAAATGTATTTTATAGTAAATAAATGCGCTACTGTTTACATATCTCCATTTTTTTCTGCATTCTTGCATCAGTAATGAATGATAATAATAATAAATAAATATAAATTTTAATTTAATAACTTATTAGTAATAATAGGTAATAATAATCGTCCACCGACCCCACATAATTTGCTCCTGGTTCTTTTGCGGGTGTTTTCTTTATGATGGGGGTTTTTAGTCCGGTTTTTTTTATCTAGGAGGGTTTTCTGCCCTGGGTTTTTTTATCCGAGGGGTTTTTAGTCCGGGGGCTTTTTGTCAGGGGGTTTTATACCCGGGGTTTTTTGTCTGGGGGTTTTTCGTCCTGTTACCGAATTTTTATGCAACCCTGTTCGAAACTTCGAAGTTAGAACATTTTGGAAATTTAATTTTACCCCGTGTTTTGTCAATATTTGTGTAATAATATATCACGTTTAAAAAGATTTTAATGTTGCGTTGTTATAAACAGTACTTGTTTTTCTAATTAGCCATGTAGATAATATAGTTCGCTGAACACGTTTCGTACGAAATCTAACTCTGAACAACTTTCTGTACTGCTTAATACCTACTAGTGTACACAGTACATTCTTAAATAGGCGTATGCGTACCGTTGCAGGAAAAAAACGGAAAAAACCCAGGAAAATAAAACCCCGAAAAAAAACAGAAAAAAAACCCGGAAAAAAACGAAAAAACCGCAAACCTGACACCATTCAGAGATATATATGCACAAGCACATCATTATATTGATGGTGAATTAGTGTTCCATCAAGAGAAGAAATCTTGTTTTGATGGCTATTTCTTGTCTTGTCTTGATAATCAAGACAAGAATTTTATTGTTTCTTGTCTTGTTTACTTCTTGATAGTGTATTTCTTGTCTTGAATCAAGAATCTTGCAATTTCTTGATTCTCGGGGATTCCCCGGCCTAATAAACAATAACTGATGACACGACCGTTTAGTGTTGCTTAACAGATTACAGCTGTAGCTCAGCAGTTGTGATTTGTCTTTAGCGTTTTGTTTTATTTTTTTATTTGCAGCTGTTTTTTAGTTTTAGCTTATGTTTTATTACGTGATAAAATTGAAAAATGCAATTGAAAAACAATTGCAAATGAAGAGCAAATGACAAATTAATAAAAATGGGATAACTTTGACGTTTACTTTGTGACTATTTTGAGTCTGTGTGTCCTTTGTTTTAATTTTGTGATGAGTTCTTTGCTAACCCCGGAAAGCTTGATGTGCTTGTTTGTTAGTGAGCTAAAAATTTGTTTAGACTTAATATTTCATTTTTCCATTGCTTTTAATTTGTCAATGGTTTTTCATTGGTCAATTGTTTTTCATTTGTCAATTGTTTTTCATGTGTAACTATGTTTTATCATGTGATAAAACCGAAAAATGCTCATAATTTTTTTATTTTAAAAATTAATTGTAACAAGTTATATCGTTGAAATCAGAAGAAAATAATCTTTTTAATGGCTTCATAGGCAACTATGATTTACATTTAAAAAACACAACTTTATGATGTAACTCGAAAACAAAAAGCAAAATTAAAAATCTAAAACTTTTATCTAAACAATTTTTTTCTATCTCAAATAATAAGAACACTAGAAGGATTTAAAGAAAATGGTAAATTCAGATTTTTGAAAATAATATTAGTAGGCCATGCATTAAAAAAAAGCAGCATTAAATAAGGCTTGTAAATCTGCACTACTTTTCCCATTTAACCGTCTTTCTATCTGCTGTAGTTTCCGATATCCCTGTAGTGAACATCAAAAAAACTCACCCTGTATATTATGTAGGTACACTACAGGGTCCTGCAACAGTGCGTCGGTCTTCCATATCTCATACACCGTAGCAGAAATAAAAATCTTTTGAGTACGGATTTATATTATGGGTAAATGCGCATTTTTATAAATTATTTGCAAATCTTCACTTCAAAAAAGTGTGGCACGCCGAAACTAATTTATTTTTAATGGAATGACCTGTATATTTCTGCATATTTAGAACTTCTCTGGGGAAATTTATTCACACCTAAAATATTAACGCTCTCCAATGTCCAGTTTAGAAGCTATAATTTTTTATATTGATTATTACATTACTCCCACCTTAAAAAAAAACTTATCTATAGAAGGGCAAGAATATAAAAGTGTAGGTATGTAAGCACTGTACTAATAAATAAAAAGCTAATAAATCCAAATTTCTTGACAAGAAACTTGTTTCTTGATAACATTGTCTTGTCTTGAAATCTGGTTGGACATTCTTGTCTTGATTTTTTCTTGAATCAAGACAAGATCAAGTCCTTTTTTAAGTGATACGGATTACACGATTTTTTGGTTTATTGTATTTGCATTAATACTGTAGCTGGTTGCTGCTTGTGAACAACTCGTCCGGTTTAGCATATTTCAAACTACCTGGCTACCCTTTTAAAGGGATGTGACGTAAATGAGTAAGTAACTTAAAAATAACACAATGGTTTCTGGCTTTTCCAGGTACTAGCTACTTAATAATTAACAGCCGTAGTTAATGTAACGTAACTGCCGAAGAACGCGTTGTTGATAATAAAAAGTACCGTTTTATTTTCTTAACTTCAAAAATAATTAAAAAGTCTTGCTGATCCTAATAAGGTACTTCAAATAGTTTATCAAACTGGTATAAAGGTTTATAACAATCGGCGTTTGCGTTTATGAATAAATATGTAATCAATTTCAAATTTTTCAAAAGTTTCTGAAAGGCGTCAGAGCAAAATTTGGGAAATTAATAAAAAATAAATTTGTTGCTCCATGCAAGCTCTATCGCCTCAGAAAGTTGTGATTTTTTTTTTCAAATTCACAAAAATTTAATCATTTTATTCAATATTTTCGACGTTTGAAGAAAAAATAGCGTATTTTATTTGGAGTAGAAGTTACTTTTTGTGGCTCATCAAGCCTACTGATTCGCCACAAAAAGTAGCACGTCTACTCCTTATAAAATAATATACTATTTTTATTAATCTCCCAAATTTTACTCTGACGCCTCCCAGAAGTTTTTGAAAAAACGTTTTTGCGCTGTCAACTTTACTTATAAAAATAAAAATACCGTTCAATACTACTGTAAGGAAATAGATTTAATCTTGTTCATTAAGTTAGTTTTGAGTTTTGACGTAAACGAAATACATAATTTTATTTTTTTTTGATTTTCTTCGTGAATTTCTTTTACTTGGATTTTTTTGTGAATGTTGTTAGTTTTTGAATTTTTTTGCCGTTACCCAAATCAAATATTGGCGTAATGTTACCATGGCCTTCTAAATAAATTTTTTTTTAATAATAAACTTAAAACTAAAACAAACTGCGAAGTGTGATACATCATTGAAATCAGAATAAAAACACTCTGTTTAATTTAAATATGGAAAAAATGCTTGTCCACCCGTAAGAAAATAAAATTGACAGTCGAAAATTAACCGTAAAAGCTGTTACATGAAATGTGATAAAAGAAATATATTAAGGGTAAAAAGTGTCCGAATAATGCATTAGCGAGAAACATGTAAAATAAATAATAAAACAGAAAATTGAAAATTTCGTTTATTTTTTAATTTCCTTTAGAAACTAAGCAATATAGCTCCAATTTTGTTTTCTAATATGTAATTACGCCTTTTGCTCGGAAACGGCTAGTCTAATTTTGATGCGCCTGGGAATGCGTAGGTATATGAAATATTGATTGAAAAAATAAGCTTTTAAACTAAACTAAACTTAATTTTGAAAATTTGTTAAAATATACAGGGTGTTCGATATAAAAAATTCATTTTTATAAATAATTTGTAAACTCGGCGTGTTTTTTAACTTGCAACATCGCAATCTACGTAAAAAAACCGTAATACTTTGCTAATGTAACCGACTTCGTAGCCCTAGCAATAAATAAGTTATAAACAATTATGTTATCCCGTGACAATGTTTTCGTATCTCTCTCGTATAAGTCATAGCGCGCATAATGTTTTCTCACTTGCTCTCATAAGATTTACTGGGGTCGAGTTCAAATGTAGCGTTGAAAGTTACTTAAGTGTTGTTCTACGCACATATACTGTTATTATTTAAAGTATGGGAAAGTCCAGCGTTGGTGCCTCACCGCCTTTTTTTCATTAATTTACTTTAAAATAGTATAACGTTCGGTTACACATAAGGTTTGTCAAAGCTATGATTAGCTAACTAATCATTCAAACTTATGATTTTTGTTACTCTTAAATATAGAAAGACACTTATAAAATCTAAACTCTGTAGGTCAACCTGTTATGAAACTATTTAAAAGAAACAGGTCGGAGGTCTCCACTTTCGTGGTAATTCCCGGCCATTATGTTTTTTCTAGAAATACAATAAAGGCACCTAGACTGCGGGAACTAAGCCGTGGTCTGGGTAGATAAGCAGCTTTAAGTAAAATTTTTTTTATTACTTGCCCACTTTATTCGAATAATACCAGTACCTAAACAAGTGAACATGCAGTGATTTTTATAATTTGTTCCTTGCAGCTACCGACTTTTAGAATTAGTAGCTATCGAATCAAAAGAAAGATATAAAGATTTGCAACGATTTTGGTATTTTATAAATATTTTAAATAAATTATCTGTGAAATTATATTTCTATGCCAACAGGTAGTGGGTACTTAAGCGGCATTACATCACTTGCAATCAGGTGCCGCCGCCGGTCTTTACTGCCTACTGCGTCTATTGTGTTTACGCGTGAGAATCCCCAAACATCTGTTCTGCAAGTTATAAAACCAATAGTTTTGAAAATTCCCAGAAAGTACATAAAATTTATTTATGTTTATGAAACGTTGTACGAGAACTGTAGGTAAAAACATCAAACTGTGTTCAACAAAGAAAATATTGCCAAAAACAGGTCACATGGTTTTTCTAAAATTTTGCGGGTTAATTAATTTGCAAGATGGTACACTTACGTCCGGTTTTACTAAACTTTTTAGCCAGCAGTTAAATATTTGATTATTGATTAACATGAACCAATGATTAGTTAATTAATCGTTAGCGGGGTTGAAAAGAAACGTTTTATTTTATTTAAAACAAAAAAAACATGTTTTTATGTGGCTAATTAAACCCAAATACGAAAAAAGAACCGCCTAAACTTCCGGTGTATTCAAACTGCACGCAAACAGATAATTCTAACTAATGGATTTCTTTAATTTCTTAAACAATATCAGTTTTATATCAGTACGTGTTACAACCGTATATATCAGAAATGGAAGACGTTCAACTAATGTTAAGCGAACCAGGAAATACTTTGTTGGTGATAAATAATTACCAATTTTATAAATCTCGTGAACTTACAGTCCATCAGAACTGTACTGGCGCTTCACAGTGCAGTGTGAAAGTGGTGGGCAGAAAAAGTGCCGGGGGTAAAGAACGCCGCGGAAAAAAGTGTTGGTTGATAAAATTTCTCTCGCAATTCTGCAAAAGTATATAATGCCGTTTAAATAAATGTTATTTCAAGAAAATCAGAAGATCGTAATTACAAAACTGAGCCCATTTTTATATTATATTTGACAATAAATTAAATGGTTTAATTTACTACATATTCTTTCATGTATACGTAAGACAGGAAGGTGATTCGATCAATCTGCGGTCTTATGGTGAAGAGTAACTTGCGTGCAGTTCGGTGGTGTTATTAACAGAGATTAAAGTGACTCAGGATTATCGCCATTAATTGCCTGCCTCGAGTGCAGCTTAATACAATTATTTCCAAATTTAAAATAAGACACGGAAACTAAATAACATGAATTCAGAAAATAGTATTATTATAGAATATCATGTTTTGCAACTATAATTTAAAGTTTTTACATTTTAACAAACATTTTAACAAACCCCCTAAATTTTCGACCGACAACGTATGGATATAAACGGTTATTTTATTCTGCTATACACTCTTTTAAAAAAACAATTCCAGGAAGGACCCCAAGCAGCCGACAAGCTAAGACTATCAATGCTAAAACAAATAATTAAAATGCGTTGGTCGGCTTTTTTACAGCATTTTATCTATTTTTTTATCAAACAATTTTTTATGACATTTTCAGCAGGTTCGTTATCAAAACTTTTTTCTTAGATTCAAAATCTTCAGTTACAGGAGACAAATTTAGCAGCTTTTAAAATACAACCTGCGAGCCCGCCACCGCACCGTGTGCTACGTCAAACCTCATTTTGTACGTTAACTGATATTACAATAATAAGAAATTTTTATAAATAAGAAGAGATTAGTACACATAATAAAATAACTTAAATAAAGTAATAAGTATCTCCGCTTGACGCAGGTAGCATTAGGTTAAGTTAAAGTTAAGGTATCGATTACCTAAAAAGTAAATTCCCATATAATCATAGTTTCTTGGGGTTCGCTGGTATATTAAAAATGTAGGCAACCATTTATACATATAACACAACATTAGAATCTTCGAAAACATAATTTTATTACAAAGAAAGCAAGAAACTGGCGTTGTTACGACGCACTGTGGACTATTCGCCAAAGGCCTATTTTAACTAAAAGTTGCAAGTGGATACATCGACAGCAAGTACATTTAATAAATACAACAACGTTAGCAGTGGGCACAACGACAGTAGTTAAATAAAATTTTATTTTCTTATTTAACTGTCGTGGCTACCACGACCCGTGGATACATCGACAATTGGCATTTTATGCTAAATATTACAGTGGGCACATCGACAAAATTATTTTTAAAATTTTATTTCAGTATTTTACTGTCGTGGCTACCACGACTCGTGGATACAAAGCAGCGTCCCCATCTAACCACCAGACAAGGTGTTACAAATTGAGAAGCAGTAGCTTATTTATTATTGTTGTTAATCTAAATCGTTTAGGTGCGTCTTGTTGAAACGGGATCTAGATCGATACTCCTACAATGTAGGATCAATTGCAGTGATTGTAACGTTCTAGTTATGTACCTTGTGATTTATTAAATACACCGCTTGTATTTGTTAGATTAGTAATGCTGTAATAGTTTTCTTTTGATTGCTGATCCTTTATAATAACTTACTATAATCGTGCAGTTGATTTGTGTAATAATGTATAATGGATTATTATAGGGCATAAAACGTTTTGCCAACATTACTTTGTTTTTGCAAGATTTCGCTTAATATTTTAATAAGAAAGTTTCATACTTATCGTTTACAATCTGTTAAGATTCAATAAAAAATGAAGAATTATATGGCATGATACTTTCTCATTATTTTGCTGAAACTATTGTTGATTGTTTATATCAGTTGTCGGGCTCATGTTTTAACATCATTTCTCTGAGCTCTCGCATAAAATCATTTTCTCTACATTCTCATTAATTTCACGTTACTTCTATTATTACAATTTTATTAGAAACAGCAATTTGATTCAATACAAATATGAGCATGATTGATATGATATCACAAGTAAAGACATTAATTAAACAAATATTTTCTATAGCGGACAAAATAAATAAGCAAACAA
Organism: Ctenicera cuprea; assembly: GCA_958336395.1. Taxonomy (NCBI): domain Eukaryota; kingdom Metazoa; phylum Arthropoda; class Insecta; order Coleoptera; family Elateridae; genus Ctenicera; species Ctenicera cuprea. The sequence continues at coordinate 488,223 of OY284493.1, forward strand.
ACAAGCAACAAAATAACAATTAAACCAACGCATTTCAACACTCATAACGGGAACAGAATATTAATTGTTCCTATGAAATAATGTCTGTCTGTTTGTTTGGTTCTAATACTAAAACTAAGCTAGTCCTTACAGTATACAAAACAACTTATTATAAATTAGCAAATATTTTGCTCAGAACGTTGTAAACATGTCTAGCAGCTGCAATAGTGGAAGATCATATTTACAAACAAATTCGACGCTTTATTGATTCAAATACTGGCAGCTGTAGTTAAAATAACAAACCCTATAATTTACTATTGCAGGAATTAAAGCAATCGCAAATCAATTTATATAACTAGCTAACCCCGGGGACTACGCCCTACGCTTTTCTGTTACACACAATGGTAACAAATTAACTGAAAGAAATATAATAATATAACCTGTGTTGAGATGTAAGGCATGTTACTGAATGCACGGTCACTAAAAATTGTGACAGAGGGAAGGCATCCGGATTTAATATAGATGTAGACTAGGACTTCGATTCGCAACCCGCTACGCTTCCAATAAAATAAAAAGAAAAGGCGGGAAAATGTATTTTTAAAATAATGCTTACTTTCACTGCAAACCTTTAAAATTGTACAGATATTGGATAACATGATTTTTTTGATTATTCTCTTAATAATATATCAACTAATCATTTCGTCGCATTTGTCGTTTCAGCAGCTAATAGTACAGTTTAATTCGGATATTTGTTACACATCAAATTTTTTCGCAATAAAACACAAGTAAAATACTCATTTGTTGTAATTATTTGTTTTTATATTTATTATAATGATAGTTTTAAAAACACAGTAAACTTTACAATTAGATATATTATGCGTAAAATAATCCACTCATATACCATTAGTGAATCTAAAAAATAATCTGGATAAATTACTCGAACTTCCTGCATCGCAAAAAGTGTATGTTTTGCGTAACAACATTTTTACCTAAGAATTTTATCGCAAATATGTACGCAATGTACTTTAACTAAAACTTTTCTATTTTTTTAATTTTTCCATTAATACATTGAGGATGCGTATACCTCCATACACGTCCATTGTAATTTAATATTTGACAACGTACTTTATGTGTTTAGTTTCTTTAATAATGTAATACAAATTCATCATCAGGTGTATTTTGTTAGTTACAAATTTATATACAATATTACTGTATTCTGGTACCATATATGCAAAGCATTCTAGTAGTACATAATAAGTATGAAAATCGAATTTGAAACACAAGTGACATTTTCACGTTTGACAATTTTTAATAAAATTTTAGTTTAAAAATGTGTTTTCGTAACCATCTATATTAAATCCCTAACTGTCTCACCATAACACGACGACGAGCTTTTCCATCTCGGCACAGCTTATTTATTATTTTGAGTGAGTGCTAATGAACCAGTCACGAAGGGCGGGACAGATAATATGAAGAAGAATGTCTGGTATTTATTGTTTTATTTCTTAATTCACTGATTAAATAGCTACTATGAAATTTTGATGAGTATCAATTTTTACAGACGAAACAGTTTTGAAAGGACAAGTGTGCGGTATTTCTTATGTAAATTTCGTAAACCAGGAAATCATTTACAACAGCACTTAAGTAGCATGCCCTACACTACAAAAGAAGCATTACAATTAAGAACAGCAATAAACAGGATCACTTTAAAAGAAACATGGGTACATTTCCTAACAATATTGTATGTAAAGAAATAATAGAATTATACTTTCGATACATTTATTTTAATGATTAGGTATTTGATGTGTCGACACAGCTTACGGAAACAAACACAATGCAATTACAATTCGAATTTACGTTGCATTTTATTCCGTGGTGCTGCAAAGGATGCAAATCTATATATTAAAGCTGGAAGTATGTACAAGTAAATGCAGTAATTGGACAAACAGATATTGAACAATTACATTACAGACAAAATTTGGATAATAAATACGGGGTTTAACTATGAGATGGAACAAACCGATTTTTACATTTACAATTTGTTTTGGTAACTTTGAAACACCTAATATCGGCTGCTACGGCAATCTTCCCAATTTAAGACTGGTGGAAGGGATCCGAATTTATTACGTAGAATTACAGCAATCGCCATATAATTCATAGAAGCAGAACCGCTACAAGACCTACTTAATTAACTTAATTTTATTAATAAAAAAACAACAAAAATCATGAGGCATAGCTCATGGGTTCGGCTAGTCTTTTACATTAAATCCTTAACTGTCTCACCAGAACACGACGACGACGGACTCTTACAACTCGAGACAGCGTATTTATTATTTTGAGCGAATTTTCAATGTACCTAAACTACATCACTTTTAGCAAAATTTATAAAACAGCAAATAAATACTACTTTAGTAGTATTTGTTACAGGCTAAACGGGATAATTCAGCACTGTAGCAAAAGGGTGTGCCTGGCGGCTAAAGGCTCCGAGTCGGAGGAAGGCGTGGTTCGAAGCTTAGGGTCGGAAGGGGTTCCGTACTAGCAAAAAGGGGTTGTCAAAATCGAGATTAGGGTATGTTAAAAGGGCGCCACTTGCTTTAATGGTCGAGGTAGGGGAAAGGAGAGCGAGTTGTTCAGGTCCAGCGATGCAAAGCAAGAAATCCTCCCTGGACGGCTCGTTGATGTTGACGTGACTTACCTTAGGCCTTTTCCCACTAGATCAAGCAACACAATATATGCTTACAATATGGATAAAGCTTAATCGCGTAGATAAAGAATAAGTCACGCTATAGTAGTTTACAAAGTTAAATATATTGAATAATAAGGTTATATATAAAAAGATTGAATAAAATATTGAGAACAGCGTATATCAAAAGCAAAAATGTGAAACAAGTAATTAAGTATATGCACAAGTAATTGTGGCAACGTTGCGCAATTTTCGACGTACCAAACCGACAAGCTTTTCCTTAACAAAAACAAGGTATTCACTTATTAGCCTGGACCTCGAGAACAAAGGAAAATGGTAACTCTAAAATCAATTCATATAACATGCAACAGGTACAAATTATTGAATCCAGATGGGCTGGCTTCTTCTTGTAGCACAAAACACAATAAGGTACAAGTTACTTACAGTAATGTTGTTCACCTGGTGGAAAAATAGGCCTTTATTTAATGACGTTAAGGCCGGGGAAGATCGACGTGCTTTCAGGCGGGAACTTGTGGCTCTCGGCAGGAATTTTGGATGCAGCGATATCGGAAAATGGTTGACGGTACGAGACGATAACGATGTTGATAGCTCGGGAAATTAACTTGGGGTTCGTGGTGACTTTGGATCCGTCTTAGACGATAGAATTCAAGCAAGAAACGGTAATTGAATTCAAATATGTAGCTCTTTTCTTCGTTTGTGAACACTTCAATGTTGCGTGAAGATACCGACCTGGTCGAGCGCAATTTTGCGGTAATTGACGTGTTACACTAAACAATGAGCGGTCACCCACAAAACTTTGCGTTATTCCCGGCGTTTGCTAATTATTTTACATGACGGTACTCAATCATGAGTTCGAGACGATAAACGGGAACGTGTGATCTACACGTGTGAACGTTACGATAGCTAGAGGCTGTCTGACCTCCGGGGCGCGGAAGAGTGAGTTAAGACGCCTAGGCGTCGAAGGTTATGCGCGTGGAAGATATTCTAGAATATACAGGACCGTACCGGGATAAACGCGAAATCATATAACATATTCTAGAGTGCTTTCTTTAATTTGTAGCTCGTTCATTACATACATTGTTTCCTTTAATCAGAAGCTAACCCATCCAACCCCACAACAATAGCATTGTTTAGCTTATTATAATGCTAACGTAGTCAGACAAATTCCAGACGAATACATTGACTTTTTCCACGAAATTCTTAAAGAAAGTCGCCCCTTGGCTTAAAAACAGCGAAACACTTATTATTAACTATAAAGCCTTACCACAAAATTCTTTTGATTACCATTACATTCTTAGAAAGAAATTCTAAATGTCTCAATGATATTCACCAAACCTATCATAGATAAGCATCGCGGAGTTCAAAACCCTGATTGTCTAACTGAACATTTTGTACCGAAATTCTCATTATTTATATACAAAGCCAACCAAAGACATTCAGTGAATAGTAAAAAATTGTACCTTTTGTGACTAAGAAAGCACGTGATTCTAATTTGTACACAAGGCAAAGTGATTTCGAAATTATCGTATTACTAATCTCCACAAATTTGCCCACGCAGTATTATAATAACAAATTCACATTGTTGTATTATTTAATGAAATGAACACGAGCTTAGACTCATTTACGTTTCGATAAGTATACGCTGACAATAAGGTACCTAAGTACTAAAATTGATACGTAAAGGGATATATTTTAATAAAATCAAGGAAATACGAGTCTTATAAGGCACACCTTTACTATAGATTGTATCAAACGAAAAATAAAATAACTTTTATAAAAAAGTATTCAATAAAATTGCGCCTGGGGCGAAAGCCACGCTTGCCTCACCTTAGTTCCAGCACTGGTCGCAATTATTTTTTGGAATTTACTTTTTTACTTTTTGAGATATTTTGTTTACTTGTATACGTGTTCGTTTACGGTTGAATTGTCTGATTTTGCATCGATAATATTCCGCATGTAGAATACGCAGAAAAAGAGCTTAATATTCTACATGCCGAAAGGCCAACGTTCATTATCAATTCTTAGAATCCAGTATACAATAAATACTACACCCTGAAGAGTTCAAATCTCAAAGAGAAATTTGCAAGGGGATTATTTTAAAATATTCTGCAGGTTGCAACATTTTAAGCTTTCAAGGCCTTTCCAAGAAAACGCATTAGTGGAAGATTAGGCATTGTAGAACACTACTACCCCGACTATAAGAAACATTTTTCTAGTTAAGTTACTTTTTGCAAGTGGTAAAACCGGTTATTATTGGCATTATTATAATTTACAAGTTTTGTTTAAAAGTGTACCTACAAGTGCAATTTAAATGTTGAGTTATTACAACGTTTAGTAAAATTTAAATGTTTTGCATCAAGTAAGAAAAATATTTTTCTATATTTTTGGTTTACTAAAGAGTTTTATTTTAAACTCTAGAAAAAAAGGTCTTTGGAAATTTTTTTAAATAAAAAATAAAATGACAACGAAACTCGTAATATGCAAGATCTTTTAAGAGCAATTAGACATACAATTCAATTTTTGTTTTATTTGAGTACCTATATTGTTTATAATTTTATAAGACTAAGTTAATTCAGATTTTTTGAAATGGGGTAATTTACTAAAGGAAATGTTAACGTTTTTCGTTTAAGTGCATACCATCAAAACTAAAATTCTGAAACAATTGAAAACAAATTCCAAAATCTTTTTTTGGTAGATTTTTTACAGTAATATTTTGGTAAAGATTTTCCAGGATCTTTATCCATGGATTTTTCCATAGGATTTTTTGCGTCGCTCGGTTCTTCTTTCGAGTATTTTTTTCGTAACATTTTTTTCGCCTACCTTTTTTCAGAGATCAAATTTTTGTCTTGGTATTACTTTCCTTAATTTAAATATATCACCACCAAAGTGATTAAGTAGTAAGCGTAAATATATAGGGTTGTGCAAAAGTAACTATAATTTTAGAACTACAATAATTTGTTTTATAAGAAAAACCATTTTAACTGCGCTTCATACTCACAGAAATAACTCTTACTTTTTACAGTAATGTCCTAACCAAATATTAGCTAGGTTGAAATCTGGTAACTATGTTGGCCAGGCGTTGGGGAAAATATGACTGCTTGGTTTTTGCGAACATTTTTACGTTCCTATACTTTCGAAAGTATTGATTTGATGAAAATTTTCGAAATCGAGATTTTTATATTAATGCATTTGCATGTGCATTTTTAAAAAACTCTGCCTGCGAGTGGGTGGGTGTGTGTTTGTGTGATGTATTATAACTCTTTAACGAAAGGTCCGATATTGATATTGAGCTTTGGAATGTAAAGGAATATCAAAAATGAACCAACAAAATAAGCTTTTAAAGAAATGTTTCCAATTTGAATGCTGATTCTAATAGAAAACCTTAGGGCAAATAATAATAATAAAATAATAATAAAGCTAAAAATAAGCTACGATTTAGTTTGGATTGCAGCCCGCCAATTTTTCTGTGACGCCTTTTATGAATTTTTGAAAACATTGGCCTCAACGCTTAATTACTCGAAAACGAGTTATCAGAATGGGATAAAATTTAACTTTCAATTTTTTTTAATAGGTATTTAATTTTACAAGCTACGAGAAGCTTTAGAACTGCTAAAACTGCGAATTAACAAATATTGCTTAAAAAGGACGACGAATCTTTGAAAATCGATAATTCATGCTTCTGTATTTTGTTAATAAAAGACGTATATATAGTTTTCTGTTTAAACTGAATTGCGCATGGTTGATAGTGGAATAAGATTCACAATATAATGTTTAGGTGCCGCAATATTTAGGGAGAATAATTTTTCCCTTCTCGCCAAATTTTGGCAGAGGAATTGGTTTTTCCGCTTTCGGTTTTCTTTAATCCCAAGGAATCCATTTTGCCAAATGTCAAAAGTCTTTTTTTTTTCTATAAAAACATAATAAGACGGCAATCGGCATGCCGAACGGTCATCTGTCAAGTTGCTATAGCCTAGCTTGTTATGACTGGCCGTCATATTATGTGTTTTTTGTTGCACAACGGAAATCTTCCGTTATCTATGGTTCTTGGGAAAACTCCTAATAAAAAAAAATTACGAAAGAAATCTTGGAGAAAAGTCTTTAGAAAAAAGTCCTACGGGGAAAATCCTTGGATAAAAGACCAACGAAACTCGTGGTATGCAGGATTTGCCTTTCTATTTCTGTTTTATTTAGGTATAATATTTATAATATTAAAATGCGCCAAAAATAAGTAATAAGTTAGCTTGGATTTCTTGAAGTGGGTAATTTACTAAAGAAAATATTAAAGTTTTCCGTTTAAGTGCATACGTGTCGGTTTCTAAATCAACCAAACATTAAACTCTACAACTGAAAACAAATTACTAAAATGTTTTGACTGTTTTTTTGCAGGGAATCTCTTTTTAGGTATTTTATCTACAGAATTTTTTTCTATATGATTCTTTTTCATAGGATTTTTTTCAGAGGATTTTATTTCCAGAATTTTTTTACGAAGACTTTTTCCTAGAATTAATTTTCTTGTAGGAATTCTTCCAAGGATTTTTTCCTGAATTTTTTTACGAGAATTTTTCCCCAAGATTTTTCTGTTTACCGTTGTCTGTACGACTTGCGTTTACGCTTTGATCAATATGCGTTTATTTTCTGTTGCCAATGTTGTAGGTAAAACTTTTGGACATAGCAAAAGTACAAACCTCTCAATTATAGGAAAGTGTTTCATCCATTTTTTAAATAACTTATTAGCTATCTTTAACCTTTTCTATTTTTGTATTTATGAAGAAATGTTTGTATTTATTTTCTTAGTAGCTTAGGTGGGGGACGCTGCTTTGTATCCACGGGTCGTGGTAGCCACGACAGTAAAATACTGAAATAAAATTTAAAAAATAATTTTGTCGATGTGCCCACTGTAATATTTAGCATAAAATGCCAATTGTCGATGTATCCACGGGTCGTGGTAGCCACGACAGTAAAATAAGAAAATAAAATTTTATTTAACTACTGTCGTTGTGCCCACTGCTAACGTTGTTGTATTTATTAAATGTACTTGCTGTCGATGTATCCACTTGCAACTTTTAGTTAAAATAGGCCTTTGGCGAATAGTCCACAGTGCGTCGTAACAACGCCAGTTTCTTGCTTTCTTTGTAATAAAATTATGGTTTCGAAGATTCTAATGTTGTGTTATATGTATAAATGGTTGCCTCCATTTTTAATATACCAGCGAACCCCAAGAAACTATGATTATATGGGAATTTACTTTTTAGGTAATCGATACCTTAACTTTAACTTAACCTAATGCTACCTGCGTCAAGCGGAGATACTTATTACCTTATTTAAGTTATTTTATTATGTGTACTAATCTCTTCTTATTTATAAAAATTTCTTATTATTGTAAAATCAGTTAACGTACAAAATGAGGTTTGACGTAGCACACGGTGCGGTGGCGGGCTCGCAAGTTGTATTTTAAAAGCGGCTAAATTTGGGTGTTCCTGAACTGCGCCGCTTAAGTTACAAGCCTTGTTATCAATACTCGAACTGCGCCGGCCACCTTAAAAATACCACACACGAACTGCGCCGGTATAGGTATACCTGACTTTAATCTATAGAGTTTTACCAAAAGATTAGCATTATCATAATGATGGTATTGTGCCCAAAATTATATTAAAAAGAAAAATATACATAATTGAAAATGTTTAATGATTGAAATTGTAGCAATAAACCATAAACGTTTGGTTTAAACTTTACAAAACTTAAAATTGAATAATAATATATTCTATACTTTCTTAAGGTAGTATGTTACAGATTTTACATATTCAAATACAGATATTGATTTTGTTTTATATAAAGCTATTCTATTCTCTAAAAACAATTTTCTTTTTGCATATGCCTTATTTTTAATTACAATTGGTTCGTTAATGCTGTTTATTTTTACATATGTATCAATTTGAATATTTTTTAACATTTCCAAGAATACAAATATATTTGGATGCGCTGAATAAAAATAGGAATTAAATTTGCTATGAAATGATTCGCAAGCATTAGTAGTGCGTTCGCTTACACATGCGTTTGCCCACAATGACGGGGGAAATGTAGCAGATTCGCTGATGTAATTATCAATTAAATAGTCAGCAAAGTCACTCACTTTCTTGTCGTGGGGAATCATCGACATAAAATCAAAAACAAAACAATCACTAACATCTTGCGGCTCCAATAATGCTAAACCGAAGGTCCAGTGTAGCCACTTGCCGATTTCTGAATTGCTTTTGTATTCACTGGTTAAACCCAGTTTTTGAATTTTTATCTACCAGCTCTGTGTCAAATGGAATCGACACCCTTTCAATTTAATACCTTTAAAAACGCTATTAACTGCAAGATGAATAGCGACTTCAAAATCCGCAACTACTTCTTTGGGGTTAAATATTGAACATGTTAAGTGGGCTTGTATTTAATTTACTTCAGTTACCTTATCGTAATCCGCTTATTGACCCTCTAAACTATCGGCGCAGTTCGAGTTAGGAATTGTAGCAGATTATTTTTGTTTTTAGCTGGGACGTCATTAAGCGGCGCAGTTCGTGTCCAGACCTAATTTTGTCTCCTGTAAATGAAGATTTTGAATCTAAGAAAAAAGTTTTAATAACGAACCTGCTGAAAATGTCATAAAAAATCCTTTCATAAAAAAATGCTGTAAAAAAAGCCGACCAACGCATTTTAATTATTTGTTTTAGCATTGATAGTCTTAGCTTGTCGGTTGCTTGGAGTCCTTCCTGGAATTGTTTTTTTTTTAAAGAGTGTATAGCAGAATAAAATAACCGTTTATATCCATACGTTGTCGGTCGAAAATTTAGGTGGTTTGTTAAAATGTTTGTTAAAATGTAAAAACTTTAAATTATAGTTGCAAAACATGATATTCTATAAATAATACTATTTTCTGAATTCATGTTATTTAGTTTCCGTGTCTTATTTTAAATTTGGAAATAATTGTATTAAGCTGCACTCGAGGCAGGCAATTAATGGCGATAATCCTGAGTCACTTTAATCTCTGTTAATAACACCACCGAACTGCACGCAAGTTACTCTTCACCATAAGACAGCAGATTCATCGAATCACTTTCCTGTCTTGCGTACACATGAAAGAATATGTAATAAATTAAATTATTTTATTTATTGTCAAATATAATATAAAAATGGGCTCAGTTTCGTAATTACGATCTGTTGATTTTCTTGAAATAACATTTATTTAAACGGCATTATATGCTTTTGCAGAATTGCCAGAAAAATTTTATCAACCAACACTTTTTTCCGCGGCGTTCTTTACCCCCGGCACTTTTTCTGCCCACCACTTTCACACTGCACTGTGAAGCGCCAGTACAGTTCTGATGGACTGTAAGTTCACGAGATTTATAAAATTGGTAATTATTTATCACCAACAAAGTATTTCCTGGTTCGCTTAACATTAGTTGAACGTCTTCCATTTCTGATATATACGGTTGTAACACGTACTGATATAAAACTGATATTGTTTAAGAAATTAAAGAAATCCATTAGTTAGAATTATTTGTTTGCGTGCAGTTTGAATACACCGGAAGTTTAGGCGGTTCTTTTTTCGTATTTGGGTTTAATTAGCCACATAAAAAACATGTTTTTTCGTTTTAAATAAAAAAATACGTTTCTTTTCAACCCCGCTAACGATTAATTAACTAATCATTGGTTCATGTTAATCAATAATCAAATATTTAACTGCTGGCTAAAAAGTTTAGTGAAACCGGACGTAAGTGTACCATCTTGCAAATTAATTAACCCGCAAAATTTTAGAAAAACCATGTGACCTGTTTTTTGGCAATATTTTCTTTGTTGAACACAGTTTGATGTTTTTACCTACAGTTCTCGTACAACGTTTCATAAACATAAATAAATTTTATGTACTTTCTGGGAATTTTCAAAACTATTGGTTTTATAACTTGCAGAACAGATGTTTGGGGATTCTCACGCGTAAACACAATAGACGCAGTAGGCAGTAAAGACCGGCGGCGGCACCTGATTGCAAGTGATGTAATGCCGCTTAAGTACCCACTACCTGTTGGCATAGAAATATAATTTCACAGATAATTTATTTAAAATATTTATAAAATACCAAAATCGTTGCAAATCTTTATATCTTTCTTTTAATTTGATAGCTACTAATTCTAAAAGTCGGTAGCTGCAAGGAACAAATTATGCAAATCACTGCATGTTCACTTGTTCAGGTACTGGTATTACTCGAATAAAGTGGGCAAGTAATAAAAAAAATTTTACTTAAAGCTGCTTATCTACCCAGACCACGGCTTAGTTCCCGCAGTCTAGGTGCCTTTATTGTATTTCTAGAAAAAGCATAATGGCCGGGAATTACCACGAAAGTGGAGACCTCCGACCTGTTTCTTTTAAATAGTTTCATAACAGGTTGACCTACAGAGTTTAGATTTTATAAGTGTCTTTCTATATTTAAGAGTAACAAAAATCATAAGTTTGAATGATTAGTTAGCTAATCATAGCTTTGACAAACCTTATAAAAAATAAACGAAATTTTCAGTTTTCAGTTTTATTATTTATTTTACATGTTTCTCGCTAATGCATTATTCAGACACTTTTTACCCTTAATATATTTCTTTTATCACATTTCATGTAACAGCTTTCAGGGTTAATTTTCGACTGTCAATTTTATTTTCTTACGGGTGGACAAGCATTTTTTCCATATTTAAATTAAACAGAGTGTTTTTATTCTGATTTCAATGATGTATCACACTTCGCAGTTTGTTTTAGTTTTAAGTTTATTATTAAAAAAAAATTTATTTAGAAGGCCATGGTAACATTACGGCAATAATTGATTTGGGTAACGGCCAAAAAATTCAAACTAAAAACATTCACAAAAAAATCCAAGTAAAAGAAATTCACGAAGAAAATCCAAAAAAAAAATAAAATTATGTATTTTTTTTACGTCAAAACTCAAAACTAACTTGATGAACAAGATTAAATCTATTTCCTTACAGTAGTATTGAACGGTATTTTTATTTTTATAAGTAAAGTTGACAGCGCAAAAACGTTTTTTCAAAAACTTCTGGGAGGCGTCAGAGTAAAATTTGGGAGATTAGTAAAAATAGTATATTATTTTATAAGGAGTAGAAGTGCTACTTTTTGTGGCGAATCAGTAGGCTTGGTGAGCCACAAAAAGTAACTTCTACTCCAAATAAAATATGCTATTTTTTCTTCAAACGTCGAAAATATTGAATAAAATGATTAAATTTTAGTGAATTTAAAAAAAAAATCACAACTTTCTGAGCAACAAATTTATTTTTTATTAATTTCCCAAATTTTACTCTGACGCCTTCCAGGAACTTTTGAAAAATTTGAAATTGATTACATATTTATTCAAAAACGCAAACGCCGATTGTTATAAACCTTTATACCAGTTCGATAAACTATTTGAAGTACCTTATTAGGATCAGCAAGACTTTTAAATTATTTTTGAAGTTAAGAAAAAAAAAACGATACTTTTTATTGTCAACAACGCGTTCTTCGGCAGTTACGTTACATTAACTACGGCTGTTAATTAGTTCTAATTAAAAAATATATATTATAGTTTCTGCATATTTTTGATAACTCTTAAAATAAAGCTTTTACGGCAATTTTTGTCCGACGTTCGCAGCGGAATTTGTAATTAGCTGTAGGGCGAGTGGATACATCGACAGCAAGTATATTTAATAAATCCAACAAAGTTAGCAGTGGGCACAAAGACAGTAGTTGAATAAAATTTTATTTTCTTATTTAACTGTCGTGGCTGCCACGACCCGTGGATACATCGACAATTGGCATTTTAAGCTAAATATTACAGTGGACACATCGACAGCTTTGTGTTTAAAATTTTATTTCATTATTTTACTGTGGTGGCTACCACGACCCGTGGATACAAAGCTGGCGACCGTTTAGGTGTTGAAAGTGAGATTGTAAACAGCGAGTCATCAAAATTCTTGTAAGAACAAGTGGAAGTTGGCTTAGACCAAAAATACTCCTAACGCTAAAATTAAAATATTTTAGATATGGGAGAGCAAATTAGATTCGATCCTATCAAAAAGTTTTAGAAAATTCAGTACTCATATTTGTTTCATATGTAAAAGTTTTTGTATCCCAAAAATTTGCTCAAATTAATTTTGGCCAGAAAAAGGCGATCGTATTAAAAAAAATAACGTAAGTGGTTCCCATATGAATTTCAAATTATTCATAACCCTTTCTCAGTAACCTCATTCTCAAGTTGCCTTCTCACTTTCAAATTCAATGTGAAACCTAACTTTACCTTTACAACCAAAAATGGTCAAATCATAAACACGAAAACTGCATACTCTCACGCCCAGAAAATTCAAAACAATAAATAACAATGAAGCTTACCCCTCTTCTAAAATCACCCCAGAGTACGTCTCGCTTTCACCCGCTGGCGTCAGTCTTCCCTCTTTATTCTGCAATACAATAGGCAATATACCTTTGCGATAACTAGCAGTATCTCCTACCCCATGATATAATACATTCTCGAAATCCAGCAGATAGTCCTCAGCAAGATGCATGGATAGCTAATATATATACACTGTGTCCATAAAGTAACCCCCCCCCCCTAACTAACTTTTGAACGACTTAATATTTTACTACAATATTTGGTGTGCTTTAATGAAAAATTAAATACTATTTGTTAGCTCATAATTAAATAATGTATCATTCAAAATGGCGGCTGGGCGCCATTCTGAAATTTTTTTTTAAATAGAAAGGTGGGTCGAGTAACACCTCATTTGAAAGGTCTTTTAGTTCTGCGTCTGATCCTAGAGTTTCAAAAAAAAATATTTAGCCATAACAAAATGACAAACGTTTGAAGTAAAGAAGTCTATTAAAAAAAACTAAGAATTAAAGCAAAAAGAAATTAAATTAAGTGTTCGAAATGTCCACCATTCACTTCTTGGCACATAAAAAGTCGGTTATGACATTCCTGCCTTACATTTTCTGGAGTGACATTTCTGTAAAAAACGCATTACAGAAGTTTGCAGAAATATCACTCCAGAATCTTATGAAAATGTAAGACTTTTTATGTGCCAAGAAGTTAATGGTGAACATTTCGAACACTTAATTTCATTTGTTTTTGCTTTAATTCTTAGTTTTTTTTAAAAGACTTCTTTACTTCAAACGTTTGTCATTTTGTTATGGCTAAATATTTTTCTTTGAAACTCTAGGATAAGACGCAGAACTAAAACACCTTTCAAATGAGGTGCCACTTGATCCCCCTTTCTATTTAAAAAAAAATTTCGAAATGGCGCCCAGCCGCCATTTTGAATGATACATTATTTAATTATGAGCCAAAAAATGGTATTTAATTTCCTATTAAAGCACACCAAATTTTTTAGTAAAATATTAAGTCGTTCAAAAGTTAGTTAGGGGGGGGGGGTTACTTTATGGACACAGTGTATATATGTTGGTGTTTTCACTTTTTCATATTTACATTGTTTTGGGAGGGACCCCCAAATGTATTGCCGCGAGAGGGCAGCAGTGGAGGTACATCTCTTTGACAGCGTCCGTGAATTTTAACCTAATCCTCCTGAAATGTTCTGACAGTTGACGATACAATTCGATTCGTTCAAAAAGTAAAATTATAACGAATAAAAGCATACTTCGGTGATTTATTAATTAACACACCGATGTAATTCTCACAAAACTCAATTTATTAGAAGCTTCAGCTTAGTAAAAAGACATACCAGCAGAAAATTAAAGAGGAGTAAGTACTGTTTTAATTTTAATCAAATATGTATGTAAAGTAACAATTAACTAGTAAAAACACAGTTAAGAAGCTGAGAAATACTTATATGAATTATTTTCAGGCAGTTAAAAGAATTACTTCCGATCACTGTTGATAATAATCACAACATATAAAAATTTCCTTTTGATGTAATTTAAACAATCATCGTTTGTATTTTAGTACGCAGCTACATGTTGCAATGGAAAAAGATGGTTTAATTTAAACTTACACTAATGCTAAAATAACCACAATTAAACAATTTAGCATACTCTACGATTTCTAAATAGGTATTTCTTTTCAGATCATATTTAACTATGTCTTATAATTATTGCAATATTTTTAGGATTCATAACAACACGAAGGAAGGAAAAGTTCAAAGAGCCCCTTTACTTCATTTGGATGAAGTCTGCACAATTTTCGTTTGCCAAACCAATGGTATACAGTGTGATTCATAACATGTGGAACGAATTTTCAAGATAGATTCAGAATCTAAATATAATCGAAAGAATTCTCATAAACATGGGCCTGAAAACCCTTCATTATAGGGTTACAGCTTCTTGAAAATAAACCAGGCTAATCACTTTTTGTAGATAACTTTTGCAGTAATTGCACTCAAATTTTAAAATTTCATATGTGAGCATTATTCACGTAATTAGTTATTCATGTATTTGTAATAATTTTGGTTTGAATAAGAACACCAGAGGTGTCTCGTACGGGGGGGGGGGGGTCACGTAATTACGTTCTACATATTTTAGATTTTAGCATTTTTTTGAAAAATCTTATTCTCCATACAAAATTGCCCAAAAACATGTTCTCATGTTGAAAATTTCTAAATCTAACAATTTTCGAGATAATATCATGCTTTTCAAAAATTAAATTGCCATGAAGGTCTAATAAGTGTTTTCTTAATACGATAGAATAGAATAATTTACACAAAACTTTGAGAGTAAATTCTATAAACATGTGTCCATAAAAGCTGCTTATGAAATTAAATCTATGGAAGAGAATACTGTTCCCACTTCTGTAGACTGCAACTTGCCCGGTAATGAAGAGTTTTTGGGCACATATTTATAGGAACTTTTTATTATTTTTAGATTCTTAATCTGTACTGAAAGTACATCCCAACATATTATCAATCATCCTGTGTGCATCGCCACATATAACCACAAAAATATGCGTTGATTCCTCAACTGCAACTGGTATGTCACCATCCCAGTGGCAGAATTACCAGGTCGAGAACCCTGTGTTATGATTACCTTGTCGACGTGCCATCATAGTAGGACAACGACAAATATAATAGTGACTACTTGTTCAGTGAAAGCTGCATTTGTATTTATTCAAAGCGTACAGACATGCAGTCATGTATGGTTTATGGTTTAATTATAATTTTTTGCAGACTTGCAAAACGCCTTAATTGTTTTATAATGTAAACGATTTTTTTAAATGAATTTATGTTTATATCAAGTATATTTTATTGGAATGCTTGTCTAATGCTTAAGTTAACATGCTAAAAAAGTACTAAATTAGTTAACGTAGATTTTAATGTTTTCATGTTTTTTTTACGTATTTTATGTGTTTTATTCCTGGTTTATACAAGCTACTCTTAGATATTTAAATCTTAGGTTTGAGATGAATATTATACAATGTTTATTGTGATCTGTATAATAGGCAGGAGCCCTTCTGAAATTTTGTAAGATAATCGCTATCCGCACACAAGTAAATAATAAACTTTTGAAGTACTTAAAATACTTGTTTTTATTAGATAATTATAATGTTAAAGAGATGCACTATGTCTAGAGTGACTGTCCGCATAGATTTTGTCAATACAGTACAATTTTAATGTATTATTATGTACCTACTGATTTTTGTTTCTGTTCTATTTTTAATGTTTTAAATTACGTTTATCATTTTGTGCTTATGCGGTTTGTATGTTACACAATTATAATATGTGCAGGTAGATGGTACCCTCGTAGGCAACTGTTAACCGAAACGACATTAAAGCACTGCATTAATTCTACGATAAAATTGCGCAGTTACTTCCTTGTCTTCTAATTCGATTACATCTTTATACTTTACTACTGCTATTGCCTACTTTCACTAAATAATTGCAATAAAAATTAGTACTCTATAGTGTTTAAGGAAATATGTAGAGTAAGCAATAAAGTATGATTCATATGGGTCAATTATCAATTTTTTTCATGTTTCTTTTTTTAATTGCAATGCCTTACAGTCATTCCATTCTATAACTACATAAACTGTAGCATTCCACCGTGACCCATGCACATAATAAACATCAAACTGCTTTACAGAACCAATTTTGTTTTCGATTTTTTTTTTCGTGTTTATAAGCCTTTTGGAGTCTTATCGATGTCAAAACTGAGTGCATTGAAATCTGTTTTTTTTCGAATTTCCCAAGAAAATTAAAACCAAGTTTTACCGCTTCCTCGCATTAACGATCGTTTTCCCGGAGTTGAATTCCATAACTACAGTGCTCGCTACAGTGATAATCAGTGTGAAGATATAAATTTCCGGCTATATTAAATATTAACCTTTTCAATATTGCAATAAATAATGAATTATAGGAAAATATGATCGAGAATAGTTGTCACTATGATGTTCTTATAATTCTTGAGTTATGGCAGTATAATATCACAGTATGAACAAAGTCAGGTTAGAATAGCATAGCGTGCGGATTTCAAATTTGACGCGCAAACGTCCTTTTAGTACCTACTGCGCCATCTCTCCGCAAAACATTTCGTGACGCCCATATCAAACTCGAGTGACAACACCATACCTTCCAGTCATCTTGGTCCTCAGTTTAAACAAATCGCTCCGACGAACAGGTCGAGAAAAAGTCTTTTTGTGATTTTCTGGGATTTGTGCAATTTGAAATTTGAACGGTTTAGTTCCTATTGTGTGTACGTAGAGGGTGCTATTGGACGCTCTTGTTGCTAAAATTATACCGGCAAGGACTTTGTAAATATTTTTGAATTTTGAGCGTTCTGTTTATTTGAAATCGTGTAAGATTTCACAAAGTGCCTGCTTTTGTACTGTGCCTTTCTTATTGGGATACGAGTTTCGTAGTGCTTCCACGTTAATAATTTGTTGGATCATTGGTTTATAAAGCTACGACTGCCAGGAAGTTTTGGGTAAGTTATCGAAAAACACATTTTTCTATGTTTTGTGAATAAATGTATTTTACAAATCTTTCTTTAAGGGAGTTACGTTTACAAACGACAAATAATATAAAGCTTAAAATTAATAAAACAATCATAACAACGATTACGATTGAAATAATAGAAGTGGGGTGGTAATCTGTACCACTAGCAGAGTCAACTTTATCTTGCTGTTTATTGATCTGGATTTGGTCAGCAATTAGCTTTTGGGTGTTTATGGGTACTAGGTCTATTCTCGAAATATTAATATGAGCAATATGATCAGTATTTAATTGATCGATATTGGGTATTTTTAAATTAGTTAATTTTGTAGACGTAGTTTTAATATGAAATAATAGGGTATTGTGATTTACAATCGCATTGCAATCTGGTGTTAAATGTAAGAGTTGAGAAGCAATAGGATCTTTTCTATAAATTTGGCATTTAATATCTAAAGTACCATTTGAGGGTGTAGTTATTAGCCAGGTAGAGGTATCGATCTGAGATATCTTGATATCGGTTAGATCAAATAAATAAGGTTTGCAAGTTTGATTATTGTTGAAAGATAACAATTGTGTTTCGCACAACTTATTATTGGGAATTTTAAAATGGTTGTTTTGATAACAGAAATAAGTATTTAGGGCGACTAATTTACAGAAATTAATATCTATGGGTATACTTTCATCAATAGTAAATGGTAGGGTATTATAAGCTGGTAAGTAGAATGGGGTGGGGAGTAACGTCACAAGGTTGACCTTCAATTACCCCCAATTAACCTTCACATTCACCTAATTAGGCCGCGGGATCTCATTAATTACATCCGGGGAAATCTCTAATGACTGTTGTTTTCACACCCGAGAGCTATCTAATAGGGTTAATTGTGACGTATTTTGACGTTTTCTAACAATTTTAAGTAATTAAGTAGTGATTTGGAAAAATAAAAATTGATTAACACCAGACGTCAAATTCTCTTCAGCGATATCAATTTATTCTGCAAGATGGAATTAATTTGATGTAATTCAATTAAAACAGTGAAATTAGACGCAATCACATGTGATTTGATGTGATCTATCAAATTATTCTTAATTTTGACCCAAAGAAATGAGTAAGGGGTGATTTTCCAAAATCTTCTTCAATTGTGACGTTATACTTACTCTTAATTTGAACCTTAGAGAATTGATTGTATAATATTCTCGAGCAATCTGTTTCAATTATTTTACATATCAATTAGGAAATTTTTATTACTTTTACATTTTTATGATTGATTACAAATTAGTATAAAACAATTGACATCTACATAGCCAAAGGCTTAAATGTGTTTACAAACTGTAAAAATTCGAAAATGACACCAAATGTTTCTGTCTTTCTAGTCCATCTCTTTGTTACTCTGATGGTTCACTCTTTCTTGTCCAGTTGTCTTTGTTAATCCAATGGGTATTTTTTGCAATATTTTAGCAAAATACAAATAAAAGTTATTTTTCTACAGCCTTGTTTACAAAACAGTATCGAAAGTTACCGCCACCCATATAAACTACTCAAAAGAATTAAGGGGTCAAAATTTCAAATGCTTGAAGTTTTGTTAGGGCCTATGGCATTTTAATGAAACTTGGTATACGCATTGTCGAAACATTTATTTTAATGAAATGCTATAAAATTGAATATCATCTTAACATCTACCACATCATTGAACACTATAGCTGATAAAGATAAAGAATATATACCTTCTGAAAAAAGTGACCCCTTAATTCTTTTGAGTAGTGTATATAGCTAAAGACCTAAACGTATTTACAAATTGTTGAAAGTCGAAAAAGACGCTAAGTAATGGTACAAATTTTGTATAACTCTAATGAGGATTGACTCTTTTTTGTCCAGCTTTCTTTGTTAATCTAATGGTGTTTTACATTTTCGAAAATATTTTGGAAAAATATAAATAAAAGTTATAAGTGAGTGCTGCCTAAATTAAACCTAGTAAAACAAGAAGTAGAAATCGTTTAAAAATCAATTTGTGTACAATATTTAACATGCAAGTTTCTTCAATAGAAGTGTAGATACTTTCGATAATGTCACTAACTAAAAGAATATTTACTTGCAGACGAAGTTAATAACATTATAAAAATATAACAGTTAGGTACCATGCAAAAATTCAATTAACTTGTAGGTTGCGAAACTGACAGTGCAATAAATTTTTCGGATTTAACTTGAATTCGTGAAAATGGGGATGGAATTACTAAATAGCTTACAACAAAATTTGGACTGTTATTTATTAGGAAAGGGCTACAAATAAAACACAATTTAATTATGAGATGTCTTTATTTAATTCAGCTTGCACACCCGAGCTTGTCAAGTATTCATAATGAACTAACTAAAAAGATTTTAAATACCTAAAATGAGTTCACATCGGAACCCCACATATTTATTACATCGCTACGTGATATTTTGTGAAATTCCAACATCAGCTGCAGCTTGAGTTTTATGTAAACAAACAGTTCAATTCAAACGAATACTGAGAAAACATTAAGTTGATTTATTTTGTAATGTGTTTTATATAAGAAAACCAACACTCCCACTCAAAATCAATCAACAACTTTTAATAAAGACAAATCCAATAATATACGAGTATAAAATATATATTATATATCTCCTGGGGTGGTTTAAACGGTCCAACATTTGTTGCAAAGGATTGGGGTTGATCTAAGTTGCAGGCTTCCGCGGCCGTTGTTAATAACAGCTAGGCTTCCGGGTTGGAGCCGCGTCATCGGTGCATGAACTGCCGACGTTTCGTCCTCGGTTCCACGGGACATCTTCAGGGCTGTGGTCACTTTGGGATCTGGAACACAACAGTTGTGTTCCAGATCCCAAAGTGACCACAGCCCTGAAGATGTCCCGTGGAACCGAGGACGAAACGTCGGCAGTTCATGCACCGATGACGCGGCTCCAACCCGGAAGCCTAGCTGTGATTGGGGTTGATATAAAATATCATTTCACAAGAGAGCAAATACAGCAAAAAGTAATAATACTTAAATATGTTCCAACAGGTGGCCAAATAGCAGATACTCTGACGAAATCCTTGCCTGCACCGAGATTTCAAGAATTGAGATTCAAAATTGGTCTGGAGTAACCGATTAAAGATATTTAATCAAAATATCACTATTCTATATTATAGGTCTCATATATACCAGTAATGTATTTTTTTTTATTTGGTTGGTCTGATTGGGTTTTACTGGGGTTTTCCCCAATCCTTTGCAACAAATGTTGGACCGTTTAAACCACCCCAGGAGATATATAATATATATTTTATATACTCGTATATTATTGCATTTGTCTTTATTAAAAGTTGTTGATTGATTTTGAGTGGGAGTGTTGGTTTTCTTATATAAAACACATTACAAAATAAATCAACTTAATGTTTTCTCAGTATTCGTTTGAATTGAACTGTTTGTTTACATAAAACTTAAGCTGCAGCTGATGTTAGAATTTCACAAAATATCACGTAGCGATGTAGTAATAAATATGTGGGGTTCCGATGTGAACTCATTTTGGGTATTTAAAACCTTTTCTGTTAGTTCATTATGAATACTTGACAAGCTCGGGTGTGCAAGCTGAATTAAATAAAGACATCTCATAATTAAATTGTGTTTTATTTGTAGCCCTTTCCTAATAGGGCCCCACATCGGAACCCATTTTGGGTATTTAAAACCTTTTCTGTTAGTTCATTATGAATACTTGACAAGCTCGGGTGTGCAAGCTGAATTAAATAAAGACATCTCATAATTAAATTGTGTTTTATTTGTAGCCCTTTCCTAATAGGGCCCCACATCGGAACCCATTTTGGGTATTTAAAACCTTTTCTGTTAGTTCATTATGAATACTTGACAAGCTCGGGTGTGCAAGCTGAATTAAATAAAGACATCTCATAATTAAATTGTGTTTTATTTGTAGCCCTTTCCTAATAGGGCCCCACATCGGAACCCATTTTGGGTATTTAAAACCTTTTCTGTTAGTTCATTATGAATACTTGACAAGCTCGGGTGTGCAAGGTGAATTTAATAAAGACATCTCGTAATCAAATTGTGTTTTATTTGTAGCCCTTTCCTAATAGGTTATGGGCCCAGACCTACATTTTGTCAAATTACACTGTTAAAAATGTTTATTTTTTTTTCATTCAGAAAATATGCAGTTTGATGTATTCACTTTAAAAATAACAGTAACAACTGCTTTTCTGTTTTTGTTGAGAATTAAGTATGCCTTGATAATATAATAAATAACAAATAACTTCAATATTATTATATGAAAAATTTTAAAAAATGACAGCGGCAGAAATCATTATGGTTCCAGAGAAAAAAAATTTTATCTCGCTTCTTTGTTCAAACTAATTGCAAGGATTGATACCAAATTCAGCTACAGATACAACATTCAGCCATCGAAATTTGACAATGTAGTAAGAGATAACATTATTTTTAATGTTAGTATTCCTATAGCGATGATAAAACTCGTTTAGTTACTATTTAGTATACTCTTTAAGTATTTGACAAAATGTCACTTGTAGATATAATAATAGCATTCAATTCATAAAGTTGATTTTATAGAATGTAAAATAATTGATTTTATCATGTTTGTTTGTTTCTACCCGCTGCAATAGCTAATAGTTTATTTCAAAAAATTTAACGTAACTCTTAAAGAATTTCATGGCAGAATATTAGTTTTCAAACGTTTATTTGTTATCAAACCCAACATGTACAATTATTGGATTGCCAGAGGCAGTTTCTAAATTTTCCGAGGGTTTGTTAAATATTCTTTTCGTTTAATAACCATACAATGATATTTTCATTTTTAAAATATCAACTTTAAAATCAAACTTTATGGATAAATTTTAAAATTTCCTTCATACCTTCACTCTTGATTGTATATATTTTTTAAATCATAAGAAGTTAATATTGACATTTTTGCAGACATATAATTTTCAAATTTCTAAATAACTATTTTATTAAATTTTTCGTCTCAATGACGACACACATTCATTAAACAAACAAAAAAAGTAAAAACCTTATTTGTAATTTCAATATTTTATTTTTATACATAAATGCATTGTAATATAAATAGTAGCCCTACGCATATTCAACTTCTATAAATAAAAAAATTTCCATCGTTTCTTCAGCAAGTTCAGGCCATATAATAGCCTCTTCTGTAACTGGTGATACAGCCATGCAGGTTTCATCACCAGGTGTTTGTTGTTGCAACTCTTCTACACCCGGTGATGCTTCCAGATTTGTTTCACTGGACTCTGGGAGGAGCTTTCCAGGTGCGTCTTCTTCTGTGACCTCTCGATGTGGTGTATGCGGTTGCCAATTATACATATCTTCAAGACATGTAACCAGGTCGTGGTGTTCTTGAGAGTTGTCACGTATCCATGTACACAATATTCTGATAAATATCATCACTGATAACCGATTGTAACTCGGCAACCTCTTCAATAGCTGGTGACGGCGTTGTCGTGGTTAAATCAACATACTCACTATTTTGTGATGATATTGACGGCGCGGCGCGGCGGTTGGAGGTCTGTGGCATCCATGTCGTTGTCATCGTAATACATTCCACATGCTGTGGGTGTATTATTAATGAGATTCATGTTACACTTATATAAACTTCATATTATTACTCGAAAATATTTTGGAAAACTACAAATGTGAATACGCATTAGAGTTATACAGAACTTGTCATGTACGAATTTATAGAAATTGTCGAGTCTAATTCATATTATAGCTTTCTCTATTCGTTAAGTTCGCAGGATTCAAAAGCAAACATATGTTTATGGAAACATTGTTCTACATCTTAAAAGATAAATATATGGTTTTTCAATAGATCTCCTTTTATCACATGCATTTTTCTATTTCAATTTGTGACTATTTATAGAAATTACAAAAAAAGCACTAATTATCTGTAATGCTTTATTAATAACTGATTAAATCACAATTTCAATAAATGATTGTCTAGAAGTTTGAAATCTTTTTCAGTTTTGCAAAAATGTAAATATTACTCTCTTGTAATTAAAAACTGAAATAAAATAAATATCTGCATTTTATTTACAAAACCAATAATGTTGTATAGTAAATTTGATGAAGAGTTTCTCTAGATTTAACTGCACAGTCTACCCAGAGAATATAACTCAATTCAATCAAACAGACGGTAATTGAAAATCTTAAAAATATTCGGATACACGAAAACAGTTTTGTTTATTCTTTTTTCAAAAACATACTAGTTTTCTCTCACTCAATACATACAAAATATTTAGAAACTGGTAATGTATTTCAAAATTATAACGCTGCAACTAAACAGTTCTTTAGAAAAAATAAAATAAAATAAAATAAAAACAATCTATACTTTGTAAGAGCAAAAAATTTTCATCCAAAAACATACTTATCGGAATCCAGTCTCTTAAACGTTTGCTTAAATCACTATTATTTTTTATTGATTATAATAAAATGATTTATGAATAAAATTTAAGAGATAAGTACCATGCAAAAATTCAATTTTATAAAAAAAACCAACACATACAATTATTGAATTGCCAGAGGCAGTTTTTTAAGTTGCCCGAGGGTTTGGTAAAGAGCCTTTTCACTTAATAACTATGCAAAGACATTTTTTTACATTGTTTCGTTTTCAAAACATGAAACGAGAAGAATTTGAGTTATTCGCATATTGCTTAGAGATGTGGCCTTTCAGGCCACGTGGCCTCTCGTTTCATGTTTTGAAAACGAAACAAAAATATATTCGAAGATAAGCGGCAAAATTTTCTCGTTGACACCATTGAAAAGCACATTATTATTTATTGTAATAAATAGCTTGTGTTATTTATTGATTTTACTTCTACCTGTACTTTTTTATGTGCAAATGAAAAATGGAGTTTTAACTGAAAATAATAATGCGGCGTTTCTATATTATGTAAGCCCTTTTGATTTTTTGAATGTTGAGTGTTTGTAACTAAAAATAATGAAAATCATTAATTGTATTTATCTTTTTCTTTCAACGAAAAATTACATTTGATGCAAAACGTGCTTTAACTCATATAATAATTATACTAGTATTAAACTGCAGATTCAAATAAACATCAGATTTTCATATTAGGCACTAAATAAACAAACTAATTTTTTTAGTGCATATCGCAGAAGGTTACTGCATATTCTTGCATATATTGAAGGTTCTATGCGGCATATTTTAGTGCATATATTGACGGTTTTATGCGACATATGTTGGTGCATATATGCACTATCTTTACAGCATATTTGCCCAACTCTAGTTATGAGTTCAAACCATGATCTGTACTTTTATTTTTATTAATTATTGTAAAAAAATCAGGTTTAAAGTATTATATTTATTGTTTCTTCCCAACACTGTTAAAAAAGTTCATTTGCCAATTGTTATTTTAGAAAAACATGTCAGGCTATTATAACCTTTTATTGTGAAATTTTTAAACGTTTTCTTCGAGGATGTGTACAGTTAATGTACTTTTGCTTATTTTTTCAACTGTAAAAAGTTTACCGTTTACTTTTTTTGATTAATTTTGTTATGTAGCATTCAAAACTAACAAAGACAGCTCAAATTCGGTTTTCTTTGTGATAGCAATAGCTGCTATACATTAAAAAATAAAAGAAATGTGTTTCATTAAGTTCATAACATCTCGCTTACGAAGCAGGTCCTCTATCTCTGTCTGCGCGCCATGAAGACATCTAAAAATTTTGCAAGCTGTTATATTCTTATATCAATGCACTAGTGGCTTGGCTTGACTGTATTAAATAATTTATTACCTATTATTTGTAATAAATTTTTAAATAATTTTTTTAAGTCCTTTAAAATTTTGTCTTTAGAGCGACAGCAAATAATAAAATTCTTCTGATGGCATAAAATGTAGCTATTTCACATGTTAATCTGCTATGCTCCACTTATTTTGGAATTCACTGTATACGTATACGTACTATCCCGACGAACAGTTAAAAGTATTCAGTCAAACTGAGTACCTACTATACCGGATGCCCCCCAATAGTAACCGCATATTCGTTATATCTCCACACAAATTTTCAAGTCTATAAATTCAATTAATTTCAATAAGTTAGTGTTAAATTGAAGTTTTTTACGTAAAGCAGAAAAGTAGGCTAGCTGTAGATTGAATACGGCTATGAAGGAAGTAACTCAAATTTGCAATTTAGCATGTTGTACTCCAACTATTCTTTTTCATTTCAAAAAGTGTTTAGGGCGTTTTGTCATTACCTTTTCTATTTTTAAATATACCCGAGTACTGATTCTTGGCATTGCTAATTCCAGTTCGCAAAATGTTGTTTTGTCAGTATACGTCGGTACGTTGGACACAGATGGATTACTTCGAAACCACCTCCTCTTGTATGAGTTGTATCATTGACTATTCTCACAGAACATTAAACCTTTACTATTCTACACTTAAAGGTATTATATAGTAAATTCCAAATTTTTATGTACCTGGCGGATTATATGCTTATCTATAAGTACTAAGGTATGGATATGCCCTCCGCCGATATAGCCGGGCGCTGAGTGCAGTGCAGTAGGTAATTTATTTTGTCCGTTTAATTTTATTATTCTTAGCAATCTATATTCTAAGCTTTCTGTTTTTCTACAAGTGGCTTATTGTTAAATTATTTTGTTGATGAAGATAAACACAGATAAATTTTGCAGCATAATTATAGACTGAAGATTATATTACATTTTAATGAGCGTTTGCATTAGTTTAGTAAAAGGTGCAAATGTGCAAATGATGATTATATACTTTCCTTATTTTATTGTTCTAATCTTTGAGGGGTGTTTGTTTGCAAAAATATGTGATTTAGGGCGCACATGAATTGCGCGCAAACTAATCTTTTAATCACTTCACCCTTGCAGGTAGTCTATTTTGAAAACATCAACAGATATTAATTATGATGTATCTATCATTTATATTTGACGAAAAATGCAGTAAAGAGTTTTCTAAAAACACTCGATATTGTAAAACTTATTTTTATTTATTTGTAATGAAGCAGAAAGCAAAAATGCCGAGTATAATGTTTATTAATGTTTTTTATTATAGAAAAGACAGAAAAAATGAAAAATAAAATACACATTACATAGCAATATCATAGAAAATGCTGAAAAGCAAAATACACCTTCTATAAAAACAAAATACACCTTCTATATCTATTTTTCATTAAAAAAATACACAGAACAAGTACTCACATAAATTATTGCTTATTAGTGTATGAAACGCATTTAACAAAATGAAGACGAGAAATTTCGCCTGCTTTATATGCTTTAATCTTTTCTTCAATGATATTCTGCCTGCGTTTAACATTATGGTCGTGCTGTTGCGCAGGTTGGTTCACACTTTGCAGTTTCACATAAATGTGTTAGTTTCAATGTCATTTAATACGCTATTAAATATAAATATATTAGGATGCTTGTAATAAAAATGTAATGTAATTAAAATGGGAATGAAACGATTCGCACGCGTTGGTCGTACGTTCCGTTGATGAAGAGGCTTCAGCCCAAAGAATTGGAGGAAATGAGGCTTCTTCGCTGACATAGGTGTCTACTAGATAGTCGGCAAATTTTCGAAGTCTGTCGTCTGTGGGTGAAGTCAAAAACGAAACAGTCATGCACTTCTTCTGGATCTAAGTATGGCAATCCAAAAATATACTTCAGCCATTTTCCCACTTCGCTGTCTTTTCTGTTTTTATAATCTGTAGAAAGACCAAGGGTTTGAATAAGTTTCGATACCATGCTTGCATCAAATGAAATTTGCACCCGGATATCTTACTTGCTGGCCATACCGCACGAACTGCTTTGTGTATAGCTTTTTCCAAGTCCACAACAATTATTGATGGCGGAGTGAAATTTAAGTTCGTTTCTAAACACTTTTGTTTTAATATTCCGAATAAATTTTGATAAGTTTTTGCTTCTTTATTTGGAAGAAGCGCAAAAACGAGTGGTATATAGTGGTGACCATTTTCAATTATGTAAATAGTAAACAGTTGATAAAAGTGCTTGGTACAAAACGTAAATGTACCATCCATATATATATTTTCAGTGCACCACACAAAAACTGTAAGTTTGTACGACAAGAATATACTCTTATTTCTTTCTCTGGATCGCTTTGAAGAAGAAATGGTTCACCCCTGATATCGTTAATCGTTAAAGTGTTGAGCAGTTCTGACTGTTGCTTTAGTTCGGAATTAATTATTTTAGATGACGCTATCCGTACGTCTTCGTACAGTTCAGTTTCCTAATCCGCCAGGTACATAAAAATTTGGAATTTACTATAATCAAAGGTTGTATGCACGTCTTCATCATTTGCAACCTGCTAAAGCGTGGTTTTCACATTTGAAAACGCACAGCAGAACCAACACGGCTAATAAGCGGGGGTATTTCAAACGTTTTACTGCCCGCTTTATACCTTCAATGCTAACATATGTCCGAACTTACAAAAATGGAGTTTCAAGGAATGAATAACGTATAGTGCTGTCAAGAATCGGAAATTTTGAAGAATCGAATCTCGATTCTGAAAAGAATGGATTCCACAAGAATCGGTTCTCGATTCTAGAATCGGATTTCGATTCTCGATTCTAGAATCGGATTTCGATTCTCGATTCTAAAATCGAATTTCGATTCTCGATTCTAGAATCAAAAATCGTTTTTTGGTTCTAGAATCTAGAATATTTTCATGTGAACGCGTTCTACTGTTTTAATAAGAACGTTAACGTTTCGCGGTTCATTAAACAACGTGAATTGCTTGCAAAACTTCTTTTAAGTGTTCTTAAAAATCTTGCATTTCCCAGGTATTTTTAAGCGGGTGTTAAACTTTAAGCTTGCCTTTAATACGCTTGGATACAAAAGATGCAAATATTTGAGATTTTGCATTTACCGTAAGTAGATACGTAAATACTTGTTTCATGCTATCGGCTACTGTTGCCACATCTGCTTTTTACAATCTTCTAAGAAATAATCGGTCTTGTGGGGGTGAACAAATATGAGAAGGAAGTTTGAGATGTGAGACTGTGTTATAGTAGAATTCAGAATGGCAAGAAATATGTAAAATAAAGAAGATCGTGTGCACGGTCTTCTAGGTGGACTTTTTATACATCAAATCGTATAGCTGTTATTGAGGAGCAAGATTGCGGTAGTCGTCAAAACTTAAAAAAAATAACAACAAAACTATTTAACAACCCTGCTTGAAAGTCGTCCGAACGAGCGAGAACGAAAACAAGGCATGCATACATGTTAGAGGAAGAAGAAGTTACTAATAATATTGGTGGGTCAGCGGTCGCGTCCAAGTGCCGGTAGCTCGTTTCTAGCGCAGGGTTTTACATTTTTTAATTTCACTATATTCTAATTATGCGAATATCTCAATTTTCTTTAGACCATAGAACCGCAATTAAATTCCGCACGAAAGCTACTTCGGTCAAAAAATGAAATTTTTTAGGCGTCTTGGGATTAACCTTAACAGCGAGTTATAAATAAAAGTCCGGTTCAGGTAAATTAGCCCCCGGAAAATTAGACCCCGGAAGTTTGGCAACGGTAAATTAATCCCCGGAAAATTGGACCCTAGGAAATTTAGCCCCCGGAAAATTGGCCAGCAGTAAATTTAGCTCCCGGAAAGTTGCCCCCCCGCCATTAGCTTTTATGTAGCATTATGCGTTATGTTGAAAGATAAATAATCTAATTAAACAAATTTAAAACTGTGGCCCGTGAACGTTCTGAAACTTCGTCAAAAGTAAAAAGTGATTGATTAATTTGAATTGTTTTATTCTTCTTCTTATTTTAATGCATAGTAATTTCTGATTCTTATTATTTGAAAACGAACTATAATAACAGTTAAATAAAATTCTAATTTATTTATTTATATTAATTTATTTGATCTAACGTAAGCAACAATTAATCATATTATATGCATATAAACATGTACAAAAATCTATTCGGGTCTAAATCTTATATTGTGACCTATTGCTCCTAAAAAATCCGGTAGAGTTCTCTCGTTTTGTATATACCCTTCACACAGTGATTTTAAGCGGTCTTGCAGTATTTGATACCTTGTTAATAGTATACTGATAACTTAAAAGCCCTTAATTCTAAGGCAGATAGATAATGTAGATAACGGGTCCTAGTACCTCGAAAGCGATAAGGAAGGTGATTAGGGGTTA
Source organism: Ctenicera cuprea (assembly GCA_958336395.1). Lineage (NCBI taxonomy): Eukaryota > Metazoa > Arthropoda > Insecta > Coleoptera > Elateridae > Ctenicera > Ctenicera cuprea. The sequence continues at coordinate 518,046 of OY284493.1, forward strand.
TAGCAGTTAATGATTTTTGCTCAGATGGTAAATAGCTGATTACAAATTGTTACCAAATTTTAGCAAGCATTTGCAATTTAAAATTACATTATTTATATTTCAACATAACGCATAAATGCTAATGGCGGGGGCCAACTTTCCGGGTGCCAAATTTCCTGGGAGCCAATTTTCCGGAGGTTTATTTACCGTTGCCAAACTTCCGGGGTCTAATTTTCCGGGGGCTAATTTACCTAGATTCATAAAAGTCCGTGCTACAAAAAAGAGGGTTTTCAGATAATCGCTGTCAAAGTTTTAATGCTGCATAAGATGCAATGTATTTATTTAACTGCAAAAGGATTTCTCGTCATTTTAAATGCGGCTATTTTGAAGAACAAATAAAGCATATAAAAGTATTTTCAAAATATGCAAAAATCCAAAAAATCGTGTTTTTTAGCTTTTGTCCACGCCGATTTTTTTTACGACCACTGGATTCTTGTTTTTCAATAACTGCTCTACGATTTGATGTATAAAAAGTTAACCTACAAGACCGTGCACACAGAAGTTAAAATACAGCTTCAATTTCTCTAGACTATTACTGTTGCCTCAGATTCTAGGTTCTAGGGAAAAAAATTTAATTCTATTCCGATGATTTTAAAACATTGTTTTCTTTGTGTTTCAGATTTGACTTTTAATTTCTGTTTTATTTAAGTATATTATTTATAATTTTAAAGGGTTGCAACAGTAAGTTAGCTTAGATTTCTTGACGTGGGTAATTACTATTTACTACTACTTATTAAAGCAAATATTAACGTTTTCCGTTTAAGTGCATACTTTAGTTTCTAAATACATCAAAACTAAAATTCTAAAACAACTGAAAACAAGTTACTACAATGTTTTTTTTTGTCTAAATGTTTTTGTTAAGATTTTTTATCCGATGATTCTTTTTAATAGGATTTTTTCGTAGGATATTTTCCGAGGTTTTTTTCCCAGGTATTTATTTCCCTAGGATTTTAACCGTCTACCGTAGCCTCATTTATTCGCCTGTTTAATGAGTCCAATTATTATTGCCGTGGTGATAATAAAGTTTGGTTTTCATTTTCTAAGCATGGCTGAATGAATTAGAAACAATGTAATACCTTGCTGCAATATTAAAACATGTTTTTTGATTAGAAGAGAAACATATTCGATAATAATATTAAATCTCACCACAATCGATAATTCGGTAATTGCAACATAATTTTATAATAATTTAACAAACTCGCGAGCTATAAGTAGGAACGTTTTCAAAAACTTAGTTTTTTTCAAAAAAGAATTTTGTGACCGCGGGACGCCACTAGTGTGCGCCCTTTGAACCAATATCTTGTTTAAATTTAAAAATAAGTATATCAAACCGCTTATAGTATTAATAAAGCATGGTTAAACAGCAAAAGGGTATTAACAGGTGGTTGCAATAAGTAGAAAAGGTTTGCGCACATGAGGAATTGTGAATTTAAAACCCCTATTTAAATAGAAAGCTTAAGATTACCTTAGTAAGAAGGATGCGAAAGATTATCACTATTCCAAAATATTTTGTCTTTGTTTCTGAGATCCTTCGACCCGAAAACGAATCTTTGTTGACGATTCCAGAGTAGGAAACAGATTCTTGAAAACTAAATGAATCGTAGATTTTAGATTAGGAAATCAATTTTCAATTCTTAGAATCGAAAATAAATCTTCGAAATTTAATTCTCGATTCTAGAATCGTATTTCGATTCTCGATTCTAGAATCGGATTTCGATTCTAGAATCGAGAATCGGTTTTAACGACGCTGCAGAACCGATTCTTAAAGCTAAAGAACCGATTCCGATTCTAGGCTCGGAATCGTTTGACAGCACTAATAACGTAGTTTTGTCGTTTCATAATATGCTTTTTTAAAACTATTATATTGAACTAAACTTGTTTTTGTAAAATAACTGAAATCGCCATAAAAATGTTGTAATGTGCTTTTGTTGTACTTATTTTGTATGTTTGTTCCACAATTATATTTTGTTTCCCCCTGGAAAACAAGGGCAAACGTTTAAATAAATTGGAAAATTTAGAAATAAAAAAGGCAATAATTAATAATAAAAATATAGTAAACGTCCACACCGATTTAGGTAATTCACCCTTCCTGGACCTGCAGTATACAAAGTATAAAAAAAACACGTGTTAACACTTAAAATCGGCGACGACAGAATGAGTAGTATTGTACATCTGTAGGCTTTTAGATTTAGTTGTGTTTGTAAACTCCTGACGATAACCGTGATGGTTGAAACTCCAGTCGAGAAAATAAAAACCAACAAATTGTGAAACAAGTAGGTACCAAGAGTTTTATTTTATTAATAATGTTTCACCATGTGCCTACCACACAATCAATTCAAAATATTACCAAAATTAAATTTTCTAAGTTTGCACAAAGTTTGGTTTTGTTTTTATGAGTAAAAACAAATACACTAGTCACTTCTAAGTGCCAAGTTTAGATTTCCAAAATCAATTTGTCACTGTATTTGCGAAGGGTAACAGAACTAAGTGTTTGTTTTTTAACAACCCCAGCCCTTGTTCGCTTTCGCGTAACTTTTCACGTGATAGTGTAGAAAGCTTTCCTTTCAGCGACACCAAAACTTTTCCTAAAGCATATTTCGGCATCAAACTAGTCTTAAAAATAAACTTTTTATTAATTTTTTTTATTTCTAACATTAATAATTTTTTAAATCAAACTCTTCAATAAGAGAACCAACATTTTTGGGCGTCTACACAGGAAAGTTGAGAACTTGTGCAAAATCAAGCGCGTGAGATTCAACACTTGCAGTGTCGACCCTAAATTTGCTACCAACACATACCATCTATTTATTATGTACACACATTTAAATTTTTAATTAAATTTAAAGTGCAAATTGTTTTTGCTAGCGCCGGAACGCGCGCCTTATATGGTTAAAGTTTTATGAATCTTCTAGCAGTTTTCTACGTAAAAAAGATGCTTGGGTACCTATAAGCCGTGCCTGCATCATCATCTGGAATTTGTTCTTCTAAAACAACCTGGGATGTTCAGAAGCGATATCTTTATGCGGTAGAAACACGCTCTCCGGTTGCTTCTCCAATGCTCTTATGAACGAATTCTCGTTTTCGTCGTCCTTCTTCGGGCCGCTCGGCAAAACAGCGTAAACCTTCAGCTTTGAATAGCATTTTTATTAATTTCTTCACATTGCATCGCCAATTCCGCCCCGTTTTTTAAGTAATATTTTTATAAACCGTAAAAGTGGATTAATTTGGGGCCAATTCTCACTAGTGGAATAATGGATTCAGTACCTAACTCATTTTAGTTACACAAACAAGACTTTGTTTATAAAAAACGGGCTGGTTGCCATAGTATTGAACAAATCGAATCTATCTCGTTCCTTTGACTTCAGACCAAAAGTATTTTAAAAGCGACTTGACATTTGCAAATAAATTAATGCGAAATGTCAAATATCATTTCAAGCAAAAACATTCGATTAACAAATTTTGAGCAGTAGTAGATAAATTTTTGAATGCAGTATTATGGCACTGGCATGATTACACGACTCGGGCTACGACCTCGTCGTGCAATTTTCAAACTCGTGTTATAATAACGCCTTTATCCCACTAGTAACATTAATTATTATCAGTCACATTTTTATTAAACAAAAATAATGTCAAAAGCAGCAAGTCACATAAGAGCAATTGACTTTGTGATTTTCCACTGTGTTAAGGCAATATGACCGTGTTAACATTTGCTCGGAATTGGTTTATCTTTAGGTTGAACATGGGTTCCAAGCCCAATATCTAACGCCTTACGTGTTTCCCCATTTTTAAGAAATAACTTTTCGAAAATTCACGCTTCACAGTTCATAGATTTCACGGTTTGAAAATTCCCGTATATGCTTGCATTCTGTTTTCCTAGGGCTACTACGATACCAAATCATCATCTAGCAACTGATCGTTAGTGCAAAAATTATCAGAAAATTGTAGCAACTGCTAGTTTGAAGCTACAGAATTGAATGAATTTGTCTTAGCCCCCTTCTTACCTTTTAGTTCTTATTTCTAAACGTATGTTTGCGACACAAAAACGTATTTCACTTCCGCTTTCCGGTTCCGGAATGTTTTTGTATACTTTTGCATTTCAAAATTTATTAAAATCTTCTTATCCAGAGATATATTATTTAAAAATAATTGCTTTGGGTTGCCAGAGAAAATTTTGCAAATTTGAGAAAGAAAATTGTTCAAGATCAAAATAAGGTTAATTCCTAGACTAGAAGTCTGCAAACGTAAAAATGCTGTTAAGGAAATATATCCAATTGAGATATTCCTCTTAAGCTTTTCCGACAAATGTTTTTATCTTGCATCTTTCTTCTTCTTTTGGCGTTTTTTTGTATTTGAGAAAAGGCAAAACACAACTTATATTTAAAAACTAGTTATCGTCAATTTTAAGATCTTTTTTACAAAAACTTAAAAAAACGCATTTTAAGCAATATAGTTTAGATATCAACTGACTACATTTTTTTTAACTATTGAGAAATTAAACAAATTTTAATTTATTATATTATTATTTACTTATGTTTGTTTACAGGGTTAAGAAAAACTTAAGTTTGGTTCGAAAGAACAAGTAACTTGGCTTTTTGAGAAAATTTTCCAGTTTTTTCTGTACTTTTCTAAGTTTTTGTGGTACTTGTTTGGAGTTTCGGTTCTTTTCCATTTTGCTGTGCTAATAAAAAATTTAATACACAGTAAGTAAGAACAGCTTTACTTTAATTTTTAATTTGTTTTTTTTTCTTCAACTTCGTTTTCCTTTGCTTTGCTTTCCTCGGTTTCTTTTCCTTCGGCCTTTTTTTTCTCATTTCCTCGACTGTTTTCTGCTCCCCGTTGTGAAGTTTACGCTTAGACAGTGTAGTAAATTAGGGATAGTTTAGAATTTCAGGAGTTTTGTATTTTAAAATTACCTTGTAAAAGGTCTTCAATATTGAAATATTTGCATCCTTCGTAAATTCATACCTACCTAGAATTGTAAAGAAGGATTACAAGGGGTTCAAGTTGTTACGTCATTAAGCATTACTAGGAATAACCAATGTTGTGAGTTATATGAATAATTTATAAATTATAAAATAAAACGTTAAAGGCCTTTCTTCATAAATTTATTATATGTATAGTTAATGCTAAATGCACATTTCGATTACGATGTAACCATCTACAGTAGCAAATAGGGCTGGGACAATAATCGATTATAAGTTAATCAATTACCAAATAATTATAAAGTAATCGATTATTGCGCATTGTTAAGTAATCAGTTGTCAAGTAAAGCAATAGGAAATAATCGCTAATTAGCTAATCGACTCTATTGTGGATCAGTGATTCGCGTGCGTGTAGCCGAGGTAGACATTGTCTGTCCAAACATTTTACAAAAATCCAATTCTATGTTGAACCATTTAAAAAACATTAATATTTTACAAGAAAAAATATATCGTCCATATCACGAGCAGCTGCATTAAAAATAAGACGAAATTTTTATATTTATCGTAGCACCAAGAAAAGACAATTTAAATTTTAAAATTTGCCGAAGGTGGCTGCGCGTTTGGACTTAGGAACGTAAACGAATATTGACAAGGTCCGCCTTATCGTGGTGGACTGATCAGCAGTTTTTTCGCTGTAAGAGACAAATTTGATTTGGTCAAGATCAGATGTAGTTAACCGTATGCACGGTAGGTGCAATAAACTCTCCTTATAAGAAAACAGATAATTGGTTCTAATATTATTTAATATATTATTACATTATAAAGTCTAGCGATTTTAAATTTTAGCGCACGGGTAATTAATAATATTGCGACATGTAAAAATAAAAGCAGAAAAAGTTTGAACTATTTACTTTAAATGTAATAAGTGATTGTATTTTAATATAAAGTATTAGTTGTAAAATCTTACTTTAATGGCAATAAATATTTTTTCTCTACCTATCACAAATTGATCCAGCAGCAAAACCACGCGTTCTTTTTGTGTAATGCTTTGGCGTTTTTTAGGTGATTTTTTCGGGGGATGTTTTTTCAGGGGATGTTCCTTCGAGGGATGATTTTTCTGAGAATTATTTACGAGAATTTTTTTGGGGGCATGTTCTTTCCGGAAGATATTTTTACAGGGTTATTTTTTGGGAAAATTTTTTCCGGGCGCATTTTTCTTCGGGGAGATTTTTTCAGGAAACCCTTTTCGGGAATATTTCGTTACTTGTTTCAGGATTGCTTTTCCGGAAATCTAATAGCCAAGATCCCAAAATTAGAATGAAAAATGGTATATTTATTTTTTGTATATATTTTGGAAAATTATAAATAAGTTGGAAAATTTATTTAAAAACGTCTGGGGCTTTTCCCGAGACTTTTTTTATCGGTTCTGTTCGGTATGTTTTTTTTTTAATTTTTTTTGTCTTAGATTCGGTTTCTCCATGTTGATTTACAAAAATAGAATTTAAAAAATCCATGTTTATTTCAGAATAAATTAAATACAAAATCAACATGTACATGCAAAGGAAAATTGGGTTGTTCAATAAATTGCTATTGTTTTAAAGCTGGTTGCAGCTTGCATGCAATGAGAAATAAATTAAAAAAAAAACGATCCAATTTTTACCACCACTTTTCCTGAATAATTTTAAATGATTTGTTTTTCTAAATTTATCGTGTAATATTTACCAAAACATTTTTCTGTAGAATGTCTGAAATACTTGATTTTTTGTGCAAAATAGTTAACCAAGTATCATAGGTTTCTTTTGTCAATTTTGGCCTGTAAGCATGGATTTTTTAATTTGTTTTTTTGTGTATGTTATTACATAAACAATTGACATGATTTACGCAGTGCAAAATAAATGACATGCCCTCGAAATACTCATTATTTTCTTTCGGTTCGAACCAACATTACTCAACATTATCCTTCTTAAATTTACAAATAAAACTTTTTATAACTATAGCACCCTAAGAAGCAGGGGGCGTAGACGAACTCGGCACCAAAGATTAACTTAATCCTGAGACCTCTCGGTCGGGGCCTGGACATTTCGCCGAATGCCCAAAACGCCGACTGCTTATTTTGTACGTCCAAAACGCCGAACAGGTCCAAAACGCCGACTACTACTAGAGGACCATTTCGCCGAATACGCCCAAAACGCCGACTAACCTACATTGGACATTTCGCCGAACGTGCCCAAAACGCCGACACTTGTTAAACGACCCCACAGAGATCGATATATTAGCGTCGGAGCCGAATAACTGCCGAACCTTGCGTGTCCATTACGCCGATTATTTCGCAAAGGACACTTTGCCGACCCTGACCAAAACGCCGAAACAAGACTATGACCAAAACGCCGACCATGTCCAAAACGCCGAACGCTTGTAAGAGCCATTTTGCCGACCGCGGCCAAACCGCCGAAATCAGACTATGACCAAAACGCCGACCGTGTCCAAAATGCCGAACGGCTCGTCAGGGACACTTTGCCGACCGCGACCAAAACGCCGAAATCAGACTATGACCAAAACGCCGACCATGTCCAAAATGCCGAACACTCGTAAGGGACACTTTTCCGACCCTGACCAAAACGCCGACAGAACCATAAATGAACATAGCGGAGATAAGTATGTACTTGTAATAGTTCATTCATAGGTGGCAGTAAACGCCGATAAAGAAGATAGCTTAATAAGGTTTAATGTACTGATTTTATGTAAGTAATTTTCTTCAATAGGTTGCGCAACCGTCGATTGTTACAGTTTTTACAAATTTTGAATCTTGTTTTTACATTTGTGCGTGGCGTCCTGAGTTCAGATATTTTACTTTTAAACATGCTTTGTAAATTGCTTATTAATTTTATTCGATTTTCTCGAAAAAGAAAGGTTGGTCGTATTTTTAGCAAGCGTAGCATTTTTGAGCTTTTTTCTCATAAATTCAATTATATACCTAATATACTTTCTAAAATAAGGAATGATAAAAAAGTTATGAACAAAGATTCAATAAGATATCGACGTTAAGGGTGAAAAAAAAATAAAATCTCACAAAAAAAGAGGTTCCACCAAACAATGACATACTCAAAATTTCAAATTTTTATCTTTCACGGCTCTCAATTTCTTTAAAATGCACTGCCATGAAATATTTGTTATTTACCCTATTTGCGAAAAGAAATTAGGTACTTAAATTGTAATTTGTAGTGATCTTACTCAGAAAAACCATGACAATTCATTTGAATAAAAACAATCAATTAAAAGTAAAATTATCTATTTTAAATAAATAAAAAAATTGATTGTTCTAAATTAGATCGGTGTTTTTCAAAATAACATTTTGTACGCCGCCGTATATAAAGTCTATGCAAGTTTTCTATTTTGTATGTTTGTAATTAATTAAAAAGCAGGTATTAAAAGTCAGTAGTTGCTTTTCCTAAAAGAATTCGTCATTCTAATTATGACGACTATTACATTTACAGCATATTTGCCCAAGTCTAGTAATAATATTAATGAAATAAACAACTATATTTTATAGTTTTAATTTTTCTTGTGAATTTTTTTCCTTTGGATTTTTTCCCTTGAATTTTTTTCCTTGGATTTTTTATATATGTTTTTCTTGAATTTTTTCTTTAGACCTCTACCTTTTACTAATTTAAAGGTGCCGCAGCTGCGTTCTCTTTAAAGGGTTGCATCTCGCAAAAGGTGAGTTTTGAGACATAGTTTGTATAGACTTTGCGACGCTCTTTTCCCCAGTTGCCTATTTGGCAACTCTGTAGTCCGGTAGTTAACTTGTATTTTGTTGTGGGCGGGATTATACGGCTGCTTATGCGTATAATCGCTGGGAAATTCTCGGGCGCCAGATTTTATATGGAGTTTACTCTCCAGAACGGCTTCGCTGTAACAGAACGGCTTAGCGAAGACCTGGGTAACTGCAGTTGAAGATGTCGGTCTCCAGGGGTCTGTTTGATGGAATGACAGCCTGCAGGTTCTTGAAGCAGCTCTATTTAACTCGGGTATATTCAACAAGTCAAGTAAAACAACGTAGAATGGTTTAAATACGTCTATTAAATAATATCCAATCCTAATTTAATAATATACAAGCAAAGCGGATTATAATAAGTCAATACGGAAGCAAATACGGTAGCAAAACAGTAGCAAATACGGTAGCAAAACAGTAGCAAATACGGTAGCAAATACGGTAGCAAATACGGTAGCAAAACAGTAGTAAATACGGTAGCAAAACAGTAGCAAATACGGTAGCAAATAAGGTAGCAATACAGTAGCAAATACGGTAGCAATACATACATACGGTAGCCAATATATATACAGTAGTCACCAGTATACGGTCGGAAACGGTACCAGTTACTAAAGCAAACAAACTGTTATCTTGACACCAGGCGGACAAATTCGCCACTATGAATCACACAACAAAGCTCTCAAACAAATAGAAAAGAGAAGAGTAAACTTTGCCCAGGAATTGTTGCGCGTAGGCGAGTTAGAGAAGTGCAACCTCAGGAAATGTTGCGCATAAGGTGCACTCCGGAAAATAAAAGAGTCAGAGAGAGAAGAGGAAACTTTGCCCAGGAATTGTTTCGCGTAGGCGAGTTAGAGAAGTGCAACCTCAGGAAATGTTGCGCATAAGGTGCACTCCGGAAAACACAGTTTACAAATATACAAGAGAGAGAGAGAGAGAGCAATATTTGACGTTACTAGCAATGGTGTCAAAACACAGCTTGCTTACCCCAATATCCTGGATGCGGTGGTCGGTTACCTCTGTCGGAGCACTGGTGACTTGTAGAAGTGGCTGGACTGGTACTGGGCTGTAACATCGGCGAACTGAACTCGAAAATTCAAAATTTTGAATTTATAGCCAGTCGGTATGCGCCCGAAATTGAAGCGCATCCCCACTCTACGAGAGCGGGGTTGACATAGCATCTCTGCGGCTCGATCCGCAGAGATGCGGTTATCTGATTTCCGGCCGTAAATGAAATGTTTTGAAATCAAATATACATTAAAATTACAATTTTAAAATACTGAAACGGTTGTTAAATTACGGAAATTTGCACATAGTGAATACAAAGCATTAACCAACGGAATACTACTTATTTTAAATATAAAAATAAACCCTTAACGGTAACATAATATTGTAAACGGAAAACGGCATATTAACTAAATGTAAAAATTAAACAATTCTTGTAAACTCAAAGCAAATTAAATCAAAATTAGTAACGGTTCGTTACACACCCCTCCTTCTTCGGAAAGAAAAGGATTTATCCTTTTCGGCACAAAACAAAATTAACGGATATTGTTGAAACTAAAACTCACGGAACGAAATTTTTAACGTGGAACCCTTGTTCATCTCACTCGATAATGTTGCACTGCACACCCCGGTCACAACACCTGGTGATGCTGGTCGACGGTGGTAACGGTTTCGGTCCCCTCGGAATACACCAGCATGTCCTGGACATCTTCCCTACCAGACCACAGCGGGAACAGAACAAAATCCTGGGACGGCGGCATGTCTGGCGATGGTGTCCCGGTTGCCCACATCTCCAGCATAGGTCTCCAGACCACACCGGAATGCGCTGCTGCGGAAGGTCAATGTCCATAATCCAATCGTCCTCTGGAGCATCTTCGGTGGTGGCCTCCCTGTTGATAATAGTAGTGATTGGAGCGGCGGTGCCTTCGGCTTGCAATTCGTGCACATACTGCAGAAAAGCTTCGTCGTTGAATTGGGTGGGGGTCGGAGCGGTTTCCATACTCGGGGAAGGAGTAATGTCGGTTTTATCGTCGGTGATAACATCGGTTGCGGTTTCGGTGGCGTTATCGGTAAATGGTCTATCTTGGAAATTCGGTACAGGTTATACATGGGCCGGTTTAAGATCTTTAATATGAACGCGAGGAACACGTTTTCCGGTTATACCTTTTAATTGGTATACTACGGGTGAAAGAACTTTGGTAACGGTATAAGGACCGGAATATTTCGGAGCTAACTTGGCCGCAAACCCTTGAGCTGCGGAAGATAGGTGATGTTCTTTCTTCATCACTTTATCACCTACATGGCACGTCCAATCTCTTCGGCGTAGGTTGTAATGGTGTCCTTGGGTAGTAAATGCTCTGGCTAAATTGACACGCACTAGCTCGAACACTTCTTGCAACTTCTTAATTCGGGTCTGATGGTTTTCAGGAATGGTATCCCCCTCAGGTTCGATATCTTCGGTCGGATCCTCTGCCCCTCGTCTGAGAGTGTTCGGTAACTCCAACTCTCTTCCAAAGTTGAGGAATGCGGGAGAAAAACCACTGGATTCATTTGGTGCGGTATTTATGGCTAGCATAAATTCGGATAAATGCTGGTCCCATTTACGGTGGTTACCTTCACAATACTGAGCAATCATGGTCTTCAGCGTTTTGTTGGTCCTTTCAACGGGGTTAGCCTGCGGTGTATACGGTGGTGTAAATCGGTGGTTGATGCCAAAATCTTTGAGGAGCTGACTGAATGTACGGCTATTATACTGAGTTCCATTATCAGTAATGACGGTTTTCGGAGTTCCAAATCGGGTTATAATATCCTCAAAAAGAGCTTTACTTACGGCTTGAGCGGTAGCTGTACGGATAGCTCTGCACTGCACCCACTTAGTGAACCGATCTTGAAATACGGCAAGGTAACAATTACCTTTAGAAGATCTTGGTAGAGGTCCAACTAGGTCGGTACTAACGGTTTCCCACGGTTGTCGGTTGGCGGACGGTTGCATCTGTCCAGGTGTCTGCTGCTGCGATGTTTTATAGCGTTGGCAGGATAAACACTTCTTGACATATTTTGCAATCTCACGAAACATCCCCGGCCAGTAATATTGTCTGGCAATCCGGGCTATGGTTTTGGCTATCCCCATATGTCCGGCGGTTGGGACGTCGTGATTTTCTTCTAGCACCTTTTGGCGTAGAGGGGTCGGAACGCACAACTTCCATGGGTCGGTAAACTCATCGTCCTTCAGACTGTTGTCGTAAAAGTGACGGTACAGTTTCTCATTTCGGATGACATAATCGGGAAAATCGGCAGGTCGCTGTGTGACTTCTTTGTACTTGCGTTGATACCAGGCGCAGTCCGGCACATTGACAGCACACAGTTCCGGATCGGTTGGTTCTTCGGCATTCGGTAACGGTTCACGGGACAGGGTATCTGCAACACGGTTAAGTACTCCCTTTCGGTACTTTATCTCGAAATCGTACTGCTGCAGAAAAACACTCCACCGGGCTAATCTTCCAGCTGGGCTCTTAATAGAATGAAGCCAGCGAAGGGACTGGTGGTCGGATACTACGGTGAAATGATAGCCCTCTAGGTACGGTCTCATCTTCTCGATTCCCCAGACGATGGCTAAGCATTCTTTTTCGGTCACGGAGTAATTCTTCTCAGCTGGAGACAACGTACGGCTCGCGTAAGCGATGATCTTGTCCCCGCTGCTGGTATTCTGGGTAAGCGCGGCGCCTAACCCATGATCGGAAGCGTCGGTTTGCAGAATAAACGGTTTGTTGAAATTGGGACACGCCAGGACGGGTGCTTCGGTGAGGCTGGCTTTTAATTTTATAAAAGCTTCTTCCTGTGCGTCGCTCCAACACCAACGTTGTTGTTTACGGAGTAGCTTGGTGAGCGGAGCTACTATGTTGGAGAATGACGGTACAAAACGGCGGTACCAGGAAGCCACACCCAGAAAACGTCGCAGACTTCGAACATTTCGTGGGGGCGGTATGTTACGGATGGCTTCCACCTTCTCCGGGTCGGTATGGATTCCTAGCTCACTAACGGTGTGCCCCAGGTATTTCAGGGACTTTCGGCAAAACTCACACTTTTCGGGGTTGAGCTTGAGGTTTGCTGTACGGAGACGGCGGAAAACTTCCTGCAAATTTCTCAGATGCTCTTCGAAAGTCTTCCCCAAGACAATAATGTCATCCAAGTATGCAAAGGCCTTGGGTTCCATCTCTGGACCGATGATGGTGTCCAGGAGACGCTGAAACGTGGCGGGTGCTGAATGAAGACCAAACGGCATTACACGGAACTGGAACAATCCTCTTCCCCCAACGGTAAAGGCTGTAATCGGTTTGCTGTCCTCGGTCAACGGTATTTGCCAGTAGCCTTGTTTGAGGTCAATACTGGAAATATAACGGGCTTGTCTCAGTTTGTCCAAGATAGCATTAATGTACGGGAGCGGATAGGCATCTTTCATGGATACCTCGTTAACTTTCCGGAAGTCGATACAAAACCTCGGCTTTCCATCCTTCTTCTGAACCATAACTATGGGAGAACTCCATGGACTGCTTGACTGTTCAATGACCCCTTCTTGGAGCATTCGGTCTACTTCGATGTTGATGATTTCTTGCATTCGGGGATTCTGCGGTCGGTAACGCTGTTTAATCGGTGTGCGGTGCATTAAACGGATTTGATGCTCCACATTCTTGGTGGTGCCCTTAATACCTTCAAACAAGGGTAACTCGGTGTCTAGGAAGTTGTTGAGCTGTTGTACTTCTCTCTCGGTTATACTCGCCAGTGACGTTGACGCTTCTTGCACCATCCCTACGGATACGGCATCCTTTTTCTTGATGGACACAATGCGGTTTTCCAGAAATACATTTCCGGTAGTTAGGTTAATGTGGAAATTCATAGACTGCAGAAAATCCATCCCTAACAAGATATCGGGCACCATGCCGGGTATGTAATTGAACTGGTGTGTCTTGTTCTGGCGGTCTATCTGAATTGGAACAGCATAGGCTCCTTGTACACGGACGGTTTGACCATTTAATACGGTAGCGTTTCGGGTAAGGGGCGGTTGTTCGGTTATCTGCAATTTCTTGCAAATGTCAGCTACTCGTGGGCCAATGTAGGACAGTACGGCACCGGTATCCACAAGTGCAGAAAATGTTCGGTTGGCTATTAGGACGGGCAGGTACGGACGGTTATCTCCTGGTAGGGAGGCGATATTTGTCGGGAGCGGTTCAGGCCTCCTTACTGAGTGGCTCCTTTTGCGTTTCCCGGCTGTTGACATTTACAGTCCCGGGACATGACTCCTCGTGTACCACACCTGGAGCAGAAGAGGACCCTCCTGTTGGTGCATTGTTGTCGGTAATGACCGGTTTGGCCGCAATGCCAGCATACTGCGGGGGTGCTCTTACTCGTTTGGTTATTGATGGTCGGTACTTCTTTGGAAGCGGTAGCATACTGATTGTTCTTCCAGATGGGTTTCGGATTGGTTCTCGGATAAGTCGGACCGGCTGCTACTACTGGTGTTGGTGGTATGCTAGATCGGGTAACTGCAATCAATGGACCGGGCTTGCGGATGTCTTCGTATTCTTTGACTGCAGCTAACAGTTGGTCTACGGAATGGCATGTGGATCGGTGTATAAATAAACGGTAGTCGGGGAGTAAATTGCGGTGTAACCAGAATAATTCTTGGTCCGGTGACATCGCTCCATGTCTTCTGATCAGGGTTTGCAAGTCGATGATGTAACTCACCGCTGTCTCATGCTTCTGCTGTACCCGTTGGCTGATCTGGGCTTCCAGGTTAATCAGGTAGTCGGCAGGTAGGTAGAAGGCTCGGAAGTCATGAAGGAAATCGCTCCAACATCTCCAACGCTTCTGGTTATTTCGGTACCATAGCAGAGCGGTGCCGGTAAATATCTCCGGTAGCACTGGTAACAATTGCTCTGCCTGTATGTTGTAGCGCAGGCAGATCTCGTCAAGTCGTTCCAAGAACGCTACGGGGTCGGTGCTTCCATCAAATGTCACATTCCATTTATGGACATTCAAATTATCGTTCCGGGGTGGTTGGGTAGGGGTTGGTACGGTCGCTGGTGGCGGTGCTTGGTACATCGGGTAGGCTGTAGGAATATAATACGGCATACCTGCGGCGGCGCTGGTTACGGCAGTTGTACGGGTGTTCAAATAATCCTGAGGTACGGATGCCGATGCTGATAACGGTGGTTGATACGGTGTAAATGACCTCGGAAAGTGATACGGTATACCAGCGGTTGTGCTGGTCGTGGCGGTTGACGTCTGGGTATACAGGGTGCTTACGGTCGTAGAAGTCGGTGCGGACATCACGGGTACCTTCCACTGAAATGGATCCTCTATGCTAGTAGCTGTATAGCATACGGTCGTTGTTGGGGTTGCTGGTGGATCGGTCACTAGTGGGGCGGTTGGTCCTTCTCGTATGAACTGAACCAGGCGGCGTCTCAATACCTCCGTCGTACCTTCTGGTGACAAACGGAACTTGGTGGCTTCCTCCACTAGTTGTGCCTTCTTAAGGCGGTACACCCAGCTAACCCGACCATCGGTGAAGTCGAAATTCCTACCTGGGTCGGCGTCATCTTCGACTGGGTTGTTCTCCAGGTCGGACTTCTCAGAATCGGTCATACTTGCGGTGTTCACTTGTTGGTATACTTGCTGGAACGGAAATGCCCTCCAAGTCACGTTACGGGACGGTTCTTCGTTGGGATTGACTGGACAAACACAGTCCCTGCTCGGGCGCCAAATTTGCGACGCTCTTTTCCCCAGTTGCCTATTTGGCAACTCTGTAGTCCGGTAGTTAACTTGTATTTTGTTGTGGGCGGGATTATACGGCTGCTTATGCGTATAATCGCTGGGAAATTCTCGGGCGCCAGATTTTATATGGAGTTTACTCTCCAGAACGGCTTCGCTGTAACAGAACGGCTTAGCGAAGACCTGGGTAACTGCAGTTGAAGATGTCGGTCTCCAGGGGTCTGTTTGATGGAATGACAGCCTGCAGGTTCTTGAAGCAGCTCTATTTAACTCGGGTATATTCAACAAGTCAAGTAAAACAACGTAGAATGGTTTAAATACGTCTATTAAATAATATCCAATCCTAATTTAATAATATACAAGCAAAGCGGATTATAATAAGTCAATACGGAAGCAAATACGGTAGCAAAACAGTAGCAAATACGGTAGCAAAACAGTAGCAAATACGGTAGCAAATACGGTAGCAAATACGGTAGCAAAACAGTAGTAAATACGGTAGCAAAACAGTAGCAAATACGGTAGCAAATAAGGTAGCAATACAGTAGCAAATACGGTAGCAATACATACATACGGTAGCCAATATATATACAGTAGTCACCAGTATACGGTCGGAAACGGTACCAGTTACTAAAGCAAACAAACTGTTATCTTGACACCAGGCGGACAAATTCGCCACTATGAATCACACAACAAAGCTCTCAAACAAATAGAAAAGAGAAGAGTAAACTTTGCCCAGGAATTGTTGCGCGTAGGCGAGTTAGAGAAGTGCAACCTCAGGAAATGTTGCGCATAAGGTGCACTCCGGAAAATAAAAGAGTCAGAGAGAGAAGAGGAAACTTTGCCCAGGAATTGTTTCGCGTAGGCGAGTTAGAGAAGTGCAACCTCAGGAAATGTTGCGCATAAGGTGCACTCCGGAAAACACAGTTTACAAATATACAAGAGAGAGAGAGAGAGCAATATTTGACGTTACTAGCAATGGTGTCAAAACACAGCTTGCTTACCCCAATATCCTGGATGCGGTGGTCGGTTACCTCTGTCGGAGCACTGGTGACTTGTAGAAGTGGCTGGACTGGTACTGGGCTGTAACATCGGCGAACTGAACTCGAAAATTCAAAATTTTGAATTTATAGCCAGTCGGTATGCGCCCGAAATTGAAGCGCATCCCCACTCTACGAGAGCGGGGTTGACATAGCATCTCTGCGGCTCGATCCGCAGAGATGCGGTTATCTGATTTCCGGCCGTAAATGAAATGTTTTGAAATCAAATATACATTAAAATTACAATTTTAAAATACTGAAACGGTTGTTAAATTACGGAAATTTGCACATAGTGAATACAAAGCATTAACCAACGGAATACTACTTATTTTAAATATAAAAATAAACCCTTAACGGTAACATAATATTGTAAACGGAAAACGGCATATTAACTAAATGTAAAAATTAAACAATTCTTGTAAACTCAAAGCAAATTAAATCAAAATTAGTAACGGTTCGTTACAACTTTTTTCCTTCTTTTTGATAAATGAGTTCATCCTCCCATTTATGAAAGATATTTCAGAATCACCCTTTAAGTTTCGATTAAAATTTCGGTTTATTTATATCGACCCGGATTTTTTTCTATGCAGATGCTATAAATTTGATTTTTGCAATATTCGCATATCGGTTGACCTTTTACAATTTCAATTTTATTGTAATTTATAATAACATCTCTAAACAGTATTGAGAATCGACGACAGCTATATCGTGTTCATTTTATATAATAGGAATAATTCTTATAACTTTAGCCTCTCAAAAAATACTACAAACATATTCATTTATGTGTCATTAGTGCATACTTTAATAGCTAAAATTCTTACCAATAAGATTTCATTAGACCAATCGTTATTACGTTGTACAATTTTCCTATTATTTAAATTTAATTAAAGTAAAGATTAATGTTAATACTTAATGTTACCAACAAATAATAAAAGTGGTTCAAAGTATGTAACTTATTTTTGGAGCAGATATTTGGCCATTTGATATATTTATGTTGGGTAATATGAAAGGAATGCAGGACGTCCATTTTATGGATTATAGCTAAACAATCATTTCTTATATTTGAAGACAACTTTGCATTTTAAAACCACTTCTACAGAGTGGCATTCCGAGGGCTAGAAACCACTGCTACCTGCCGGATATTTATTGCTCCTTTAATCCTATTACAAAGTCGGCATACTTACAACTAGGAACTTTTGCTAATTTTACTGGGAAAAAATATTTTTTCAAAAAGCTTTTACTTCTAATATGTAGAATTGTAGACAGGGTAGATTTTTAATCTGCCAGACGAAGGATTAGAGCGGTTATCGCGCCATTACCAGCTACTTACTTATTAAACCGCCAGGCACAGGGTTTGGGTGAACAAATTGTAAGCCAGAGGTAATAAAGATTTGGATTTTACGGATCTGTGAATCGTTAAGCTGCCTGGTACCCAGCAGCCTAAGTCAAAACATATTTTTAAATTCCAGTAATAATAACTCTGCAAAATTTGCATTTCATTTATTGATGCAAAGGACTGAAACCTAAAAGATTACAGTCGCCGCTCCTAGTTTATGCATGTTAACAATGGCCCACAGCTACAGACAGGTTCACCCATTACCAAATAAACGAATTAAATAATATTTTCTTCAATAAAACCAAATTTGTAGGTATGTATTGCAGCTACCTATGCTGTACGAAATGTAAATATTGAATTTATCCGAATAGCAGATATCTAACGGATATATTGGTGTTGTTTAAAATTTGAATAATATAAATGTGTATTACTAAAAATTTGGTCTTAATCATTTATTTTACTGGAATTCGCGATTTTCATCTGAATTAACTATAAGTACATATTTGAACGTCACATTTTAACAGTTAAATACGCATAATGAATGTTTCGGACGAATCTGATTTTTTAATAAATCCGGATAG
The DNA here is from genome assembly GCA_958336395.1 of Ctenicera cuprea. NCBI lineage: Eukaryota > Metazoa > Arthropoda > Insecta > Coleoptera > Elateridae > Ctenicera > Ctenicera cuprea. Next base: position 536,504 of record OY284493.1, read on the forward strand.
ACGTTTTATCAGATATTGGTTTCGTATATTTTATCCAGATAGTAAAAGCTTAACGAATTATCCAGATAACTGCTAATTTAAAATCGTATTTAGTAAAATATTAATCTAAAAATAAAAATCGTAAAAAAATGTGATGCGAAGCATTGGTTGAGTAAAGTTACTCACAAGATTTTTTTTCGATTTTCAACGATATGGACTCGTTATGTTTTTAATTTGTAAACAAACTTTGGTTTTAATGGAAAATACTTCACCGAATCAAGGAAAATATCGATTATCGGTTTCATAATAATCGAAAAAAATGCTCTTTTTAAAAACATAACGATAACAAGCCGATATCGTTCTATTTGAAAAAATCGCTTTTTAAAAAACTGTTTTCGGTAAATTTAACTTCTCGCAGATTGAAACGCATAACGTTTCAACTGCAATTTTTCTTTTAGATTAGGATATTACTCCGATTTTTTTCCTCGGCTTTTTTCTTTTTTTTTTTTTCGTCGGTTTCATGTTATGTATGTATTTTTCCTTGGCTTTTCCTCGAATTTTTTTCCGGCGTTTTTCCCCTAGATTCGAAAATCCTCTACCAAATTTTTGCCGGAGCTAGCTGTTCAATCAAAATTGAGATATGAGCAGATTCCAGATTTTTGCAGCTTATATTTACTGTCGTTCATCAGCAGAATTTTCTATATTCAAATTCAAAGTACATGGATTCAATACAAATCAGTAAACAGATGAAACAGGTAAATATACATATTTTTTTTCCTAAAGTTGTGAAGAAATTGAAAGCTATTAGTAATATACACGGTGCTAATTAAGTACGTAGACAAACTTTGCAGGGTGATTTCCTGATTAATTCTAAGACAAAAATTTATATAAGCAAAGAACCTAATCGACTTCGTTTTCAAGATACAGGATGTAAGTTTAAAATTTTTTTTTTAAAAATCTGGAAAATGCCTACAGGTATTCTATTAAAATTTGGTGTAAGTTAGTATTGCATAAAGTGGCATTTTTTGGTCAAAATAAATTTAATGTATTTAACCAGTGGCGCGCATCGGGGCCGCCTCAGCTACGTCATTGTAGAAAAATCTAGTACGCCACTGTTGTAACAAGTTTTTTTAGCTTTATCCATTGAAACGACACCTAAGTTGCTTCTTTTTTTTGGTAGAATGGGCCGTTTTCGAAAAGGAAAAATCTGTAACTCTGTAATTTTGATCATTATAACATAATTTCCATAAAAATAACAAACTGATTAGTGTAAATATTACTTATTTATATAAGAAAGGTTTCAAGAGCTACAAAACTGGAAAATTATGTAATCTACAAATTATTTACACACGCTGCTGCTATATAATAAATCAACTAAAGAGCATCTCAGAGATTTTTCTGTTTTTCTCGAAAGCGGTTCCTTTTAACAAATAACAAAAACAGAAAAGAGACAACTTTTGTGTAATGTTAATGGATAAAACCTTGTCATATATACTAAAAAAACGTAGCGTGCCAGATTTTTTAAAATCATGTAACTGAGGTGGCCCTGATGCACGCCACTGATAAAAATAAATTAAATTTATTTTCACCAAAAAATGTCACTTTATTCAATACTAACTTACACCAAGTTTCAATAGCATACCTTTAGGCGTTTCCAGATTTAAAAAAAAATATTAAAAAAAAAATTCAACATCGCGTATTTTGAAAACGAAGCCGTTTAGGTCCCATACTTATATAAACTTTTTGTCTTAAAATTAATCAAGGAATTACGCTGTAAAGTACTACGTACTTAATTAACACCCTGTATAGCAAAACTAAGACATTACAAGATGTCAAAAACGTTTGAAATAATAAGCATCTCTGAACATTACTTATTTCTAGTAACTTTAATTTTGCTTGGACAAATGTTCGTAACTTTTTTATCATTCCTTATTTTAGAAAGTATGTTATATAATTGAATTTATGAGAAAAATGCTCAAAAATGCTACGCTTGCTAAAAATACGACCAACCTTTCTTTTTCGAGAAAATCGAATAAAATTAATAAGCAATTTACAAAGCATGTTTAAAAGTAAAATATCTGAACTCAGGACGCCACGCACAAATGTAAAAACAAGATTCAAAATTTGTAAAAACTGTAAGAATCGACGGTTGCGCAACCTATTGAAGAAAATTACTTACATAAAATCAGTACATTAAACCTTATTAAGCTATCTTCTTTATCGGCGTTTACTGCCACCTATGAATGAACTATTACAAGTACATACTTATCTCCGCTATGTTCATTTATGGTTCTGTCGGCGTTTTGGCCAGGGTCGGCAAAGTGTCCCTTACGAGTGTTCGGCATTTTGGGCATGGTCGGCGTTTTGGTCATAGTCTGATTTCGGCGGTTTGGCCGCGCTCGGCAAAATGGCTCTTACAAGCGTTCGGCGTTTTGGACATGGTCGGCGTTTTGGTCATAGTCTTGTTTCGGCGTTTTGGTCAGGGTCGGCAAAGTGTCCTTTGCGAAATAATCGGCGTAATGGACACGCAAGGTTCGGCAGTTATTCGGCTCCGACGCTAATATATCGATCTCTGTGGCGTCGTTTAACAAGTGTCGGCGTTTTGGGCACGTTCGGCGAAATGTCCAATGTACGTTAGTCGGCGTTTTGGGCGTATTCGGCGAAATGGTCCTCTAGTAGTAGTCGGCGTTTTGGACCTGTTCGGCGTTTTGGACATCCAAAACATAGAGTCGGCGTTTTGGGCATTCGACGAAATGTCCAGGCCCCCAAACATGAAGAACTTCATAACCAGCAATTGTTACATGTGTATAGAAATAAACGCACATGCAATTATTAATGTCATAAAAAATTTGAGGGAAAGTAACAGCCCGCAGTATTTTTTACCTGTTTTATTAACAGCCAGACGTGTGAAAATTTTTTCAGAATAACAAGATCCATGACTTCTACCTATAGTACTATGGTAAATTTTAGTATGCTAGAAATTCTGCACAGGCTAAAGAGATTACAGTTACAAACTGAAATACTTTATTATTCAAAACAACAAATGAAGGATTTCAAATTTCCACTTAAAAAAGATGTTAAATGCAGCGAGTTAAATATTTTACCCGGAGACGACGAAATTTGTGCCGCTATTGAATCTGCCAAAACATCTGTTGAAGAAATATTTCTTCAGTTAAAAGTGAAGATATTTGAAAGTGACTTTATATCGCAAATAAATACATGTGATAATCATGATTCGGAGGTCTCTGATGTAGACTTGGAGGAGGTTGATGATGACCAAGCCCACAACGAAGACTGTGATATGCCCGACAGGGTGATAACTTAAACTTAAATACACCTAATGATATCGCTAATGTTTCTGACTTAAATTTTGATGTACCTGATAAACAGCCAGATGATAAATCAAAGGTTTTTGTGAAAGACACAAATAATAAATTTTTTTTCAATAAAAAAGAGTACACTTTGTTGGTTGTTGCAGAAAGCAAAATGCTTTTTAAGCAGTGACAGACAGAAAAGGGTAATGAACAAATGAAATAATGAAACATGTTTTGCTTACATTTAAGTTAATGTATAATGTATAACTCGAAGTATAACCTATTTGAACGATAAGTTCAAGTTTTTTGCGAGGTTGTTCCCGAAGTTTTTCATACACATTTTTGTGTCTGTTTTATTTGTTTTTTATTTACCTTTTTTGTAGGATCTATAATTTATTTAATAAATATACATATAATACACATTATGACAACTTTAAGTTGTATTGCCAAGGTCAAAGTTTTATTTATTTCTTTGCAGGATGTATAATTTATTTTTTGTTCAATAAATGTATATAAAATATTGTTACAACTATATTGTACTACAGCATTTACCTGTACCTAATAAATATTAATACATAAATGTTTATCGTGATTGTAACTTTATTGCAGTAATTTCTGCTCTCGTATTTAGGCGTACTCTACCTAATATTTGTATGTATTCTCATGTATTCCCATATATTTATGAGTATTCATAGGTATTCTTGAGTACATAAAGGAATTCTTTGCTGTGTATGTACTTAGTCAGGTATTCGGTCGTACTCATTATGTACTTGATGTATTCATGTGGAATCTGTATTCGGTGTACACTCATTTTTGAAATGATTAACCCCTCGGGTGCTGCATTGAAAAAAACAATTGGCATCTCCTTTTTCAGTTATTCCATAAAATAGTTTTGCTTAAAATTGAACATCTTGCATATTTTTGCATATCCTGAAAGAAAATTAAATTCTGAATGGAAAAGTTTTAATACAATATAGTAACCTAAAGTGGATAATAAAAAAATTATTGGTAAAATTCATTTGTGGCTAGCATCAAATTGCTTCATAACTAGAAATAATTTGTTAATTAATCACATAAATACTCGCCAATAACTTTTTTTATTATCCACTTTAGGTTACTACTGTACATATATAAACTTTTATGTTCAGAATTTAATTTTCTTTCAGTATATTCAAAAATAAAAAAAATGTTGTCTTCATGAATAACACGACGTTCAATTGTTTTCTTGATTACAGCATCGTAACCAGCGCAAACAAACTGCAATACATTGCTATTTTAATCGACTTTGTATCTCCAATAATACCGAAGTCAGCAACGATGCCCCTATAATTTCTAACGCCCTGCCCTGTAGAATAAAGATTGAAATATAACTTAATTTAAACTAAAATACTTTATTTCTTGTATGGTTTTAATACAAAAGTCTCATTTCTCATTTTCATTGTTAATAAAAAAAAACATTTTTTGATTTGTTCAAAAATCCATGATTTTAGATTTCTGTAATCGTGATTTTTGTCAACCTTGTTTCAATCCATAATCCCTTTTATTCGGGGTTGTGATGCGTCTGCAGTGTATACATTTTTGTGTTTTCCAACACAGCACACTTAGTTTACCAGTTTTTAAATCTTGACTTATATCATAATTTATTTTTAAAAAACACTTCGCGATTTAAATCGTATATTTAAATCGAGCTTACCTTGGTAGACGCTCTATTATTATTATTGAAATCTAAGAATTGAGACTTGCTGAAATAACAAAACTCACACAGTTGCAGTTGTACCTGCAGCAGCAGTAAATACAATATATAAGTCTGCGGTAAAGAATATAACAGTTCTTTTTGTATTATTTTCTTGAGATTCCATAATTTTAATATTGCAAGTTTTACAAATTTAAGTAATAAGTAAATTTGGCAAAAGCTTCAGAATGTACTGTATATTTTAAGCGTGCCACATTCAGATGTTGTATTATTTGTTTTGCCATATTCATTACCTTACAACTTACCTAGCTGTGGTTTTACAGATTCCTATGCCAAATTTCAAGAAACTTCCACAGGGTCGAAAATTATTTGTTAGAAAATCTCCAAGTGAGTTACGTATAACACGATCAGCTATTATGAACGGTTTTGGTGGTCACAAACAAATGATTACCAGTACTCCACTCAATCCAACATCTGCTGCTACAGCTTCTTCTGAGAATTCGCTTTTACAGTTGTCTTCAATTGAGAGAACTTCAAACAAGGTTGATGACAAACCAGTGAATAATAATAAATTAAATATTAGAAGGTCTAAAAGTAATGATAATTTATCTAAGAAATATCGAAAGAAAAACGTAAGTGCTTCTGTAAAAGCTGTAGCAGACCATTTAAAAAGTTTATCAGAAACGTCGAGAAAAGGAAGTGAACAACGAAGTATAAATGAGGGAAGAAAAGATCAGATAGTGAAAAACAGTTCTAATATTGAAGATGCGGTTTCAGTAGCAAATGAACATAAAAGTCAACTTACTGAAAAACGATCAAGAAACTTATTAAGGCAGTCACTAAAGAAAGAGCTTTTTAAAAACATTGAAAATGAATTAACAGGTATTGAAGTTCTAAATTTTAGCTCAGAAGATGATGTAGCTAACAGAGCCAAAACTGCAGTTGAATTATGCATATACTCCCACTTTCCAGCAAAAAGAACAGTATTAATGGAAAGGCAGACACAAACGACACATTCTCTGGAAAAATTGTTTCAAAAAGTTGCATCACCTTTAAAAGAAGCTGAAGAAATACAAAATGAACACAGTGCAAAGCGGAAAATAATAGAACCAGAGGAAGCAAGCAGCAGAGGAAGGAAAAAATCAAAAACAATTTTAAATCAATTAGCAGGAGAAGAAAAAGAGAATAATAAGAAGAGACAAATCAACAAACATGCTCAAGCACAAACTAGTACATCTTCAGTTGCAAGTGAAAGATATGAACCGGAACAACAAGGTCAAGAATTTCAGAGATGTATTCAAAACAAGTTACTTCCTCTTAAAAGCCTTGAAAATTCTAAATCGAATGCTTTTCATGGAAATACTACAAGATCCAGAAAAGTTGATGGAGCAGTGAATGCAACTACAAGTAATACAACTTCTGAAACTTTACAATCCACGTCAGGTGCCGCTGTGGCTTTAAGAAACAAGAGCTCTAAAAAAACAAAACCAAATTCCAAGCAGGAACCTGTTAGAGAGTCCAAAAAACTTCCTGTAGAAGTTACAACTTTAAGTAATAAATCGAATCATAACTGTGGACCTGCTAAAGCTTCTGAAGTAGTCGATAAAGTAGATGTACCTAAAAAAAAGGCAGGTAGACCTAAAGGGACAAAAAATAAAAATAAATGGAGTACGGGGCTGTTATCGACTGGCTCCGTAATTAGGGACTCACATTCTTCTACAAGATCAACTGGTCGACAGAGAACAAGTGTTGTCCAACAATCCATTCAAATTTCAAAAACAACTAATAAAACAGGGAGACCAGGTAGATTAAAAAATAAAAGGGTTGTATGGGAACCAGATTTCGTTGATATGTTACCTGGTAAGTTATTAATCAGAGTATCCATTATTTTTATATTTTATTACATAGTAACTAATTTTAGAATTTATGCAGTGTACGCGTAAAATATGGAATAAATTAATTAAAAACGAAAATCTAAACTAAAACACAAACCTTTGAACACGTGTAACGATTTAGTTTAAAACACACATTTCAGTGGCCACACAATTTTTTTTGTCAACTTATTTAGTTATTGACGTCACGATTATTTTTTTAGGTCATTTCTTAGAGATGATAGTTCTCTTTACAATGGCATAATAGTATATTATGCAATAAGTTTTAGAAATTGCATTTTAATCACGAGTTTTATTAGGCACGAGCGGAGTGAGTGTTTATTAAAACGAGTGTCTAGAGAAGTTTATAAAACGAATTGCATACCTACTATACTTTTTCTACGACCATCACAAAAATACTAAAATGTGGAAATTATTTTATTATCTTAAGTCATATTAATTATTTTGACAGATTGATGACAAGTGACAATTAACTTGATTTTTAGTTTCAATTGATTTTTGTGATTAATAAACCTAGAGCTAACTTCAGCCCGTGACTAAAGCCCACAAAGTCACAGATTGTCGAGGTGTATTAAAAAAGATCACTTAGCGTCATGGAAACATGCGATAAATAGCATTTTAAAGATGGAAGTACCAATGGCAGTTGGTTCGATTCCACTGCTCGTCGGTAATTTTTCTGAACAAGTTAAATCCGACGGGTCCATGGATGGTGTATGTAGGTGTGTATGTTGGGTTGCATGTCTGTCAGGGGTGGGGTGCATGTTAGACCGGTGAAAGAGCGCAAGTCCTCTGAGCCCGGGTAAGGGGGTGGGATGGGAATCATGGGGTCGTGCTCACGCACGGCTTCATGATTCTTTAAAAAAAAAAAAAAAAAAGATGGAAGTAGAAAAAAAAAAACTTTTATGCGATTGCATAAGAAAATTTTCGAGACAAAGAATACGTTAGTTAATATTAAACAGCGACAACAAATTGGAAAATAAATTTTATTTTGTGTCCAAACAGGAAAATATTCTTAAAAAATAATTTCATAAATGGACATAATTTTGAATAGTGTATTTAGATTATTTTTATGTATTAACTTACTATAAAATTTATTTTGTAGTTTGTTGTTATTTAATTCTAACGTAATGTATCATTTGTCTTGATAATTTTCTTATACAAATGCATAACATTTTTATTTAAAAGGAACTATCATCTCTATCAAATGATCTAAAAAAATGTTTTATTAGGATCTGCAAGAATTTTCAATTGTTTTAAAAATTAAGAAAATAAACGATACTTTTTAATATCAACAACATGTTTTCTGGCAGTTACGTCTATCAATTAGCTCTAGTTAAAAAAATAAATTTTTATTCTTTGAATATTTTTAATAACTCTTAAAGTAAAGCTTTTACAGCGATTTTAGTCCGAAGTGCATCTAATCAAATGTAATAAGACACGGTCGGCTGCCGTGCTACTGTCCTATGCTTTAAATGGTACACGATATGGTATTGCACAGGCTGTCGCAAGTTCCAATCGACGGTGGGCGTTATTATTTTAAATTTTTTTTCTTGCTTTAATTTTTGCACAAACGATGTTATTTACTCAGTTATTGGCGCGCGAATATTTAAAATGTAAAAACGTAACGTAAACGTAACCAACGCCTTGAGTCTGCAGCGGGCTTTTACTGGTTTAGTTAAGATTAAAACCTTTTTAATGAATTTATTCCATACTTTACATGTGTTCTGTAATTTATCCAATATCATTTCTGATATTTACGATTGATTCATTAAATTTTAACAGATTGTTAACGTTAACGTAGGATACTTCTTTATTATTTGATAGGTTTTGTTCAAGTACCTGATAATCGAGTTCAAAATAATAATGAAGATAATGACAGGGTCATGTGGCTAAATTAATATATATATTTTATAAATTTCTAAAATGTAGGAACAATGCAACATCCTGCCTGTCCTGAACCAACGTAAAACTGCCTTCTTGCCGTCAAGTTATCCAATACCATATCTTTCTTCATCCTCTGTTGTTTTGTTTAGGCTCTTCAATTTATAACTATAATTTTGTTTGTTGTACAAGATGTACTTTTTTCAATGCTCACTATGTGATATTGCTTATTGGAAGAGATACGAGGACGGTTAAATTGAGGTAAAGTTGCAAAGTGTTATTCTCATTGATAATTTCAAAATATATTTGAGCTGTTTCCTGTAGTTTCTTAGAAAACTGAAAAAACTTGATTTTGATTTTTTGTTTTTGGTTTCTTATCTTCGTTAAGGCATTATTATTTCATTTATCAGATTTTATAACTGCTGCCATTGGTGAATACTGCTTGACTTTATGGAAATTTTTAAATTTGCTATTTTGACGGAAATACTCGTTTTGGACCCTAGGAACTCAAAAAACTGACAGATCGGGATGAAAAATAGTCTTATAAAATAGAATTAGCATTAACATTATTCAAAATTTAGGAAATGTTCATAACAATATTGATAAAAAACCGACCACAGTATTTTTTTCTAAATTTTATACTCATAGAGACAGAGATAAGCTACAATTCAGTTCAGATCCCAGTCTGCTAATTTGTGGCGCCTTCTATGAATTTTTGAAAGTCAAAAGTTAATGTCCCTTTATTTAATAAAGGGAGAGGGGGCAATAAAATACTCATGTTGAAGCTAAATTACCCCCTTCAGTAATAGTAGAATTAGAGACATCACTTAATTTTTAGGTGCAGCAATATTTAGGGGGGTTAATTTCTTCCTCCTGTCCAATTTTTGGTTGATGAATTTGCTGTATTGCATCTGGTTTTCAGTTTTCTTTAACACTAAGGAACATTTCCAAAAAGATTGATTTGTTTTTCAAAAAAATAACTTAATACTTTTGATTATAAGTGTAATCTAGTCGGGTATAATTGCTCAGTCAACAAATGTCTCTGGCAATTCCTTGTTTACCAGTGCGCTCGTTTTGTGAACCCGAACCAACGACGTTAGTGGTTTTTACTTGGCTCGTTTAGTGCATGTCATCTTTCATTGCAATACCGGTATTTTCTGATCTTTGAGTAGTACAGCAACAAACGGAATATATTTGTATGATATGTTGTGTTTGTGATTTGCATCTAATAAACAAGGTACAGTTTATTACTGCTACTAATATTGGGATTACAATGTTGTACTTAAATAGTTTTGAATATAGGAAAAGTAAGTTTCATAAGAATAGAAAAGTCCAGGCAAAGTGCTTCTTGCATTTTTAATTCTGACTTCAACAATGCATCAGTACACTTTGCATTTTGTTTGAGTTTTGGGCATTATATTTTAGAACATAAAAATTTATCAAGAGTGTGTGCCATGGAAAGTCATTTAAATTTCCATTGAACGGGTGGTCTCCTTATCACACGCGCGAATAGGTGAGGCCTATCAGGACCATATTTTAAAAGCCCATAAAAATTTTTGCATACATATTTCTGTAAGCTGCTTGCCATTATTACAAACTAGCTATTTTGTTTATTAAAAAAATAACTCTTTAGTAGATTTGGTCGTATGGGATTACTAAGGAAAAAATACAGCTTTTTTCGTTTTTTTTTTATTTAAAACTATATAAACAAAAACAAAAATTTAGGAAGAACAAAACTAGTAATTATATATTTCTGAGTAATGAATGTACATTTATAGTAATCTAATTAAAAGGTAACAGAAAATAAATTAAAAATATTTGCACAGAAATTAGTGGAGGAGAAAGTTTACTTTAATTTTTGTCTGCACACAACTAACATCTGCAGAATTTGCAAAAATGTTCCGTTTTACATTCTTTGCAGTATTTACAGGAGCTTTTTTTATTTGGGGCAGGTGCCGGTTGATCTTTAGGGGGTGGTCCAAAGTCCTAATAGGCGACTAAATTTGTATTCTGAAATTTACTTGTTCCGGGGTTCCCAGCAACTCTACTTAATTAAATTCCCTGACTTTTCTAGGTTTTCCCTGACCTGGTTTACAACTTTTCCAGACAAGTTTATCGGTTAAAACTCATAAAATACAACGTATAGGCGGTGTGCACGTTACTTTTTCAAAACAGTTCTAAAACACATTCTTACCTCTCAAAAATTAAAAAATAAAATAGGTTTACATTTTATTCTATAACGTTGTAAGGTAGATTATTTATAGTACATAGTATAGTATACGTTTTAAATCACGTTCACATTTGTGATCATAGACAAAAAATTACGTTGTGATCGCAGAACAGTAAAGGTAGGGTCGTGCTGCCGCCCAAAACTTCAAACTTTAAAACAAGCGTGATCTTGTCTGACTTTTCTGTGAAACTACATGCAGGTGTGGGGTTTGACACGAATGTTTTGTGTATTTTACGTTTAGTTTTATCCTTGTCAATTGTGGACTTCGTTAACGGATAAGAGAGACAAATATATGAGTCATGTGTTTTTCTTACGAAAATCAACAGAAAATAACGAAAGAGGAATTGAAACGGACTTTTCCCTGTTTCCCCCGACTGTTTTAAATTCCCTGACTTTTCCCGGTTTTCCAGGTTGCTGGGAACCCTGTTGTTCGTTCACCTTGTACTTGATGGTGTTCAAGAACCAGTGACAGGTATTATCTAAACAAATCATGCAGAACAAGCACGAAACTAGTTGTTATATGCACGCAACTGGAAGTAATTTTAGCATTTCGTACGAACGAAGACTGTTTATGTATGACGATGACAACAATCGTAGTATCTGCAGCCAAGTTCGACGATGCAGTCACAAAAGTCGAGCTAATCTTAAAAATATGCAAAGACAAGTGTAAGAAAAACAAACTAATAATAAATTTCGAAAACGATTCGCTCACGGCAAGTGAGCTAATGCAGATGGTGATTTATCCTTGCTTAGCCTCTAACGCTAAAGGTCTGGGGTTCAATTCCTCGCCGCAGCCATGCAGCAATAAAAATCTATGCCGCAACCCACCACTAAATATCCAATCCGGTGTAGGCAGCCGCGGAGTCCTAATGTCTGAACCCTCCTCTGGAATTTAGTCGTTCGGTATCGACGTTAAATTGTAGGTCTCCCTTACTTCACGTTAACGTTAAGGGGAGTACATGGCAGAGAAGAGTGTTGGAGCAAAGCAGTGGGACGAAACGGCTGATTGAGAAACAGCACTAATATAAAAGTTGTACAACACACAAAAATATTAGGAGTTGTAATAGATGAAAAAATTGTTTTCTTCAAACATGTCCAAAGTGTTTGTAACAAACTAAACACGGATTACTTTGTTATCATCGTTGAAGAATAATATAAATTTAGGTGCACCCCCCATAAGTTACATCGTAATATGGGGATAAGCCACCGATATCGATCGGATATTTTTAATACAACAAAGAATAGTGCGACTTCGCCAAGTACATTTATAGATAAAGGAATTCTTACAGTTGTGTCGATTAATTTATAAACTGCTACTTCTTGTGTGCAGGAATAGAAATAAATGTTTAGTTAACAAGGACTTCTACTCTTACCCCAGATGTGTAAGAGACTATTCGGCTTGATAAATGCACACACACTAATTACAAGAAATCGCCGGAGTATGCAGGTTGCACTTTCTTTACAACATTACCTACAGAAATAAAAGACTCGGGGAGTTTCTACAATTTTAAAAGAAAATTGAAACAATATTTGATCAGTAATACATGTTGCAAGGATTTATTAGTCGTAGCCATTATTTGTAATTATTTATTTTCTGTAGTATTATACATTTATACAGTGACCGGCAAAATGATTGCAACATACAAGGAAAATTTTCATTAGAATTTTTCAAAAATTAATTTTCGGATTCTCTTAACATTTGTCAGGTGAAATCAGGTTTGGCAGGAAATCAAAAAAATTAAATTAATTGGCGAAAAACCGCCTTATTTGATATATATGTCAAAAAAGGTTATTAGATATAAAAGTGTTAAAAATCCAATTCTAATGCCATGTGTAAAGTTTGGAACAAAAATATTAATAAATCATAACTGTTTTTTTTTAATATTTTTATATTAAATCACCAATTTCGTATTTTTTCTTTGGAATGAATTGGTTCAAGTGAAATTCATTTGTTTAGGTCATAATCGAACACAAATATTGTTTTTAGCACACTCGGAAGAACTAATTCCAAAAAATCATTTTTCGTCAGGTACCTGCTTGTTGCAATGGTTTGTTTCTAATAGCACAGTATAATTAGTCTATACCAGGCTTGGGCAACGTTTTGAGTAGCAGGGGCCAACGAAAGATCCAATTATGTATCGCGGGCCGTAAATAAGGATAAATAAAATTTAACTATTTTGGAGACATTTTTACTAAATAAAATGCATCCAACAAAAACAAATTCGAAAAGATCAATGTATTTTTACAAATGTGAAAATTCAGAAAAGTAAGCAGAATATTTCAGAATTAAGCACTTTTGCATATTCTTAATATTTATTTTATTTATTTTTTTAAATTATTTTTAAACAGACTAAAAGCCTTATTACATGGAAATATATATTGCAATGATATGCTTGGTCTTGTGACTACTAGAAAAACAATTCCCTAAAATGTTTGCAATTCACGCAATTAAATTAAAACTTGCTATGATACTCTTTCTCAGGGTCGTTATTTAGTTTGTAGAATAAGTTGTTTAAATTAATTTTAAATAGAAATAAACACACACAACGATATCAACTTCACAAAATAAGGTTTTATTTAATAAAGGAATTTCTAAATGTGGTTTCCGAAAAATCAAAATGAGTTTAACTAACTACTATCGTTTTTATTTGGTTAAATAGAACACTTAACTTAGCGTGTCCTTCTTAGGATATTCTTCGCTCGAGCAAAAACGCTGAGTGTCCAATTTCTATTTCGCTTTGCTGGATTCTCAAGTATCCACAAATACTCGCCTTTAATCTGATTCTTCTTCTGTTAAGTTTTATTTTATTTCCAAATTGGTTTTACTACCATCACAAACGTACAAACTTCCTCGATCGCCTTTTACTTGTAATACTTCTGGTTTTTTTTTATGATTCGTTGTTACTTCTTTGTATTTTTCTCTTTTATTCTCGCAATTACTTTTATATAACTTTTAGACCCGTTTTTCCTCTTTTTTCTTTCAGAGGATCTCAATTCTGTGTTTTTATTTACACAGACGAGCCGTAACTAATCAAAACAAATTCTCTATTCTTTTCTTCCTTCTTTGATTTTCATTTTTATAACAAACAAGTAAATCTCATGTCCATGAGTATACTATTCTTTAATACGCTTGTGAAAACTTGACACTGACATCCAAACTGACATTTTATCACCGCACAAATCAAGTAACTCTAAAACTTCTTACAAATTAAACCTTTTGAACAATTCTGAACTAAATTATAATTACAATTAACATAAATAAAATTCGTATCAATCTGTTGTGTTTTTCTTTTCTTTCAGTAAAAACAAACCATATGAAAAATAACAATTATTAGAATTTATAACAAGAATTATAGCAAAAATACGCAACCCTGAGTTTAAAAGTTAGAAAATCAAAATCTTAAAGTGTTCATAAAACTCCGATCACAAATAGAATTGCAGCAAGCACTTCAAAAACTGCTCTCCAGGAATCACAATACTCCAGACAAATCAAACACCTCTAAATATCATAGCAATATATATAAGCAAACAATAAACAACTGAATGCAGTTCAGCAGATTTCATAAAACAACTATTTATAATATTATAACACACAAATTGTTGTATGACTCTTGACTCTGCTTATTTCTATATTTGGAGAAATTTTTGTTGTTGATAGTCGCAGAGTATGTTCTAAGTAAATAGTTATGAATTGAAATCAAAATTATCATTCGGAATTTGTCGCTCAAATATAAAAAAAAACTGCTACTGGCATTATTGTATCAATTTAAAATGATAATAATCGGTCTCACGGTCTGGATTGGTGGTTAAATGGAACATGTAGCTATTGCAGGTTTTTAGTATTAATTTCGTGCTAGTATGCGTCAGGATCAAAGATATTGAGCTTTTTTAGGCATACTGGCACAGCAACAATGTTGAAAAACTGCAAAGCCTACATATTTTCCTAAATAAGGCAATTTTTAGCCTATTCAATTAATTTTTTTGATTTTCTCACCTGACAAAAAAGCTAATGGCAAGTTTTCAAAATAATGCAGAAGAAATATTGTTCTAAATGCTATTCCACCAAACTTTTACTAATGTTATATCTATAACCAAAAGCAAAAAATTGGAAATTTCAGTTATTTTAGAAAAAAGTGAGATAGTCAAATTTCCTTTTGGATTATTGGTGAGCATAAAATTTTGCAACTTTGTCCTAATATAACGTTTTTCGTATATCTCTTCAAATAAGCAAGATACTAATGGTGAGCATCGAAAAATGGGCACTGTGTATATAACACAAGGTATGTTGTGGGATATAGTTACTAATACGTTGAACATTTTAGGTGAAAATAAATCGAAGCGACAACGCCAACCACCTGCGAAATATATCCAGTCGATAGTTGTTGATGCTAATGTAATGAAAAGTATGTTTCTCCTTTATGATTATTAATTGTTTTTAAATTAAGTCACAATAATGATTATAGTTAACAGTATTTTTTTTAATAACTAAAGGTTCAAGGTTTTTGAAGTAACAAGAACAAAAAAGGTGTTTGATAGACTAATATACGAGATGTTAGAGATACATGAGACCACACAACGGATCTTAAAGTTTTTAGGTAATCATATCTTAAATGGGAAGTAAAAAGTCGAGTATAAATAACTGTTTTAAGAATAATTGTTGACATCGTTCTTGACTGATAGTAGTTTGGCTACTTTTAGATGCATGATTCAAATCACAGTATACCAGCTAATTTAATAGACTCCAGCACAGCTTCAGCAACAGTTCTCAAGCAAACAGCATGCTAACTTTAGAAAGGTCTTCTGTTCAAACCATAACAAAAAAGTTACTCAGAATTATTCGACAGTATTCTCATACACCACTCGTTAAAATTTGGTTGCATGTATCTCTAACACCCTCTATAAGTATAAGTTCGCTTTAGAATTAGCATTGCGCATAGGAGAGTAAAATCGGATATGGAATAAATAAATGTATAAATTAAACCATTTCAAAAAGATACTTATGGGTACCTATATCAACATGTTTACATATTGATTATTAATGATAAGATTAAAAGTAAACAGTTCGTGGAACAATAGAACTTGACTTGATTTTGGTTTTCTATATCTGCATCCAGATGACTTGATTTCTCATTCCAAAACTTCCAGTAATGGTGAATTTAAGAGATCAATTTGCTCATTCATTACAGGTACAGTTTTTAAATGCTTGTGAATTTGAAAAGCTTCCAGTATATCTAATTTAAGTTTATCATTACAAAAGTGCAATCATTTTATAGTGTTATTAGATGTCATTAAATGATTGTGTTCCAATAAGTGTTTAGTGTAATTGGATTTATGTGTACTAATGCTAAGAGAAAAACAGATGATTTACTAAGATCAGGCATTTACTTGCTCCCACTATTCAGTTTATATAGGCCAGACAATAAGTAATTTTGATATTGGGTACAAAGTTACAAATATAAACACCAACATAAATCCAATTACGCTAAAGAACACAATCATTTAATGACATCATCAACTCTATAAAATTTTCACACGTTTCTGATGATAAATGTAAATTAGATATATATATTTAAAAACTGTACTATTAATGAGAATATTGATCTCATAAAGTCAACATTATTGGAAGTTTTGGAGTAAGAAATCAAATCATCTACAAACATAGATAACCAAGATCAAGTCAAGTTCTAGCGTTTGTAAAGTAACTGTTTCAAATCTTGCCATTGATAATGACATGTAGACATGTTGAAATACGTATAAGGTTCAAATAAATAAATATTACTTGTTAACGCTATATATTATTTTATTTACACATTAATATGAACTTTAATGAAGTAAACCTGGAACTTATTAATACAGTAAATAAATGCCTAGCATTTGATTTTATTTAATATTCAAGCATTTGTATTGATTTAGAATCTAGAGGGCGAAAACCAAAGAAATCTATGATAGAAACATCAGAGAAGCAGTTAAAACATTCAAGTGAGCAAAATCCTTCAAAAGCAAATGTCACAGCATCGGACTACGATAGTGGTGAATCAATGCGTAAAAATAGTGACGAACCAAGTACTTCCATGTCCGTTAATAAGTCAAATGTAAAGACATTAAGCGTGAATGTTGAACGGTTAGAATCCGTTAAAGATAAATTAATAAATTCAAGCAAAAAGCCAACAAAGATGTCGAAAACCATAACTGAAAATAACAGTACTCAGAATTTTGATTCAGGAGTTGGTGGTTCATTACCTAAAGATGTAATTGTTCCTGAAGCCACCACCTATCCATCAATAGTTGTTCATCAAAATATATCTAGTCAGCCATCTTTCAGAGCTGGTTCACAAGCATCAGAAGCATCGAGTGGCTCTCGTAAGGAACGTGTTACCTTTTCTGAGCCTCCTGTACGGATTCCTACAAGTAAGCAGCATACTTTTTCACTTACAGGTAAATGACTTAATATGTTCATGCAAAATTTATTTATTTCATTCCGTACGCTATATACCACTTTACGTCATTGATTTGAGTCCGGAAAATGGCACATTACAGGCCAAGGCCGGGAAGTGTTGCTTAGCAGCCCTTCCCGGACTGCTTGGAGAAAAATTCATCAAACACATCTATTTGTAGCTAAGCAACGAGTCATTTAAATTGAAATACCAACAGCGAATGTTTAATTTGACAGAATATAAATTTTAAAAATGACGTTTTTATAAAAAGAAAATATTCAAATAAAAAATGGTTTTGGCAGTAATGAAATAAAATTTTGTACGATACACGTCCGTGAAGTGATTAATAAAGCATTCGTTTAGAAATTTCGGACTCGGCTCCTTTCGTCGCCTCGTCCGCAAATATCTAAACTCATACTTTAATATGTCACCCCATAAACAATTTTGGAGAGTGTGTAGACTGCAAATAATATGTCTATTTGTCAAATCGGTCGCCAGATGCCAGGAGGGTCAATTGCGGTGTTGATCATTACGTCATGTCGTCATTAATGTAACATGGTCAATAAATAATAATTTGATTTATGTTTTCTAAAGTTTGAAACGACGAAAAGCAAAAACATTGTATCTCAAAATATACAGCGTTATATATAATATACAGTAATGGGAGTAAGTAATTTAGGTATAGGTTCCTGAGATTAAAGTAGACGGATTAAACCTAAAACATCCTTAGTAAAAAGGGCTTCCTTAGTAGGTTATAGCCTATAACCTACTATATAACCTTCTTCTAGCTTTATACTGTGTCTTGGTTTTCTACTGAATTCAGTCTAGCCTAAATAAAAAGATCAGTTTAACTTACCTATTTACTTCAGCGATAGTAAATAAAACACAATCACAAATATTTTGATTAGCGTCACGTCTGCAGCCTTCCCGTACACCCAGTGTTGCCACAACTCACAAGGTAAAAATGTTGTGTACCAACACTACCGAAAAATTGTACCAGATTTAACACCAAATGTACCAAACTTAAAAGAGCAGAAATTTTAAAATTTAAAATATGGTTAGCCGTATACAATGATCCCTTTTTGCCGATTTTGTGACGAAATTTTTTTCTGTTGTATTGCATATAGAAATTTATAGCTTAACATTACATTATATCTCGCTTTACCTTAGTAATAATAATAATGAAAAACAAAATAAAACTTATATAGTATATATAGTATATAGTTAAAAAAACAAAAATTACAGTTCAAAGACAATATACAGGGTGTTTCTTAATAACATGCTAATATTTAAGGAGGTTATTCTAGGGTCCATTTTGAGAAAAAAACTTCATATGAACATATGTTTTAAAGGTCTTAACTTTTGAACTACAGGGTGCTAAAGTTTTAGGAAAAAATTGTAAGGCCCTATAACTTATAGGGCCTTACAAACGATTGTTATTTCTATTTTTGACTAAAACTGACAATCGGGTCGTTAAAGGAAAGGTATAGTTGTTAAATGACGACAAACAGAATCGTTTTAGAGAAATACTATATAAAAGTTTTAGTGCAAATTAGAGAAAACAATTACTGAATGCATTTTATCAAGTAGCTTTAGGTGTGTCATTTTAAGTAAAGAAAAGAAATAAAAAACTAATAGACCACCAACACCACAAAACAACAACTTTAGTATAATTTAGATGATTTTTTTGTTGGCTTAAAATGATACATACTTGATAAAATGCGTTGAGTGATTGTATACTTGTTTGATTTAAAGTATAGTCTATTCTTTTTTCGTAACATAAATTCTACGTCCGAATTTATGATCAAAAGCACCTAAAAGTTAACAGCAAAAAGATTATGTTCCGAAGTATCAAGTCGAAGTGGCGTAGCATTTTGTCTTTAAGGCCCTATATAACTTTTTCAGTAATCACTTTTTACTAAGGCATTGCTACGTTTAGTCAGTCTACTTTGACCCACGAAGCTATGCCCATTACTTACGGGACACCCTTTCTAATGGTTCAATAGACAGCACATAATGTTAGCCAATCCTGGAGTTAAAATTTTGTCTGTGGCCGCAGTTGGCCCTGCTGCCCTCTAGTAAGTAATATTTTAAAACAACCCTCCTGTTGTCAACTTCCAAGCCTAGCTCTACCCATCTGATGAAATATAATTTATAATTTGATCTCTTTTTTTTTAACTAACAAAATGCGCACAAAACCCGTTCTACAGTGCCATCAAAAACCACTAAAACGAAGCCCACACACTAATTCTTCAAATTTTGCATAATTTATGTTTTGCTTGGTTCGAATGTATTAAACTTGGAAAATACAACTCGAAATAACCTTCCTTTTGAGATTTTTAAGTCTAGTAAAAAATTAACGTGATGAGTACTGTGCCAGTGTCTCGTCAAGTGGATTACATTGAAATTACTGTTTGTGCTAAAACCAGAAAGAAAACCTGTTCTGTTGACGAAACTGAAAAGTGTTCTAAACAGATAGGTACTGATAAGTTTCACACTTGGGTGTTTATGTGACTGCCACGACTACGCGAAAGCAACAATTTTCCCTTTTCTAAATTTGAAACGTTTCTTAATTTTAATGGTAAATCGTAAAGATAAAGTTTTCCTCGCTAGCAAATGATAAGTTTGTTTGTGTACTATCATAGTCTAATGAACTATCGTGGTTTGTTTTTGGACTCTTTTCAATTACCTGCTATAGCGGTGAAATTAGAAGGAAGAACGCGCGCTAAATTTTTATCATATTTATATTTCTTTTTTATTCAAAATTTATGAAACAAAAACGAACTTAATAATGGTTGTTTTTTCCTTTAGTCTTAAGTGTCGTTTGTCGGTGTGCATCTGTTGCACGGGTCAACGCAGACGGCGGTCTTAAATATATAATACCCAAAATTATGAATGACAATGCATCATACCAAGGAAGTTTTTACACTGGCCATATTATGTGATTTCCTTACATCCTTACTTTTATCGATTGTTGGAAAGTTTTAAAAATTCTCCTCTTTTCTATTTAGATATTAAAAAATTCAATAATTAAAGGTTGGTAACGATGATGAGTTGTTACTATTGTTATAGGTGCTGGCAGCACTGATCTCGTTTGATCGACATGCCACCATCCCTTTTTACCTTATTACCGGGTATTTACTAATCTGAGTTTCAGGCTTAGCCATGCCAGGTTTTAGCAGTGCTGGTACGTTCAAAATATATATCGGGAACCTCGCCGAGAAAACTAAAGTCAGTGATATCAAACCCCTGTTCGATAAATACGGGAAGGTTGTGGAATGCGACGTTGCCAAGAATTACGGGTTCGTACGTATGGAGAACGAATCTGAAGGACGCGATTCGATACAAAATTTAAACGGATACATGGTCAACGGGCAACCCATCAACTGCGTAGCTGCCAGGAGCCGCAACACACCCCCAATACCCACGACAAAGATATTCGTGGGAAACTTGACTGAAAACACGAAGGCCCCACAAGTACGCGAATTGTTCAAAAAGTTTGGCACCGTGGTGGAGTGCGACATTGTACGAAACTACGGGTTCGTGCATCTACAATCGTCGGGCGATGTGAACGAAGCGATCAAAGAGCTGAACGGCACCCTGGTGGACGGGCAGCTCATGGAGGTGCAGCTATCGACGAGTCGCGTACGGCAACGGCCGGGCATGGGTGGCCCCTACCCGCCACCACCACCTCCACCGTTCCTGCGCGACCGAATGATGGACCGCTTTGGGGTAGGGGCACTATACAATTTATTTGTATTTGTCACCCACATTTTTACCCCTCACCTATTTGGACTCCATTCATCCTGTATGTTTCCACTATAAATTGGATCAAATATGATAATAATCTTTAATTTATATAATGAATGCATTTGTTATGGTTTAATATACAAAATTCCATGTATGCATGAAGAAATGCCTAAGGAAGTGTGTGGTTTCGCCGAGATTACCTCACTGTTGCAGTTTGTGGTATACCACTAGAAGGAAAGTTCCTGAGCACTTCTTTCTATTATGTTAAATCAAACAAAAAATTTCTTTTTTTCATAATTGATTTTTCCATTTCTAGTGCATTCATATTGTTTTTCAGGGTTTTCACTTTACAAACAAAAAAAAAGAAAGATCACAATTTGAAATGTTCCATTTGCAATCATTTTTATGTAAAATACTATCCATTGACAAGCAATAATTTTGAGCCACTATCAAACTTGAATGAGTGTATTTCATCCAACAAGACTAAATTCCATGTCACCAAAAACAATCTTCCCCGTAGTTTATTTTAATTTAGTTCATAAAATAATATTAGTTTAAATAACAGGATGGCTATGATAGCTACTACTACAGAAGATATGGTGACTCACGAGACTTGTACGAACGCCACTATTCAGACTTGCCTGCATGTTGCGACATTGGCTTGCGAGGTGGCCGGGGTGACATCTTGCCTCCCCCATTACCCCCACGCAGGGAGCCGCTTTTCTCTATGCCTTCAATCGGTGTTCGTGGACCACCCTCTGGCAGTTTGAGTAGTGGCATGAGAGATTCCAGTTTTGGCCGCATAGCAGCGATTACGGTATCTTTAGTCGCAGGTCACCACTACCATCCAGTGGAATGCAGGGCTCTCGAGTAAGCCGCATGTATGAAGATTTCAGCAGGGATTCATTTGAGGACAGACGGTGAGTTTTATTTTAATTATCATTACCTGCCAAACAGCCACATAAGTAATGGACACTAAATTAACCAAAATAATAAAAGTTTTTTTTTTGTTGCTTTATTGAACTGATGATTGCTCTTTTTCAGACCTGGCCTTCGAGGTCCTTTTCCTTCAAGGCGGTATGCTCCTTATTGAAAAGTACAAGAATATCATCCAACCTAACCAGTTGCGCTACAGCTATATGGGTGGGAGAAGTTTTATGTTTAAACTTTCTTACTAAGTTCTTAATTAGAATTTATTCCTGTGTTTTAAGATTCAAAGTATTTTTTTAAATTCACTGATATCACAACCTTGTATTTAGAGGTAGTTTTGTGATAGTGTAATCGTCTTTATTTTATAATGTAAAAGCAATTAAATGTTTTGTAGTAAAACAGTTTTTGTAATGATTTAATATTTGTTTTAATATTGAAGTATTTCATCAATCTTAGAATAGTCAAGAAGTGGTCTTGCACTTACAAATAAAATAACTTGAGAGCCAAAAATAAAATAACTTGAGAGCCAAATGTAATTTTATGGTAACTAATAAAATATATGGAAGAGTTTTTAGTATAAATGCAACAATTACAATTTTAAGTGTCAATGGAGTGATAGCCAAATTACCTATAAGATTATAAACGAGAAATGAAAGTTTAGAATTCAGATTTCAAAATATTAATTCAAGCCATCATGAATTTCTCATGTAACTGTAGTGGTCACATTTTTAAAATGTCTGTTGTTGTTTTTCAAAGCTTCAGAAAAATCTTAGACAGGCTTCTCTTATTTGGACGTTCAATATAATTATATTAGATATTAATTCTTACATTACTGCATTTGCGAAATGGAAATTTTATAATTAAGACGTACAGTTCACCTACTGTAGCATAGGCAATCCTCCATTCCATCCATACTTTTGCTATTGTTACAGCACGTGACGCCAACAAAAATTATGCCTTGATAATCAGCTGCTCGGATCTTAACTTGTCCCGAGTCCAAAAAACTTTTGTACAATTGCAAATATTTAGAATTGACATTTTCTACAGTAGCCAACCAAAGTCTAAATTCGTCAGCCAAAAAATTGGAAGTGGGAGTAGGTGTAGCTCCATCTTCTCACCCATTGCCCCAGACTAATAGTACTGAGGCACCAGCATCCCAATTCCGGAGCCAGAGGAACTACTACAGCGCGGTACAAACCCCTGGTAGTTCTACTTTACTCTGATATCTTGCTGTCAATATTAGTTATTGTGTAGTGAAGAATATTCTAATACTTGCAAGCACTTTTTAGAACTTCCCCGCACTTTTTAATGCTTTAAGCACACTGGAGTACTCTAAGCATTTTTGAATGCTTGGAAGCACTTGGCAAGTGCTTTAAGCATTTCTGAGTGCTTAGAGCAATTTTGAGTGCTTTAAGCATTTTCCAAATTAAATTCCAATTACTTTCGTAGTGCTTGGTATTCGGTAATTGCGAAAGTTAATTACTTTCATCAGTGCTTGGTAATTTCAATTACTTTTATTTATCAGAGTGCTTAGTGCTTAGATATTGCAAGCATTGAAGTTCAGTGCTTAAGGCTCGGTGCTCGAAGCACGCTACCTCAGTGCTTTGCCCAGCTCTGCACACATTCTATATCAATGGTTTTCACGAGTATGAGTTTTTATATGTTTTTGTAAGTTACTCTTCGTTATACTTCTATAATCACATATGGTACATTTAAAAGGTTTTTCACCTGTATGAGTTTTTACATGATTTTGTAAATCACTGTTCCGTATAGTTTTAAATGCACACAAATTACATTTAAATGGCCTTTCACCAGTATGCGTTATCATATGTCTTTTCAAAGTACCCGTTTCTATGCATGTATAATCACACAAATTACATTTAACAGGCCTTTCACCAGTATGCGTTTTCATATGATTCTTCAAGGTACTGCTCTCTATGCATGTATAATCACATCCATTACATTTAAAAGGTTTTTCACCAGTATGAGTTTTCATATGTCTTTGCAAGTGACCCTTCGTTATACATCTATAATCACATATACTACACTTAAAAGGTTTTTCACCACTATGAGTTTTTGTATGTCTTTGTAAGTTACCCTTCGTTATACATTTATAATCACATATGTTACACTTAAAAGGTTTTTCACCAGTGTGACTTCTCATATGTAATCGTAAGCTGTCCATCCTTGTACATCTGTAATTACATACATCACACTTAAAAGGCTTTTCACCAGTATGAATTCTGACATGCGTTTTTAAACTACCTTTCTGTACACATCTGTAACCACATACATTACACTTAAAAGGTTTTTCACCAGTATGACTCTTCATATGAGCTTTAAAGTTATTCTTTTTTCCACATCTATAACCACATACGTTGCATTTACAAAGTTTTTCACCAGTATGAGTTTGTGTATGGTTTTGTAAGCTACTTTTTCTTATACAACTATAATCACATAAAGTACATTTAAAAGGTTTTTCGCCAGTATGAATTTTCACATGTTTTTGTAAATCACCTTTCCGTATACATCTATAATCACAAACACTACATTCAAACAACTTTCCTTCTGTACGTGTTTCACTCTTTATATCCAGCTCCTCGCTCACTAATGGCTCAAACTTCATGTAAATATCATCCATGTCCCTCTTCATATCACATTTCAAATCACCAGCTTCAGACTTGGTTTGGAGGTCCAACGATTGAATGTTGGTGTTTTCATGTTTCACTGCAATTAAATAAATGCTTGCTTTAATAATGTTGTCACGAAAGCGATATGTCATATAAACGGTATGAACAATCGAACTAGAGTAGCTTAAAAAAGTTTTCAAGACACCTTTTATGTACAGGTTTGCATCCCTATTATTGACACCACCACAGTGGAATCCAATTTTGAAAATTTGAATACGTCTTGTAAAGGCTGTAGTGTACTAGAACTTATTTAAAAGCCCTCATACTTGAAATGTGTTTTTTTTAATTGTATCATTATTAACTTTATTGTTTCGACAACATTTCCAGCAAATAAAGTAGAGACCTGCACACATCACCCACTGTCCTTATCTCCCACCGGTAACTATAACTGTTTTTTGGACCATAAGTCCCACCGTCGGCTTTGGTGGGTTTTGACCACAATTGCTACCGTGCCCATAATTCCCACCCTTGATTTTGATCATATATCCAACCGTATTCGTAAGTCCCACCGTCAGGTTTGGTGGGCTTTGATGACCCACTGATGCTTGCTCGTTCTAGTACATAAAACATCTGTCACGACCTTATGCAGACAAATATAAATGAGCAACTTGGCCAGGCCGCAACCGAATTTCAAAAGCAAAAGGTGAGTATATATATAATGCAGCTCTACAGGTCTTGTAGACCCATGGCTTATGGTGAGTAAGAATATGCAAAAATATACAGGGTATTCTATTAAAAAAAACAAGTTTGTCACGCCACTCTTTAATGGAACCTCTGTACAATTAAAAATTAATTTAAAATGTGATTCATTGGATCCCCTACAATGTTTATTCAAAATTCTTTCTGTATTTTATATTACAAGAGATATCAACCACATCGGCATTGTTGGCACGCCCTGTATAACACACATTGTGTATGCATTAACTAATTGTAACATCGCTATTCATTGTGGACTTTTAAACAACAAAGTCTGTGAAGAAACTGCAAATAATTACATAATTATGTACAGTTTCTGTGGTTCATTTTTTGTTTTTCACTTACCAACAGAATGCTCCACAAATCCACCGTGTGAATGCGGTTCAGAACGTGGAAATTCTTTCTTGATTTCATTTGGATGGAAAGGCTCGGATTCGGGATCAACAATAGCAGGTAACAAGACTTCGCTTGTGACGTCAGGTTTTACTTCATCTTCCATCTCCAATTTTAAATTCGTACCGGTATATGCACTACCTATAAAACATTCAAAATTGATGTTAATGTTGTTGCGACATGCAAGCTGTTAGACAAAGACAGTCTGTGTTGTTGTGTTCATTTCGAATAATGAGTTGCAAAAGTTGTGAAGTCTGTTTTTATCGAAGTACGTAGTCATGATTTCATGCAAATTTTCGAATTTGAGATTTTAACGGAAATACAGGTTTTCATTTTAAACAAATTTTAATCGTAATAGGTCTTTAGGCCGTTCTATTGGCTTTCCAACAAAAAAAAGTTGATCGCCGTAGCTCAATTTAGAGCCGAGATGTATCCGCGTAAAGGTTCGGTTTTGAGAGCTTCATTCAAGAGCGAGGGCTAAATCGTCACCGAGTTTGGAAGCGTTTTGTTTATAAATGTAAATTTCCGGTTTTAGCAAATTTTTTTTCCCCAAACAAAACGTTTTGCTCGTAAGCACAGCAAAAGGTTTGCGACTTTGACTTTTCGTATAACCCATATTGTCCTGTCCTTTTACGCGTTGAATGGTGTGGGGGCAAAGTTTTCCTAGCTCAATTTTGAACCGAGCGACGAGCAAAAGAAAGAGGTAGCGGCCTTATGTTTAAGCGGTCAAACTAAAATCACATACGGTCGTAAAGGCCTAGGCAAAGACATCCATTCCTCCCGCTCGGATTTTTGATATCGTACGAAAACCACATTGCCCCCCACCCCAACCCGCACATCCTTTCCCTGGATTTCGATGCTATACCCTGCAAAAAAAGTGTCAGAAACGATTTTAGGGTCTTCTCCGGACCCCCGGTGGGGCTGCGAATACCCAAAGTAAAAATAGTTGAACATATCCTGAAGATGGTAAAGTTCGAAACGGGTACTTTCTGGAGCAGTCGATCCCACGTGGGACTTTTATTCAAAGTCGTTCATAAAATCAAACCAAGAGCGTGTAGAAACGGGAGAGATTTTAAATTACGGAAAAAGGCCAAAATCTCAACTTTGATCCTCTGGCGGCGTTAAATTTGTGACGGATTTTTAACTTTTATGGCGGATAGACGGGGGACCCTTCCGTTGTTGATCAGCATTTCACCATGTATTCACAAACTTACAGTTTCTCGTGACGAGTATATATGCTAGTGGTTTCGTAACAGCCATATTCCAAGTTAAAGTGGAAGTGTTGTAAAAATTGAACACAGAAATACTCATGTACGGAGTATAAGCTGTTCATCCGAAGCAATTAGTAGACAAGCCATGCTTGCATTTTTAAAATTTTAATCACTTACCTAATGCATGATCCACAAACTCACCATGTAAGTTTGGCTCAGAAAGAAGAAATTCTTTCATGATTTCATTTGAATGCGAAGCATCAGATGTGGAGTCGACAAAAACAGCTAACGATATTTCACTAGTGATTTCAGGGTTTCCTTCTTCCACCTTCAACCTTAAATTCGTAACAGGATATAATGCTTCCTAAAATTGCCAATATTTATTGCATTTTAATATAGCACTGTACAGGTGACACCCCTAAAGAAAAATTCAGAAATCTAATGTAGAAAACCTTTTAAGTTTGTATAAATTATTCGATTAAAACTTCCTTATCATAAGGTAATTAGTAGTTAACAATGCAATAAGCTCAAACATACAGAATTTGCTGCACTTGAGAACACAGAACGTAAAAGTATGTTGCAAAATTTTAGAAGTTATGTGCAGTCAAGTTACAGTGCTGTTGCGCAAGCGTCCATCGTCAAGCATTGCAGGGCGATAACTACTCCTTCATGTACAGGATGCGTCAACATATTGAACACTCCTTTTGTTAATATACTGATTGATTACTAATTAATAATATAATAGTAATTTACTTGTAATTGTTGCTAAAACTATAAATGGCGTTTTTCAACTTTTTTTAATGGTTGTTAGTAGTAGCAAACTGTGACTTCAAGGACGTTTTTGCTTTAAATGTGCTGCTTTCTCCAATGAATGATGCTAAGTGTTACAATTTACGTGTAAATTGCAACAAATGGTAGAAAATAAAAGCAATGTGCAAATAATGTTTCATTAGTGAAAAAGCAAAATCGGTTAGTATTCTGTTAAAAAATTTGCAATACATTTTTTATGCACCCTGTTTTTGAATTTCTACAGGATTATCTCTAATTTACTGATTGGCTAAATAGGTTGCTTACTACAAGTGAGTATTTAGAGTAGAACTAGAACACGATCTCGTATTTGAAATGTATGTAACATCTAGCTTCAGAATTTGACCAGTTGATATCATATTACAGTTTGTGCCTTTGCACAATTAGATTTTTAAGAATATCACCAACAACCAACGAAACCGAAGGAGAAGTAGTTTGAAATAAGAAAGATATCTAAATAAAATAATTTGCTTTAGAGGAAAAAACTGAATGAATTACTGGTGTAGAATTTTAAATGTGTAGCCCTATACAAATATGCCGTGTATAATTAGATGTAGCAGCACATTTAAAGCAAAACCATCCTTTTTATCACAGTTTTTTATTTTTAAATTTTCACACAAAACAAGTGTGTTGCATCTGATGGCTAAACACTTTGTTTTCCTTCTTATTGTAGTTTCAAATTTCACCGCCAGACGTCAGCTACTTTGTTGGTGATCGCGGATAAAGTTAAAATAAATAAATATTGTTGAAGTAAAAAGTATATTTTAAATATACTCAATAAATATGGACTTCAACCAAGTAAAGCTAGAACTTATAAATAAACCAATTATAGCGTTTGAAACAATTATAAGCAAATTATATTAAATAACTTTAACCATTAACTAATTATCGGGAAATTCACAAAGGGGTTATTTAACATGTTGACTCATCCTGTAGCGTTAAAGCTTGCGCCCCAGTTGCAGCAGTGCAGCCTATTGCACATAACCTCTAAAATTCTGAAATGCAAATGAAAATAATCCAACAAATTGTGAATGTTTGGGTTGCGTTAGCTCTATAATTTTCTATGATATTTCAAGTGTGATCCGACATCTGTAACAAGTACGAGCCGCTACTGAAAGCGAGTTCTATCTAGTATGTTGTGAAGTTCAGAAGTAGTTCAAATGGCACTCCAACCATGGGAGTAGTTGTAATAAATAACAAGCAACAACTGTACATAACCTGTACCATTTGTAAAGTAGGTGTGAAATGGTTTGAATATTTTCACTTATTTAATTTGATATTAAGAAGTAACGTAATATTATTAGGAAATTACAAATTAATAGTTGCAACATTTTTTGCACTAGAATTCCAAATTTTTATGTTATAAGTGAGTCAGTCGTCTTTAATAAGCATCCTAGTACAATCCATTTAAACATTAAACTTTTGTTCGTTTTTGGGTGCATAGTTTGATGATTTGAATGTTTTAACTTTTTAAATATTTCAGGATTTTAAAATTAAAATGGAACAAGTAATAAAACACGAAGCCACAAGTGAAATCTCGTTACATGTTATTGTCGATGAAATCAAGAAAGAATTTCCACATTTTGAGTCACCTTTATATGGAGATTGTGTAGAGCACGGTGTTGGTAAGTGAATAAAACCAGAATGCCGATGTTTGAATTCATGAAAAAAAAATTTACTAAGTTTTACACGAAAGCTTTCTCCAGTATTTACATAAGTTTAGTGTCATGTGGTATAATGACTACTATGCAGTTACACTCCCAAGTTCCAATTCCCAACAGTCTCTCTGTTGATGCGTAAAGCAAATATGATAAGTAACAAATTATTAAAGTTTAAGTATTAAAATTATTAAGGGAAAGTCCACGGGAAGTGTTTCTCCCATCTTTAGAATTGTTATAAGAATAATTACTTATTTGCCAAGTTACTTTATTTTGTTATAAGCCAAAGCACAGTTTTAATAACCAGCTTTGGTTTGCTTAAAGTTAAATTCTGTGATGTCTCATTGAAGTTGCTATAGTATACTTGATCTGAGTATATTATGTGTGTTTTCAACGATTAATTCGTGGCCTTTTTTATACCCCATACTCTGAAATTGCATGTACGATTTTTTTTCCTGTGTAAAGAAATAAATATTATTTTTGCAAAAAGTACTTTCCCAGATATGACAATTTATCAACTTTTGTGTATGTGTTTGTGTGTTTGTGTTTATGATAATATTATTAAAGCAAGCATTATTTGATTACAGTGAAACACGAAGGTACTGGCATTCAGTTGTTAGACCTAAAAATGAAATCAGAAGTTCCTGAGCTGAAATGTCACATCAAGAGTGATAATGATGATATTTACATAAAGTGTGAGCCATTGGTGACTGAGGAGCTGCATATAAAAAATGAAACTTGTACGGGAGAAACACCTTTTAATTGTAGCATATGCGATTATAGGTGTGCAGTGAAGATAAACTTACAAAACCATATGAAAATTCATACTGGTGAGAAACCTTTTAAATGTAATGTATGTGATTACAGATCTACAGTAAATAGTAACTTACAATCACATATGAAAACTCATTCTGCTGAAAAACCTTTTAAATGTAATGTATGTGATTATAGATCTCGGGTGAAAGGTAACTTACGTAAACATATGAAAACTCATTCTGATGAAAAACCTTTTAAATGTAATTTATGTGATTATACATCTAGAGTGAAGTGTAACTTACAAACACATATGAATAGTCATATTGGTGAAACACCTTTTAAATGCAATGTATGTAATTATTCATGTACACGTCAGAGTGACATAGTAAGACATATGAAAACTCATACCTGTGAAAAACCCTTTAAATGTAGCATATGTGATTATAGATTTGCAGCAAAGTGTAACCTACAAAGACATATGAAAACTCATACTGGTGAAAAACCTTTTAAATGTAATTTATGTGACTATAGATGTATACGGAACAGTCAGTTGCAATGCCACATAAAAACTCATACTGGTGAAAGACCTTTTTTATGTAATGTATGTACTTATAGAAGTACACGGAAGGGTCAGTTACAAAACCATATGAGAACTCATACTGGCGAGAAACCTTTGAAATGCACTTTATGTGATTATTGCTGTATTCAGAATCGTGACTTACAAGACCATCTGAAAACTCATACTGGCGAGAAACCTTTTCGATGTTATTTATGTGAACATAGATGTAGCCGGAAGAAAAGCTTAAAAAATCATTTGAAAACTCATACTGGTGAAAAACCTTTTAAATGTAATTTATGTGATTATAGGTCTGGAGTGAAGTTTAACTTAGAAAGACATATAAAAATTCATACTGATTAATACAATCTTGTCAGCGTTAGAACTTCATATTACCAAAAATAAGGCAACAAAACGAAATATGTGATCGGCAGTTACACTGCTTTGTAGAGTATAGCAGATATAAGCTTGTGTGCTAAATACCTTCTTTTTGTGCAAGAAAATGCAGTCAGAACCCTGTCATTTCAAGCCAGACTTGAGTTTTTCGATCGAGAAATTACTCGTGTCAATTTCCTGATTATGTACGGTCTGTAAATGTTACATTTATATTTATTTGTACAAAAGTCTATTATTTTGTATAAGATTGTAGTTGCACAGCAATGTTATACTTTTACACTAAATTTATACCTCTATATACTTATATTAAAACTGTTTTTCCTGTACATATTTATTGCACTTATTCTTATAATAAAAATTTCTGTAAATAATAAAGGTTTGTTGTAAAATATCAACAAACTCAAATGTTTTCTTATTGTAAATCAATGAAACTATTGGAAGTAAGAACGTTTTGTTTTACTGTAAATCGACAACATTTTAACTAGAAAATTAATTTCTCAACATTTTGACTAAGAATTAGTTCAGCTGGTACCAGGAACACAGCAGTAAGGGACAGATCTTGGAGGAAGTTATAACTTGATTAATTTTATTTTACACTTTTCGAATCAGATTTTGATACATTATATCAGGATCACAGGAGTACAAAAACGTGTTTTAAAAACTGTATTATTGCCCCGAAAACATTTCTCCACAGTTGGATTAAGAATTTTTATTTGGTATCTGGCTAACAGGAGACCAGCAGTGGAGAGATGTTTCGGAAACTTTTTTGTCGTTGCGCAATTACATTGTAGATTTCTAAGAGTATCATGAAATGTGCCACTTTCCATTACGAGGAATATATTATTACGTTATTAACTAGTAACTAGCCGGGAAATTCACAAACGGGTTTTTTAATATGTTGACGCATGCTGTACATGAAGTAGTTCAATTACCAACGTATAATTCTTGTCGGGCGCCTGCGCAGCAGCAACTAACGCCACTGCTGCACAAAACCTCTAAAATTCTTAAATGCATGTGAAAATCTTGCAACAAATTCTGTATGTTTGGGTTTATTACACTATTAATTAATAGTTGCTTTATAACAAGAAAGATTTTGTTAAAAAATGTATACAATCTGTTAGAGTTTTGTTTTTACATTAGTTTTCTGAGTTATCCTACCAGATGGGAGTCACCTGTACAGTGCTTTCTTTATACAATAAATATAGGAAGTATAATATATCCTGGTACCAATTTAAAGCTAAATATGGAAAAAGGAATCCCCGAAGTCACTAACGAAGTTTCGATATCTGCTAATGTTGATTTCACATACGATGCTTCGCATCCAAATGAAATCAAGAAAGAATTTCCACTTTCCGAGCAAAATTTGCATGATGGGTTTGGGTATCATGCATTAGGTAAGTGATTAGAATTAAAAAATGTAAGCACAGCTTTACAAATTGCTAACGATGAATAGCTCATAATCCTTAAATGGGTATTTAAAATTTCTATGTGTTGGCGGTCATTTTTGTAGACAACCGTGAAATGCTTTACTACTTCCACTTTTACTTGAAATATGGCTGTTACCAAACCAATGTCGGGATACATAATGAAAAGCTGGCCAACAACGTAAAAGTTCTTTAAAGTTTTATTTTAAATTGTATGCATTAAAACCCGTTAAAAGAAAACCAAAGTATTACATACTTTTAGCACCATCACAATGTAACAACTCCTTTTTCGAATATTACAAAAAACCCACCACAGAATACACTTTTGCAACTCCATATTTGAAATGAACACAAGCTGTCTTTGTCTAACAGCTTACTTGCCGCCGCCAATGTAAAGTATAAATTTTAAATGTTTTATAGGTAGCGGCACGAATTTAAAATTGGAGATGAAAGATGAAGTAAAACCCGACCTCACTAGTGAAGTCTCCTTGTCTGCTATTGTGGAACTCAAATCTGAGAATGAAATCAAAAAAGAATTTCCCCTTTCTGAATCACATTCACATGGTAGGTTTACATAATTATTTACAGTTTTTTAAAGGTAGTTTACCGAAAAGCAGTGATGAGTAGCGATGCGCTGATGAATGTTGTGCTGGTGGATTTCTCCTTTACTATTTAAAATAAAGGAAAACGTTTCAAATCAAAGTTTTTTGGGACTAAGAGAAACTTATTTTGAAATTATTTTCAATTATATAAGAGCGTTGTAGCATTGCCAAGTTATTTCAGTATTTTTTTTTAATGTTGGCACGCGTAGGCACTCTTTTCAATACAATAAATTATGTGGATTGTTTAGAATAATCAAGATTTGTAAAAAGCTAATTTTTTACATGCATTGCAGCAATGTTCGTAGTTGTTTCTTGCCTTGTTTTTCATTTTTTTTTGCTAGTCACTATGAATTTTTCTTAAACGGCACTAAACTGGTCCTCGAACTAGGCAACTTTTTCCTCTTTTAATGGACCTTCTATCTCTTACCGTTTTCGAGTTCCCAATGGCGAGCAGAACGAAAGTTTACACCCTTTACACATAGTCTTCCACTCATTTGTTGTTGTGATGTTCTTTTGTTTGAAAGTACGATTGTAGTCGGCCACAGTGCTAAAAATTGCTAATACCATCGAATAATTGAATTTTATGGATTTATTACCCCTACCAAATTTTATTCATTTATCTTAATAAATAACGAAATAAGGAGGGGTGAACCAGGTTTCGTTTACACCCTGTATCTTATGCAGTAGTTATGTATGTTCTATGGTGGATTAAATAAATTGATGTGATTTAATTAAAGCAAGCGTTATTTAATTACAGTCAAACACAAAAATAGCAACATTCAATCGTTGGACCTCTACCTAAAATCAGAAGTTTCTGATGTGAAATGTGGTATCGAGAGTGATAATGATGATATCTACATAAAGTTTGAGCAATTGGTGAGTGAGGAGCTGGATATAAAAAACGAAACTGATACTGCTGAAAAACCTTTTAAATGTAATGTTTGTGATTATACTTGCAAACAGAACGTTAACTTAGAACAACATATGAAACCTCATAATGGCAAAAAACGTTTTAAATGTAACGAATGTGATTACATTGGCATACGGAAAAGTGCATTACAAAGACATATAAAAACTCACACTGGTGAGAAACCTTTTAAATGTAATATATGTGATTTTGGATGTATAGAGAAGTATGTCTTACGAAGACATATGAAAACTCATACTGGCGAAAAGCCTTTTAAATGTAAGGAATGTGATTACATATGCGTACGAAAAAGTTCATTACAAAGACATGTGAAAACTCATACTGGTGAAAAACCTTTTAAATGTAATGCATGCATTTATAGATGTATAGACAAGGGTAGCTTAGTAAAACATATGAAAGTGCATACTAGTGTTAAATCTTATACATGCAATTTTTGTGATTATAGATGTACACTGAAAAATAACTTAGAAACTCATTTAAAAATTCATACTGGCGAAAAACCTTTTAAATGTTATGTATGTGATTATAGATGTATACGTAAGAGTCAGTTAAAAGATCATATAAAAACACATACTGGTGTGAAACCTTTTAAATGTGAATTATGTGGTTATAGATGCGTCCGGAAAAGTGGCTTAAAAGACCATTTAAAGGCTCATACTGGTGAGAAAGCTTTTACATGTAATTCATGTGATTATACATGCAGAAAGAAAAGTAACTTAAAGAGGCACATGACAACTCATACTGGTGAAGTACCCTTAAAATAAAATATTTGCAATTATATATGAATTAATCCAAGTGGGTGTGTCTGTGTATGGTCGGTCCCTCTGCTCGCACGAACATTGGGCGACACGGTCGCAGCAAGGCGCTGTTTTTGAAGCGGTTGGAAAGCTACTTCTGTATTAAATTATATCTAATAGACGGTGGTTTCGTGATGCCCATGTTTATTTCAATTTTCGTATGGAAATCTAAACAGCGGCTAATATTTAATTATTTAATAAATAAACGATAACAAAAAATCACAATAGATAAATGCTTGCACGTATTTAACAAGAAACTCTAAATACCCACCTGTAGAAAAATGCTCCATAATGGGTGCCGTATCTTATGTGATGCAGCAGGAACCAATCAGCAATTAGAGTTGTCGCTGTATGTGGAAAAGGTTGTCACTACTGTTGTATGTTACTCGTGAACAATTATTTATTAATCATACAAAACAGAACAGATAAATGGAAAATAATGGCCATGACATTTCTGATTTTTATTTTACACCTTGATTACTACAATTTATTATCAACATAACAGACTTGCTTGTGTTAACTTCCTAGTTTAAAATCTGCGAATTTTTATAATTGTTACTGTAAAATAATTTGTACAAAAAGTATTTTTTTTAATAAGATCGTAATAGTATAGCAATGTCTGCATCTTGTTAGTTAAATAATGATTTACACTGAACTTGGAACTATTTTGAAAATGTGTACTAATAATACTTATGTAAACTGTTTTACTTATTTTATTGTAAATAAAACAATTCTTAACTTTAACAGGTTTTTTATGTTAGCCTTATACACTGTTTGCGGTTATAAAAAAACACAAGTTGCACTAACATTACTGTTTCCTACCTTTTTTGAAAGTGTCAGTTCTACGCCAATTCAGGTAGTTCGCCAATGTATAGGGGTCCCCTTTAACGTTGGTGTCTTCTTTACAGGTTGCAAAATCTGTCTTTTTTATCACTTAAAAGACCACGAGGAAAGCACACACCTTTTTGCACTAATGGTTATTGATAACAACAACTTTTTGTTTTTTACCGAAAAAATGGCACACTTCCTTTGGTAAGACAGGTGTGCCAGTGCCACTTCAAAAAATCTTTAAATAAACGTTGAATACATATTTCGACGTGTTTACACGTCATCATCAAGGCAAGATTAAAAGTAAACAGTAAACAATTGCTATAGGAACAATAAATCTTCATAACGTGATCTTGGTTTTCTATATCTGCGTCCAGCTGACATGATTTGATTTTGTTTTACTTATGCCTATTTCTTACATAGTAAATAAACAAACAAATTTTATTGTTGTATTTTGTATTCTTGAAATAATCTTGTCAATACAAATAAAGCTTTAAACTTCCTGCATAGTAACAGATCGTGCCAGTTTGACAGAAAAAATCCTCGCGCCTGATGCTCGGGTTTTCAGTTGTCCCACTACACTCCTTGTTACTATGCAACTGTGTGATAATTGGAAATTCCAAAGCTCTTACAATATTACTACCGAGCATATATAAATAAACACTATAAAGCTATCGTTTTAGCAGAAACAGTTGTAGGTAAGGCTTGGCCATGGAAATCAAAATGGTTGTTGACACAATATATACGATATTTCTACATTATGGTTAGGTTTTTTCTAGTTTGTTTACAGAAGTTTTTTTATTGTAAAGAATACAGCTGGTTTGTTGAAAAATAAAAATTGTTAGATTTTTATGAATAGTTACTTGCATTTAAAAGCTGACCAAAGGTAACAAAAAGTAATCCGAAAAATTCTCTTTATTCCGGATTTTCTGATTTAGCCACAAATTTTAATATTTAGTTTGAGTAATAGATGGCGTCTGCATTAGATTTTATTGACTATATTGTTTAACAGTGTATTGGAATGTTAGATGTATGTGAATCTGGTTTTTTATGCTCAAGAGGACCACTGCACTCTGTATTACTTTTAAACTTTTTAATAAACGACTGGAGCCAGCCAACCAAGAAAAACAGAGCCGGTGTGATGTGCAAACAACCAACACTTTTTAGATTTCCTTTTTTTTGGGTTGCATTATATAACACTGAAAAATTATTTTTCATGAGTTTTCATGTGTCTTTGCAAGTGACACTTCTGTGTAGATCTGTAACCACACACATTGCACTTAAAAGGTTTTTCACCTATATGTATTTTCATATGTTTTCGTAGGGTATCACTTCGTATACTTACATAATTACATACACTACAATTAAAAGTTTTCTCTCCTGTATGAATCCTTATATGTTGTTGTAAATTGCTCTTTTGTATACATCTATAATCACATACAGTACATTTTAAAGACTTTACACCTGTATGAATTTTCATATGTTGTTGTAGTCGACTGTTCGATATACTTCCATAATCACATACATTACACTGAAAAGGTTTTTCTCCAGTATGACCTTTCACATGCTGTTTTAAGATGCTCTTCCGTACACATCTGTAACCACACACACTACATTTAAAAGGTTTTTCACCGGTATGGGTTTTTATATGATTCTGTAAGTGACTCTTCTGTATACATCTGTAATCACACACATTACACTGAAAAGGTTTTTCGCCTGTATGTGTTTTCACATGTTTTTGTAAGCTATCACGTCGTATACATCTGTAATCACACACACTACATTTGAAAGTTTTCTCTCCTGTATGAATCTTCATATGTTGCTGTAAGCTACCCTTCTGTATAGATCTAAAATCACATACAGCGCATTTGAAAGATTTTTCACCGGTATGAACTTTAACATGTCTTCGTAATTGACTGTTGGTTGTACAACTGTAATCACACATGTTGCACTTAAAAGATTTTTCACCTGTATGCGTTTTCATGTGTGTTTGCAAGTTGTTCTTCCGTATACATCTATAAGCACATACACTGCATTTTAAAGGTTTTTCACCACTATGTTTTAAAATATGCCGTTGTAGCTTACTCTTGTTTATACCTTTATAATCACATATATTACATTGAAAATGTTGTGCTCGGGTATGATTATTGAGATGCCGCTGCAAGTTTTTCTTCGATACAAATTTATTATTGCATAAAGCACAATAAACAGGTTCAACTTGAAAAGAGCCTGTTGCTGCTTCATCCACAAAACTCTCGTCAATTTCATTTTTTATATAAAACTCCTCGCTTTTCAATGGCTCAAGCGTCATACCAGATTTAAGATCAGGAACTTCAGCTTTTATTTTGAGGTCCAATGATTGAATGCTGCTGGTATCTTCGTGTTTCACTAAAAATTATTTAACTTTAATAAAACTAGTTTGATAATAATTAATGTAAAATTAGCTAGCAATGAGGAAGCATAGTGTATAAGGCTTGGGAAGTATCTCTGAAGTAATTTCAAAATAAATACATGAGTAGCCGCTGGTACATGCAAAATACCTATAAAGTGATGGAGATGCGTGCAAAATATTAGGGAAGTATGTGAAGTATTTGTGAGGCATATCAGTTCCATACGTTTGCTGCCAATGCCCTATTTAAATACTATTTTTATGTGTAATATGGCCCAGAACAGCCCCATACTAATTTGCACCACTGTGCAGCACGGGTTCTATGTGTCCGTAAGATTGCTACGATTTTTTTACGTCGGGTGATGTAAAGACTGCAAGCGGTGAGCTTGTTATAGGGGCGTATTAATCTTGTTGGTAGTCATTACAATTAGACACGGCAGAACGGGGCTCATATGTCCCGTATTGCATTTATGGATCTAGTGAAACGTTATACCATTTACTTGAATTGCATAAGCTACAATACGACTTCGCTGTTCACTGCTTATGAATACGTCCAAATGTATAGACAAAACCTATGCCGAACACATGTACAAATTCTTTAGTTAGTTACGTTATGGGGCACATATGACTTGAAAATTACTTGATTTATTGTAAATACATTATAGGCAGAGTACCTACCCTTCATAGCTTTCCACACAGAAGGCTTATTTATTACCCCACAGCACAGCAAACGTATTAATGAAAAAATGGTCTTTTACTATTTTAAATAATTACTTTATTTTATGAATCGCTTCAATTTAGCTTGAAGACAATCTAGCACAAGATAGCAGTGTGCTAACCATTCATTTAGTAACCAGGTCCGGGTTCGAACTAGTTATAGGCGTTAGTGATCAGTGATTACTTACCAGCAGCATGCTTCCCAAAATCACCATGCGAGTGAGGCTCAGAAAGCGAAAATTCTTCTTTGACATCCTCTAGTTGGGGATCAACTGGTGTGGAATCGAGAATAGCTGCTAATATAATTTCCCTTGCGACTTCAGCTTTTACTTCTTCTTCCATCTTCGATTTCAAATCCCTAGCAGTAGATATGTCCTAAAACGTTTGAAATTTCTGTTTGTTACATGTACATACTTCACAATATGGAACTTTTAACAAGCAAAGGGGGAGAACTAGCGTACAAATCTTTAAACTGAAACTTCTTTGTGATGTCGTGACCGAAAATATTTATACTACTTCCGTTTCCCTTGAAGACTGTTGTAGGTTATGTATAGTTTTTCAACTCAATAAATCAGTTGTGTCATTTGAACTACTTCATGTACAGGATAACTCGATATGAATAAATAAATTAAAACTGTTCCCTTTAAGTCTGACGCTGATAAACTGATATATTGGTCCAAGATGCGGTAAACATTTGAGTAACCTTCAAGGTGCACTTGTATTATATTACGTGTCTATGACTATATGACAAAAACAACACATCTTTTGACTATAAGTGGCAGCATTAATTATTCGGGGTGCTCAAGTTACACTAAAACCTTTGATGATGGCATGTAAACATGTCGAAATACGTAGAAGTTTAAATAAATAAATATTGTTAAAGTAATAAAGGATTTTATTCAAACTTAATATAACCCTCAACTAATTTAAGCTAGAACTTATAAATTCCAGTAATGTATTTGAGCTATAACAAAGTAGAAACTTAAATGAATAACTGATGTACAATTTTAAACATATCATTAGATAATGCAACACATTCGAAGTGAATACGTGCTTGGAAGTCACAATTAGTAAGTCCTAACTACAACTGATAGATATATATTTAAAAAACACTAGTTGCAGTTCTTGAAAGAATAGACCAGAGAAGTAGGCGGTCCTAAAGTTGGTGCGAAATTTGAAACGGAGTCTATCGAAGTGTAAAAATGATAGGTTCGATCGAACAAATCGGTATTACTCGCTTTATATAAATTTGTTGCAAAAACTTTTGCTTATTACTATAACTAATGATGAAGAGCTCTAATAAAACGCCTTAAATATTGCCTATTTTCCTTTATTAATTAAGTTATTTGTTATTAAAATATTCTACAAAACTTTTGTCTTAGATAGGTTCAACTGTCACGTTAAAGTTAAACATAACCTATAACATAACGAAAATAAATTGCGTATTGGTGATTCCGTGTCAGTGTTTTTGAGGGTATTATAAATGTCTACGGGAAAACATGCAATTACTTTGTCAAGCATTATCCAAAAGTGAGGTTACGTTTGCGTCATTCGCGACGTACGTTAAAAAAATTAGAAAGAGATAGTAGCGACTGAGCCTCGCCTTTTAGACGTTTACTTCACCAGTCTATTGCAAGTTACATTAATAGGTAGTTACTAATCAGGATTTTTACACAAATGGTTATGCACCATGTTAATGTTGACTCATTCTGTACATATAGTAGTTCAAATATCCCGTTACAATTATTAGCAAGCGTTGCTGCGCTGAAAACGATTAACAGCTGGTCATAGTCAAAGGTTTATTTTCTGTAGTAATAGGTTGCAGGTGAGTGTATAACATATTACGATTCTCATAAATCTGAATTATACACGAAAATCGTGCAACAAATTCTAACTGTTTGGGCTTATTACATAATTACTAATAATTACCGAATTACAAGGAAGTTTAATGTAATAATTTATACAAACTATAAGGTTTTTGTGCATTAGTTGCATTAGGGGTGAGAACTTAGCTGCGGTGCGCTTTTAAGCGTTCTGTATAGTGCTATATAAATTATTAGATGCAACAAATATAGGCACGTTTTAAATGTTTTAGGAAGTATATACAATTCTGGTACGAATTTAAAATTGAAGATGGACGAAGAAAACATCGAAATCACTAGCCAACAATCGTTATTCGCTATTGTCAATTCTACATCTGATGCTTCCCATCCACATGAAATCAAGGAAGAATTTTCACTTTCGGAGCCATTTTTGCTTGGTGGGTTTGTGAAGCATGCAAGTAAGTGATTAAAATCGAAAAATGTAAGCACAGCTTGTGCAGTAATTTCTAATGATCCTCCGTACATAATTATTTGTCAAGGTTCGAAATTAAATCAACGATCTCAAGTGCCTAATATGTTGAATAAAGTAGTAATTAAAAAATTTAATTGCATTGAAAGGGCCTTATTTTTAGTGTTCAATACTACAACTGTAAACCTATGTTTTCTTACTATAACAGAAACTTTTAAATATTGGCGCTAGCATTATTTACGACTTCTATATGACGGTGGTCATTTTTTAGACAACTTTTAAATGCTTCCTTCTCTTACCACCTACATTTTTACTAAAATGGCTATGGCTGTTACTAAATCTACCATAATATGTATCGCCACTAATAAAATATAAACAAATTTTAAATGTTTAATAGGTAGTGCGTATGCCGGTACAAATTTAAAATTAGAAATGGAAGAAGAAGTAAAACCTGAAGTCACTAGTGAAGTCTGGTTGCCTGCTTATGTCGATCCAAATACTGTAACTTCTCGTTCAGGTGAAATTAAGAAAGAATTTCCGCATCGTGAATCACATTCACACGGTGGACTTGCGGAGCATGCTGTTGGTAAGTGACTGAAAACAAAAAATGAGCGACAGATAGCCTAAAAGGTCATAATCAATAGCGTTGTAATCAGGCCCTTCTCGCTCCACACTAATTCCGGCACTGGTCGCAAATATTTTCGGTTTTTAGTTTTTTACTGTTATGAGATATTTTAAGTTTTAATTTTTAATAATCTATATAGTATATCCGGATCCCTTTCATCTGTATCAACATTAAGTGGTGAGGGGTCTCCATTACTAGAAACCACATTTTTATACGCGCCCATTATATAAGGCGCAG
This sequence comes from Ctenicera cuprea, assembly GCA_958336395.1. Lineage (NCBI taxonomy): Eukaryota > Metazoa > Arthropoda > Insecta > Coleoptera > Elateridae > Ctenicera > Ctenicera cuprea. The sequence goes on from OY284493.1 coordinate 578,609, forward strand.
AATCGATTGTACATTAGACCGTTATACTTTTCAATGCAGACAAGCAAATTCGCTTCACAGAATATGTTTTTTATGATTTTTAGTGCGTATTTAAAGTTTTTAAAACGTTTAGAACAATCTCCTGGGAATAGGGAAAAGTGCTAAGTTTAATTAGCGTTTACCCCTCTTTCTTTAAGATTTTTTTGCTTTAGCTTTTTTTTACAAGAGTTTTTCTTAAAGTTTTTTTCTGGTTTTGTTTTTTATTGAGATTTTATTTTTTTACACAGCTTATTTATTATTATGTTTGCCGGTACCGATGTCTATGTAGCAGTCGCGTAGGACGGCGCGGGACTTGTTTTCAAAAGATTTCAAATTTTCAAAAAAGTTATCAATAAAATCGTGGGGCGTATCTTACCGGTTTTGCTAGTATTATTTATTTACGTAGGTGTAGAGGGAAGCACTTGTTTAGTTCTATAGGTGTTCATTTACATTTAAATTGTCTGTTTTGGTTTTGATATCTGGATTGCTAGAAATTAATGAAAATAAAAAGGTAACGCCCCAGCAGTGATTTGAGCTTGCGACAGCCTAGCCTTTACAATACGGACTTTGGACCAAAAATTGCTGTAAATACTTTATTTGAAGAGCTATTCAAAATATGCCAAGAATGAAAAATTAATTTTTTTAATTAGAGCTAATTGATCGGCGCAGTCGAAATCACGTAACTTCTGTAAAACTCTTATCAGTTCTTGATTTAAGTCGTCATTTTTTAGAAGAACGGAAGTATACTTCTTACCAATAAATATGACTTATTACTTTCGTGGTAATATTAATAAAGCAAACATTATTTAATTACAGTGAAACACGAAGATACCCGCAGCATGCAATCGTTGGACCTCAAAATAAAATCAGAACCTAATGATTTGAATTGTGGTATCGCGAGCGATAATGATGACATCTACGTAAAGTGTGAGCCTTTAGTGAGTGAGGAGTTACATATTAAAAATGAAACTCATTCAGGAAAAAAATCTTTTAAATGTAATTTTTGTGATTGGAGAAGTATACAGAAGGATGACTTACAAAAACATATGAAAATTCATACTAGTGAAAAACCTTTTACATGTAATGTATGTAATTATAGAAGTCATTGGAAGAGTAACTTACGAGGGCATATGAAAATTCATACTGGTGACAAACCTTTTACATGTAATGTATGTAGTTATAGATGTATACTGAAGAGTAACCTACAAAAACACATGCATATTCATACTGGTGAAAAACCTTTTACATGTCATGTATGTGATTATAGTAGTGTACGGAAAGATACCTTACGAGGACATATGAAAACTCATACTGGTGAAAAACCTTATAAATGTAATGTGTGTGATTATAGATGTACAAAGAATAGTGCTTTAAAAAACCATATGAAAACTCATAATGCTGAAAAACCTTTTCAATGTAATGTATGCGATTATAAATGTATTCTAAAAAGTACATTACAAATTCATATGACAACTCATACTGGTGAAAAACCTTATAAATGCAATGTATGTGATTATACATGCATACTGAAAGGTAACTTACAAACGCATATCAATACTCATACTGGCGAAAAACGTTTTAAATGTAGTGAATGTGACCACAGATCTGCATCAAAGAGTAATTTACAAATTCACTTGAAAGGGCATACTGGTGAAAAACCATTTAAATGTAAATTATGTGATTATAGATGTATAGTGAATAGTGCCTTACAAACACACTTGAAAACTCATACTGGTGAAAAACCTTTTAAATGTAATGTATGTGATTATAAATGCACAGAGAAAAGTAGCTTGAAAAGACATATGAAAACTCATACTGGTGAAAAACCTTTTACATGTAATATCTGTTGTTATAGATGTATATGGAAGGATGATTTAAAAAGACATATGAAAATTCATACTGGGGAAAAACCTTTCAAATGTAATGTATGTGATTATACATGCATACAGAAAGGCAACTTACAAACGCACTTCAAAACTCACACTGGCGAAAAGCATTTTAAATGTAATGTATAGGGAACAAATTTTAACCATGCAACACCTAGTGGAGATAATTTGAATTTAAGCAATGACTTCCACAAATGGTACTATTTTTGACAGCAGTATACGGTTAACGTAGATTAAATCAATTTAGACTTGCAATTTAAATATTTTATTTATGAAAGGTTAACGAAAAGTGTGTAACACCAATTGCTGTGTATACATATGGTTGTCATAGTAAAAAAGGAAAAAACCCTGAAATTCTTTTCACAAATTTCCTATGTCTAAAACTGTGAGTGCATTACTAGAAAATAAATTTAGTGAATTCGAGTTGGTGGTTGATGGCCCGCAAAGCTTGGGAAATAAAATTGCTTTTGGGAAAACCTACTACTGAATTTATGCGTGTTCGCTCGATGCATTTTACAAAACAAGATTTCTTTTCTGCAGGTTAGTATTGAAACTGTTTAAAACCAACCATAGAAAAATCTGTTTGAAAGGTCCTCCGACGTCTTAATTATTTTTAGATAGCCAACTCAGAGACTGAGGCTTCGAAACACTGCTGTTCCAAGTAAAAACTTATCGAAGAGGAAATAAATTGTTCAGTATTGCGAGAAACTAAAACCTGCACGATTAATGGAAAGAAAAAACAAGTTCGAGAAAGTACAAGATGTAGATGTTCCAACTGCAATGTGTTCTCACGACCTAGAAGAAACTGATACTTACTGACAGGTTTAAGATATGTTGTACTATCAATAATATTTAAGTTGTAACTCCAAATACATGTTGATTAATATTTCATAAAACCGTATGTTTGCTTGCGAAAATTTTGAAACCAGTAATAAGGTTCCCTCCTCTGGAGGTATGCCAGCAAAACTTACCAAAATGTTTTTCTGGTTTTAAAGCTGTTCGTATAGTTGTAGACTGTACCGAGCTGCCACTGTCTACTCCAAAGTGTTTATGCTGGAGACTGAAAACGTACTCGCATATCAAAGGCCCATTACTGTTATGGTATGATGTCATAGTTTGCCACGTGTTGGAAGAGCATCCGATTAGGCGATTATACAACCTCCATATTTGGAAAGAAAATCACAATTGTCAAAGGATCAAGCTTTACTAAATATTGAAATAGCTAGGGCGAGAGTTCATAACGAACGCTGCAACCAGCCTATTAAAGTATTCGTTGGTTCACATTATTGTTGAAATATTTACAGTTGTATGTGCTGCCGGAACAACGGGAGCCTGTCATTCGAAATTGCCTCCTTTTTTACGTACAATATTGTTTCCTTTGATTACTTTCGAATATTTCTTTGGAAATACGTTGTTCGAACAGTGTAAAAATTTTGACAGCATTCTTGGGTGCTAATTTTTTCTTCTTTCTCATCTAATTTACTGGTCGGTATTTAGGGTAGAACTAGAGCACTCACTCGTGTTTTAAAATTTAAATTTTTATTTAACATTTTGAATCAGAATTTAGCCAGTATGTTTAATCAGGGTTGAATAAAGAATACCTGTTTTCAGATAAAATATAAATATATTGCATACAAGAAATTCGATTGACGTATTACTAAAACGAAGTGAAAACTAAATGAATAACCAATGTCAATACGTCAATGCGTTACTTCCACGTGTTGACTCTGCTCTTGGCCCATGCGCCTTCCCCGGCTTCTTGGCTTCCTTGGTTGTGCCACGCGCGCACACTGCAGCAGTTAAAAGGCACCAATTACAATCTTAAAACAATTACGAGTAAATTATTATTATACCATGTGTTCAAAAAGTAATTACATAAGGGTTGGCCATGGAAAATAAAATTTCTGTCTTTGCATGCTTTAGAATTTAAACAAACAACACATGATGTTACCTAAAATTGTAGGTTAAGCTGGTAATTTGTTATTTGTAGTGACACTGACAAGAGTGATGACAGTTAAATTCTAAAGCATGCAAAGACAAATTTTATTCTCCATGGCCAACCGTTATGTAATTACTTTTTTAACACACGGTATTATTATCTAGTAACTATTTGGGAAAATTTACAAAACGAGGTATTCAAAATGTGGACGCATCCTGTACATAAAGTAGTTCAACTGCAACACTTATCACGCGCTTGCGCAGCACCGCTAAAACTTACGCCAAGTCCCGATAGGTGCCAAGTTCAAATAACCTCTAAAATTCTCATTGCAGAAGAAAGTCATTATATTTTTTCTACTTAAATTTCTGAATTTTCGCATTAGGGGCGAGTGACCTGTACCTATAGTGCTAAATAAAATAAATATCGGTAAGTTTTAAATATTTTAAGAAGTATTACTATATCCTGGTACGAATTTAAAATTGAAAAGATGCTTTGAAAGAGTTTACACTTTCCGAGCCAAATTTACATGGTGGATTTGAATCAAAAAATGTAGGCACAGCTTGTGTGCGAATTACTAATGATAAATAGCTTATGCAGTGCACATAAGTATTTATAATTTCCATTTCACTACTTTCTTTTTTATTAGAAAACTGATGAAATGTTATAAAAGTTGCTTCATATTTTATGTTGCTTGTATTAAATATCGTTATTAGAAACCCAAACTATTAACATATTTTTACTAGCTTCACAATGTAACAACTTCTTGTTCATTATTAATATAAAAAACAGGCTAGGCTTCACGACATCACTTTTGCAACTTACTAGACGAAATCAACACAGGCTGTCTTTGTCTAACACTTTAGGTGCCACCACTAATGAAAATTATAAACAAAAATTTTAAATGTTTTATAGGTAGTGCATATACTAATACGAATTTAGAATTGGAGATGGAAGGAGAAGTGAAATCTGAAGTCTCGTTACCTGCTATTGTCAATCCCAAATCTGAAACTTCCTATTTAGACGAAATCAAGAAAGAATTTCCACATTCTGAGTCACATTCACATGGTGGGTTTGTGGAGCATGCTGTTGGTAAGCGATTAAACACAAAAAGTGAATCGCAGATCGTCTAAAACACTCACGATCAATTTGGGTTATCATTTTTCGAGAAAAAATACTATTTTTTGAAAGAAAAATGCCAACTTAAATTTGCAAAATGGCGACAGGGCGCAGATGTGACAATTTACCAACTTGACTAATACACAAAACAAACCTAAACAACTAAACAGTCAGCATTTTTCTGTATGATGATATTAAAGCGAGCATTATTTAATTCCAGTGAAACAAGAAGATCCCAACAGTATTCATTCGCTGGACCTCCAAATAAAATCAGAAGTTCCCGATCTGAAATGTGGTATCGAGAATGACAATGATGATATCTACATGAAGTTGGAGCCATTGTTAAGCGAGGAGCTGCATATAAAAAATGAAACCCATACTGCCGAAAAACCTTTTAAATGTAATGCATGTGATTATAGGTGTACACGGAAGACACGCTTACAAGACCATATGAAAACACATACTGGTGAAAAACCTTTCAAATGTAATGTATGTGATAATAGATTTATACACAAGGGTGCTCTACAAATACATATGAAAACTCATACTGGCTCAAAACCTTTCAAATGTAAAGTATGTGATTATAGATGTACACAAAAAAGTCACTTACAATGTCATATGAAAACTCATACTGGTGAAAAACCTTTTAAATGTAAAGTATGTGATTATAGATGTACACAAAAAAGTCACCTACAATGTCATATGAAAACTCATACTGGTGAAAAACCTTTTAAATGTAGTGTATGTGATTATGCAGCTGCACTCAAGGGTAACTTACAAAAACATGTGAAAAATCATAAGGGCGAAAAACCCTTTAAATGTAATGTATGTGATTATAGATTTATACACAAGGGTGCTCTACAAAGACATATGAAAACTCATACTGGCTTAAAACCTTTCAAATGTAATGTATGTGATTATAGATGTATACAGAAGAGTCACTTACGGCTTCATATGAAAACTCATACTGGTGAAAAACCTTTCAATTGTAATGTATGTGATTATAGGTGTATACAGAAGGGTCACTTACAACTTCATATGAAAACTCATACTGGCGAAAAACCTTTCAAATGCAATGTATGTGATCATAGATGTATACAGAAGGTTCACTTACAACTTCATATGAAAACTCATACTGGTGAAAAACCTTTCAAATGTAATGTATGTGATAATAGATTTATGCACAAGGGTGCTCTACAAATACATATGAAAACTCATACTGGCTCAAAACCTTTCAAATGTAAAGTATGTGATTATAGATGTACACAAAAAAGTCGCTTACAATGTCATATGAAAACTCATACTGGTGAAAAACCTTTTAAATGTAAAGTATGTGATTATAGGTTTACACAAAAAAGTCACCTACAATGTCATATGAAAACTCATACTGGTGAAAAACCTTTTAAATGTAGTGTATGTGATTATGCAGCTGCACTCAAGGGTAACTTACAAAAACATGTGAAAAATCATAAGGGCGAAAAACCCTTTAAATGTAATTTATGTGATTATACATGCATAGCGAAAGGTAAGTTACAAAAACATATGAAAACTCATTTTTGAAATGTAAAAATATGCATTTCACTCAAAAGATAGTGTATCATTTAAAATGATAAATTATATGTAATATAATCTAGAAAAATTTTGTAGAAATACATAAAATTTTTCTATTTTTGTAAAAATTGTAATAATTTGTTTAATTATTTTTTTAATTTAAATATAAAGTATGTAAGCAAAAAAAGAAAAACACCAATTTTCTCTATAGGTATATCTGTTAAATAAACAAACATGATAACAAAACATTTTAATAAGATGTCCTTTTATTTATTTTAATACAAACAGGCTTTGCCCTTCATTCAATACATGAATTTTAGGATTAGAAACTGCTAAGTTATTGTATTTTCTGGCTACTATGTCATCATACCAGGTGTCAACGAATCTATTAGACAAGTCATAACTTCTAGAATATTAGGTGTATCAAAATGAGATTTGGTATAGGTACATGGTATGTGAAGAGGAGAATTTTCGCATATTTTTCACTTTCCGGTCAGTTCCGGTTTCACTGGAAATGGCTCCGGTTTTGAATTTTTAAATGGAACACCCTGTATATTGTAACATTTTTGGATTTCTGAGACAATTCTGGATCAGAATGTGACATTTTAAAAAGTTTTAACTCCTACTTCATTTTTTTAGAGTCACTTTAAATATTTCAACTAGGTGGCCATGATCGGACGTAAACTAATCTGAGGACCTCAGGTGATGGTCAGAAAATTACAATCGCAAAGTTTTAGTGACTAGTGTGATAGATAGGAATAAGACAAGTTGGCAAAATTACATTTTCGTGTCTAACTATTATTTTTCAAATGGCGACCATTTTTTGACAAGCACTTTCCGAAAAAAGGATTTTTTGACGAATCTAACGATACTAATTTATTTGCGATTGGATTAAAAATAAGAACATAAATTAAATATTACTGAGGAAAATACTGGATAATAATTTATTTACTTTTGTCAAGTGTGCTATGGATAATAATTTATTAACTTTCACTGTAGTAAATTTTCAAAGTGCATTCCTCCTTGTTCAAGACACATTTCAGCTCGTTCAATTGTTTCTCTCAACACGTTTCGTAACATTAGAGGCGTTATACTTCTAAATGCCCGTAGAATTCTTTCTTCTAAGATTTCAAGAGTGGCTGGGGCTGTTGCACAGTAGACCCTTTCTTTAACATATCCCCAAATAAAGAAATCGAGCACAGTGAGATCCGGTGAGCGGGCAGGCCCCGTACTGGACCATTGGTTGCAATAACTTGATTATTAAAATGCTCTATTAAGTAATTAAGAACTTCTCTGGTATTATGAGGGGGTGCTCCATCTTGTTGGAAGTAAATTCGCCGTAAAACTGCTAAAGGTAGATAAACATAACTGCAAAATATTATGCATCATGGCTATCCATGGCACACTTGACAAAAGTAAATAAATTATTATCCAGTATTTTCCTCAGTAATATTTAATTTATGTTCTTATTTTTAATCCAATCGCAAATAAATTAGTATCGTTAGATTCGTCAAAAAATCCTTTTTTCGGAAAGCGCTTGTCAAAAAATGGTCGCCATTTGAAAAATAATAGTTAGACACGAAAATGTAATTTTGCCAACTTGTCTTATTCCTATCTATCATAATAGTCACTAAAACTTTGCGATTGTAATTTTCTGACATCACCTGAGGTCCTCAGATTAGTTTACGTCCGATCATGGCCACCTAGTTGAAATATTTAAAGTGACTCTAAAAAAATGAAGTAGGAGTTAAAACTTTTTAAAATGTCACATTCTGATCCAGCATTGTCTCAGAAATCCAAAAATGTTACAATATACAGGGGGTTCCATTTAAAAATTCAAAACCGGAGCCATTTCCGGTGAAACCGGAAGTGACCGGAAAGTGAAAAATATGCGAAAACTCTCCTCTTCACATACCATGTACCTATACCAAATCTCATTTTGATACACCTAATATTCTGGAAGTTATGACTTGTCTAATAGATTCGTTGACACCTGGTATATAATTTCCTTTATACTAGTGTCTCCGCCATAACTACCCAGCCTTGTAACTTCTTTATTTTAAGAGATACGACTTTATGGGTTATTCTTATTACAAAATATTTTAAGTTTAATCCAAATCAATCAAATCTATTCGTTTTTCTTCAATTCAATTCAATTTATTTTCAATGTAAAGAAAAGGTAAAGTCGTATGGGATTAATTGCGGGGAGACCCGAAGGCAGTCCCACACCCGGACACCAGCGCCATATTTACATTTCTGTAACATGCGCAAGCGGGACCTACAGTTTAGGGGTGTATAATATACACACTATTGTCATATACACTGTATATGACAATAGTAAAATTTTGGCCAGTTCTTATCAGGATCACAGAGTTGGAGAATGGTCTTTCAATAAACTACTTTTTTGATTAAATTTCTTAGCTTTTGCAAACAAATTTTGGCTACTTCTTATCAGGATCATAGGAGTGGGAAATGGTCTTAAAGAAACTATTTTTATGATTAAATTTTTTACCTTTTCGAGTAAAAGTTTGGCCAGTTCTGATCAGGATTACAGGAGTGGAAAAAGGTATTCCAAGACACCATTTTCTAAATAGATTGCGTAGCTTTTCGAGTCCAATTTTTCTAAATATTTGGCTGCGAAATTGTACTCGCCGTTAGTAAAATATATTAATTAGAACTTCATTTTTGCGTACAAGATCTTATTAGTTAATTTACGTATCGGTTACGTTAAGTGTGTATTGTGTGAACGTTTAAAGTTTACCGTAGTCGCATGTGAACTTACCCAACACACATGCGCATTAAGCAATTTTTACACGGTCAATCCTTACAACTACTGCCAGTTCAAGGTCAAGAAAACAAATGACAAATGTCAAAACATAACCTTGAATAACCTAAAAAAAAGTATGACCACAAAGCAGCATTTCTACAAACTTTTAAAACATTTATCATTTTTATTTTTATAAAATCTCTATTGTATATAAAATCTGTGAAAATCCTGGTAAGTAATTACATTTACTGTATCGTTGTCTTTTTACCGATCATTGAAATATTTTCAAAACTCTTAAGTTAATTTAAAAAACATTTAAAGGTTCCAACATGAAAAGTGATAGTAATAGTCGTGACGAGCTTCTTTTTGGCAGCAACAGCGGAGTCCTGCAAGGTTCCACAAATACCGACGACGATGATGATGGCGACAGCAAAAGCTCACCGCTTAGTTACAAAGAACGTCGAAGAGAAGCCCACACTCAAGCCGAACAAAAACGTAGGGATGCCATAAAGAAAGGTTACGACACCTTACAAGAATTAGTTCCGACGTGTCAACAAACGGACGTGTCCGGTTACAAGCTCAGCAAAGCGACAGTCTTGCAAAAATCCATTGACTACATCCAGTACCTTCAACAACAGAAAAAAAAACAAGAAGACGAAAGGAACGCTTTGAGAAAGGAAGTCGTAGCGCTTAGAATAATGCAAACGAATTACGAACAAATAGTAAAAGCGCAACAAGCACAACCGGGACATACCGAGACTCGAATATCAGACGAGGTAAAATTTTCAGTGTTTCAAGTAATTATGGAGCAGCTATTTTTGACGTTCAGGAGCGTATCGGTGAGCAACTTCACCGAATTGTCGGCCGGTGTTTTTAGTTGGCTGGAGGAACATTGCAAGCCGCAAACTCTTAAGGATATGGTGCTGAGGGTTCTTCAGAGACATAATAGTCTTATGCTGGACCAACCACCAGCGCAATGAGAATTTCCAGTGCGAATAAATATGGACATGTTTTAATCCTAGTGTTTATATGTTAATGTGTTGTATGTTACTACTTTTTATTGTATGTAATATGAATAAAGTGTACAGTAATTTTTAACTTGTAGATGTTGGTTTAGATTTGTAAATTTTTGGGGTTTACAATAAAAATTGAAACAAATTTTGAGGTTAGATTTGCAATTGGTTGGGCAATTTTTGTAGGTAGTCCTGAAGGTACATAATTGGTTGTGGTGTTATTTTGGTTGCATACAAAGCAGGCGATTGTTAACTAAATTAATTTTGTTCCCTTTATTTTTTACAACAGAATGTCACATTTTCATAGGCGAATTTTCAGTGGTAAACTTCGGTAGACTAATAATAGGTGTGGTGGGCTAACTTCCTGGCGTCGGCGTATATGTTTAGTAGTAGAACGAAATTGACGTTAAATGAATTCAAAATAATATTTAAACAAATTTAACGTAGGCATTATGCGGAAAGTGGTTATGCTACTAAACATACACGGAAGTAAATACCTTACAGAAGGGGCAAGTTGTATGAATCACCGTGTATGTAAAATGCTTCATATACTGAGTGTTGCAAAATTACACAGACAAACTTCGAGAAGTGATTTCTTAGGTCATTTTATTAGAAAATAATATTATGATTTTGTTAATCGCCCTCAGGAGCTAAACGAACTGTTTTTTACTGTAGCCCGCAAAATTGTTTTTTCGGGTACAAAAGTACATAGGAAAATCAACATTAGAACTAAAAGCCACAAAACTGAGTTTTCAGACCAGACTAATTCTAACGTTCATATCTTCAAGTGTAGTTTGGCGGAGTTTGATAAACCCGTTCTAATTTCGTTAGGTCTGGAGACCTAGGTGGCCAACGAATTGATCGCCGTTTACAAATGCAATGGATTGATGCCCCATCACATCGTGCTGTAATTATAAACCGCGTATAACCGCTACAACTACATTTTCAAACAAATCTGCATGACTATTTTTAAAATTATTTAAGTCTTTATTAACTTTGCCATCACAAAAGTGTAGCCCAGCCGCATATCCTCAAAAAAAAGTAAGTATTCATGCCATCTGGATTCTGGATATACCTGATTTTTTCATTTTTCCTTAGAATCTTATTTTGTAGAACGGAAAATTTGTTTTATATGTGGAAACACGGTTCGTGCAGATTTATTAGTTAGCTCTGTACATGTCAAATTGTTAATGCCGCACCGAAATTTAAAAAAAATTATATTAAGAAATGCAATTAAAAGTCGAATAATAATTTGCAAAAATATACTGGGTGTTGCATTAAAAAGAACGTAAGTTTGGTATGGCACTCTTATATGGAACCCCCTGTATAACTAAAAATAATTTTACAATGTGGTACTTTTGGTTCCTAACAACTTTTATTTGAAATATTTTTCAGTATTTTAGATATTGACCACCGCAGCCTGGTCGACCCACCCTGTATAGGCCGACGAAATATGTTTAAAAAAATCAATTTTGCAAACTTTTCGCTCCATACTGCATTGCGTAATTAATTTAAAAACAATTTCAAAACAAATACGCAGAATATCAAGAGATGACACATGAGCGTTGCGAGGAAAAAATCGATTGTTAAAAATTTTACCAGCCGTAACGAGAGTGGAAAGTGGCGAGTGCAATCGCCAGTCTTCAACTGCTCGCGAGGCATTACGCGTCGGCGCTAAAAACTTCTGTGTGTAAATCCCGCTCGTTCCAAAATAATAAATTAGAAATTACAGTGTGGCAATGTTAGTGTTCGAAAATACATAAAAAAAAGATTCTGTCTAATTTCTGTATTAATTAATTGTTTAATTTAACTAAAACGGATATTTGAAACCAAGCGTAAAATTAATTCGGAATATTATTAAGATTTAATTGAAGTAATTACAAAAGTGTAACAAAAACAACAACAACCGTACGTCGCGCTAATTTGAAATAAATTGCGCCAATTTAGTGCAGTTTCAGAAACGGTTACGCGTTAAAGACCCGAATTTTTCGAGTTAACAGAACATAAACGACAGTATTTTGTTTCCGCTCGATTGTTGTCTGTTTTACGAAGAAAAAAAGGGCCTTTCGATAACAATTGAAATAGTTTCTGGACGAAATATTACAAGTAAGTAAAAAAGACTAATTGTAATTAATCTTCGTGTACACGAATCGGCACTGTTCACATTCAGCTGGTACCAAAAATGACGTCACATCATCCCTATCATGAATGGACCATACAGTATGTGTAGACGCATAAATCTAGTAGCATTAGCGGTTACACCGGAAGTAACATCAACTTTTATGTTTACATGTAAACATAACAGCGTAATTAGCTTAATACCACCTAAAATTTAGACCAATTACCATAGCTTAAGCTAAAATTAACTTAAACATAATTACGTAATTAGAGCAATGCGTTCTACCAAAAGTAAAATTGTTATCATGAGCCTCGCAACTTAATTTAACCTAACTTCACCTTGATACTAATTAGCTTGGTTCAAAATTATTAATTAAAACCTCACTTTAAGAGCAATTATTGCCGCTAAAATTTAAATCGGCTGCAATAGTTTCGTAATTGCTGATTGGCTCAATCGGATTATTACAATTAGTCCAATTTAACTTTACATTTTATGCAATTAGCTGAGGTGGAGTTAAAATTAATAGACATAACCGCGTAATTAAACTAATTAGCTTAGATAAATGCAAAATTTACCTCAAAACCTCGAAGTTAGTTTAGCTTAACCTCAATTAGCTTGGGTGGGGTCAAAATTAATAACCATAACTTCGTAATTAGCTTCATAAAACCTCACGCCTAAAATATACAAACATAATTGCGTAATTAGCCAATTAGTTAAGATAAAATTTATAATTACCATCATAACATTAACATTAGTTCAATTAAACTTAAAAAAAAATAAGAGTTAAAATTACTAAACGTAGCCTGGTAATTAAACTCATTATCTTAAATAAAACTAAAATTACTATCATAACCTTAAAGTAAGTTTAACTTAACTTGGTCAAAGTCAAAATTAACAAACATAATATTGTAATTAGCTTAATACAATTTTCAACGTACGCTAATTAACGTAGTTAGAACTGAAATTAACAAACGTAACCGCGTTAGAGCGAGGTAAAATTACTGCTAGACATATACATATAGCTCAAGGATATCCATTAAACATCCACAGAATATCCCGCTATGGATACGCGGTGATATTCTATCAGACATCCATATTGAGTACAGTGGACGTCGTATGGACGTCTATGGCAGGTGCATTTGTCACAACTTTATACATTTAAAAGGTATCCATTGCGTGATGTTCTATGGACATCCGAAAAATGTAACTTTATTGCCTAATTTAGAATTAAATAAGATTTTCTGAATAGTAAATACCAATAAAGCCAATTCTATTAAATAGAAAGATTTCATATCAATATATATTATTTTATTTTCAGAAAAATTACAATTAACTTACATTTCTGCGTCTGTGTAAGAAATATTATAAGAAAAATAATATAAACAAGAATATAGTTCATACACGGACGTTCATTATTTGTAGGACGTTCATAAATTATTCGTTTAAAAATATTCTACAGATATTTACTTTAAGTTCATGGTCATACGGACGTTTTTTGGATCTAAATCGGATATCCATAAAATATCCTGCTAACTTAACCTTACTTTTTAACTAATTAACTTGACAATAGTTGGAGTTACTACACATACGCTTGGTATTAGACTAATTACTTCATATAGAATTCTAGAACACGCCGTCGCTGCAATAACGACTTTGTGATTATAAGTTCAAATATGTTGCAATTTCTTTGCTAAAGAAAGTGTGCAATAATTTTTCCGGGGTTGATTTGTAAAACAAACAAATCGATCAGCAGAAAAACGAGAATACACACCAAGTCATTGCGCTGTCTTGAGAAAATTGATTGGATTAAACGGGTCGCGCATCATTTATTTACCGATCCCATAAACGATATTAAACTCTTCGATGAGCGGCGAATGATGACCTTATTTTAAAGATTCATCGCGTAAGTAGGCGAAACGGTCACCTGCAGAGGGGCAATACGTAAACTCGTAATACACGGGTTGTTGTTCTTTATCAATATAAAATCACGGGCGGCCACGCGCGCCGCTCCTCCTATTTAAACGGAGCCCGCGAGCGTCGTTCTTCTGGTCCGCTGTTTCCGGTCGCGCTCGGAGTTTGCACGCGAACTGACCGTGGTCATTATGGACGAGGGGGGCCACGACCTCCTTCTGCCCTATTGTGTTGGTGCTATTTAAAAAGGTGAAATAAATGGAATTCGCGCGCCGGAAGTTACAGCGGCCGAAACAAATTAATGTCAATGGTGGTGCTTTATCGAATGTCCGAGCGAACAATAAAGTTCGCGGCCTCCAGCAGGTCCGATAACGCTGCGTCACTCTAAAAAACAAATATTTCAGAACCTAGTTCTTAATTTTCAATTGTTTTACGTTTATATAGTTCGAATTTACACGGGAAAACACGCAATGCACGTAATTGTGAGGTTATGTTGACCTAGTTTTGAGGTTACCTTCTTGTACTTTTGCTCTTATTCCGGAAATAACTTTTTTATGAGAAGACTATAACTGTTTTAATAATAAGGCGACTGCAACAAGTAGATGCATAAAAGAAGTCGATTGCTAGTAACTTAGTTTGATAGATTTATTCTGTTTGTTGTCCAATAATTATTTTGTTATTTCCATATTTTAACCGTTTCGTGATTTTTATCGTTATTTATAGCTGACCTTTGTATATTAATGAGTGTGGTATTTTCCCGTTCAGTTCTAATTTATATTACTGTATACTGTTGCGAAATTATAGCAACAAGTTAAACTTTTTACTTTCCTATACCTTCAGTATAGCAAAGTATTGATTTCATGAAAATATTCGAATTCGAGATATTGACGGAAGTACGTGTTTTGGACTTTGGTTTTTTAAAAAAGTCTGAGGGTATGTGTGTGACTCCTCATATCTCCTGAAAGGATAGGCCGATTTCAATGCGCTTTTGAACGAATTCTGCATTACCGTACAGGCGCATGGGGTGCTCGGAAGAGTCCCAAAATCATTACAGATAAAAGACATTTTTCAAATTCTATTGTTATCCCAAATTACACAATAACATCCATACGACGTCCACTGAATATCCCTACCGGGTATTGTACATGTCCAGCGGACGTCCAAAATCAACACAATAGACATCCACTGGACATTCCTTATATGCCCGTTTGCAACAACTTTGGACATTCATAGGTTGTCCATAACATGTCATGTAGCGTGATACTACTGGACAGTCAATGGACATTACATGGATGTATTATATTTTAACTTTTTGTCCAAATTTATCATCAGAAAGCTTACCAACGGCATTGAACTGAAGCTGACTGTGTGTATATTGAACAAATTGTAATGTTTTGTTAGTAAGTAATGATTACTAAGTTTAACATTTTGTTGGTAATTTTACTTCTATCTTAGCTGGGAAGTTTTTTAAACTACTCCTTAAATCAGGCTCTAGATGTTAACAAGGTTAAATTCGGGGGCTATTGCCCACTCGACGCCCTCGGTAGATACGCCACTGAATTCAGCCAATCAGGGTCCTTAAATTTTTGTCTCTCGCCGCATTTAGCCCTATTGCAGTGCTGCCCTATAGTAATGTAGCATGTGATATTTAAAAACTTAACCGAGACATTTGCCTAAGTTGGAAGTTACACTAATTACGAGGTTATAATTACAAATTTTGATTCTAGCTTAGCTAATTACTTTGAATGTGAAGTTATGTTGCCGTTATGAACTAATATTTCACTTTATCCAAGCGGATTACAAAATTATTACAAATTAATGCTCTTAAATGTTTAAAATGTTACAGTTATATATTATCTACCGACTTTCTTTTGTTAAAAACAATTGAAAGCTTTAAAGAAACAAAACAATAACGCATCCTGGTTAAAAACAATTGATAGTTCCAATGAAACGCAACAATAACGCATCCTGCACATTACAAAACCGTCAAGAAAGTTAAATAAAAAGCAAATAAAGTGGGAGGCGTGTGTCAGTCGGTCACTTAATTCCCGTTCCATCTAAACGCATTAAAAATTGAGTCTTTTCCACGTAGAAACGAAGCGTGAAATTCGAATTATAATGATTCATTCCGCGGCAGGCCGAAATGTAAATAAGCACCTTCTCATGTTAATGTCAATGTCATCGACCCCCTCCGTCTATTGTTAAAAGCCCTAACGTGCAATAAAAGAAAATCGGCACTTTTCCACCCCTCAATCGAACCAATACAACCGATAACAAAAGAACGCGTTTTGGGTAGGAGAGGGGGAAAATGCACATTAATGTTTACAATATTATAGCGTCGTTATCGGTCAAATCTACACGATTTTATCACTTAAGCAGTCACGCTTTCCTCCGAATGAGTTTTCTAGATTTGTCTTGAATCATCAGACAGAGGCGTACTCGGTATTTATTCGAGAAACAAAAAAAAACGAGCAATTAAAATTAACCACAAAATTAGCATAATTTAAAACCACTCAACCGTAATTGTGATGATTCATCTTCATAATTCATCAAAACTTTCTTATCTTTGAGTTCCTAATTAAAACATTAATTAATTAATCGAAATTAGCCACAATTATACCGTTAGATGGCAGCATTTTCCGACGTAAAATTCATGTAATGGCGTAACAGAATAATTTATTTATAGGTTACGAAGAAGTTTTTTTTATCATATTATTCTGCATTGCCCGAACCATTGTCAAACGAAATTAGTGATGTGTTGACGTTATAAAATGAATCCTTGGCGTCAATAAATAACGTTCTGACGTCTAAAATGCTATTTGTGACCTCTAATATTCATTTTTTATAGTCAAAAAAAGTTGACCTCTGCCGGGGTTTGATCTTGCGGCTACCAACACCATTTTTCAACTGAACTACCGGACTGCTTACTTCAAACACTAACATGAAACATAAATACGCTACTAACGTAACTTTAACAAAGGGCGGTTAGTACCGCGACTGTCGGGATACTCGACTGTCTCTTTCATTATTTAATTTTTGTTAAATTGATGTTATCGGTCTAGGCGGTTTACGCGAGGTTATTGTGATGAACAGGTAATTCTTTTCAACAACAATACGGAAACAAACTTCCAGCCGCTCGTTGATAAATTAATCTACGCATACGCGGCGGTTCTATAACTTAGTTAAACAACCGCCGGCATAGCGGTCGGGTAGACACTTCCATTATTAACCAAATGCTATTTTTACTAACACTAGCGCAAAATTAAACAAACAGCTTAATTATAGACCGCAATTTTACATTTTTAGCCTAAAAATTAATCAATAAATTCTCACCCTCGGCTTTAATTGTAAAAAGAGAAAGGGGAAACCCCCAAAACATCCCCTTAACAACGCTGATTAGAAAGGTCTTTGCTTTTAATGCGTGGGTTCACGACTTTTCCGAAAGAGGATAATGAATTTAAATGAATTATTCAAGATGTCTAATAGCGTGTCGGTTTTTGCGTGTAAGACGGCTTCATAACTCACCCCTAAGGTTATCTGTTCCTCGTACCCTTATCCAAGGACAAATCTGGGGTTACGGCGTTACCAAAAAAAAATTGAAACACGCACCGGGCCATGGTCAGTTCGAAACATTTGCATTAAACAAGTGAAATCTGCGCCTTGTCGTGCCGAGACGGTAAAATAAATGAATCACGTCGCCAGTCTGGTGTCATAGACAAAATTAAACAAAAGAATAAATTGTCGGCATGAAAACGTTCTTAACAAACACGAATCGATTGGAAAAAACTGAAAAATTCACGCTACAACACGCAAAACAAAAAAATTCGCAGAAATTATGAAGTTTTGTCATTTTCGAGGCTAAATATGTACATAGAATTGAAATCAACGCCATTTTTTTTAAACAAATGCTTCGAAACATCAAATAATTGCAATATAGCAAATAAAAAGCTTAAAGCTTTCTAGATCCCATAAATTAAAGTAAAAATTGACAAATTCAAGTTACATCGTGATAAAACGCGTCAACGCCACAGTGGTTGGGCACAAACAATTGAAGAGCGACCGCGTCCAAAGTCAGGCTGGGGGTTGCCCGGAAATAGAGAAAGCGATGTTTCGTCGTCGTTGCTCATTTCCTGCAGAGTAATTGTATCATAATCCGACAGCCATAAACCATAAAAAATGTAATTATACCGCGTTCAGCGAACGCAATTGTTTAATAATCTACAGGACGTTGCATAACAAACGCAGAAACGAAAATTACTAGGATATTTTTGCCTTCATTACTAGCACATTGCATGGTCGTTATTTGAGTTTTTGTATGTAAGAAAATTAAAATTGCACATCAAGTCTAATTGTCTGCATTGCATCAAGATGGCCATGGAAAAAATAATTTTCTGAATCCGAAGACACGGTCAAATCTGTGATTATTTAGGAATCTTGAAGATAATTAATTATTCTAACACAAAAGGACAAACCTGATTACAGTCAAGTCATTATAAAAAAATTATCAACAAAACGGTGCTCAGACATTTTCATAATTTATCTTTTTTTTGTTACAGAAATGAATCACATACCAACAAACCATCTCCTCAGAATACTGTCCATTTTAAACGTAGCCCTGTTCACGTCAGCCCTACAATATGATTGCTCAAGGACGGAATACGAGCGATGCGTAAAAATGGCAGATCCTCTAGTGAAAGAAGTTCGGCTTATATTTCCTGATAACAAAAATGACATAGACATTGTGTGTCGTACTTGGAACGACTTTGTCGATTGTATAAAAAAATACACGGACACGTGCTTTACGAGCCAGCAACGGCTTCAGTTCAACAAAGCAATTGAAAATCCAATAGAATCCGTTCATCAGATGTGTATGCAACCAAACTATCAGCAAGGTATGAGAATGTCAGTAATGACGTCACCAGTGTCCATTTTAAATACTCTGACGTCATTTTTGGATTTTTACGTACTACGCATTATTTATACTGAACCTATTTATTAATACGTTTTAAAATACAGGAATTTATTGTGTTTTCTAATCATTTGCGCTCATTTTACACACTGTTACCTAATATATGGATATTACGCCTGTTACACGTTATCTAAGCAACACATTTTTTTAAAACCATAAATGTTTGTGGATAAACAAGTCGTATTTGACTATTTTTCTAAAAATTTGTCGTCAGGTTTTATATTTTTACGCTATATGAGGATATTTTACGCTACTACACATTATTTATACTAGACATATTTTATTATAATAAATTTCTTTGAAAAAAAAACACAAAAAAGGTACCTAACTTATGATAATTTTATATACCATGGCGTCATATGAGATATTTTAGACAATGTCTTTACTGAACACATTTCATAATAGCTACCACAAGTTTTCTTGAAAAAAAAACAGTAAAATAATTAAATTTTTTATAGAATACCTCCAATACGCACACTGTATGAAAAGTACTGTAGTTGAAGGCGCACACTGCGGCCCCCATTACAGCTTACTTGTAGATCAAGTCGATCAAGGCGACGTAATTTCCAAAGCCACCTTATGCTGGTAAATATATTTCCAATTCTTTTAACTCTTAACCATCTAACATTTTTTTAGTTCACACGATCGATTTAAACAATGCGTTCTGAGAGAAACGAGAGACATGTGCGATAACGGTGTCCCTGACGGACCAGCTTCAAGATTTTCCGCACAAATAATCGACAAAGCTTTGAGCTTCCTTCAAGATCAGTGCTTTAATTACATGTACGTGTCAAGTAAATGTAATTTCATAGATATTTAATAAAATCAAATTTTTAGACCCAATTCTGGAGACTGCACGACAATCACAACAGATAACTTACCCTTTTCCGACACCCTCATGATATCGACGTCGCCAAGTGAAGTTTATCCATGGAGTACGGTACAAGAGATGGCCCCAAAAGAAATTCTACCTTCAAGGGTGGTCCCACCGAGAGCAACATCGACGTCTTGGTTGCCTTCGTCTAGCCTTCCCGACACATCCGACTCCTCTTATTCGCAATACGTGAGAAGCATTTTTTGCAAACCTGTAACACGTTTAACATTTCTGTAATTTACAGGACTCGAGTTATTCCGTTTCAACACAAAGTTTAGGCTCAAGAACACGACCTGCATCTTACGGCAGAGCAAGTAGTTGGTCGGATACTTCTGTCAGTAAAAATACTCCTCCTGGTTTGAACACTCCACCACAATCAGGTATCAACACTCAACCAGGTTTAAACATACAGCCGGGTGTAAACACCGTACAAACATTTTCCGATGTACCACTATCAACATCTCCAGTAAGACCAGGAGGAGCTACGGTTTCTACTTGGACTGTTGTAAATCCATCACCAGGTAATTATTCATAGGTTAACCAATGACTAATTGATGAATTAAAAGCTATTACTCGCCGATTTACCGTTAATGATGTTTTGAACGCTTCAGTTAATAAGTCGGGCTCATCTACAGCAGATCCTTTGGTTTCCGCTAAGGGAATCCAGTCTCTTCCAAAACAAATAGCTGCCATACAAACTTAACAACTATCTCAAACTATTCACGAACTTTGACAACTTCTTGGCTTTCTCAACTTCTATCCTCCTTTCCCCCCTCATGCCGCTCACAGCGAATTAGGACGTAATTTTTACCTACAAAACTTGTGTAAACGAAACAACAGAAATATAGTGTGGAGGGCGACCGCTACCGCTGCGTTTTTTTAGTGCAATCGGACGAGGGGTTGGTATGGCTGCAAACTTTCACTACAACCTCCCTTTCCGGCAAAAGTAATTTAATGGTCGAAGCTCTGTCTCGCTTGGCCACTATCGAACTTTCTCCGTACATCAGTGCTGCGACGCTGGTTCAGCCACAGGAATCCGATTAGGAGGAGCACGACTCTAAACTTCCACTATAACTTCCCTCTTTGGCAAAGATAATCTGGTGGTCGATACTCTGTCTTGCTTGTCCACCATCGAACATCCCCTGTACATCAGTGTTAATGATGATGCTAGCTCAGGCCGGTAATCGGGAGACGGGTTTTTGACAGCCTTCACGAAATGTCCCATGCTGGTATTCGCAATACTATCAAGTTTGGGCGTCATAGGTACGTTTGGTCTTCCATGGTCACTGACTGTCGAAATTGGACCAAGACTCGTCTCAGTTGCCAGTCCGGTTGAGGTTTAGCTGCCATACACATACTACCTTTCAGAGTTACTCGATGCCTGAGGATAGGTTCTGCCATGTGAAATTAAATATCGTTGGCCTATTACTTACCGGTCTCAGACGAATTTTGCTACTGCACAACCTGGGTTGACAAGTTTAGCCGTTGGCCAGAAGCCTTCGCCACCTTCTATAAGAATCGGATTTCTAGGTGGGGTATTTACACTCGAGTGACACACTAGGGACGCCAATTCGAGTCTGGCTTGTTTCGGTACCTGCCAACACTCTTGGGGTTCACTATATTCCGGACAATACGGCAAGGTTGAGAGATCGCACCTCTCACTCAAAACCACCACAAGTTCGACTCCCTTCAGTCTCAGACTGCCATGGAACTTTCATAACAGTATGTCCCACAGATGCGTCGTTTTTCGCCGGCTTCTCACTATATTACTAAGCCAGAGTCCTCACAGCCTTCTGCTCTACCCCTAAATACCCGAGGGTGACAAACTGTTGGACCCCTTATCAGGTTTTCGTTTCCGGCGGCAAGATGTCGTCACTATAGGAGGAGTAGGGGTGTAGGGGGCGTTATCCCACCGACCACATAATTGTTATGGTCAAAGACTGAACAGAAAGGTTTAATGTTCTGTGCTGAACAGATTTCCAAATGATTTTTGACCAAATTGTTGGTACAAATAAAATTTTCTTTCATTGTTGTATTTTAATTAATGTATTCTAATGCAATAACATTTTTTGCAGGGTTAGAACAGGCAAGAAAAACATACGAATTAGACAGAGCACCTATAGATCCTACTTTTTCATCATCAACCACCTGGTATCCCGCTGCAGGTTCACAATTGAGTAATGAAGTGGACGAACCAAATCAAATGGGTTTGGTAAAACCCGATAATAATAATGGACAAACTCAAATGAAGGCGTGCTTGGTTTTGATGATTGTAGTGGCAGTTTTAAGCAGATTTTGTTAGTTAACAATCGTGATTTTAAGTTTTTCTCAATCTGCTATACAATAGGTACTTACTAAAGAGTTTTTTAATTGCTTTTTGCAAATTAAATTAGGTAATTGTGAGTTGATTTTAGTACTTGAATGAAGTTGTAGAATTTTTTGAAATTGACAGTTTAAGAAATTCCAATTTGCAATACAGTCTTCACTTTGCTATAAATAATAAAATAATATTTGTATTAATGAATAACAAACATACATTGTGATCATTATATTTTAGTAACCTAAGTATTAAAGTATAATATTGTACCTTTACAGAATATGATTGTACTTAATAATGTTAAGTAACTGCACTAGTCACCCAAAGTACTTAAGTATATTAGAAATTTAAATAAATCTCTATTAATTTATATATACTTAAATGTAAGGATTGATGTTATTAATAAATAAATGCAACACAAGATAACAAATATAACATAGACAAATATTGCCTGTCATACTTGGAACAAACATGTCAACAGGGACGTCGTTATGGGGTTTTTAAGGGTACGCGAGCACCCCAGTTTGTAATTACCCCCCCCCCCCCAAGTTTATTTCATATTATACAAAAACGGAATAATACATTAAGTCTCTTTAAAAGACGACAACAAATTTTTAATTATTGTCATAAATTACAAATAATGGAAGATATAAAAGATACTCTACGAAGGGGCTACTACTAAGTCGATTACAGCTTCAAAGCCTTTTTTTTTGCTTCATTGGTATATTGAAATAAACTACGTATTCTGCATGGAGTCTAGTGCGCCCCTCCTCTAGTTTTCTGTTCCTAACGACGCCCTTGTCGATTATATAAACAAAATACACAAATGTGCTTTACAAGTCGGCTACTGCTTCAATTCAATCCATTCATATATAGATTAATAAATTTGAGAATAAAAAATATAGTAAGATATAGCGGATTGACGCCGCCTGGCGGATTGTTAATCGTGATTGTTGCCTTTTCACATTCGTGTCGGTACTATTATTATATCTACTGGCTTTGTACAAAACTACAGCGGCTATACTCCTGTACAAAGACACTGTATATAAAACCAGTATAAAGCGCACTCTTGTGGAAATTAGATCAAATACAATTTGGTGTGGCGACCGACGTAAACTTCGCTACTGAGCCACTGGGTGGCTGCATTTTCCAAAATTAAATCATTTATTGACGTCTGAAAATAATAGTTTATAGGGTAGTATTCTTTTTGGCGTCAAAAAAATTAATTTGTTCCATTTATTAATAATTATATATTGTTATTACAAAAAAAAAAGTAATTTTCAGTAAATCATTTTGACGTCACAAATTTAATTTGAGACGCCCGAAAATTGTTTTGACGTCAGAAAATAAATAAATGCATTTTTTTCGTTAATAATGATATAACTTTTAAGCGTTGAAAATCATTTTTTGATGCAAAAAATTGTTTGACATAATAAACGCCTAATAAAAAATAAATCGGTGTACTATAAAAAATTACATTCAGATGCTAGAAAATAATTTTTTGTTAAGCTTTTTGGCGATACAATCAAATTTTGACGTCAATAATTATATTTCAGATGTCAGAAAATATTTTTTAATGTTAAAAAATCAATTATTTATTTTACGTTAAAAGTCAAATTACGAAGTAAGATGGTGTTCCACATGTAAACTGTTTTTCAAAAACTTTTACTTCACTTTTCAATTTTTTTAAGACGTTTAGCAGAAAACAATACCACAAACTTGATAAACATTTATTGCAACTTTTGGCAGGAATAATCACATCATAATTACTATTTACTACCTCTATAGTACATATTTATCTACTTATACATAGTAAAAGAAACAACTCAAACATTTGCCATAGCCTGAAACAACAAAACATCTTGCGTAACATCAGCAATCACAATCCTCTCATTTGCCGGGATAAACAAAACAGTCCCGTTTTTCAACGGCACCGAATTACACCTAGCCGACCCTGCAACCACCAGCAAAATACTAGCTGAATTCCTCAACGCCAAACGATAAAAATCTTCACCAGACGGAATCACAACTTTGGCAACTGCAAAGTCAGGAACGGGTGGTTTAAAAACCTCCACGTACTTATCTTCAACACATGGTTTAAACAAGACAGACTGCACTGAATGAGACGTGTAAGTCAGCATAGAACATAACGTTTCCACATCCTTATACTTGGGTGTCAATCCGGCCCGTACCACATTATCAGAACAGGCCATACATTCAACACAGTCACCACCGAGGTAAGCATGAGGCTCGTTAGGTCCCAAATACAAAGCTTGATGGGGTTCTAACCTTACAAAGTTTAAAAAATAGACGGCAAAGCATCCAATGTCGTCGGGAAATTGCGAATATAAACGCTCGACAAGTGTGGCTAATTGGGACTTCCGTTTAGGTTCATCCAAACATGAAAACTTCTTCAAAATTTGTTTTAATTGCTCGGTGACTTGATCCTGCGGACACGTCATCAGATTTCTAAAGCACAACTTCAAACCGTCCTTGGCTGCAGCTTCGTCTGAACTCGATATGAATTTTTCTGCAACTTCAGTTCCGACAATAGCGCGAAGTTCTCTTACGTCCTTCATAAATGTTTTAATTTCATCAATGGGTCGAAAGCCGCACAAAGCTTCGAAAGGTGTTAAAGCGATAGCCAATTCCGGCTTATGGTTCGGATCCTTGTAAATATCAGGTAGTTCTTGAAACAATTTCTCTGCATGTTCCTTCGAGGGGTGGGCTTGGATACTTAAAGCTTTATTTACTGATAATACTTTAAACAGGAATGGTAATTGGTTTTTGAATTTTTGTCGAACGGGTTCGCCTAAATATTCGGGGTGAATATTGAGAATAGATGATAGAAGCTCGCCCGTTGATTTATATTCAGATGGAGCGTTTGGGTGGGTGCCCATCCATAACTCTGCGTATGGTGTGTCGTTCTGAATTTCGTAATCAGGATTTGCAACTTTGAATAATGATGCGACTTTGCTTTCGAGACCTAGTTTTCCCCATTCGTAGGTTTGAATCTTACATTTTAGTTCCATCTTTGCTTGATTGTGTTGACTTGCTTGTTACACAAGGAAACTTTGTGTCCCTTATGGGATAGCAATATATTGGAATGTTGTGGTCTGTAAAAATAAATAGTTTGAACGAAATTCTTCTCTTCTAATAACGTCAATATTGTTTTTTAAGGTGTGAATCAGAAAACTTACAAGGTATGAACGATTTATTGGTTGTTTTTTAACGTGTGGAATTAAAATTTAGGATTGCATTAAAGTTTTGACGTTGTGATTTATCTGATCTACTTATTGATAAACATTGGATCAGCTAGACTAACTTTGTACTACTGAGCATATGAACTAATTTTTTTATATTTTTACACTAACCAATTTTAATTTGTTCCTTACAAGAATGTTAAAGAATTTAACAGGCTATTTAAAAAAAAAAAGTTCACCTCTATAGCTTAACTTAGCACCAAAATATGT
Organism: Ctenicera cuprea; assembly: GCA_958336395.1. Classification (NCBI taxonomy): domain Eukaryota; kingdom Metazoa; phylum Arthropoda; class Insecta; order Coleoptera; family Elateridae; genus Ctenicera; species Ctenicera cuprea. Next base: position 604,562 of record OY284493.1, read on the forward strand.
TTATCAGAATTAACGCAGAAAAATAAATCGCAATAGCTTTATTATCCAGAAAGTAAGATTATAAATTACTAATTAAAATCATTAAAACAAGCAGCAAAAACGTGCAATTATTTGACATTGAAACAATAACAATAAATAAAATATGGTGGATATATTTTTTATATATTACATTATTTGCAAAAAAGTAACACATTCATAAAATAAAGTGCAAACCAGTATGTGACTAGGTCGACCAAATTCAATTTTATTTTCGATTATGCTCTAATAGATGCTTCAAGAAACGATGTTTTTGTACTGCTTTGTGACCACAAACTGAACACGTATAAGGCTTTTCCCCGGTATGATTCATTACATGTCGTTTCAAATGATCCTTACGCACTGTTTCATAATCACAAAATTTGCAATAAAAAATTTTTTTCCCATTATGAGTCTTCATATGATTATTCATTAATCCACTCTGTGATGCCCTATAATGACAGATTGGACATTCATAAGGCTTTTCACCGGTGTGAATCAGCATGTGCAAACGCAAGCTGCTTTTCCGTGAAGTTTTATAATCACAATTGTAACATTCAAAAGGCTTCTCTCCGGTATGAATTAGTATATGCTTGGACAAGTCAGCTTTTCTTCCAGTCGTATAACCACACGTTTTGCATTCCAAAGGTTTGTTTCCAGTATGATTCATCACATGCAAATCTAAGTTGTTTTTTCGTGTAGTTTTGTAATCACATGAGGTACATTGGAAGCGCGACTCTCCGCTATGAATTACCATGTGATGTTTAAGATAAACTTTTGTTAAGCCGATATAGTTACATACATTGCACCTGAAATTCTTTTCGTAGCTGTGAATAGTCATGTGCTCGGCTAATCGGCCTTTTTTGTATGTTCTGTAATTACATATTGAACATTTAATATTGTTTTTTTCAGTATGTCTGAGCATGTGCTGTTTCAAACTATTTTTTAATCCAGTTTTAAAGTCACAGATGTGACATTCAAATGGTTTTCCACTAGTGTGCATGTACATGTGATTTTTTAACGAAAGTTCCCAAACTGTTGTATAATTGCAGATTTTACATTGAAAAGGCTTTTTACATGTATGAATGTACATATGTTTGCGTAAACAATCTTGCGATCTACTTCGATATCCACAAATAGAGCAATCAAGGTTGCGTCTTGAGTGCACGGCTACATGCACTTTCAAACCAGCTGGATTTGCAGCTTTAAAACCGCATATGAGGCATGTGCGATTGTTAGACGTTGCAGCAATTGCCGCGTCTTTGTCTTCATCCTTTATGTTCAGCTCGTATGATATCACAGGTTCTATTTTGATGTAAATACTTTCGGAGTCACCTTTGTTATTGGGTACGATTTCGGATTTGATAGGACGTTCTTCTATAGGCAAATAATTTTTTTTTCAGGAAACGACTAATATCATAAATTACTTACCTTTAATACTGGGAGAAACCAATTCTTCAAAAATTTGATCTTCGGGTGCAAATAACATGTTGTCGTCAACATTTTCAAGCTTTACATCGAACCCCAACGGTTCCTCTTTGATACATATGTCCATATTGTATTAATTAATAATTAATTGACCCATATTATGTGTAATTAGGTAGTTAGGTTAATCAATATAAATCTATGGTTATATATTAATAACATAACAAAAAAAATAAATAATTGGTTGTACCAACCCAAGAATAAAGTATAGAATCAAGAGGAGAAATGGTTCGATTTAGTAATTTTTCAATTGCGCCAAATTCAAATTCTTGCTAGCTTGAATGATGAAAAGAACAAGGTGCTCTGGTTAAAAGCCTCCTCAGAAGGTTGCCGTCCACGTAGTGGCCAGGCCTGGGACTTGCATCTCTTTGTGGTAGTCCTTGCTTCGTCTGACGGACCACGTGGGGCTGAGGCGCTTTTATCCTGATGGGTTACTGTAGGGCTTGTAGTGCTGAGGGTAGCCTAGTGGAGACCTGGGACAGCCGCTGCTTCGTTCTAGAAGTAGCAAACGGTGCTGGTTGACTTCTAGCTGACCTTAACCAACAAAATAGCTGATGGCGTGGGAAGAAATGGGAAATAGGAGCTATTGAAAGCCAGCGGAAAATTGTATTGGAGCTAGCGAGATCTAGTACCTATAGAAGACCGTGGCAGTAAGTTAGCTCGAGCCAATCAGTCGGCTTAGTCCAGCCAGTACCAAGCTTGCGGCCAGTACCTTAGCCCGGGCAGCACCTCAGCCAAAGCTAGACAGCAAAAGCCTGGACTGAGACTGGCCTGTGTCAACTAGCCTAAAGCAGCTCGTAAGTCAACCCTGGTCATCAAGCAAGCCAGCCCAGGCCAGCAAGGAAGCCAGTCCGGGGCAGCCAATACATCAGACTTGGCTAGCCAGTAAGCCAATACTGGCCAACCAGCAAGAGGTCTGAGCCAATCAGTTCCGTGGCAGCCAGCAAGCGAACCCTGGCTAGACAGTAAACCATCCAGAAACCCAGCTCAGCCCCGCCACTAAGCAACTCAGTCCGAGCTGGCTAGTGCCTGGTTTATTGGCTGACACGGCTTGGCTTGCTGGTTGGCTCACTCGCTTAGATAGGATTAAGCTAAGACAGTCAGGACTCGCTCTTTCAAATTTACAAAAATCGGTTTTGGAAAAAATTCTATAAAATCGTAGAACTTCTGCTTCTGGTTTTGGATTTTTTTAAAGTTAATTTTCCTATGAAGTTTTGATTTATGTGTGTTCATTCTCAAGTTCATCAAAATTGGTCCTTCTGCTCGGAAGATATGAGAAATCGAATGAAACGCATCACAGACAGACAGATATAATTAAAGAAAAACACTGTTTTTAATTTTAATAAGGCACAGACATGCATTTTTATCAAAAGGAAAACCAATTACATTAAATAAATATCTTCCTATTACCTACTGAATGTTTGAGTAAGTACAAATTAGACCAATTCCACTTTTGTTCAATACAGGTTGATTCATCCAAAGAGAACGTTTATTATTAAACATGCATTGCAGGCTACATGCTGAATAAGTTCATTTCAATTAAACAACACTTTCATGTAAGTTTGCTGTTTATTATTATTGTTTCACACTAGTTGATTCTCTCATAACTCTGCGTAAAGTGCGTCATTCTGAATTTCGTAATCAGGATTTTCAACTTTGAATAATGATGCAAAAGCAAAACTTTCGAGACCTAGTTTGCCCCATTCGTAGGTTTGAATCTTACATTTTAGTTCCATGTTTGCTTAATTGTTAACTTGTTTGTTACACAACGAAATTTTTGTGTTGCTTATGTGGTCTATAAAAAAATATATGTAGTTTGAACTAATCTCTTCGCTTCTAATAACGTCAATATTGTGTTTTTAAGTTGTGAACGAGATAACTTACCCGGTTTGAACGATTTTTTGTTTGTTTTTTAACGTGTGAAAAGAAAATTACGGATGGCAAAAAAAATTTGACGTTTAAATACATTTGACCTACTTATTAATAGACATTGCAGCTACTAGACTAACTTTGTGCTATAGCATAGCCACAGTATACCTACTTATTCATACAGTAGCGAAAGTAAAGGTCATTTATGGTAATTGTAGCACCAAGCGGCGAACAAGTTCCACTAAAGTCCGACAGCTAACGGTAGTAGTGTTTCTCTGCCGTTTGAACGTTATAAGAACAATTTTCAAGTTGTTAGCCAGTGTTTTTATAAAACTTTGATTAGTGATATACAAATCTATTATGAGAGTCTCGAAAGGAAGCGCATGTTCCGCCGTGAACTGCAAAAACAACAAAAGAAAGAATCCTAACCTTAGTTTTTTTACATTTCCCAAAGATCCAAAAACGTAATAAATTCTGATAAATATTAATACATTAAAGTTTGACTTTCTCGTCGTTCTAGATCAAAACAGTGGATGGTAAACTGTAGACGTGAAGATTTACGTGAAAAGGAGGTGAAATATTTGAATAAAAACAGCACTTTGTGTACGCTGCATTTTGAAGATTCGCAGTTTATAAATGTTAATAAATCATATTACTGGCATTATCTTTGTATTATTTAAAAACCATTATGTAATGTGACTCGTAATTTTTCTGTTTTGCTTATTAAAAATATGGTAACAGCAACGAACTGGATTAGAATTTAAAACCCGCCATAATTTAAACGATAGTTTAACTTGTCAACCGCTTGGAGAGCCACTAGTTACAGCTTACCAGGCGTTGTGTGGGCGCTTTCGCTACTGTGTAATAATTATACTGTGGCATAGCTTTGAGTATATAAACTAATTTTTTATTGTTACACAGTAACTACTTTTAATTTGTTGCTTACAAGATCGTTAAAGAATTTAATAAGCTATCCTTAAAAAAAGTTGAACCTCAATAGCTTAACTTAGCGCCGAAATATGTTTATCCAAATTAAAGCAGAAAAATTGAATCACAATAGCTTTATTATCCAGAAAGTGAGATTATAAATTACTTGATAAAATCATTAAAACAAGCACAAAAAACGTGCACTTATTTGAGATTTAAACAATAACAATAAATAAAACTTGAAGTGTAATTTTTTTATATACTACATTACGTCCACCAACGAGATGGACCGACAACCTAAAACTTTATATCGGAAACAATTGGATGGGAGCAGCACAGGAGAAAGAGATGGAACAGTTTGTAGAAGGTCTATTTCCTACAGTGGAAAACATCGGCTAATATGATGATAAGTACGTTATTTGCAAAAAAGTAAACACATTCATAAAATAAAGTGCAAACCAGTATGTGACTACGTCAGTCGAATTCAATTTTCTTTCCGATTGTGCCCTAATAGATGCTTCAAGAATCGAGTTTTTTGTACTGCTTTGTGACCACAAACTGAACACTCATAAGGCTTTTCCCCAGTATGATTCATCGCATGTTTTTTTAAATAATCTGTACGTGCCGTTCTAAAATCACAAAATTTACATTCTAAATTTTTGTTCTTATTATGAGTCTTCATATGATTAGTCATTATTCCACTATGCAATGCCCTATAATGACAGATTGTACATTCATAAGGCTTTTCACCAGTGTGAATCAGCATGTGCAAACGCAAGCTGCTTTTCCGCGAAGTTTTAAAATCACAATTGTAACATTCAAAAGGCTTCTCTCCGGTGTGAATTAGTATATGCTTGGACAAGTCAGCTCTTCTTCCAGTCGTATAACCACACACTTTGCATTCCAAAGGTTTGTTTCCAGTATGATTCATCACATGAAAATCTAAGCTACTTTTTCGCGTAGTTTTGTAATCACATGAAGTACATTGGAACCGCGACTCTCCACTATGAGTTAGCATATGGTTTTTAAGAACATGTTTTGTTAAGCCAACATAGTTACATACATTGCATCTAAAATTCTTTTCGTGACTGTGAATAATCGCATGCTGGGTTAATCGTGCTTTTTTGAATGTTTTGTAATTACACATTGAACATTTAATATTGTTTTTTCTAGTGTGGATAAGCATGTGCTGTTTCAAACTATTTTTTAATCCAGTTTTAAAGCCGCAGATGTGACATTCAAATGGTTTTCCACTAGTGTGCAGGTACATGTGATTTTTTAACGAAAGCTCCGAAATTGTTGTATAACTGCAGATTTTACATTGAAAAGGCTCTTTACCTGTATGAACATACATATGTTTCTGTAAACAATCTTGCGATCTACTTCGATATCCACAAATAGAGCAATCAAGGTTGCGTCTTGAGTGCACGGCTACATGGACTTTTAAACCAGCTTGATTTTTAGCTTTAAAACCACACACGTGACATGTGCGATTGTCAGACGTTGCAGCAATTGCAGCGTCTTTGTCTTCATCCTTTATGTTAAGCTCGCATGTTATCACAGGTTCCAGTTTTATGTAAATACTGTCAGAGTCATCTTCCTTTTTGGCTACGAAATCAGCGTTGACGGGAGGTTCTTCTAGAGGTAAATAATTTTTTTTTCAGGAAACAAATAATATTAAAAATTACTTACCTTTAACACTGGGAGAAACCAATTCTTCACAATTTTGATCTTCGGATGGAAATAACATGTTGTCGTCAACATTTTCAAGCTTTATATCGAACCTTAATGGTTCCTCTTTGATACATATGTCCATATTGTATTAAACAATAATTAATTGATCTATATTATGTATAATTAGGTAGTTAGGTTAATCAATATAATTTTATGAGTACCAACTCAAGAATAAATTATAGAATCAAGAGGCAAAATAGTTCGGATTTAGTAATTTTTTAATTGCGCCAAATTCAAATTCTTGCAAGCTTGAATGATGAAAAGAACAAGGTGCTCTGGCTAAAAGCCTCAGAAGGTTGCCATCCACGTAGTGGCCAGGCCTGGGACTTGCATCTCTTTGTGGTAGTCCTTGCTTCGTCTGACGGACCACGTGGGGCTGAGGCGCTTTTATCCAGATGGGTTACTGTAGGGCTTGTAGTGCTGAGGGTAGCCTAGTGGAGACCTGGGACAGCCGCTGCTTCCTTCTAGAAGTAGCAAACGGTGCTGGTTGACTTCTAGCTGACCTTAACCAATAAAATAGCTTATGGCAAGTGGGAATGAATGGGACACAGAGAGAGCTATTGAAAGACTGGAAAATTATATAAAAGCTAGTGAGATCTAGTACCTATAGAAGATTGTGGCAGTAAGTTAGCTCGGGCCAACCAGTCGGCCTGGTCCGGCCAGTAAATTATAAATTAGCTGTTCAGAAAATTTATCCAACTACTTCATCAGATAAATTGAAATACGCCTCAATTCCATATTTTGGCAATCAATCAGAAAAAATTGCCAAAATTATAAACAAAATAATAAATGTAAAATAACTTTTAAAACAACAAAAAACATTTTAAACACTTTCTTTAATGTTAAAGAAAAAACAGACAATATACTAAAATCAGGCATCTACAAACAAAATTGTTCGCACTGTAATTCGGTTTATATAGAACAAACAATTAGAACTTTTGATATTAGGTACAAGGGACACGTACGTTGTTACAAGTATGAACACCCCCATAAATTCAATTACGCTAAACACTTATTAGAACACAATCATTCAATGACATCTAATAACACTATAAAATGTTTACACTTTTGTGATGACAAACGTAAGTTGGCTATACTAGGAGCATTTGAAATTCATAAACATTTAAAATCTGTACCTTTAATGAATGAGCAAATTGATCTCTTAAATTCACCGTTATTAGACGTCTTGGAATGAGAAATCAAGTAATCTGGACGCAGATATAGAAAAGCAAGATCAAGTTATGAAGATTTATTGTTCCTATAGCAACACCAACTGTTTACGTTTAATATTGCTTTTGATAATGACGTGTAAACACGTTAAAATACGTATAACGCTAAAATACAAAACCTGTTGAAGTTAATAATTGTTTTATGTACAATATATTAAAATGAACTTCAACGAAGTAAAGCTCGTACTAACTTATAATTAAATTGTATTAATACTTAATTTTGCTTTTTCAATTTATTTGACCTACTTATTTCTACACATAAGAGCTACTAGACTAACTTCATACTACTAAGGACATGAACTAATTTTTTAATCCTCAAAAATAACCATTTAAATTTGTTTTTTAAAGAATTCAATAGGCTATCCTTAAAAAAAGTTTACCTCAATATCTTAACTTAGTGCCGACATATGTTTATCTGAATTAAATTGTAATAGCTTTATTATCCACAAAGTGAAATTATAAATTACGTGTTAAAATCATTAAAACAAGCAGCACAGACGTGCAATTATTTCACATTGAAACAATAACAATAAATAAAATATGGTGGGTATATTTTTTATATATTACATTATTTGCAAAAAAGTAAACACATTCATAAAATAAAGTGCAAACCAGTATGTGACTAGGTCGATCGAATTCAATTTTCTTTCCGATTGTGCCCTAATAGATGCTTCAAGAATCGATTTTTTTGCACTGCTTTGTGACCACACACTGAACACTCATAAGGCTTTTGTCCGGTATGATTCAACACATGTCGTTTCAAATGATCCTTACGCACCGTTTTAAAATCACAAAATTTGCATTCAAAATTTTTGTTCCCATTATGAGTCTTCATATGATTTTTCATTAATCCACTCTGCGTTGCCCTATAATGACAGACTGGACATTCATAAGGCTTTTCACCGGTGTGAATCAGCATGTGCAAACGCAAGCTGCTTTTCCGTGAAGTTTTAAAATCACAATTGTAACATTCAAAAGGCTTCTCTCCGGTGTGAATTAGTATATGTTTTGACAAATCAGCTTTTCTTCCAGTCGTATAACCACACGTTTTGCATTCCAAAGGTTTGTTTCCAGTGTGAGTCATCACATGCAAAATTAAGTTGCTTTTACGTGTAGTTTTGTAATCACATGAGGCACATTGGAATGGCGACTCTCCGCTGTGAATTACCATATGCTTTTTAAGATAAACTTTTTTTAAACCAATATAGTTACATACATTGCACCTAAAATTCTTTTCGTGACTGTGAATAATCATGTGCTCGGTTAATCGGGCTTCTTTGAATGTTCTGTAATTACATATTGAACATTTAATATTGTTTTTTTCAGTGTGGATAAGCATGTGCTGTTTCAAACTATTTTTTAATCCAGTTTTAAAGTCGCAGATGTGACATTCAAATGGTTTTCCACTAGTGTGCATGTACATGTGATTTTTCAACGACAGCTCCCAAACTGTTGTATAATTGCAGATTTTACATTGAAAAGGCTTTTTACCTGTATGAATATACATATGTTTGTTTAAATAATCTTGCGATCTACTTCGATATCCACAAATAGAGCAATCGAGGTTGCGTCTTGAGTGCACGGCTACATGCACTTTCAAACCAGCTCGATTTGCAGCTTTAAAACCGCACAGGTGGCATGTACGATTGTTAGACGTTGCAGCAATTGTGGTGTCTTTGTCTTCATCTTTTATGTTTAGCTCACATGTTATCGCAGGTTCCATTTTGATGTAAATACTGTCGGAGTCATTTCTGTTTTTGGCTACGATTTCGCATTTGATAAGAGGTTCTTCTAGAAGTAAATAATTTTATTTCTAAAAACGACTATTATTAAAAATTACTTACCTAGAATACTGGGAGAAGCCAATTCTCCACAAATTTGATCTTCGGGTGCAAATAACATGTTGTCATCAACATTTTCAAGCTTTATATCGCACCTCAATGGTTCTTCTTTGATACGTATGTCCATACTGTATTAAATAATAATTAATTGATCCATATTATGTGTAATTAGGATAATCAATATAAATTTATGGTTATATATTAATCACATAAGAAAAAAAATCAATAATTGGTTGTACCAACCCAAGAATAAAATATAGAATCAAGAAGAAAACAGTTCGGTTTTTGTAATTTTTCAATTGCGCCAAATTCAAATTTTTGCTAGATTGAATGATACAAAAACAAGAGGCTCTGGCTAAAGCTTCAGATGTGGTGGCCAGGCCTCGGGCCTGCATCTCCTTGTGGTAGTCCTTGCTTTGTATGAGACGAACCACGTGGGCTGAAGCGGCTTCGTTCAGGTGGGTTGCCATAGGGCTCGTGGCGCCAAGGGCAACTTACTGGAGACCTGGAGCTGCTGCTGCTTCGTTGTAAAATATACAGCCAAACCTAGTTTTGTTTAACGTAGCGGCAGTTACCGTTAGCTAGCTAACTACCTAAATCTCTACTGATTCTGCAGATCGCTGCCGGAGCTGAAACACAACTTACCCGTCGAACCGCACCAAAACGGCCCTTGTCCTGCATACGTCTGTCCCTGGCACCACGAGTCCTACACCTTATTAACCGAGAGCGAGAGCTGCAATTGCTCTCACGCCCTTGGACTTGGTCATCGTGGCATCAGTCAAGAAAGTCACTACTGGTTGGGCTTTTCAGAACAGCCAAGTATAGGCTACTTGTAGTCCTCGTAATAGTTAACGACGCATCCCCCAGATAGGTCAGTAGCCGGTCTGATCATAATGACCAGTACCTTAACGACGTCAAAAATGTGTCCTCCCCGATCCGAGTCTCCACTTTGATTATTGGGCGTGAACACAAATTGTACCTTTATTTCTAGGTCCCAGCTGCCCAGCTACCTGAGTCTTACCTTCATCGGCCTACTTTAACGACCTTAAATCACCCAGTTTCTCGCCTAAGCAAATTTACAACCCGAACGGTCGCCAAAAACGCGTGACCGGGACGCAGGCATTTTTATAGGGTCCTTGGCCGTCCCTCCAGCCAGCAAGCCATCTCGGGCCAGCCAGGAGGCCAGCCAGAGCTAGCCAAAAACCAGCCGTAGCCAATCAACAAGCTAGCTTGGAATTAGTCTGAGCTAGCTAGTTCCTGGCTTGTTGACTGGCACGACTTGGCTTGCTGGCTGGCTTACTCGCTGGCTGCCTTAAATTGGTTTAGATAAGTTTAAGCTAAGACAATCGGGACTGGCTATTTAAATATTATAGAAATCAGTTTTCCAAAAAATTCTAGAAAAACTTCTGTTTCTAGTTTTAAATTGTTTTAAAGTCAATTTTCCTACAAAATTTTGATTTATTCGTTCATTCTAAAGATTATCAAAATTTACTCTTTCATTCGGAAATTAGAGGAAACGATTGAACACATCCCACAGACAGACATACATACATTTAAAGAAAAACTCTGTATTCAGAATGCATAGACATGAATTTTCATCAAAATCAATCAAACAATTTCATTAAATAAATAGTTTTCTATTACTGAAAGTTGGAGAAAATTAAAGTTGACCAATTCTACTTTTGTTCAATCCAGGTTGTTTCATCGAAAGATAACCTTCTCGTTGCAAGCTGCATGTTGAATAAATTGATTTCAATTAAACAACGTTTCTATGTAAGGTTGCCTAATTATTATTGCTACAACACTCATGTTTCAATTTGATTGATTCAAAGCTGTGGATGATACTTCTATGCTGTTTAGCAAAACTCGAACTGTGTAAAATTACCTTTATATTAGAGAAGAGCTATTAATACATACACTGCTTTTATATGAAATAAGAAATTAACAATACTTTATTTGTATTTTGCAGGTTTACAAATTTTCATCGAATTTGATTCTTTTTGAAATAATGATTAAATTGTTAAAAAGCGGGTAAAATTGAAAAAGATTTAAATTGTGTTGCCTTTTGTTTTATCTAGTTGGCCACATTGCTAAGCGAATGTCAAGGAATTCAAGATGGCGGCGGCCAACTTGACGTTCTGAAGTTCCAAAACTACTTTTTAATTCCTTTATATTAAATTTATTATTGTTTTTAATCGAAGTACTTGAAATTTATTTTAAAATTTTCAATCGTATAATTTGCAACAATCACGTCACACGCGCGTTAACCGACAGGAAGTGAATTTGTGTACACGACATAATATAATGTGTAGCATTTTTCATTGCAAGCACCTTTTTTAGCTAAAATTATTTTTGTACGTGAGTATTTTATTAAAAATAATACCATATCCCCCCCGCCACCTCCGAACTTACATAAAAATTTACTCTAATTACACTCAAGTCTCGATTGAACTAAAATAAATTTAATTAAAAGACGGCAAAAACAGCTTAAAATGCACAGAAACACCACAAGGAATTAAAAATAATAAAGTAAATAACGTATGGGTAGATACAAGCACAGAACGTAACATTTAAAACGATAAATTCGAAGTAAAACATGGAGTCGATGCAATACGAGCAAGCTAGAAACATGACGTTGCTGTTTTTCTTTGAACGTCTTCTCGACAAAGGAGAACCCAGAACTCTACACGATTTAAGCTGCCAGTTTGGTTCCAAGGGCTTCACAAAGGAAATGCGGCAAATTGCCGGAGGCTCACAAAACGGTCTTAAAAAGTTTTTGGCACAGTACCCGGCACTATTTGCCATTGAAGGTGATTACGTTAACATTAACATGTTTCAAGCTAAATGCGACAAATTTAACGGTGCAGGTAAGTAACATTTCCGTAATATTTGCTTAAACTAAACGTCAATAAAAATAATTTTTTGATGTCAAAATGTAATATTTGCATAAATTGAAGGCTTAAAATTTCAGGTCGTAAAGACTACACAGCTCTAGCTGTGGAGTATTTTACCGAAAAGCTGGCACAGTATGGTGAAGGAACAGAAGTACCTATACGTAGTCTTCTCGGTCATCGCTCTCAAGCGAGTCCCGAAGTAAGACACGTTTCCGGTCAACATTTCCACGAATTTCGCGAGTTTTTAATGAAACACCCGGATTATTTTATAGTGTCGGATGAGAACGAAACCGTCACGCTTAAGAACTTCAGCAGCGTCAAGACGCATACTCAGGAATTGCACTTCAATCCCGTCATCAATATTGACCCAGAGGTGACGCAAACATTGTTGGATTTTCTTGCACAATGCATCGAAGTTAAGGGGCCAATTTTAGTCGAACAGTTGTTTCAAATCGTCAGCTGTAATTTACCGGAAAGTATGTGGTCAAATTTGTTTAATACTCCGGCGCATCTCACCAGTTTTCTGCGTCTGTTCAACGACAGTTTTCATATTCAGGCAAACTTGGTTACGCTCATACAACATCCGAAGGTCAGTCAAAAGCACATCAACGCGCAAATTCTAAGTCAGCAAGCTTTGGACGTCAACTCCAACGGGCCGAAGATAATTAAAGAAAAATTGTCCCCGGTACAAGAAAAAAATACCAAAAATAACGTGCAAGAAATAAAAGAAAAAAGTTCCGTGCAGGAATTAAAAAATGCAAAGAATCTCGCTTCCGATTCCAGGGATTCCCCCTTCGAAAACGATCCCAAATACATCGATAAATCTCAGTTGAGCCCCAAGAGCAGCATAAGTGACCGCTTGAGGCAGCCCAAGATGCAGCAGAAACTCGTCGAAGCGCAAACTAAATCCAAATCGCCGGAACACGTGAACGAACGTGTCGTTTCCCCCACACAAGACCAAGAACGAAGCAAGGGCGTTACTTTTCGGCTCAAAACAGAAGAGGACCAAATTACAGTCGACAGAGTAAGAAGTACAAATCAAAACCAGAGTCTCAAGCAGCGAATAAACACATTGGTGCTGAAAACGCTGCAGGAAAATACGGGACGAGAACGTCAGACTTTGCTCAATCAATCGCAGAATAATTCAGATTGTTGGAAGGTTAAGCTCTTCCAGAACACAAGGGTTATTTGTAGCGTCCGTGAATGTCAGATGGTGATCGAGGAAATTATGAACAAATCAAAAAATCAGAACTTCAAATGGGAAGCAGATTCGTGGCCGTTTATTGATGGTAAAGTGGTCGTTGGGTTTGACTGCGAGGGCATAAATTTGGGCTTGAAAGGGCAGCTGACGTTGATGCAAATTGCCACCATGGCCGGGTGTATCTACATTTTCGATTTGATTTCCTGTCCTGCAATGATTGAAGCTGGTTTGAAGAGATTGCTCGAATCTCCGAACATTGTAAAGGTTTGTAAAAATTTTGCTATTTATTTTATGTAACCTCATTGATGCAACTGTATTGATAAATAACTTTTGACGCCAAATTTTGTTTGTTTGACGTCAAGAAATCATTTTATAGACGTTAACATTTATTTCTTGACGTCAAATTTTGATTTTGTGACGCCAAAAATGTATAGTTTGACCTCTGAAAATGATTCTTTTAATGTAGGAATTTATAAAACAATTATTTAATTCTAACAAATAAAAAACGAATTTTGTTACGACAAAGATTAATTTTCGTACGTTAATAATTGGGTTTTTGACGTCAAGAAATCATTTTTAGACGACTAAAATTTAAAAAAATTTTGTAAAATATGAGAGTGAACGCTTCTGATCAGCAGACGAATATGTCTTAGTATCACACTTAAGCACTCGCTGTGAACAGACGCGGTGGTGCAATGGATGAATTCTTGTACAGTTTTTTGATTCATGGATGCTTTTGCATTTGATACTCCCCCCAGGGAGTATGTGGGGGTTTCTGGTGGTCTTTAAGGAGCTTATGCAAGTTTCTGGGTGATTCTTTGGGGATTTTTAGGGGTCTGTAACGGAAAGATTCTGGAGAACATCTGCGGCGGTTTCTGGGGGATTATAAAGGATCTTTGGGGGTTCTCCGAGTGTCCATAGTAGTTTCTAGGGGTCTCTGAGTGTCTTTGGAAGATTCTGACGATCTCTGGGCGTCTCTGAATCTTTCAGGGGGTCTTTGGGGGTATTCTGAAGGTTTTTGCCCGTTTTGGGTGGGCCTAAGAAGGGGTTTTCGGAGGATTCTTGAGAATATCTGGGGGTTTTGGGCGGTCTTTAGGAGTTTCTGGCGGTTTCTAGGGGACTATGAGGGTCTGTGGGGGGGTGTTTCAGGTGATCTTTGGAGTTTTTTAAGGGTCTCAGGTGGTCATTGGAAGATTCTGGAGGTTTATAGGGGTTCCTGATGGTTTTTTGGAGGGTATCTGGGGGTTTGTGGTTTTGTTTGGGGGATTGCGGGGGTTTTGGGCAGTCTTTGGGGATTTCTGCGTGTTTTAGGCGGTCTGTGGGGGTTTCTAGGGGTCTCTGAGTGTCTTTGGAAGATTCTGACGATCTCTGGGCGTCTCTGAATCTTTCAGGGGGTCTTTGGGGGTATTCTGAAGGTTTTTGCCCGTTTTGGGTGGGCCTAAGAAAGGGTTTTCGGAGGATTCTTGAGAATATCTGGGGGTTTTGGGCGGTCTTTAGGAGTTTCTGGCGGTTTCTAGGGGACTATGAGGGTCTGTGGGGGGGTGTTTCAGGTGGTCTTTGGAGTTTTTTAAGGGTCTCAGGTGGTCATTGGAAGATTCTGGAGGTTTATAGGGGTTCCTGATGGTTTTTTGGAGGGTATCTGGGGGTTTGTGGTTTTGTTTGGGGGATTGCGGGGGTTTTGGGCATTTCTGCGTGTTTTAGGCGGTTGTGGGGGTTTCTAGGGGTCTCTGAGTGTCTGGAAGATTCTGACGATCTCTGGGCGTCTCTGAATCTTTCAGGGGGTCTTTCGGGGATTCTGAAAGGTTTTTGTCCGTTTTGGGTGGGCCTAAGAAGGGGTTTTCGGAGGATTCTTGAGAATATCTGGGGGTTTTGGGCGGTCTTTAGGAGTTTCTTGCGGTTTCTAGGGGACTATGAGGGTCTGTGGGAGTGTTTCAGTTGGTCTTTGGAGTTTTTTAGGGGTCTCAGGTGGTCATTTGGAAGATTCTGGAGGTTTATAGGGGTCCCTGATGGTTTTTTGGAGGATTCTGGGGGGTATTTGGGGGTTTGTGGTTTTGTTAGGGGGATTGCGTGGGTTTTGGGCAGTCTTTGGAAGTTTCTGGCGGTTTCTAGGGGTCTATGGAGGATTCTGGGGGTGTTTCAGGTGGTTTTTGGAGTTTTTTTAGGGGTCTCGGGTGGTCATTGGAAGATTCTGGAGGGTATCTGCGGGTTTGTGGTTTTGTGTGGGGGATTGCGTGGGTTTTGGGCAGTCTTTGAGGATTTCTGCGTGTTTCAGGCGGTCTTTGGGGGTTTCTAGGGGTCTCTGAAGATTTTTGTAGGATTCTGGGGGAGTATCTGACGGTCTCTGGGTTTCTAGTAGTGTCTGAGGGTTTGACATTGTGATATTCTGGCAGTCTTTGAGACTATCTGAGTGTTTCGGTGGTTTCCGGGGATCTTTGTAGGATCCTGGGTGTCTGGGAGCTTCGAAGGTTTTTGGAAATTTTTGAGGGAGATTGTAGAGAATAACGGGGGGTTTCTGGCCGCTTTCCGGCAGTTGTTGATTGCTCTGGGTATTTCTGCGATTTTTTAGGAGTTCCTGAGGATCTTTGAAGAATCCTGGAGACTATCCGTTGGTTTTTGAATGTTTCTCTGTGAGAATCTCTCAGGAGCCTTTGGGTGTTTCGGGGATTCTTTGGAGCAGCAGACGAATAAGTTTTCATATCACATTTAAGCATTTGCTGTTTACAGACACGGTGGTACAAATGCATGTACAGCGTTTTGAGGCATAGATGGCTTAATCTTTTTTAAAATGTTTTTTTATATTTTTTTTTGTATTTTTTTATATTTAATAGTGTACATGAGTTTTTATTGATTTGTTTTGTTGTGTTGGTGTACATAATGTAACGCTACTGGTTATGCTCCCTGGGATGATTTTAGTAATAATGGAAGTCGTATATCTTGGTCCAACTGTCGATTCGCTTTTTCGTAAACTTTATTTTTTAAATTTATTTCCCAGATCATCCATGACTGCAGGAACGACTCGGTTAATCTCCATCGACAGTTTAGCATAACCTTACAAAGCGTCTTCGATACTCAAGCAGCTCATGCAGTGTTAACGTATCAAGATACCGGCAGACCTGTTTATAAAGCAAAAAGTGTAGCTTTAAATGCACTTTGTGAATGTTACAATGCCCCCGTGAACCCCATGAAAGAGCAGCTCAAGAATATTTATCGACGTGATCAGAAATTTTGGTCTAGGAGACCCCTGACCAGGGAAATGATTTTGTATGCTTCCGCTGACGTTTCGAGTCTAGTACACGATCGCATTTATTATCCAATGTGCCAAGCTATATTGCCGGGTAATAGAAGCTTGATGTTGGATCTGTGCTACGAACAGGTGAGTTATTGCATTAAGGAGTTTTAGAAGTGTTATGAGATTATCGCTTTTTTAGATTTTTATGCACATTGCTCCGGATGATATAAAAATGAGAAAGCGCCAAAGAAAAACTGAGACTGAAGTTGCTGAATTACGTGTGAAATTATCGCAACCAGCTAAAAGTATCGTGTTGAGCAATAGAGAAGTTCGATTGTTAAGGTAAGACTGAAATTACACACACAACTCAAACCCAATCTTAATCCCAACCCTAACATTAACCGCAACTCTAACCCTAACTCCAACTTTAACTTAACCCCAACCCAACCTAACTTTGTTAGAGTTGGGGTTAGGGTGGAACTCAAAGGTTGTGTTGAGGTTACGGTTAAGCTTGGGGTTGGGGATAAAGTTGGGTAAGGCTATGGTTCGAATTGGCTTAAAGTTGAGGTTGGGGGGCGGTTTTGGGTGTCTTTTGGAAATTCTGGGGGGGGGGTTTGTAGGGGTCTATGGGGGATTCTGGAGGGACTCGGGGACTTTCTGGCGGTTTTTGTGGGTTGCTACCTGTCCCTGGGGATTTCTAGGCGTCTGAAGGTTTGAGAAATTCTGGCAGTTTTTGTGGGTCTTCTGAGAGTTTAGAGAAGAGAATTTTGTGGGTTTTTCGAGCTTTCTTTCTGATCTCTGTTTTTTTTTTTTTAAGAGATTTTGGAGGGTCTGGGGCTGTACCCAGGTATTTTTGGGAATTCCGGCGGTCTTTGGGAAACGTTGGGTGTCTGGAGGTCTCTGAGGGTCTCTGGCTGTTCCTGGGAGTTTCTGAGGGTTTATAGGGCTCTGAGGATCATTGGGGATTCTGGCAGTTTCTAGGGTTTTAGCCGGTCTTTGGGGTCTGTGGGTGTTTCTGGAGAAACTTTGAGGGATTCTGGAGGGTTTATGGGAGTTTATTGCAATTTTAGCTGTTTCTGGGTTTTGGGCAGCCTCTTTGGAAGATTGCGGGTATTTTAGCCTTTAGGGGTCTGGGAGTCGCTAGGGGTTTTTAAAAGTCATTGGGAGTTTCAGGGGGCCTGGTATATCTTGAGGGTCTTTAGTGGTCTCTGGGGTTTCTGATAGTGTTTTGGAGCCTCTGGGTGTTTCAAGGCGTCTTTGGGGGATTTTGGAGGGTCTTTGGCGTCTGTGGGGAGCTCTGAGGGTCTTTGGAGGCCTCTGCCGGTTTTTGATGGACTTTGGAGGTCTCTAGCGAACTTTTTGAGTCGTTTTACGATTATAGAAGGTCTCGTGGACTTTTTGGGGGTTTATGGCGATGTTTGAACGTTTCTAGGGATCTCTAGAGAGTCTTTGTGGGTTACTTGGTGTCTCTGGGTCTTTCTATGGATCTTTTAGGGTTCTTGGAACTTTGTGGGGATCTCTACGGAGGGTTTTTGGGAGGTCTTTCGGTGTTTCTGAATGTGTCTGAATTTTTTGGGGTTTCTGGGAGTTCTTCAGGATCTCTGGGTGTTTCTAGGGATGTTTGGAGATCTCGGGAATATGTTAGCGATATCTGTGTTTCTGGGGGGCACTCTTTGAGGCTTTCTGGGTTTCTTTGGAAGTGTGTTTCTGGAGATTCCTTGGGGTCTCTGAGATTTATTGGAGGTCTCTGGGGTTTCTTGGAGGTCTGTGGCACTCTCTGGGCGTCTTTCTTTCTAGGGTAAGGGTTGTAATTAAAGTTAGGGATCTCGAATTGTTAAGATTGGTGGGGTTAAGGTTGAATAAAGGTTTGGGTTGAGTTAGCAACTCTCAAATATTAGGAAATATTTTTTAGGTACATAGAGCTTACAGATGAGGAAAAGGAAAAGCTAAAAGCTTCTGCAAAAGTAGCAAAAAAATTAGAGAAGCTAGAAAATCTGGGTCAGGACCGTGACATGTATAGTTCAGACGAGGATGGCGATAACGACCAGGAATACCCTAGTTTGGACAGCGATGCAGTGTCTCCGAGAAGCTCAGAGCCTACAAGCTTAACCGAATCGATGCAGCTCATGGATACAATCCTGAACGACAACAAAATTGATCGTTTAGACAAGATCGACAAACTCGAAGCAATCTTGAGTGCTGCAACGCATTTGCCTACTGAACACGAATCCTTACCGGATCCGTTCGGAAACAAATGCTGCTGCAATTGCCACAAGGTTAGCAATAACGCAAATCGCAGTGCGTATTTTAATGAAAATGTTAGAATATTGTCACCTACGAATTGTTTTGTAAGCGCTCACGAGAACATAGAAAATGTTTCAGGGCAGGCTAGGGAAAATTATTGTAGCATTGCAACCCAAACGCTAAGCACAGGCGATGTTGTAGTTACAAAAATATTTTTTAATGAATCTGCTGAATGATGCCGCTTGAATTTTATAGGAAATGTGATTGTTTTGTAATCTTTTTTAAAGATTTTTATTTTGTTGATGTTGAGAGGAAGATTTTTGCGCATGGCAATAAATTGTGAAAATATGGTATTAAAACAGTATAAAAAATACTTTCAAGTGCTCAGTTTTAACATTGTAATTGAGTCGTACTATTTATATTTTATTAATATGTAAAAATTTTACACCATGGATATACAGGGTGTCATGTAAGCGTTACCCCAGTATTATTTCTTAAACTAATAAGAATATTAAATTTTTTCCTTCCGTAATAAAAGTTGTTGGGAATTAACTACTGCATAACCTAAAATTATTACTAATTATACTGGGTGATTAGATATGCCTGTGCGGGACTTTACCTTGTTGTTTTAAATGGAGCACCCTGTATGTTATTGCATTTTTAGATTTGAAATATAATTCTACATAAAAGATTGTAAAGGTAAAAGAATCGTAACATCGGTCATTTCTGAGTTATTTTACTTTTAAATAAATTTTTGACTAATATATATTACAAAATTAATATTTTAGATACTAAAAAAGCTCACCTGTCACTATAGGTATAATGCTTTATAATGTGTTAGTAGTCTGTGCGAAATAGTGATGGGTGAACATTTTTGGTATCTAAAATATTAATTTTGTAGTTGGTCGAAATTTTGGAAAAATCAAATAAATGGACAACCACTAATTTTCACATCATAGTACCTTAATATTTTTGTATCTAGAATTAACAGTAGAATATAAAAATGCAACAATATACAGGGTGTTCTCATTAAAGTAACAAAATAGTGTGCAGGCATAACTAAACACTCAGTATTGTAATAATTTTAGGTTATGCAGCACTTGATTACCAACAACTATTATTAAGAGAAAATTTGATTTCTCAATAGTTTAGGAAAAAATAAAATTAAATGACACACCCCGTATATAAATTTTACACATTGTATATTAAAGTGAGGTTAGATATTAACTTTCAAAAAAATAACACTAATAACGAGCAATAATTTTGTTAGTAGTTATTTCTTTAATAGTCTCATTCCGTAGACTTTTGGTTTTATGTAGTGTTGGGCGTTTAATTGTGGTGCTTAGTTTTGTTAGACAAAAAAACTAATCAAAACCTTTTTATATTATTGATTATCAATTTTATACATTGTATCGTCGTAGGGTGCTAGTTTTTAATTATAATTTATTACACTTGTAAATAACAATTGAATGTGCATATGCGGTGTTGTATGGATTGTGACCAATCAGGCTGGTTGTTTTTTTAGTAACACCGCCCATTGGATTTGTGGCCTTGGATCTTTTTATATATATCTTTTGCATAGTATTTATTAAGTTAATTAGAAAGCAATGGTAGTTGCTGCCATACGATATTTATTAACCCGAGGATGGTCTCGGTGAGAACTCGCTCGAGATACCTCTCAAATAACGTGATATATATAAATGAATATGAAACGTTTACACGATTTCTGCTGCTAAGTTGTTATTATGATTGACTTTGTTTTATATATAATTTGGATATATAAGTTGTCTCACACGAACATATTTTATGGAATGGCCGAAATGGTCGTTTCAGACCGGCGTTTGTCGTTTTTAACATACATACTTGCTGGTAACAGGTTGTTAACATCATAAATATTAATTAAATACAGTAATGTTTTATTAAAATGTTTTTTTTTTCTTAATTATATCCAACCTGCACTTGCAGTTTTAATAATCGAAATCTCTTATAATAATAATCAAAATAAACATCTCAAAACAAAAATTTGTATATTGCAATAACACAAATTAATATACAAACACAAAAGTACGAGTAAAATGTAATTAATTAACGATTACCAGAGCACTTATTAAAACGTATTCTCAATGGTACGTTTCTTTTGGCACAACCCGTGTTGAAATTAATTACCTGAACTACAGATTATAATGCCATTAAAAACTAGTATAAGAATTATTTAGGTACAAATAATGCCCTTCCACTACCAAGAGCAGATTTTTATTCGTTACCGGCAAAATTTAAACCAACAAATCAAAACTCTCATCATTTCCTCTTTATAAATGTGGCTACTGTATAAAATCTTAAGTAAAAAGCGGTGACTAGCTCTTGATATGGTCACATAAGTAGATAAATACCCATCCATATTTGTTAAACCGGATCCTTGCATATCTTTGCGGCCATTTCTGCGAGGGGTTCTAGTTCTTTTTGACTTACGAGCTCAAATTCTGTTACAAAATAATAGAAGTGCTTGTAGCAAGTGTTAACATGAGCTTCCTGCAAAAATAATCAAATTGTACACTTAATAAGACTTACCAACGTATACTTACCGCTGCAATAGTCACAACATTCTGAAAGTGATGTATATAAACGTGTACAAAAACTCGATGTAAACGTGCAAGTATTTTACTGCATTGACTAGGGAAGCTCTTTGGAAAAGGAAGATCGGAGGTACAAGGGAAAACTGCCTGATTATTTATTTGAGCCTCAATCCAATCCATCAGGTTACTAACATATTCTCGTGCAGGTAACGGCGTGGGCTTTTTGTATCTAAATTTAAATTTGACATAAAATTAAGCGTGCTTTATTTAGTCTAACGTACTTATCGCCATCTGCCCATAAATATTCGAATCGTGGTCCCCCTGACATAGTGGGACACGTCTGCTCTGTGCAGTAATCCGAAATCGTCCCATAGATCAGATTAATTCTATTAAAAAAATCCACAACGTGAACGGCAATCCAATCGTTCAAATGTTCTCCAGGTGGCAGTCTTACTGCAACACGCAGGTTTATTCCTGAGTTTAAACTGGCACAGGCCTGTTTGTGTAGGCTGTAACGGATTGTACCGTGAGCAAACTTTTTCTTTGGACGAAATGTCTAAAATTGAAACAGGATAACCTCAATTTTTTAACTTGATTTGTTTCTATGTTCTGTGTGTGAGCATTTACTTACTTTTCCTTTTTGAAAAAAATCCAGAAAATTATTTAGGGCCATTTTTGTTGTAAGGCGTAGTTGTTTAAGTAAATAAAGCAATTATAATAATTTTTTGTTAAGTTTTGTCGTCATATAACCAAAATCATGACATTTCGCAGTGACATTTCACATTTTGCATACAAGTAAATATTTGTTATACACAGGCGTCTTTTTTTATACCTTAATAATTGTTATAATGTTACTGAATGGCGAAATTTAAACTTCTTCTTTCTTCTATTTAGGCAAACAGCCTGTTTTTCTATTTTAAATTTAATTTTATAAATAAATATTTGCATGGCGTAGTTGCTTAATTAATTCAATACATCGTTCTGTAGATGCAATCGTAAAATTTACTGAACAAAATAAAACTTTAATCTAAAAACTCTATTGGAAGCCGCCTGTGGAGCACCCTCTTTGCAGTTCTATGATCCTGTTCAGAATTCGAATTGCGAAACTCGAAGATTTGACAAAAATATATATCTTTGTAGAAGACCTTTCCCCACTTCTGTGATCCTGATACCAACTGGTTAAATTGTTAGCCGAAATGTTAAGAAATTTATTCGGAAAAATGAATTCTTATAATTTCTCTTCCCACTTCTGTGATCCTGATGGCAACAGGTGAAAATCTCAATCGAAAACTTACACAATTTACTTGTAAAAATAAATATTCGTATCCCTCTTTGCAGTTCTATGATCCTGTTCAGAATTCGAATTGCGAAACTCGAAGATTTGACAAAAATATATATCTTTGTAGAAGACCTTTCCCCACTTCTGTGATCCTGATACCAACTGGTTAAATTGTGAGCCGAAATGTTAAGAAATTTATTCGGAAAAATAAATTTTTATAATTTCTCTTCCCACTTCTGTGATCCTGATAGCAACTAGTGAAAATCTCAATCGAAAACTTTATTTAATTTACTTATAAAAATAAAGATTTGAACCACTCTTTGCAGTTCTATGATCCTGTTCAGAATTCGAATTGCGAAACTCGAAGATTTGACAAAAATATCTATCTTTGTAGAAGACCTTTCCCCACTTCTGTGATCCTGATACCAACTGGTTAAATTGCTAGCCGAAATGTTAAGAAATTTATTCGTAAAAATAAATTCTTATAATTTCTCCTCCCACTTCTGTGATCCTGATAGCAGAATTGCATATTTCAAATAAATGTATGTTATTGTAATAGCTTGTTGTTATAAATGCCACTAAAGGCATTTCCCAGTGGGTCAATCAGTACAAACACAAAGGTGTTGATATAGATAAGCCTTATGACAATATCCCTACTGCAAGTGTTGATGTTTACCTGATACCTCCAACCAGCTACAGTGTCAATGTGTGTGTAAGTAATGTGAGTGTTGTTTTAGTATCAAATAGTAATTAAACTCTTTTTTTTAAATAAAAAGGGCTACGAATTTTACAAAATAAATTTATTGAATTTTCGATTATGTCCTAGCAGTTATGTACACATAAAATAGTATTCGACTTAATAGGAATGCTTACGTAATACACGCCACAGCTAAAAATGTACGTCTTCTTAATTATAATCAGCGAAAAAAATAAATTATTATTACGAACAGATCATGCTACTTATCATCTAAGTATGCCTAGAGTAAAGCACGATTATAGATCTATTTTATAAAAAATTAACAGTCTCGTTACAAGTACACGATTTTATGTGCTAATATTAGTTCTTACTACGGTATAAAGGTATACTTAATATAGGAGCCTATGTAATAAAAAATATACACAGTGTACAGATGTGTCATGGTACAAAAAAGAAAAATTAAAACATCACAAAATTCTCTGCACAACTTTCTTAAAACTAAAACTCGACGTTTGCGCAAAATACGCAACATAAAAACAAAAATTGGAATGAAACACTAAAACTACAAATTTACATAAAAAATAGGGATATGTTATGATATTTTTTTTTCGTACGCTCATTAAAACCTAAACATAATATCATATTGGTAAAAATGCAAGAAAGTTTGCTTGTCCCGTTCAGTTCAAAATATGCTCTCTCGCTCGCAGACATATCTACAGTAAAGTGGAGAATACAATTATATTAATAAAGCTTCGAATTACTGTCATGGTGACAACTGGGAACATTTACGTTGCTGTCGATTTTCACAGCTGTCTCGATATCGAGGTAATTTTTGAGGTCAAAGTGTTTCCAAACTGACCTAACAAGAGGAAAAATGGTTTTATGTAAATAAAAATATAATTCTATGAAAAACAAATAAATCAAGTTGAAAAATTGCTCTCTGGAAAAACAATTAATAAAAATAAACAACTTTATGTGCCCTATTTGAGAAACAATGAATGAAAACAAATGATTTTATGTGACTTATTTGTGAAACAAATAAATTAAATCAAATGACATATATAATGAATAGAAACAAAACAAATGACTGTATGTACAAAAGTAAAGATGGCAAACTTAAATTTTTTATTGCAAAAAGCCTAATATGTCTGTTTACTGCCCTAATTTAATTTAAATACGGTACAAATAAAAAAAATCATCCAAGGTGCCTTAGGGAAATTATTTCAAACAACTCTTATTTCTCATGAATTATCAAACATTTATATACAGTGAGCGGCAAAATGATTGCAACATATGGAGAAAATTTGTAATAATAGAATTTTCAAAAAACTTTTTTTTGGAATCGCTTCTGCATCTCAGATAACCTAAAAATTGATTTAGGCCTGGGTCACTGATCCCTTTGACCCGTCTCAACTTGAGAGGAATACGGCTGCTGCAGCTGAAATTATGCAACCCAAGCAGCAGGTATTATTTTTTAAAAGAAGTTATCAAAAAAAAAGTTTGGCTAATCATTTTTGAAGTGTTTTAATACGGTTTTCATCTTGATTGAGCAATCCCCAACTCAATGGTGAACCGATTGAGCGGTCCTCCACTGAACGGTACCTAAGGTACCTTGAGCGGTGACCTGATAGGATTTTAATTAAACTTGAAAAACTCGTGTTCAATGAAGTTTTAAGAGAAACGGGAACGGGTCGCAACCGTTCAGTTTTGTCACCGCCCAATCAGGGAACACTTAATCGGACCAGCAGTCAATTGGGTCACCAACCATTCGGGGCTGCTCAATTAGGTACCGCCAAGTCGAGGCCACTCAATCAGATCCGCTCAACTGGAGCCCACTAAACTGGGGACCGCTCAATCGGGGTTATGTCTTTTAAAACATAAAAGTGTCTGCTGTAATGTCCACAAAGCAAGTGTACTAAAATTCAATTTTTATTAATGAAAGCGCCAAACCGGCTGAAATTTTATGCAGACTCAGCTCAAAGTTTCAAGAAATAACTATCGAAAAGCCACTAAATATTTGAATGGATCAACTATTTTTAAAATGGGCATGAGACTGTTCATGACAATCCAGCAACAGGAGGTTTATTTGAAACACTTGGTTTTCTCTCATGTTGTTGAAAAAAAAATATTTAAACAGTTTTGCAACTTTTGACCGTTTCTTAAAAATACCTAAGAGATAAAACAATTGACCATCGCTTTTCAAAACCAAATGCAAAATTTAGCAATTTTGATTATGCCATTGCATTCAGCTGATGGTTTTACACGTACATACCAATTTTCATTAAACAAATCTTGAATAATTTAGCAGTAAAAAATCATTAAAGTCGAAAAAAAACCTGATATTTTCAGTTTTTTTTTTTAATATTTCAGAAATGCGTTGATTTATGGAAAAATCGTTTAGATATTCTTAAGCGCAATAAAAATACGAAACTTTTTTGTAATTTAACTAACTTTATATCTCTTATAGTTTCCGAAATCCCAATGATGAGCAAAATTACAGCGGACAGCGTGCAGAGCTTTCAACAAGTAAAATTCGAAAAAATCAAATAGAATTCTTCCGTTCAGTAAAAGAAAAACTAAATCCTATCATAATCAGTTGTCATTTGTTTTCCCTCCTGTTACAATGCAACAAATCTGGAAACACTTCCAAAATTGGTTCAAAGCACACTAATAATAATACTCGTCGCAAAATAGCTACAAAAATAAAAATAAATAAATACAAAATAGAAAAATACAAAATAAATACTCTCCAAATTTATAGTATACTATCAACAGCTGATTGTATTTCATGTTGATTCAAAGTTTGTGGTTGAATCTCGCAAATATCGTCGTCGATTTGTTCGCGAACATCCGTAACCTGCTCGTAACTTATCGAAGCAATCGCCGAATCCAATTCTTCAGGTTTCCTCACGAAAAGGTTTGCATTTTCCAACTCACAATTTGATCTGCTATTTTGATTCATAATTTCTGGTTTCGGGGAATTTTTCGACTCTGATGAAAACTGCGAACTGTCCTCGTCCGAGCTGCTTTTAACTTGAATGGCATCGTCTATCACCTCGAGCTCCGTATCGGACACACTTTGATTCGAATCCGAACTCTCTTCGGTATCGGAGCTCGAATACTCCTTTTTGACTTCCAAAATTAAACGATTTGTCGAATTTGCATAACGCGAATCACGCGCAGCATCGTTTCGTAAGTTTGCTGCGCGACTCATCTTGAGATTGTTCGGTTTCTGACCCGCAGCGAACTTTTCCTTAAGCATATTTTGCAGCATCTGACTCTCTAAAGAATTTTCTTCCGATATGGAAATTACCGATTCGTTGTCGCTCTCGTCGTCAGCCGACGATGAAACAATTGCTTCATCGAGATATTTTACATCTTCAATATCGGAATTATTTTCCGAATCCGACGAACATTCGACTTGTTCGATGAGACTCTCATAGTTGATACCTTCATTTTCGTGATTGGCGTTCGCAAGGTGCCCCTGTATCCACGGAGAGTTCATGTAAAATACCGACTCGTCCCGTTCTTCTTCGATGTAACCATTATTAGTACTGTCGTTTGTTTTTCCCATCTTGCTCGGGAACATATTTTTGCTACCACTTACCGCAAAATGATCCAAAATCGTCCAGTCGAAATTCTCGTGGATGGCCATGTGCAGTTTTAGTTTCGAGCTGGCGTTATGGTACCTACCGCAAATTCTACAAATGAAATTAGAACCGAAACCTTGTCCGTGAAGCAGCGTCGGATGGGTTTCTCTTAGATGCGCCTGCAAGGACTTATAACTGTCGTTTGTTTTCAGACAAATACCGCACACAGTAGCGGCCACGGTCTTATGACATCGGATGTAGTGCTGCCAGAGGTGTTTCTTGGCCGGCCAAGTTTTCAAGCAAATTTCGCACAAGGATGGGTCGTTACTGTTTACGTACACTGTCCGTTTGGAACTGTTCTGTAACGGATTCTGGGAACCATTTGGATCCAATTCACCGTCCAGATCTCGTTTGGTATTTGCAGCTGGCGACTCTGACGGTTTCGATGATTTTTTATCCTTTGTAGCCTCCTTGGGGGGTTTTGAAGGTGGAGTCTCACAAGTGTCCATTTTAGGTTTCTGAAAATTATGAAAAATTAATTAAACAAACTTGAAAAGTTACAGTTATACAGGGTGTTCGCTTTAATTTTGATTTCAGAAATTATAAAAGATACGAAGTCGGTCAAATTACAAAAACAATTCGTGTTTTTATTACTATTAAGAATATTTTAAAAAAGTTGTCATAAGTCAAACAGTTCTATAATTTTCTGAAAAAACTGAAAAATCAATTATTTCGTTTTCGTATCTCGGAAAGTATAAGAGGTACAAAGTCGATCAACTTACAAAAACAAATCGTATTTTCATTAATATCAAGAATATCTGAACAAATTTGCAATAAATCAGTTAGTTCCTGAAATAGTTTTAAAAAACTGAAAATTCTGTTTTCTTCCTATCTCGGAAACTATACAAGATACACAGTCGGTCAAATTACAAAAAAAAATCGTATTTTTATTACTATTAAGAATATCTGAACAGATTTGTCATAAGTCAAACAAGTTCCTGAAATATACTTAAAAAAAACCTGTAAATTCGATTTGTTTCTTATTTCGGAAACTGTAAGAAATACGAAGTCGGTAAAATTACAAAAAAAAAACGTATTTTCATTCCTATTAAGCATATCTGAACAAATTTGTCATAAGTCAATCAGTTCCTGAAATATTCTAAAAAAACAATACATTAAATTTCTTTTTATCTGAGAATCTTTAAGGGCTATGAAGAGGGTGAAATTCAACAAATAATGAATACTAAGGAACTGCCATAAGCATACCGCGCAGGTGTCAGATTTGTGACCACTTCCTAAAGCATCGGCCATATTGGTCAGCACGTAAACAAATTTGGAAGTTTTTGCACGTTTTAATTATATCAACTACAATTAGTAAAGTGTTTTGTGCAGCTATTTAAAGGTGGGTTGTGCAGCTGTTGGCTGCTCAAACAGAAGCACGAAAAAGTTAGCAGGAGTATCGTTTCACAGGTAAGTTAGCATTTGTTTACATTCTAAACATGCCATTTCTAGTCGTTTCCTACCTTACCCTAAACAGTTTAACGCATGTAACTCAATTTATAATATACACTGTGTCCATAAAGTAACCCCCCCCCCCCCTATCTAACTTTAGAACGACTTAATATTTTACTACAAAATTTGGTGTGCTTTAATGGGAAATTAAATACTATTTTTTAGCTCATAATTAAATAATGTATCATTCAAAATGGCGGCAGGGCGCCATTTTGAATTTTTTTTTTAAATAGAAAGGGGGGTCGAGTGACACCTCATTTGAAAGGTCTTTTAATTAGGCGTCTGATCCTAGAGTTTCAAAGAAAAATATTCAGCCATAACAAAATGACAAACGTTTGAAGTAAAGAAGTCTATTAAAAAAAACTAAGAATTAAAGCAAAAACAAACGAAATTAAGTGTTCGAAATGTTCACCATTTACTTCTTGGCACATAAAAAGTCGGTTATGAAATTCCTGCCTTACATTTTCATAAGTTTCTGGAGTGACATTTCTGTAAAAAACGCATTACAGAAGTTTGCAGAAATATCACTCCAGAATCCTATGAAAATGTGAGGCAGGAATGTCATAACCGACTTTTTATGTGCCAAGAAGTAAATGGTGAACATTTCGAACACTTAATTTCGTTTGTTTTTGCTTTAATTCTTAGTTTTTTTTAATAGACTTCTTTACTTCAAACGTTTGTCATTTTGTTATGGCTAAATATTTTTCTTTGAAACTCTAGGATCAGACTCAAAACTAAAAGACCTTTCAAATGAGGTGTCACTCGACCCCCCTTTCTATTTAAAAAAAAAATTCTAAATGGCGCCCAGCCGCCATTTTGAATGATACATTATTTAATTATGAGCTAAAAAATAGTATTTAATTTCCCATTAAAGCACACCAAATTTTGTAGTAAAATATTAAGTCGTTCAAAAGTTAGATAGGGGGGGGGGGGGTTACTTTATGGACACAGTGTACAATCAATTGCATTTAATGTAATTTTAACCGTTAAAATTGCGTTAAAAGCTCGATGTGAAAATAATTCGTATTTAAATAACATTTGTCGCTCAAGGTTAAGTGAATAGGTTCATAGGCGCGTGTGATGTATTTCTGGAGGGGGCCCGGGAAAAAAGTGAACTTAATAGAACATAATTTACTTGGTGTTCGGCTAGCTATATCAAACTGGTGTAGTGTTGATACTGTCTGGTTTAATTGACAATTTTTACATTATTTCAGATTCCCTGCTAACCCAGTAATGCGAGAAAACTGGGTGAAAGCAGTTCGGCGAGAGAACTGGGCACCTTCAAAAAGTACATGTTTATGTTCCTTGCATTTTGAGGAGCAATATATAGAGACAGAACATCAGTGAACTGTGTTAGGTTACGAGATAATGCCAGACCTACATTATTTCCAAGTTTCCCAAAATATTTACAAAAGGTTACACATGAATAATTTTGTTAGCCATTGAAGTCATTATTCATTTTGTTATAGGTTGCTCAGCAACGAAAACCACCAACTGTTAGAAAGCTCTTCATAAAAGATGTTTCACCTCCGCATGTCACTGCTGACATGGATGTAATACCCACGACTCCAGAAACCGCAGCAATAAGTTCACCATCACAATCATCTACTGGCTTTCCTACTCCTGTAAAACGGCGAATACGGTATTTAGAAAGGAGATGTACTGTTCAAAGAAGAAAAATAAAAACCTTGCAGCAAGCCAAATCACGTCACAGAAAGAAAATTGCAACCTTAAAAAGTTTGTTGATGGATCTTAAAAAAAATAATGTAATTGACAATGATGGTTTTGAATTGTTAAGCTGTATTACAACGAAACATTAAAAAGAAGAACGGCAAGGTAGAGAAAAAATACTCTCCATTATTACGCAAGTTTGCACTGACAGTTAATTTTTATTCACCAAAGGCCTATCGATATATCGGACAACAATTTGACACATGCCTTCCGCATCCAAGGACATTAAGTAAGTGGTATGCCACCATTGATGGTTCACCAGCGAATCTTTTGCAACTTTAGAGTCAAAAGTTGCAACATCAAAGTATCCATTAGTTTGTAGTTTAACACTTTCACTGCGATGGGTTTAGGGCGTGGGATACCGCAGAAACGGCAACTTTTTTTGCTGAATTATTGTTGTTTTTGGTGTTAGAAGGTGATTATCATTTATAATAAGTGTGTATACAGGGTGTTCAATCATTTTTGGTGGGTGGCACCCATGGGTGCCATGCGCGTCCATGCAAGAATTTCTCGTGCAGTGCTGACCGGCACCGATGGGTGCCACGCAAAAGATGCCGTAGTTTTAGGGATAGAACATATGCGGGAAAAGAAACACTTTAAAATAATATTTACGCAATAAAAATAATTATTGTTTTATAAAAAAAAAGCTGAACAAAAACGTAATATAATAATATATATGTATATATGTACTATAAGAATATATAAAGAAAAATATTTCACATATAGCTAAACTCAAAATAAACATAGAATATAAAAAATTTAGCAAAAAAATAATTATTTTCTAAAAAAAAATTAAGGGAGAGACACGGCTCACTATCTGCCATCTCAAACACGTAAAAAATAAAAAAAATGGATACTGCGAAAAAATTTTAAAGTGTAGAGTCGTTCTCTACACGCTGGCAAACACACGTCTAGTTGCACGCAAAGCTGACTTAATACTAAACCGTTGAACACGGAACTGGTCGCGGCACTCATGAGTGCCATGCGCACCGATCGAACAACAAGTAGCGTCACCTATGAGTGCCGGTAGCAGTGAAAGTGTTAATTATAGATGAAATTGCAATACGTAAACATATAGAGTGGGATGGTGTTAAATATCATGGTTACGTAGATGTTGGTAATGAGATACTGCTTACTAGTGGTTGTACGACAATTGCCAAAGAAGCATTTGTATTTATGCTCGTATGTATAAATGAAGCCTGGAAAATACCATTAGGATATTTTTTAATAGACTCATTGACTGGGGAAATGAAAAAAAAAATCAAGTTAGCCAATGCATCTACATGCTTGAAAATGTAAAAATTAAAGTTGTAAGTTTAACTTTTGATGGACCAATCGTAAATACATCAATGATAAAACAGTTTAATTGCTCAATTGAGCAACCTTACAAGATGGTATCTAAAGTACAGTAGAACTCCAATTATCCGAATCAATTGGGACAGCACCCCATTCGGATAATCAAAATTCGGATAATTGGAGTTTTTCCGAAGAAAGGGTCTATCAATTAACTTCTGTATGTATATTGAAAATGGGAGAAAAAAACACCGTACATCTCAGCCAACTGTTTACCCGTAACTCCTTTATCTGATTGCTCTATAATTTTTAGTTTGTCCGCTAAAGATAACACAACACGTTTTCTTTTACAAGCCATAGTGAACGATGAAACGCACTCACAAACAAAACAACAAACCGACGCGTAAGAGAACCACCACAGTAGCAGGGCAATGACCGAGTAATCAAAACAAACAGTGCCAGGTCGCCTGTAACCTGAACCGCCCCCACCCCTTCTCTAGGTCTATTCGGTTTCTACCGTTATGCTTACCAAGTCAGCGAATTTAGAACTGCAATATGAGACGGTGTCCTAAAGCGATTCGGATAGTCGGAGTTCGGATAATTGGAGTTCTACTGTAATAGCAAACAATATATATTTTTTCTATGATCCGTGTCATATGCTAAAACTAATACGTAATACTTTGGGTGAGAAAAGAACAATTGTAGATCATCAAGGAGGGTTTATTAAGTGGGAATATGTTGAAAAATTGCAAGCATTGCAAGAAAATGAAGGGTTACATTTAGGTAACAAAGTACGGGCAGCACAAGTCATGAGCGATTCTGTGGCCGATGCTTTACTTTTCTGTAAAAATACATTAAAATTGCCCGAGTTTCAACTCTGTGAGCCTACCGTACATTTTATTAAGCATGTGAATAAAATATTTGATATTTTTAACAGCAGATCACTATTCGCTCCATATTTTAAAAAACCTTTAACTAAGAAAAATATAGATGACATTAGAAGTTACATTAAAGAAGTGACCTTTTTAACCGACTTCAAAAAAAGGAGGAGGTTCTCAATTCGTCTGTATGTATGTTTTTTTTTTATTTTTTTTTAATGTATGTTCGGGCCTAACTTTTTTGTTTATGAACCGATTTTAATGATTTTTTTGTGTTGGGTTCAGTATAGTTCCAAGGTGGTCCCATTATAATTTCATTGGTATTGGAGCTTGAACTTCGAAGATACTCCTCAAAATCTATTTTTTAACCGACTTTTTTAGTGTTTCCGTATTTCATCTTCCGTTTCAACTAGCAATCGTTTTCTCATTTGAGAAGCACCCTTACTAAGTCTGCCCATCACTTAAAATTGTAAAATAAATTACTTTAAAAAAAAAAAAGAAAACCGACTTCAAATAAAAACAAAAAAGTGACATAAGTTAACTAATAATTAACTTTTAAATAAAAAGAAAACCGACTTCAAATAAAAACACAAAAGTAACATAAGTTAACTAAAAAGCAAAAAATAAATGTTTTTCATACAACAGTTTAATACTTATTTGTTGTTCCGTTTAATGTAATTAAGAAATTGTTGTTTATTATATAATTATTAATTGTTTTATAATTTTTAAGTCGGTGCCAAGTATAACATAAAAATTCGAATCTAATGTTATATCTATGTTATACTTGGCACCGACTTAAAAATTATAAAACAATTAATAATTATATAATAAACAACAATTTCTTAATTACATTAAACGGAACAACAAATAAGTATTAAACTGTTGTATAAAAAACATTTATTTTTTGCTTTTTAGTTAACTTATGTTACTTTTGTGTTTTTATTTGAAGTCGGTTTTCTTTTTATTTAAAAGTTAATTATTTTACAATTTTAAGTGATGGGTAGACCTAGTAAGGGTGTTTCTCGAATGAGGAAACGATTGCTAGTTGAAACGGAAGATGAAATACGGAAACACTAAAAAATTCCGTTAAAAAAATAGATTTTGAGGAGTATCTTCGAAGTTCAAGCTCCAATACCAATGAAATTATAATGGGACCACCTTGGAACTATACTGAACCTAACACCAAAAAATCATTAAAATCGGTTCATAAACAAAAAAGTTATGCCCGAACATACATAAAAAAAAAAAAATATATATACAGACGAATTGAGAAGCTCCTCCTTTTTTTGAAGTCGGTTAAAAAGCAAAAAATAAATGTTTTTTATACAACAGTTTAATACTTATTTGTTGTTCCGTTTAATGTTATTAAGAAATTGTTGTTTATTATATAATTATTAATTGTTTTATAATTTTTAAGTCGGTGCCCAGTAAAACATAAAAATTATATACCTTGCTACAATAACAAATTAGATTCGAATTTTTGTTTTACTTGGCACCGACTTCAAAATTATAAAACAATTAATAATTATATAATAAACCACAATTTCTTAATTACATTAAACGGAACAACAAATAACTATTAAACTGTTGTATAAAAAACATTTATTTTTTGCTTTTTAGTTAACTTATGTCACTTTTTTGTTTTTATTTGAAGTCGGTTTTCTTTTTTTTTTAAAAGTTATTTATACATTAACAATTTAAGGTTTTCCGATGGCATGTTGGTTATTGAATCAAAGAGGAACACGGGATTTATTGGGTTTGTAACTGCTTTACACGTAGCTGAAAGACTGTTTCATGAAATTGTTGAGACTCAGAACATTTTACAGTACATTCCCTTATACAAATTAAGTCAAGACCATATTGAACATTTTTTTTCATCCATCAGAGAACATTTAGGCTCAAACAACAATCCGACAGCTAAACAATTTCAAGCTGCATACAAAAGACTGCTTATAAATGCAGAAATTAGAAATAGTGGTGTTGGAAACTGCATTCCCCTGGAACAAATATCCATATTAAATTGTTCAAGTTTAAGTAAACCAGAAAATGTAATTAATTCTTCTATATTGAGACATAAATTGATAGATGATGTTGAGGAAACTGTAAATACTGTAAATACGGAAATTTATGACATGTTGAATAGTAGTTCTGCATTGTCTCTATATGCAGAAGAGGTGGTTAAGAAGTATATTGCAGGGTTTATTGTTAGATCTTTAACGAAAACTTTAAAGTGCCACACTCGAGTAGGTAGCTTGATGGGTACTAAAGATCAGTTTTTCAACTCTTTGGTCGAAGTTAAATCAAAGGGAGGGTTAACATATCCATCTGATGATGTAATTCGTATTTGCAAAAGATCTGAGTTTGTTTTTAAACAGTATACTGTTAATAAAACTAT
This sequence comes from Ctenicera cuprea, assembly GCA_958336395.1. NCBI lineage: Eukaryota > Metazoa > Arthropoda > Insecta > Coleoptera > Elateridae > Ctenicera > Ctenicera cuprea. The sequence goes on from OY284493.1 coordinate 639,178, forward strand.
TTACAAACCAAACGCCCACATTTATTTTGCAAATAAAATTTTTAATTATTTTTTGACGAATAAAAATGTATTCTCCGTATTATCAGACCATGTATTGGGAACGGGATTACTTGAAAATCACATAGGTTTATTAATAAAAAGTATTTCTCTTAAATATTTTCATATTAGAAGTACTTATAATGCTAAGATAATTTCATGTCCACGTCAGCCCATAACAGCGATGTATACAAAACTTATTTTATTTAAAGGCGAATTAAATAGAAATTATAAGCATGTATCAGATCATTGAATTTTAATTTTTTTATGTTTAAATGTTAATTATTTATTTTTGATTGTTTAAACATATTAGTTATGTAATAAACAGCTACTGATAAACGCTATTTTTTTGCCAACAAAGTAATTTTTCCTGATCTTTATTTAATCCTTCTTCAATATTCATGTGTGTACGCCAATGGTGCGTCCTTAAACTGTGCGACAGCTGATCAGACCTGCGCATAACACTACAATTGGCGCCCATTATGGTCTGCCACTTGGCCACATATTTAGATAGGTATGGCAGTTCCTTAGTATTCTTTATTCGTTGGCGAAATTACATTAAAAATTCAACACCACAGTCAGCCTAAGCCGAAACTCAAAAATACATGTAAAGTTACAGCTAGATTTTTACCTTCTGCGGGCCACCTGGACCTTGAGCACCCGACTTTTGCTTGTTCGTCACCTTATCCTGGGACGTCCCCGAATTATCGATCTCTATCGATTTCCTGCTACCCATCAACCGTTTCTCCAACAAGGATATCCGACTTTCCTGGCCCGCCACCAAGTCTGCATAATCATGAAGCTTACTTGGAGGCACAACTTCCTCATCTTCACTTAAATTCGGCTCCGACTTTGGGTTATAGTTCATGAAGGTTTCAGCATCATTTGAAAATTCACTTGACGAATTCTTATCATCGTTTTCATCACAACCACCATCACTCTCGTATTTCGCACTGGTATTGACGATTGTGGATATAAGACTAGGAGAGTTGATGTTTTGGGAATTTTGTCCCGTCGTATTACCTTTACTTTGCAACATGTTCATGTGTAACATTTCAAAATGAGTTTGGAGCTCTTCCTCGGTATCGAAAACATCCAAGCAGGCCTTGCAAGCTTTAAAAATGCGACCATGCGATTTGTTGAGGTGATCATACGTCTTCCATTTCGAGCCGTAATTTTTTCCACACACGGTACATGACGTGAGCGGAGACAACTCGTCCTTGTGGACTAAACGAACATGGTCCCTTAGGATATGTTGCGTTTCGAATAATTTCAGACAAATTCCGCAGCTCAAACTTAAGATTTTACGATGCAAACTCAATATGTGCATTTTAAGCTTGATCTTTGTGGGTAACATGTCCGCACAGAACTGGCATACGAAGGAATTCCGATGGTCCCTTTTGTGCTCGACAAGATCAACTTTGCTGCGCAAGATGTTGCCGCAATGACAAAAGAGATGGCAACTGGGATGTGAGAAACGTATATGCGAAACAATTTCACACTTGCTTTGCACTTTTTGTCCGCAAATTTCGCAAGTGTATTCGGAATGGTAATTAATCAAATGTTTGGTGAGGCTTTGGCGGTCTTTGAAGATGCGCGAGCAGGTCTTGCAGCGTGTCAGGAGATCTTTTTGTAAGCGTGGTCGGCAGTTTTTCTTGTGTTTCTTCAGCAGGGTTTTTTTGTGGAACCCTTTGAAACATTTGGGGCACTTATATTCGCCTTCGTTCTGCGGTGGAGTATAGTTTGTTATGATGTTTGTGTATAGGTCACTAGATGCATCGATTTCTTTTGGTGGGGACACCGATGGCTTTTCATTTTTGACTTTGGTTGTTTCACCGGCAGGATTCGAACTGGATTTGCAGTCGGAAACATCTCGAGGTTCGTACTCTTCTGGATCGTTTGGATATAGCTCTAAATCGGAACAGTCTACTTCGTGTGTGGTTGATTCAGTTTTAAGCTGAAATTAAATAGAATTATTGTATGTATAAATTGTATAAAAATAAGATAATTGTCAAAATTTTAAAGTTTTGAAAATTTGAAAACTCGAACAAGACAAAAACAAACCTCTCGTTTAATGTTAACTTTTGAATTCGAATCCTTGTACATTTCAGAATCTTCCCCATCTGAATTACCATCATCGCTCAAACACGTCGTGGCAAATTTGCGTTCCTGTTCCAGCAATTCCTGACGCATGAAACTTTGCCTTACAGACTGGAAGTCGAATCCTTGAAATTTCTGCATCATAAAATTCTCGGCACTTTCTTCCACCACATCCGCTTGCTTTTGTTTGAACGGCTTGGCACTATGTATCTTGTTGAAATGCTGTGCGAGATGGTACTTGGAGGCGCTTGTTTTGTAGCACAGCTGACAGGTGATGCTCGGATGTCCTTTGTGTAGCCTATTGACGTGCTTCCATAAATGCGAGTTACGTCCATAAAATTTATTGCACAAATCGCAATGGAATATTTGGTGCTGACTGCGTCGATGCGTACTAAACTCCTTGAACGTTACAAAACCACCCTGATTACATTCCGTACACGTTAATAGCTTGTTAGTATTCTCGCAATTGGGGTTCACTTCAATGTAATCACACGGGTCGAACATTTTGGCCTGTTTCTTGCAGAACGCTAGGATAAAATCGTGCACCGCCACGTGATTTTCAATTGCTTTCGAATTGTCGTCGTGGTACGAGCAGATTTTGCAAACGTACTTTGAGGTTACGTTATGTTGCTGCCGGCACGTATCTAAATGATTTGTTAAATTCGTATAAGAACTGGCGATGTGCAGACAAAGCCCACACATGAGCACCGCATGCTTGACATGTTTAATCTTCAAATGTGTAAAGAGATCAGAGCGATTTGTTAGAACGGCCGGGCAAATCGGACATACAAATGTCGGTTGAAGCGTTGGGGGTTCCTCAAATTGATCCTTGGTGCCATCTATGGAAGACATAAAATTAAACTTTTAATTATAACAAAAAATACTATTTTACCTTGAATATCGTTTTTCGTTTTTAGATCTGTTATTTTCAATAGATTAGGTATTTTTTTCTTGCGTTCCATCACTGGCTCTGATGACAAAATCTGCGCCATATCAATACCGTGCATTTCGTAAACGTGAGCCGCCAGAGTTGTGGCTCCGGAGAATTGTACGTCGCAGAGCAAGCAAAGTTGTGGAAGAGAACTGCTAATTTCTTTATCGACCTGAAAAAATAGGCACTTTATTTCGTTATGTTAAATTTCAATATACGATAACCTCAATATAATTTTAAAGTTTCACTTGTATACAGGATAAAACAATAGTGCGGATATTTGTTGTCTTTTATTATTCGTAAATTTTGTATTTTTTTTTGATAAAAAATTGAAATAAGTACGTCGTAAGTGCCAGGAAAAGTACATTAAATATTAATCACCATGTATACAAGAATTGGTAACTTTAGGTACAAAAGGCAATTTAATAAGGAACCCAAAAATCTAATAATATACAAAGCGTTACATTAAAAAAAATTAAGTTTTTGCCATTTTCAGTGTTAGGGAAAGAAAATTAAATATTAATCACCCTGTATCGCCGAGGAACTAACTTTAGGTACATTAGACCTTGTTTTCAAATAGGCAATTTAATAAAGAATTCAAAACGTTACAATATACACGGAGTTACATTAAAAATTAAAAAGTTGAACATGTTGTGGAATATGCAATAATTTTACTTATATCAACAAATATCACCCTGTGTAACAAAATTTTACCTGTGCGGGAGCAAATTTATCCTCTTCCGCAAGCTCTTGTATTTTATCTGTGCCCTTTTCAATTGTATTCGCATTATTCTTTTCCATCTCTTCATAAATTTTCTCCAAATTATTAAAAGTTAAATTAGGAGCGCTACTATTATCAATCGTATTAGAATATTCTACTTTTTTTGGTTGTCTGTTCTTCCTCCTGTTGCTGGGATCCATTTTAAAAATTTTCGTCCTGTGCGGTAAAATTGTGTCGCTTTTTCTCTTAAGACCCTTACGTTGTGCAATCTCACTTATCAAATCATTTTCTGCATCGTCAAAATATTTCTTGTGCGTCCGGTTTCCATTTTCAAAATTCTCTATTTTTGTGGCCTGCGGTTTCATTTTATTTCTCGATTTTGGCATCACAACAACTTTACCCACATTTCTGTCACTGTCATTTTCTGATTCGCCACCAGATTCAACGTCATAATTAACTAAAGCAAACGACGGTTCCAGTTTGATGTTTGGAAGGTTTGTGGGAATTGGGTCAAGCTCCCTCCCGTTGAGGATGTTATCAGCGTTAACAAGAGCAGTATTGAGTTTTTCCATTTGTAAGTAATTAATATGAACAATATTTGGATCAAAATGCATACTTTTCTTCCTTAGCAGTAATTCGGTAAAGTCTTCGTCTGTTTGAATGTTCTTGTCGTACCTTACCGGGCTGAAATCTGTAAGACAGCCTTTTTCGTGTTTTCGTTTTGTTTTTAAACATGATTCCATGATGTCGTACTGTGCTTCCAGTACTATGATGTTTTGTAAACAGTTTTTTATGAAACTGTAGAAGTTGTCTACGTTTTCCAAGCACTCGGAGCATATTGTGTCTGGTAATAAACAGTGCGGAGATACCTAGAAATTAAAAGCAATTTTAATTTATCGATATGTTTTAATTCCCTTGCACCATTTGATAAAATAGGGCAAAAACTTGCATTCTAAGACTAGAATAGGCATGCTTTTGTTTCTACTACATTGTTTTGTTTTTGTTTAATACATAAATATGAATGAAGAAACAATAAAACAAATGAATGCTGGAAATAAAAAATGCACAATTACATAAAAAAAATTGTCCAAAACAAAATTAACTTTAAATTTTATCTTAAATAATTAAAAAACAAACCCAAAACAATAAAAATAAAAAACTTACAATGATAGGCAGGCATGTTTCAATTTTGTTCTTCAATCCTTCGGTTTTAAAAATATGTACATAATTCTCGCTTAGTTTTCCACATATCCTGCAAAGTTTCGTATCCATTTCTCATGGCCTTTTCATGAAACACCTCATTTTATACATAAACAACTAAAAAATGCAAAAATCTTGGGACACCTGTGTACAACAAAAAGATGGCCCGTTTCGCTCTGAAACACTACATTTCCAACCAGAAAGCCCAACGGAGGGCCCGATCTAACACGTTAGTAAACATTAGATGCTAAATGCGTTTCGAAAATTGATCATTAAATTAATAAATAGCGGATAAATGCGAAATATGGAACGAAATTACAAACACAAGTTCCGCCATTTAATCAACGTAGTACGTTTGTTTGTGCGTGTGAGGGCGCAAAATTGACGTGCTGCCATCTACTACTAAATGTATGCGAGTATAAGATGTTAGTATAGATTCCAACCTGCTAATTATTGATTTTACCATTGACTATACCCAGTTTCGCAATTCGAATTCTGAACAGGATCATAGAACTGCAACGAGGGATTCGAATATTTATTTATAAGTAAATTGTTTTCGATTGAGATTTTCACCAATTGCTATCAGGATCACAGAAGTGGGAAGAGAAATTATAAGAATTTATTTTTCCGAATAAATTTCTTAACATTTCGGCTCACAACTTAAAAAGTTGGTATCAGGATCACAGAAGTGGGGAAAGGTCTTCTACAAAGATATACATTTTTGTCAAATCTTCGAGTTTCGCAAATCGGATTCTGAACAGGATCATAGAATTGCAAAGAGGGATCCGTATATTTATTTTTAAAGTAAATTGTATAAAGTTTTCGATTGAGATTTTCACCAGTCGCTATCAGGATCACAGAAGTGGGAAGAGAAATTATAAGAATTTATTTTTCCGAATAAATTTCTTAACATTTCGGCTCGCAACTTAAAAAGTTGGTATCAGGATCACAGAAGTGGGGAAAGGTCTTCTACAAAGATATACATTTTTGTCAAATCTTCGAGTTTCGCAATTCGGATTCTGAACAGGATCATAGAATTGCAAAGAGGGATTCGAATATTTATTTTTAAAGTAAATTGTATAAAGTTTCCGATTGAGATTTTCACCAGTTTTCTCTTGCAGTTTCTAAAAAAAATTGAATTTTCAATTTCTTCAGGTCGATTTGTCCAATTCGTTCGCTATTTTTACAGGAATGCAAATGCCACAGTCTTTTGTAATTTAACCAAGTTTGTATCACTTTTTGAGTTTCCAAAATTTCAATGGTCCTCTCTACAGGGTTCCCACTAACTATCAAGAAGTAGAATCCATGACTTTTCCAAGATGTCCATGACCAAAAATTATACTTACCCATGACTTTCGACAAAAAAAATCAATAAAATTAGAGACGCAAAAATAATCACGTTTATGCGTCTTTTATCAATTCACAAGACAGTATTTGGCGGTCTCACTTGCACCTAATCATAAGCCATATTACGTTCCTTGGAATTTAACATGGATAAGAAAAGTACCTCAATGATATTTTAAAAACCTTTAGCAGCAATTGTTTTATAAGCGGCAGTTATAAAAATTCAATCGGAAAATTTCTAATTTTTTAAGATTATGTTAACACTACTGCAGGAAAATCAGTTTTTTTACTGTAAATCGAGAGAAAAATCAAGACTTTTGCCAAATTTTGCGTAAAATCCATGACTTCCAGGTTAACATTTTAATTCCCTGACTTTTCCATGACTTCCAGGTTATCCCGGGTCGGTGGGAACCCTGCTCTAGTCTAGTAGGTCGTAATTTTGGCGATTCCACTCAGTTTAGCTTTATAAGCTTATACAAACGAAAAAATACATTAATTTTATTTATTGTCACTCAAGTTGTACATTTTTCCAACATATTAATTTTTCAACACAATTCATATAGTAACAAAATACAAGACAAATCGATTAAGAACAACGATAATAGATTCTTAAGACAAAACTGTTAATACAGTCTGATTTCTTAATAGATCAAAGTATAAAAAATTACAAGACGATAATGTATATAAAAAATATTTAGCATACCGCCCCGGAATTAAACGCATTTAAAATTTTAACGTCAACGTTTTAATTTCACAAAGTTTATAATATAAAAAAAGAAATAGCATAAAATGAGAAACCACGATCCTCCAGTGAACACAGCATAATGTGGTACTTACTGCACACAGCACATGCCATTATGGCAATTTCTCTTTAGTCGATTCTTGGGACGGTACTTATCAAGGAAACGCAGCTGCTTCTGATTGATTGCACCCCGTTTCTTCTCTCTTATCAGCTCCACAACATCTTCATAAACCATGCCCAGCTCGAGCAGAGTCAAGGCTACCATCACGGGGGCTCTTCCCAATCCTGCCACACAGTGAACAGCCACACATGCATCAGGATCAGCACTGAAGTGCTTCTTTAGCAGTGCGAACCAATCGTCGACGACAAATCCAGGAGGGTACATGCCATCCTCATACACGAGATCATACACCTCAATGCCCTCGTCTCTCAATGGTTCTTGGTTGTACGAAGGCTCACATACCCTCACGACAGCTGTTACATTGTGCTTTTTCAACTCTTCTATGTAAGTTTTAATGTTGCAGTTGGAAGGTCTGTCGGTGATGAGGAAACTGTATCCTTTGTATTGGATTTTAGCTGCAGCGGGTTGGGATTGGATCTCCTTCTGACCCATGATTGTGCAGTCTTTCGGTTGGATTTGTTTTAAGTAAGGAACAATAACTGCCGATTACTGTTGGCAACTCCGACTTGGCTGTGGGTGTGACTCGACAGCCTCAGAAGCTCCAAGGACTGAAATAGAGGAACCAATCAATTTAAAACATGATGAGCTTTGTGTAAAAGCTCACCTATTTGTGCTGTGCCTGGCAGTATTCTGAGCTGTCCAAATGGAACCCCATTAACGTGAGCACCGTCTCGCCAACGAACCGAGTTGCCATACACATTGAATACAGAGTGAACTGTTATGCTTCTTGCAGCCACAAAGTGTAGCTGTTGAATGAATGACGCGTTTGCTGAAGGTGCAAAAGTATAACAAATACAGATAGACGCCTACGCGTACAAGAGCAAGTAATTGCAACGATGGCAGCAAAAACAATACAAAAGAAAACGGTGGGTGTGTATACAGCGGACTAGGTTTGTAGCAATGGACGTATAGGTATAGTAGAGTTCTTTTTCTCTTGTTTCCGCAAATAGGCGTTACTAAGGCAAGTTTTACACGGTCCAATTGTGTTGAACAGCGCAGTTGGATCCAATTTTAGAGGGCACAATTATAATAACGGTTAAATGGAGTGTTTTGGTCTTATCCTACAACTGTCCAAAAGTTTAAAATAATGAATATTTAGATTAATTTTAATATAAACCAACTACAATAATCAAACCAGAAACTGAAGCTTAGACGTAATTAATCAAAACTGTGGAATGAAATTTGAAAATCTTCCTGAACCAATCATTGTGTAAATCTGTATGTTATTGAAAACAACTGAAGTCCTAAGGCCCATTTTATATTGATGAAACTAAATAAGCGAATTGAAAAAATGCAGAAACTGTAAGAGAAAAAAAGGAACACTGTCCGAGAAAGGAAAGGAAGGACGCGATAAAGACAGACAGAGACTATATTGTTAGTGAGAAGGGGAAAGGCATTGAAGAATTGTTCCATAATAGACAAGACGAAGATAACTGTCAGAGAGAGAAGGAGAGCAGATTAAAGGCGGAAGAAAGAGATAGGAAAGTTATCAAAGACAAAAAACCGTCGCGTAAAGAAGAAGGGCATTAAAAAGTAGCAGAGAGATAGACAAACAAAATAAATGTCCGCGAAAAGGGAAAGCAGATGGAAGGATATGTTGCGCAACCCATTGTTGCACAAAAGGGTTTTTTCACGGGCAGGTCAAGTGCATTGAATAAAAATGCGAGTAGCTTCTTTTGCATGATTATTTATTTACAAACTAAACTTAGCTACAATAATTGAAGTACAATTTAAATTATTCTTACTTACATAGACAACATTACCAATGTTACCCTATCAAATGGGCAGTAGAAACTGAGCAGAAGAAGAAGATCCCTCTGCTTCTTTTACACTTGTCTATTTATATGTTTTTAGCTAATTAGTTTACTTTCACTTTAGTTTGTTAATGACACTGTTTTGCTTTAACAAAACATAACACTTTTTAAAAATAGTAATTATCTAATGGAATTTTGTCAGGAATTCATTTTTTACATATCTATAACAGATAAAAGAAAAGGGTCAAAGTAAGGAAACTGTTGCGCGTTAAGACAAATTTACACGATCAATCAAAAGAAGGGCGATAAGACTAGACCCCCACCCCGAAATATTACAAATGCACAAGAGAATTGAAAAAAGAGAGAGACTGGCAGAGAGAAACGGAAGAGGGGTTGAAGAGCAAATGTGAAAAAAGCAGAAAAATCGTCAATAAAATGGGGAAGGGCATTTAACAATTGTTCCATAACATCGAATGAGGGATACTGTCAGAGAGAGGGAGAAGCAAATTATGGGCAAAAGAAAGGGAGAAACAGAAACAGAAAAACTGCCAAAGAAAAGAAGAGCGGCTAAGAAGGATAGATGCAGAAAAACTGTCACATTGAGGGAAAGGCCGTTGAAGAGTAGGAGAGAGATAGACAGTAAGAAAAAAGTCCAGGGAAATGAAAGACTGTAAAAGAAAGAGAGATAAAGAAAAACCCAAATTAATTGAAGAGATTGAAGAGCAAATATGATAGTCAGACAGAGAAAAATTGTCAGTGAGAACGAGATAAAACATTTGTTTTATAACAGATAGGTTGAGGGAAACTATCAGAGAGGAGAAAGGCGGAAGTTGAGAAAAAGAGATACACAGAGACAGCAAATGAGTAAGAGGGATAGATGGAGAAAAATACTAACAGATAAGAGACGGGCATTGTAGAGTGGAAGAGAGATAAACAGGAAGAAAATATGTTCGCAAAAAGGGAAAGGAGGTGTAATGATAAAAGAGAAGTCTTTTTTACTGCCAAATTGACTCAACTCTGGCCAGACGTTAAAGCATTGGCGGCTCATCAGCTGTTTGCAACTTATTATGTTCATCTATGCAAATGCACTACTGCAGATGGAAAGGAGCTGAACATGGGTGTTTAAATATTGTAAAATTAAAGACGATGGAGTGCAGTTTTATATTTTATCACTTAAAACTCCAGAAATATAAATACATTATTTTTTGTCCTCTTTTTTGCAACTGTGAATGTACGGGTGACCTACATTTTTAATATTGTTTGATCTAACACTTTAAAGTATGGTAACTTGCTCAACTACAATATTAAAATCAATACAAGTGTAAGTTAAGCATACACCTTTATTTCCAACAGTTAAAATAAAATCTAAACCACCACATCTAATAAAATTATTACATTTACTACAGCTGCCCTTATGCTAGGCATTTCAAGGACATACACAAATTATACATTAATAAATACAAGATTTATAATCAAATTTTCCTATAATAATACTCTTTTGCAGTTCCGCAGGCTAATATCTTTATTTCTTTGGTTCAATTTTATCCTTTTCATTTTTGTTCCCATCTCCCTTGACGACCTGCACCATTTTCAGGGTAAGAACGGCTAGAATAGCATCGAAGGGATCCATAAAACCCCTCTGCATCCATTTAGGTATGGTAGTGCGTGCATGCGAAAAACCAAGCTTTTGGAGTATGTAATCGATACCGTACGGTTCAATGTATTTCCCAGCCACACTCAACAAACGAACTGTCGGCTCCAGATGCCACGTCTTACAATTATAATTACGCCAATCTTTCGTAAATATGTCATCGAAAGATTTTTTACTCGATTGGCTTTGCTCCGATGAGACAGAACTTGCCGACGATGGTGACGACCTTGATCTTTCTGATTCGGTAAGGGTTCTAAATGAAGAGCTTCCCAACTAAAATCAATTGATTTGTAATCAAACAAACGAATAAATCTGAACGACTTACCACTCTTTCTTTTTCTTTCACGTACGATGTTATCAAATCGTGAAGGAAGAAAAATGCTTCTGCATCCACGGTTACAAAAATATGATCCTCGAACTCAGTTATAAAGCTGCATTCTACTATGGGTTTTTCACCTTAAACAAACGTTTGGCATGAAAAACTAAAACAATCTGTATGGGGGAAATGGCCAGTGTGGAAAATGGCCAGTATGAAAAATGCCCTACATGAAAATTGACTTGTCTGTAAAAATTCCCTATATGACAAATGGACATTAAGGAGTTATTTTCATTTATTGGGGCGCTCGCAGTTTGTAAGTGCTAGTAGGAAAAATAACCAATAGGAAAAATATCAAAAATAATCAATATGAAATTTATACATATCAAACATATTATCAGGGATGCTAAATGTTTTTGTGCCCAAGTGTGGAAAGTGGCCAGTATAAAAACTGAGCAGTATATAAAACGGCCTGTATTGAAAAATGACCAATATGAAAGGTGGACATTAGGGAGTTATGTTTACTTACTGGGGGGCGTGCCTGGGTGCTTGAAGTAAATGCTGTTGTGAAAAATAATGGATACTACAGAATTATTTTTCACTGACCCCAATATGAAGTGCTCAAGTGTGAAAAACTGACAGTAAAATGACGCGTGGGAAACATAACCAGTATGAAAAATGGCCCAAGTGTGAAAAATTTCCAATATGAAAAAACTAACATTAGTTATTTTGACTCACCAGCCATGTCAGGGGTGCTTGAAGTTTGTAAGTGCTCGGTTTTCAGATGTAATTGCAAACTTGGCAATGCAAAAATCACTTCTCTGTTATGGTTTGGATCCACAATCTTTTGAGAACTGCTGGTCCCACTTCGAGCACGCTCCACGGAATTTGTACCCTCTGATTTTTCCCTTTCTAATGATGGAAATCTGTCGACCTCTACAAAAAATTAAAATAAAAAAATGTGATTAAAATCGGCTAAATAAAAAAAAAATTACTCATCTTACCATCGATTTGGCTGCTAGCAAAAGCATATTGGAACCACTCTTGGAGTGTCTTGAACTGGGGAGGGAAAATAACGCTCCTTGATACTTTACAGACAGTAGCCATTGAATGGTGAGTCTTATAAGTGCTCAGACCTAAACTGCATGTTAAAGTTTGCACAATGTGAACGTCTTGAGTTGGAGAAGTTCCTAAAATTATACATTGTTAAGTAAAATAAACAAATATACAGTGTGATAATACAGTTCATACAACAGTCACTTATACAGGGTGAGCTGATAGTAGCACATTTGTTGGTATCTACTTTATATTTAAAATAAAGAAAAAGAGTAAATAGAAAAGTTGCTTGGTTGCTCATATGGTGTAATGTTTGTAGCTTAAATGTAACATACTGTATACTATTGCATTTTTGCAATAACATGGCAACGTGCCATCGGAATTTCAAAAACAAAACAATTCAAAAAGGTAATTAAAAAGCAAGTAATATATACAAATATATACAGGGTGTTGTATTAAGAAAAGCATAAGTTTGGTATGGCGCCATTATATAGAATCCCCTGTAAAATTTGTATTAATTTCACAATGCGGTCCTCTTAGTCGTCTAAAACTTCTATTTGAAATTTTTTGCTGTATTTTAAATAGTACAGGAGATATCGAGCACCGCAACTTTGTTGAATAATTGTTATTAATTTGTCCCTAAATATATTACCTGTAGATGAAGGAATCTCTTGAGCTTCAGTATTGAAAGTAATACAAGGCTCCTTCAAACTAAAAAGTGCCCACGATTTACTCTTGAAGTTGATTCCGTGGAAGCAAGCGAGCGATATGTTGTTTCCATGCAATTCCATGGTGCCGCCCAGCACTGTACCGGAGGATGGCAGCGGCAAATGCATCGTTGTTAACTGAAGACCCGCTACGTGCGCTAAAACCCTTTGCCAGTGTCTGTGGTGACGAGCATCGTTACATGTACTTGGCTGCTGTTGACTAGACCAAGCTTCCTTGCCTGAGATGAACGTAATTAAATTTAATTAAAAACTGATATTCGCATTTATACGTCTTACTTTTCTGTGGGGTTATGCGTGGAGCACGGGGTGTTTGCGAGAATCCACTAAAAGCCCTTTTACTGCTGTTGAATTGTTGCGAAAAGAATTCTTCAAGTTTGTTGAACATTTTGAGGAGATCGGCTGTTGACGATTTGGATATCATTATTTGGAGCTGGTCCCAGCTCAGGTCACCATGTACGAAAATACTTGCAGGCCTGAAAAGTAACCACACATACAGTTTTTCTTAACTAAAACACTTGTTTTTCACTGTGTTTGCTACCTACTCTTGATATTTTGCTAATTTTGAAGAAGTTCCTCGAAATTTGAGTATTTTTTTAATTTTTTCAAAAGTATCAAAATCACAAAATTTTTGAAAATTTTCAAAACATGATTTTTTTTTAAACACAATTTTTTCTAAAATTTTCAAAACTATCTAATTCAAATATTTTCACAAATTTCAATAGGCAGATTTAAAATTTTTCAAAAATTATCATCTAACAATAACGGCTATAGTAGTAGATTAGCGTGATGTCGAGTTGTTAAACTCCAACCCACACGTTCGTTATGGCCTTTGTGTCATTCTCATTTTATACAATAAGAACAATAATGACAATACCTTCTAGTAGGTATAAACGCTCCTGTAGTCGACCTGTTAAGTTTCCATTCGTCACGCAAGTTGACACTTAAATCACTGACTCGTGACATAAGCACGGAGGTTGCCATGTAATCTAGTCTCAATTCGAGTGCGTATAATCGCACACCTATGGTGTGATCAGGTTCCATATTGGGTTCTTCACGAATATGAACTAAAAAAGAATAACAATATTAATTAAACAAGTTTCAATAGTTGTACCGGGACTGGATTTCCTTCTTAATGTTTTAATCCGACCTGCCTTCTTAAGGTAATGGTAAAACAAAATAGAGAGTGAGTCATCACCCACCCTGCCATTATTTTGTAAACGAGTTGTCAAATTAATTTTTTTCTTTAACACGTTCGCTGCCACTCTGTCACATGACACTACCTCTAGGGGCCATTCCTTTTTTTTACATTTAAGGTTGATATTGTTTAAACGCGCCAAGGCGTGAACGGCACCTGCGCAACGTAGCCGATCACGCCTAAAGGCGGGAATGGCAGCGAACGTGTTAATAAAAAGGAGTCAAATAACTTTCATTAAGGGCAAAAGTCAATTTGACAAACAAGTAACAAAATCACTCACTCATAGCATATAACAACGTTTTTTCCTTTACGCCTCATGGCAAAAAATACTTACTGAATGTATCGATATTGGCAATTTCAATGTTGCCACCAACAATTCCACCTTTTGCATCCAAACTGGAACCACCGAGACCAAGCGCAATGTATAAATTTTTATGTCCCGTTGACCCAATGCTTAGTCTACCTTCACTTCGAAAATCTTTCGTTAACCACCTACCAAAAATACAGCTGACATCAGCAAAACAATATTTGAATAATCGACGAACACTTACATAACATTACCCATTACGTTACCCATATTCATATGAACGTTTAGTTTCTTAAAATTCACAGCAACCAAAACAAGTGTTTCCCAAGAAATTGTATTTTTATGCTCCGAAGGACTAGGGCTGTTTGTTGTTCCAGATTCCCCACTGAAAGCTCTGCCAACGTCTTTGAGCTTTGCATGACGGTGTGATTCTGCATCAAGATTTAGTCGTAACTTTTCTTTGTTGTTGAGAAGAGGCGATTTCTCTGTTGCCGATCTTGAATGTCTGAAGGGTGGACAAATTAAAAACAAAAGACATCGAATCAGTAAAAATGAGCTTAAAATCGATAAAACAACAAGTTAAAATCATACCGATTTTCGTAATTACGAGATGAATTTGGCGAAGAATTCGACAAAACAGCATCGTCGTCATCGTTATGTGTAGCAGACATACTGAGGTCGCCCAAAAACAATCTGCGTACAATTGAACGTCGATACCACGCCTTGGGAAATGCCAAAATTTCCGTCAATCGTCTCATATCGTACTTAAACGAAGCCGAACCTATATCAGTTATAGCTACAAACAAAACAATTATTAACTTGCACAAAACTCACAACCAAATATACTAACTTGAAAAACGTATCACAGCTTTGCTTTGATCGGAACCTGATTTTCCTTTCGACAAGCTTTCTTGTTGGAAATTCAGCATTCTTGACCTCGATAAGTGGAATTTAACAAACTCTACGTTGATCGACAAGGAATCTTTTCGTTCGCTATCAGATAGAGGTGACCATTGTGCTTCTTTCAAGGCCGATTTCTTACCACCATACGGATGAAAAATGTACACGGAAAAATCAGACAGACAACCAGTTACGCTTAAACCCCCAACGGCTGTTGCTGTTGTGTTTGAAGTATCGTCCCCAAATTCACTACAAACAGAAGTCGATTATGATTGTACAAAAAACGGAAAATGTTACGTTACCTATAAAGCAGCTCATCTTCAGCTCGCTTAGAACTAAAAACGATATCCAATGATGGTAATTGCAGCATACATTCCACTCTGGAGACAGGTAAGCAACTGAATCTGAAGGTGCTAGGCTGCATGTGGAAGTAGACGATAACGTCCACTGGAAAACTGGCATATACATAGGTACCATAATTTGTGAGATCGTTATCGGCAGATAATAAGGAAGTGTTCGCTAAAAATGATAAACAATTATCTATAACTATAAGGTGCCTAAAAATAATATTGGAAAAAAACTAACGGAAAAATAATTTAAAAGAGTGAGGTTGGAAGTGTCAAACATACAACTACAGAATTCGCCGAAAAATCTGGTTTTCTTGAATTATTAATTAGCAATATTAATGGCCACACCGTTCTTATTCAATGAAACTGTTTGTTTAACCAAATTTATTTAAAGTATACATGAAAAATTCAATTTCAGAAAAGTGGGGTTAGGAGTGTCGAACGTATAACTAAAAATTTCCAAAAAAATCTCGTCATAAAGCAAATTTGAACCTACCGGTCGTATTAAACGTAGTTTTAGCCGGAATCGGCTCCAGTGTTTGTTCCAAGAACTCTAAAATATGTGGGCTAATGATGGTTTCTTCCGGCACGCTTTGCA
The DNA here is from genome assembly GCA_958336395.1 of Ctenicera cuprea. Taxonomy (NCBI): domain Eukaryota; kingdom Metazoa; phylum Arthropoda; class Insecta; order Coleoptera; family Elateridae; genus Ctenicera; species Ctenicera cuprea. Next base: position 655,285 of record OY284493.1, read on the forward strand.
ACGTCATCCAAGCAAAAAGCGAAGCTTTCTTTACACCCGGTTTCTTGAAAGAACTACCGATGCCCGTTCCTATTTTGTGAGTTTCATGTGGCGGTGTGATGCTCATCTGAAATGGTGGCATGTTTTCCAGACTGGTTCGACTGGACGTGGGGCTGTTTCCATAGTTTGGATTGGAAATACCATGTAAGGAAGTCGAACATTTCAGGTTATTTGCACTGAAATCGCTAAAGTCCCCACCATGTTTTGTGTGTTTCGTAGATGAAAAATCTACGGTTCTGCTATCGAGGCTCAATCCGACATGACCATCGACTTTACCCTTGCTGTCTTTGCGTTTAAAAGCGTTTTCTATACGTGCTTCGTCGGATTTATCGTATCCTGTGTTAGAGGGGCCAAAACCTTCTCCAAATCCTTGACCTAGATTGCTGAAAATATCAGCAGAGTCGTCGTTTAAGTCTGTGAAGTTGCCTGGGGTTTGTTGTTCCATGTTTAGACTTTCTGTTAAAACCTAATGAAAAGAAACGAGGTTGAATCAGAATAATAATATTTAGCGACTAGTTAATACCTTGGACTGATAATGTAATTTAACATCCATTCCTGGTATGTGGAAAATCGTCAAGTCGACCAGTGATGCATGGGGGTTATTTCTTAATCGTGACGTGCTCGCTGCTGCTGTTAGTTTATCTTTGTTACGTCGGGAGGGGTCAGGACTGCCAGTTGTTGCAGGGAATTCCAACAATCCTGCTGAACAGCTTCTGTCTTTTCGCATGCGATTACTAAAAAAATAGGGCTAATTTTCATACAAAAAAATAATTAAATTAAAACTTACAGTTTGATTTCTTCATCCTTAACGGCATCCTTGGTGTGCAACACACACTTACCGCTGTTAATGAACACTTTAACGTCTAGTTCTAAATCAATGTTTGGCTCTTGCGATTTCTGAGACAAACCAGACTGGGAAATATTGGTTGCGGTACCTTGTAAGGAGTTTGAAGGTGATCCATGGAAGGAATCGAGTAGAATTGATCTATAAACGAAGCAATTAAAAATAATAAAATGATACTATGATCACTTAGAGTCATCAGCCCCCCCAGTTCTCATATCTTATGTGACACTATAAGTGATTTCTGTTTTTATGAGAAAAATCGCTTTCTATAAAATTTACTTGGGTTTAAAAAACACCGGAAACAGGAAATAAATTTGTCAGCCGAAATTAGGGAAGGGATGTTTAGCTACTATATTACTATATATCTGATAATTACGTTCAATCTCAAGAGATTGCCAGAGACCATCCAGAAACCCCTTCATTCCCACAGATCCCCCGACTCCCAGAGACCGCCAAAAACCAGCAAAGACACAGAGACACCCAGAAATCCCCAGACAGTCTTGGAGACCCTCGTAAACCCACACCGACTCCCAAGAAACCTCCCAGAAACTCACAGCGACCCCCAGAAACCTCAAGACTCAGAGACACCCCCACATACTCCCAGAGATCTCTAGAAATTACCGGGGAACCACAGAAAGCCCCAGAGACCCACACACAGAAATCTTTTGAGACACCCAGAGTCGAGACCTCCAAAAACTCCTAGAGTCTCCCCCATTATATTGAACAATGCAATACTTTTATTTACGCTGGCAGCATGCAAAAGACAAACGATTTTTTTAATTCCCTAATTTTCTATTTCCTCTACTTCCAGTACGGCAAGGTATTGTGGTCATAAAAAAAATCAATTCAAAGATATTAACAGAAATCCATGTCTTGGCCTTCAAGGAACTCGGAAAAAGTGTTTCTGTACGTAACACATTGCAGTTTCGGGAACTACTAGAACTTTATACTCACCCTTCGTCCGACTCGTACGACGGAGGCAATTTCTTACGTAATTCAACTTTTTCACCGTCTACAGTCAGATGATCCACCCAATCCAGCTGACTTTCGGGCAAACTTAATTCAGAACTAGCAGTGGGCAGCGAGGATTGCCTGTAGAGCGACAAAGACTTAGTAGAACGATTTAAATTTACTGCGCAATGCAAAAAGTAAATTTTATTAAACATTTTTTGACGACAAACAATAAATTTAAGCAAAAATGTACAAATACTTAAAACAATTACCTGCACATTGCTTGCGTATCGCTGAACGTCACTCTGGGGCCCATATTGGTCCTAACCCTTAACGAAGCTGATCTTGAAGGCCCAGAACGCGGAGAGCTTTCATAACTGCCAGAATTTCCACTAGTAGCGCCCCCTTGACCATCTTCAGGGCTACAAACACTATTATTATAAACAAAACAAAAGTTTCAATAACGTTCACCTGTCTATCTCCCGGCAGTGTTCGACCATTGGGCTTGGAATTACAAACGATCTTGAACGATACGCATTATTACCAAGCCCAAGTTTTCCCTTCGTTATAGTTGATGCTTTGACACTCTGTCTTCGCAGTTTTTGAATCATGTCCCTTAAAGAAAAAAATTTAAATATTAAATATAATAAATTATCTAGAGGTACCTTCGGAAATCCTTATAGACCATGGCTTCAAGTTCGTGCAAGCGTTTCAGTTCCAATTCGATAGTTCCGTGTGAAGCCCCCAAGGAACGCAAATCGTTGATAATCTTCGCTTGTTCGTTCATTTCTTTCTCTATCAGTTTAGAGCGCTGTTTATTGTCTAAAGTTGGATCAAACATAAATGATGGTAAAATGCTTTCTTGAGACGCTCTGGTACCGTCAGTTGGCTCGTTATCGTCACTGTCATAATCGACTTGAAACGGCGGATCCTCTGCACCCGTAAGTGAAGTCAGTGTGTGCCCCAAAGCGGACAATTGTTTTCCTACGTTCGTATCCAAGTGAATATCGACACCTTCCATCTGCCATTGGACATTTAGGAACCATTTTGCATTTTCTGAAAATATTGTCAAGTTACGTTTAATTTCTGTTTCGTTTTAAAAACGTACCATTCAATTGTTTTCCGGTTATGGTACGGCTACAAACTTCATAAGTCCCTTCGCTCACAACGCACAAGTTCATTATGCTGGAATCGCCCATATCGGGCTTCCAGTCGTCCAAGGAGGTCTCAAAATCTTCGGCAAATCTCAGGCACAGGTTGGAAAATTTTCCTTTGCTCACCAAGGATCCGGAACTGCAAGCTGTAAAAACATGGATGTAAATTGTAAATTTTGTTATTAAAATGTGACGTTACCTGAAATGCTGGTACTTTCTAGGGTTACAACAACGGCACCCCGACTTTCCTCGTAGATGCTTCTTTGGCCCCATGTTGCAAGCGGTAATGGATTTAGGGGCAAGCATATTCCCATATCCTCGACTGTTAATTGTAGAAATAGCGTTCCTAAATGTTGTGCGCTTAATTGACTCGTTAGTTGGCCTATTTGTAATTTTTCGTAACTCTGTGGATTATAAATCGAAAATTTTTGTTTTTAATGTTGGAATTTCGTGATTGAAGGTGTAAAATGCAAGGTTAAAATCAGAAATTCCAAGATGAATTTAAGATGTTCAGAGAAGTCACAATTAATTACAACATTAAAGTCAAAAATTCCGATAATAAAGTCCGAAATTCAGATACTAATGTCAGAAAACTGTAAAGGTGTCGACAATTCTCGGAAGTCAGCAATTCCGGGAAAAAGTTGAAAATTACAAGCTTAGAAATTCTGAGATTTAGGGCAGAAATTCCAATATTTGTCAGAAATTCCGAGATTCATGTTGGAAATTGTAAAATTAATGTAAAGAATTCCAAGATTTAAGCCAGAAATTAAAAAAATTAAATAAAAAATTTTAAATTCAATTTTAAAATTACAAAAAAGTAAAAATTTCAAGATCAAAGTCAGCAATTCCGACACTAAAGTCACGTTAATATAAAAAAAAAGTCGTTTGTCCTTCCAGGTTTCCGTAGCAACACAAACCTAACATTTTCTTAAATTTTAGCCTATTTTACCGCAAACTAAAATCAGACTAACCTGTTGCATTGCGGCATTCAAACTGGTACGTTTTTCGTTCCAATAATCGTAAGCATTTTTATAATTTAACCATACCAATATGGCTTTATCTACGGCAACCGGCTGTACATAAATCAGAGGTCTCTTGAGAGTAATTAAAACAACCTCCTTGTCCTCGCCTTCAACTATTTCGTCCTATAGAGAAACAAAAATTACTGTTTTAAGTAAAATAACTAAATTAAATTTACGTAAGCCAACTTTAATTATTATAAACTAACCTGAAAAGCATTTCTTAGACCAATTCGTGTATTAAAGAAAGCGAACTGTTGAAATTCAGCTTCGGCTTCCTCGAATAAGGCATTACGAAGCAGCTGGCCTAGTGATAAGTTCAAGTCTACTTGTGCACGGCCGAAGAGTCGCGCCGCAGAATTACTTTGAGTACAACCTGACACATTTTGAACTCTGTTGGATAGTTCCAGAGTCACAGCACCTGAAATAATGCATTGGTTAATTTTAAATACAACGTTACTTCTAGATAAATTGCAAACGTCAAGAAATACCTGTTTCTAGCCGAACCGCTGAACTACCGGCAGTCGTTGCAGTAAGCTGGATCCTTTGTACCTTGATAATAAGCGAAAACAAAAGCCTGTTAAGTGCAGATTGTTCTTCGGTATCCTCTAACCATATTGGCACGGGCCTTTCACCACCGTAAACTTTCTGAATGACTTCGTTCACCTCCTGTATTAAGAAATAATCAGTAAAAAATAAGAAAGTTGTTATAATAATAAGGTCAAAAATATCGAGAACAAAGCCAGAAATTATAAGGGGATAAATAACACATTAATAGCAGAAATTCAATAATGTCAGAAATTCCAAAACTCCATGAAGTCGGATATTCCGAAAAAATTTAGTAAATTCCAAAATCAGTCAGAATTTCCAAGCATTGTCAGACAGTTCAAGAAAAATGTCGAAAATTATGAGAATAAAGTCAGAAATTCCAATAATTATGACAGAAATTCCGAGATCTATTCCGAAATTAAAGCCAGAAATTACGAGAAACAACATCTGGAATTCCAAAAAAAAACAGATATTCCGAGAATAATTTCAAATATCTGAGAACTAGTCAGACATTTCCTAAATTAGCCGGAAACGCCGACAGCAAAGTCAGAAATTCCAAAAATTATACTAGGAATTAAATGGAGTCCAAAATCTCCGAAATTAAAGTATGAAACTTCGAAATTAAAGTCAGAAATTTCAATATTGTCAGAAATTCCAAAATTCAAATCTTAAATTTCGAGATTAAATTCAGAAATTCCAAAAATTGTGTCAGAAATTCCATTATTGAAGTCTTAAATTCTGGGATTAAAGTCAGCAATTCCAATAATTGTCATAAGTTCCAAAATTAAGGTCTGAAACTCCCAGAATGAAGTCGGAAATTCCCATAATCACAAATTCCAAAATTATATTTTGGAATTCCGAGATTAAAAGCAGAAATTCAAAAAATTACGCCAGGAATTCTAACAGTTATGGCAAAAAAATCCCAAGGAGTCGGTAATTGAAAACACAAAAAGCCCGATATGCCAAAGGCTATGTAAGATATTCCGAAATTAAATTCGGAAATTCCGAGATTCAGTCAAAAATACGAGAGGCACAAAAATTCTGAAATTAAAGTCAGACATTGCGCGAATTTTATCAAAAATGTTGTGGTTCAAAAACTCCGAGATTGAAACGATATTCCGAGATTAAAAACAGAAAAAATTCAAGATTAAGTCAGAAATACCGAACTTGATACATTTTTTGTATTAAAAAAGTCAGCAAAAACAAAAAAAATCGCAAAAAACAAACCTTCATGAATATGTTCTGCACAAAAACCAAATGATTAAGTAAATCCGTTGTTAAGCTATGTTCGAAGATCCCAATGTCGGCTTGAGCACTTAGGTAACCACCTTGCCTGAACACAACACCCTCTGCACCTCTGTGTCCGTCGGGTCGGTGAGAACCGGTGGATCCCTCTGGAATATATTCGGCCGACACATGAACAACAGGTAGTGCAATGCAGGCCTCCGTCGGTAAATTGACATCGGTGCCCTGATTAAGCTGTGAAAAAAAAATGATTGTTCCGTTTTGGTTCATTCATAGCTATCGTTAAGCTTACCGGCAGCTTTGTAGTGAAACTCAAAGAGTGCTGTGGTAAATCTATGGTAAACTTTGCTTTGTTACCAGTAGTTCCCATGCTTTTCAATTGATCCATTTTATACTGGGCTTGCAGAGACGGCAAAAGAGCTGCGGTAATGCCTAAACTCTGCAGAATAATAGAAAATTGTACCACTAACGGTTGAAGAAGACTGGCTTCTCCGGCATGGTGCCTGTTGAAGGATGCCGTTCTATGATGTACATTCTTTGCTTGATGACTCGGTGTGTATTGTTGAGTTTGCTCTTCGTCCACTTGCGTACCGCCCCTTGAAAGTCTACTGGACGTCCGGGTGACTCTTAATTCCTAAAACGAGTCAGTTTTTGTTTTTTGTTTGTCCTCACCCTCGTACCATTAATTTTACCTGCAATGTTGAGCTCAATTGTTTACTACTACGCGTTACCATTCCGTGCAAAGCAACGGGATGCTGGGGGATTTCAATAACAACCGCTCCGATGGTCAAAAGGGCCGAATTTTTATCTTTGCTTCTACGACTCATGCTGGAGTACAAAGCTTGTGATTTACCCACCGTTGCCTTCACCACCGTTCTGCACAATAGAAACAAACTTAAAAAAAATTCCAATATTCAGTGCCCGAGTCTTACTGTAACTGATTTGGCGCAACGCCCTCCAGTAATTTAATGTTTGTTCTTCCAACTTGTCCTGTGATGGAACATTCTAAAGACGCGGGTCTGGATTTGTTACGACACGTGACACTTGAATGAAGCCCCGTTATTTCGGCGTCCAATTTTAGACCCGACAGTGTTGCTAATAGTTTAGTTTTGTGGATTCTGGCCACACCCAACATGATTAATTTCGTGCGCTCCGTTGAGACACCTTTAATAAAATGAAAGTTTGTGATTACGGTACAAAGTTGGATAAATTAAACTTACTGGATTCTCTGGTGGGAACAGGTGTTGTTCCGTCTGCTTTTTCTATGTCTTCCGTTGATTTTACTTCTGTCAATATGTCATACTTGCGGTTGCCTTTGTAATACTCAGAAATGTCCGCAGCGGCCATCGAAAATCTGTGGAAGGTAAAGTGTGCATCAAACTATTGTTGAGGATTAAAATTAGAACCCAATTTTCTGGCTGTCACGTTCTGATCAAAAAAATTGTGTATTTAGCCATTGGAGGTCGTTCACCGAATCATGACCATCCCCACGTCAAATATTTTTTAAACTAGTCGGAAACAAGTTGTGTTTGGTATTACATGAAAAGCTATAATGTCACAATTTTCTGAGTAAGACAATTCAATTCCAGGGGCGGCTCATTTGGAGATGTTGAGTAAAAAACTCTAAATTATAAATTTATTCCAATCCACTCAAGTTTGACAAAAAAACACAAACCAAGTAAGCATCTCCTAAAGCTGTTACCACACATCGAGCGTAAGCTTTTTGTTCAGGGTAGACCAGTATGTCAAGCTCCTTCTAGAGCCCCGCGGCACCCAGCTACTTCTAGACGCCGTCAGCAGCCCGATACAACAGCACATTTGAGATTACAGTTAGAAATTTCCGGAATAAGGTTAATAATTACAACTTTCTAGACTACGTCCTGTCATATGATACCAAACACTACTAGTTTTTGTTGTAGTAAAAAATACAGAACATGGGAGTGCCATAATTTTTTTACCCCCCCCCCCCCCCAGTGACCAACGCACCATTTTTTCGACTGTAACCTAGCCGATTTTTATTCAAGCAATAAAACAACATAGAACAACAAACATTAGAATGACTACCCCTAAAAGCTACAAAAGTTGGTTTTTAGACCGGATTATTAGGTCGTTACTTACCTGTGTGTGATTGTTTTGGTGTCGGGCATAGCAGCATATAAATCTAGAAGATGATAGATCGTTTTCCAACATCGCCCAGTGCTTTTCTCTGACGATATGTGCGACATGCGTTCCAAACCCGAGCCAGAAGGACTGCTAGTAAAGATGGGAGTACCACCGCCTTCACTTAAATTGACGTAACCTATAAAATTTAAATTTTTAACATAAAATCTTTTAAATTTAAATAAATTAAAATTATGTTAGATTGAAGACGATTAATTAATTACCTTTAACACTTTTTCCAGTAGATCTTAATTTCTGTGCAAAGCTTTGTGGTCGAGAACGAACACTTGGCGATGGCGATATGGCTGGTTTTTGGTGAGATATAACAGAATCGGGATCAGACATTTTTAGGCTTAGTCGTTTAGTATTGTCCAATACAGTCGTGTCTTGTAAATCTGACGCTACGGAACAAAAATTTAATTCAGAATATAGAATAGCAAAAGAAGCACCCGTATCCGTATGGGATGATCCAAATATCATTATTGGGCCAAAAAATTCCTTTTTTTTGAAAATCAGTTAAGCCTTATTCACTGTTGCCTAAAATTTTTCCGGTTGAGGAACTTCGTCATTGGGTACAGTAACTTGCAGGTTGCACGTTGTGAACGGGTCGAACAATCGGATTCTGGTTTTGACATGTTATAGTCAGGCAAAGTTTCTAAATACTCCCCAAATTTAAAGTATTTCCGTGGACAAACGTAAATTTACGTTCCGGAAAAAAAATTTCAAACAAAAGACCCTGTTACCCCCACCCGCTCTCCTCGTAAGAAAATAAATAAAATACTTGACCTGGTAATGATATCTAGAACAACCTGTACACGCTTTTTTACTGAAACCTCATTATTTTTAATTAATTAATAATTTTTGGCTTACTAGAACTTGAATGATGTTTAATGTCTGTGTGATCGCTGGAGCTAGTTTTGGGTCGACGAATTTCAACGGGTTGTTCCTCTCGTAATTCGTTCTGGGTTTCCTTTACGTTTTGGTACATGTTGGTTATTTGGTGCAGCAAACGCAGCAGCGGCATGTTCACCCTTTGTGCAATAAACCGCACTCCTGTAAAAGCACAAAACTTAAAAGTTCCATTTTTTAAATTTAATTTTCAACTCTTACCAATATTGAAGTTCAATATAGTGCTGGTGTGTTTTTTAAGCTGTCCTCGTGAAATGTACAAGACATTTTTGGTTTTAATCATGTCGTTTACGGTCATATCTGCTTTTCTGTCTACCTCCACTTCTATTGACACTTTTTCACACATAAATGCAGAAGATTCGTCTAAATAATATCAAACGTAAGTACAAAATTAAGCTAAAAGTCAGAAACAAAAGAATTGTGCCATAAATTCCTAGCATTAGTCAAAAATTCCGAGATTAAAATCGGACACTCCAAGAACTCAGATATTCCAAGCAAAATGACGAAAATTCCAAGAATTATGCTAAAAATGTTAAGAATTAAGTCAGAAATTCCGAGATGTATTCCAAAATTAAAGACGAATTACAAGTAAAAAGTCAGAAACTCCAAGAAGTCAAATATTCCGCGAATAATGCCGAAAAAAGTAGAAATTTAATTAAAATTTAAAAATTAACACCAGAAATTCCGATTAAAGTCAAAAATACAGAAAGGTCCAAACATTCTGAAATTAAAGTCATACCTGAATTGATTTCAACGGCAAACCTGGCTTTGTTTTTACTTTTGGCTTTCTTTTTATCCATTTTACCATGTTCCGACACCACAATGTCGATTCTCATTGTTTCCATATTTCCCACTAAGGATAAATTCGAGCCGAGGGCATCCAAGGATGTCACGTTGCTTTCAGAATCTACAAAATTCTTCATTAATCGTCCATCCATACAGAATAGTTAATTTTAAAAGACCAAGCGAATATATGGGTGACTTTAACCAATAAGAAAATATACATCGCTTCCATCAATAGCACCGACCACACCAACAGGCGAGATATTAGCTCGACCCTGTAAAATTGACCGTTCTGTACAAAACAAACCGTTGTTACATACTCGATCCTGTTACAGTATTAACCAGCTGCTTTGACATGACACCAAGGCTTGACAAAAGCGGCTGGAAGATAAAATGGGCATCTAGAAGGCGCAGGGAATCCTGCATGGGATAAAGTGCAACACACCCATCGTTTCCCTGGGGATCATCGCCCGACGAGTCAGTTTGTAAAGTATTGATCTTGGACTCCATAAAACCTACAATTTTGATAATATTTATCTCGAAATTTACTTCAGTAACAAACAACCTCTGAGTGACCCGACATTTTCTTGTTTCTCCTGTTTGTCTTGCTTGGCCATCCAACTGTAAAGATCTTCGCTGGATCGTGTCTGAGCAACGTTGCGGTGAAGAGGGCTCGACGGCAGGTCGGGGCTGGAATGTGTGCAAACACTAGGATCGGAACCCATGTTAGGTGCTGGGCGATCTTCACGCAGGGCTCCATAACCTACGATACGTAGCGTTAATAATGAGAAAAATTTTGAGATTTTTTATTTTTACCGACGTCGTCTTGCGCCTTTTTTTGAGTGAATGGATTAGCGTTATTGAGGATTATGGGAAAGACAATGCTAGCTCTGCTGCTTGAAGGTACAGTGCTAGTTTGAAGGTTTTTTCGTTTGCGGTGAGGAACTATAAAGTTAAAAAGAAATTACAAGCCATTTTAACATTTCTGTATTAATTTTTTTTGGTAATTCTGTCTCCGACCGTCTGTCTGTCACTCCCTTTCTTATCTGTATTACAGTCGATTTTCAGTCCCTCTTTCCTCTGCCTGTTCTATTTCTCGTCTGTCTGTTTTACATTGAACTTTAATAAAAAAAAACGTTCAAAATTTTTTTTGTGTCTATCTGTCTGTGTATCTCTCTCTGTCCGTCTATCTGTATTTTAAGAGTTAGGTGAAATAAAACCAACCTGGTGGACTTGGAGAAGTGAGAACGCTTTCAACGCCTCCTGAAACAACTGCAACCTGAGGCGACAGCAAAGTATTTTCGACGGTTTGCGATAATCTCGGCGAATTACCCAAAATATCAGTTCCCTTCGTTGGCAAACCTAATGCGAAAAAAACTTCATAATCATGAAAAATACAGGAAAAAAAACACAAAATACGGATGTTAATTACAAGTTGCGGAAGCGTGCAAAATTAAAATCACAAATACTACCGTAGTTAGTATCAATAATGAAATAAAAGGTGCCATTTTAAACGGACGTAAAAAAATCAAGAGGTGAGAAACAAAAATGACCTACCAATATTTTTGTGTGCTTGTGGTTTAAGAATAATACCCGAATGCAAGAGCATAGCGTGTTCATCAGTGATATCGGGATCTTCATTACCGCTTGCTTCTCCATCCGTGAGCCCCAACTCCTGAATCCCAAACCGCTAAATTAGTCACAACACACATAATGGCCACAACAAAAATTTTAACTCCGAAAAAAATTAAAGAGTGTATGCAATTGTAGGAGCTGTGCACGAGTGCTTGTAAGCAGCCCCAATTCACCCCAAAAACATAAATAAAAACAATAAACCCTTACAACAATCGTCTACTAAATGCTGCACAGCAGATTCGCATTTAAGATTTTGTTCAACCTAAACAAAACACAAATTAAGTTTTAATATAAAATAAACAAATGATATTTTATTAAGCACACGTAAAGCAACCTGCTTACCTCGTCCACCTTCGGAACGGCTATGGTGACATTCAACGGTTTTATTCTAGATTTATGATTGGGCTCTAGTAGGAGCGGTGTGTATAAAATGTTTTTCCATTGACGGCTTAAGACGATAACGCCCTGTACAGAAATAAAACCAGTCACTACAAGTCGGTTAGTGGTAAAAATAAAAAACAATAGAATACCTGGCGAAGAGTAGACAGCTGCGGCAATTCAGATTCCCGAAGGTTGGCTTCAATACTTGCAGCATCGGATTGTAAAATGTATTTTTGCAAAATGGTGCATAGTTGACAACTTGGGTCTTCTTGCAATGTTTTTGCTAGGGGTGTTAATATTCCATAACGGCTCTACAAATAAATTTGCACAATAAAACATAAATAATCTAGCATAGCTTCGTATCTAACTAATTCTAGGGCCTCTAGTTTTGCCTAGCCTAGCTTATCCTCTGTTCTATTCTAGCATACTCTAGACTAGATAAGTCTGACAGCCTCCGTCTTCCCCTAACCAAGTCAGGACAAACTCCTAACCTACCCTAACTTAGTCAAACCCAACCTCTAGTCCAACCTAAATTCTGTGTTAACTCAGCCTCTGTCTTAGGCTAACCTCAGGTTAGCCTAGGCAAGCATAGCCCCCAGTCTGATCTAGCATACCCCTCATCTCTGTCGTTGCCTAGTCAAGTCTATTATCTAGTTTAACCTAACCTAGCCTCTATCAAGTCTAGCTTATCCCAGTCTCAACCTTGCCTAGCCAAGTGTAGCTTAACCTTAAGCGAGCCTAATCTAGCTTTTCCAAACCTAGCCTGTAGCCTACAGTAGTCTAGCCACTAGTCTACCCTCATCTAGCTCAGCTACTAGTTTAGCCTCAACTAACCGTCTAATCTCTGTCGTCATCTTGTCCAGCCTAACCTAACCTAGTATTGTCAAATCTTCCCTCAGCCTAGCATCGTCTAGCTCAGCTTCTCCGTATCCCAACCTAACCTAGTCAAGTTTATCCCTCTTAGCCCAGGCTAGCTGAGGCTGTCAGGTCTAGCATCACCTCTAGCCTAAAAAACTTTAGGCCCCCCAGCACAGCCTAGCATTGGGTCTAGCCTAGCCAAGTCTAACCTAACTTCTATCCCAGCTTAGCCTTAGTAGCCCTAGCCCAACTTAGGTTAGGCAGTCAAGCCTAGCGTTGCCTCTAATCTACCGTAGCCTAGTCAAACTTAGCCCCCTAAACCAGTCCAGCTTAGGTCTAGCCACCATCTTAACCTATTCGTCAAGCCTAGCCACTAGCCTATCCTAGCCTAACTTAGCCCAGGCTACCCTTTCTCCTAGGTTAGCCTAGTCAAGCGTAAGTCCACCCTAGTCTAAGATTCTAACTTAACTTAACCTTACCTAAGGTGTTACATTCGATCTTCTTTTGAAAACAATATTATATAAAAATTACCTTAGTAGGCATATGTATTCCTTGAACATCCAGTGCCTCAGCCATAAGACAAGCGACAATAGCTGTCGATCTCCTGTACATACTCCTCATCATGTGCACAACCCTAATAGCAAACCGATTACTGGGATTCATCCAAGCATTAATTGCCGGTGATGCGGTGCTCAGCAAATTCCAATCCAATCTAGTTTAAAAAAACATCAGCAACATCTTATGAATAACTAAACCGATAATCTTACCTTGTATAATCAATTTTTCTGGTAATAGGCGCCCTAGGTGGTGCAGCAAAGTTAAACCAAACAACTTTGAGTTCGATAATGCCAGACGATACGTTTCCACTATCCTTGGTGGTGCTAGGAATGGTTTTAATTTGAGGTTCTTCAAGTCCTTCGTTTTTATCTTTCGGTTTATTTGTTTTATCTTCTCCTTTTGGATTTTGTGAAATTCTCTCGCCACTTTTTTGAGTATAAAGTGGTTTATCGGTGGATTTTGTTCCTACGGATGAGGATCTTGGAGCTTCAACGTGCTCCCAATCGTCCAATTTGATTGGATCGCCTTGGTGTACCTCATTTTCATGATAAATTTGTGTTTTATACTCGGGATTGTTACCACTTTGCTCGAACTGAGATTTCTTGACAATCTGGAGGATAAATGGGGGGTTAAATAGAATAAATATGTAACAAAAGATTTAAATACCTTCAAAAGAACACCTTCCAATCCACACTCGAACATAATAAAACCCAATTTGTCCTCGGTATTTAATTCCTCAGGTTGATTACCCGATGTATCGGCAGAAGACGGAGGTGGTTGCAGATAATAGTCCAAACCCCTATGAATCGGTTCCATTTTTGTGCATGTAAACAAAACTTTAGAGAAATAACTGGGTATAGCAGTAATAACCGCATCATCTAGTATAGAACTTTCATTTCTTAATCTTCTTAGTTGAGCATGCACCTTGCCGATGTTCAGACAAACCACTAATTGTTCCTGTTGTCCCTCACAGCTCTCTATGGATACAGGTTCGCCTCTTATTATGTCGCCTATGGTGTTATTGTGCTGACCCAGGAGAAACGCTTTTGCTTTTGTTAACACTTTCTTGCTACCCATTTGAACTACAGCCGGACGATGGAAAGTTTGCAAGACTTCTCTTGTCTACAAAGAAGAACAATTTTAAGTTTTCCGCTTAGACGATCAATACGCAAAATTTGTGATTGATGGCGTAGATGGAATCAATATATATTTTCGAATTTCACATCATACGACAACTTACCTGTTTATCAAAGTGTAACTTCGCCGTAATATTATCAAAACACACAGAAAAGAGCGACACACATGTCAGATCTCGCATGTTATCGAGAGCTGAAAACGATATTATTTCCTCAACAATGGAAACTTGCAGAAGCGTAACATTTATCTGAAAAATTGTTACAGTAAGAGTTTGTTCGTCCAGTTTCTAACTACATTCTTACTTTCGGTAATGTAATAGCTGCTTGAAGCTGAGACTTAATGGTTTCCTCATACACGCCACACTCAGTGAGACTCGTACCTTCACTTTGCTCCAACTGGGACATGTTTACTGACTTTTTTAATACGTTAGCGGCCTCAACTTGACTGATACATGAAGCGTGCAAGTGATTTATTACTGTAGATGGATGTAAATTTGCTACAGTTGGTGTTAGAGAATCGACAAACCTAAAAGTTGAACATGTTCGAATATTAAATTTTCGTTGTTTGATTCTCAATTTTTTAAAGTATTCACACCTACCTTTGCAAAGATTCAAGAAGTAACGGACTAATCATAACATCTAAATCGCCTTTCAGTTTGACAATAACAGACGTTCTAGTTCCAGCATCGGCTTGTGAACTTAACAGCTCTTCTTCTTGCAGAGAACCTACAAAAAAGCAAAGTTTATTTCAATTCTGTAACAGCAATCAAAATTTACTAGCCTGCTTTAATTTCTTCTTGAATATCTTCAATATTTTGATCCCAAACTGATCCATATGGAAAGGTCGGGGTTTTTCCGCTGGTTAACGGTGACTCGGGATAATCAGTTCTTGTAATCATTTTAATGGAAGTCACGCCATCAGTCAAGGTTTCCATTATCGGCACAAATCTTCCTCCTATGTTTAATAATATTCAAGTTAACAACGTTTTTGCATTAGTATGGCAAAACTTACCAACATATATTAACTTCCCTTCATCATTTTTGTGAAAAAGTGGAACAGAAAACGCATCACATGCGTTAGGAAGTGTGGAATGTGACCAATTTAAGCATCGCATCTGTTATACAAATAGATGTTAATGTTCAGTACGTTCATAATATAATAACATAGGTGCAGTCTATGGCACCGATAATATTGTATCATGACATAGCATAGGTGCAATCTATGCCACCGCTAACATTACACAATGATATAGTTGCAGTTTATGGCACCGATAACATTAAAAACACCAACCTGACTTAAATGACTGACATAACTTGACATAAGCATTGGGGAATCCATGATCTGCCGATTAACCTGCATATGCAAGTCTATCAGAGTGAGATCTTCCTGACTTCCAATAGCAGAAACATACGAGTTGCTACTGTAACTGTCAGACGAATCCACCAAGTTATCTTGCAAGACTGAATCTTGCGTGCTAGGGCTAACACTTGCAGCCCCTCTAGTGGAGACTCTTGGACTTACTGATCGGCTGCCTTTGGGATGCCTGTGAGGTGTCACCAAACCTTGTACGGTGCGATGTGAATCATTCAACTACACATAAAATAAACATCAACGTCATCAACATTTTAAAAATGTAACTCTTACATGTCCGTGTGCAGCAAAGCTACGATGTTCGGGGGTGTGTATTTCATGGTCGCTTCGATGTGAGGATAGCCTTGTTTTAATAGGTTCGGGAACCGAATTGGGAACACTGCTTGAAACTTGCACTTTCTCTGGACCATGGGTTGCACTGCCCCGATCCGTTACAATACTCAGTTCGCTGGAGTATTTTTTGTGACTACTGTGGACGATTTAAAACTAAATGTAAGTTCACAACCTTAATTTAAATTTCCATAACCTATAGGGTGAGTCATTCAAGTGAAATTAATCTTTTTTGAAGTTTCGGGATTCACCAGTGGCGTTCGTCAAGTGTTGCAGGGACCGAATCGATACATTAATATGTTATACCCTGATGTATAGAGAACCCCTGTGCACAATAAAAATGACACCATTTCCATAGGAAAGGAACGGGGATTTTTCAAAGTCGACCGTGCAAAAATTTTTTTTTGCAAATAAGATGGTCTAGATCGGTTATAACTTGGACTTCTAATATATGGCGTTGTAGGGCTCGAGAAACTCTATTCAACACCGCAAGTGCAAACTCGCTAACTGACCTGGTTTCGGAGTTACAGCATACTAAAAAAAAATTGACATACAAGGCAACTCAAAAATAAACCGCGTCCTTTTAAAGGCGTGTTCCTCTCATGAAAATAAGCTCACTTTCAATAAAAGATTTAAGTATGTCAAATACTAGTTCGGGTGATGCCTAACAATTTTTTATAAAAAAAATATTTCGCCAACTTGTTTGCAACATAATACGAAGGTGACACTTCTATGACTCACCCTGTATAATTATAAGATAATAGAAAAAAAATTCGCTGTTACCTTTGAGGAGTGCAGCTGTCCTGTCTTGTTAGAGTGCTTCCCGAACTTATCATGGAGTTTCTTAAGCTAGAACTACGAGAATTTATATTCAAGTCTTCGTCTGCCGAAAAGAATGCCTCGGATTGATTTTCGCTCGAAATTGATATTGTACGTTGTATCTAATAATAAAAATTATCATTACGATTAAATAAACCTGAACACGTCATAAAAAATATGATAAAACAACAGAACACGTACATCCCTCTGAAGCTGCTCGTCTGAACTCATTTTTGCACTTAAAGAATGATGCGACTCAGAAACGTTGACCGGTTTTATCTTTGCCTGTAAAGGAGTTGCCACAACATCGACCTATAAATTAAGCAAAATTAAAAACCAAATCGGAATTTTGTATTTAAAACTTACCGATTTTGGTTCAACATTTTGGGCGGCACTAAAATAATCTACAGCTAGTTTAGAATCGGAAACGCTATTCTTAGGCAAGAGCTCCGATTCCGGAACAATTAGAACCGACTTCCCTTTTTCAAAGTGAAGCTTGGAATCACTGTCGAGCTTGACTGGTAAAACGGTAGCGTACGTGTCGACTAATCTCGAATATGGAACATCTTTACTTCTAAAACGCAAATTGTTTAAAAATTAATTATTATTTATTAAACAAAAACAAATGCGCTTACCTTATTGAGGTGGAAGAAAATCTGCGACTGACTTTTCTTTCATTCAGACTAATAGGACTAGAAAAGCTAGCACGGACGTCAATGTTTCTGCCTTTTCTCTCCCTTTCCAGTGTTGCCACCCTAGGACTGTCAACTGTTTTCATTACTGGCGCTTGAGGCTTGAAATAACCAGAGGTATCTTGCAAAGATATTTCGTTTACAATGTAAGGAGGTGTTCGGAATATTAATAAACCATCGTGAAGGATGCTTTGACCAAAGCCGGGGTCTTTTCCGGGTTCGTTGACACTGTAATAAAAATAAGTAATAATAAATCCAATAATGCAAAAATATACTAAGCGTTCCTTTAAAAACAATTTAATTTCCCCATGTTTAAATAGCCAAGATGCAACATTTCATGTTAAACACTCTGTACACTGGAATTACTAACTGAAGGTACAGTAAACAATATATTTTTAAAAAGGTAATTAAATAAGAAATCAAAAAATGCAATACACAAGGCGTTCCATTAAAAAGAGGGAGATGTCGCAAATTTAGATGGCCAAGATACGACTTTTAATATTAAACACTCTGTATACTGGAAGTAGTAACTTAAGGTACAGTAAACAATATATTTTTAAAAATGTAATTGAATACGAAATCCAAAAATTTTAAATAATAAAAGCACTGTGTCGCTGCGTATACAGGGTGGTGACTCACAGATGTCCACCACTGCTAACTTTGTTATTATTAGAGCTACAATTTGGGTTAAATGAGAAGAAAATTCAAAATTTTTCTGCTCATTTTTATGGCGTTTGCAAAAAAACAATTGGACATCAACTTTAGATAGATACTCAACAAAACGTACCCTTTTAATGGCACACCCTGTGTATTTTAGCATATTTGGATAGATAACGCCAAAACCAATAAATAAGTTTATATCAACTATAACGTTTAAGTCATAAATAAATAATTTATAAGCCTTCAAAGTTGCCCGGTATCCAAAATTATAATTTGGGTTTTTAGGGCGGTTTATTTTTCGTTTACGAACATAAAATACCTACCAAAAGGCTGCAATATTATACCCATCATCCAGATCTTTACGGCTAGGCTTGAAGAACCTCTCACCGTTTCTATTACTTCCAAAAAAAGTACATCCTCCGATACATCCACATTTATCGATCGCTTTGTTGAGTTCCGGCCACAAAAACCACAACTTCTTCAACTTTATGTCGTGCATTTTCAAGAATTTTTGCTGGATGGTATGCAAATGTTGGTCTTTTGTGTCCAGAGACATTGCAGACTCAACGATGAGAGGCCCGAAATTCACTGCGCCTACTTCGAGCCACAGATCAGAGCTGTCGGCAGTTTGCCTTAAAATTACACAACAATTAAGTACCTCGTTATGTTCATAACTTCAATGACTTACTTTGCGTGATTATATTTATGGGGTTGCCACGCCATTTGTCGTAACGACATGCTGTATATAATACAGCTCATTCCAGATCCGACTTGTTTCCCGTGCAAATTACAAGTAGCTAACCGCACGGGTGATATCCATAACTGCAACGCGGTTCCGCTCTCGACAAGCCAAAAATCAATAGCATCTACTGCTACTCGACAAAACTTGTACTTTAACTTATGTACATCGTACAAATTTGCACTTTCCTCGTTTTTATTTAACAGGCCCGCTCCTTTCCCGATTCCTTTTTCCCTGCTCATAGAATCGCTCTGTTTGAACTTTTCCGCCTCAGACTTGCGCATGCTCTTGTTGATCTTATCTGTACTTTCGCCTTTGTTTTGCATACCGTTAATAACTCCACCCTGTTGAGTTAACTTATTAGAAGTGTTCGAGTTGCTAGATTTCGGTTGTAAGAACTGCTGAATGGTTTGGTGAACGTTTTGGGAAATGTTGTGTGTTGTACTTTTTGTTTTCGAAGTGGTTTGTATTTGGTTTAGAGTGGAAACATTCTTTGGAGAGTTCAGTTCGTTTTCTGCGTCTCCCATGAGTAGGACGAGTGTTTCGAGGCTCACCACAAGAGAATGGAGCTGTGGAGACGTCAATCGACCACTAAGTTTTCCTAGTTGTACTTCCAACAGCCAAGCGTACTCAATTGTGTCTTCGTCTAAGCAACGACCTACGTTGGAAAACATTGCATGTCCACGAACCTTTAAATGTAATTCAGTTTCATTATAAAATATCACATAAGAAAATGTATGATATGAAACATGAACGTTATACAAAATAGATTATGAAAAATGGTAAGTGTAAAAAGCGTACTTTATGGAACATGAATGGAAAAATTACTGTTATAAAAAATAGCCAGTATGAAACATGAACAGTGTAAAAATAGAAGATGCCGAATGAAGCTTGAACAATATGCAAATTACCCTAATCAAGAAGGTGCGATTAATACTTTACAGCAAAGAAGTAATAGAGGTTAGGAAAGAAGGTTTCGAGTTAGTTGCACTTAAAGCACTGTGACGGATGTGACGTCACCGCCGCCATATTCAGACACTTTTGGTGATTCATTTGTGCCGTGATGTTTACAAATTTTGTTATTAAATATGGTTAGTTGTATTTGCTGTGGTTGCTCGAGTACTAAAATTAACAAGCAGAAAGGAATAACTTTCCATAGGTAAGTATTTTGCCAAATGTAAATATAAATTTCAATTTGACGTTTGAGGTTAAGACAGTGGCGGAGAGGTCAATATTTCTCTAACCCCAAATTTAGGTTTCCAAAGAATGCAGAAGTCGTCTAACCCATTTAATTTTGTTTAATGGGCAATAAAATACTTGTACTTTGTTTCCTTCTATAATAAATTGGCAACTAAAACAGCATACTCATGTTTTATAATTTGTTCGTTATGCCCTAAATATAATTTTCTGACGCCGCCACTGGTGACACTTCCGCTACGTCACAGTTTGGCAGCCATGTTCAGACACCTTTAAGGTCTACTGGCCAATGTGCATAAGCTCCTTCCTAACGTCTATTACTTCTTTGCTTTACAGAAGTAGTACATTCATTTGCAGTTTTAAAAACAATTATGACATTTTATGAAGTTTTTTCACTTCTTCGTATAATAAATCATAACCCTAAGGCTAAATTACGATTTAGTAAATATCTAACCAAAAAACATCATTTCAGCCTAAAGTAAATAATTATTGTATTTACCTGCAATGCAGAGAGAGTCAATCGGCCCTGATTCAACTGTTTATCTTTTGAAGGACGATTTACATTATCGGTCACCAACAAAACCGACGGACTGACCAATAATTGCAGCTCTGTTTGATCATACCGCTTCTTCATCTCAAATCCCAACCTTTCTATGAGGATCACCGGACATGGAGGATCACTTTCCATGCAATACTATTTAAATTTTTGCGTTAATCACTATAAAATTAATCACACCGTACGAATATTTACAAACCTTTAATAAATGTGCTTGAACATCGTGCATTATAACCGACACGTCCACTTCCAGTGGTCGATAATAACGTTCATCAAAATCTTCTTGCAATTCCAAAGGTAAACTGGACACATCATCAGCTTTAGTTTCCGAACTGGCGTTACTTTCTCCACCAGAATTGCTAGTCTGCATGTCGACAAACATTTGATCCTCCCCGAATATATTTTCCTTTTAAAATCAAAAAATAAATTAGAATCGGAATTGTAAAAATATTCAAAACTTACTTTAAAATTCAAGAAGTTTCTCAAGGCTGTTCCGTACAATAACAAGACCGAGGGGCCGATTTCTAGTTCGACGGTTACTTTGTCAGATTTCAACAGAGTTGGATCGAATTTATGCGTGCCATCCTGAAAAATGAATCAACAATAAATTTTTTGTTGATAATTAAAATAACTGTTACTTTAATACGTACATGTGAAGGTCTGTGACTTCTTCGGTGTCGCGGGAACCGTATTGGGGAAAGCAGCAGTTCCTCTTTGACCGGCGTGGAAATATCCGCTTGCGGTGTCGGTCCCAGTGGAGGAGACGGATGGTAGACGTATCCAACGTTGATGGCACCAATTGGAACCCACCAAAAGTCGACCCACCCGGAACTAAAATAATATTTAGTTACTTCAGGATATTTCAGGAATTGCTTGACAATTTATTTAGGTACTCTTAATAACCATACAAATTCGAAACCTTTATTGTAATTTAAACTATCAAAGTATTGTTGATAAAAAAACTTACCTATTTTGGCACACGTTCCTCCACTTGGGTATAATTTCAGTCTTCTTAGTCATAGATCCATCTTTCGACAAAACTTTAGCATTTTTTTCCATCGACAAGACGATATTTCTACTGGTATGATATTCGGGTATAAAGAGCGTTAAATCTATACTTTCGCCCTAAAAAATGCATTGATTAAAAAGCAACTTGGAGCTGTAAGTATAACCAACCTGTATACTGAAATTAAGCGGTACCGTTTCAGGCAAAAACTCATCAAACGGTAAATCAAACGATAGATGTAAAAAGTGAGCGCAGAGAGCCAATTGGGTGTTTTCAAGTCGCTGTCTTTGTCCAACACTACTACAGTCAATCCAGTTGTACTGATTTACCAAAGTGAGTAATTCGCAGTGTTTCAGTGTCAGTCCGAACCTCCACGTATACGGTACAAAATGTAGGATGTCGGGTCGCTGCTTCGAAGACCAATCATTTATGAGATCTGTTACATTAAAGCATAATTAATATTGGGCGTTCAAAAAAAAATCCACCTCTAATTTACCTTGGAAAAACCACTTGTGGTTAAAAACAACATTAATAGTCGCTTTACATCCGGTCATATTTAACTCCCACAGCTGATGTTCGTTCCAAACAAGCGGGTAATGGCAAAGCAAACAAAACTCCAAAGTCTCGCTCGATAAAAAGTCTCGAAATTGAAGACTCGTCGTGCCATCCAAATGCAACAATTGTCCGTTAATTTTAGTGGTATAACCATGTCTTAGCGTTACCCATGGTATGGTGATTTCCAGATAGCTTCCGGCACCTACATTAATGTGTATCGCATTGGTTTCTTTATTTTTGGAAAACAGAATGTCGATGGTGGCTTCATGTTGCAATGATAAGCGAATGTCGAAAGACTGCATTTGTCTTTTGTCACCAGGTTGGGGAATTTTGGTTACTTGCATTGGCACGTAATCTTGCGGGTAGAAAAATTTAAATAGGTGTTCTCTTTGTCTGTCTGCCCATGGACCGTAACTGAAATCTGTGCCTGAAAGAAATTGTTAATTTATATTTTGTGGAATAACATTATATGAGTAACTATTTAATTTAACCATCCACGTTTAAAAATTTCACTATACCATTGTATCAGAAAAACTAGCGAGTTTATTGGAAAATGTCGTTAACTGGGCAATAGCAGTGTGCTATAATTTTATAACAAAGGTGTGGTTTGAAAAATCAATTATAAAAAAAGAACAGTATGGTAAACAACGATTATAAAATATGACCAGTATAAAAAAGTATGAAAAACGAACTGTGTGAAACGAAAAAAAAATGAAGTGTATGGTATTTTCCATGTTTCAAACTAAAATAAACTGTTATGCATATATGGAGATTTTTAACCTACCTTTTCCGCACTTAATGTCAACACCCCACATAGGCGGGCTTGATTCTACAACATCCCCATTTGCTAGCGTCACATGAACAGGTTCCTCCGGAACGACACCTGTAACAAGACCTCATTTAGCAATCGGCCATTCCGAACACACACAAAAAAACACACCTGGTTCATCCATATAAAAATACAGCTCCATATCATTGGTCGACATTAAAACAAATCCTTCGCCCATATACCGTGGCGGTTCATCCAACATGCCTGTATATTTTGGACTTGGTGCCAACATAACTCGAACATTTTCCGCCTTGCTCTTTACAAAGTGCATGAACCTATCTAGGGTGTTTACAGCCGGTTTAGTCGAGTATACGAAGTGTGATTCTTCAACGGCAATGCTCAACGTAGTTGGGATAAGTCGGTTTCCAAACACCACTCGGCTCTTAAATGGTGAAAAGTACAAATATAAAATTTCACGATGTTGTAGCAACTTACCGATGAAATATCCATTTTTATGACTGGAATTAAGTCTCTCCATGTTCTCGCCATGGCTGCTTCTGATCTCTGTTTTTTTCTTGCTCTATCAATTGTGGAGATGCTTCCAGATCTGGAAACATTAACAATAGCCTTTCCTCGTGATTTCAGTATAAAAACGTTTATTATATAACATGAAAATTTTCGATTTGTAGATT
Organism: Ctenicera cuprea; assembly: GCA_958336395.1. Taxonomy (NCBI): domain Eukaryota; kingdom Metazoa; phylum Arthropoda; class Insecta; order Coleoptera; family Elateridae; genus Ctenicera; species Ctenicera cuprea. Next base: position 678,893 of record OY284493.1, read on the forward strand.
GTGACAAAAAAACACAGTAAAACAGCCTGTACTAGTGAGCAAGCGCAAACAAGCCAGCACAGGCCAGCAAAAAAGAAAACACGAACCAACAAACCACTAAACCAGGCCAAACCAGACAGCCAGCAGCAATCCCAATCTAGTGAGCAAAACAACCAGCCAGCCATCCCCGAAGCGAATAAGCCAGCCAGCTGAAGCCAGCAAGCAAGCCATCTTGGGGTAGTCAAAAAGTCAGTCTGGGCCGGTGAACAAACCATCCTCGACCAACGAACCAGACTGAGGCAGCTAGCAAGCCAACTCAGGCCACCCAGCCTTATGGGAGCAGCCAATAAAGTCAGCCCAGACAAGCCACTAAGCTGGCCCAGGCAAGTTAGCAAAACACCCAGTAAGACAGCCACCAACAAATCACCCCAGATACAAAAAATCAATATTTTAGTTAACAATTTTAAACTAGACTGGCGAGCAAGCCAGCCTGGATCAGCATAAGTCAGTGCAGTGCTGGGCCAGTCAGTAACCCAGTCCAGGCCTAGAATAGTAAGCCCATCCAAGCCTGAGAATAAGCCAGCCTAGGTAAGCTAATAAGCTAGTTCAAGCCAGCAAGCCTGGCCCAGTGAGCACGCAATCCTGAGCCAGCCAAATTAGCCTCAGCCAGTCGGTGCCATCAACAGTTTACCTAAGCAACTAACTATTAACACTAACCTTCCTTTATTTTCCAAATTCATGGTTTTATCATTGTCATCATTTTCTGGAAAAATATGTTCTTCTAAGCCAAACACCTTTTCTAAACTTGCATAAATCGTCGACCTGTTATAAACGTGCATTTCGAAACCATTTAATACAACCGACAATCTTGTATCGGAATGAGACAAATCTGAAATTTAAACATTATAAACCTATCAGCATTTTTCCTCATTAAATATCAATACACGTACCTTCGCTTACATCTTTGGGTACATAAGAGCGCCACCATCGAAATATCAAGTACCCATCCTGTATTCGTATACTGTAATCGTTCGTAATGTAGACAATATCGCGAAACATTATCTTCCCTGCCAGTGCGTTCAACGTAAAGGAACCTAGAAATAATAATTGTTTATTAAACTGAACAAAAACATGATAAACTTTAACTTACCGATCTTAAAGTAACCGTCCCCAATAAACAGTCTGTTAACGATTTTCGTGATAATGTAACCAGCAAGTCTGGAATTATAATACGTAATATAGATGACCCAGGAAATGGCAGAGACAAGGCTACAGAGTAGCCAAGCAAAATTGGAATCCATTTCCAGGTTTTCCAGGTTGACACGGTACGTTTCATTCCAGTGTGAAGCTTCCGGTACATTGTTGTACGCTAAAGTTGTTGTTGCATCCATGATTAGTACGATTTTATTGCTTAAAATTTAAGGAGACACTCTCACTAATAGGAGACACACTTATGTTTACATTTTTATTTTTATTGATTGATTAAATAAGAAAAATTCATTGTGACAGTTTTAGGTGGGGTTATGTTGAAGTATTTTTCACGTCATTACAGCACATACAGAATTAATTTTTGACATTCAGAAGATTAGGTATCACGTAGTAAATTCTTATCGCCATTTTAGAACGATTAATAAATTTATTATTCAATAGCAGTTATTGCACTTTGCGCCCATGAATTATGTAGAATTATTGATTAAAAAACACAAAACAGCGCCATCTGGGGTATTTACCAGAAATAATAATCCTATTGTCTTTGGAGTTTCCTTCAAAATAAAGGTTAGTTTACACAACTACAATATTTGGCCAAATCACAAATGCAAAGCATCACATTTTAGTGAGGGATTTCTTCACTATTTTTCATATTATTTAAAATAAAATCGTAATAGCTTTAAAGATGCTCTTGTGTTAAGCAACAAATCAAAATTTGAATAAAAATTTTGCGTCTGTGGAATTAGTACAAATCTAGCAAAATGATTCAAGACTACCAAACAGACTGTGGTTGAGAAATTGGATAGCCAAAAAACTCTGTGGAAGATACACACATGTAACCACAGATTTTTATATAGGTTTACTAGATACACGACTTCCAGCTCCTGAACCGGGCGACCATTTTGTAGGAGGCCAAATGTCAAATTAAAATGCAATGTAGTGATTCGTATTGCATTCTGTACAATTTTTGTAAAGCAAATGAACATGCACATAGCACTGCCTCATTTCTAAGACTTGGAACACTGGAAGCAGATTGTTGTAAATAATTGTTGGTTGGTACAAAAATATTACAAATACAAATTATACAAATGTCAACAGAAGTGATACTACTATTAAATTACAAACTATTCTCCATAGTGAATTACACTGCTGCACTCTAAATAAATCAAGAAAACCGTGTCTGCTTCTAAGTTAACGCGATGAAAATATTTTTATACCCAGGTAAAAAAGGTCATAGCTGTTTATGACGTCATATTCACTTGAGCTAATTTATTCTTACAGTTGACAACACTTTTGCACTATTTGACTCATCTAAACAGCAAATAAACTACAAATAACGACTATTGTCCATATCTGACAACACTGTCACACGCTAAATAAAATTTAAAAATACAGTTTCTCAATTTGTATTTTAGCATTTAATTTATTATCTAAGCAAGTGAGCAAACCACTTAAGTATATAAAACGTTAGTTGTTCGGTAGCTTCAATACCTTGGCTTAATACTGGAAGCGTGTAAGGCAGCCTTTAATTAGTTTGTGTCTACACCAAATAGGTTTGGTTTCATACCTTACTAAATTTATTTTGGCAACACTGATTTCGTTTTGTACTGTTTGTTTTGACATTTTATAAACAACTAGACGTCAAAAATTGTGTTTTTTCTAAATATTTTTGAAAATGTCCGGATATAAGCGGGTAAATTTCTACGAATTATGTCGATTATGCGCTACCAATCAACAAAAAGAGAAAACTCACATATTTCAAGAAGAAGGCCGAAAAATACAACTGCAAAATAAAATTCAGAGCTGTTTATCCTTAAAAGTAAAATAATAATGCATTTTAGCAAGAAATGAGTTCAAATTTTATAATTTTGTGTGTTTTAGGTATGCGAGAATGATTTCCTTCCAAAAGTCGTGTGTTCTCAATGTTTACGTACCCTAGAAGAGTGCTCGACATTCAGAAAAGAATGCTACACATCAGAAACGATGTTGTCTAGTTATTTCAACAACTTTAGGTATACGGAAGACTTTAAAAAATCTGGAAAGGTATAATTTTGCTAAATTATATAGTCAGAAATACTTAACGTAACGTTTTAGGTATACATAAAGGATACAAGTCCGAAAATTGTTACGTCAGGGGAATTACCTGCATTGCAACCAGCACCGACTTCCAGTACAGTCAGTACAACCAGTAATAACACATATAATGTAAATGTTGTCCCCAATATTGCTCAGGAAAACGTGCCATATTATACGCTGCACTTACCATCAGTCGTACCGCAAACACAAGACGGCAAAATAAAGGACCCAAAGATCATAACCCAGCCTCAAATCCTTTACAATTTCAACGCAATCAAAGCAGTCGTACCAAATATGAAGACTAACAACTTAAGCGAGGCGATCAGTAACGTTACAGTAAATTCAAACGGGGAAATAATCACCATTGCTCCGTTAGTTGACGTTGATGCACTTTTATCCCAAAGCGTCGTACAGAAACCACAGAAAAAGAACCATCGGAAACAGAAAACAATTGAGAAGAATTTAGACGATTCGAATATCATAAAAATTGATTTAACCCAACCCGAGGTGGATGTGAAACGGGACTCGTTGAAAATGCAGCAAAATAAAGTTTCTTATACTATTAAAATCGACGATTCTTTGAAAGGCCCGTTTGTAATGAATTCCTTGGATCGGACGAATAATTTTAATGCAAATCAGTCGGTTATTTTGAATCCTGCATCACGTCCTAATAATTTACCGAACCGGTTCCAAAAACCTAATTTTACCAATAATAATATTAATATAACCAACGGTATTAATATTCCTACTTCTAATATTAACATACCAATTGCAGGTATGAATGCGGATGTATCGAATTTAAATCCGGAACCTCCTCCCTCATCAATTGTTAACCTTCCTGTTTCCACCTTCAATCCGCTTCAAAACCTACATTATTCAATTAATACAAATCCAAAACAGGACAATGTTCAGGTTGATAATGTTAATATTGCTTCAGATGCGCTTGTGAACATGTTTAGTGCGTCGAATACGACTCCAAACCATAATCATGCACCCATTTTAAGAAACGGTCAGAATTCCAATCCGATTCCGACGCAAAATCTCAATTTTCCTAATTTAAATACGAATTTTTCGACCAACATGAACACCATCGCTGGCACCAATAGCACCGAACCAAAACAAGATAAAAGACACTCGTGTGATATTTGTTGCAAGACTTTCAAGAGGCGCGAGCACCTCTACCAACACGTCAAGTTGCACACAGGTTTCAGGCCGTTCAAGTGCGAAAACTGTAATAAATCGTTTATGCGTAAGGAGCACCTGTTGCGGCACATGACTTCCCATAGCGGACAGAAGAACTTCACCTGCAACATTTGCGAGAAAAGCTTCTCCAGGAACGATAATCTCCTCAAGCATAAGAAAATACACAACAAGCAGAATAGTTTTACGTGCGAGATTTGCCAGAAACAGTTCGTCATGGAACATTATTATTTGGCGCATAAACTTACGCACGACAGTGAAAAGTGTAATCAAATCAATCCAGTGTGGGGACTGCTTAAAGCTGTGTAGTGAAAAATGCGTAAAAGTTTGCTTCTTAATTTAACAAGTGTAAAATTTAACCGATGGGAATTTTACCCATTGTGAATTTGAGCCGTTGGGAGTTTATTTGTTACATATGTTGCTGGTTTTTTTACAATTTGCGGATTTTTTATTTTTTCTATTATTGAATCTTAGATTAGGGAAGAAGTTTCTTGTAGGTCTTCATGAGTGTTCCTTAAAAGAGTATAATTAAATTTTGTATTATAATTGTGCAAAGTACATATTTTTATTGTACTTAATGACTGTATAGTGACAGTATTTTAATTTATTAGTTACGTTTTTGAGATTACTTAATTTTTAGGCTACTGCTTTAAGGCATGTACAAAGTATTTATTCCAGTGCGAAAGTATTAAAATGGTTAGTGTTGTTATAAACTTTGTTTTTACTTTCCCATATTTATTTTTGACGTCAGTTTTTAATTTTGTGACGTCGCAACGGTTTTGATTTAATGAAAATTATTTTTTAAGTTAGAAATTTAAAGCAATATTTGTTATTAATAGATAAAACGGATTTTTTAACGTAAAAAAAATATTTAATTTTTGACGTCCGTTTTAATTTTGTAACATCAATTTTGATACATCAGTTTCGACGAAAACTCGTTTTTAACAGAAACTTAAGAAAAAAAACTGCTTGTAATAAACAAAACTGATTTTTGACGTCAATTTTCATTTTATGACGTCAGTGGAAAACTGAAAACTATTTTTTATTAATAAATTTAAAATTATATTTTATTAATAAATAAAACGAATTTTCTGAGGTCAATAAATAATTTTATGACGTCAAAAACAATATATATTTTTTGACGTCAATTATGATTTGACGGAAACCATATGTTTTGGCGTTAATTTTGAAATTGTGACGTCAGTTTTGAGTTGGAAACTATTTTTTGCTTGAGAAATAAAAAAAAGTTCTTTCCGTAATTAATAAAGCGGATTTTTAATACCATAATTACGTTCGGACTTTTGAAAACAATTTTAGTGCTGAAATACTGAAAATCGTTAGTTCCGGTACACATGCGTTTATTCAAAGGGAACTCGAACATTTAGATTGTGTCTGATCTTATCCAAATTTTTAGGAGACACAAAACATGCCACTACATGATAGTGTGAAAGAATTTATGGTAGAAAATAGTGGAAATGTTTTTATTTACTTGAAGCATTCGAAATTTCATAAAATTTACCAAAAACCCAACACTTAAAAAAAAATTAGTCGCCACCAAACCAACATTATCCCCCCTTACACCACCGTATTTTAAATAAACTAAGAAAACTTTTTCAAGCCATACAAAAACGGCGCAATTTTCAAATTTTTGAGTTTTCCAAAATTCTTATCCAACTTCGCCAGATCGTGTCCGATCTTAATTAAATTCATACCACGGATGTAGAACATCACACCGAACAACATCCTAAAGCCAGAATTGCGCTCGGACCTCTGAAAACTTTGTAAGTACTGAAATATTCAAAATCGTTACGTTCCGGTACACACACATCCATTCAAATGGAACTCAATTGTGTCCGATCTTATCCAAATCCTATCACTACATGATAGTGTCAAAGTATTTATGTTCGAAAATAGTGGGAATGTTCTTCTCACTTCTAAATTCGAAATTTCATAAAATTCAGCAAAACATCAACTTTAAAAATTTATTCGCCACCAAACCAACATAGCCCCCCCCCCCCCCTTTACACTTACAACACCGTATTTTACATAAACTAAGAAGACTTTTTCAGCCATACAAAGAGGGTTTAAATTTTCAAATAAGGACTTTGAAAATTTTGCATTTTTCAAAATTTCGCCAATTTTGTCGAAGAAAGTTGTACAAAACATGGCGATGCCGGAACGGAATTTAAAAAACAAAACGTATTCAGATTGGCAATTTAACGCCGAATGGTAATAATATACAAAAATATACAGGGTGTTGTATTAAAAAAAAACAAGTTTGGTATGGCTGTCTTAAATGAAACCCCCTGTATAATTGAAAAATTATATGACCTTCTTGGCCCCCTACAACTTTTATCTGAAAACTTTTTCTGTATTTTAAATAGTAATAGAGATACCAACCTACGTTGATTTGCGCACTTGCCCTGTAGAAATAGAAACAAAACAGAACAGCTTGTATAGCTTCCTCAACTAACAAGAAAAAACAACTCCAGATTTAACTGCTTATATTTTACAGTTATAATATACAAGTGAAATTTGAAATACAATAATATGCAAGATGTTTGCTTGTAAGTTACGCCATATACAACTACGACGTAACAAACACAACACCCGCGCTATCGTATTATAAATTAAAAACACAGAAATTATGTTTTTTTTATTTTCTTACAACTCCCTATTCTAAATACAGATAGGTAATGTCCACAGAGAAGGTTACAGGGATATTTCATCATCATCATCATCATCGTAATCATCAAATACTGGCAAAATATCGAACTTACACATAAGTACCCAGCCTGTAGCGAGAATCTACTTAAAAGTAATGGTTGAGGGAATGTGTAATAGCGAGTCTTTCGAAATAGGAATACAACGGACGATAATATATATAAAAATATATAAAAAAAAAAGAAAATTACAAACGCCACAATTATTACAAATTATGTAAAAAATAATTAATCTCCTTAATCCACAATTTTAAACGAATCGTTTCGTCCATACCAACTATAGTAAAATAAATACTGAAAAATGTTTATACAGGGTGTACCAAAATATTGTCCACAGCTCCAAACAGTCAATAAAATTTGTTAATACCCAAGTCGAGGCAAAAACATGCTTCCAAAAAAAAACGGGGTATTCCCCCAATTTTATATTCCAAATCAAGACAAATAAGTGGGACATCCTGTACGAATTACAAAAATAATACTGCACATTATAAAGGTCGTAAGAACTAAAATGAAAGCTCCAAACAAAAATTGGCAAGGCGAGTTACAACATGGCAAATATGACAATATTATATACAAAGTTGTTACACAGCTAGGTATGCATCGTCCGGCTAGAAAATCGCGCAAACTTAACATCTGCGAGATTTTCGCAGCCAACTTTGCACGAGAGGACGGTAATTCCTTTACACATTAATAAATCGAAACCTTTTCGAGCTTTGAACTTGAACAGCTGCCTGTAGTTAAGTTTTTTTGAGCGCGGCACACGCACAGAGCCGAAATAATATCAAAAATAACTTAATCCAAAAAACGAGTAAGGCTCTGCGAGGTGCCAACACGTTTGAAAGCTGCATCACACGCACATTACGTACAACACCGAGTTGTTACTTATAAAAAAGTAAAGGAAAGTTAATTTTATATCTACTATATACAATGCAAATGTACATTTTTTTTTCTATGCAATATAATAATAGTAGTACGTACACTACATCCTAAATAATTACGAGTAAAAAGTCGAGGACCGCGTGTAAACGCCCAAAGTTTATTATTTATAAATTATCACTATTATACACACGTACAAAAAAAATTATGGGAGATCAAGCGTTTACACACGGACGGCACACTTTTACATTAGAAATTTTTTGTCTTTTTTTTCCTTGTACCACAACAAACTAAGTTACGTGTCGCAGGCAATTGTTTTAGGCTTGTTAATATTTTTCTTACTTGTACAATTTCAGGCCTTCTAATAATATCATCGTGGGTTTATAAAGGGCGTCTATTCTAACATCACCAATTTGCAAACTTGTCAAGTCGATACAAATACAATCAATGACTTTGGGCCAGTTATTGCACCAACCTTGCAAATCTGTTTAATACCAAGCCAATGGTATCATACGATTAGAAAAAAGAGGGGTAAACCTAAGGGGAAACGCCAGAGAAGTCGATGAGGTGTTGGGGTAACAGGGGATGTCCAGAGGAAGTGCAAGGGAAGTTGAGGAAATCTGGGAGGAGTTTCGAGGAACTCCAAGAAAAGTCAAGAAAGTCCTTTGGAAATCCAGAAAGCCTGGGGGAGTTAAGGAAACAGAAGCAAGGCAAGGCAAAAAGAAGGCCACTGAGGGTCGAGAAGTTCTCAAAATGTTGAGGAAGTCTGGAATCCTGAGAAAGTCCTAAAGAAGTCAAAAAGGCCTAGGGAAATCGAGGAAGTCTGTACGGAAAGTAAGAGGAATGTCAAAGAAGGCCAGGGGAAGTCACAGGAAAATCCTGAGGAAGTCTGAGGGAAATCAGAGAAGTGCTAAGGAATTCGAGTTAGTCTGGGGGAAGTACAGAAAGTCAGGAGAAAATACGGAAGAAGTCGCAAGAGAAATCAAGTAAGTCCTGGAGAAATCCAAGAAGTCTGAGGGAAGTCCTGATAAGTCCAAGGAAATTCGAGGAAGTCCAGCGTAAGTAATAATGGTCAGAGTGAATGCCTGAGCAAGTCCAAGGGAAGCGAAGGCGTTGTACGTAAATCGAGGAAGTATGAGGAAAGTCCTAAGGAAGTCCAAGAAAGTAAGAAAAGTCAGAGGGAAGCCAAAGAAGCCATAGGGAAGTTAAGGCGATTTAGGGTCCTGAGAAAGTTGAGAAATCACCATGGAAGTTCTAGAGAAAGTCTGGCATGCTCAATGAAATTCTCAGGAACCTAAAGGACATGGGGAAGTCCAAAGAAAGTGCGAGGGAAGTAGGAAAAGTTCTTTACTAACGAGAAGTATGGTGTAAAAATTTTAGCATCTGGTTTACCCCTCTCGAAAAACCATAGGCAGGTGTTCCACAAGGTTCACGATTAGCTCCTCTACTATTGACACAGTAAAAATACTACTTTCTTTTATTAATTTTTTAAAGAAAATTTAAAGAAACATATTTGACTTCATGTAACATGGAACACACTGTATATCAACATATTCGAGGTTAGAATACACGCCCAGGCCTAATCATTGAATCGACATAAGCACCAGCGCAATTTTAAAATCCCTAAATTTCCAAAAATTAAGCGTCACTGTAGTGATTCAAGTCGTTATTTTGTTTCTTCACTTTTTTTGGCTTTTCATGTTCCACGTCCTGCAGATGCCGAAACCGTACGAAGCCCTGATCGTCCACGAGCATCGTGTCAGGTATCTGATGCCGGACATCATGCCCTGGAAGGGTCTGAACTCCGAGATGCGGCCGGGCGTGGTTTTTCCGCGCCCTCCCCGTCGATCTTCGCCCCGACGTATTAGACGAGTTCTTCGACCGTCTATCGAAGTCGTTCCGTTCGAAATTATCAACAGGCTCGCTGTAAACGTTCGCCTCTTGTCCCGCAAACTCTTGCTGGTAATCCTCGTTGTTGTACTCCAAGTCGTATTTGGGCTTAGCGTAATATTTAGCGCCGTCGTAGGCTTTCCTTCCGGAATTTCTATCGTTTCTTAACGAGTTTTGAGCGCCACGTTCGAAATGTCCCGAATTTGGTTGTCCAAAACTGTTGAGGCTCGTTTGTTCGACGTTTTGTCTCACCCGATCCACTTCGAAACGTTCCGAGCCCCATTTGGGGCGTTCAAAACGGTCAAAGTTGGTCGGTTCGCCATCACCTTGTCGGTATCGTTCCAAAGTCGATTTTTTATCAAACGAATCGTTCTGGAACGCATTTTTCAGTAGGTTGGGCCTTTCGACCGCTTCCGTAGGAATATTATCCATTATCATTTCGTTCCGACTGTAATTAAGCGCGTTGGGGTTCGTCGTGCAATTATTCGGGAATATGTTATCGGTGCTGGAGTCGCTCGTGGTGCACGGGAACAACGGAAATCCGACGGTCTGTTTCTCACGCTGCGACATTTTCAAACTGACCACAATCGCCAAGAGGGTTACGATGGATATTTCCAGCACGCGCACGGACAACTCGAAACCCCACAAGATCCAATGGTGCTTGATCTCGTTGCTGAACCTATCCACCTTGATGAAGAACAGGGCGTAGAGCTGGACGAATCCGAGCAAGACGAAGAGGAGGGCAACGGCGATGGTGATGTGCGAGGCGTAGCTTATATTTTGCGTGCACATCTCGGAGAGGTTTTGCGTTTTCTTGGCCAAGACATTTTTGATTATTTTGTATAAGTAGAGGTAGCTGAATCCGAGTGCCCACGCGAGCAAGACGAACACAGGCTTGCACACGATCAGACTTGCCCGATCGAAGTGTCCCAACGTTTCCAATATGCTGAGGCAGAAACAAAGGCAGATGTGCATGACGGCAAAAATGACGAGGAAAACCGGGCGCGTCTTAACCTTTAAATGGTTGAGGGTCCGTTTGAGTAGGAACAGAATTAATACGGCGAATGTGGTGGCGAGAAGGCTTAACGGAAACGTGTGCAAGAACTCGTACAGAAATATATTGAACGACTTGCCCACGTTGTAAGGATCGTAGGTTAGGTAAAAAATACGTAACACACAAATTACGGTCAGCATTAAATGAACGGTAAGGAAATAACTTTTGGAAAACATATGAGGATCGTTTTCGTACCGTATCAGCTTGTAAATGGAAAATATCGCCAACAGTACGTAAATTAACACCACAAGATAAACGTGGACGTTCCAGCAAATCAACCAAACCTCATCCGAGTTGGCTTTGGTAACATTGGATTCCTTCTCTTTAACGTTTGGAAGGTTCAAAACATCCGAGTTTTGTGTCGTTGTTTCTTCGTTACGTTTCGGTTCTATTTCTTTCCGGCTCGTAACGCCTTCGGGTTTATCCGGAGGCTTATTCTCTTGTTTTTCTTCTTCCACAACGAAAGTTTGATCGTCGATTCGGTCGTCTTCGGTGTTTTCCTCCTCCTCTTCGTGTTTCGCGTCTTGCATTCGCGTGTTACCACGAATGTGAACGTTTTCCGTTACGGGAGCTCTAGGTCGGTTTTTCTGGACGTGCGGTGTTGCCGTAACGGTTTTTAATAATATATCCGGAATATCGTCGTGTCTTCCGTTAGAACCGCTCAAGATTCTGGTGATGGTCGGAATGTAACCTTTTTCGTATTCGAAGTTAGTTTCGTTCAAGTTCCGATTCAACCCGTAAAACTCCCCCAAACGATCCAAATTGACGTTTTGCGAAGGCGTGTTCAAGGTTTTCTTCCGTTCGTTCTTCGAATCCGCTTGAGAATCGTACGAAGCATTTCGGGGCCCATACTCGGGAGCTTTTTCGACGTTTATCACTTTACTTGGAGGTAGGTCCGGTCTGAACGGTATACGATCCTTGTTGGGCATCAGAGACGGTGGCGGAATGGGCCGTCGGTTAGCAAAACTATCAGAGTTGGTTCCGCGCAGGGTCGGCTTGTCTGCAAACGGATTGAGGTATTCTGGCGGCAACGGGGGTGTAAAAAATGCCCTGCTTGGCGGCACGTAACTGGGCACGTCTTTACTGTAAATGGATTTAGTTGGACGCACGTTACGCAACACGTTGTAACTCGTCGTGGTTTTATAAGCGTTCTCTGTGACTTGCTCAGGCGAGCGGCCCAGTTCGAAATCGGGCCGTAGCCGATCATTGTTGTACCGATTAGGGTTGTTGTAATTCCTATTATTGTTGTTTTTGAGTATGTCGGCAGCCGGAGCTGATGTCGGTAATCCGTGGTCCTTTTCGAGGTCCGATCCGTAACTCGATTCGATCAAATCACGATTTTCCTCGTCGTATTCGACGTTAATTCGGTCGTTGTCTTTAACGTCGACCCGTAACCACTCGTCGCTGCCATCACTGTAACGATACGTGGTCAGCAAGGGGGTTGCCAGCGTCGTAATTGGATAACTATTGTCGGGAATGGATCTTTTAGTCGTGCTCCCGTATGCCACCTTGTTAAAAACGGCTGCAATGCTCTGCTCCAGATTAATTTTGTCCACGACCTTTTTGTCGGGATCGAACTCGTTCGGGTACGCACTGATCTGACAGAAAATGACGGCGAAACAGCCGACAAAAAACAATCGTTTCGTCGAACACGAACCCTTATTATTGTAACTAAATTTTTGCTTATTCGATCGAAAATATAGGCACATATGACTTAACAAACACATATACAAACTTACAATTAGTAGCCTTAATTTAATTAAATTAGGTCTCGAAAATTTCCTACGATGCTCCGGTTCACATAAACAGTCCCCATCGGCGTTTGTCATCGAATAATCACAGACCGATAAACAACTGCCATCGTAAGCCACAGATTTGTAATTTAATTTAATATTCTGGCTAAAGCCCTGAGCAGTTCTGTTTGAAGTGTTGCAATCGCAACCGATATTGTCGCGGTCAACAGTACCGTTGCTAAAAAAATTGTTATCAGCACCATTTTTGCAAGTGTAGGCCTCGGGCTTCCTTGTTAGCAAAATTTTAATTTTACATAGCCTGCAGTAATAAATGTCGCAACATTTTTGACAATTTTTACTAATACACCGATTATTGTTGTGATTTTTATCGAGCATCCTCCACCGACTCTTTGACGTTTCACATTTTCCTTTTATGCAAAGTTCATGCTCCACGCGCTCTTCAACTTGGACGCACATTTTATTTTGCAAATGCGGTGCACATTCTGGTCACTAGATGGCGCTCGTTGTTCTTTCTCCTCACATCACACGCTGAAAAAACAAACGCAATACTGTAATTAATACAAGCGATTATCAATTGTTATATAATTGCTAGATGTCAATATCGGTAAATATACATTATATATAAAAGTAAATCTAACCGCTTGATGAGATTTTAAGCTACTTCCTAAATCAGCCACTAGATGTCAGCAGAGATAATGCGTTATTAATTTGAGTGTCAGTAGATAATATTTACCAAAAGTCTAAAGCTGCTCATGAGTAATAGTAGAATAAAATTGTCAACTTAATTTTTAAATACGGCAACATTGGGGGGGAGGGCGAATAATTTTCCCTCTCCCGCCCAATTTTTGGTGGACGAATTTGTCTTACGAAGCACTTCGCCTGGAGTTGCCTATATTTGAGAAACCTTTTCCTAAGTTCAAAAGTATTTACGCACAACGTTGTAGCCGCACAACAGTGGCGGTACAAAACCAACCCACATTGATATTACTCTGCCAAGGACAGATACAATACAAATACAACACATCGTACAGATAATGGAAGATACAGCTAGTGCAACGAGAAAGACATAACATGGCGTGCAGTCACAACGAGCTAAGCTACAACCCCCCTCCCACCTGATTGACAACCACGGCTGTCAGCTGCTTCAACATAATGTCCTTGATGCGGTCCGCATCACTTAAAGTCACCTTCTCGGTTAGCACGAGCTGCCTATGGGCAATGGATATTTTATTTAGAAACCGAAAGAAAACAGAAGCAGTTTAAAACTAAAAACGAAAGGCAAATTCGTCCGCCCAAATTTAGGGCGGAAGAGAAAAATCAACTTCTGTAATTTTCACTACACCTTAAAATTCAGCTGTAAATCTTATTCTCCTATCAGTTGTGAGCAATATTTTTTCGTCCCCCGTTTATTAAATAATTGGGCATGTTTTTTGATTTTCAAAAATCCATAAAATGCTACAGAACAGAAAAATTAGCGGACTGGGACACCAACCAAAATCATGTTGCCAGTTTTTGAGAACTATGATGTGAAAATGCCAAAATAAAAATGTCATAGTTTTAGTAGTAATAAAAATTGCCATAGTTTGTAAAACTGTGTGCTACTACGAAATATACAGTAAAATTCATATAAAAAGGAAGGACTAATTCCATCAAAAATTGGGAGGAAGAGAAAAATCCCCCCCCCCCCCACAATATTGCCGTATGTAAAAATTAAGCATAGAACCTTATTCTACCATCACTCATGAGCAGTATAGTACAAATAGAAATTTTTTATCGGCCCGCGTTTATAAAATAAAGGGGTAAGAATTTTCGATTTTCAAAAATTCATAGTAGGTGTCACAAAGAAGTTAGCGGACTGGGACAAGAACCAAGTTGTAGCTGATCCACAGCTGTATAAGTCCACAAAATAAAAAATAAATCGTGTGGTCAGTTTTTGAGCAGTATGTTTTTGAAAAAAAATCAAAATCGCAGCAGCCATGGCTGGAAGCTAGAAAGATTTAAAAAAAACGTTGAATTTGCCCCGTAAAGCTTTTTATCAGATTCTACCAAAAAAAAAACGTGTCTAACTTCCGCTTCCGGATTTTTTTTTAAAGCATACTGTGTCGATGAATTTTTGATATACCCCCACATTCCAAACGGCATTGAAATCGGACTAACCGCTTCTTAGAAAAGAGGGCACTAACGTACGTACCCACCCCATTCACATTTTTTACGTATTTTCGACAAAATAAAATTCAAGAACTTAATGCTTCCCTGTAATAAAAGCATAGGAAACAAAAAAAATCGTATCTGCACAAGTCGCCAACTTGTCATTAGAATACAAATGTTTGTGTTGTGTAAAACAAAAAATTGTTTTATTCGTCTTTTTTTAGCTTGAAAAGTATTCAAACTACTTTGTTTTCGAATACTTCCCAGTTAGGCCATAGCTTACTCATATTTAATAATATAAAAAATCAGGATGTAAAGAAAACGTGACCTTTATTTTAAAAAATCAAAAAATCGATTTATTTGGTTTAAATACGATTTTTTTAAATTAAACCTCCCCCTTACCCCAACGCCGTACGCACCTTGTGCCTGCGCGCTTCTATTATTACTTAAAAAACATCCCACGGAGCATAAATAGTAGCGCTCCACCATGTACACAATAAAAGAGTATAAATATTGAACAATCATTAAAAGCTTATTGTGCATTTTTTTACTGTGCACATGACATGCTACTGTTAATGCACCCTACAATGTTTTAGCGATAATGAAGCATCGTAGACGCAGCAAACTGCACAGGGTGTCTAATCAATTCATATGATCGATTCTAAGAATCAATTTTTATAATCGATTATTGAAATAGATTTTAAAATTATACCAATTATTTTTATTCGGATTGATTATTAATCTAAAATCGATTCTGAAATTTCAATAAGGCCCAGCCCTAGTAATAATAATTCTTTATTTTGTGTAGGAATTTGTGCACAAGAAAATTTCACATAAAAACGACTTCCCACTCAAAAGCCAATTGGATTAAATCAACGTTCTTTTTTATTTTAATATAAATCGATTGGTTTAAATCATGATTCAAATCACGATTTAAATTAACTTGATTTAAATCTTCACATGCTGCAAGAAATTAAATACGTTACATACACACACAGGTGCCAAATTTATATTAAAGAGACAAAAAACACTAATTTGTCAACCGGTTATCAAAATAAAAAGGCAGACACCTGGATGACTCACCCTGTATATTATTATTATTATTATAATTACAGGTAATAATTTTTTTTGGGACAAATAGTTTAGCTGCATCTACACAATTACAATAAAATAAAAATAACACTGCAATAAATAATTTAATTTAAAATCTTTATTTAAAATAAATTTGCAGTCAAAAGTTTGTAGAATTAAAAGATTTACTCCAATATTTTTATATTAAATACTATAAACTTAGTTATAACTTGACTTTGTTTGTTCAGTGCCCAAAAATACACATTAATGCTTTGGGGTCACTCAAAGATGATAACAGTTATACTTAGGACCACATTTAAATTAATTTAAAGTTCAGTTAAGCTCGATTAAACCTTTAGTTCCTGGTGAGCATTAATTTGATAATAATGCATCCTGAAAGAATTGATGAATTACAATAGATGGCTATGATAAGAAATAAACAAGTAAAAACAGGCCCCTATCATAATAACAGATGGCTACGATAACAACTATAAAAATAAAAACATTCACCTATCATAGGAACTATGCTATGATACCAGTGAGATTTGTTTAAATAGAAACAATTTCCCGTCACATAGTAACTATGAGAACCATCGAATTAGTTTAAATACAAACAATTGCCTAGAAATAGAAACTATGCTATGATGACAGTCAGATTTGTTTAAATAGAAACCATTGCCTGTCACATAGTAACTATGACAACCATCAGATTTGTTTCGATAAAAACATTTGTTCATCATAGTAACTATGACAACTGTAGGATTAGTTTATGCAAAAACAATCACCTGTCAATAACTATAACAACCCTCACATTTGTTTACATAAAAACAATCACCTATCACAGTACCCATGACAACCAAAACTTTATGGTACTTTCCCTTGCAATAACCCTCAAAAATTTTGTTTGTCTTTTGGTAAATTTATTTGCTTTTGTATTCAAATACCTTGGGCATTATTAAGTACATAATGTCTAATCTAATCGTTGATTTTAAAGACAATTTCCTGACACTTACCTTGACTGGCAACTAAGTAGAGTGTAATAAGCAAGAAGGAATGTAAAAGCAGTCTCAAAAGTTGATAAAGGAATCTAAAAACAAAAAGGTGAATAATTACCAAGTGAAATCGAGATGGGAAGCACAATTTATTATGGGGGGGTTCGAATGAAAAATCTCTTCAGATTTAAAGCCTCCAGAGTCCTAATTAAAATTTAACGGGCCAATAAAACGGCAATAAATCGATAATTTTTAATAAAAACCGAAAGAAAACTTAATAAATCAAAACTGTTGACCAAACGAGTACTGTAGACATTCTCCAGTATACGCCCAACAATTTTGTGTCCTACTTAAGTATTTCGGTAAAAAATCGAACGACAAGGGCTCGGGCAATGAAAAAACATTTCCACTTACGTAAACTAAAGTGTAAATATCACAAAAGGCAGGATTTCCAAGTGTAACGGTGTCGAGTCGAGTCGAAACGAAATCAAAATCTGTCGACAACTCACATCGTCAACACTACAGACAAAGAAATACTTCACATTTTTTAAAACAGTTTTTTCATGCCAGGGCTAATTGTAACAGGCCGTTGGTATGGAATACGGGCGCGGAACGTCTTGTCGGGTTCATTTAAACACAAAAAAGCGTTTGCGAGCTGTGGTTTTATACAAAATTTCATAAAATACCGACACATTCGGCTACTTTCAACTACAGCGACGACTCGCCATTTTGACACTTCAATGCAGATTAGCCAACATGTTAACTTGAATTGTAACTGAAAAGTAAAAGAAAATCACCAAAACAAAAAGTAAAGTTTGAAAATTTTACCGCCGATTCCTTATTTTTGTTCTTTTTAGCAAAAATTTATTTAAAATTTGTATAATAAAAAAAATAATTGAAAAAATTGATTTTATTATCTAAAAATTTAAATTATGGAAGAGGCAAAACAAAAAAACTTAGGTATTTAAAATGTACTTAAAAATACTAAAATCAAAACACATTTAAATACGTTTTTCTTGTAATTAAAACTATAAATAAAAGGTGCACATTTTTTTACAATAATAATTATTTTAAAGATTTAATTGTATTAAGAAATACCTAGCTTATTTATAATTGTATACAGTTTTTGGTACAATAAATTCAACCTTAACTCCAGCTGGTTATGTTTGTAGAGGGACTGTAATTTTCCTCAATTAAGTAGGTTATTTTTACGTAACACAATGATGACATGCATTTAAATCTTATCCGACTATTTTTTTGTTTATAATTATTATTTAACCATTTAATGTAGGTAGTAGTTTATTTAATTTTTTTATAAACGTAGTCAAACCCCTAAAGGTAGGCAACTTATCATACAATTGCAATTTGTTCGCCCTGTCTACTCGCACACTAGTAATGATTATTCTCAGGTGCAATGCAAAATAAAATTTAATAATCTTGTGACCATAGTGGAAAAATGGTGTAAGCTTTAAAACACTGACTGGCAACACTAGACAACACACGTGCAAAGTGTATAATCCATGTTCCGTAGAACAATATTGTTGATATAACCGAAAACATTAAAGTATTACACTTTCATAACTGCTCACCAATTTTACTCCGAGTAACCACAACCAAAAAACTCAATTCAAGTGGGGTGTAATAAACCCCAATTACCATAAAAAATTTCATAAAAGCGCTCAGCAACTTCCTAAACCATATCTTTCTAAATTACTTTTGTTTTTTCTTGAAACTTATTTTTTTTTTATAAACAATTATTTGCCTTGTGGTGTATTACACCCCGCAATAAAACTTCCAATTTTGTCCATATAAAATTGTACGAAATTTTTCTTAACATCTGTTGTTGCAATATTTTCCATACAAATTTAATATTTCTTTCATTGTTGTGTTAGTTTTTTTAATTTGTTATACCTAGTTACCAGAAGTTTTGAAATTGCGTTTTATTGTTTTCCCTGTTAAAGCTATCTATGTATCTACTTACGTAAAATTTCCGAAATTGTTTTCACTTCATAGTTTTTAACTTTTCGCAAACAGTTTGTTTACAGTAACATTGTGTCTCTATAGGGCTATTACGATAAAATACTTGAACCTGATCTGTTAACTATTTCCAAGTAATAAGGCACTATAGGCAAATATTTCAAAAAATCGTAGCGGCCGCCATTTAAAAAAAAGACGGAGTTCGTATTCAAATTTATAAAATTTGGTTTTGGAAAAAATGCTACCAAAAAAACACAAAACACAACTTCCGCTTTCAGATTTCTTGATAGTTTGTTAGTGAATTTTTTATATACCCCCTCCTCTACATTCCAAGCTGTGATGCACCACACATTCAGACATTTTTTGAAAACCGTATTTTTGGGTTCCTGGAGGTCCAAAACATGTATTTCCACCAAAACGTCAATTTTGAAAATTGTCGGTACGAGTTGAATCAGTGGTACGAGTCGGGTCAACACACCAAAAAAGTACTGGATGTTCTATTTGAAAAACAAAAGTTATTGACATAATAGCGATGGTTGAACTTTTTGGTTTAAAATACTAATTTTGCAATATTAGACCACAAAAACAAAAGATTTTGAAAAATGTCAAAAACCGCTAATTTGAAGATAGTAGTAGTTTAGCACTTCTATATTCAGGATTAAAAGTAGAATCTAATAATAAAAAAATATACAAGGTGTTCCATTTAAATTAACACAGTAATGTGATGTACAGACATAACTAAACACCCAGTATAATTCGTAATCATATTAGGTTATACAGCAGTTAATTACCAACATTTATTAAGAAAAAAATTTAAAATTCGCAATAGTTGAGAAAATAAAAGTGAGGCGACATTTCAATGACTCACCTTGTATATAAAAATACTTTCTACCAAACACAAATAAATTAAACGCAACATGTAACAGTTATGTGGTATATTGAGTACTATGTACAATCTAAAATAGTTTAGCAAGACCAATATAGACTTAAATAAAGAGGATGGGAGACGTTACTCTTCAGCGAATACTGCAATTTTAACGATGAATGGTAATTAATTCGTCTAAGATAAATTATTTAAAATTACTTTATAGCTCGCCCTTTGCTTGCAACTTCTTTTTGAGTGATTCTGGCATTTCTGGAGGTGGTGGGCGGGGCATACGCATGGCAACCTGCAAATAAACATCGTAAATTAAACAAAATTCCAAACAAAATCATCCAAAATGGTTTTACCTTGAAGGCATCGTAAATGAACCACTGCGCAGCAGTGAGAGTACCAATCATCACAATCCTAGGCATCAATCCTTTCCACATTCCACCCCATCCTAGTTTTTTAGCGGCATCGAGTGCAGTCGATCCTTTTTCTTGGTTAAGTTTAGACACGACCG
Organism: Ctenicera cuprea; assembly: GCA_958336395.1. NCBI lineage: Eukaryota > Metazoa > Arthropoda > Insecta > Coleoptera > Elateridae > Ctenicera > Ctenicera cuprea. Next base: position 699,227 of record OY284493.1, read on the forward strand.
TGTCGGCAGGGTGACTTACAATGGCGCAGAACACACCAGCAATGTAACCGGCAGCAAACGTTACGACTAATTGTTCGGCTTTGGTACATTCGGCCCTTGGTTTAGGGACGACGTGTTTATACAATAATTCTACGGTCTTTTCGAAGCAGGCGAACTTCATCATGGTGTAAGGAATTTGTCGCATCCACAAAGGGACCAAACTTTTATAGAAACCAGTCATTCCTTCTTCTCGCATTATTCTGGGCCATGCTTCCCTTAAAGTGTTAGCGAAGCCAGGTGTGGTTTGGATTTTTACTTTTGCTGCCTCCATGGGAGATAACGCAATGTCGGCGATAAATTCTGCCGAGGCACTGGCTCCCAAGTAGAGCCATGTTCTATAAACGTATGATGCTTCTTCTCCAAGAATACCAGAATAAAATACCTATAAAATTATTAACAATTAAAACAAACCAAAAAACCAAGTTAGTTCAGTTGAAACGTGAAGTTACGGTAAACAGATCATCAAAAATTAGACAAGGTACGTAGAAAAAAGACGTTAGGTTACGTACAGTATAAAAAAAATGTGGTTGGGTTGGTAAAATGTGAGGTTGCGTTCAGTAGAACATAACAAAAAAGAGGTTTGGTTAGTCGAAGTGAGGGCGAGTTAAAATAATCATAAAAAATAAGGTTGGGAAGTAGAAAATGAGGTTAAATAGATCATCGAAAAGTCGGGTTAGATTAAGTAGAGCATCCAAAAATGAGCTTCGTTTAGTAGAAAAGTGAGGTCAACTTAAGTATATAATCGAAATATGATTGGGTTAGTAGAAAAGTGAGGCTAAATTACGATTATCGAAAAATTTATTTAGGTTAAATTGATCATCCAATAATAAGGTTAGGGTAGTTGAAAAGTGAGGTTTAGTTAAGTTTAGCATCTATAAATAAGGTGCGGTTGTTAGAAAAATGAGGTCAAGTTAAGTAGATCATCGAAAAATGAAAACAGGTTAAACAGATCATCAAATAATAAGGTTGGGATAGTTGAAGAGCAAGATTTGGTTAACGATAGCATAAAAACATGAGTTCTGTTAGCAGAAAAGTGAGGTTAAGTTAAGTAGATGATCTAATAATGAGGTCAAGTTAAGTGCATCATCAAAAATGAGGTTATATTAAGTAGAAGTAGATAATCAATAAATAACGTGCCGTTAGTAGTAGTAATTTTAAAAAATTTCTTTTATAATTTAGTTTTTCTTCAAGAAATTTTCCGTTTTTTCACTTTTTAAGAATTTTTTAGACATCAAATTTTTATAATTTTTATAATTTTTCAAGAAAAAATTTCAAAAATCAAAATTTTCATAATTTATGTAAATGTTCTCTTTTCCATTTAAAAAACTTTTAAAAAACAACAAACATTTTAAGAATTTCATAATTTTTAAACCCAAATTTTAAAAATCAAAATTATGAGAAATTTACAAAAACTTGCAAACCATCCACAAATTAGGTTCTGGTAACTAAATTACCAAAATAATTAAGTTAGACCGTAAAATCTAATGGCAAGCCAATTCTCACCTTAAAAACTTCATAAAAACCAAATTTGCATAATCCTTGAGCAGAGTATCCAAAGAACGTAGGTGCCCATCCCTTGGCAAGCCCTCGAGCACCGTCTTCCCTCAGTGTGACTTTAAAACCGTTGAATACACTCTTGTATTTAGCAGGATCGACCTGAATGCGGCATTTAACAAGATCGAGTGGAACAACCATAGTATGTGTGATACCACATGATAGAACACCTGTAACGGTAACGATAAGCAATCTTTCAAAAACTTTATAGAAAAATTTACCTCCAAGACCACACAGGGCAAAATAATGCATGGAGCCGAACTCGCAGCTGTCTCCTGGTTGAATGGCTGCTGCTGCGATGGTCCTACCTGCCACGAGGGACTTTACTAAACCGGGTTGTGGAGCGGCTGGGCCTTCCAGTTTGTTTGTGTTGTCGGAAGCTTGACACATGGCCCTCCCAAACATTGACGCAATCATTTTGTATGCTTATGATGATCGGCTCTGTAAAAATCATCATCGATGTTGGTTAATTTATTGAAACTTATTAAAATATGTTTATTGATTTCCGAAACCCAAGGAAACCCTAAGTGAGCTCGAGGTCACTGGTTTTACAGCAATGTCCTATTAAACACACGTGACTAAATTACGTACGTCTGAGATAACAACGTCCTGAGGAAAATCGATTTTTCCATTATTACATAACCAAAAATTCAAAAAGTATTATTTTTTTAATTCTCTTTTGCAACCATACAAGAAAAAACACCAGCACCCTTTCATTTTTACAATTTTTAAATAAATCCAGCAAGGAAATTTTCTTCCACCCTTCAAATTTCGACGTCTACAAATTACATAAGTGATTATCAAACTTTCGACTAAATCTGCGGCTAAAATAGCGAAACATTAATTGAACCAACGTTTCGACACTTTATACACAGAATCGGGTAGGAAAAAGGCGATGTTTGGGTGTTTTTCTTAACAAAACAAATGAAAATCCGGCCAAAACTGCCAGTACTTACCGAGGGAAAATGGCTGCGTCTCCAAAAGGTGGATTTGGACCACGACCTGTGCTAAAGGGAACTTCCTTCGTCACTTGCACGTGGTGTTTTCATGATACACAAAAGGCGCCAATTTTTAAATTATTACAATTAAAAATTGTTTAAAAATTAATAAAATAACAGATATTACTATTTTTTATTTTGCAATTACGGTCATAATTAATAAACAGGTAATAAAAAAAACTACTAATTAAAGGTCTAATACTGTTAATGGGAAATTAATTAAATGAACAAATAAGTTTAGTTACAAACCTGTTCCAGTAATTACTTTCGCAGTATTATTTGTATAAACACATAGATGCTGCAAGTATAGAATTTTTAGTTGTAGAAAACACTTATGCCAATCCCACTCAACACAGCATACAGCTTAGAATGCTGTTTACAAATTGGTTACGATCGTTAGCTCGAGTTCCCTGCTCTGTCGATGGTTAACGAATATCTCAGAGACACTTTTAAATAATTAAAAATATTTCTAATTTATATGTATTTTTAATACCGACCTAAACACACTTCAGATTTTTTAAATAATGAATATATCTCCGAGATACTTTTAAATCAGGTAGATTTATACTTCTGTTTGAGCATTTTCGTAAAAAAATGCTATCACTAGAAAGTAAAGCAGCGCTCCAGCATTTTAAACCTTACGCCATACTGAGTGGTATCGCCATAATTGATAATGACAAGTAGTGTGCTTGGATTGCGTGACGTCATATCGGAGCAAGTTTTAAAATGTATTTATATTTTATAGAGGGCGTCGCAAAAAGCCAATCCCGACCAATAAAAAATATTAAAAGATACAAAAAATGCATCTAAAGAGAATGTTTTTGTACATCAGTATTCTTATTGAAAAATTAATTGAATTGAATTGAAACAAGAGTAAATAAAGAGCAGAAACTTGGTGCAAAAAAGAGAATTTGAATTTGCATGTTTTTATATCGCTCGAAGCGTTGTCGTCTGCGTTGATTGGTTTATCAGTTGTTGTGTGACAACTGACAACACCATAGATAAAATAAATACGACACCACACACAGATCAATGCAGACGACGCGACGCTCAACAAACCTACGATCAGAGTTTGCTCTATAATTCAGAAATAAACATCATAAATAAAACAGATGAATATTTGCTGTTAAATGACAGGTAGTTTAAAGTTTTGTCTAAACATTTTTTTTTCGCATTTTTTTATAAATTAATTATAGGTAACTAACTGGTCTATGGTAATAGTTGCAAAGCCCATCATCATAAGCATGTAAAATGAGTGCGTCGATGTTTGAGAAAGCCATGTGTCATGCTTCCGACAACCGAAACATACAAAATTCAGCAGCTTCTCAACCCGACCTGGTAAAGTCCCTCGTGGCAGGTAGAACCATTGCAGCAGCAGCCATTCAACCAGGAGACAGCTGCGAATTCGGTTCCTTGCATTATTTCCTCCTGTGTAGTGTTGGAGTTAAGTCCCAGGATAACATTTTTGAAAGATTGCTTATTATCACTGTTACAGGTGTTCTATCATGTGGCCTCACACATACCATGGTTGTCCCACTGGACCTTGTAAAATGCCGCATCCAAGTCGATTCTGCCAAATACAAAAACCTAATCCACGGTTTTAAAGTCACACTGAAGGAAGACGGTGCTCGAGGGCTTGCCAAGGGATGGGCACCTACATTGTTTGGGTACTCAGCTCAAGGTTGTTGTAAATTTGGTTTCTATGAAGTTTTCAAGGTAGTTTATGCCGGTATGCTTGGAGAAGAAGCTTCCTACTTATACAGAACATGGCTCTATTTGGCAGCCAGTGCCTCAGCAGAATTTATCGCAGACATTGCGTTGTCTCCTATGGAAGCAGCGAAAGTAAAAATTCAAACCACACCTGGTTTTGCTGACACTTTAAGGGAAGCATGGCCGAGAATAATGCAAGAAGAAGGCTTTAATGGTTTCTATAAAAGTTTGGTCCCTCTATGGATGCGACAAATTCCTTACACCATGATGAAGTTCGCTTGCTTCGAGAAAACGGTAGAATTATTATACAAACACGTCGTACCTAAACCAAGGTCTGAGTGTTCCAAAGGCGAACAATTAGTCGTAACGTTTGCTGCCGGTTACATTGCTGGTGTGTTCTGCGCTATTGTAAGTCACCCGGCCGATACGCTTGTGTCCAAACTCAATCAAGAAAGGGGAGCCAGTGCCGTTGACATTGCTAAAAAACTGGGAATGGGTGGAATATGGAAAGGATTGACGCCTAGGATTATAATGATTGGTACTCTCACTGCTCTACAGTGGTTCATTTATGATGCATTTAAGGTAAATTCGTTTTAACATTTTTTTTTAAATTTAGTTTAATCTACGATGTTTACTTGCAGGTCGCCATGCGCATGCCTCGCCCACCACCCCCGGAAATGCCAGAATCACTCAAAATTAAGTTGCGAGCAAAGGGCGAGCTATAAACTAAATTGAAGTAATACATCTTAGATGAATTAATTTTAGATTGTACATAGTGCTCAATATACCAAATTACTGTAGTATGTTGCGTTTTTTTTTCTACCTGGTTTTAAATCGTCTGAGGCTTCACCACTTGTAGCTTCAAAAAACGGAGTCCAAATGATTGTATCTCAGGGCCAGTAATCTGGTAAGGACGGCGTAGTTCTAAAATCTTTTCCCAGCATTAACCGTTAGGCAATCTTCGGAGGCCCCGTCATCTGGCGTAGTCTTGGAACCCACTATTCCAACACACTTTATAAAAACTAACAGATGCGAAGCCAGGGCAAGCCGTGACCACATTTTCAGCCTCAGTTGGCTGTACCTAAGCAGGTCCTAGGCTGCGTCCTTTGTGCAACGCCAACCGGGTATGCGCCGCCGCCCAGGGGTTCGTTCTAAAACTGAATGAGAGTTAACTCTTGCGACATCTGATGCAACTAGTTCAAACCGTACTCTACTAACATTTGATTATCAAACGTAGCTCAGAAAAGTCGGTAGTCGGTCTGATTATAGCGACCGGTACCTGAACAGGGTCGGAAATGAAGGTCCACTTGACACTTGATTGTGGACGTGAGAAAGCAAAACGAAAATTACAGTTCTAGAGATCAGGCTTCTAATGCCTTGCCTGAAAAGTCTCCCCGACATATTGACTGTGACGCTGGCATATTTACAACCGCGGGATGGGAGCAAGTGTGTAACCATTCCAGAGCAAACCTACTGTTTCCTAGAAGTTAAAATACATTCTAAGAGCTAATGATCGTTTTACCTCGTGAAATTACTAACCCAAGGTCCCAATTAACGAGACTTTGATTCTCTCCGTAGAGAACACAAGCGTTCCAATCTTCCATCAAAGTGTGGGTCTTTGGCGCCCTCTTGGTACGTACATTTGCTTAAAATATGGATGAAAGATTTTTCTTCTTTGTTTTTCAAATTTTCTGCAAATGAGATCATTGGTGATCCCTATAGTGCGTAAATGTTATGATTAGTGACCCATCATAAGACCAGTTAGGATCTGCATATTCCTTCTATTATATTTTTAAGAATTTTAAAAGTGCAAACGCTAGTCTGATCTTTAGTTTATCAAGAGTTAAGACTTATACCTTTACCGGTGTCTTTCTTGGTCTGTGATCCGTTTGTAAACTAGACTGTGGCTGATCCTGCCTTGACACCTTTATCAGTTTAGATTAAACAAAAATTCGATGTTGAGTCAACTGCCGATTTAATAATTCGATGTAGCATTGCTTTTTTATGTAAATGTTGCGTGCTGCGAAATGACAGGTAATTTAAGGTTATATTTAAACATTTGCGCTTTATTTTTTAAACTTTTGTAGGTAAATTAAAGAAATGGAACCTCAAAACGCATCAAATTCATTAACAGAAGTGACCGCATTAATAAGAGAGTGGGAAGATGCACAGAATCAACCAAATTACAATCCGGTCCCAACACTCACTAAGCTGGCCGAGAAAATTGAAGTTGAAACAGAAAATTACCTAAAAATGGACCCCGACCCGTTCGACGAACGTCACCCTTCAAGGACAGATCCAGAATGCAAGCTAGGACAAATATTAAAGGTGCTGTTCCGAAAAGACAACTTCATGACGAAGCTGGTAAACGATTATTTGAGGGAGACGTACTATAGTCGGTTAGGAATTACAATTCCTGGACGTGATGTAGACGAATTGAATATAGTCGGGTGTCGACTTATGTTGGATATCATGCCCGGGTTGGAAACGTCCGTAGTGTTTCAGCCCGACATGGACGGTTTAATTCAGCGTCTGATCAAGTGGGCCACTAACTCAATCGAACCTTTACAAAGCTATGCTACGGGTTTGTTAGCAGCTGCGATGGAAATTCCAGAAATAGCCACAAGATATAGAGAACAAAATGGACGATTAGTTCCTCTTATGTTGCAACGTTTAAGATCATTTCAGGACTCGTGCGAGTCCCCTAATGCCACATCAATAATTCGCCCGTTTGCACATTTATCGGCAATGAAATCACCACCTTATATACGTGATTTTAATAAAAAATCAAAAGGTACGAAATATTTTAAAACGCAGCAAGTGCCGTGCCTGATTTTTTACGTTTTAGGTCCTAAATCGGGAGATATGGAAAAGACTGCAAAAGATAATTCTATCATGGCCGAAGAAGAAATGGAAAGAAGAAAGAAGAGGATAAAATTGGATTGTGATTTGTCAAATTCCAATTCTATCAGGGCTTCAGGTAAACGATTAATATTCTTCTAGGTAAAAAGTGCATGCAAGCGTGGGGCTTGTAGTAATGGTCTACGGAAATGCTTTTCGAAAAAGTTATTTTTTGTGCAATTGCGAGATTAATTTTGACCACACTGCACACAAAACTTGTCTAAATTTCGTCAACTTCGAAAATTTTTCTTGCCGCTCCTAGGACTTCTAGGCAAAAACTGATGATGCCTAGCACAGTTCTAGTTTTTTTCGAAACAATGCATGAAACTTTAATGTGTATAGAATACTTACTTTACTTGTAAATTTGGATGTACTTGTGTTAAGTTAATCTGGAAGTTAACAAAACAAATTTAATTGTAGGAATCGGAATAATATCGGAAACCAGCAATTCCTCATGGGCTGAATTAGAAAGTTACATGATCGGCACCCTCCAGCTATACCCACCGACATTAGCAACCAAACAGATACTAATTTTAAGATACCTCACACCGATGGGCGAATATCAAGAATTTTTAAGCCACGTTTTCGAACACAACGCCCTAGAATTGATATTATATTACGTTAATGTTAAAGAAACTAAAGAGGCTAGATTAGCTTTTGAAGCTTTAAAATATTTAGCCGCATTATTATGCCACAAGAAGTTCTCGATTGAGTTCATCCAAGGGAAGGGTTTGGAATGCTTGCTGGACGTACCAAGACCGTCGATCGCAGCCACCGGAGTCTCCATTTGTCTATATTATTTGGGGTATTGCGAGGAGGCAATGGAACGAGTTTGTCTGCTTCCAAAATACATCGTCAGTCATTTGGTGAAATATGCATTGTGGTTATTGGAGTGTTCACACGATTCCGGTCGATGTCACGCTACGATGTTCTTCGGATTAACGTTCCAATTTCGGGTGATTTTGGAAGAGTTCGACGAGCAAGATGGTTTGAGGAAGTTACACAATGTTATATCAACTTTGCCGATTTTATCAAGCGAAGACAATGCGCCAAATTTAAATGAGGATGCAGAATGTGCCGCTAGGCAAATAGTGCGGCACGTTTGCGTGGCATACAAACGTTACCTCGAAGCCCATTTGAATATAAAAGTGGAGCAATTGAGAAGGTCGCAGTTAAGGCCAAACGAACGATTTTCTGGTCCGTTTGTTCCGGCACAGCCGAGCTACAAAGCTTGCAAGTCGTCCCCCGAGGAAATACAACAACAGATCGAAACGCTCTTACAGTCGATGCCGTTTCGGGCCCACTGGCAACCAGTCGATCAGTTATTAAAGTTGGGAGGTATCACGTTGCTTTTAAAAATCATCGCTTTCGCTTACGAGTGGAACTATAGCGGCCGAGCTGAAACTGTGCGGTGTGCCTTGGATGTTTTGGCCATCGCATGCGTCATACCAAAGGTTGTCTTGCTGTTTTGTGACCGGGTCGATTTACCAGACGAAACGGTCACAGTTGGCATTAATATTATCCTCGGTGCTGCTGATGGCGAAATAGTGGCCGATGCGGATGTACAAAAAGCAGCCTTACGGGTCATAGTTAATTGTGTATGTGCGCCAATACATCGATTAGGTGCCACTGTTACCAGATATTCATCAACTGGAACGGCTTCCCCGAGTAAAAAAACCAAATTCAAGAGTTCCGAAGAGCTTATCCAAAAAGTATGGGAGAGTGTTAGGTCTAATAGTGGCATAATGGTGTTGTTGCAGCTGATGAACGTAAAGACACCCATAACGGATGCAGATTGCATCCGGACCTTAGCGTGTAAGGCATTGGCCGGCCTGGCCCGATCTGAAACCGTCCGGCAAATCGTATCGAAGTTGCCTCTGATAACGAGCGGACAATTGCAAACGTTGATGAGAGATCCGATATTGCAGGAGAAGCGGCAAGAGCATGTTTCGTTTCAAAAATACGCCTTGGAGCTTTTGGAGAGGTTATCGGGAAAGACGAAGCATAACGGAAACGATTTGGAGGTCAGTTTAGGAAATATCCACAAAGCCAACATTGTGGCGCAGACAAAAATACATTTTAACGACAGACAATTGTTACAATTAATCCACCAACATTTGACTTCGAAAGGTTTAACGGAAACAGCCGCAGCGTTACAAAAAGAAGGGAATTTATCCAAGGCAATTGGTATGAGCAGCGTGCACCCTCCGAACAAATTCCGCTACACTTCAGTTTCGACACCGAACAGGGCGAGGTTGTCATTTTCATCACCTTCGCTCAGAACCAGCTCGCAAACCATCCAAAATCATGAAGAAATATTTAACGGGTCGACTCCCACGACTAGTATAAAAATTAAAAAGAAAACCTTACCCGTAGCTCATAATTTAAACCTAATCCAGAAACCGAGGCTTCAGAAACAATTGTCCGCCGAACCGCACCTGAAAATTTTGATTCCCGAAGAGACGGAACAACCCAGGATAACCCTCGACTCCATCATCACGGAATATTTAACCAATCAACATGCGTTGTGCAAGAACCCGATGGCTACGTGTCCACAATTTAATTTATTTGTGCCGCACAAGTGTCCGGATCCGAAACCAAAGATTCAAGCGGCAAATAATTTCGCCATGAGGTCTGCCCGTCGACAAATCGGGTACCAATCCAAAGCCCTAGATAGGAAATTAATTCATAGCCGATTTTGTCCGGTACAAACGATTCGACTTCCAAACGATGATGGTTTCTACACTTGCGTCAAGTTTCTACCTGGAGACCAGCACATAATCGTCGGGTCTTACACGGGTGAAATTCGTACTTTCAACATCCACAACAATAATACCAACGAGGAGTCGACGTTTTCCGCCCACGACAGTTACGTTGTCCATATCGAACCGAATCGTGAAGGAACCTTGTTGCTAAGCAGCTCGACATGGGGAAGACCACTTTCGGCCTTGTGGTCGCTAAACGGTTACGAAATGAAGTTTGCTTTTGACGATGATGAGTACGTGGAATTCAGCAAATCGACGCAGGATCGCATAATCGGAACCAAAGGTGAAATTGCCGTAATATACGATGTTAACACCGGAACTTCGATTTCACGCCTCGTCCCGACCGTCAGTAACCAATACACGAGGAACAAGGCGACGTTTAGTCCCAACGACGATCTCGTGTTGTCTGATGGTGTTTTGTTCGATGTCGGAACGGGACAGCAAATTCACAAGTTGGACAAATTGAACCAAACTCAAAGCGGTGTGTTTCATCCGAACGGATTGGAAATTGTTTCGAATACTGAAGTGTGGGACATTAGAACGTTTCAGTTATTGAAAACGGTTCCTGTTTTAAATCAGTGCCAAGTACTGTTTGCCCCTGTTAATAGTACAATCTATGCGATTTCTTTAGAACAAGAAGTGGACGACGATCCGACGTTCGATTCTAGTTTTAAAACGGTCGATGCTTCCGATTATTCCAGTATAGCTACCATAGACGTTAAGAGAAATGTTTACGACCTGGCTGTGAACCGCTTCGACAGTCAGCTTGCCATAGTGGAAAATCAGGGTGTTTATCATGCCCCGCAAGAGTCGGTGGTGCGTCTTTACGATGTCGGAAGGAAGAGAGACGACGAGGACGAACAAGAAGAAGAGGATGACGAGGAAGAAGACATGGATGGTTCCGACGATGATGGTTCTGAAAATGGAACAACATCAACAATCGTCGGCGACGCCCAAAATAATGATAACAATGGTAATAATGACGAGGATGACGATGGAGGAGGAGGTAACGAGTCCAACGGAAGTTGGACGGATATGTCGGATGACAGTGACGATTCTCAAGGGAATTATTCGTCCGGTATGAGTGCCATTGAAGATCTTTTATTTGAGTTCTAGTTTTTGTACGTTTCGTGTCTGAATTGTTTGATTAAAAATAACATTTATACGAATTAATGGGCTTTAAGATTTGTAAGGCATAAAATGAGAAAAATATTCCTATTTGTATTTAATATTTAAGTGAATTTTTTTGCTTACTGTGTTTTGTTCCCGATTTATGTTCATTAAAAAAATATAAATTGTAAATTTCTTGTTTTGATTATTTAAAAAAAAATCTATATATATTTTTTTTAATAATGGGTTGTTATTTTTTTTTTACAATGCTTTAAAAAAGAACTGGTTGATGATGGAGGCCACACGAAGTGTCGTTACTTGATGCGTACGCAACCATCATTCCAGAGCACGTGACATAGCAAGATGGCCAACGTAGGGCAGCTGTCAAAGTATCGAAGGTCAGTTGTTTCTTGTGTGTATTGGTTTTACCACAACAAAATTTTTAATTACAGGCGTTTTACTCGAGAAAATAAGGTTTATTTAACACGATAACAAGAAAATAGCTGACCACTTCAATACGTTTGCCCTATGTCGGCCATATTGATTTGGCTTTTGTGAGGTCATGTTGGAATAATGGATACGGGTCATCGTAACCTTAACCACCATTGTTAAGATTTACAGTTTAAGAAAACATATTTACTTCCAACAAGAGTGATTTCTGTTGATAATTATTTTAAACCTTTTTTTCACTAACTAATTTAGCGCCGAAAAGAGTGGAAAATTATTGCAGTTTGACAGACGATTGTATGAAAAAAATGACAGCTGGAGCACCTACAGATGCAGTTCAAGTCGTGACATATGCGGTGAAGTATCTATGTCCTAGTTGAGGTAGTTTTTTTTTAACGTTCTGTATTAAAAATTTATACTTTAGTAATAGGTTGAGGTGCTTAATAATTTTGTGAGCTTTGAAAATCTGATAATGTAAAGGAAATGGTAGGTACTGTAATGTAAGTGCTGAAAATAATTGATCTAATCAACAATATTTAGTTTATTAAAACTAATGTGCATGCCAAAGGTAGGTAGGTTTTTTTAATTTATTAATTTTCACTTTCCCATGGGGAGGAGGTATTGTGATCATAAAAAAAAACGATTTTGAGGTTTTGTTAAAATGGCAGAATTTCCACGTGGGCTGGGCTTATACCTTGGCGTCGGTGTTAAGCCTAGCAGCAGAAATATGTCAACACGAGTCAAAATAACCAATACATCCTAAAAAAATGCTTACCTAGTTCTTTTTTTAAGTTTGGGTGCAAATAACCTGAGATATGGAACGCCGATTTACTTTTTATTAAAAATTCATCAACTTTCAAAACTATTTTTGGCGAGAGATGACATAAAATGGTTTTGTGACGTCAAAAATTCATTGTTGATATCAATAAATATTTTTTGAGGCCAAATATTTATTTTTTTAGTCAACGAATGTTTTTGGCGGCAACAATTGGTTTTTTGACATCTAAAAATCATTTATAGACGGCCAAAATTAAGTTTTTGAATCCAAAGTTTGATTTTTTAACGTAGAATCACATTACGGATTCAAAATGGTAAAAAACCTGAAGATTGCACAACACTAAACACAGTGGCTAGGAAAACCCCGGCCACTTTTCTTGCGGCGGTCAAGGAAGAAGAAAAAACTAGATTTAAATACTGGCAACAACGCAGAATCCAAGACGGATTAGTTGTTTTGATTTAATATGGAGCGTATTTAATAACTAAAACGTCTTGGATTCTGCGTTGTTGCCAGTATTTAAATTTAATTTTTCCTTACTAAAGCGCCATCTCTTGATCGCCGCAAGAAAAGTGGCCGAGGTTTTCCTAGCCACTCTGCATAGTAAATAAAAACGGCCCAACTCCCTAAGTTTGGGACGCCTTTGGTTTAAATAATTTAGTTTCGAAGTTGTTAGATAGTAGCACGTACTAGTAGTAAACCGTATGCCAAATTTCATTACTTTGTATTAAAGGGCGTCGGAGATATTAATTAAAACTAAAATTTAATTCGCCCCCTTCAGACACATTTTAGAACACATGTTTACATGAACTTTTTAAATCATTTTAATGAGTACAATACGTCTATGTATAGCCAGCCCACCATTTTTGTTACACCCTCAATTTTTGAAATTTGAAAATTAAATTTGAAATTAGAAAAGAAAAAAAATTCTACATTTTAACTAACGGATTTTATTTTCTGGTCCGTGGTTTTTTAAGAAGGGTTCAATTTAGTTTTTGTCTCCTTCCGACTGTTAGCTCCAGCTCCTTCGTCTAAACCGGTGTGTAAGCAATGAGTCACTATTTCTACCGTACAATGTGTCATTGACTAAGCGCATGATAGAAGTGTTTTTATGTAATATTTACTAAAAGATGTGGCTTAAATTTAACCACGAATTCTTCAAAGTAAATTAAAAAACTACAACGATAAAAAAATCAGAAAAATTACTAAGATAACCTTTCCACATGAGCCATTCCTGCTCTGGTTAGGGATGCAACGGATATTCAGTTTTTATCCGTTATCCGGCCATTTCACCGAATATTCGGTTTGGCCGGATAATACAAAATATCCGGCCGGAGATTTTTCCTCAAGTAAAAGAGATTATGGATGCAATCTGATTTGGAAGTATAGACTAAAATAATTGAACGTAAGAGTGCAAAAACCCCAAAAGTTCAGTATTTGGCAAATTTGCATAAAATTACTAAATTTATGTTATTGAGATCAGCATTTATGCGAGTTAAAAATTTGAAATGATTTCAAACAACATAAATAAGTATTATTTGTGAAAACCTCGAAGTAATATATGCATAACATAATGAGTATGCTATGCATGAACCGCCTGTTGCTATGATATGCAGATCTCAATTTTGCAGTACATGTGACAGAGAGATCCGAGACAAGGAACCTATAAAAAGCACTTGATCGTCAATCGTAAATATTTTATTTAAATTTCGATAAAAACCATATATGTTAGGTTATGTCAGTTGATTTCTTGATGGTGTCGGATCTATCAGGACAGAACACGTTTTAGTTTTAACATTTGTTGAAAATTATTAATTCTTGTTATTACAATCAATTTCGTTGACATATTTCCAATCTTAATTGTGAACAAAAAACAATATTAGAGTGAATTAGCACATCCTTGAAATATTACATATAGTAGTTTCCATGTCTCGATGCTCTCTCTATAAAACACTACAGAATAAGACCATAGGATTCGTGCATTGCATACTCTTTAAGTATATATAATGCTCTGTGATTAAAACCTAAATTTTACTGCATTTAAGCTGAAACTACTTTGAAAGTAAAAACTATGCCGGATAATCCGGTATCCGGTTGAGCGGCCGGATACCGAATATCCGGCATTTTTTAAAAGTACTGCTCGCTGCATCCCTAGCTCTGATATACCAAATTACATGACTAGTAGACCTTCAGGGCAACATACAAAATTTCATGTAAATAAATTCAACGGTGGTAAAGTAGGTATCGATATAAAATCAAAATTCCCGCCTCGTCTAGGGGCTCCATAACAAAACGTTGATTTTATTAGAGCGCTCAGAAATATCAAAATTTTCCAAAGAAGTTGAATAACTTGTTAACGCTCTACCAGAATTTCAAAAACAAAATATATTTCAAAGGCAATTAAAAGCCGAATAATATGAAAAAATATACAGGACGTTCTATTAAAAAAAAAAAACAACTTTGGTATGGTACTCTTATATGGAATCCCTTGTATAATTGAAAAAATGTCGTCAACAACCTTTATTTAAAAATTCTTTCTGTATTTTAAGTAATAAACGAGATATCGACAACTGCATTCTTGTTGAATCACCCTATACAAAAACATAAGACGAAAAGTAAGTTTGTTGTACTAAAATTTTATTACAGAAAATAAAATTACACCTATTTGTTTTTGCCACAATTATTATTACAAATTTAACTCCTCTATTGTACGTAAAAACATGAAATATACTCTTCTGGCGCAACATAAAGGCACAAAATTTTTAAAATCTTATGAACTAATCGGTACATTCCGGTATAACATCTACTAAATAAAATTACAATTTCTAAGCTACAGTAATAATCAATTTCATGCCTCTCCCATTTTCGAGACCACAATCAAATTATACACAATATTAAAATAAAACAATTGCAAGCAATAATTATTTTCAATATCTTCAATTTTAGAATTAAAAAAAATACATTATGCGCAAACATAAATAAAAAGATTTTATGTTTGACAGGAAAAAATGGAATTCAAACATGCACTTAAAAAAATTAAGTAAAATTTATACGGGGTGGGTCACAAAAGCATCACACCCCTTTTATTTTGCTAACCGCTTGTCCAATTGATTTTTGCATTTAATGAATGTTATTTGGCGCCTAAAAGGCTCTTCTGCGATGTACTTAATTTTTATCATTAAACGTGAGTGAGTTATGGCAACATGTTAATTTTTTTTTTGTTTTATAAGATTTTTTTCTCTTTTTAACGATATAAAAATTTAGTAGTCTTTCATAACAAAAATTTCGAAAAAAAATGCGAAACACTGTTCCATACCAAGTAGGCTATGAATTTAAATTATTGTGTTCTTATACAGTGTGAGTCATTTAAGTGTCACCCCAATTATTTCCTAAATTATTGCAAGTATCAAATATTTTTCTTAATATAATTTGTTGGTAATAAACTGCCGCACAACACAAAATTATTACCAATTATACTAGGTGTTAAGTTATGCCTGTACAGCACATTACTTTGTTATTTCAAATAGAACGCCTTGTATATTATTGCATTTTTAGAATCTAAATTAAATTTCAAAAATAAAAATGTTAAGGTAGTATGTACCTTAAAATTGGCGGGTTTTAAGTTATTTGATTTTTTTTAAAAATGTTCGAATTAATTTGTAGATTGAGTACCTCGATAATCACCAATTTTAAGACCTTAGCACTTTTATATCTAGAATTAAATGTAGTATGTAAAAATACAATAATATACAGGGTGTTGCATTTAATATAATAAAGTAATGTGCTGTACAGACAGAACTAAACACCCAGTATAATTAGTAATAATTCAAGGTTATGCAGCAGTTAAGTATCAACAACTTTTATAAGGAACAAATTTGATATTTCCAATAGTTTAGCAAATAATAGTTGGGTGGCACTTCAATGATTCACCCCGTATATGTTTTGCCAGATTGATAGTTTTTTTTTCTTTTCAATGTCAAAAACTTTGTACCCACCCTTAAATAACAAAAATTTCGAGAAAAATGCAAATAATAATTTAAATTGTCCTGTTCTTATACAAATGAATATGAACTGCTTCGTGTGGGACAATTTTTTGCATTTTCTCAAAATTCTTGCCATGGAAGAGTACCAAATTACTATATTGCTGAGAAGAGGAAAAAATATATAAGTACGTCAAATAGCTTCTTCACTGGTGCCTAACAAGTTTTGTTACGGAAAAAAATTAATCCGACAAACCCTTTACAAAATAGTAAAGAGGCGACACTTAACATGAGTCATCCTGTATAATAAAATGTAAAAAAAATACGACTCGGTAACTTTTTATATCCGTGTCTCTTCGACTTGGCAAATTTACCTTTCCAATTTCTTTCGCATATTACTTAATCGTTCACTTCTATAAACCGTCTGACATTCGACAACACGATTTTTGCTACCATGCGGTCGACCCGGAGCCCTTTTTACAATGATTTTCTCCTTTTCTTTCTTCGTGTTCTCCCGATCGACTTGAGCCGACCCAGAATTCCTTGAACTTCTTCTCAGATCTGCTTGCGGGACGTCTTTCAGCCTCCCTCTCAACCGCAACGTATTACGGTTCTTTGCCTGCAATTTTTTCGCGTTCAGTGCGTTCTTGTGGCGAATTAAACTTCGAAACATCGTCGAGCTTAACCATTCGACACGCGTCAGGCCCGTTTTCGGGGACGATTTATTTTGATCCAGTTTTTTGTCTAAAGTCGGACGTGATCTAAGTTGCCGACCATTTTCACCTTCTTCCTTTTTCTTTTGTTTATCAATTTTTGCGACCTTCTTATCAGATGTAGGAGGCTTTTTCTGTTCGACTGTGCTTTTTAGATTGCGGGTTCTCAAAACGGGTCGGTCCGTTCGTTCCACCGTGTGTCGTTTGGCCCGACCACGATTTTTTGGTTCAACAGGTTCATCGTCACTGGAACTCGAGGAGATTTCATTGATTTGCACGTTTTCATCACTGTTTGCGGGTTTTTTCTCCAATGGTAGTTTTTCGTCGACAATGTTACTGTCTCGAGTTCGTGGATCGTAACTTGTACTTTCTCGAGTCTTTGGTACAAAGCTCTTGTCGAGATCATCAGTGTTTGTGCCAATTTCACACATGTTAGTGGAATTGGGAGATCCGGAATGTTTACCTGCAAGAAAAGGTACAAGTATAATTATTAGTGTGTGTTTTTATCTGCTGAAAAGGTAGTTCTGTCTTGAGGAGAAAGTTTTCTGGAAGAAAACAATCTAGTGGATTTTTTTTTAACTCAAATTTATTACCTTGCATGATTGTGTGCAAAATCGGAGAATTCTTGATGGTATGTTCGGCCGACATCCTCCGCAGCACATCGCTAGCACTTGAAATGCTATCTTCATGCAAATCAACTTGGATATTTTTATCAATGCGCTTATCCTGTATATTCTCAATGCAAGGCCGTTTCGGAGAAACGGGCGCCTCGCCTTCATACCTCGTAAGAATCTCCAAACCGCTGTCAGGATATGCCTTCCTCTTCCGATTTTGCAAAACTTGAGCTCGAGGAGGTCCAGGCGGATCTAGAAGGAGTGTAATAACCGAAGTGTTATCCGCACGCATCTTGGTGGTGGACCATCGTTCCAAAGCCTTCTCGACCAGACATTTGCTAGGATTTACCCAAACTTTATTCGTATCGTCGCTCAAAGCTGCGTTCTCATTGTGTTTCTCCGCATGTTGCACAATGTGCACCGCCATCTGTGGACTCAGCATGTTGTATAAGCCATCGGTTCCAAATATTAAGCATCGGAAACAATTGGTGTCGATGGGGAATACAGCACAGTCGGGATCGGGCGAAACAACGAATTCGTCCAATTGGGAGTTGTAGGACCATAAATCGCCCAAACTGCGAGCAACAGCCAAGAAAGGGATCTCATCGATGGGTGTGGAGCGACGAATGGGACCTTGGTGGCCTAAACGGGGCCGATTCCATACCACACGAGGTACACCTATGGGAGAAATAACATACAAGTTTTGAGAAAAACTTTGATGCACTAAATTATGACAATTCCGTTTTTTTTTATAGCAGCATAGAAAATGACCGAAAATGTAAAATAAAGATTATGAAAAATTAAAGGTAAAACATATGCAATATGAAACATGCATGGTATGTAAACTAGGCATTATAAATTTTGAACAGTGTGATAATTGACGATTGTAAAAAATGACCGATAATAAAAATAAACTATGTAATAAATATACAGTAAGTAATAGGAATAGACAATGACACCTATAAAAACCGTACAATATGAAACAGATTAGAGAAAATGACTGGCATGTGAAAACAAGATATAAGCTACAGTATGATAAATTAATATAACTACTGAAAATGACGGAATGAAAACAGTATGAATAACGATTAAAGAAAATGACCAATATAAAAATATACATTGCAAAAATGAGCAATATGAAACAGGAACGGTATGTGAAATAACAGATTATGAAAAAATTACAGTTTGATAAATGACGATTATAGAAACTGACCACTAGCTAAAATTGAGATTAGGAAATAAAACAGATAAAACATAAATGGTACTTAAAATAGACATAAAAATTGAACAATACCATTATAAAACATGACCGGACTAAAAACGAACCAGTTAAAAAATGTGCAGTATCTACATGAATGGTATGTCACTAGATTATAGAAAATGATCAGCAACAAAGATGATAGAATAACAGTGTAATCTGATTACAGAAAATGGCCGATATGAAAAACAAACTGTATCAATGGCGAATATAGAAAATGAGCAATACAATAATATACATTGTAGAATAATGTAGCATGAAACATGAACGGTGTGATACGAAAATTATAAAAAATGAAAAGTGTTTCAAATGACCATTATAGAAAATGACTAGTATGTAAAATTAACAGTTAAAAATATACAGTATGAAATATGCATGGTATGTAAAATAGACACAATTAAAAATTGAACAGTAGGATAATTGGTGATTGTATCAATAGTGTGCTTTATAACTCGAAAATGGCAGTTATGAAAATTGGACAGTATTGATAATAAATGACCAACACAAAAACATATACTGTAAAAATGGCCAGTATGTACAATGACAATGACTATAAAAAATTGACAAATACAGTATAAAACATGCACGGTATGTAAAATAGGCATTACAAATATTAAACAGTAGCATAATCGACGATTATAGAAAATGACCAGCTCCAAAACTAATCATGTAAAAATGTGCAGCATGTAACATGAATATTATGTGAATAGATTATGGGAAACGAACAGTTAAATACGCTATTACCAAAAATTATGAAAAATGTACAGTATCAGATTCTAGAAAATGACCAGCATGTGAAATGACGATTATAAAATAACAGTATGATAATTGAAAACTACAAAAAATGACTGGTATGAAAACAGAATTCTTAGAAACGAAATTATTCAGTTTTTAAATAAAATCCTACATTTTTGGAGCTTTTCCGCATGCAAAATTGCAAACCCGACACAAAATTACATGAGTTTCGTAGAATTCTTTTGAAAAATCAAACCTTGCAACTTAACACTTTAAACGCCACAATAAAGACAACGAAAACTCTCTACTGGGCCACGCATCATGTCTTGATAATAACCAATAATTTCGCCCTAAAAGCCCCACCTAAGTATGTTTCTTTATTTGTATTACTCCTGAAGGTGGAATTTGATGCGTCGGTCATTGGCATCCGCTGGCCCAGTGAGTAAACATAGCAGCAGGAGGCCGTGTCGGACGAAATGAAGCAAGAAATAAAGCAAAGAAAGTTACAACATTTTGTACCGGATGTCCAGGAGAGCCTTTTATTTGCATGCAGCATTTCTTTGAGGAGCATATTTGCAGCCCGAAAAAGAAAAACTAAATTTAGAAGAAAGAACTATGAAATAAAATAAATATTATTTGTGTTAGTGTTTATTACATGGTTTATGTAGAAATAATCTCAGTTAGCTTGTATCCTCCAAATTTATTTTCATGTACCTTATTTCGCTTATAATAATTTTCAAATAAAAGGTTCCGTTCAGAATGTCTTGAATATCTCAATACCAAAAAATATTTCCGGGGCCACTGCGGCCGTATAAGTCCGACACTCACGTGGCCACCGAGCATAAGAACACTTTGTCACGTTACCAGGCCACCCGCAAAACAAGGATGCTGTATTTCTAGGCTGCAGATTTATATTTCCTATTATGTATCAGTCTACCGTCGGACGCCAGCGACCGACGTGGCCTGATAATAGTATGCGGTGTCGGACGCTTACGTCCGATGTGGTGCTGAACGTGTTAACTACAACTAATATTTTAATACCGACCTGATTTTGAGACAACTTTCCCTCCACACTGTTCAATTCTCTGAATTTCACCCGCACTTTCAGGCTTATGGTCTTTCGTTAATGGTCTGGCTAACCAATTGGATGAATTCGATTCTTGATAACCTAAAAAAAAATGTCAAAAAAAATTCACACAACTAAACATTTCATTTACCCAATACTATTCCTGAATCGCCTACATGTCCAATGTAGATCTTGCCTCTTCTAATAAAAGCTATGCTAGCTGTTGTGCCTGCCGTGCTTGGCAGTCCGGATGCAGTTTTTGGCCAATTAGCTGTTTGTAAAGATCGTTCAAAAAACGCAACAACAGAAAATGGAAATGTTATGTCACTAAACTCACCTTGTTCCCTCCACATTGCATAATGCGTAGCGATGTATCCTTCCTTGATGGCTTTGAGCACATCTTCATCGTTATCCGACCAGAAGTTTTTCTGTCGCACGATCAGCTCCATAAGATGTTCTTTGGCATAAGCAGCGGCTTCGGCACCGCCGTGACCATCGTAAATACCGAAAAAAGCATATTCTAGATCTCTTTCATCTTCCGTTTGTTGATAAGCTACTGAAAAGAAGTCCTCCATGTACTTCCTGCCCCCTTGGCGGCAATGGCCGGTTACCCGCAAATTAACTCCTATTGAGGCTGGCATTTTATGTCGATTAGGGCAAAATGCACTCACATAACACCTTCACACATAAATTCACTCAAATTTTAACGTTTTTATTACAAAGATACAATTTGCGCTTACATTTTTGGTTAACGTAACTGTCATTTTGTTATTGGTGTCGAAATTGAAGTTAGCACAGACAAACGCTTACGTTAGTTGTCTTTGTTTAATACACTAACGTATATAGAAGTAGAAATACTATTTAATGTTGTGCGTTTATCGACTGTTAGCACTAATTTTAAACAGCGCCTCGTGGGGTAGCAGCTTGTACTGTAACGAGTTACGGTTACTTTAATTTTGATTTACTTTGATAAAAAATTATGTTGATGTTATTGTTAATAATAATGTAACGGGTATCCAGAAAGTCTTTCAGTCAGGGCGGCTATGGATTGTATAACGCTCGTCTTTTATTCAGTCCCATCTAAGTAATTTATTTGACATAAGTCAAAGCCAATTTAAATTAAAACGTTTTTATTTTGAATTATTTACTTTCTGCATATTTCTTGTTATAAAATGTTTACGCAAGAACAAAAAACTTTTATTGTGAAATTTTATTTTCGCAATGGTCAACAATTAGAAAACGGAAATTGGAATTATTCCATCAATGCGTGTAAACAAGAATTTCGACAAAGATATACAAAGACATACGTTCAAGATGCATGGATAGCTAATATACACTGTGTCCATAAAGTAACCCCTACACCCCCCCAACTAACTTTTGAACGACTTGATATTTTTCCACAAAATTTGGTGTGCTGTAATGGGAAATTAAATACTATTTTTCAGACCATTTTAAAATTTTGTATCATCCAAAACGGCGACTGGGCGCCATTTTGATTTTTTTTTTAAATAGAAAGGGGGTCTAGTGACACCTCATTGGAAAGGTCTTTTAATTCTGCGTCTAATCCTAAAGTTTCAAAGAAAAATATTCAGCCATAACAAAATGACAATGTTTGAAGGTTAAGAAGTCTATTTAAAAAAACTAAGAATTAAAGCTTAAATTAATGAAATTAAGTGTTCGAAATGTTTACTATTCACTTATTGGCACATAAAATGTCGGTTAGGAAATTCCTGCCTTACATTTTCATAAGTTTCTGGAGTGATAATTCTGCAAACTTCTGTAATGCGTTGCTCCAGTTCTTCAATTGTTTCTGGACGGGTTCTGTACACTTTCGATTTCAGATATTCCCATACAAAAAATCTAAGAAAGTTAAATCTGGGGAGTGAGCCGGCTATTCTACAGGCCCCCGCCTAACAATCGATCTGCCAAAAAAATGTTCGTTGAGAAAGTCAGAAACAGGCCTATAATAATGAGGCGGCGCACCGTCTTGTTGGAACATAATGTTTTCAATATTATTTCAAGCCATCATATTTCTGGGAAAATTTAGTCCTGCAAATGAAAAAGTGGACTACTGGATAAGAAACTCAAAACAATTTTGAATAGAGTGAGTCCATTTGTTTAAAATCCGCCACTATGGCTGAATATTTTTTTTGAAACTCTAGAATCAGACGCAGAATTAAAAGACCTTTCAAATGAGGTGGCACTTAACCCCCATTTTTATTTAAAAAAAATTTTAAAATGGCGCCCAGTCGCCATTTTGGATGATACAAAATTTTAATATGGTCTGAAAAATAGTATTTAATTTCCCATTACAGCACACCAAATTTTGTAGAAAAATATCAAGTCGTTCAAAAGTTAGTTGGGGGGGGGGGTTACTTTATGGACACAGTGTATATATACATATATCTTGGTGTTTTCACTTTTTAATATTTACATTGTTTTGGGAGGGACCCACAAATGTATTGCCGCGAGAGGGCAGCAGTGAAGGTTTATCTGTTTGACAGTGTCCGTGAATTTTAACCCAACCCTCCTGAAATGTTCTGACAGTTGATGAGACAATTCGATTCGTTCAAAAAGTAAAATAATAACGAATAAAAGCATACTTCGATAATTTATTAATTAACACACCGATGTAATTTACAAAACTCAATTTATTAGAAGCTTCAGCTTAGTAAAAAGACAAGACTACCAGCAGAAAATTAAAGACGAGTAAGTACTGTTTTAACATATTATGTTAGGTCAGTTATGTGTTTTAATTTTAAGTAGAATAACAATTAACTAGTAAAAACACAGTTAGAGCTTCATGGTAACTCGATTTTACAAAAACATTGAATTATCTTGATAAATGTTAGATACAGCGACTTTCAACAAGAGCACCGTTTTTGTCTAGTTTTGTATGGAGAATAAGATTTTCTAGACAAAACTTCCAAAATTGTAAACATCTAAAATATTGGGAAGCAAATATTACGTGACACCCCATACGAGACACCTCTGGTGCACTTATTTAAACAAAAATAAGTAAAAATAGTAAATTAAATCAGAGTAGTGCTCACATATAAAATTTCAAAATTATAGTGCAACTATTGCAAAAGTTAGGACAAAAAGTGATTAGACTGTAGTCCTGTTACGCTAGCAATTTTTTAGCAATAAATCCACTTCAATAAAGTCGTGGGCATAAAATTACTATTATATACATATTCTGTTTATTATTTAGAAGCCTGATGGAAGCCTTCTTCTTCATTTGTGGATTATCATTGGAAGCAGCAGGGTTGAGGGTGAAATCTCAAAATCAAAATATTTAAATTTTAATTTTAATCCGTTAGAGATGCATCTTTTTTCGAACAGTAAAATTTCCTTTATCTTATTTAAAGTTTTGTGTTCTTTCTGTTGTTTCTTGTAATGATGCGAGTTTCAAGAAACGTGGTATGCATTTATGTAAGATAATGAGTAACTTGAACAAATGCATACGTTACATCTCTACCACATCACTGTTAATTTACAAATCTTAACAGGGGAATATTTATCTAATTATTTATAACAAAAAACGCGTTATGGGTTGGGTAGCATTTCCCTGTAGCTTGGTGTATTAGGCAGCCATTACCTTCCCTCAACTCTTACCATTATAATTACTTGTCCATTTATTCTAATCGGGTTATAATTGTAACTATTTCTTTTTGTATTTGTTACTCTTTTAATTCTAAATACCTACAAAATGGCTGATTTTCTTGACATGCTTTCATCTTTATTTCTAGTAGCATATTACGTACTTGTCCTTTCTGTTTAAGGAAGGATGCACCCATGCACTGCATCTCATTGATTTTCTTATGAGATGATGCCATAGTCGGCATGAGCCACCAATTTCCCCAATTTTTTTTTCGAGAGTTTTGAATAGTATCACTTGAAAGTGGTTGTTGTCGCTGATCAAGTTTGCGACTCCAGCAGGCGTTAGTTGGCTATACACAAAGTGACTTCGAAGAGCCTAACATACTTGGTATGGAGCCCGAAAGGGGTGGCCATCGGCGACCCGGCATGTTGGGGAAGCTTACTTGTTCACCGACCTCGATACTTCTAAGTTTTGCTGATAGTAAATGGAGAAACTTCAAGCTTGAGAACCTCGATTTTAAAATCAATTCAGAAAATATTGGTATCAGGATCACAGAAGTGCAAAGAGGTAGCAACTAGTAAAAATTTCAAGCTCGAAAACTCCACTGTTATAATCAAATTCCAGACAATTGCTATCAGGATTACAGAAGGACAATAAGGTGTTGCAATAATTAATTTTCTGAATAATTATTTCAACTTTTGGGATCAAAATTTACCCAGTTGGTATCAGGATTGCATAGGAGGAAAAAGTGTTGCATCAAAATTATTTAAGGAAAAATGTAAATTTCCTGAAACAATATGCTAACCAAGTACTACCAGGAGCACAGAATAAATAAGGTGCTGTTAGGTATTTGTGGAGTTGAAAATTTCAAATTTTTGAGCAATACCTACCAGGATCGCAGCAGAAAAGGGAGATTGTTGCCAATATTTTTGAATCTGAATCATTTAAAATTTTAAGTTGTTAACGCCTTTTTTAATGTACAATGATACAGAATAAAGACACCACAGTTAAATGCACATTTATTGTATAATGCAACATACAAGCATATTAACAAGGGCACATTTAAATACACAGGGTGTCATTTAAGTGTCGCCCCACTTTTATTTCCTAAACCATTGGAAGAATCAAATTTTTTAAGCGAACGTATGTACAAAGCTTACTACTAAAAACACAGTCTTGTACTCTGTTAATTTCCTTATTGTTTTAAATTAGCGATTACAGACTCTACTTTTAGAAATTCTTTTTTGGACGAGTTTTGGGCCCTAAAAAGAGCCATTTGTATGTTGTAGTTGCACCTTTGCAAACTTGTAGGCACATCCTTGTCTGTTAGCAGGCGCTCCTGTTTAGCTGTGTGCTGTTGGAGTTCCACTAATACTCTACTCAAGCCTTTATTGCGCTCTTTCTGCCTTTTCAACAACTTTCCATTATCCCTATAAATAACAATATATAATTAAAATATTGATTATTTACAAAATACGAATTAAAGACCAGACAGTAACACGGCAAGTATAAAACATTGCATTAAAATTTATGATAGATAATACCTACTTGTATAGTGTCATTAACCATGTTTGGCAGGGGTATGCGGAGTCCCCAATCAAATGGTATTTTCCATAGAAATATTTCTGTGCCCCAAATTGTTCCACGCTTTTACTCAAGAAGGAGTATCTCAGCACCTAAAGTGAAGTATTGATATTATCCTTCCTGTAATTTAGTAATTAATTGCTCTTACCCTTGCATTATGAGCAGACTCAGGAAATCCTACAAATGTTTTTGAATATTAGTTTTGCAGTATATATTCCTTGCAGAATAATCGAGTGAAAAAATTTACGGTTTAGATAGCTATCCTGTCGATCTGCAGGCACTTTTACTGGTATGTGACAACTATCAATGGCACCAATCACGTGCAGTGGTGCTACCATTCTTGTGTTTTTGCTTTGCAATAAGCCTTTTGGGGGCCTTATCGATGTCAAAACTGAGTGCATTGAAATCTGTTTTTTTTTTCAAATTTCCCAAGAAAATCAAAAGCAAGTTTTACCGCTTCCTCGCATTAACGGTCGTTTTTCCGAAGTTGAATTCCATAACTACTGTGCTCGCTACAGTGATAATCAGTGTGAAGATATACATTTTCAGGCTATATTAAATATTAACCTTTTCAATATTGAATATATGACAGTATAATATCACAGTAGAAACAAAGTAAGGTTAGAATAGCATTGCGTGCGGATTTCAAATTTGACGCGCAAACGGATTTTTTTAATAACTATAATCTGCTGCGCCATCTCTCCGCCAAACATTTCGTGACGCCCATATCAAACTCGAGTGACAACACCATACCCTTCCAGTTATCTAGCATACGTTATACAATCCATAGCCGCCCAGGACTGAAAGACTTTCTGGACACCCGTTATGTAACATACGCAAATAATAAAAATATTTTTGAACGAAATTAATTGCACAAATATAAATATAAATTTGTTAAAACAGTTTTTTTAGGAATAGGTTTGCACGTTTATCAGTAGGTGTCACTAGCAATAAATAAATTATAATTTAATAAGAGTACTTGCATTTAATATTATTTAATAAACATTTACTTGAATGTAAATAACAAAATGTAGTGATTAAAATAATTTAAATTAATACTCATAAACAAATAAAAAAATCTAAAATAACCTTTTGTATGTAATTTTAGCTACAGTTGCGTTACTGTTAGATGTCAGCAAACGTAATTTACGTCGTGTTTTGCTAGTATGGCGCTAGATGTCACTAGTGGTAAAATGTATGATTTTTTTGAAAAAATTAAAAAAGATGTTTCTCAACATTAACTTGTTAAGTGCCGTATTGCTTACTAGACTGATTAGGCTACAGCCTAGGGCTTCAGTATCAAAAAGAACCAAAAACTTTTCTAATAATAATAATTTTAAAAAAATTCATATTTATTTTAAGGCAAAGAATTTTTTTATACTAGTTTTATACCACATGTATTTAAATACCACCCACTGGGACGATTATCAAAAGTAGTAAAGTTTGAATTAAGCGAATCTAAAGCAAGGTAGATCAAAAGCATACTTAATTTGTTTAATTTTACTGTCATGAATTATAATTTTCTACATTAGTTTCCAATTTTACTTGAATTGGTTTCTAGTTTTTTTTATGTATAAGCAATGTATTTACTATTTACCTTGGGGTACATCACACCCCACCTTAAAACTTTCTTGTGATACTGTCTTATAAGAATAAAATGTTCATATTTAATCCACTTGCATAAAAAGATCTCCAAGAATCAGCAACAAATGAAAGATATACATACAAAAAGTTGGGGTTTTTTACACCCCATGTTAGTAGTCATGTATTTGAGCCCAACCTTAATTCACTTTATCTATTGTTAGTTAGTAAACAGAAACAAATAACAAAAAAAATAAATATATTTATATAAAATTTTTGTAAAATATTTAACAAAATAAAAATTTGAATTACGAATAAATAAGTATAACATCTTGATCAGTCCCATAACTTTTTCTAGCTTCCTCCAAAGTCTCTACTGACATCACACAAACACCTTAAAAAAATTACATTTAACATGTTAATATTGCATAAAGTAATACTTACGATCATGTAGAGAAGGATTTCTATAATAAACTTTTCTGTTACTAATGTCATATCCACACAAAACAATATAATGTCCCTGATAATTCGTAGCGGGCCATGGCAAGCACTTTCTCAACTCCAATGAGAGCTTATTTAATTTACATACATCGCATGTGAGCAGCCGAGCATTTGTTAATAAAATAGCAGGTCCTTGTGTTAAATGTTCAAGTAAAAATGTTATGCCAACTGATGCTTCTTGTATGTTGATTCCGTGTGCTTTGGCTTCTTGGAATTTGTGTCTGATCCTTTCTTCATCCTAGAATTAAAAATAATTAATTCATTTTGTATTGTTAGTTGAGAGGTTTCGAATTGGGAACAGTAAGGCTAAGGGTGGTAAGGGAAGATTTCTTGCATAAACATACATACCTTTTCTAAAATATTGTTATAAAACGAATTTTCTCTGTAACCCGGATGAACACCCAACGTCACCGTGTAAAATTCATGTTCTATATTGTATCGTCGAAGTAAATAGCATAAATCAATAGTCCATGTACTAAAAATTATTTTATTAAAATATTTTTACAAAATTATCCCAAAAACCTACCTTTTATTAAACCCTTCTTCTTTGCAAACATTAAAAAAATGTTTCAAAAGTACTTGTCGATGTTTTCTGGGTAACACCATAAGCACACAGGAAATTCCACAATCCCAATTATACCTTTGTTTGTAGTGAGTCAGTTGTATTAGAATTTTTTCAGGTTGTCCTATAACAATAGTAAACAAATTCATTTAGTAGACGGTTTTTAATAATAATTAAATTTACCGGATTTTAAATTAAATTTATTTCGCATGATGCCCGGTAAAAAGTTAACGACTTCTGCAAATGAACATTGAGTTCAAGTTTGCTTAGGCTTAAAATCATCCGTACCACATATGAAGACAAACATAGATAAATGGGTGTGTTATCACTTCCAGGGAGGCATTCTCAGACAAGATAGCTTTGGAATAGGTGATAAAGAAAATGAGAACAAGTTCTGATAATATTTAGATAAAATAATACTTAAAACTTTAAGGTTTTATACCTGCAAGACAATTTCCTGGGTTTAATAACGTTTTGAAACCTCAAAAGCATCAGTTTTGCTACTAATTTTTAAAAAAATACAAATTCTATTTGTAAAACTAAATTTACTACATAATTAGATACCGAACAATTTTTAAAATTGGCGCTTCTGTTTTAAATAAAGAAAAACAAAGGAAGATACATCAAAACCACGCCTATCTGATTACAATATCGATAATCGATTGGCCAGATTCTCGTAATCAAAACAATAACGCTGTGTCTACTCGCACGGTAACGTATGAAAATTATTACCACTATTCTCAAGTTAAAGCGATTGCATTTGTGGAGGTGTTATTCGTGGTTCGATCCCTAATTTGGTTAGGGAAACGGAAGCGGTGCCATTCAACGCGTGAAGAAACCGGACACAACGCCTTACAAGAAAAGTGCAGGTAAAAAATCTTTTAGAACCAAAACTAAAAATTTTTTCGAAATATTGGAAATTTACATTTATACACGGAAAGACTTCAGATTCGGAGGGGGGAAGGTTTATCACCAACGCTTGACTATCAAATATCGAATTAACCTTCTTTGGCGGGCTGTGGAGAGATTTCGGATGTCCAGGACGGCACCTCTGAGGCCGTCCTGGGCCATCTGATTAAAATGTTTTTGCTTAATAATTTTGGTTATTAAAAACAAGCTCGGGAAAAGTCATCTTTAGGGTCAAAATTGTCGAAACGCGATGGTCAATAGAAAACAGCCCTAGGAACAAACAAATAAAACATGTTTCCCTTACCCAATTTGGAACCGAGCAGCGAGCAAAATAAAAGTTCGGCGCTCTCTAGTGGCCATATTTTTCATCCAACAACTCGCACAGTATTAAAAACTCTAGTTGCAGACTACCGATCCTCTCACTTGAATTTACGATATTGACTAAAAATTATGCCCCCTCACCCCCATTCCCACCGCGAGTCTATTTTGATACATTGTGAAGCAAACAAAGTTTCAAATTTTTCAACGATTTTACAGCCTTTCGGACTTGTAGCAAGACTGGAAGTACCTTAGGTAAAAAAAAGTTCAATAAAACCTGATGGTGGTCGAGTGCGAAACGGGGGAAGCACAAATTTGGTCCTATAGGGGACTTTTAAACGAATGTTGCGGTTTAAAAATTCGCACAAAGGAGGGAGAAATACCGTTGTAGTATAATAGTGCTGTAGATAAAAACCAAACAAAACAAATTATTTGAAACAAAAAAAAATAAAACATAATTCGCGTCCTTTAGTATTTATTTAAATCTTCAAACTGGTTAAAAGTTAGATAACCAGGCGCTATTGAGGTGACGCAGAATTAAATAAATACAACGTTAAGGTGCATGAAACCCCAACTGTGTTTACCTAAATCAAATCCCACAGCTGTCACTGATTACAAACTAAGGTGGGGTGTATAAAACCTCAACTCATTTTAAGTATCTTATCAGTTGTGACTGATCCTTACATATCTTTTTATGCACATAGATAGCTTTAACTTCTATTAGTACAGAGAACATAACGTAAAGGCATGTTTTACTATTAGTTTGCTAGGTAAAATCAAAATTATAATGTTTTAACACTAACGTCAGGTTTTCATTCGCAACCTTCGCGACATAAATAATCAAAAAATGAACTTTATATTTGCGTTACACATTTCGCATAATAGTCTTTTCAAGCTATAAGTTTATCGTGTAAATAAACAAATAAATACTGTTCATGGTGTTATAAATTAAAAATAACAGCATCATATCACTTGGCGTTAAAACGTGAGAATAGTGGTATATTATTTAAACACTAACGGGGGAGTAGACACAACAAAACGAAAACCACTGCATGATGGGTTGCCTAGCTTTAGGCGCCTGATTACTTATCCTGTTAAATAAAAATATTACATTATAACAAAATAACAAATAAAAAATAAATTAGATAAGATTAGAATGCGTCTAATCATTGTGCTGAAGGTAAAAATGATTTAATTAGTAGACGAAAAATCACAGTCACCTCCACAAACAGAGCTCAGCTGGTGCAAAGGTTGAACTTTGACGAAATTTCGAAGTGGCGTTAAAGTACGTACTTACCTTCTTTTAATTTCAAATCAAACTTGTCCATTTTTAACCAGGACCGTTAATTTTGACAACTAAACTAAACATAAAAACTACTATTTTACTATTACATTTGAAAAGTAGGGTTATGACCCTGACATCATGCAAATGTATGTTTATTGCTTTAATTTGTATTGTGCAAGGACAAACTGGTTTTTTTTATGTTGCGTAAAATGAGGTATTTCCATTTATATATATTTTTTTATTAATTTCACAATTTTTTATGCAATATTAAAGTTTTGCTTTCCATATTGTAATTTATTGATTTTGTTAACATGATCGACCAAAAAATATTAATTTTACATTTAAACATCATTGATTTATAAATATTATTTAGTGCTGTTAATTTGAATTAAACCAGTATTTGAATGTTTTTTTAAATAATTTTTGAGTGAGCGCCATCTCTTAACGCCACATGGAACATGTAAATTTTAGCGGGAAAATTAAACCATACATTTTTTTGCAGTTTGGAGACTTAATAATGTGCATTGTGTTTATCTACATCAATCCAGCACCAGAAAAGGGCCAGTACAGGCTTATAATAGCCTCAAATAGAGATGAACATTATGAGAGACCTGCCAAAGCTGCATATCTTTCTCCAGAATCGAATATTATTGGAGGTTTTTGTTTTACATTTTTTTAAATATTTTAATGTAATTCATATTGGACATGTTTTTAGGAAGAGACATGGAAAATGGAAGGGAAGGCGGAATGTGGCTAGGTGTCTCTTTAGATAAAACTGACAGTTATAATTTTCGATTTGGAGCCCTTCTGAACCTTAAGGGCGAGGAAAGACAACACAATGTGGAAGGTCGAGGTCCCATCGTGGTCGAATACCTTAAAAATAAAATTGCAGCCAAAGATTATGTACAAAATCTTCAAAACTCTACCAAAATACACAATGCTTTTAATTTTGTTGCTGTGGAATTGAGGTTGGTACGTAAACCTGTTCGATTTTGCTTCTTGTTATCAACAGGTCTGTTTTTAGCGATACAGAAAGCGCTGTTTTTCACCAAAGCAATGTTCCAAATAGGTGCGCAATATTTAAAGGTGAACAAATTTTGGGTTTTGGGAACAGCACAACAGATGTACCACTCCTGAAGGTTACAAACGGGACTGATAAGTTTGCTACGATTATTTCTTCACACAATGTGTCAGAAAAGAAGGAAGAGTTGATTAGTGAATTGTTAAAATTATTGAAATGGGAAGAAAAGTGAGTAGAAATTAAGCTTCTTTGTAAATTTTAATAGGTTGGCCCCTGATGACATCTAGTGGATGATTTAGGCAATAGGCACCTCCCTCTCATAATACCTTATTTGGTCCGTCTGAGCCAACATATAAGGGCTGTATTAATTGTTAATAAGAAAATCAAGCTGATTGTTGTAACATTCTCGTGGAATTCTTTAATATTTTTTATTTAGGCATTTACCTGATCCTGAATTGAAAAGAAGAGCTCCAGAAGGTTACGAATATCTAAGTTCTGTGTATGTGAAAATTGTTCAAGCAAATTACGGTACCCGGTAAGATTTTAAAAACAAATAATTAACAGTTTAAAAACTGCATGTTTTACAGAACACATTCGATTGTGTTAGTGGATTACGATTGGAATATGGAATTTACAGAAATAACAATGGAAGAACCAATAAATCCCGAAAATCCCACCTGGCAGACGGAAACCATCAAAGCTCATTTGTAGGAATTATTTTAAGGCTCTATTTAATCAGCGTTTGTTAAAAATAAATACCTATACGTAGACTTTTAATTATAAATGTTTAATTTAATAACATGATTATTGTTTTGTGTATTTTTTATCATGATTCATTTTCTTCTCCTGCTCTTGTGTCTCGCAAAGCGACTTTTCAGCTTGTCTCATTTTTTCCGATCTTGCTAAAGCCGGCCCCACATTTGCTACGATAAAATCTATATCGTGTTTGAATTTTTCTGTACAGTTGAACTTTTTAATCATCTGTTGTAGTCGCTCCATACCGGTTTTCATTTTTTGCACTTGTTCCGTAATTATGACGGCCTGATCTGCATCTGCAATACGAAAACATTGTCATGAAAGTACATTTGTGATATTCTTGAGTGCAGGGGAAAATGCACTGTTGTAAAATTCAGGTTGTTAGCGACTGACTGTGTAATCCCAAAAAACAAACCTTCCATTAAATCTGCGTGAGCTATGGCGACACGATTAATTATTTTAAATTGTACATTTGTTATGTTAGGGAGTATGAAATTATATTGTTGAAAAGAGAAAACAAATCCATCAGACCGGAGAATAAAATATGTACGGTGAAACTTTAGAAAAGTACATTACATCGTAGCTCATTCACATTAAATGGTAAAACGGATTTTTAAGCGTGTTGAATAATAAATCGGGTGCCACAACTTGTTTACAAAATAATAAGGAGGTGACACTTTAATGATTCACTCTGTATGTAGATAAAATGTATTATAGATATAGTTGGTAAAATTATGTGATTATTTCTTTCAAAATATCTAATAAATGTTTATTTAAAGTGTTATAATTACTTTTTTTTAACCGTTTGTGACAGCAAAAAAATAGTTATCTATTCTGCGTAACTAATACGTATTTGTAATCGTTATTAGACGTCAAATTGATATACGAGGGTAGTTTACTTCAAAACCGGAATTTACGCAGTGCTCTGGCGAATTTGGTGATTTGGGTGGTGGTTATTTGTCACACAGATTACTAACGTACTCGACTCGTAACAGGAAACAATACATCTTTTGTCATGCAAACTGTTCACTGAATTGCTTACTGAATTTTCAAGAACAATCTCACAGCCGTTTTAAAAACGGTGAGCCCATTCAGATACTTGCGACTTCTTGCTTGTACTTTCTTGCATTTTTGAGCCGAGTCTAAATAAAATTTCATCTCGTTTGATGTCTTCATTAATGAGAAATCTTATGGGGATATTTAATTATAATGCGCTCTTTTATAAGTACAGTTAACATTCACATCGATCATTTGATTAACAAATAAACAGTTTCAATGACAATGGTTATGTATTGTTTCCTATTGGGAATAGAATACGTTTTTTAATGTGCATAACAAATAATTGTACGAACCACCCATTCCACTGTGTAAATTTCGTGGCATGAACTAGCCTCGTAAATTAGGTGTGTAGTATTTATCGTGGCATTGCAGTATGTATGGTGTATCGGAAAAATGTGCACATATTTAAACCCTTGGTAAATTAGAGCAAATAGAAACTAATATAGCGTATATATTATTTATATTTATTAGATAAATACTTACTTAACTGTAACGTTCTTAGTTGCTTGTTAATAAGAGGAGGTTGTGGTTGAGGGCATTGTTCCAATAAATTGTGCAAATCGGTCAAAGAACTTCTTTCTCCGATTGATCTAAACGGCAATAAAATACCAAGAACTTCAGCGTTGTCATCATTTTCTTCTTTTTCCCTATTTAACTCTTGAATTCTTTCGGTTTGCCTCTGTGTGCACTCCTGGCTGATAAATTCCTTGCGGGTTAACTCTGTTTTGGATTTTGTTCGCGGCGGTGGGGCTCTGCTCACGAATTTTGGAATTGCAACTGGATATTTAGGTTTCGCGCCGCTACTGCTTTGTTCCCGCTTTGAGGTACCACTTTTTGATTTAACCTCGACGTGCTTCACAACATCCCCTTTTTCGGTCGTAACGATCGTGTTTGCTCTGTTTCTGACCATTTCTTCCCCAGCATGGGTCACTTCAGCGCCTTTGATACGTTTACCTCCAATTTCCAGGTCCATTTCGATTATGCGTTCGTTGGGTGCGATAGGTTTGTTGTATACTGTTGCTGTATTGTTGTATCCTTTAATTTTTGTTTGTAGTTTGTTATTGAATTCTGGATCGGATACTGCTTTATAATTTGGCGTGTAGATTAAGTTGTCTCTAATCCACCTTTCAATTGCATTATACATTTTTAATGCATTTAATGGTAATACATAGAACAGCTGGATGTTATTTTAGATTTTTGAATGAAAAACCTACCATTTTTTAGGAAACATATAATTTGTCATGTTAAGAGATATGTTCAAAAATAAATTTTAGGGTGACAAAAAAGAAAAACAAATTTTTGGACAGATGTTAAGAAGTCAATTATTTGTTTGTTGCAATTGTTAACATTCTTGATTTGGCGAAAAATTGCAATCTTTCTTACATGAAACGAATGTGCTGTTGGGACATCTTGGTCCGAAGTGTTAGTTAGAAGTAAGATGGATGGAAAAGTATGATGTTGTCACTTGAGTTTCGTATGGGCGTCACAAAATCTTTGGCGGAGAGATGGCGCAGCATCTCTTACCTACTAACCAAATAACGTTTACGCGCGAAATTTGAAATCCGTACACAATGCTGTTCTAACCTAACCAAACCCAACCTTATTTATACTGTGCTATTATTTTGTCACAACTCGAGAATTATAAGAACATTATAGCAACAAACTATTCTTGGTAATATTTTATTATAATTCATTATTTTTACAATACTGCAAAAGGTAAATATTTAATATAGCCTGAAAATGCATATATTCACGCCGATTATCACTGTAGTTACGGAATTAGAACACTAAAAATCGGTTCTGTACACAGTAATGCTACCGTTTATGCAATTATGGAATGGCTGTGTAAGGCATTGTAATAATTAAAGAAAAAACATGAATTTCAGAACTTCTGCATGTTATACAAATCACAACAAACATCGTAAAATATGCACCCCACAGAACTAGGATTTAAATATCTAATGTTAGCTCATACAAATCAGAGTTAAAACATAAATAAAATATCTAAAAAAACATGAAAACATTAAAATTTAGGCTAATTGGTTTAGCACTTTTTATTGTGAGCAGCCAGTGGTGATTTTTCCTATATTTTTAGTTTTTTATAGTTATCTTAAATTTTTAAAGTGCAGTCACTACATTCTTTAATAAAGTCACAGAGAAAAGCAGTTATTAAGGTGATGGTAAGATGGCGAGTTTAATGAAATCGATTATGTTCTGAAAAATGAATAGCTAGTGTTGTATTTTATGAAAGTATTTTATTAATCTTAAAACGTAGGTACCACAAAACTAAAGTATTCTAAAAATTATTGTTACAATAACAAGATACAAAATAACCAACTATTGTACTACTACATAAATTATAATTAAAGCAGGAAAAATACTATCATTTACAAAACTATTGGTGCAGTAAATAGTCAAATGTATGGGTTGCATGAGACGCGTTAAATACGCCGAATGGCCTGATATCACAAGATTACCACTATCAAGCCACGAGACAACAATGTGCTGCCTAAACCCAAATATCAAAGAAAAATCTTTCGTTTTTTAGTGATACTGAAAAATTTAGCATTATGAGGCAGAAAAATGCGTTTCCCTATTCATATATAGATTGTTATGCCAAATTAAATCAGCAAACGTTGGCGACCCGCAAAAAATTTCACGATACTTCGAATGAGAAGCACATTGAAGAAGAAGAGTAAGAGCGAGTCAAACGGGTGTGGAAGCTATTTATGTGTAAAACTTAAGGCGATTATTCCAGTGTGTCATGTTGACATCAGAAGTTTTATTTTTGGCGGACGTGTTTGATAATTTTAGAAACCTTTGTTTACACAGTGATGTATAAAGAGTATGGTGCTTCACCTTTCACTATTTGCCATATAAAACATTCATCCTCCGAGTTTGACAATCTCAGGGCTCTTTATAAGATTTGCGCATAGAGGGCGCTCTTAAAACTTTACTTTTAAGGTATATTTCAAATTTCACTTATTTATTAAGGTTAGGTTAACTAGTTAAATTCGTTCCTACTTTTATTAATGAAATGTGCAAGTAAGTGAAACATTTATTTAGCATTTTTACGTAATGTTTATATTGTAGTTATTTTTGTGGTGGGTTTTAGTTGAAAAAAAGGCATAATCCACAAAATACCAACAACCAACAATATGGGACAAACAAGTCACCACAATAAGCTGGTTTTATAGTGCAAATCCCAAAAGGAAACCGTGTTAACAATAGTTACTAGACTAATAGCTTCTTAATTTATGATAATAGGTAAGTGAAATTAAATTTATATAATTGATGCTTAACAATTTATGAAAAATGCCTACTGCAGTTTTGTAAGCTTTGCATATTGCTTAGATTTACGGGAACTATTTCGTTTCCGGCCTTCTTTTTGACATGTTAGTGTTAAACACAGTATAATGAAATTATGTAATATTTCTTGGGCGAGGTCTTCAGAATGCAAAGGACGTCCCAATAAATATTTGAATTTATGATTGTTTATGGCTTCAGTAATCATCATCAAAGCATTCTTTTCCAGTTCGTTTTTAAATATGTGGCCGACGACCACTTCTACATCAATCAGAAAGTTATAAAGGAGCTCTGATGGATATGTTAAGAAGCCTCTGCTTTTCACAGTTATGATTTTGTTGAAACTCTCACTACCATGTCCAAGGATGTTCATTTTGCAATCTGGGCAGCTCATGTTTTTGAATTTCTTTGCTAGAAATCCACATAGGTAAGCAAACGCTTCTTTGCAGTCTGTAAAAGCTTCCGTTAATAAATTTGTGTCATTGTTCACCGCTGTTTTAAAAGTTAATGCCAATTTTTTCTTTTCAGGATTCTGTTGAATATTCTCCATACTTAACAATGTTTTTAACATGTGGCCTACAGAAACATTGCTGCCCCTTGGTGGTTTGACCAAAGAGTATATAGACATTAATCTAAATATTTGCCCAACTTGTAACGATTCAGGATGGCTATTGCATCCACCTGCGCTTCTTATCATACCAAAAAATGCTAAAATAATTTATAATTAATGTGGTTAAAATGTTCAAATTGAAATATTACTTCTAAATTATATTAATTTAGGTATTCTAGTGGTCATTAGATATTTAAAACCCATCTCTTTTGTTAAATATTCAACCAAGTTCAATGTACAAGATATTGTAGAAAGAGTAATGTATTGCTTTTAAATGTTGTGTAGGTAGTTTGGAATATATGTTTTTTAATTGAAAAGTGTGGTCAACTTGCTTTTGATAATGACCTGTAAACATGTTGAAAAAAGTGGTCTCATTTACAAGCGTATTCCATGGTAACGTGTTACTGGAATCGTTACTTAAAAATGTAACGCTTTACTTCCAATGACTGCATAAACTTAACTTGGTACAAAGCATAATTTTAATACAAACCATTGATTTTCTGATATGTTCATTATTGTTGGGTACATACGCCTTAGTTTTATCTGCAGTAAACATGCTGAAATACTTATAAGACTAAAATAAAAAACCTGTTGAAGTTAAGATTTGTTTTATTTACAATAAACTACTTAGTTACTTTTAAAATGTAACTACAATACTTTTTCGTTTTATTTTTTATGGTAATTTTTTTCCTAGTTTATTAAAATAAATCAAAGAACAGCTATGTAAACTAATTTATTTAAAAAAATGTTTATTAATTTTTAACAATAATGGCGGTTCAAACATTGCCGTGCAACTGTAGGTAGGTAGGTTTGCTAGCCTAGCATGTTTTCTTAAAATTGGACACTGGTTGCAACAGTTGGGTGGTGATTTTATCAAAAAAATACCTTTACATGGTTGCTCTTTATCAGGGATTAGAAAAAAGTGGTCTCATTTACAAGCGTATTCCATGGTAACGTGTTACTGGAATCGTTACTTAAAAATGTAACGCTTTACTTCCAATGACTGCATAAACTTGACTTGGTACAAAGCATAATTTTAATACAAACCATTGATTTACTGATATGTTCTCATTATCGCCGGGTACATACGCCTTAGTTTTATCTGCAGTAAACATGCTGAAATTTATTTGTAAATTAGTTGTATCATAGAAGAATGCTGATGGTGATGGAAGTCTTACAAATTTTCTTTATTAAGGAGTATCCGCCTTTTATGTTTAATTTGAATAGTGTCATTAAAATGCCTACTACAAATAAAACCATTTTCGGGAATTTTCTTTTTAAAATTGCGACTCCAAGTCTCGCGTTCTGTTTTAGTCTGTAATTCCATCAAAATTAGCAATCATAGGTAAACAAAATAGCTAAATTCACCGTGGGAACAGCAAATAATGATAAGATTTTGTTATCGCCCTTAAACAACAGTATTTTGGCATTTTTTGCTTAGAATAGGTGTTACCGTGATAAAAAATAAATAAAACCACTTCTTACTTTTCAAATTTATTTTAAAATAAAAATGACGTTTACAGCTGCGCCATCTGTTGATAAAACTTACAAAGAGCCCTGAGACACCAGTCTTTATTACATCATTGTTTACACCAATACAAATTAGATGCCGTTCATGGGCTGCTATGCCAAAATGTACATCTATAAATTTGGAATTGCTTACAGATATGGAAATTGTTGATTTTGTCAAAAAAATACATGAATTATATTAAAAGCAGAAAAAACACTATAGTTTACGAATTTACAAAATTAATAATACAGTAAATAGTCAAATGTATGATTTGCAGAAGACGTGATGTATACCTACGCCGCCCGCATGGCCCGATACCACAAAATTACCACTATCAAGCCACGAGACAACAACGTGTTGCCTGAAATAAAATATAATAATAATAATAATCTTTATTAACGTGCTCATAAATAATAATATAAAGTGTTGTTGGAAATTACAAAAAACCAAAACTTGATTAAAAAATTTATTTTTAATTTACAACCCTAGTTAAGCACATTAATCACAAGGCGAGATTCAGTTTCGGGTAACCCTACTCCTGATCTACCATCTAAACCTTGGATTAATAAATTAAACATAATTAAGTAAAATACCTACACCTAAAGTTACATTTAAACCTAAAGTATTCTGTGATGGCACCATCCACATAAAACTGTACTGCCACCTGAACCCATCAAAGTAGGTCGATATAAACAAAGCAAGCTACTGATTCTGAAAAAGTTCTGTATGAAGTTTTGTTTTAAATAATTTAGAACTGTAAGATTTGTATCCCTTAGATAAACTGTTGTACATAGAATACATCTGGAACGAAAATGACCGCTCAAACAGAGTTGTTATATGAAAGGGAGGTGAAATTTGGCCCCTAAACCGAGTAGAAATATTATGTATATCGGTCCTAAAAGTAATTTTAT
Source organism: Ctenicera cuprea (assembly GCA_958336395.1). Classification (NCBI taxonomy): domain Eukaryota; kingdom Metazoa; phylum Arthropoda; class Insecta; order Coleoptera; family Elateridae; genus Ctenicera; species Ctenicera cuprea. The sequence goes on from OY284493.1 coordinate 739,409, forward strand.
TGTATAAATAAGGAGGTTTCTTTGTTATTAAGATCTGATGGAAGAGACATTGGCATTGCAATATTCTACGATTCTGCATTGTCAACCAACCAGCATCAGCTAGCTTGTGAGATATACGTTCATATTTTCTAATGCCGTATATAAACCTGAGACAAGCATTTTGAATCTTTTGAATTCTTTGAGCTTAATGACATCTAGTGCTGGGTGGTAGATCGGAGAACAGTAATTAAATTGCGATAACACAAAAGCTTCACATAAATTCTTTTTAATTTCGCGGTTTAAATAGGACCTATGAGGATATAGTTTCTTGAGATGTAGATTACTCTGACAGATATACTTAGATATTTGGTCTCTATAACGAAAAGTGTTGTCTAGCGTTAAACCGAGACTTTTAGCTTTGGTAACAAAGGGGATTTTAATGTTATTAATATTGATATCAATTACATTACTTAAATTACGACAGCAGTTTTTATTTCCAAACAATAGCGCAGCAGATTTGTCCGGGTTAATCTTAAGCGAATGACGAACAGAAGCATCGTAAATATATTGCAAATCCAAGTTTACCTCATCAATTTGCAGTTGTAAAAGAATGGTATAACTGAGTATCATCCGCGTATACATGAATTTTCGAAAATTTAACGTGTTTCATGAAAACAGATGCATATATTGAAAATAACAGGGGACCTAAAATTGAGCCCTGTGGAACACCCTGAGTTACCGATAGCGAACGTGAGTCCTGCTTATCCAATCGAACCGATTGTGTTCGATTGCATAGATAACTTCTGAGTAACGAAGTAGCAGCATGGCCAACTCCGAAGTATTTTAAAATTGCAATAAGAGTATTATGATTCACTGTATCAAATGCCTTACTGTAATCTAACAGAACGAGTGCAGTGATCTTTCCCTGGTCAGTGGCATTCAAAATATCATCAGTAACATTGAGTAAAGCAGTGGTACAGCTATAGCCAGATCTAAAACCAGATTGGAATGAAGGTAAAAAATTGTGATCATTGATGAAATTATTGAGTTGATTACGAATAACTTTTTCAAATACTTTGGACAATGCAGGAAGCAGACTAATAGGTCGTAGGTCTTTAATTCCAGTAGGTTGCTTATTTTTAGGTAGTGGTTTGACAATCGCATGCTTCCAGCACTATGCGGAAAAGTATTTTCAACAATAGAAGAATTAATGATATGTTTCACATAAGGAGCAATAGATGGACAGCACAGTTTTATCATACTTATGTTTATATCATCATTTCCAAATGCAGTTGATTTGATTTTATTGATAATGTCCAAAATAGTGTTGGTATCTACTGGGAAAAAGTTAAAGTTTAAATTTTGGTAGGTGTTTTGTTCATAAATATCAAGAGGTACTGTATGTCCATCACTGTTAACCTTAGGAACACCGTTTACAAAATAATCATTAATCATATTAGGATCATGCAGATTGTCTGGTATATTAACTTGTTTGTCTTTACCAAGACCAAGCATACTTAAATTTTTCCATAAAGCACTATTATCGCGATTGGAAGATATGAAATTGAAATATGCTCTTTTTTCGTTCTTTAAAGATATATTAGTTAAGTTACGTAATGATTTATAATACTGCCAATGCTCCGGTAGCTTGGTTTTGCGACACTTGGCTTTAGCTTTATTTCTTAACGACATAAGATACTTCAAATTGTCAGTTAGCCAGGGAAGGAGCGGTTTAGTAAATTTATAAGTTTTAATGGGAGCGTGTTTGTCAAACAGCTGTAAAATCAAATTGTTTAGGAATTGTAATTTTGCATTTACATCAGTGATTCGAAATATGTAATGAAACGGTAAAGTTGCTAGGTCGGCAGTAAATAAGTCGAGATCAATTTTTTTTAAATTCTCTTTGACGGCAACTCAGGACGCGCAACAGTAATAACATCACAATAGACAAGATCATGATCAGCTAGATGACAATCAATTACACCACTATCAGCAATTAACGAACTATCTGAAGTAATAATGAGATCTATAAGTGATTGAGAATTATTTGATACTCTTGTGGGTTGATTAATAATTTGATTTAAATCAAGAGATTCTAGCATATTTTGCATGTATATCGTAGCAGTGTGATCTGGTTTAAAAAAATCAATATTGAAATCACCTAAGCAAATTATATTATCAGAAAAAGACATAGACGTAGTGATAATCCCTTTGTTTAGGATTATATAGAGCACCTAGTATTAATTTTTTAGTTGAAACGTTCACAGATAACCAAATTTGTTCAAAAGTAACACGACCGCAATATCGATACGAGAGGTACGAATCCATTTTTTAATGTAAATACCAACACCACCACCTCGGCCAGAACGATCATTTCGTATAAAGAAGTAATCCTTCATATTTATATCAGTATTTGAAATATTTGCATTAAGCCACGTTTCAGATACAGCTAATATATCAATTTTGTTTTGAAGGATGAATGTTTTTAATTCTGATAGTTTAGGGAACAATGACCTGACATTAACATGTGCTACTCTGATGTTTGTACGAACCATTGTTAATATACAAGGTTCTTTAACTCGGCTATAAAATTTCTTTGTAGATAGCAGTACATCACAACCAAAAAATATATTTAATAATAAAAATAATAAGTAATAGTAATAAGTAATATCAAAGAAAGATTTCTCGTTTATGAGATTTAGCAAAACTTTTGATTCAGCAGCAACATAATATAGAAACAGATCTGTCAACGAAAATAAACTATTAAAAATAATTTAAATAATTTTTTCACGCTACCGGCAATGTAAGTAGGTCTTACATCCATAGCTACAGGGATCGTAAGCGGCTGATAACATTCGTGTACTGGTTACCCTTGACGACGGAACTTAATAGTGTCAGTTACACCCCTAGGAAAATAATGTTGATTTTAACTGTTCGTTGATATGGTAACAAACACAGACAACTTAGAATAATGGGGCTTTTAAAAAATAATTCCGATGACAGCTGTCAAAGCGAACTTTTAAAAATATGATTAAATTTCTACCTGTAGGCCTACTTACATTGCCGGTAGCGTGAAAAATTTAATAAGTAACACGGAATGTATCGACTAATAACATCCTCGGCAGGCGACAAGCTTCGGCTGCGCCTCAGCTCGTATTCGCCTACCTCGGAAGTTATTACGTCCTTACATTCCTTGATACTTAAATAACTATTGCCATAAAATAGAAATTATTAATACTTCAAATTTTTGTTATTTCTCACCGCTGGCGCTGCATTGTTAATCTCACTGCCACAGGTGTGTCAAAACATTCGGTTTGCATAAAATGCCTTAATAAATTGTTGTGTATATATGACTTTCTTCAAAATGTTCTAGATATTGATGATTTTCTACAATATTATTGCATGCAATTCCATGAATATTTGGAGAGTTCGCGGTATTATTGTCCATGATCTTTAATAAGGGTCGTAGACGAAATTCCCCATCGTACACTTCTAAATATTTACACGTCCAGGCGTTATTATTTAACCAAATTTTTGTTAAATCGGGATGAAAAAATATGAAGTAACCGATATCAAAAATTCCGATGTCGTTATCATTCAGGATAATTTCATTCAAATTACCCGACCGTCGCAAGCACTGTTGTGGAATAACGGTTAAACTATTGTGACTTAAGTCGACGACTTCCAAATTGATAAGACTGCTAAACACTCCGCAGTCGAGGTTAATTATCATGTTGTTTTGTAAATTTAGGATTTTTAAATTTTGCAAATTTTGGAAACATCCTTCTCGAAAATTACTTATAAAGTTGTGATTTAGATGCAATTCTCGTAAGTTACTTAAAGAATTTAGGTCTTCTGGAATTTTTCTAATTTTATTGTCACTAAGCCACAATTTTCTAAGATTTCTCAACGAGTTAAAAACCCCTACAGTTATTTTTTTAATTTTGTTATGATCTAAAAATAAGTCTTCTATATCTGCTAATGAACTTATTGCACCTGCCTTTAGTTCTGAAATTTCATTATATGCAAGGGACAAATGTTTTAGTTTAGTTAAGGAGTTAAGGTCTTCTGGAATTTCTGTTATTTTATTACGGTAAAGATTCAATATCCGAAGGTTTCTCAGCGGGCTAAGAGCTCCTGCAGGTATTTGTTCTATGTTGTTACTGTCAAAATTTAACTCTTCCAGATCTGTTAATGTACTTATTGCACCTGGCTTTATTTCTGAAATTTTATTACCTGCAAGGGCCAATAGTTTTAGTTTAGTTAATACGTTAATGTCTTCCGGAATTTTTGTTAATTCATTTGTGTAAAGCAGCAATATCCTAAGATTTCTCAGCGAGTTAAAAACCCCTACAGATATTTTATTAATTTTGTTATGATCGAAATGTAACACTTCTATATCTGCTAACGAACTTATTGCACCTGCCTTTAGTTCTGAAATTTCATTATATGCAAGGGACAATTTTTTTAATTTAGTTAAAAAATTAATATCTTCAGGAATTTCCGTTATTTTATTATGGAGAAGCTCCAATGTCCTAAGATTTCTCAGCGAGTTAAGAGCTCCTGCAGGTATTTGTTCTATGTTGTTACTGTCTAAATGTAACTCTTCCAGATCTGCTAATGAGCTTATTGCACCTGGCTTTATCTCCGAAATACTATTATGATGAAGGCCTAATATTTTCAAGCTATCCAAACCACTGAATGCTCCTGGTTCTATGGTATGTACTTTATTGTTGTCTAACCAAAGATATTTTGCATTTTTAAAACCAATGAAGTTGCCACTATAGATTGTAGACAATTCGCAATTATTAAAATCAAGGTTTGCTATTTTCTCTTTGTCACCATTAATTTGAAGACGTTTCCCACGTTGTAGAACAATGTTGGTGTAGGTTTGGTCGTCTCCTCGTATTTCACATCCTTGATTATGTATTTTCTCGATGAGAATGATGAGTAGTGATACTGTTAGAATCCACTTCATTGTTGTTGGCGAATCCACTTAATCTGCCTGCAAAAAAAATTAAAATTAAAAATTTATTTACATAACTTCTTCATATTCTTTGGTTTGAAAAATTTTGTTTTGTTATCTGATCTCTGGCGTTGTAGAATGCCTTCTTCTTCTTATGGTGCCATACCCATTCAGGGCGTTGGCTACCTCTCTCCTATGTCTGTGTTTGGTGCGCGGCGATAGATAATTTGCACAGACAGACATACATAGGGGACCTACAGTTTAACGTGGGCTCCGAACCGCAGGAAGTGCATGCAGAGAGGTTTTCCTGGTGAAAAATCCACCTCGCTGGTTTCCCGTTGCTTTGCGAGGGCGAACGACCGGGCCGGGGATCGAACCCGGATCCGCTGCATTGGTAGCCCGCGCGCTTACCACTGAGCTACGGGCGCTAAATGCCACAAGATAAAAATATGTGATAATTAAAATGATAGACTTTCTCACTGTCTTATTCTTTCTAACCTTTAATTTTTAATTTGGTTGCATTCAGAAACATGAAGAATTATAATAGTACAGATTCCGTTGTTTCAACATTTTAAAGAGCACGTCCATATTAAGGTCCAGGCGAAATACCTGTATTTGGGGTACAGGTCGTGACGATATACATTTGGCAACCCGTTTCGTCTCTCCCTGTCTTGTCTCGTTTCGTCTTAGGCCACTCTTATCTTGACTTTCAAGACGAATCGTACAGAGACGTACATGTTATTTTTACTTTCCTATACTTTCAGTAGAGGGAAGTATTGATTTCATGCAAAATTTCAAAGTTGAGATTTTAACGGAAATAGTCGGGGGGGGGGGTCCATGGACCCCAAAAAAGTAATTTAAAAAAAATGTCTGTCTGTGGGTGGATGGGTCCGTTACGCTCCATATCTCCGGAACGGCTGGACCGATTTTGATGTGTTTTGGAATGAGGAGGTGAGTTTAGGGTATGTTAAGGGCGCCACCTGCTCTGATGGTTGAGGTAGGGGGAAGGAAGTGAGCGGTTCTTTGTCCCGGGGCGGAGAAGCAGGAAATCCTCCCTGCGCGGCTCGTTGAGCTGGTCGTGACTTACCTTAGGCCGTTTTCCACTAGATCAAGCAACACAATATATGCTTACAAAATAGGAATAAGGCTTAATTACGTAGATAGTGAATAAGTCACGCTAGTTATGTATTTAGCTAGTGCTTATCTGTGCAGTGAATCCTGTTTTAGAAGTTAGTCTTATATTATTATTCAAGCCGCATGTTTCGATGCTAATAAGCTAATTTAATTTATATGTACTCCAACATATTGAATGTAGTGTTGTAAAATAAATATATTTTTTGTTAACTAAGTCCACGGCTTATTTAACTCGCTGCAGTAGTTTACAAAGTAAAATATATTGAATAATAAGGTTATATGTATAAAAAGGTTGACTAAAATATTAAAACAGCGTATATCAAAAGCAAATTGTAGAACAAGTAATTAAATATATGCACAAGTAATGTGGCAACGTTGCGTAATTTTTCGACGTTCCAAGCTGACAAGCTTTTCCTTAACAAAAACAAGGTATTCAATTATTGGCCTGGACCTCGAGAACAAAAGGAAACGGTAACTCTAAATTAATTTTTCAAGCATGCAACAAGTTATAACACTGAGTCCAAGACGGCTGATGGCTTCTAAACGTGGCACGAAACACTGACAAAATAAGCTTTTAAAAAAACCGAAACCGGAAGCGGAAGTTAGACATGTTTTTTTGGCAGCATTTTTTTCAGAAACTGAATTTTGGAAATTTCAATAGTGGAGATTAAAGAAGGCCTTAGGACAATTCAAACGATTTTTTACCGAACTCTCTAGCTTTAAAATGGCGGCCGCTACGAATTTTTGAACATTTCGACTTTAACGCCCATTTACTCAAAAACCAGTTATCTGATTGGAATCAACTACATCTTGTTTGGTAGCCCTTCAAGGGTACTATGCCATGAAATATAATTAATTTTGAAAATATAAAAACGATCGCAATGACATCACTCCAAAATTTTGGAATTTTTCAAAAAAATATTTCTCAAAAACTGCCCACACGTTTTTGTTTAAACTTTTTAAGCTGATAGAGCTGGGAATCTTCTACAATTTGTAATTTCACTGTGACGCCCTCTATGAATTTTTGAAAATTGAAAATTGGTACCCTTTTATTTATTTAACGAGGGGCAATAAAATATTTCTGTTAATGTGAAAGAGCTCATCATTAATAGCAAAATCCGAATATCATAATATTTTTTTGATACTTTAATATTTAGGGGGGCTACTGTTCCCCCTCCCCCCAAAATTTTCGCTACAAAATAAAAAAATTGATTTCTTCTTTTGTTTGCTCTAGGAGAATCATTTTACAAAAAATCAAAAAATCGAATTTTTTGCCCCTTACTAATCTTTTTGTCCTCGGAAGAATTTCACATACTTTCTACAGCAGTTGTATTCTTGTACTAGTCGTTTAATGTTCAGTGTAGGCTAACTTTTTTATTTTAATAGATAGACTCGCAAACCCAAGAGCAAAGTTGTAGGGCAAATTCTTCTCGATTGTATTTAAGAAAAAAACTTGAGTTTCCAATTTTAATATGGCGGCCACGGTAAAAAATAACTTTTTTTTAAATCGAAACGTGGCATTTTGGCTTTAAAATCGGAAAGGTTTTGTAATTCTAAATACAAATTAATAAGAGTAATTTCTTGCTAAAAATACTACTTCTCGAGTTATTAATACATTTTCAAACATCAACACGCTTCCTTACTCGTGCCTCCGGTTCATTTCAATTCGGTTGTTATACATGTACTCAGTTGCAGGCGGAGCCCGCGTGGTAATGGTACGTTTAAGTTACACTCTTCACGCTTGAAGTTTTTATAAACGCTGTTTACTTTTACTAGCCGGGTCTAGACAGGTGTATATCGAAAGTGTTGGAAAATATAAAACAATGTTAATTTATAAGCATAGGAAAGTCCAGGCGAAGTGTTTCGCTCATTTTTTTTGAGGTTATTAGTAGGGAAAAGTAGAGAGTTCTAAGCCGCACAAGGTCAGAAAATGACGATTGGTTTTAATTACTTTGACCGAAGGTCAGTAAGTTGTTTGAGAAACCACTTTATTGAATATAATTAATTTGTGTGTAAAAATCTCTTTTGAGACAAGGTTAGAGGAACGAAAACATGATAAAGGCAAAAAAGTTTAAACAACACATTTATTAGCAGCAATGCAGTCTAATTAATGCAAATACAAATTTATACAGAATATAGACAACAAATTCTGTTATAGATATTGAGGGAAATGTATAAGAAATACCAATTTTTACAGAATTTACACATACACTTACAACAAATAATATTCTTTAAGAATATGAATAATAATATAATAAATAACAAAATATGCTTAAGCAATACGAATTATTATGACTAGAGTAATGTTAGAGATAATCAAAAATCGCAGTTAGTTGGAGTCATTGTAATAGTGAGTTTTTGCCAGTTAGTATTCGCTATTTGCGTAAGAAACGAAAACTTTATTTTAAATGTTAATACGTCTGTTTGTGTAGAGTTCTTTAGGGATATTTTAAATTAGAGAAAAGTTGTGGAATACTATGCCATTAATAATCTAAAAAGAAATTGTAACTGTTTTGCTGAATTTCCGAATAAACTGAAAAAAACTGAAATTTTGGATTTTTTGATTTCGGCTATAACTCATTTATCATTTATATTACATATTTCTAATTTACGCATTATTAGGACACTTTTTCATGTTGAATCTAAATTTTTAACCAGATTGGTATAACTGTTACCATTACTCATTTTTTACTGTCAACTTTTTCTTTTCTTATGGTCGGCATTTTATTTTTTTTAATATTTGAATAGTTTTTAATTCTTTTTTTTTAAGAATCATGAGGCCGTGCGTGAGCACGACTCCATGATTACCGCCCCACGCCCTTATCCGGGCTCAGCGGACTTGCGCTATACACCGGTCTAACATGCCCCACTCCTAACAGAGATGCAACCCAATATACACCACACACACACATCATCCATGGACTTACCGGATTTAACTTATTCAGAAAACTTTCCGACGAGCAGAGGACTCGAACCTACTGCCGTTGGGAGTCTAGTTTCAAAGCCTGGGACTTTAACCACGAGAACACCCGCTGGCCCAGTTTTTCTGATTTTCTGATTCTTATTTCAACTTGTCACACTTTGCATTTTGTTACAAAAAATAGAAATTTTATAAGAGTGCCATGGAAAGACCACGTCATTTAATTGATGGAAGTAAAACAAAACACTACTTTTATTTACTTTGGTCTTTAAGTACACGAAATTTTCGGCAAACTTTGTTTTGAGCGTAGGCAGCAGGTTATGTTATTTTTTATAAAAACAAATAAATGACAAATTTTCTAACATACACAATTTACTAAAAATTCGACTTGCAGTTTTTATGTTTGCAACTGACATAACAAATTTGAATAACAGGTTAAAGAAAACAACAGATAACACTGGAACTGAACTAATACAAACAGTTATCAAATAAATGTTCAAAACATTTGACACTTTTGTAAAACATGCTCAGAAACTCGTCTAAAATTAACTCTCTAATCTGTGTGTTAGTGTTTGTGTCATTCGTTTGTTTTTATAAAAGATAACCTAACCTGCTGCCTACGCTCAAAACAAAGTTTCCTGAAATTTTCGCGTACCTAATGTATCTAAAGACCAAAGTAAGTCAAAGTAGTGTTTTGTTTTACTTCCATCAGTTCATGGCCTACTAGAATTTTTTCAAAATAAATTAAATGACGTGGTTTTTCCATGGCACTCTTATGAAACTTTTATTTTTTGTAATAAAATGCTCAAAACTTAAACAAAATCCAAAATGTGACACATCGTTGAAATCAGAATTAAAAACTCTATTCAAATATAAAAAAATTTAAAATGGCGACCATAAGAAAAAAAAGTTGACAGTTGAAAATGAGCAATGGTATTAGTTATATCACAGATAAGGTTAACACTACAGATATACGACCCTTTATACAAAATGTCCGCTCATATTTGGAGACGAAATTAGCGTTAGTTTGGCTACAACGCACCGGACCAATTTTAGGGCGCTGCTATCGCTATTTGTTTATTACTGTTGAAATGTGTTGGAAACTGTTTTATCGCGGATTTGAGCGCATCTGTCACATCATGAATATAATTTAAGTAGAATTGGCTTCAATATTAATTATTTACGAAAAATTGCGATTTGACAATTAAACATGGCAGATGGCTGTCTAACTTTTGGTTTGAATATGTGCTAAGTAATCTGCTCAATTACAGTCATCTGTGACTTCATTATAAATTGTCATTGTAGCGCCATCTTTTTGCAGATTATTAATCATATAAAACAAGCTGCCGATAGCTCACATATTTACCGTATATCTGTAGTGTTAACCTTATCTGTGCTTATATCAAATCTGATCAAAAATTTAGATTCAGCATGAAAACGTGTCTTAATAATGCGTAAACTAGAAATATGTAACATAAATAATAAATGCGTTATAGCCGAGAATAAAAAATTCAAAATTTCAGTTTTTTTTTAGTTTATTCAGAAACTAAGCAAGATAGCTCCAATTTCTTTTCAGATTATTAATGGACATAAAATTCCACAACGTTTCTTTAATTTAACCATCGTCGTATCTCTTCTTCAAATAAGCGAGATCCCCATACTTAACACGCAATTTGATACATCCTGTGTATACATATTCGATTTTTTTTTATTTTCGATTATATCTATATTTTTTTTCCAACCACTACAGCACATTTTCCCGCCCAAATTATACCAAAATATTGACTGCCACAATACGTTTAAATTTTAATTTAAAGAAAACTATTGATTTTGCACACATCAATTAGATCACAGATGATAATGCCGTATTTTTTCTGTTTTTTGCTAACTAGTTTTTTTTAATTGTTATTTAATATTTTGAAAAAATATGAAACAGCGCCAAGGGAAAACATGATACAAGCCGAGGGTTGAAATTTAATTTGAATTTTTCCATTTTTTACCCATTTTTTACCATATTTCGATTTACCATGTTTTGTTTATTATTTCGAAAGACATTTTTCAATAAAAACCGAAGTTTCTTTAAACATTTCTTGAGTTTTATTGTAATTTTTTATTGCTTTCAGATGCGCTTAATTTTAGTTTGTACAAAAAAAAACTAACACCTTGCAGCACGGGGTTTCAGTGCAGCTTCCCGCTTGTTCGCCCCTTTTTTGCCCCTCAAATGTCGACACCACGTACAGTATGGGAGTAACAGGCTTGTTTCGCAATTTTACCATGTTTGTTATAAGTTTTGCCAAAGTGAAACGTTAGTTTTTGGTATTTTTTTTGTTTAGCGTAACAGGGATTATTTTTTAAGAAAATATGGAAAGTACAGGCAAAGAGTTTTGTTTATTTAATATGAAAAACAAAAGAAAACTTACCAGAATAATCAAGTGTAGATAGTATGTGTATAAAAAATCACTTTAGTACCAAACGGTTATTAAATATTATGCGACACACAAATCTCACAAGCAGTGTTGGTAACAAAATTCGCGATCCGTATCCGTTTAATTATCAATACTGTATGAAAACTTGTTTAAATATATCTTAACAACGCAATTATAAACAAGTTTAGACGGAAGCTGGGGGAGGAGTATAGTTCAAATCACTTGCTGCAACTTTTTCCAGTTGTCTGCGACCTTAGTCGCGTAAACAATATTTTGAGTACATTCAGTACGAAAAATTCTCTGAACTCACAAATTATTTATAATTGTGAACGTTGATGTTATTTAATGTACCGGCAAGCCACGTCAATTTTACTCAACATTTGGAATCTCCCGAAACTGTAATATACAGGCTGTTCGAAATTATCTGGGCACCATTGCTAACTTCGTTATCATTGGAGCTACGAAGTCGAGTAAATTACTAAGTAATGCAGTTATTTGCGCTGATTACGATACTGTATCCAAAAAAGCAATTGAACGTCTCATTTTTGAGATATTCCATAACATAGTTTTGCTTAAAATTAAACATCTTGTATATTTTTGCATATTCCAAAAGAAAATTTAATTTTGAATGAAAAAATTCTAATGCAATCACACCTAAACGGAATAATTGAAAAGTTATTGGTAAATTCTTTTATGGCCAGCATCAAATTGCTTCAAACATAGAAATAATTTGTTGATAAACGCCATAAATAATCGCCAATAACTTCTTTTTATCTACTTTAGATTACTACTGCATAGAAATTTTTATATTTCTAATTCAATTTTCTTTGATATTTATGATATTTAAAAATATACAGGGTGTTATAATAAAAAACTTTGGTTTTTTATGAATAACTCGTAAACGCGACCGTATAATTGTTTTTTATCGTAAGCAGCGCCAAAAACTGTAACATTCTGCTGATTTAACCGACTTTAAAACTCCAATATCAACGAAGTTAGCAATGGTGCCCCGATAATTTCGAACACCCTGTATACAATGCCATGAGTTTACACAATGCCCGTGGAAAGTGATTGGAGACGCATCGTCCTATCGGGTATTGCGAATGATATTTTGTATATCTTAGACGCGATTGAACCCTTCTTTGGCTGAAAGTAAAGTGGTCCTGAAAAATATAATTAAGTAAACACCTGAAATGGCTTGAAATTACATGTTTTGACAAAATGACCGCTAAACACTCGGAAAAGGCTAAACAAAAACAATTTTGCGTTAAATATTCCATTTCGGATGTTATATTTAAAGGTGATTTTTCGGCACCGTAGCAAAAAGGTATGCCTGGCGACTAAAGACTCTGAGTCGGGACGGCGTGGTTCGAAGCTTAGGGTCGGAAGAGGGTTCCGTATTAGCAAAAGGGTTGTCGAAATCGAGTTTAGGGTATGTTATAAGGGCGCCACCTGCTCTGATGGTTGAGGTAAGGGGAAGGGAGCGAGCGGTTCTAGTCCCGGGGCTGATAAGCAGGAAATCCTCCCTGGGCGGCTCGTTGATCTTGACGTGACTTACCTTAGGCCTTTTTCCACTAGATCAAGCAACACAATATATGGTTACAAGTAGGATTAAAGCTTAATTGCGTAGATAATAAATAAGTCACGCTGCAGTAGTTTACAAAGTTAAATATATTGAATAATAAGGTTATATGTATAAAAAGGTTGACTAAAATATATATATATATTTTTTTTTAAAGAATCATGAAGCCGTGCGTGAGCACGACCCCATGATTCCTATCCCACCCCCTTACCCGGGCTCAGCGGACTTGCGCTCTTTCACCGGTCTAACATGCACCCCACCCCTGAAGACATGCAACCCAACATACACACCTACATACACCATCCATGGACCCGTCGGATTTAACTTGTTCAGAAAAAAAACCGCCGAGCAGTGGATTCGAACCAACTGCCATTGAGAGTCTAGTTTCAAAGCCTGGGACTTTAACCACTAGACCACCCGCCGGCCCACTAAAATATTAAAACAGCGTATATCAAAAGCAAATTGTAGAACAAGTAATTAAATATATGCACAAGTAATGTGGCAACGTTGCGTAATTTTTCGACGTTCCAAGCTGACAAGCTTTTCCTTAACAAAAACAAGGTATTCACTTATTGGCCTGGACCTCGAGAACAAAAGGAAACGGTAACTCTAAATTAATTTATCAAGCATGCAACAAGTTATAATACTGAGTCCAAGACGGCTGATGGCTTCTAAACGTGGCACGAAACACAGGCGATATAAAGTACAAAGTTACTTACAGTAATGTCGTTCACCTGGTGCAAATATTGGCCTTTATTTATCGACGTTTAGGCCATGAGGGGATTACGTACTTCCAGGTAGAACTTGTTACAACGGGAATTTTGGATACAGATAGAACGGGACGACAGACGGTAGCGAAGCGGTAATCAACGGTAGGTAACAGGCGGTAAAAAAGTAGCCCGGGAAATCAAGCTTAGAACTTGTGGTGACTTTGGATCCGTCTTTAGACGATAGAAATTCAAGCAGGAAGCGGCAGTTGAAATTTCAAATGTTGCTCTTCTGTTTGTTAGCGAACCCTCAATCTTGTACAGAGGTCGACAATTGTCGTAGCAAGGAAACGGTAATTTGATGTGTTACACTAACCAAACGAGCGTCACCCACAAAAACTTTATGTTGTTCCCGGCGTTAACTAACTGTTTTACATGACGGTAACTCGATCGTATATTTCGAAGAAAGAAAGCGGAAGCGTATATGTACACGTCTGAGCGTTACTATTGCTGGAAGCTGAGTGGGTTTTTGGGGACGCGGGACGGTTAAGCCGTTCCGGCGTCGAAGGTTATGCGCGTCAGAAGCCCGCGGTGGTAAATGTTCTAGAATGTACAGGACCGTAGCGGGATAAAGTAAGATCATATAGCACGGAATGACATTGGCCTCTTCAAAAAAGTTTTAGCAGATTTAAAATTGAAATTCAGAGCCAACTTTAAGTTTTAATTCAACGCCCTCTGGCGGCTAACCACTAAATTGTTTAAGTAACGTTTTTATACATAACCGAATAGAGAGCTTACTGATCTATCAGAATCTATCAAAAAATGTAAGGTGGTGCTATTTAAGCAAATAAGTTTGCCTCACTTCCGGTATAACCGGAAGTAGCGAGATGTTGCTTATAAAGCGTATGTAGAGGTCTCTAAGTATCATAACCCCTTGCAAAAGCGACTCTTGATATCCTGGAGTATCTAGCTTACTTTGCGCGTTAAAATTATTTTGGTTAATTTCGGTGAACTTTATATTTCACCGCAAATTAGTTTGTTGACCTCTTCTCCCTCTACTGTAATCTGAAATTGAGCGCGCATTTCGTGATTTAGTTAAAGTAGGAGTTGTTCCCTCTCCAGGCCCTTTTCACCATAAAACGCTCTCCGCACTGAAAGTGTACCGAGAGAGACAGCTCCGCGGTTAACGCATCCACCTTTCATTCGGGAGGCCCTGGCTTCGATTCCTAGCCCGGCCGACTGTCCTAGCTCAGTTTTTTTTCGAGGTTTTCCTACGCCAAACGTGTGAAAAAAGTGAATACTGGGACAGCACTTTCTGCGGAAAAACCTCCTTTATCCAAATTCCTTGATCTAACCCATCATTTCTCGGCTGAAGAGGGGATTGGGACTCCGATGCGGAGTCCGAAAGACCCCTATAGCGGCCTCCTATTCACGGGGAATGAACCGACATAGTATTGGCAGCGATCATGTGGCGAAGTCGTTAGTCTTATAAGTATATTTATGAGTTAAAATTTTTTTTACTTGAAATTCATACTTTTGATTACATGTTTATTTAATTGCATTTAATTTTATATAATTTAGCGTAATACAACAATCGGTCAAGCGTTCAAGCAATCCAACCAGGGAAGCTTCGCCAAAGACCAGATGTTCGTAGCCGGACACACCAATTTTGACATCAGAATTAATTTATTGTTTGTTTTTGATTAGAATTAAGGTGTGAGTATTAGACTAATCTTCAAATACTTAAGTTGATGTTGTAAGTAGTTAAAATCCACTATATTGTTTGATTTGACTTGTTTGTGAGTTATTGACTTGAGAACGAATGCTCGCTGTTGGAGATATAACCCCACACCTAGACACTGTTTACGCTGTTGGCTTTGCGCAACACCGAAGGACCCAGTGGCGTACGAAGTAATTTTTCTTTTCTTGAATGTGGGTTTTATACAAACAGGAAAACTCCAGTGGCGACCCTGCTTTTGCAATCGGTTATTTTTGAGGGCGAAAACACGTCGCAATCTTTAAAACTAATCAATTTATTAACTTGCGACATCTAGTCTGAATCGCCCGGTGTAAGTCAAACAAAAAAATGATTAAAAGTTAGACATAAAGAACACTTGCCCCATATTAAATTTAGTAGATTCGAAAATTCTGATGTAGCCCTATTGTATATTCTTGAAAATCATCATGGGGTAGACAACATAAAATTATTGTGTAACGTTAATAATAAAAAGGAATGAAATTGCTATGAATGTTTGGAGATTTTCAAAAACCATTAATGCAGATGACAGCTCTTTGGCTTCTACACTCTTCAAACTTTCACGGTTGGGTTATCATAGTTATTGATGCGTAACGTTTAGATCGTAAGTAGTAAGTAACAAAAATGGTGGATGCTGTCTACAGAGCGTGTTGGACTCATTGTAATGATAAAAAAATTCAGGTAAACGTGTGTCAGGAAACGCTTACTTAAAGAGTTATAACCTTCTGGGGAGGGGGAGGAAGGAGGAGATCGCCGAATATTTTCTCCCAAATATTTTATATCTTTACAATTTTTGAAGTTTTAATGTAAAATCTTATTCAATTACTAAAACACCCCATAAAAGTACTGTTTTTGAAAGTTGCTAAGTCTAACAGTTTTCGAGATAACTTAATTTTTGCTAACAATCAAGTTGTGATGAAGGTCTGAGTGCTTCTTGAGGATACAAAAATAGTTCGTACAAACTTTGTCTATAAGTTACCTGCACATCAAAGCAATGAAAAGAGGTTCTGTAACTGTAACTCCGAAATGTATTCCTTATGCCGCTGGAAGAGGCAACAGTGTATTGTTAAAGCTATTCTCATTTTCAGAGGCTATAACTTTGTAACGCGGCGTTTCCGGACCAATGTTTACCTGCATCTTGTTAATCCTTCCAATTAGTACAATACGATCTGTAAAAGTGTAAACAGCGTCTATAAAAAATGTTTAATTTCAAATGAAAGAGCTAGGGCAATTTCCTTTGACACTGTAAGTACAAAGTTATAGACAAACTGTTCAAACTGGAAATTCCAATGGTTATGCCATTCATACTGTAACGTTTTGCAAAACACACTCAGCCTGGGTGGCTTAGTGCCAAGGTTCGATGGCTAGATATCTGAAATAAAATATTTCCCTAATTTAAATAAAAATAATAAATCCTGTAATAAACAAATTAATACGTTATTATAATTTAAATTCTATACGAAGCTCTTAAGGTTTACATCGTCCATTCACTTTTAAAATCGTTTTATGCCACCTGGAACGCCTTATCTCTTTTTGCATGTAAAAGATATCGGCCGAATTAATGAACCCTCGCCACTTAGCTGGTTATTTGTCGTGCAGAAAATTCGTTTCTAGTTACTAAATAATACAAACAATATTTGATCAATTCCAAACATTTAATTATTCATTGAACATCGTATTTATGAAGTTCCTCCGCTCTGGTCTGAATACTGAAAATAATTACCAAATTGTACGCGCTTTAAACTACTAACCATCCCAACTGAATTTATATCGGATGTTGGATATTTTACGACCTTCTTGGAATGATTAATTCAGGGTCTCTTCATATTTCATAAATTACTGCTGACGGATTTGTCACTAACGCCGTCTGCCTAGGAGCTAGAAATCTTTTATGAATTTTATGAAAACCTTTCATAATCAGGTAAGATTCTTACTTTTTCAAATTAACAAAGGCAATTAATGTAATTAAAGGTAAAGAGATCAAAATGACTTGAAACTCTTCAACGCCATAATTAACACTTTGATTAGGAGTAAAAAAGCGTGAAATCCTTCGCAGCAAACTTCAAGTATTTAGGTTAGGGAATACGTTTAGTATTTATTAGTGGCGAAACCACCGCGTAAATTTGCAAACAAATAAATAAATATACGCTGATTTTAAACATCATGCCTGTTCAGTGTTCATGTTTATTTATTTTTTGAGCTCGCTAAAATAAAAATACTAATAAAATAGTAAAAATGAGTCTGAGTTAATAAAACGTTAACTTTAATAAAAATAAATGTTTGGGATTGGATTATTTCACATTTAAAAAGCATAGAACACAAACATTCTAAACTCAAGCAAAATTTTATCCCCATACTTATTATTCCTGAATAAAAGTAAAGTTACTTATACCAGATAATTGATCTTCTATAACAGATAAATAGATAAGCAGCCATAGTACCTACGCAAGATATGCTTTTTTTGTTATGCGCAGTCTTTACGTAGTGCCACTGAATGCACAGGGCAAACGTGTGAACTGTACAAGGCGAATGGCGACTTTACGAACCAACAAAGCAGTTTCACTTTAAAAATTCATACCATCAAGATATTTTTTTTGCCTGAAAATATTTCTCAAGCTGTATTCTTAATTTTATCACTGCACGTATATCTTCAAATCTTAAATAAAAAAGTGTGTCGCTTTGTAAAAGGTTTACTACATCGAAAGCAAATAATCATATTCGTAATTTCTTTAAGCAGAAAATAATAATTTTTTAGCAATTAAAATGATATTATAAACAGCGCTGATGCATCTGATTTTAAACAAAAAAAAAATAAAGTCGATATGCCAAGCACTAAAAGATGTTACACTTACCGTTTATCTTTTTTACATGAAACATCATTAATTTTTATTTATTTTCATATGTACAAATGTTATTAATGTTTCAAATATCAATATTTAAATTAAAAATGATATATTCATTTTTTTGTAAAAAGGAAATATTATTCGAAAGTAATTCAATTTTCAATCACATATATATTATAAATCATAGCTCTTACTACATGTGCTGTTCTTAAGATGCCTACATACGCAAAGCAACACATTACACTGATTTAGAGTTGTTTGTCTGTGATGGCACGACTAGCATTAATCGTTTCAGTTTGCATCTAGGCGACCGCATTTCCGTAACATTACTTCTGTCTCATTACTTCCGTTTCATTACTTTCGTTCCATCACTACCGTTTCGGATTCGCGCGGTTACTCCTGCCGGCAAAGAAATTTCACTTCAAAAGCTAGTAAGGTGTATACAACTCCTGGCTTACCATTATACGAGTCTGTTGCTACATTAGTAGTAGTAAAATGTTGTAAATACCTTCTTTTTGTCTTCTTTCATCGGCATTTCCAACAAAATTAAACAAAAGTGTAGAAGCATGATAATGTTATTATTCTAAAACATACCACAAAAACTAAAGTATTCTAAAAAATATTGTTACAGTAACAAGATACAAAATAACCAACTATGGTAATACATAAATTATATTGAAAGCAGGAAAAACACTATAATTTACAAATCTACAAAACTGTTGGCGCAGTAAATAGTCAAATGTATGATTTGCATGAGACGTGATGTATACGCCGCATGGCCTGATATCACAAAATTACCACTATCAAGCCATGAGACAACGTGCTGCCTAAAACATAATATCAAAAAAAAATTCTCGTTTATGAGATTTTGCAAAACGTAGATTCCAGCAGCAACATAATATGACAGAAATGGGCCCAATATCCGAAAAAATAAAAAATGGCTTCAAGAAGCTAAAATTATGATGGAAAAGTTAAGAACCATTATCATTTGAATGGTTCATAATAAGGGGGGTGGGGTAATCAGCTGACTCTGTAATTTAAATTTTGTCCTTTCAAAATTTGTTCCAATTTTTTTCACAATTTAACTGGTTATGATTCTCATATGTTTATTAAACAATTGTTGACATGAATGTTTTACTTTTGTCAGACGTGTTTGAAAATTTTAGAAACCTTTGCTTA
This sequence comes from Ctenicera cuprea, assembly GCA_958336395.1. Taxonomy (NCBI): domain Eukaryota; kingdom Metazoa; phylum Arthropoda; class Insecta; order Coleoptera; family Elateridae; genus Ctenicera; species Ctenicera cuprea. The sequence goes on from OY284493.1 coordinate 758,901, forward strand.
CACTATTCAAATTAGATGCCGCTCAGTATTACACTAACCCTGGGCTCACTTGGGATGCTATGCTAAAATGTACATCTATAAATCTGGAATTGCTAACAGATATGGAAATGGTTCATTTTGTCAAAAAAAAATACGTGAATTATATTAAAAGCAGAAAAAACACTATAATTTACGAATTTACAAAATTAATAATACAGTAAATAGTCAAATGTATGATTTGCATGACACGTGATGTATACGCCGCATGGGCTGATAACACAAAATTACCACAATCAAGCCATGAGACAACAACGTGCTGCCTGAAACAAAATACCAAAAAAGATATCTCGTTTATGAGATGTAACAGAACTTAAATTCAGCAACAACACAATATGATCGCAATAGACCCAAAATACGAAAAAACAAAAAATAGCCACAAGATGCTAAACTTTTTTCTATGATGATGTGTAACGATAGATTTTCTATCAATGAAAATAAACCATTAAAAATAAATTAAATAATTTTTGCTATGAAACAGAAATTATTAATACTTCAAATATTTGTTATTTCTCACCGCTGGCGCTGCATTGTTAATCTCACTGCCACAGGTGTGTCAAAACATTCGGTTTGCAAAAAATGCCTTAATAAATTGTTGTGTATATATGACTTTCTTCAAAATGTTCTAGATATTGATGATTTTCTACAATATTATTGCATGCAATTCCATGAATATTTGGAAAGTTCGCGGTATTATTGTCCATGATCTTTAATAAGGGTCGTAGACGAAATTCCCCATCGTACACTTCTAAATATTTACACGTCCAGGCGTTATTATTTAACCAAATTTTTCTTAAATCGGGATGAAAAAATAAGAAGTAACCGATATCAAAAATTCCGACGTCGTTATCATTCAGGATAATTTCATTCAAATTACCCGACCGTCGAAAGCACTGTTGTGGAATAACGGTTAAACTATTGTGACTTAAGTCGACGACTTCCAAATTGATAAGACTGCTAAATACTCCGCAGTCGAGGTTTATTATCATGTTGTTTTGTAAATTTAGGATTTTTAAATTTTGCAAATTTTGGAAACATCCTTCTCGAAAATTACTTATAAAGTTGTGATTTAGATGCAATTCTCGTAAGTTACTTAAAGAATTTAGGTCTTCTGGAATTTTTCTAATTTTATTGCCACTAAGCCACAATTTTCTAAGATTTCTCAACGAGTTAAAAACCCCTACAGATATTTTTTTAATTTTGTTATGTTCTAAAAATAACTCTTCTATATCTACCAATGAACTTATTGCACCTGCCTTCATTTCTGAAATTTCATTATATGCAAGGGACAATTTTTTTAATTTAGTTAAAAAATTAATTTCTTCAGGAATTTCCGTTATTTTATTATGGAGAAGCTCCAATCTCCGAAGGTTTCTCAGCGGGTTAAGAGCTCCTGCAGATATTTGTTTTATGTTGTTACTTTCTAAATGTAACTCTTCCAGATCTGACAATGAGCTTATTGCACCTGGCTTTATTTCGGAAATTTTATTATCATTAAAGGACAATACTTTTAGTTTAGTTAAGGAGTTAATATCTTCTGGAATTTCCGTTAATCTATTTTGGTAAAGCATCAACGTCCTAAGATTTCTCAGTGAGTTGAAAACTCCTACAGATATTTTTTTAATTTTGTTATTATCGAAATGTAACTCTTCTATATCTGCTAATGAACTTATTGCACCTGCCTTTATTTCTGAAATTTCATTATATGCAAGGGACAATTTTTTTAATTTAGTTAAAAAATTAATATCTTCAGGAATTTCCGTTAGTTTATTATGAAGAAGCTCCAATCTCCGAAGGTTTCTCAGCGGGTTAAGAGCTCCTGCAGGTATTTGTTTTATGTTGTTACTTTCTAAACGTAACTCTTCCAGATCTGCTAATGAGCTTATTGCACCTGCCTTTATTTCTGAAATTTCATTATATGCAAGGGACAATTTTGTTAATTTAGTTAAAAAATTAATATCTTCAGGAATTTCCGTTATTTTATTATGGAGAAGCTCCAATCTCCGAAGGTTTCTCAGCGGGTTAAGAGCTCCTGCAGATATTTGTTTTATGTTGTTACTTTCTAAATGTAACTCTTCCAGATCTGACAATGAGCTTATTGCACCTGGCTTTATTTCGGAAATTTTATTATCATTAAAGGACAATACTTTTAGTTTAGTTAAGGAGTTAATATCTTCTGGAATTTCCGTTAATCTATTTTGGTAAAGCATCAACGTCCTAAGATTTCTCAGTGAGTTGAAAACTCCTACAGATATTTTTTTAATTTTGTTATTATCGAAATGTAACTCTTCTATATCTGCTAATGAACTTATTGCACCTGCCTTTATTTCTGAAATTTCATTATATGCAAGGGACAATTTTTTTAATTTAGTTAAAAAGTTAATATCTTCAGGAATTTCCGTTATTTTATTATGGAGAAGCTCCAATCTCCGAAGGTTTCTCAGCGGGTTAAGAGCTCCTGCAGGTATTTGATTTATGTTGTTACTTTCTAAACGTAACTCTTCCAGATCTGCTAATGAGCTTATTGCACCTGGCTTTATTTCCGAAATACTATTTTGATGAAGGCCTAATATTTTCAAGCTATCCAAACCACTGAATGCTTCTGGTTCTATGGTATGTACTTTATTGTTGTCTAACCAAAGATATTTTGCATTTTTAAAACCAATGAAGTTGCCACTATAGATTGTAGACAATTCGCAATTATTAAAATCGAGTTTTGCTATTTTTTCTTTGTCACCATTAATTTGAAGACGTTTCCCACGTTGTAGAACAATGTTGGTGTAGGTTTGGTCGTCTCCTTGTACTTCACATCCTTGATTATGTATTTTCTCGATGAGAATAATGAGTAGTGATACTGTTAGAATCCACTTCATTGTTGTTGGCGAATCCACTTAATCTGCCTGCAAAAAAAATCAAAATTAAAAATTCATTTACATAACTTCTTCCTATTCTTTGGTTTGAAAAGTTTTGTTGTCTGATCTCTGGCGTTGTAGAATGCCACAAAATAAAAATATGTGATAATTAAAATGATAGATTTTCTCATTGTCTTATTCTTTCTAACTGTGAATCTTGAATCTTCCTTTGTTGGTTTTTAGTACTTGATTTGTACTAAATCTTGACGTGTATCGTTGATCCGTCTCGAAGGACCAATGTGATTTTGGGGGTTAGATTCGGAGATGTTCCAATGAGTGCGGAGGCGTTGATGCTGTTTTTGCGTAGCGTTTTATTATTGCGCCAAGTTACAATAATAAGGGTTGGTTTGACTTATTCTAAGAGCCCTTGTGCCAGACTCAGCACAGGTTACGACAAGGTAGTCTTACTGTCACTCTTAAAAACAGTAATTTATTGAACATATCACAGCCTATATATACTGCAATGATATGCTTGACCTTGTTACTACTAGAAAACAATCCTTAAACTGTTTGCAATTCACGCAATTAAATTAAATTATCTATGAGACTCTTTTAACTTTCTCAGGGTCGTTATTTAGCTTGTAGAATAAGTTGTTTAAATTAATTTTAAATAGAAATAAACACACACAACGATATCAACTTCACTAAATAAGGTTTTATTTAATAAAGGAATTTCTAAATGTGGTTTCCGAAAAATCAAAACGAGTTTTACTAACTACTATAGTTTTTATTTGGTTAAATAGAACACTTAACTTAGCTTCCGTACAATTACTGTTGTGGTCCTTGACTTGATAACTATTGTATGATATACTCCTCCTCTGATTAGATTATTTCAAGAAAAACACGTCAATCGGCTCCAAATAACAATTACCATTTATTTATTCAAAATTGTTAATGTAATTTTGCAGTTTCTTCTTCTGTAGCCTCAAACACGTATTCGATTGCTTCACTGTCTTACTTTTGAATACTTTCAATATGATTCAAATTAATTTTATCCGCTTTGTTATAGATTTCATCTAACTAGTAAACACTATTTTCATTCAATGAAACTGGTTTTATTCAGGAGTTTAAAAAAATCCTGCCCCCTTGTTTTCCAGACGACTCGTAACCAATTAAAACAAATTCTCTTCTTTTTTATATCTTTTTTCTTCCTCCTTTGATCCCCATTTTTTAAACAAACACATCAGGAGTATCCTTTTATATGTTTTTGACTTTGACACTGACATCCAAACTGACATTAGTCGAGGCACAAATCAAGTAACTCTAAAACTTTTTTATAAACTAAACCTTTTTAACAATTCTAATTTAAATTATAATTACAAATAACATAAATAGTCTTCGTATCAATCTGTTGTGTTTTTCTTTTCTTTCAGTACCATACGAAAAATAACAATTATTAGAATTTATAACAGGAATTCTAGCAAAAATACGCGACCCTGAGTTTATAAGTTAGAATATTAAAATATTACAAGTCTTCATAAATCTCCAAATGCAAATTGAACTGCAACAAACAATCCAAAAATTGTTCTCCATCAACCACAATACCCCAGTCAAATCAAACACCTCTAAATATCATAGCAATACATGTCTAAAATGATTATCTAGCACTAAAAATTAAAGTCCACAACTAAAGTTATTTGAAATATTGCAATTTAGCTTACGTAAAAGTTTAAATGTCCAACTTATTATTACACACACTTGCTACGTTAATAAAAGAATGCAATATGTATTAAAAACTGCAAGCTAAATATTATGAAATCTGACCTGTATTCAAGTAATACAAGTCGTTTATCTAATGATTAAAAATTGTACAATATTAAACTAGTAACTTATTAAAATATGTTTAAGAAACTTAAACATTCTGCCCGGGGCACGAAATGGTAGGTGATTGGTGCGTTCCTCCGGGAGTCGCGTATATCGGTTGTAATTCGAAACTTTCTTCTACGGTTGTCTGCTGATTCCTTGGTTGCCTGTCCTTGACCCACTTCTTATATGTCACATAGCCAAGAATGAATGCTGATGTGACAAGGACGGAGATAAAACTTAAATGAGTGTGGAATGCGTATGTATTGCATTCCAGTGGTTTGTTGACAGCTTCTTCGTTTTCGGTGGATGTCCCATTCTAGAATGGTTGTTGTACTGTTCCCATCCTCGGGATTTACGTTTACATCCAGTTTGATTGGATCTCCGTGGTGGATGTGGAAAGATGGTCGGCGATGGTAGTGGATGTAGACTCATCGGTGGATATATCTCGGAGATGGCTTCTGCAAAAATGGCGTAAATATCTTCGCTTGAGTTGGTTCTCTGGATGGGCACTATGCTGCAGACCGTGTCGTCGGCTTCCGATGATCCTTGAGGTGTTATCCTGCCTTGCGTATTTTCCAGTTGTAACCATTTTGAACCGTTTAACCATAAAGGATGGTTTTGTAGTTTGGAAGGATTTATTCCTCTGGATACCAGATCGGCTGGATTTTCTTCGGCTTCTTTTTGGGATTCTGCTCCTGTTATTACGTCGTCGTCGCGGAACCTGTCGTCGGCTTCCGGTGTGTTACCAAATAGATTCGCGAGCCTTACCCTGATAGCTCGAGGATCCCCTGGTACTAGCTTCGTGGTAACCCCTTCGTATATTGGATTGGTTGCCACTGGTATAAGATGGTATGTTTCTTCTTCCATGAATTTCTCTTTCTCGATTTCTAGCTGCTTGTTGGTGTCAAATTTTCTTTCCATCTGAAGCACACTGGCTACGGCTGTTCTCTCGAATTCTCCCAACTGTCCTTCCTTGTCTTCCTCGAATGGAATTTGGACGTTGTAGATTCCGTCTTGGTTTCTGGTGTCGGTGTTGTCATAATGTAGTTCGCATTGTTGATACGATTCAGAAACTATGTTTTCTCCTTGTAATTCTTCCATTTTCCAAATTAGCTGATTGATGAATTTAGCACTTTGCAGATGTGCTATTTCGTATAGGTCGTCTGTAAAGTATTTCGCTGTGAAGTCCTTTTCGTAGAGTAAGATTTCTTCGTGAAGAGTTGTAATGTTATTCCACTGGGTCGTTTAAATGTCCAACTTATTATTACACACACTTGCTACGTTAATAAAAGAATGCAATATGTATTAAAAACTGCAAGCTAAATATTATGAAATCTGACCTGTATTCAAGTAATACAAGTCGTTTATCTAATGATTAAAAATTGTACAATATTAAACTAGTAATTTATTAAAATATGTTTAAGAAACTTAAACACTAACCTTTAATTTTTAATTTGGTTGCATTCAGAAACATTAAGAATTATAATAGTACAGATTCCGTTGTTTCAACATTTTAAAAAGCACGTCCATATTAAGGTCCAGGCGAAATACCTGTATTTGGGGTACAGGTCGTGACGATATACATTTGGGAACTCGTTTCGTCTCTTCCCGTCTTGTCTCGTCTTGGGCCACTCTTATCTTGACTTTCAAGACGAATCGTACAGAGACGTACATGTTAATTTTTTTTACTTTCCTATACTTTCAGTATAGGGAAGTATTGATTTTATGCAAAATTTCAAAGTTAAGATTTTAACGGAAATAGTCGGGGGGGGGGGCATGGACCCCAAAAAAGTAATTTAAAAAAAAATGTCTGTCTGTGGGTGGGTGGGTGGGTGGGTGTGTTACGCTCCATATCTCCGGAACGACTGGACCGATTTTGATGTGCTTTGGAATGAGGGGCTATATCAAAAATTCACCGACAAAATAAGCTTTAAAAAAAAACCGAAACCGGAAGCGGAAGTTAGACATGTTTTTTTGTTAGCATTTTTTTCAGAAACTGAATTTTGGAAATTTCAATAGTGGAGATTAAAGAAGGCCTTAGGACAAATCAAACGATTTTTTACCGAACTCACTAGCTTTAAAATGGCGGCCGCTACGAATTTTTGAACATTTCGACTTTAACGCCCATTTACTCAAAAACCAGTTATCTGATTGGAATCAACTACATCTTGTTTGGTAGCCCTTCAAGGGTACTATAATATGAAATATAATTAATTTTGAAAATATAAAAACGATCGCAATGACATCACTCCAAAATTTTGATATTTTTCAAAAAAATATTTCTCAAAAACTGCCCACACGTTTTTGTTTAAACTTTTTAAGCTGATAGAGCTGGGAATTGTCAAGGATGCATGCGCATTATGATCCTTGTTTTAATAACATCAACCTTAACATGGCGCAGTCGCTTCATCTAATATTTGAGTAATAAAATCTCGTAAATAAATAAAATTAATAAAAGCGTTAGTAGTTCTACGCATTAAATTAAAATAAAATTGTCATTTTACAATACGATTGTAAAAATAAAGTTAGATAAAGTTAAACTTAAAGATGGCGAAAGAGATCGTGAATACTAGTGTAAAATTGCCAAGTGAAATGCTGTTCAACGGTAATTTAGCTAATAATTATGCATTTTTTAAACAAAAATTCGAGATATATTTAACTGCATCTAAGCAATCGCAGAGTGAAGATTCTTATAAAGCAGCTCTCTTTCTTAATTTAATAGGAGATAAAGCTCTAACAATCTATAATAATTTTATATTTGAATCAGCAACTAAAAAGGAGAGTTATAAAGAAATAGTGAAAAAGTTCGACGAATATTTTATTCCCGACAAAAATGTTACCTATGAAAGACACATGTTCTTTTTGCGTGATAAGAAAGAAGGTGAAACAATCGACGAATATGTAAACGATCTGCGACGTTTAAGTTTTACTTGTGAATTCGGTAGTTTAACGGACAGTTTAATAAAAGACCGTTTAGTGCTGGGAATTAATGATAAAGGCCTTAAAGACCGTCTTCTTCGTACTAAAGAGTTAGACTTAAAATCAGCCATAGCTTCGTGTCGTGCTTCTGAACAAGCAGAAAAGCAACTCGAACAAATTTGCAATAGTTCATCTTCGCTGGAAATAGACCATTTGCAAGGAAAAAGTCCAACCATGTGAAAAATCGAAAGCCGCCCGGTACCCGCCATTTTGATCAAAGTCGTCAAGGTCCAAGTTCATGGAGCAGTTCACCAAGTCAATATCGACAAGTCAACGCATGTGCAAGTGCAACACGTCACTATGCACCATCGACGTCACAGCGTCGTCGCGGTGACATCGCGCACCCATGGACATCGAAACAGCGCACCAATTGCTCAAGATGTGGAACGTCACTCCCGTTTACTGCAAGATGCCCAGCTAAAGGTGCTAAATGTAAAAAGTGCGGTAAGTTTAACCACTTCACAAAAATGTGTCGATCGTCGCAGGTAAATACAGTGGAAGTTGAAGATGATGACGATAATCCACAAAATGTTTTGTTAAATGATCCAAATGAATACTTTTTAGGTAGCTTAGAAATAAACTGCGTAAATGAGTTAAATGAATGGACTCAGCCCTTACTTTTAAATAATACTTTGGAATTAAATTTCAAGTTAGATACTGGGGCACAAATAAATGTGTTACCTTATAAAGAGTATGTAAAATTAAATTTACCTATTGAAGTTAATAAAAATAGTAGAACAATCATACCTACCTATGGTAATGAAATTTTAAATGTTTATGGCATTTGCTATATATTTTGTAAACATAATGATGTTTTAAGAAATGTAAAATTTCATGTAATGAAAACAAATAAGAGTCCAATATTAGGATTAGTTGAAATAATTAATTTAAATTTGTTACAAAGATATTTAGATAAGATAAATGAAATAACAAATAATGATAACATTTTTGTTAAATATAAAGAATTATTCACAGGTGTAGGATGTTTAAAAGGAATGTATCACATTGAAGTAGACCCAAACATAAAACCAGTTATACATACTCCCATACTTTGCATTCGCAATTAAAAAATAAATTATATGAATTAGAAAAGAACCAAATTATAGAAAGGGTCACTGGTCCGAGTGATTGGGTCAACTCTATGGTTATTGTTCGTAAAAGTAATAACGATTTACGAATTTGCATTGATCCAAAAGATTTGAACAAAGCCATAAAAGGAGAACATTTTCATATACCATCCTTGGATGAAATCACTTACAAATTGCAAGGAGCAAACTATTTTAGTGTTTTAGATTGTAGTAATGGATTTTGGCATGTAAAATTGGACAATGCAAGTCGAAATTATGTACTTTTAATACTCCTTTTGGAAGGTATTGTTTCAAACGATTGCCATATGGTATACCCTCAGCTTCACAGGTATTCCAAGAAAAAATTCGACTCAGTAATAGGGGTAGGTAGATGTCTATATAGACGACATAATTGTGTTCGGGGGAGATTTAAAGGAACACAATGAAAGATTACACAATGTTTTAGAAATTTGTAAGAAAAATAATTTAAAATTAAACAAAAATAAGTGTAGAATTGGAATTAAAGGGATAAAATACTTAGGTCACGTTCTAACAGAAAATGGTATCAAACCTGACGAAGAAAAACTTAAGGCAATTAAATTATATAAAATTCCTGAAAGCAAGAAAGATGTAGAAATTTTTTTAGGCATGATAACATATCTTTCAAAATTTATACCGAACATGTCTGAAATTTCACAACCCTTGCGTATCTTACTTAAAAAAGACACTGATTTTCAATGGAATGATGAACAACAAAAATCTTTTAACACATTAAAACAAAAATTAAGTAGCAAACCAGTATTGTCTTATTTTTCTAACAGGGAACAAGTAGTAATTTCTTGTGATGCATCGTCTACAGGTTTAGGAGCTTGTTTAAGGCAAAATGGACACCCAGTCGCTTATGCATCAAGATCTTTAAGTAACAGCCAAATTTCATATGCTCAAATTGAAAAGGAAATGCTTAGCATTGTTTTTTCATGTACTAAGTTTCATCAATATATTTTTGGCAGAACTGTAATAATTGAAACCGATCATAAGCCACTGATATCTATTTTTTCCAAGCCACTAAGTAATGCACCCCCCAGGTTGCAGAGAATGTTACTTAAAATACAACAGTATTCTATTATACTTAAGTATAAACCAGGCATCGAGTTAAAAATTGCCGATGCGCTTTCTCGATCTTACATAATAGAAAATGATGATTTCTTCAAGGAAACAGAAAATCAAATTTGTCTTTTAACCGAAAACTTGCCAATTTCAGATTATAAATTAACTTTGATAAAAAAAATGCATTGAACAAGATAACAACTTGAAACTTTTAATAAAAACCATTAAAAAGGGTTTTCCCGAAAACAAAAACAATTTAGAAGAGTCATTGAAATTATATTGGCCTTATAGAGAAGAACTTCATCATTGTGATGGACTCATATTCAAAGCTAATAGGCTATTTATTCCAACACCGCTAAGACAAGATATTTTAAATAGGTTGCATGTAGGTCACCTTGGAAAAGAAAAAATGAAAATTAAAGCCCGCGAACTAGTTTTTTGGCCAGGTCTTACTACAAGTATTGAAAATCTTTGTGAAACTTGTGAATCTTGCAACATTTATAAAAAACAGAATGTCAAAGAACCTTTAGATAATCATTACATACCGTATCAACCGTGGATCAAAGTAGGCATTGATTTATTTTATTACAAATATAACAATTATTTAATTGTGACAGATTATTTTTCTAAATTTATTGAAATATCTTTTTTGGGTTTAGATACAACAGCAAACAATGTAATTTTAAAGCTAAAAGAAATCTTTTCGAGACAGGGAATTCCGAAAGAATTGTGTAGTGATGGTGGACCACAGTTTTCTGCACATGAATTTAAATTATTTAGTAAACAATGGAGTTTTCAGCATACCATATCTAGTCCACATTATGCAAGGTCTAATGGGATGATAGAACGCGCAGTCCAAACTGTAAAAAACGCTTTAAAAAAATCAGATCATGAAGGGTCTGATCCATATTTAGCTATGTTAGAATTGCGTAATACTCCTTTAAATACTGAAGTAGGTAGTCCTCCACAACTATTAAACAGCAGACGTATGAGAGGTGTCTTACCAGTAGTTGATAAGTTTTTGAGGCCAAAGGTTGTAAATCAAAGAACAGTAAAATCAAATTTTGAACAACGTCAGAAAATTTCTAAAATGTATTATGATAGGGGAAGCAAGACATTGCCTAATTAAAAAATTAATCAGCATGTGTTTGTTAAAGATTTAATTACAAAAAATTGGGTTCCAGGAATAATTGTAAATACTTTGGATAACAGGTCGTACAATGTAAGAATTTTAAGTACAAATAAAATTCTAAGACGAAACGGAAGTTTCCTGAGACCATCAAAAAACAAATTTATTGATACTAATAAACATTACAATAAGTATTACAATAATTATGAGGTATACGAAAAATACGAAAATGTTCCAAGTGAAATAACCGAAAAACTTGAAAGTAATGTCAGTCGTTACAGACGGGTAATAAAAAAGCCTGAAGCTATACAGGTCACTGATTTCAATGCAAAATCATACTATAATTAATTTGGTGGAACATTCTCAGATTTTTTACTTCTTTTCATTAAGGTGTGAAGATTAGTTAAGAAAGCATGTAAGCATGTATATACACTGTGTCCATAAAGTAACCCCCCCCCCAACTAACTTTTGAACGACGAATATCTGAAATCGAAAGTATACAGAACACGTCCAGAAACAATTGAAGAACTGGAACAACGCAGAAGTTTGCAGAATTATCACTCCAGAAACTTATGAAAATGTAAGGCAGGAATTTCATAACCGACTTTTTATGAGCCAAGAAGTGAATGGTAAGCATTTCGAACACTTAATTTAATTAATTTAAGCTTTAATTCTTAGTTTTTTTAAATAAACTTCTTAATCGTCAAACATTGTCATTTTGTTATGGCTGAATATTTTTCTTTGAAACTCCAGGATCAGACGCAGAATTAAAAGACCTTTCAAATGAGGTGTCGCTCGACCCCCCTTTCTATTTAAAATAAAATTCAAAATGGCGCCCAGTCGCCATTTTGGATGATACAAAATTTTAATATGGTCTGAAAAATAGTATTTAATTTCCCATTACAGCACACCAAATTTTGTAGAAAAATATCAAGTCGTTCAAAAGTTAGTTTGGGGGGGGGGGGGTTACTTTATGGACACAGTGTATACATATTTGTGATAATTGTATGTGATTTTTGTGATATACTTATAATTGTTGTTGTATACTACGTATTAATATTAATATTTGTTACCATGTTTTTAAAGTTATTTAATATTGTTATTGTTGCACCATTTTGTATTTATTATTTGTTATTCTCAAAGAAAAAAAAAAGGAGATGTCAAGGATGCATGCGCATTATGCTCCTTGACTGCACTTTGAATAAACGAGTCTCTCCTAAAATGTCGTTTTAATAACATCAACCTTAACAGGAATCTTCTACAATTTGTTTTTTTGCGCATTGCTATAACTTCACTGTGAAGCCCTCTATGATTTTTTGAAAATTGAAAATTGGTACCCTTTTATTTATTTAACTGGGGGCAATAAAATGTTTCTGTTAATGTGAAATAGCTCACCATTGATAGCAAAATCCGAATATAATAATATTTTTTTGATAATTTCATATTTAGGGGGGCTACTGTTCCCCCTCCCCCCAAATTTATCGATAAAAAATTAAAATTTGGTTTTTTGTTGTGTTTGCTCTAGGAGAATCTTTTTACAAAAAATCAAAAAATCGAATTTTTTGCCCCTTAATAATCTTTTTGTCCTTAGAAGAATTTCACATACTTTCTACAGCAGTTGTATTCTTGTACTAGTCGTTTAATGTTCAGTGTAGGCTAACTTTTTTATTTTAATAGATAGACTCGCAAACCCAAGAGCAAAGTTGTAGGGCAAATTCTTCTCGATTGTATTTAAGAAAAAAACTTGAGTTTCCAATTTTAATATGGCGGCCACGGTAACAAATAACTTTTTTTTTAATGGGAACGTGGCATTTTGGCTTTAAAATCAGAAAGGTTTTGAAATTGTAAATACAAATTAATAAGAGTAATTTCTTGCTAAAAATAATACTTGTCGAGTTATTAATATATTTTCAAATATCAATTTCCGCGCTTCCGTTGATTCAGTCGGAATATTTTAGCCAACCTTATGCTTGCAGAGCGCAGCGGTCGGTCTTTCTTCAACCGCTTCAAGATGTTACAACTTATAAGAACTATTTACTTTAACTAGTCGTGTCTAGACTCTAGACAGGTGTATATCGAAAGTGTTGGAAAATATAAAACAATGTATTTAAATGTATAGGAAAGTCCAGGCGAAGTGTTTCGCTCATTTTTTTTGAGGTTATTAGTAGGGAAAAGTAGAGAGTTTTAAGCCGCACAAGGTCAGAAAATGACGATTGGTTTTAATTACTTTGACCGAAGGTCAGTAAGTTGTTTGAGAAACCACTTTATTGAATATAATTAATTTGTGTGTAAAAATCTCTTTTGAGACAAGGTTAGAGGAACGAAAACATGATAAAGGCAAAAAAGTTTAAACAACACATTTATTAGCAGCAATGCAGTCTAATTAATGCAAATACAAATTTATACAGAATATAGACAACAAATTCTGTTATAGATATTGAGGGAAATGTATAAGAAATACCAATTTTTACAGAATTTACACATACACTTACAACAAATAATATTCTTTAAGAATATGAATAATAATATAATAAATAACAAAATATGCTTAAGCAATACAAATTATTATGACTAGAGTAATGTTAGAGATAATGAAAAATCGCAGCTATTTGGAGTCTTTGTACCTAATAGTGAGTTTTTGCCAGTTAGTATTCGCTATTTGCGTAAGAAACGAAAACTTTATTTTAAATGTTAATACGTCTGTTTGTGTAAAGTGCTTTAGGGATATATTAAATTAGAGAAAACTTGTGGAATATATTACTCCCATTAATAATCTAAAATGAAATTGGAGCTATCTTGCTTAGTTTCTGAAAGAACTGGAAAAAACTGAAATTTTGGGTTTTTTGTTTTCGGCTATAACTCATTTGTCATTTATATTACGTATTTTTAGTTAACGCATTATTAGGACACTGTTTCATGCTGAATCTAAATTTTTAATCAGATTTGGTATAACTGTTACCATTACTCATTTTTGACTGTGAACTTTTTCTTTTCTTATGGATTTAACTTATTCAGAAAAGTTTCTGACGAGCAGAGGACTCGAACCTACTGCCGTTGGGAGTCTAGTTTCAAAGCCTGGGACTTTAACCACTACAACACCCACTGGTCAGTTTTTCTGATTTTCTGATTCTGATTTCAACGATGTGTCACACTTTGCATTGTGTTTAAGTTTTGAGCATTTTGTTACAGAAAACAGAAATTTCATAAGAGTGCCATGGAAAGACCACGTCATTTAATTGATGGAAGTAAAACAAAACACTGCTTTTATTTACTTTGGCTCTTTAGGTACACGAAAATTTCAACAAACTTTGTTTTGAGCGAGTTAAATAAGCCGTGGACTTAGTTAACAAAAATATATTTATTTTACAACACTACATTCAATATGTTGGAGTACATATAAATTAAATTAGCTTATTAGCATCGAAACATGCGGCTTGAATAATAATATAAGACTAAAGACTAAAACAGAATTCACATGATTATATCTATTTGTTATCTAGCTTCAACGGAAGCGGTGTAATACTATCCTACGAGAACTGCACAGATAAGCACTAGCTAAATACATAACTCCTCCCGTGAAAGATATTTCAATAATTTCAGAAGGAAAATTATTTAAATTTTAGATGTAACTAATTCAATAGGTGCATCTATGTTTTTTGAATAAATGTATTTTACAAATCTTTCTTTAAGGGAGTTACGTTTACAAACGACAAATAATATAAAGCTTAAAATTAATAAAACAATCATAACAACGATTACGATTGAAATAATAGAAGTGGGGTGGTAATCTGTACCACTAGCAGAGTCAAGTTTATCTTGCTGTTTATTGACCTGGATTTGGTCAGCAATTAGCTTTTGTGTGTTTATGGGTACTAGGTCTATTCTCGAAATATTAATATGAGCAATATGATCAGTATTTAATTGATCGATATTGGGTATTTTTAAATTAGTTAATTTTGTAGACGTAGTTTTAATATGAAATAATAGGGTATTGTGATTTACAATCGCATTGCAATCTGGTGTTAAATGTAAGAGTTGAGAAGCAATTGGATCTTTTCTATAAATTTGGTTGGGGCATTTAATATCTAAAGTACCTTTTGAGGGTGTGGTTATTAACCAAGTAGAGGTATCGATCTGAGATATCTTGATATCGGTTAGATCAAATAAATAAGGTTTGCAAGTTTGATTATTGTTGAAAGATAACAATTGTGTTTCGCACAACTTATTATTGGGAATTTTAAAATGGTTGTTTTGATAACAGAAATAAGTATTTAGGGTGACTAATTTACAGAAATTAATATCTATGGGTATACTTTCATTAATACTAAATAGTAGGGTATTTTAAGCTGGTATGATCATTCTATATTGATTTATACTAATAAATATAGGAAATGGGATTAATTGTGTTAACTGATATTGGTTGTTTTTGAATCTGAAACAGCCATAATTTCATTAGCGTGTCTCTCAAATGTTTTATTTGTTTCAGGGTGTTGTACTAAATATTTATCATGATCTAAAACTTTTATAATTTTAAAGGGGCCTTTGAATTTAGGTGTTTTCTTATTTCGTCTATCATTGGTAATAAAAACTTTTTGATCGATTTTGAATTTGATTGTTTTCTTATCCGAATTAATTTTGATATTTCTCCGCTCTTTAGCTTCAATTTGTTTGTTCTGTAATTCTTTATAGAATTGTGTCATTCTAGTTCTATGATCGTTTGTGTAGATGTCATAAAATCTATCATTACATAAGTCGTAGGGATTTAGTCCGTCCGTGTGTCCAAAAAGTATTTCATAAGGGGTAAATTTTAAATTAGAATGTATGGTGTTGTTATAGGCCAATATACAATAGTTCATTCTTTCATTCTCTGGGGGTTTTTCAAGTAAGCGATAATGTTCTATTAATGTCGAGTGTGCTCGTTCAATGAGAGAGTTCGATTGATGATGAAAAGGGGTAGTAAAATGAGAATTAATTTTATGTAATTTTAAAAAGTTTTTAAAAGCGTTTGTGTCAAACTCATGGTCTGCAACAATAGTTTTTGGTACAGCATAACTTGCCATAAATGTAAATAAGGCATTTGTGATGTCAATGCTATTATTTGATTTTAAAGAATACGCCTGGGCAAATTTGCTAAAGGCGTCTATGATTGTTAGATATTTTATGTTGTTAATTTGGAAAATATCTAAATGAATACATTCGAAAGGTCGATTGTAAGTGTGGGTTAATTGAAGAGGTAATTTGTTTGGTTTTCTATTGTATTTTTGTAATTTGCACGTATCGCAATTGTTAATAAAGTTCGTTATTTCTGTATCGATATTTTTCCAGTAATACATTCTCTTGAGGTGTTCTATTGTTTCTGCAATTCCTCTATGATTATTTTTGCCTAAATGATAATCTTGTATATATTGTAATCGGTCATCAGGGTTAGTTACGTAGGTGACTTGTCTTAAACACTTGTGAAATTTAGGTGTGTTTTCATTTGTAATTTCAAGAATAAATTTCGAAAATTGTTCAAATATACTCTCATTTTGAAAAATACAATAGTAATGAGATTTTGGTTCGCAGAAATGAAGAAGTAAGGTAGTAAAAATTTCAGTTTTATTTTGAGGAGTTACAAATACAGAATAATGGGTAAATCCATCAAATTTGGAAATTCTTATTTTTTTTGGTAATGTGGCGTTTAGGAATTCTATTTGATTTTTATGGTACTGTAACGGTTTTTCCGATATGTCCATTACGGGTGTAGAAGATTGTTGAGTGTGCACAGTATTGACAAGCGATTCATTGTCGTTGGGATTTGTATTATTTAAGTCATCGTCAGATAAAATTTTGTCATTATCGGGTGTAATTGGAGGTACTGGTTGTAATTTGATATTTTGGAGTATTTTGGGTTTTTCTTTAATAGGCGGTGGAACAAAGGTGGGTATGGTGAATTCCTCCAAATCAGGGGTGTAAGGTCTTTGGGGTATTATGCTAACTTGGTCGAAATCAGGTTCAGGGGTATCTAATCGATCTATTGATGTGGGGTGAATTTGTATGCGCGAAAGGGCGTCTGCTACTTTGTTTAATTTACCAGGTAAATACTGAATCGAAAATGTGTATTCTTCGAGCTTAGTGGCCCATCTTGTTAATTTAGAATTTGGTTCTTTAATGTTTTTCAACCATATAAGTGGTCGATGATCTGTGTATATTACAAATTGTACGCCATATAAGTATGGTCGGAAATGTTTACAAGCCCAAACAATTGCAAGCAATTCGCGTTCAATTGTAGGGTAGTTGATTTCTGATTGGTTTAAAGTACGTGATGCGTAACTAATGGGTCTACCGTTTTGAGAAAGCACGGCACCTATAGCATATTTACTCGCATCCGTCGTTAATTCAAAGGTTTTTTCAAAGTCAGGGTAAATTAGGACAGGGTCGTTAACTAATATGGTTTTTAAATAATTAAAATTTTGGATAAACGATTGGTCATGGGTAATTTTGCTGTCTTTCTTTAAACATTGGGTTAAGAATTTGGTAATTTTGGCATAATCCTTAATAAACTTTCTGTAGTAACCAAACATTCCAAGGAAAGATTTTATTTCCGTTCGGGTCTTAGGTAGAGGAAATTTATTAATGACTTCAATTTTGTCAGGGTTGGGTTTGATTCCGTTTTTAGTTAAAATGTGACCTAAATAAGCTATGGAAGTCTTAAGAAATTCTGATTTATCTAATTGTACTTTTAGATTGTATTTTCTGCATCTTTCAAATACATTGCGTAACTTTACTAGGTGTTCCTGTAAAGATTTAGAGTATATGATAATATCATCTAAATAAACCATGCATTGGCTGGGTGTTAGGCCAATCAATGATTGATTTATCAATCTTTGAAAAGAGGCGGGGGCATTTTTCAGGCCGAAAGGCATCCTTTTGAACTGAAAATGACCCTCTTCAGTTGAAAAGGCCGTCTTTTCTCTATCGTTTTTTTCTATCTCAATCTGATGAAACCCAGAGGCTAAATCGAGAGTTGAGAAATATTCGGCTTTTCCCAAGTTATCCAATACCTGCTCTATAAGCGGCAAGGGATACTTGTCTTCTACCGTGTTTTCGTTGAGCTTCCGGTAGTCAATAACTATACGCCATTTTTGTTTTCCCGAATTGTCCATTTTTTTTGGAACAATCCAAATGGGGGCATTGTATGGGGATTCTGAATGTTCAATGATGTTTTCCGATAACATCTTCGTGATTTGTTGTTTTACCTCATTTCTGTGTACATGAGGGTACCTATAATTTTTAGTATATATTGGAATGTCATTTTTCGTGCGTATATAATGTTTGGTTAAGTTGGTAAAGGTTAAGGGTAGTTCCGGTGAATGAAAAATGTCTCGAAAGTCATAACATAGTTCTTTAAGCTTATGAGCTTCTTCTTGATTTAAATGATCGACTTTAATATTTTTTAAATTTTCTATCAAAATTTTATTTTTACATTGGGGATTTAAATTTATATTATTAATCTCAATATTTTTTATGTCGTAATCTTCTAATAATAAAGGATTGTAAATTCTAAAATTTTGAATTTGATTCGACGCATTAATAAGAGTTGTACAAAAATAGTTATTATGTACTTTAACTAAAGCACGTGGTGTCATACAATATTTATTGAATTTAATTTGATTGCAAATTTTTGTACCGTTACTATTAGTGGTAGGTAATCGAATTTTAATTTCTGATCTCGGGGGAATCGAAATGCGTTTTATAGGCTCTAAATTTTGACAAATTTTGGAAAAATTGCATTCATTACGTTTTTGTTGTTCTTGACGTGTTTTTGAATTATTATAGTAAAATGGAACGATAGTAGTGTCTGTTTGCACATGCATCCAGCGAAAATCTATTTGTGCAGGCAAATCGTATAATAGGTCCGAACCAATAAGGCCTACATACTCTTCATGGAAGTCGAATACATAGCACTTATGGTTGCCTTCTTCATGAAATAAAGATTTGATAGGTATATTAGCAACTTTATTATGGTGTGTTACACCGTGTGACGTTACAATTTGAAAATTTTGAGTTTGAACTGAATTTGGAAAATGTTTATCAATAAAATTGGGTGAAATTATTGTTCTAGTACTGCCAGTGTCAAGTAATAACTTGTCACCTGTGGATGGTATGACTATATAGGGTAGATTTGATTTTAGAGTGTTTAAATTAAATGTTTCAATTGGATTTTCCGAGGCTAGTTGTGAAAATTTACGTCATCATTTTCGTCATCGTTTTCCGGTTCTATGTCATCGGGTCCGTCGTATGACTCGTAGTTATGGTCTTCGTAAGAGAACTCGGGCTCCTGGTTGTTGGGAAAATTATCAGGGTTTACTTCGTCGTATCCTGAGTTATGATTAAATAATTCTTCAGAATGAAAATTTCTAGGTTGGTTTGATTGTCCGAAATAACGTGTGTTTTGATAATTCGTTTTTTTTGGATGATTGGGATTTATAGACTGCATTGTAGGGGGTCGTTTGTTTACACTACCCGTTTGCATTGGTTCACCAGGGTTATAATTTTTATAACCACGCTGTGGTGCAAACACATTTTGATTTTGATTGCCAAAAGGTTTTTGATTAGGTCTTTGATTGGGAAATTGAGAAGGTGGGTTATTAGGGTTCAATCTCATAGTTGGATTTTGATTTCGAACAAAGTTATTGTTAGGAAAGAAATTCGGTCCAGGTTTAGGTTGATTTTGAAAAGATTTATTGAAATTAGGGGCAAAATTATTGTATCGAGGTGTATATAAGTTTTGCGAATTCGAATTGTATCTTGGATCAACGTTAGTCGAATTTCGTTTTTGGTTTGAAATATTAAAATCAGATTTACTTGAATTTTGAGAATATCTTATATCGATCTCATCACGGACAATACTAATTGCGTTTTCTAAGGTAGCAGGGTTTCTGCTTCTAAGTAAAGATCCAAAAGGTTCGTTTAAACCACTAAGATATGCTCTTAATGCTAAACTTTTTACGTTAAATAATTTGTATTGTTTAATAACTTCAGGTTCAGCTCCAAGTGATATTTTTGAATTAAATGTTGCCAAAAGAGTTCTAATTCGATTGTAAAATTCTACAGGGCTTTCCTTTGAATTTTGTCTTGTTTTAGCCAAATCAATAGTTAAATTTAATTCTGACCGTTGGTCACCAAAGTTGTTTATGAGGGTTGTTTTTAATTCTATCCAATTATTAAAATCGTAA
Organism: Ctenicera cuprea; assembly: GCA_958336395.1. NCBI lineage: Eukaryota > Metazoa > Arthropoda > Insecta > Coleoptera > Elateridae > Ctenicera > Ctenicera cuprea. The sequence continues at coordinate 779,155 of OY284493.1, forward strand.
CCTGTAATTACTTCGAGTGCGTTACCTTTTAATTTATTTCGCACGGACGAAAGTAATAACTTGTTAATATAAGCATCTGGTTGTGTTGGGACTAAAAACTGATCTAAAATAACTTCAACTGATTTAATGAATTCTGATAATGTGCTAGGATTACCGTCGTATGTGGGTATTTCGGTAATCATGGACATATGAAATCCAGGTGGAAATATGTTAGCCATTTCTAATTGATTATTAATTTCTGGAATTTGATTTTCAGGTTCTACGGGTAAATTTCGCTCGTTTAATAAAAGAATCGGTGGTCTTAGTATATTTTGTCTGTTAATCATATGTTATTTCACTTTCACAATTATTATTAATTAATATTTTAGTTTTATGTTAGTAAACAGTCCTAAACAGGGTTCCTACACATAGATATTGAGTAATAAAGCTTCTTATAAAACCTAATGGTTTCGCTTTATATCTCGCTTACCAATATCTACTTGAACTTAAAATTAACTTGATTCCTACACATAGATATTGAGTAATAAAGCTTCTTATAAAACCTAAGGGTTTCGCTTTATATCTCGCTTACCAATATCTACTTGAACTTAGAATTAACTTAAAATTATATTATTGGGTTTATATTTGTTTAAATAAACTTTTCACTTTAATAAAAAAAAAAAATTATCTTACTTCATCCTTAATTATTTGGATCGAAAGTATAGGTGTCCAGAACTTCTGTAGATTGGTTGCTGGGGCGATCTCGATGATCAGATAGTCTGCAATAGACCAAATTGTCTCCAATAGACTGGGTTGTCGGGAACCAGCGATGCTTTACCTGTGGCGATGTGAGTCCTAGGGTTCAGCTGTGTTGGTTACCAGACGATGTGTTCGTAGAAGTTACTCGATGTTTGGAATGCTTCAGGAACGATTTGTGGTACAAATTTTTAAAAGAACTGAGTTAAATGTTGAAACATACAAAAGGAACAAAAAATGTTGTAATGTCCTTTTGCTCAGCATCCGTTAGCGACTGCGCCAGTTAAATAAGCCGTGGACTTAGTTAACAATAAATATATTTATTTTACAACACTACATTCAATATGTTGGAGTACATATAAATTAAATTAGCTTATTAGCATCGAAACATGCGGCTTGAATAATAATATAAGACTAAAGACTAAAACAGAATTCACATGATTATATCTATTTGTTATCTAGCTTCAACGGAAGCGGTGTAATACTATCCTACGAGAACTGCACAGATAAGCACTAGCTAAATACATAACTAGCGTAGGCAGCAGGTTATGTTATTTTTTATAAAAACAAATGAATGAGAAATTTTCTAACATAAACAATTTACTGAAAATTCAACTTGCAATTTTTATGTTTGCAACTGACATAACAAATTTGAATAACAGGTTAAATAAACACAACAGATAACACTGGAACTGCACTAATTCAAACAGTTATTAAATAAATGTTCAAAACATTTGACACCTTTGTAAAGCATGCTCAGAAGCTCGTCTAAAATAAACTCTCTAATCTGTGTAACCGTGTCATTCGTTTGTGATTGTTAATAATAACTTTATCTGCTGCCTACGCTCAAATCAAAGTTTCCTGAAACTTTCGCGTACCTAATGTATCTAAAGACCAAAGTAAGTCAAAGCAGTGCAGTGTTTTGTTTTACTTCCATCAGTTCATGGCCTACTAGATTTTTTCAAAATAAATGAAATTACGTGGTTTTTCCATGGCACTCTTATGAAACTTTTATTTTTTTGTAATAAAATGCTCAAAACTTAAACAAAATGCAAAGTGTGACACATCGTTGAAATCAGAATTAAAAACTCTATTCAAATATAAAAAAATTTAAAATGGCGACCATAAGAAAAAAAAGTTGACAGTCGAAAATGAGCAATGGTATTAGTTATACCAAATCTGATTAAAAATTTAGATTCTTCAGCATGAAAAAGTGTCTTAATAATGCGTAAACTAGAAATATGTAACATAAATAATAAATGTGTTATAGCCGAAAATAAAAAATTCAAAATTTCAGTTTTTTTTAGTTTATTCAGAAACTAAGCAAGATAGCTCCAATTTCTTTTCAGATTATTAATGGGCATAAAATTCCACAACTTTTCCCTAATTTAACCATCGTCGTATCTCTTCTTCAAATAAGCGAGATCCCCATACTTAACACGCAATTTGATACATCCTGTGTATATACATATTCGATTTTTTTTTAAATTTTCGATTATATCTATGATATTTTTTTCTTCCAACAATTACAGCACATTTTCCCGCCCAAATTATACCAAAATATTGACTGCCACAATACGTTTAAATTTTAATTTAAAGAAAACTATTGATTTTGCACACATCAATTAGATCACAGATGATAATGCCGTATTTGTTCTATTTTATTGCTAACTAGTTTTTTTTAATTGTTATTTAATATTTTAAGAAACAGCGCCAAGGGAAAACATGATACAAGCCGAGGGTTGAAATTTAATTCAATTTTTTTCATTTTTACCCATTTTTTACTATATTTATATTTACCATGTTTTTTTTATTATTTCGAAAGACATTTTTCAATAAAAACCGAAGTTTCTTTCAACATTACTTGAGTTTTATTGTAATTTTTTATTGCTTTCAGATGCGCTTGCAGCACGGGGTTTCAGTGCAGCTTCCCGCTTGTTCGCCCCTTTTTTGCCCCTTAAATGTCGACACCACGTACAGTATGGGAGTAACAGGCTTGTTTCGCAATTTTACCATTTTGTTATAATTTTTTCCAAAGTGAAACGTTAGTTTTTGGTATTTTTTTTGGTTTAGCGTAACAGGGATTATTTTTTAAGAAAATATGGGAAAGTACAGGCAAAGAGTTTTGTTTATTTAATATGAAAAACAAAAGAAAACTTACCAGAATAATCAAGTGTAGATAGTATGTGTATAAAAAATCACTTTAGCACCAAACGGTTATTAAATATTATGCGATACACAAATCTCACAAGCGGTGTTGGTAACAAAATTCGCGATCCGTATCCGTTTAATTATCAAAACTGTATGAAAACTTGTTTAAATATATCCTAACAACGCAATTATAAACAAGTTTAGACGGAAGCTGGGGGAGGAGTATAGTTCAAATCACTTGCTGCAACTTTTTCCAGTTGTCTGCGACCTTAGTCGCGTAAACAATATTTTAGGTACATTCAGTACGAAAAATTCTCTGAACTCACAAATTGTTTATAATTGTGAACGTTGATGTTATTTAATGTACCGGCAAGCCACGTCAATTTTACTCAACATTTGGAATCTCCCGAAACTGTAATATACAGGCTGTTCGAAATTATCTGGGCACCATTGCTAACTTCGTTATCATTGGAGCTACGAAGTCGAGTAAATTACTAAGTAATGCAGTTATTTGCGCTGATTACGATACTGTATCCAAAAAAGCAATTGAACGTCTCATTTTTGAGATATTCCATAACATAGTTTTGCTTAAAATTAAACATCTTGTATATTTTTGCATATTCCAAAAGAAACTTTAATTCTGAATAAAACAATTCTAATGCAATCACACCTAAACTGAATAATTAAAAAGTTATTGATAAATTCTTTTATGGCCAGCATCAAATTGCTTCATAAATAGAAATAATTTGTTGATAAACGCCATAAATAATCGCCAATAACTTCTTTTTATCTACTTTAGATTACTACTGCATAGAAACTTTTATATTTCTAATTCAATTTTCTTTCATGATATTTAAAAATTTGGTTTATGAATAACTCGTAAACGCGACCGTATAATTGTTTTTTGATTGTATTATTGTAATCAGCGCCAAAAACTGCAATATTCTGCTGATTTAACCGACTTTAAAGCTCCAATATTAACGAAGTTAGTAATCGTGCCCCGATAATTTCAAATACCCTGTATACAGTCCCATGAGTTTCCACAATGCTCGTGGAAAGTGGTTGGAGACGCATCGTCCTATCGGGTATTACGCGAATGATATTTTGCATATCTTAGACGCGATTGAACCCTTCTTTGGCTGAAAGAAAAGTGGTCCTGAAAAATATAATTAAGTAAACACCTGAAATGGCTTGAAATTACATGTTTTGACAAAATGACCGCTAAACACCCTGAAAAGTTTAAACAAAAACAATTTTTCGTTAAATAATCCATTTTGGAATGGCATTGGCCTCTTCAAAAAAGTTTTAGCAGATTTATTATGAAATTCAAAACCAACTTTAAATTTTAATCCAACGCCCTCTAGCGGCTAACCATTAAATTGTTTAAGTAACGTTTTTATACATAACCGAATAGAAAGCTTACTGATCTATCAGAATCTACCAAAAAATGTAAGGTGCTATTTAAGCAAATAAGTTTGCCTCACTTCCGGTATAACCGGAAGTAGTGAGATGTTGCTTATAAAGCGTATGTAGAGGTCCCTAAGTATCATAACCCCTTGCAAAAGCGAATCTTGATATCCTGTATCTAGCTTACTTTGCGCGTTAAAATTATTTTGGTTCATTTCGGTGAACTTTATATTTCACCGCACCTTAGTTCGTTGACCTCTTCTCCCTCTACTGCAATCTGAAATTGAGCGCGCATTTCGTGATTTAGTTAAAGTAGGAGTTGTTCCCTCTCCAGACCCTTTTCACCATAAAACGCTCTCCGCACTCTGAAAGTGTACCGAGAGAGACAGCTCCGCGGTTAACGCGTCCACCTTTCATTCGGGAAATTCCTTGATCTAACCCATCATTTCTCGGCTGAAGAGGGGATTGGGACTCCGATGCGGAGTCCGAAAGACCCCTATAGCGGCCTCCTATTCACGGGGAATGAACCGACATAGTATTGGCAGCGATCATGTGGCGAAGTCGTTAGTCTTATGAGTATATTTATGAGTTAAAATTTTTTTTACTTGAAATTCATACTTTTGATTACATGTTTATTTAATTGCATTTAATCCATACATATATAAAAGCACAAAGGGTTTTTTCTCCCCTTCCTCCAGCGGCTACCGCTTCACCAATTTGGACAATTTTTTTTAAATGAAAGGTCTCTATCCACAGATGGAACATGAAACATTTTTATATTTTTATTCTACGTCGATTTTTTAATAATAATTATTTTAATTTATAATATATATGAAGGTCGGCTAGACGCGCGTCACTTCGGGCGCCATCTGTAATAACGTCGCGTGTCATTATTGGAACTAATGCATCACGTAACTTGACATTTCGCCGGTTCTGTCAACGCTGTCTGTCAGTGCATTGTGTGCTGGGGTAACACTAGTTTTATATAATTTAGCGTAATACCACAATCGGTCAAGCGTTCAAGCAATCCAACCAGGGAATCTTCGCCAAAGACTAGATGTTCGTAGCCGGACAGGCCGTGTAGACAAATTTCGTTTGATTTTGCACCAATTTTGACACCAGAATTAATTTATTATTTATGTTTTTGATTAGAATTAAGGTGTGCGTATTAGACTAATCTTCAAATACTTAAGTTGATGTTGTAAGTAGTTAAAATCCACTATATTGTTTGATTTGACTTGTTTGTGAGTTATTGACTTGAGAACGAATGCTCGCTGTTGGAGATATAACCCCACACCTAGACACTGTTTACGCTGTTGGCTTTGCGCAACACCGAAGGACCCAGTGGCGTACGAAGTAATTATTCTTTTCTTGAATGTAGGTTTTATACAAACAGGAAAACTCCAGTGGCGACCCTGCTTTTGCAACCGGTTATTTTTGAGGGCAAAAATACGTCACAATTTTTAAAACTAATCAATTTATTAACTTGCGACATCTAGTCTGAATCGCCCGGTGTAAGTCAAACAAAATGATGATTAAAAGTTAGACATAAAGAACACTTGCCCCATATTAAATTTAGTAGATTCGAAAATTCTGATGTAGCCCTATTGTATATTCTTGAAAATCATCATGGGGTAGACAACATAGAATTATTGTGTAACGTTAATAATAAAAAGGAATGATGGAGATTTTCAAAAACCATTAATGCAGATGACAGCTCTTTGGCTTCTACACTCTTCAAACTTTCACGGTTGGGTTATCATAGTTATTGATGCGTAACGTTTAGATCGTAAGTAGTAAGTAACAAAAATGGTGGATGCTGTCTACAGAGCATGTTGGACTCATTGTAATGATAAAAAAATTCAGGTAAACGTGTGTCAGGAAACGCTTACTTAAAGAGTTATAACCTTCTGGGGAGGGGGAGGAAGGAGGAGATCGCCGAATATTTTCTGCCAAATATTTTATATCTTTACAATTTTTGAAGTTTTAATGTAAAATCTTATTCAATTACTAAAATACCCCATAAAGGTACTATTTTTGAAAGTCGCTATGTCTAACAGTTTTCGAGATAACTTTGCAAACAATCAAGTTGTGATGAAGGTCTGAGTGCTTCTTGAAGATACAAAAATAGTTCGTACAAACTTTGTCTATAAGTTATCTACACATCAAAGCAATGAAAAAAGTTTCTGTAACTGTAACTCCGAAATGTATTCCTTATGCCGCTGGAAGAGGCAACAGTGTATTGTTAAAGCTATTCTCATTTTCAGAGGCTATAACAAAGTTATAGACAAACAGTTCAAACTGGAAATTCTAATGGTTATGCCATTCATACTGTAACGTTTTGCAAAACACACTCAGCCTGGGTGGCTTAGTGCCAAGGTTCGATGGCTAGATATCTGAAATAATATATTTCCCTAATTTAAATAAAAACTAGTGTTACCCCAGCACACAATGCATTGACAGACAGCGTTGACAACCGGCGAAATGTCAAGTCACGTGATGCATTAGTTCCAATAATGACACGCGACGTTATTGTAGATGGCGCCCCAAGTGACGCGCGTCTAGCCGACCTTCATATATATTATAAATTAAAATAATTATTATTAAAAAATCGACGTAGAATAAAAATATAAAAATGTTTCATGTTCCATCTGTGGATAGAGACCTTTCATTTAAAAAAAAATGGTCCAAATTGGTGAAGCGGTAGCCGCTGGAGGAACCGGAGAAAAAAAACCTTTGTGATTTTATATATGTATGGATGGATATGGATAATCAATCCTGTAATAAACAAATTAATACGTTATTATAATTTAAATTCTGCACAAAGCTCTTAAGGTTTACATCGTCCATTCTCTTTTAAAATCGTATTATGCCACCTGGAACGCCTTATCTCTTTTCGCATGTAAAAGATATCGGCCGAATTAATGAACTCTCGCCACTTAGCTGGTTATTTGTCGTGCAGAAAATTCGTTTCTAGTTACTAAATAATACAAACAATATTTGATCAATTCCAAACATTTAATTATTCATTGAACATCGTATTTATGAAGTTCCTCCGCTCTGGTCTGAATACTGAAAATAATTACCAAATTGTACGCGCTTTAAACTACTAACCATCCCAACTGAATTTATATCGGATGTTGGATATTTTACGACCTTCTTGGAATGATTAATTCAGGGTCTCTTCATATTTCATAAATTACTGCTGACGGATTTGTCACTAACGCCGTCTGCCTAGGAGCTAGAAATCTTTTATGAACTTTATGAAAACCTTTCATAATCAGGTAAGATTCTTACTTTTTCAAATTAACAAAGGCAATTAATGTAATTAAAGGTAAAGAGATCAAAATGACTTGAAACTCTTCAACGCCATAATTAACACTTTGATTAGGAGTAAAAAAGCGTGAAATCCTTCGCAGCAAACAAATAAATAAATATACGCTGATTTTAAACATCATGCCTGTTCAGTGTTCATGTTTATTTATTTTTTGAGCTCGCTAAAATAAAAATACTAATAAAATAGTAAAAATGAGTCTGAGTTAATAAAACGTTAACTTTAATAAAAATAAATGTTTGGGATTGGATTATTTCACATTTAAAAAGCATAGAACACAAACATTCTAAACTCAAGCAAAATTTTATCCCCATACTTATTATTCCTGAATAAAAGTAAAGTTACTTATACCAGATAATTGTTCTTCTATAACAGATAAATAGATAAGCAGCCATAGTACCTACGCAAGATATGCTTTTTTTGTTATGCGCAGTCTTTACGTAGTGCCACTGAATGCACAGGGCAAACGTGTGAACTGTACAAGGCGAATGGCGACTTTACGAACCAACAAAGCAGTTTCACTTTAAAAATTCATACCATCAAGATATTTTTTTTGCCTGAAAATATTTCTCAAGCTGTATTCTTAATTTTATCACTGCACGTATATCTTCAAATCTTAAATAAAAAAGTGTGTCGCTTTAAAAAAGTTTACTACATCGAAAGCAAATAATCATATTCGTAATTTCTTTAAGCAGAAAATAATAATTTTTTAGCAATTAAAATGATATTATAAACAGCGCTGATGCATATGATTTTAAACAAAAAAAAAATAAAGTCGATATGCCAAGCACTAAAAGATGTTACACTTACCGTTTATCTTTTTTACATGAAACATCATTAATTTTTATTTATTTTCATATGTACAAATGTTATTAATGTTTCAAATATCAATATTTAAATTAAAAATGATATATTCATTTTTTTGTAAAAAGGAAATATTATTCGAAAGTAATTCAATTTTCAATCACATATATATTATAAATCATAGCTCTTACTACATGTGCTGTTCTTAAGATGCCTACACGCAAAGCATCACATTACACTGATTTAGATGGCACGATAATCGTTTCAGTTTGCATCTAGGCGACCGCATTTCCGTAACATTACTTCTGTCTCATTACTTCCGTTTCATTACTTTCGTTCCATCACTACCGTTTCGGATTCGCGCGGTTACTCCTGCCGGCAAAGAAATTTCACTTCAAAAGCTAGTAAGGTGTATAAAACACCCGGCTTACCATTATACGAGTCTGTTGCTACATTAGTAGTAGTAAAATGTTGTAAATACCTTCTTTTTGTCTTCTTTCATCGGCATTTCCAACAAAATTAAACAAAAGTGTAGAAGCATGATAATGTTATTATTCTTAAAACATACCACAAAAACTAAAGTATTCTAAAAAATATTGTTACAGTAACAAGATACAAAATAACCAACTATTGTAATACATAAATTATATTGAAACCAGGAAAAACACTATAGTTTACAAATCTACAAAACTGTTGACGCAGTAAATAGTCAAATGTATGATTTGCATGAAACGTGATGTATAACGCCGCATGGCCTGATATCACAAAATTACCACTATCAAGCCATGAGACAACGTGCTGCCTAAAACATAATATCAAAAAAATATATCTCGTTTATGAGATTTTGCAAAACGTAGATTCCAGCAGCAACATAATACCGGGTGTCCCAGAAGTTACTGACCCATTTTAATTGCAAATATCTCCGAACTTAGAGGCGATAGAGAGATGCGGTTTTCACTGAACAATTTCTTTTTAAAAAAAGTTTTTTTCGGTATAAATGTTTATTCAGTAAAGTCTTATATAGGGTGTTTTAAAAAAACGGTCTTTTTCAATTGCAAATATCGTCGATTTTTTTAATGGAACACCCTGTATATTTTGATACTATCTGAAAGGTGAACTCTTCCTCTTTCCGAAAATGTATAATTTGTTACAGTTGAATTGAAAAATGAGCGAGTTATTTGGTTTTTAAGAATGGTCGTTCATTAGGTACAGATTTCTGATCCATGTTGATCCTTAATAAGTTTTGGCATTAGAAATCCGATAACTACCTATTTGTAGAAAACAACAAGACAAAATTGAAAGAATAATACCTAATTTTAATAAAAATTAACATTCTAAATTAACTACATTAATAAAAATCTTTAAGATGTTCCAAGTGTTGTCCATTTTGGTCTATACATTTTTGCAACCTGAACAACAACATTTCGCAACATTTCCGAGGTAATTTCTTAAAATATTCGGACAATGTTACATCGCAATTGTTCCAGAGTCTCTGGGATAGGATTATAACATCTATCTTTGATAAAAAAAAAAAGCATATAAAAAAGTCTGGAATCGTCAGATCTGGTGAGTGGGCAGGCCACTCAATTGGTCCGGCTCTCCCAATCCACCTATCTCCAAATGTTTCTGCAACAGAATTTCTAGCCACAAGTGAATAGTGTGGCGGCGCATCATCCTGCTGAAAGTAAACAGAGTTTATGACGGCATCTTGTTCCAGTTGTGGATATAAGTAATTTTCTAACATGTCTGTGTAGACATTACCAGTAATTCTCAGTTCTTGGAAGAAGTACGGTTTTTTGAAGGTGGATTTTTTCTAAATACCGCACGAAATCTTCTTTTAGTATCAACAATCGATTCATACTTAGCATACGATAACACAGTTTTTGATTTTTCAATTAAAGTAAATCGGACCATTATTGAAAAAAAAATTAACAACAGCCGTTTAAGAATTATTCAAATCAGAATTAATTACTTTGACAGTTCGTTGTGTCAGTTCACTGACATTATAAAAATTTCAAAGCTTGCTTTAACATTAACACCCGTAAATGCCTATCGTTAAAAACCAAATAACTCACTCATTTTTCAATTCAACTGCAACAAATTGTACATTTTCGGAAAGAGGAAGAGTTCACCTTTCAGATAGTATCAAAATATACAGGGTGTTCCATTAAAAAAATCGACGATATTTGCAATTGAAAAAGACCGTTTTTTTAAAACACCCTATATAAGATTTTACTGAATAAACATTTATACCGAAAAAAACTTTTTTTAAAAAGAAATTGTTCAGTGAAAACCGCATATCTCTATCGCCTCTTAGTTCGGAGATATTTGCAGTTAAAATGGGTCAGTAACTTCTGGGACACCCGGTACCTATGATAGAAATGGGCCCAATATACGAAAAAATTAAAAATGGCTTCAAGAAGCTAAAATTATGATGATAAAGTTAAGGACCATTGTCATTTGAATGGTTCATAATAAGGGGGGTGGGGTAATTAGAGCTGACTCTGTAATTTAAATTTTGTCCTTTCAAAATTTGTTCCAATTTTTTTTCACAATTTAACTGGTTATGATTCTCATATGTTTATTAAACAATTGTTGACATCAATGTTTTATTTTTGTCAGACGTGTTTGAAAATTTTAGAAACCTTTGCTTACACCATTCAAATTAGATGCCGCTCAGTATTACACTAACCCTGGGCTCACTTGGGATGCTATGCTAAAATTTACATCTATAAATTTGGAATTGCCAACAGATATGGAAATGGTTCATTTTGTCAAAAAAAAATACATGAATTATATTAAAAGCAGAAAAACACTATAATTTACGAATTTACAAAATTAATAATACAGTAAATAATCAAATGTATGATTTGCATGAGACGTGATGTATATGCCGCATGGCCTGATAACACAAAATTACCACAATCAAGCCATGAGACAACAACGTGCTGCCTGAAACAAAATATGAAAAAAAGATATCTCGTTTATGAGATTTAACAGAACTTAAATTCAGCAACAACACAATATGATCGCAATAGACCCAAAATACGAAAAAACAAAAAATAGCCACAAGATGCTAAACTTTTTTCTATGATGATGTGTAACGATAAATTTTCTATCAATGAAAATAAACCATTAAAAATAAATTAAATAATTTTTTTTTATAGCAACTGTTAAAACGTGCTATTATTAACTAAAATTAGAGGGAAAAGTAGCACTTTACCATCAAGGGTAGATAAAGTAGTACTTTAACAGCAAGGATAGATAAAGTATTTAATTTTTTTTTTCTACATTAAAAACACTAAATAGCAACCAAAAAGTTATTAAAGCCACCTACTCATTTTTTCGTGAAACTGTTTTTTTCCTGACACTTTTAAATTAAATTTATCATTGATTTTTCTTCATTTTTCGGCCTTCTTTAACAATTGCTATAGAAAAAAATGTTGTATTCCACACGACGATAAAATTTCATTATCTTCTCGATGCTTATTAGCGTCTCGGCTGACGCCTCGACGCTAAAATCGCTCTCGAAGATAAAATGCAATTTTATCATCTTGTACAATAAATAACTGTTGCTACGAAACAGAAATTATTAATACTTCAAATTTTTGTTACTTCTCACCGCTGCCTGGCGCTGCATTATTAATCTCACTGTCACAGGTGTGTTAAAACAGTTGCTTCGAAAAAAATGTATTAATAAACTGTTGTATATATATGACTTTCTTCAAAACGTTCTGGAAATTGATAATCTTCTACAATATTATTGCAAGCAATTCCATGAATATTTGGTAAGATCGCGGTATTTTCGTCCATTATTTTTAATGAGGGTCGTAGACGAAATTCCCGATTGTACTTTTCTAAATATTTACAAGTCCAAGCGTTATTATTTAACCAAATTCTTGTTACATCGGGATGGAAAAAGAGGAAGTAACCTATATCAAAAACTCTGATGTCGTTGTCTTTTAGGATAATTTCATTCAAATTCCACGACCGTCGAAAGCACTGTTGTGGAATAATGGTTAAACTATTGTGACTTAAGTCGACGACTTCCAAATTGATAAGACTGCTAAATACTTCGCAGTCGAGGTTTATTATCATGTTGTTTTGTAAATTTAGGATTTTTAAATTTTGCAAGTTTTGGAAACATCCTTCTCGAAAATTACTTATAAAGTTGTGATTTAGATGCAATTCTCGTAAGTTACTTAAAGAATTTAGGTCTTCTGGAATTTTCCTTATTTTATTGCCACTAAGCCACAATTTTCTAAGATTTCTCGTTGGATTGAAAATCCCCGCCGCTAGTTCTTCGATGTTGTTGTTTTCGAATGATAACTCTTCTAAGTCAGTTAATGACTTCATCATCCCTGGCTTTATTTCTGAAATTCTATTATCTAGAAGGAACAGTACTTTCAGTTTAGTTAAGGAATTAATATCTTCTGAAATTTCCGTTATTTCATTTCGGTAAAGCATCAATGTCCTAAGATTTGTCAGCGAGTTTAAAGTTCTTGCAGATATTTTTTTTATCTTGTTTTTATCTAAATATAACTCTTCCAGATGTGTTAATGAACTTATTTCACCTGGTTTTATGTTTGAGATGTTATTAGCTGCAAGGGACAATACTTTTAGTGTGGTTAAAGAATTAATTACTTCTGGAATATCCGTGATTTTATTATTGAAAAGCATCAATCTCTTAAGATTTCTCAGCGAGTTAATAGCTCCTGCAGGTATTTGTTCTATGTTGTTACTGTCTAAATGTAACTCTTCTAGATCTGACAATGAGCTTATTGCACCTGGCTTTATTTCGGAAATTTTATTATCATTAAAGGACAATACTCTTAGTTTAGTTAAGGAGTTAACATCTTCTGGAATTTCCGTTATTCTATTTTGGTAAAGCATCAATGTTCTGAGGTTTTTTAGCGAGTTAAAAACCCCTGCAGATATTTTTTCTATCTTGTTTTTATCTAAATATAACTCTTCCAGATCTGTTAATGAACTTATTGCACCTGGCTTTATTTCGGAAATTTTATTAGCTGCAAGGGATAATACTTTTAGTGTAGTTAAAGAATTAATTACTTCTGGAATATCCGTGATTTTATTATTGAAAAGCATCAATCTCTTAAGATTTCTCAGCGAGTTAATAGCTCCTGCAGGTATTTGTTCTATGTTGTTACTGTCTAAATGTAACTCTTCTAGATCTGACAATGAGCTTATTGCACCTGGCTTTATTTCGGAAATTTTATTATCATTAAAGGACAATACTCTTAGTTTAGTTAAGGAGTTAACATCTTCTGGAATTTCCGTTATTCTATTTTGGTAAAGCATCAACGTCCTAAGATTTCTCAGCGAGTTAAAAACCCGTGCAGATATTTTTTCTATCTTGTTTTTATCTAAGTATAACTCTTCCAGATCTGTTAATGCACTTATTACACCTGGCTTTATTTCGGAAATTTTATTAGCTGCAAGCGATAATACTTTTAGTGTAGTTAAAGTATTAATTACTTCTGGAATATCCTTTATTTTATTATTGAAAAGCATCAATCTTCTAAGATTTCTCAGCGAGTTAATAGCTCCTACAGGGATTTGTTCTATGTTGTTACTGTCTAAATGTAACGCTTCTAGATCTGACAATGAGCTTATTGCACCTGGCTTTATTTCCGAAATTCTATTGTTATCAAAGGACAATACTTTTAGTTTAGTTAAGGAGTTAATATCTTCTGGAATTTCCGTTATTCTATTTTGGTAAAGCATCAACGTCCTAAGATTTCTCAGCGAGTTAAAAACTCCTACAGATATTTTTTCTATCTTGTTCTTATCTAAATATAGCTCTTCCAGATCTGTTAATGCACTTATTACGCCTGGCTTTATTTCTGAAATTTTATTAGCTGCAAGGGATAATACTTTTAGTGTAGTTAAAGAATTAATTACTTCTGGAATATCCGCTATTTTATTATTGAAAAGCATCAATCTTCTAAGATTTCTCAGCGAGTTAATAGCTCCTACAGGGATTTGTTCTATGTTGTTACTGTCTAAATGTAACGCTTCTAGATCTGACAATGAGCTTATTGCACCTGGCTTTATTTCCGAAATTCTATTGTTATCAAAGGACAATACTTTTAGTTTAGTTAAGGAGTTAATATCTTCTGGAATTTCCGTTATTCTATTTTGGTAAAGCATCAACGTCCTAAGATTTCTCAGCGAGTTAAAAACTCCTACAGATATTTTTTCTATCTTGTTCTTATCTAAATATAGCTCTTCCAGAACTGTTAATGCACTTATTACGCCTGGCTTTATTTCTGAAATTTTATTAGCTGCAAGGGATAATACTTTTAGTGTAGTTAAAGAATTAATTACTTCTGGAATATCCGCTATTTTATTATTGAAAAGCATCAATCTTCTAAGATTTCTCAGCGAGTTAATAGCTCCTACAGGGATTTGTTCTATGTTGTTACTGTCTAAATGTAACGCTTCTAGATCTGACAATGAGCTTATTGCACCTGGCTTTATTTCCGAAATTCTATTGTTATCAAAGGACAATACGTTTAGTTTAGTTAAGGAGTTAATATCTTCTGGAATTTCCGTTATTCTATTTTGGTAAAGCATCAACGTCCTAAGATTTCTCAGCGAGTTAAAAACTCCTACAGATATTTTTTCTATCTTGTTCTTATCTAAATATAGCTCTTCCAGATCTGTTAACAAACTTATTGCACCTGGCTTTATTTTCGAAATGTTATTAGCTGCAAGGGACAATACTTTTAGTGTAGTTAAAGAATTAATTACTTCTGGAATATCCGTTATTTTATTATTGAAAAGCATCAATCTCCTAAGATTTCTCAGCGAGTTAATAGCTCCTGCAGGTATTTGTTCTATGTTGTTACTGTCTAAATGTAACGCTTCTAGATCTGACAATGAGCTTATTGCACCTGGCTTTATTTCCGAAATTCTATTGTTATCAAAGGACAATACTTTTAGTTTAGTTAAGGAGTTAATATCTTCTGGAATTTCCGTTATTCTATTTTGGTAAAGCATCAACGTCCTAAGATTTCTCAGCGAGTTAAAAACTCCTACAGATATTTTTTCTATCTTGTTCTTATCTAAATATAGCTCTTCCAGATCTGTTAACAAACTTATTGCACCTGGCTTTATTTTCGAAATGTTATTAGCTGCAAGGGACAATACTTTTAGTGTAGTTAAAGAATTAATTACTTCTGGAATATCCGTTATTTTATTATTGAAAAGCATCAATCTCCTAAGATTTCTCAGCAAGTTAATAGCTCCTGCAGGTATTTGTTCTATGTTGTTACTGTCTAAATGTAACGCTTCTAGATCTGACAATGAGCTTATTGCACCTGGCTTTATTTCCGAAATTCTATTGTTATCAAAGGACAATACTTTTAGTTTAGTTAAGGAGTTAATATCTTCTGGAATTTCCTTTATTCTATTTTGGTAAAGCATTAACGTCCTAAGATTTCTCAGTGAGTTGAAAACTCCTACAGATATTTTTTCTATCTTGTTTTTATCTAAATATAACTCTTCCAGATCTGATAAAAAACTTATTGCGCCTGGCTTTATTTTCGAGATGTTATTAGCTGCAAGAGACAATACTTTTAGTGTTGTTAAGGAATTAATTACTTCTGGAATATCCGTTATTTTATTATTGAAAAGCATCAATCTCCTAAGATTTCTCAGCGAGTTAATAGCTCCTGCAGGTATTTGTTCTATGTTGTTACTGTCTAAATGTAACTCTTCTAGATCTGACAATGAGCTTATTGCACCTGGCTTTATTTCCGAAATGTTATTAGCTGCAAGGGACAATACTTTTAGTGTAGTTAAAGAATTAATTACTTCTGGAATATCCGTTATTTTATTATTGAAAAGCATCAATCTCCTAAGATTTCTCAGCGAGTTAATAGCTCCTGCAGGTATTTGTTCTATGTTGTTACTGTCTAAATGTAACGCTTCTAGATCTGACAATGAGCTTATTGCACCTGGCTTTATTTCCGAAATTCTATTGTTATCAAAGGACAATACTTTTAGTTTAGTTAAGGAGTTAATATCTTCTGGAATTTCCGTTATTCTATTTTGGTAAAGCATTAACGTCCTAAGATTTCTCAGTGAGTTGAAAACTCCTACAGATATTTTTTCTATCTTGTTTTTATCTAAATATAACTCTTCCAGATCTGATAAAAAACTTATTGCACCTGGCTTTATTTTCGAAATGTTATTAGCTGCAAGGGACAATACTTTTAGTGTAGTTAAAGAATTAATTACTTCTGGAATATCCGTTATTTTATTATTGAAAAGCATCAATCTCCTAAGATTTCTCAGCGAGTTAATAGCTCCTGCAGGTATTTGTTCTATGTTGTTACTGTCTAAATGTAACGCTTCTAGATCTGACAATGAGCTTATTGCACCTGGCTTTATTTCCGAAATTCTATTGTTATCAAAGGACAATACTTTTAGTTTAGTTAAGGAGTTAATATCTTCTGGAATTTCCGTTATTCTATTTTGGTAAAGCATCAACGTCCTAAGATTTCTCAGTGAGTTAAAAACTCCGACAGATATTTTTTCTATCTTGTTCTTATCTAAATATAGCTCTTCCAGATCTGTTAACAAACTTATTGCACCTGGCTTTATTTTCGAAATGTTATTAGCTGCAAGGGACAATACTTTTAGTGTAGTTAAAGAATTAATTACTTCTGGAATATCCGTTATTTTATTATTGAAAAGCATCAATCTCCTAAGATTTCTCAGCGAGTTAATAGCTCCTGCAGGTATTTGTTCTATGTTGTTACTGTCTAAATGTAACGCTTCTAGATCTGACAATGAGCTTATTGCACCTGGCTTTATTTCCGAAATTCTATTGTTATCAAAGGACAATACTTTTAGTTTAGTTAAGGAGTTAATATCTTCTGGAATTTCCGTTATTCTATTTTGGTAAAGCATCAACGTCCTAAGATTTCTCAGTGAGTTAAAAACTCCGACAGATATTTTTTCTATCTTGTTCTTATCTAAATATAGCTCTTCCAGATCTGTTAACAAACTTATTGCACCTGGCTTTATTTTCGAAATGTTATTAGCTGCAAGGGACAATACTTTTAGTGTAGTTAAAGAATTAATTACTTCTGGAATATCCGTTATTTTATTATTGAAAAGCATCAATCTCCTAAGATTTCTCAGCGAGTTAATAGCTCCTGCAGGTATTTGTTCTATGTTGTTACTGTCTAAATGTAACGCTTCTAGATCTGACAATGAGCTTATTGCACCTGGCTTTATTTCCGAAATTCTATTGTTATCAAAGGACAATACTTTTAGTTTAGTTAAGGAGTTAATATCTTCTGGAATTTCCGTTATTCTATTTTGGTAAAGCATTAACGTCCTAAGATTTCTCAGTGAGTTGAAAACTCCTACAGATATTTTTTCTATCTTGTTTTTATCTAAATATAACTCTTCCAGATCTGATAAAAAACTTATTGCGCCTGGCTTTATTTTCGAGATGTTATTAGCTGCAAGAGACAATACTTTTAGTGTTGTTAAGGAATTAATTACTTCTGGAATATCCGTTATTTTATTATTGAAAAGCATCAATCTCCTAAGTTTTCTCAGCGAGTTAATAGCTCCTGCAGGTATTTGTTCTATGTTGTTACTGTCTAAATGTAACGCTTCTAGATCTGACAATGAGCTTATTGCACCTGGCTTTATTTCCGAAATTCTATTGTTATCAAAGGACAATACTTTTAGTTTAGTTAAGGAGTTAATATCTTCTGGAATTTCCGTTATTCTATTTTGGTAAAGCATTAACGTCCTAAGATTTCTCAGTGAGTTGAAAACTCCTACAGATATTTTTTCTATCTTGTTTTTATCTAAATATAACTCTTCCAGATCTGATAAAAAACTTATTGCGCCTGGCTTTATTTTCGAGATGTTATTAGCTGCAAGAGACAATACTTTTAGTGTTGTTAAGGAATTAATTACTTCTGGAATATCCGTTATTTTATTATTGAAAAGCATCAATCTCCCAAGATTTCTCAGCGAGCTAATAGCTCCTGCAGGTATTTGTTCTATGTTGTTACTGTCTAAATGTAACGCTTCTAGATCTGACAATGAGCTTATTGCACCTGGATTTATTTCCGAAATTCTATTGTTATCAAAGGACAATACTTTTAGTTTAGTTAAGGAGTTAATATCTTCTGGAATTTCCGTTATTCTATTTTGGTAAAGCATCAACGTCCTAAGATTTCTCAGCGAGTTAAAAACTCCTGCAGGTATTTTTTCTATCTTGTTTTTATCTAAATATAACTCTTCCAGATCTGTTAATAAACTTATTGCACCTGGCTTTATTTTCGAGAGGTTATTAGCTGCAAGGGACAATACTTTTAGTGTAGTTAAAGAATTAAGTACTTCCGGAATATCCGCTAGTTTATTATTGAAAAGCATCAATCTTCTAAGATTTCTCAGCGAATTAATAACTCCTGCAGGTATTTGTTCTATGTTGTTACTGTCTAAAACTAGCTCTTCCAGTTTTGCTAATGAGCTTATTGCACCTGGTTTTATTTCTGAAATACTGTTGTCATGAAGGCCTAATATCTTCAAGCTATCCAAACCACTGAATGCACCTGGTTCTATGGTATGTACTTTATTGTTGTCTAACCAAAGATATTTTACATTTTTAAAACCCATGAAGTTGCCAGTATAGATTGTAGACAATTCGCAATTATTAAAATCAAGTTTTGCTATTTTCTCTTTGTCACCATTAATTTGAAGAAGTTTCCCACGTTGTAGAACAATGTAAGTGTAGGTTTGGTCGTCTCCTTGTACTTCACATCCTTGATTATGTATTTTCTCGATGAGAATGATAAGTAGTGATACTGTTAGAATCCACTTCATTGTTGTTGGCAAATCCACTAACGTGCCTGCAAAAATCAAAATCAAAAATTCATATACATCACTCCTTCTTATTGTTTGGTTTTGAAACATTATGTTATCTGATTTGTGGCGTTTTAGAACGTGACGAGATAAATTTGGCGTCTCGTCTCGCCTCTCTCTGTCTTGTCTCGTCTCATTTCGGGTCACTCTTATCTCGACTTTCGAGATAGTTATATGTTAATTTTTTAAGGTTATTAGTAGGGAAAAGTGGAGAGTTATAAAACCTCACAAAATCAGAAAATGACGATTGGTTCTAATTACTTTCACCAAAGGTCAGTAAGTTGTTTGGGAAACCACTTTATTGAATATAATTAAATTGTCTGACAACAAATTCTGTTATAAATATTAACAATAAAATAAATACCAATTTTTACAGAATTACAGAATACACTTACAAGTAATATTCATTAAAAACATGAATAATAATATAATAAATAACAAAATATCCTATATACGTAAGAAACGAAAACTTTATTTTAAATGTTAATACGTCTGTTTGTGTAAAGTTCAACTAAAACCGAAATACAATTTGGCAGTTGTAGTACATATAACCCTCCATCATAAATAGCCGTAAGCTAATAAAAATTTAAAAAAAATTTATCTGATTTGTGGCGTTTTAGAACGTGACGAGATAAATTTGGCGTCTCGTCTCGCCTCTCTCTGTCTTGTCTCGTCTCATTTCGGGTCACTCTTATCTCGACTTTCGAGATAGTTATATGTTAATTTTTTAAGGTTATTAGTAGGGAAAAGTGGAGAGTTATAAAACCTCACAAAATCAGAAAATGACGATTGGTTCTAATTACTTTCACCAAAGGTCAGTAAGTTGTTTGGGAAACCACTTTATTGAATATAATTAAATTGTCTGACAACAAATTCTGTTATAAATATTAACAATAAAATAAATACCAATTTTTACAGAATTACAGAATACACTTACAAGTAATATTCATTAAAAACATGAATAATAATATAATAAATAACAAAATATCCTATATACGTAAGAAACGAAAACTTTATTTTAAATGTTAATACGTCTGTTTGTGTAAAGTTCAACTAAAACCGAAATACAATTTGGCAGTTGTAGTACATATAACCCTCCATCATAAATAGCCGTAAGCTAATAAAAATTTAATTGGTAGAATTCTTGCAACTTCGACAGAATTTGCAGACTGGTTGGTGTTGCTGCTGGAAGCACTTTAAAGTCAAAGTGGTGAGTCAGCGGTGGGGAGTGATGATAGAGGGTCTAGAAATCTGGCATACCAACAATGATCTGACCAGCGAAGGTGTTCCGTAAGGAATTCATCAGATGGTTCCTAATTTACAATTTGAATTTTGCAAAAATGACATTTTACAATATCATCGCAATTTGTATAGTAAAAGTCAGACTGTGCAAGTAAAAATGGTTTTTGTACTCTCTACCAGTTTTTGAGTCGAGAAACACTAATAGTTGATAGTATAATTTTCAACACACATCATGTAATTTAGAATTCATAATTTAACATTTACAATTTAGAATTGCAATTTCGATTTTTTTAATATTGAAATTTATCTTATTCTTCGTCTTCCGGATCACTTGGTTCGCTATTTTCAGAATCAAAATCACTTTGTTTAGTTTCGCTTTCAATGTGAAAGGTTTGCAATGTTCGCTTCTAATATTACAGTATTCCCATCAAACAGATCATTAACAGAAGCATTCAGATTTTCAAGTTCGTCAAATCTTTCTAGTCCGGAAATCTGAAACGGTTTCTGGCGGAAAAGCGTCGAGGGAGAATATGTAAATAGATCGCAATCACCGTTAAAAAAATTCCGAACTATGTTTAATGAATGTTGCGTATATGTGTGAACGAAAACGCGTATGTAGAAGTTAGATGTGGTATCAAATCTATATATTGCCAACTAGTGTAGTCGACGGTCCCGTTAAACACAGCAAAAACACTGACTTGTAGATAGTAAAAGTAACGCATTTTTACACTGGCATTTTGAATATTTTACGTAGTATAGTATCACGTGGTAGATTTATTTGATTAATACCTATCAGTGATGATGTCTGTATTAAACACCTGCACACAATAAACACAATATAATTTAAGTAAATAAAATACATCGTTACAACTAAATCAATTCACACTTACATGAATACAGAAAGAATAAGTAGAACGAACTCCATAACAAAGTCTGAACCCAAATAAACAATTTTTCGATAAACGCTGTTTGGAAAGAATTTAAATAAGAAATATTGTTAAGCATACTACTATACAGCTGAGAGAAAAACTAGCCATATAAATTTATTACTAATTTCAGATGATAACGATAACACTCATTGTTGCTGGATCAAAATTTTTCTAAACACAAGTTACAGCTAGAAATAGTGCAACGTTTTTCTGCGACGCATGCTTGCATTATTTACGCACGGGAGAAAATTGTGGCAGCATTCTCGTTTTAAGTGTTGTCATATATAAGTACACTAAATTAACAACAACGAACGACGTTATAGATTTTTTTGGCAAATTCATTCCGGTAAATATCTTGAAATTCGACAATTATCGTAAGCAAACGAAGGTACCTTTTGTGGTTTACGCAGATTTCCAATCTATTTTGAAAGAAATAGATACTGCGGAACCTAATCCGGATAAACCTTTTACAACAATCACTACCTGCATGAACTTCCCTCTTTCGCTTATTACAATAAGTGTCCTTTTGACAATCGCTTTTCAAAATGTAAAATTTACCGAGGTGCCAATGCTCCAAAGATGTTTATTAGGACGTCGGTAAAAGACAATCAAAATTTATACGATAATCATTTAAAAATTATTACACCTCTAAATATGTCTCCGCAGGAAATTTAAATTTTAACGATTCCACGGCTTCTCATATATGCGATGGTGCTTTTGATAACCATGATAAAGTTACGGACCATTGACATGTGAGTGGTGTATTTAAGGGGGCTGCTCACCCTGTTTGTAATCTAAATTTTGTCCTTTTAAAGTTTGTTCTAATAGTTTTGCACAATTTAACTGGCTATGATTCTCTTATGTTCATTAAACAATTAACTTTATTAAAACAACAGCGTTATTTCTCAAAATAAGGAAATATTGATTAAGTTGTAGATGCTGACGGTAAACCACAAAATGTGGTTTGACGCTTTCGCTTTTTGAATAGTTTTTGATTTTTAAATTTTTTGTTAGATACATTATCTCAAAATTGAACGTCTGATCAATGCGTAGAAACTAAAAAGTTTTATAGTGATACTGAAAAATTTAGCATTATGAGGCAGATAGGTGTGTTTCTCTATTCATACGTAGATTCTATTTCGCTATTTTTAGAATCAAAATCACTTTGTTCCGTTTCGCTTTCAAAGTCCGAAAGGTTCGCAAAGGTCGGTTCTAATATTACAGTATTCCCATCGAACAGAGCATTAATGGAAGCATTCAGATTTTCAAGTTCGTCAAACCTTTCTAATCCGAAAATCTAAAACGGTTCCTCACAGAAAAGCGGCAATAGAGAATATGTAAATAGACCGCATCACCATTAAAAAATGCCGAACTATTAGTGTTTTGTTTAACAAATCTCCACATCGTGACAACATATATCACCCATGTCACACTTCCTGTGCATTTTCTGTTTTACCGGTGTTAAAACTAGCTCTCTCCTTCATCCACGCATAAGGGCAGCGACTTAAATATGCCATTTATAATTTTGTTGTAGTCATGAATCCTTCAAGCTCCGGTTGTTTTTAGTGCAGTGGTGTAGTGTCTGGTAGTCCCAAGAAGTCTGGAATGGCAAAGGCTAAAAAACCCGTGTTTACTTTAAAGGACACTGCAAGTATCGATGCAAAACAACAAAAGGTATGTAGATACTTGGCTTCTCCTGCTAGTTCTGGTAGAATTAAAATTTTGAGCGACGTTGTGGTTAAACCTGACAACGAATTTTGTTACTTAACATCTTCAGTATGTAAAGAAAGCTATAGATGTGTCTGATGATAAATGTGATGTGCCTGCGAGTGCGAGTCCTAATGTTTCTGTTGAGGATTGTAAGTCCTTGTTGTACAAATTGTTGGCGAGTCAAAATACGAAACTAACGCGAGTTTCTGTAAATGTATCAGACTTTTCGAGTACTTGCACCACTAAAAAAGTTGGTCATTGCATTTCCCGATGTCCCAGTACTTTCTACTGTTTTGGATGAAATAGATGAATTCGGTTCTGTCGCACCGTCTTTATCTACATCACCTGCTTAGTTTTATTGGGAATTGTTGCAGGAAGTTTATGATGAAATAGAGGGTGCGGTAGAAGCCGAGTACTGCATGTTTTCATAGGAGCCAGCTGCTACCGGGTTTTTAGAAAACTTGGCAGAGCTACCACCACTTTCAAAAACCGCCCCCTAACTCTTTGATAAAGCGGTAGCATCAACGGATTGGAAAGATTGAAGCGATTCAGATTTTGACATAGCCACACATAACAGTACACAACACACAGAACACCCTGAACACACAGAAGCAACATCCCACAGTCCCTAGACACAGGGTTGGTGTAAAGACCTCCTCAATGGTAGAGTGCAATCAACCGATAAAGATAATGATGAGTTCTTTCCTACGGAAAATGTAGTGTTAATTATTGATGGTTTCGCCAACGGCGTTTCGGAACTAAACAGGACAATGGAGCTCGACCGGGAGGCTATACTGCAAATGGACTTTGTCAAGTCCGAGAGGAGATATTGCAGCATCAAAAAAAAAAATTATTGTTGCGAAGCAACGTTACGCTACCTCTACCAGAAGAAGGCGAGGTTCGCTTTGATGCTAGTTGATAAACGTAATTCCGGTAATAAATTATTAACAGGGCAAACAAAATAGCGCTTTGTAACATTTCTTCGGCCCTTCTTTTACTAATTTATCAGTTCTTGGTCGGAAGTGCTCACGTCCATGTTGCCAGACTGGTTTTGCTCGGCAGCACACTCGCTCGCTAGCTTTTATTAACAGAGCGGATAACTTAAAACGTTATCGAAGGAAATGTTACCAGCTTCCTATCTCCAAGCAACCTGTAGCTGTTAAATAAGAATGTTTCGATTAAAAATAGATCGTTCAAATTAGGTTCATTTTTTTGATTTTCGGGAAACTGCAATCAGCACCGCTGGTGAAAACAAAAATCCTAAGAGGTAGACTCGACCCGCTTAACCCCCAGGGTAATAGTTGTCAAGCTAAAACGGTATTTGTTGTTTATTGACGCTAGGATTTTCAGTTTCTACTTCCTTCGCCATCTACTGTGCTGACTGTGACAAACACGTTCTTCGCCATGCCTACTCCAGTCGCGTGCGTAGCCGACGCTACAAAGCTAGACTGAGAATGAGGAAGACGACGTTGTGGAGTTTCAGGAAAAGGATTCGGGTATGTGTAGAACTATTCTGAAGTCTCCAATAATTAAACTGTGTATTTCAGGGTGGGCCTTGGAGCCGATTTTGTCCGTTTGTTTGTTTCTAAGTATATTGATGAAAAGAAAGCTGTGATTTATATCCCAAACCAGGACCACTACTGCTTTGCTTGGGCTATCACATCTGCTCTTTGTGTCCCGAAGGGGTCTGTACGACGAACATCTTTATATTTAAATTTTGAAACTGTTGCTAGGCTTGCCTGGTTATAGTTTCCCGTAAAATTAGCAGATAAAATAAACAATTTTTCGGTAAATGTTTATGATTTAGAAAGAAAATAATGTTAAGCATGAAGTTGTTGAACCTTTGCACTATACAGTTGATTAAAATAAATATTGTTGAAGTAATAAAGTATTTTATGTATAATCAATAAATATGGACTTCAACGAAGTAAAGTTAGAACTTATAAATAAATATGTAAATGTTAACTGTACCGTGAAATAGGGTATTATAATTCAATTTCTAGTTATTGAAGACGTCACACTGGCTGAAATTTCACGTAGACTCAGCTTACAGTATCAAGAAAGTACACCTAAAAAACACCAAATATTTAAAACGTTATAAAAATGGCCGTGAGACTGTTTGTGACAATCCAGGACGAAGACGTTCAACTACAGCAAGAGTCATTAAACGTGTTGAAACTTTGATCAATGCAAATGGCCGAATAACTGTTCTTGAAATAGTGAACAAAACCAATAACATCTTTAATGACAACAATAATGATTTTAGTAGTTGAACCTCCTCTTCCTGTATTGTCAAGAACAGTCGCAAGGCCATTTCTAAAACCCTTATATTCTTATTTTAAAAGTATAAACTCGATGACCTAAATATTTTGTGTAATTTTTTTACAGCATATGAGTTCTAGCTTAAAAGAGTTACTAGACAAGATCACATGCTTTGCACACGCGGCCAGTAGCAAATCGCGAGTGCCGCGTTTGTCATTAAAGAACACCAGAGACAAGAAAAAAAATGTTAGCTAAAACTTGGAGGGAGGAGCGTAATGTTTACTATCCCCTCTAAATACAGCCACATCTAAAACTTAGGTTTAAAACTTTAATCTACTATTATTGATAAGCAATTGAGCTTAAACAGCAATATTATGTGGTTTCACATTTATTAAATAAAAAAGCTTTAAGTTTAAAACTTAAAAATTGGGGAAATCACTTCGCCTGTACTTTTTCATACTAATTATGCAAAATAATTACTTTTATATACACGGTGGTCCAACACTTACTACGCCCCTATTTAACTCCATAACGGATCAAGATAGAGAAAAGAAATTTAAAAAAAAACCGTTTTGGTAACGTTTGACCTACCTTTCTGCATGATTCAAAAATAATTTTAATCAGTACTGTAAGCGAGGTAAAGCTGTCGTCATTTTTTTAAATAGTAACCTAAATTTTTCTATGTCTTCAATAGAGAATTCTTTTCTCTTTTCAATGATATAAAATTTGTATACCCTTACATAACAAATTTTGTGAGATAAACGCAAAAAACTTTATCATATTAGCAGGCCCTGAATTCAAACAACAGCCTAGCAAAGTTGTATTTTATTATTTGCTGATATGCTGCTGCTGATATGAAGAAGTTTTTCTCAAAAATTTTATTATATAAAGGTATACAAGTTTTTTACCATTGGAAAGAGAAAAAATTCTCTGTTGAAAAAGTGTAAAAAATTGGTAGATTGGTATTTAAAAAAAATGACGATCGTTTCACAGCGCTTACAGCGTTGGTTAATTTTTTTTGAAATATGCAGAAAGGTAGGTCAAACGTTACCAAAATGCTTTTATTAACGTTTTAACAACTCTAACAGCAATCATAAACTACCCGCGTAGACATTTCGGGCGTGTGGTAAGCACCGGTCAGGTCAGCTACCTCGTGCACTCTTAATTTGTTTTTGTAAAAAATAACAACCTGCTGCCTACGTTCAAAACAAAGTTTCCTGTAATTTTAACATACCTTATGTATTTAAAGGTCAAAGTAAAAAAAGTAGTGTTTTGTTTTACTTCCATCAGTTCATGGCTTACTAGAATTTTTTTAAGTAAATAAATGACGTGCTCTTTCCATGGCACTCATGAAATTTTTATTTTTTGTAATAAAATGGTCAAAACTTAAATAAAATGCAAAGTGTGACACATCGTTGAAATCAGAATCAAAAACTCTATTCAAATATGAGAAAAAATTAAATGCCGACCATAAGAAAAAAAAAGTTGATAGTCGAAAATAAACGGTGTTAACAGTTATATAAATTCCAATAAAAAATTTAGTACCAACATCAAAAAGTGTCCTAATAATGCGTTAAGTAGAAATATGTAATACAAATGACAAAAACAAAAATTCAGAATTTGTTTTTTTCTCAATTTATTCAGACACTAAGCAAGATAGTTTCAATTTCTTTTTAGCTTATTAATAGTCATAAAATTCCACAACTTTTCTCTGATTTAAACCATCGTCGTATCTCCTAAAATAAGCGAGATCCCCATAGTTTCATTTGATAGGAAACAAAAGCACTTACTTGAAAGTGAGGTTAAGTTAGTTAAATTAGCATCACAGATTGGAAATTGTAAAAAAAAAATTGTATAAGACGATGACCACCACACTACAAAACAATAAAATACATTTTTGGTGTTAAATTAGATAATGAGCTTAAATTTCTTAATTATTTATAACAATACAAAAAATTACGAAATGAGGACAACTTCACACGATTTGGCTCAAGGTTACGACCTCCACACAAAACGGCGGCAAAATTTAAAATTTGAAAAACTAAATTGACAATGAGCATTAGAAAATTGCATATAGTGCATATATGATAAAAGTGACTAATAACTAAATGCTAAAATCTGGTGAAATAATATAATCGATAAATGAATTGAATAAATGAAATTATGATAAAAATTAATATTTTAACCGTTGAATAACTGTAAAACCCAGCGGCGGCTCGTGGTGTGGCGTACTGGGGGGTCATTTTGAAATATTTTACAATAAAAATGTTACCCAGCCAAATTTTAGGTAGACTTATATTTCAAGTCGATCCTTCGCGTTGGAAAAATTAACTATCACTAGTTCATTAAAATTGTCAATGTCATTAATTAACGATTTTTCGATGCCTAACTTAGCTAACGCACTTAACCTTTCGCGCCCTATCGTGTTACGCAAAAATGTTTTTATTCTTTTTAAAGTAGAGAAGCGACGCTCGCTTTCCACCGTTGTCATCGGGAAAGTACACAAAATTTTAATAAGTTTTACACTCAACATTTTGTGGAAAATATTTTTTGTACTCCTCGAATTTATTTGCTTAAAATAACTGCAAAGCAATTAAATGATTAGAAAATGTAAATCTATGTTCAACTTCCAATACAATTTTGGATCTTCATTTATTTTATTTCTTTTTCTGCCTCTCGATGGAGCAGCTGGCACGAAATTATCAAGAATGTTATGCCTAACTTTTTCTATATTACTCCGCAAAACTTTATGCAATCTAAAATGTTTTTGTACTTTAATTTTTAAATGTTTTAAGTAAATCACGCCGTTTTTACACCACATTGCGTCCAGGGCAGGTTTTCCGACTAGGCTTCATAGGCCCGTGCCTAGGGGCGCCGGCTCTAGCGGGGCGCCCAAGGTTCAGCAATAAACATTTTTCTGTAAATATTAATGAATGCTAAAATATTTTCGCTTAATCTAAACTTTCGATTTAATACAAAACCTGGATACGGTGTATATCACAATAATAGCAAATTTAATGCGTACAACTGTGTATTTTACTAAAAAAAATTTTTTTACGGGGGACCCCAAAGGCGCAAAAGGTGGCTGTGCCTAGGGGCGAATTACACCTAAAACCGGCACTGAATTTGCGTCATCGTAAATTAATAGACGCGGGAAACAAAAAAAAAAGCGTTTCCTTTATCACATCCACAAATCCAATTCGATAAAGCATACTTACATTGACTTATTAAAGTACCTGTAGTTAACCTCCTTATTTCCATACAATTTGTTTAATAATTGGAGTTGGTTGTGGGCGACCGTTTTCTTTTAACTTTAAACGTTCTTCAAAATTCAAACCATATTGAGCTTTAAGTTCCATTATTTTTTGCACAGACATTTTATAGCAGTAAATTGAGATTTACTACACAAGAACATGTCACAGATAAAACCGATCTCACCGAAAAAATCCCCGACTATTTCTACACAAAGAACGTTTGATACTAACCTTGTGTCATACCAACATGAAACGAACGTGTGAAGAAATACACCAATTCATTTAAAGGCTTTTTAAGCCGGCGGCTTTATTCGGTGGCGTATAGCTGAACTGGGGACTGACATAGTCCGGTCAAATTAAACCAATTTTTGACAAATAAAAACATTAAACGGTAAAGATCTGAATTTTGGCTTCCCATTGAACATACTAAAAGTCCCCGTCAAAATTTGTTGCGCTCGAGCCGCCACCTTGGAAAAAAGGTACACTTTTTCAGTTTTTTGCCTATATCTCGGCAACTATAACTGATACGAAAAAATAGTTCGGATGAAAAATGTAGTTTATTAAATTGCCTATGAAAAAGCATATTAATATTTTTATTGTATCTCCAATAGTTTTGCTGTAATCCGACGTTGAATAGCAAAATTATTTATATTTTTGCCCCCGATTTGCCCTTTTTTGTTTCTGTACACTGTAAAATCGGTAAAGTATATTTTTTGAAATTTAATCCCTGAAACTACAAAGAAAATGTTTAAAATTAAAATTGTTGGAGCAACGAAATGATTTGCAAGATATCGTAAGAATTTTCAATAACGCTAATGCCACTCACGATGAAATTGCTCACGGTGGAGAACGTTTTTTCTTATCTGTATATAATGCGCCAGCTAGTGAGAGATCTTTAAACCGACATCGTTATCACACCGTCAGAAAATTCGCGTACAAGAGTAAGCCAAATCTAGCATTGTTACCCCCTACGGCTGCAGCCGCCCAGCAACACTCGTTTCGTGTTTATCAGCAAGTCTAGAAATGGGGTGGATATGAAAAATCTCCCGAACTGTGGGGTTGGAGGAACGTCCACGATTTCCTTGACCCTGTTCGGACACTGAAGGAACCTTTCAACGCGCCTCACAGCCAACTTGAGTACGGCGACTTCGATGATGCCAACCCCGATGAACCACTTCCACCAGATGATTGGGCTTCAGACAATGCTACACCTAGTACGAGTGGCATGCAACGATTTTAATTGGTAAGAATAAACGAACTTTCACATATCTAAGAAATACTAGCACAATTTTTAATGAATTTAATGATTTGTCATTTATTCATCATTTTTACAGGTCATGAAGCTGCAAAAAACCATTCGCACAACAGTTTCAAGTGCTCAGGAGACTTTCTTCTCTATTCGATGTCGGATTACAGCTAAAGTATTGGAGATACAAAAAAAATATTAATATGCTTATTCATAGGCAATTTAATAAACTATATTTTTTATCTGAACTATTTTTTCGTATCAGTTATAGTTGCCGAGATATAGGCAAAAAACTGAAAAAGTGTACCTTTCTTCCAAGATGGCGGCTCGAGCGCAACAGATTTTGACGGGGACTTTTAGTATGTTCAATGGGAAGCCGTAATAAGCATGTATACCAAAATTCAGATCTTTACCGATTAATGTTTTTATTTTGTCTAATTTGACTGGACTAACAGCCAAATGACCCTCGCATAGATTCGTTTAATGCGCGCGAAACATTCAAACGTTTTCGGATCCTGCGGCAGCTCTTTAATAAACGTTCTCGCATTGAAATCTCATACAAAAGTTAACTGCAAGGTATTTTTTAAATATTGTAGTGTATAATATGTTATGTACTTAAACAAAAAGTAATTATTTATTTTTTCTAATTTCTTTGGGAGGTCAATGACTATTTGACCCAATGGAGAAACCGCCACTGGTAAAACCAGAGATTAAAATTAAAACGGCATCCCCAACGAATAAGCTCCACGTAAGGGAGAAACTCAGCAAATATTTGTGTAGATGACACTCAAGTTGTCAATATTCGTTTTATTGTTCATAATATTAGCTGTTTTGTCGTTATAATGATTTATTGTTTCTGTTACTTTATGTTGTTTATACCGTGTCTTCAAAAAGTAATTACATAAGGGTTGGCCATGTCTTTGCATGCTTTAGAATTTATTAACTGTCATCATTCTGTCAGTGTCACTACAAATAACAAATTACAAGCTTAACCTAAAAATTTTAAGTGACATTATATTTTCTTGTTTAAATTCTAAAGCATGCAAAGACAGAAATTTTATTAGCCATGGGCAACCCTTATGCACGGTGTAATATTAGGTTAGGTGATTGTACGCCCGATACTCGCCGGGCAAGTTAACGCTGCCAGTCCATACAATATACGCTAGGCGGCGCCACTGGAATTCTGTCTAGACGTTTCGCCGGTTCTGCCAACGCTCAGTCTGTGCATTGTGCGCTGGGGTAACACTAGTAAAATATAAACGAGTGTATCATACAAGTTTAGTACACGTGTGGTGCAGGTGTAAAAATTAGTAAAATGTTTGGTGTACCTATGTCCCTTCATTTAAGTAATAATATCGCCTACTTTATGAAGCCGATTCAAAAGATTCTGGAAATCTAAGAATTTGTCCCAGAATTACACAAAACCATATCCATCCAAGCAATAAGCTTAAAATGAGGGTATAATTCGCAACGCAAATATTTAGTAATTCCGTAGCAGACGGCTTGTCCTACTATAAACAAAGAGAAACACCAGGATTTGCAAGCTCGGACCCTACTATTACATTTACCAGGTTCATGAATAATCTCTTCGACTGTATGAATAGGAAAACAATAAAAGAAGGTATTAAATTAGATAGTCCAGATTTACAAACCTTAGAAACATTCTTAAAATGGCTAAATAATTGGGAAACTATGGTGATTTGTGAAAATGTAACAAAAAAGGAATTTTTAACAGCGGTATGCTTAAATCAAATAACAACATTTTAGATAGTGTTTGTTACCCTAATTACACCGTGACCCTAATTCACTTTTAGAGCACCGCAGAAGGCTTACGAGTGTCAATTCAATCACTAATTGATATTTGCAAGGACCTAATAATTAAACACAGCTTCAAGTACGTGTTAACAGCTAAAATTAATCAAGACTGCATCGAAGTAAGTTAATAATATGTAGGTGCTTTAATGTATGTGATTGTATATAAAAAATTTTAGAGATTCTTTGGGGCTATTCGCCAAAGTTGTAATTAATTGCTTTTATTTTGTGTATGAAAGCTGCAGGAGAATGGACAGAATGTATTGTGCGCCATCTGGTGGCGAAAGGCGACACTGGCAGCGTTATGTGGCTAGCTGATCGGCCGCGGCCCTTTAGCGGCCCTCGTAGAATCACCTAACCTAATATTACACCGTGCCCTTATGTAATTACTTTTTGAACACACGGTACAAACATGTGGCGAGTTCAAGGCAATGGTATTGAGATGGGAATTTTCTGTTTAAGGAAAATCCACTCGTATATCTATTTAAATCTAATTCTTTCAATGTAATTATGCTAATGTGGTATTCTAATTAATTTTTTCAAGTAAGGCGGTTCTTGGATTCCCCAACGGTATTCAATTTGGCCTTTGTTTTAGAGTTCTTAGAAAGCTTTCGTTTGCAGCTCATATCATCATTTTAATGAAACTTGAAATGTGTTTTTAGGTATCATTTTTCTTAAGTGAATTTTTAATGATTTGTTAAAAAGTTTTCAGTTTACAAACATTTTGAAAAATTATCTAAACTAAGAACTGCAACTTTTCCGCTTGTTCGCCCCTTTTTTTGACCCACAAATGTCGACACCACATACAGTATGCGAGTAACAGGTTTGTTTCGCCATGTCCGTTGTGTTTTCCCAAAGTAAATTGAAAGTGAAACACTAGTTTTTGTATTTTTTTTTGTTTAGCATTTAATTAAAAAGTAGATGCATAATTGACAAGATCACGTAAAACTGCGTCTAGTAGTAAAATTAGAAATTTTTATTAGTGTGTTTACGCCTTAAAAATTGAAAGTTTTTTTATTTTGTTGCATTTTTACCGCAATTGACCCTACCTGAATAAATATTTTTTAAGACTTAAAAAGTAATCAGTTATTTTTAAAGAAAATATCGGAAAGTACAGGCAAAGTATTTCGTTTATTTTTATGAATAAACAAAAATAAAACTTACCAGATTAATCAATTGTAGATAGTATATAAAAATCACTTTAGCACCGAACGGTTTTTAAATATTATTAGACACACAAATCTCACCAGCGGTGTTGGTTGGTAACAAAATTCGCGAACCGTGTTCGTTAATCACCACCACTGCAACTAAACCTGTTTAAATGTATCCTAACAACACAATTATAAACAAGTTCAGAGGGGGGCTGGAGGAGGAGTATAGTTCAAATCTAACTCGCAGCATTTTTTTTTTCTAGATATCTGTGACCTTAGCGCTTGGAACCCAGTCGCGTAAACAAGTTTCTGTACGAAAGATTCTTTCAATTCATAAATTATTATTTATTATTGTGAACGTTGATGTTATTTAATGTACGGGCAAACACGTCAATTTTGCTTACCATTTGGAATCTCCCGAAACTGTAATATACAGGCTGTTCGAAATTATCTGGGCACCTTTGCTAACTTCGTTATCATTGGAGCTACGAAGTCGAGTAAATTACTAAGTAATGCAGTTATTTGCGCTGATTACGATACTGTATCCAAAAAAGCAATTGAACGTCTCATTTTTGAGATATACCATAACATAGTTTTGCTTAAAATTAAACATCTTGTATATTTTTGCATATTCTAAAAGAAAATTTTATTCTGAATAAAAAAATTCTAATGCAATCACACCTAAACGGAATATTTGAAAAGTTATTGGTAAATTCTTTTATGGCCAGCATCAAATTGCTTCATAAATAGAAATAATTTGTTGATAAACGCCATAAATAATCACCAATAACTTCTTTTTATCTACTTTAGATTACTACTGCATAGAAATTTTTATATTTCTAATTTAATTTTCTTTCATGATATTTAAAAATATACAGGGTGTTATATTTAAAAAATTTTGTTTTTATGAATAACTCGTAAACGCGACCGTATAATTGTTTTTTTATTGTATTATTGTAATCAGCGCCAAAAACTGCAATATTCTGCTGATTTAACCGACTTTAAAGCTCCAATATTAAGGAAGTTAGCAATCGTGCCCCGATAATTTCAAATACCCTGTAGGTATACAGTCCCATGAGTTTCCACAATGCTCGTGGAAAGTGGTTGGAGACGCATCGTCCTATCGGGTATTGCGCGAATGATATTTAGCATATCTTAGACGCGATTGAACCCTTCTTTGGCTGAAAGAAATGTGGTCCTGAAAAATATAATTAAGTAAACACCTGAAATGGCTTGAAATTACATGTTTTGACAAAATGACCGCTAAACACTCTGAAAAGTCTAAACAAAAACAATTTTTCGTTAAATATTCCATTTCGGAATGACATTGGCCTCTTCAAAAAAGTTTTATCAGATTTAATGATGAAATTCAAAACCAACTTTAAATTTTAGTTCAACGCCCTCTAGCGGATAACCACTAAATTGTTTAAGTAACGTTTTTATAGTGATGTAATAAAGACTGGTGTTTGCACTCTATTCAATTGTTTTCATCCTCAAACCACAGTATGTATTCATACAGTAGCGAAAGTAAAAGTCATTTATGGTAATTATAGCACCAAGCGGCAAACAAGTTACATTAAAGTTTGACAGCTAACGGTAGTAGTGTTTCTCTGCTTTTTGAACGTTACAAGAACAATTTTCAAGTTGTTTGCCAGTGTTATTATAAAAATTTGATTAGTGATATACCAATCTATTATGAGAGTCTCGAAAGGGAGCGCATGTTCCGCCGTAAACTGCGAAAACAACAAAGGAAAGAATCCTAACCTTAGTTTTTTTACATTTCCCAAAGATGCAAAAAGGTAATAAATTCTGATAAATATTAATACATTAAAGTTTAACTTTCTCGTCGTTTTAGATCAAAACAGTGGTTTGTAAACTGTAGACGTGAAGATTTACGTGAAAAGGAGGTGGGATATTTGAATAAAAACTACACTTTGTGTACGCATTTTGAAGATTCGCTGTTTATAAATGTTAATAAATCATCTTACTGGCATTATCTTTGTATTATTTAAAAACCATTATATAATGTAGCTCGTAATTTTTCTGTTTTGCTTATTAAAAATATGGTAACAACAACGAACTGGATTGGAATTTAAAACCTGCCATAATTTAAACGATAGTTTAACTTGTCGACCGCTTGGAGCGCCACTAGTTACAGCTTACCAGGCGTTATATGGGCGCTTTCGCTACTGTGTAAATAAGTATACTGTGCTTAAACTTTGACAATCTCAGGGCTCTTTGTAAGTTTTATCAACAGATGGCGCAGGTGTAAACGTCATTTTTATTTTTATAAAATAAATTTGAAAAGCAAGAAGTGTTTTTATTTATTTATTATCACGGTAATATTCTAGGCAAAAAATGCGAAAATACTGTTGTTTGTGCAGCCTATCAAAGGGCGATAACAAAAACTTATCATTATTTGCTACTCCCAAGGTGAATTTAGCTATTTTGTTTACCTTTGATGGAATTACAGACTAAAACAAAACGCGAGAATTGGATAAGTCATAAATTGTTAAGCATCAATTATATAAATTTAATTTCACTTACCTATTATCATAAATTAAGAAGCTATTAGTCTAGTAACTATTGTTAATACGGTTTCCTTTTAGGCTTTGCACTATAATACCAGCTTATTGTGGTGATTTGTTTGTCCAATATTGTTGGTTGTTGGTATTTTGTGGATTACGCCTTTTTTTCAACTAAAACCCACCACAAAAATAACTACAATATAAACATTACGTAAAATGTTGAATAAATGTTTCACTTACTTGCATATTTCATTAATAAAAGTAGGAACGAATTTAACTAGTTAACCTAACCTTAATAAATAAGTGTTGTGCACATGTTCAAAAAGCGCCAATTTTGAAATATACCTTAAATTTGAAGTTTTAAGAACGCCATCTATGCTCAAATCTTATAAAGAGCCCTGAGATTGTCAAACTAGGAGGATGAATTTTTTATATGGCAAATAGCACAGATAAGGTTAACACTACAGATATACGACCCTTTATACAAAATGTCCGCTCAGATTTGGATACGAAATTAGCGTTAGTGTGGATACAACGCACCAGACCAATTTTAGGGCGCTGCTATAGCTATTTGTTTATTACTGTTGAAATGTGTTGGAAACTGTTTTATCGCGAATTTGAATGTATCTGTCACAGATGACGTTAAAAACCTGACCTTGTCTGGGATCTGGTTAAAGCGCGTATTTTATATTTTCCTGATAAATAATAAATATTCAACATGTCGACTGTTGTTAGTGGCAAGTGCTCGATTATTATGATTTATATGAGTCCTATAAAAATATGTAGATGATTTTGGAATTATTATTAAATTTAATTCACCACAAACAGAAAATAAAGTTTTAAAATTAGACTGTGCAATAAATGTGTCTGATTAATGATTGATAAATTAATTTATTTGCAATAAATTAAAAAACTAGGTACACATCATGAATATAGTTTAAGTAGAATTGGCGTCAATATTAATTATTTAAGCATGACAGATGTTTTTTGGTTTGAATATGTGCTAAGTAATCTGCTAAATTACAGTCATCTGTGACTTAATTATAAATTGTCATTGTAGCGCCATCTATTTGCAGATTATTAATCATATAAAACAAGCTGCCAATAGCTCCCATATTTACCGTATATCTGTAGTGTTAACCTTATCTGTGCAAATAGTGAAAGTTGAAGCCACAAACCACTTACTTTTATAGATGTTTGGCCTAAATGAGCAAGCCATATGCATGCAGGTTCGTATCCACGCTGCAAGTTTTCCTCCCGTCAGTAAGATGGCAGCACTAGTACTCTGCGCATGTGCCGCAACTTTCTTCCAAAACAAAATTCGCAACCTTGAAGGTGAACACGTCACTGTGACGTCACTTACAGTGTGCGTTGTTTCATGTTTATGTTCTCACGTGTGTGATTTGTGGTTGAAGCACCATACTCTTTATACATCACTGTTTTTATACACAACCGAATAGATAGTTTACTGATCTATCAGAATCTATCAAAAAAGTAAGGTGCTTTTTAAGAAAATAAGTTTGCCTCACTTCCGGTATAACTGGAAGTAGTGAGATGTTGCTTATAAAGCGAATGTAGAGGTTTCTAAGAGTATCATAACCGCTTGCAAAAGTGAATCTTGGTATCCTGTAGCGAACTTATTTTACGCGTTCAAATTATTTTGGTTCATTTCAGTGAACTATAAATTTTACCGCAAATTAGTCTGTTGATTTCATTTCCCTCCATTCTATTCTGCGATTGAGCGCGCATCCCGTGCTTAAATATATTCTAAAAGCGCAATTATGAACAAGTTCAGAGGGGGGCTAGTTCAAATCTCACTCGCTGCATTCTTTCTGGATATCTGTGACCTTAGCACTTGGATACCCAGTCTACGCGACAACAACAAGTTTCTATACGAAAAATTCTCTGAACTCACAAATTGTTTATAATTGTGAACGTTGATGTTATTTAATGTACCGGCAATCCACGTCAATTTTGCTTACGATTTGGAATCTCCCGAAACTGTAATATACAGGCTGTTCAAAATTATCTGGGCACTATTGCTAACTTTGTGCTCCGATAAGTTCGAACACCTTGTATACAAAATCGGTTTAATTAAAAGGAAATTTTGCATGTTTAGTACCATTAAGAACATCGAAATAAATTTGCCACAAGTCAACTTACTCCTGAAATATTTCGAAAAAACTGACTATTAGGACAACATTCATTTCCTATCTTTTTTTTGTACATAGTAATTTTATTTTACATAGTTTCCTATAGTAAGCAGCTGATAATTTCAAACAAATTTAAAATTGAAAGATCAGTGGCGTGTCATGAATTTAATAATGTATAAATACTAGAACTACGAAAATTTTCTTGATTTAAAATTTCATCACAATCGGTCCCCAGTATTTTCGCATTTAGAGGCGTCGCATTGCATGTGCAAAGTTCAAATCCATATTTTAATATAAGAAAATCAATCCCCTCCCTAAAATGCACGCACATGACTAATACCATAACCTACAAACATAACATTGCAAAATATCTGGTAACAAACACTAAATTAGTAAAAGAGGGAACAATATACCCATCTTATAAAGCACATTTTAGACAGTTAAAGTGAGTGGAAACTACGACGTGTCCTAACGCTTTTATAGGTACACTGTGCTTATATATTAACCCCCCCCCCCCCCCCCAACTAACTTTTGAACGACTTGATATTTTTCCACAAAATTTGGTGTGCTGTATTGGGAAATTAAATACTACTAGTATTAGAGAACCGGCGAAATGCTAAGTCACGTGATGCATTAGTTCCAATAGTGAGACGCGGGGTTAATGTAGATGTCGCCTCAAGTGAAGCGCGGTAGCAGACTTTCATATATATTATAAATTAAAATAATTATTATTGAAAAATCGACGTAGAATAAAAACATAAAAATGTTTCATGTTCCATCTGTGGATAGAGACCTTCCATTAAAAAAAAATGGTCTAAATTGGTGAAGCGGTAGCCGCTGGAGGAACCGGAGAAGAAAACCCTTTGAGCTTTTATATATGTATGGATTTTTTAGCCTATAATTAAATTTTGCATCATTCAAAATGGCGGCTGAGCGCCATTTTCAATTTTTTACCAAATAGAAAAAGGGGTCGAGTGACACCTCATTTGAAAGCTCTTTTAATTCTGCGCCCATTCAGCCATAACACAATGACAAATGTTTGAAGATAAAGAACTCTATTAAAAAAAACTAAGAATTAAAGCAAAAAAAAATTAAATTAAGCGTTCGAAATGTTCACCATTCACTTCTTGGCACATAAAAAGTCGGTTATGAAATTCCTGCTTTACATTTTCATAAGTTTCTGGAGTGATATTTAAACTTCTGTAATGTGTTGAAGTATAGGAAGAAGAAGACACTCGTGGCTAAAAAATCTCAGAGATTGGTATAACTGCTCCAACAACCAACTCTTCAGATCAGCGGCCTCAAAAATTCAAATTGCTTTGATGATCGCCAACCTTCGGAATGAAGATGGCACTTGAAGAAGAAGAAGAATGTGTTGCTCCCGTTCTTCAATTGTTTCTGGACGGGTTCTGTACACTTTTGATTTTAGATATCCCCATAGAAAAAAATCTAAGGGGGTTAAATCTGGGGAGCGAGCCGGCTATTCTACAGGCCCCCGCCTACCAATCCATCTTCCGGGAGAATGTCCGTTGAGAAAGTCAGAAACAGGCCTATTATAATCAGGCGGCGCACCGTCTTGTTGAAACAATAACGTTTTCAATATTATTTCCAGCCACCTGAGAAATTTCTGGAAAAATGTTGTTCTGCAAATGTGGATAAAGTACCGGATAAAACAAATCAAAACAATTTTGAATTGAGTGAGTTCGTTTGTTTAAAATCCGCCATTTTATTATGGCTGAATATATTTTTTTTAAACTCTAGGATCAGACGCAGGACTAAAAGACCTTTCAAATGAGGTGTCACTCGACCCCTCTTTCCATTTAAAAACAAAATTCAAAATGCGGTTTTGATTGATTCAAAATTTTAATTATTGGTTAAAAAAGTAGTATTTAATTTCCCATTACAGCACACCAAATGTTGTGGTAAAATATCAAGTCGTTTAAAAGTTTGTTGGGGGGGGGGGGGGGGGTTACTTTATAGACAGACGGTATAACAAATCTGTCATTATCAAGGCATCTAGAATCCCTATTTCCAAGCAATTTAAAATATTTAAATGAAAATTGACATTTATGTGAAACAGTAGAAGGCAGTGCCATAATCAAACTTGTTAAATTTCAATTTTTTTCGATGATGCGAAAGTCGACTTTGTTTATTTTGTACGGGTGCCATATTGAATTTCGCAATTTTTCTATATTTATTAACCCCTGTACGATAATTTATTTAAAAACAACAAAGTACTGCGATAACCCAGGTAACACCATGACGTCTTATTTACGTCAATTATTGGTCATCGTATTCGTCATTTTAACGTGACACATTAAGTTAAAATAACGTAAAAATGACGGCCTAATGTCACATCCCAATGACGTCGTCTTATGCCAATACAAAGACGTCGTGTTATGCCGTTACGATGACGCCGTGTACAAGGATAATATGACGTTATTATAACGTATTTTTAGTCATGATACATGATTAAAATTCTATATACAAATATGGTAATTTAATTTATTTTTATGTAAATACATGATATAGCTAAATGAACAAAGCACTGCTACAGAATTTTTCTATTTAAAAAGCTGAAACAATTAACTGAATTAATTATAAAATAAAACTTATTCTAATATAAGAAAAAACCTAAAACATTACCTAACAAAAAAACAATAACTCATTTGTAGCAACTTAACATAAAAAATCTAATTTACATTTGCCAAAGAAACTGTACAAAATGAATGTATTAACGTAAAAGACACCGAAACGTATACTAAGACTATTGTATAGGTCTCCAAATTTAAAGAATAATAAAAGCAAAATAGGGACACACCAACTTCGAAGAACTTTCGAGTTATTTTATATAAGTCCCACGTCTCTACCTTCGGTGTTTAATGCCACTTAAGTGCCTTATTTGTGCTGATCCTGATTTTTGCACGGTGGCCGTAAAACTTCACTTTTCCGTGGGGTTCGCCACTCACGGTGTACAATTGCAATGCCACCACTAAACTCCACACCTATAAACGCCGTTCGTTTATTCTAACCTATAAATCTTGTTTGTTGGTTGTTGGAAACAATACAAAAAGGAACATTAAACTGATTATCTTACATAAAGCAAAGAAATTGATAACTGTTTGTTTGTAGAATGCAACAACACACACAAATCACAAAACAAAAAACGTGGGTAAAACGTGAGTCGAACGTAGGTGAAAGCATATGTAACCTTTTTTGAGGAAATACACTGCGCAGGAAGTGGGACGCACGCTAAAAGTTATTAAACGAGCGCTCGTGTCACTTGTGTCGTCCTAGCGGGAAATTTGAAAATGTATGCAATAATACTAGCAGGGCGAGATGTTTGACATATACATATACATCATATAGTAATTTATTAATTATTAATATATCTATAATATTTCAATTATAATGTTCATCAGTTTTATTAAGTATTTAGTGTAAAATTCGTGTTTAACAATTTGAAGGAAAAATTTGTTATTTGTTATGCTTAATATTATTTATTTTTGACCTTATTCATATCAGTTAATTATTTTAATGATGCAATCATCGGTTACTGGTATTATTATTAAAATTAAAATCAAGTCTTTATATGACCTATACAAGACGTGTAGTGTACGTCACATTTTAACGTTGTTGTTACTGTTAGACAATGACGTCGACGACACGTCGTTATTTTGTCATATGACGTCGCCGACGAAAAATCACCAAAATATGACGTGATTTTCACGTAGGTGTGCTAGCTGGGAAGCAAGTTCAAAGGCCGTAGATAAGTCTCTGGAATTTTCGCATAGGTTGTTTTTTGATGTTACTTCACGTTTATTGTACTTACATGAATTAATTTTCATTTTGCTTAACAGTTCTTTGATATTGTAAAAGATAAGTGAGTAAAAATACAAAAAAAAATCGTTCCGACACTGAAATTTAATTGTACCTGCTTTAAAATTTACTATTTTGAAAACTCGTTCTTTTGCAATTTTTTAACTTTCTATACATAAAGAAACGCATGCGTTGTTTTATTAAAATAAGCTAAAAGA
Organism: Ctenicera cuprea; assembly: GCA_958336395.1. NCBI lineage: Eukaryota > Metazoa > Arthropoda > Insecta > Coleoptera > Elateridae > Ctenicera > Ctenicera cuprea. The sequence goes on from OY284493.1 coordinate 820,830, forward strand.
TAAAATAAATTTTGGGAAAAGCCGATTGGTGTTTATTTAATTATCTGCAAATATACGTCAGTTGTATACACTGTGTCCATAAAGTAACACCCCCCCCCCCCCCCAACTAACTTTTGAACGACTTGATATTTTGCTACAAAATTTGGTGTGCTGTAATGGGATATGAAATACTATTTTTCAGACTATATTAAAATTTTGTATCATCCAAAATGGCGACTGGGCGCCATTTTCAAATTTTTTTTTAAATAGAAATGGGGGTCGAGTGACACCTCATTTGAAAGGTCTTTTAATTCTGCGTCTGATCCTAGAGTTTCAAAGAAAAATATTTAGCCATAACAAAATGGCGGATTTTAAACAAATGGACTCACAACGCATTACAGAAGTTTGCAGAATTATCACTCCAGAAACTTATGAAAATGTAAGGCAGGAATTTCCTAACCAACATTTTATGTGCCAAGAAGTGAATAGTGAACATTTCGAACACTTAATTTAATTAATTTAAGCTTTTAATCCTTAGTTTTTTTAAATAGACTTCTTTATCTTCAAACATTGTCATTTTGTTATGGCTGAATATTTTTCTTTGAAACTCTAGGATCAGACGCAGAATTAAAAGACCTTTCAAACGGGGTGTCACTCGAGCCCCCTTTCTATTTAAAAAAAAAATTCAAAATGGCGCCCAGTCGCCATTTTGGATGATACAAAATTTTAATATGGTCTGAAAAATAGTATTTTATTTCCCATTACAGCGTACCAAATTTCGTAGAAAAATATCAAGTCGTTCAAAAGTTAGATGGGGGAGGGGGAGTTACTTTATGGACACGGTGTATTTATAGAAAATTGTAATTTCACAAACCAAAGGTTATTATGTAAGCCGCAAATTTGTGAAAACCAAGTTATAAATACAGGGTCGTTCAAAAGTATGGAAAAGCGATTCTGGTAGCGTAAATATAAGTTTAACAAAAATATACTTCCTTTTACTTTCCCATACTTCTTTAACGGAAATCCGTGTTTTGGGGACCAAGCAACTCAAAAAAGGGGTTTTAAAAAAATGTCTGTCTGCCCTTGCCTGATTTTGATAAAATTTAGCGTGTGGAAGTTTTTTTCGTTTGAGGTAGTTCTTTGTAAGGTCGTCAATCGGAACCGGAATCGGAAATGAGACCTGCTTTTCTTGGTATATTTTTTTCTAATTTTTTTTTTAATTTTAATCTAATTTAAAAACAAATCAAATGCTGTTTTTCCAAATGCTGTATCATCAAAATGAAGGCCGCTACAAATTTTTGAAAATTTAACATTTAATGCTCAATTTCTCAATAACAAAAGTCTATAAAGTTGTTATAATCATTTTTGATCCGAGGTCAAGAGCGTATTACCTATCTAGCGTCTTTAAGTAGTCGGCGCGCGCGCCCTACGTAACCAACGGCTTGGGTCTGGAGCGGACGGCTTGTACCGGCTGGGAGAATATTTAAAACGTAAAACTTTGGGAAAATACCAGCGACCTGCTTCGCCTATTTTTTGTCCTGGTTTGTTAGTTTTTGTAATAAACATAAATAATTTGCGGAAGAACATATTTTATTAAACTTTAAAAGTACTATCACAGCTCTAAAGGAAATAGTAAAAACTGGTCTTAGATACCGTAAAAACATCCAAAAATAACTAAGTATTGTAATACTTACAAGTAAATTGAAAAAAGTAAGAACACAAATACACTAATTCACAAAATAATGTTACAGTCAATACTCATACATATCTGTCTTGCACGAGACACGGCGTAAATGCCTCATGGATTGATATCACAAAACTACAAATCCAGCCTCAAAATTTTAAAAAAGCGTTTTTATATATGAAACTTAACAAATCGCAAATATCTTAATAATATGTTATATATATACGACTTTCCTCGAAATTTTCTAGATATTTATCTTTTTGTTCCTCAATAATATTACAATCAATTCCATTAACATTTTGAGTGTTTGTAGCGCTGTTGTCCATGATCTTTAATGAGGGGCGTAGACGAAGTTCCTCGGTGGCCTCTTCTAAATATTTACACTCCCAGGCGTTTTTGTTTAACCAAATTTTAGTTAAATCGGGATGAAAAAAGAGGAAGTAACCTATATCAAAATATCCGATGTTGTTATTTTTTATGTGAATTTCTTTCAACTTCCTCGACCGTCGAAGACAGTCTTTTGGAATAACAGTTAACTGATTGTTACTTAAATCGATAAATTCTAAATTTTTAAGACTGTTAAATACTCCGCAGTCGAGGTTAATTATCATGTTGTTTTGTAAACTTAGGATTTTCAAATTTTGCATATTTTGAAAAGAACCTTCTTGAAAATTACTTATAAAGTTGTCATGTAGGTACAATTCTTCTAAGTTACCTAATGAATTGAGGTCTTCTGGAAGTTTTCTTATTTTGCTGCCGTTAAGTAAGAATTTTTTAAGATTTCTCAGCGAGTTGAACACTCCTGTCTTTATTTTTTCTAAGTTGTTGACCGCTAAATTGAAATCTTTCAAATCAGTTAATGAACTCATAGCCCCTGGATTTATTTCTGAAATGTTAATACCAAAAAGACACAACCCTTGTAGTTTACTTAATGACTTAATCTCTTCGGGAAATTCCTTTAGGTTATTGCCGCAAAGCCACAGATCCTTAAGATCACTCAACGGGCGTAAAACCCCTGTCCTTATTATTTCCAAGGAATTGTTTTCAAATGATAACTGTTGCATATCAGTTAAGGAGCTCATCACCTCTGGCTTTATTTCCGAAATCGAATTGTTCTGAAAAAACAAGTGCCGTAGTGTAGTTAATGATTTAACATCTTCTGGAACTTCCGTTAATTTATTATAGGGAGCCCACAACACCACGAGGTTTTTCAGCGAGATTAAACTGCCCGCTGCCATTTTTTGTATTTTGTTGTTGTGTATAAATAACCGACTCAATTTAGTTAATCCGTCCATAGCCCCTGGGTTTAATTCCGAAATTTCATTATCTTGAAGGTATAAATCTTTCAAATTTTCTAAACCATTGAACGCTCCTGATTCTAAGGTACGAACTTTATTGTCGTTCAACCACAGTACTTCGGCATTTTTAAAACCATTAAAATTGCCAGCATATATTGTGAACACTTCGCAATAATTAAAATCGATTTTTTCGATTTTCTCTTTGTCACCACTAATTTCAATAGGTTTCCCGCTTTCTAGAACAACGTTGGTGTAAGTTTCAGGGAAGGCGTGTATTTCACATCTTCCATGCATCTTGTCGAAGAAAATGACGAGTATTGCCACTGCTAGCATCCACTTCATCTTGTTGGAAGATTTACTCAACCTGCAAATAAATAAAAATCAATAAGTCATTCATTCACCGTTTTTGTGGAATTTTTTCTATGCAGAGTGTGATGTTTAAGAGAGATGTTTGAAAAATGTAAAGATCAATAAGATATAACCAAACTCATCTAACTATTCCCATAAAAGACACCTCTGGTAAACTTATTCAAACCAAAATAAGCAGAAATACTAAACCGAATGAGTAATTCTAACATTTACGATTAAGATAGAGCGTTCTCGCTAGAATTCTTCAGATGAACTCAATCCCACCCATAGTTGAAACCAAAAGCGACGATAGACTTTGCCTTGTCGCACATAGAGGGCATTTTATTTGTAAGTCTTCAGTCAAGCATGTGTCTCTATGGCGTATTATCTGGCGTCAATTTTGGTTTCGATTTCAGATCAGATGTACTAAAGTAGATACGTTCCCTATATTTACCGCATACCGCAATTGTGCCAACATACCTGACAAAGATGAACATATTTGTACGCCTTAACAACATCACCGAGCATGCGCACAGTAACCACAGCACACAACACGGAACTGAGCGCATGCTCCACAACGTAAACATGATGCCGTCCTTGTTAGTTATGTTGGAACAGTTTCAAAAGAAAATTGTGGATGGAATTGTTGCAATTTTTCATCGCCGCACATAAAAGGCAATTTATTTGTAAGTTCCCTTCAAGCTTTTCTCCAAATTTTAGCTTAACTCCTGCGAAAATTATCAACAAAAAATTTTAAGACAGTTCCATTTTACGGAGACTGTAACTCCGTAGCAGAACGTTTTCGGGCCCATTAGAAATAACAACAAATTGAAGCAAAAAAACTTAAAAGGCTTAGACAAACCGCTGATAAATTTTTGTCGATAGAAACTAAGCAATGAATTGGCCAGAAACGGAATTTTTTGACATCAAAACTGAAATACATGACGTCAAAAAACATTTGTTTTCTGACAACAAAAGTTAACGTCAAAAATTCATTTTATTAACTCAAAAAAAAAATTGTTGACTAATAAAAACTTGACACGAGCTTTAGATTTATTTATTATTCAATATGAACAATGAACATGTATGTAGGACTAAACCACCCCAATTTAAAATGTATTGACTTCAGACAAAATGTTATATTCTGACGTCATACAATATTTTTAGACGTCAATAATTGGTATTTTGTCGTCAATAAAACATGTTTAGTGTAAAATTTGTTTTTTAAGGTAAAAACTATTTTGACACTTCAAAAATTGATTATATGACGCCTGAAAAATTGTTTTTAGAATTTTACGAGAGTATTGTTTATTAATTTTTTTTTATTGGTGCCCCATTTTACCTATTTAAAGCACGCCTCAGCGTGTTTAAATCGAACTTTCAAACACGCGCGTTTTTTAAAGTTACCATGGCAACATCAACAACTCGAGAAACGTGAAGTCTAAATGACAATTTTTTGATCTGACAGGAGTACCTTGTAACGTCAAATAAAATATTACTAACAAATGCAAAACATCATTCTTACTAATTGCCTTCATGAATGCATGCACTTTTACAAATGATTTTATATCGACTCCTTTATTTATCCTCAACAAACATTGTAATTTCGAATGGATAGCCCACATAGTCGACGCCTTGTAGGTACTGCTCTGACATTTTCTGAAGGTAAGCAAGCACAACTCGTTCATTTATATCTGTTACCTTTTGCTCTTCCATCCATTTGATGAACTTGTCATATTCTTTTTTATACGCATCATTAGATTTTTGCGGTATTAACCGCGATTCTGCTTTACTATTTAAAAAATCGATATTAGAATTCATTTTTAAGCAGTGCGGTGACAACATTTCCATGACAACGAAAGGTATACTGATGTCACATCACGAATTCAACCATTTTACATTATTAGTTCTTATTTCCATTTTTTGTAGTAATAATACCAGTATTTATGATTTCAAAGTGCACCAATAAAAAAAAATATCGTAAAGTATTCGTGGATAACTGGTCTTTAAAACACTTGCTCTATTTCGAGCACTCCGGCTGCGCCGTCGTGCTCGAAAAATCGCGCGTGTTTTAAAGACCTTTTTATCCACTTATACTTTAATATACTATATAAAAACGAATAATTTGACGTGAATAAATAATTATTTGATATAAAACATCGATTTTTGACGTCAAAATATCATGTACTAACTGTAAATTATTTACACAATACTTTTCAATTTTGAAACAAAGCCCTAATTAGGTTAGGTTACTTAATCGACCAATAATTTTATGATGTCTTCTACGATTACTTTTTCAAAACACTCCGTATAGTTGATTTCTTCGTCCTCCTCTTTAATTCCAAGCAATCTTGGTTCAAAAGGAGCATCTTATTGTACGTTTCATTCTTACTTTTACTCTTAAAATATAACTTTTACTTACACTTTTAATCAATAGTATTATGCAACCGACAATATCCGTATGTTAATTATTATCACTACTCAATAACAAGTTGCTTCCAAGTAACCCAACGCTTCACTGAATAAGTTTAAAGGTGAACACTGGACTGGAGCGTGATAGTGTTGCCAGATGACGGGGAAATTCCTTTTTATCGGAGAATTTCGATCACGTTTGCGTGTAAGAAAACATTTCAAAAAGTAGAGAATTTTAATGAGATCTAGAACATTGGGGCGCGGCCGTTAGGGCGCCGCCGTTGAGGCTCTAGACACTAAGGCGCGTGAACACCAGGACGCGGTCCATTAGGACGCAAAGACGCTAAAACACACTATTGCAATTACAACAATTACACAGTTTCGGCTCTGAATGGAATAGATGTGCAACCAAAACGATTTATTTCGTGAAAAAGATTCACGTTAAAAATATAATACAGCAAGTGCCATTTAACCTTGCAAAAAAAATGACGATAAGTTTAAAAGGCGGGAAGCCGTTACACTCCCAAGCAAAATCAATTCCGTAGTTTGAAAGCTAGTACAATATCTAGTTGCTGTTAATTATTTATGTCATTATTATTTTGTCATACGCCAAAATAGGAAAGTATTGATTTTTGAAAATTCTTCTTTGATATTACTTACACGGCCTTTTAATTTGTCAAAAAATCCACAATTTTTCGTAAATCATAAATAAATTGACTTTCACTTTTCAGTAGAGTGTACCTCACTGTTCAACAGCCAATTAGAGCTAGTTTAAGTTACGACTACCGACGAAACAAAGCGTAAATAGCCGAATCAAAGCCCACTAAAATTTGCAAGGTTAGGTGGCACATGCTGTACAGTTTTCGAGCCTTAGTGTGCCGCCCCCTAACGGCCGTGCCCTAACGGCGGCGCCCTAATGGCCACGCCCTAACGGCCGCGCCCCAATGTCCGGATTTGATTTTGATGATATCCTAGTAAGGGAAAATAAACTAATATTACGTAAATTGTAATAAAAACGTAAAATTGTTTTTAGGAAACTTACGCATAATAATGTGCGTTATTCACAATAAACGAGTGTGTGGCCGTCTCGTCTTATCAGTCGGTAAAGAAGAATCCGAATTGCAACTGTGTTTAAAAATGTCTGATTTTAGATTTTTTTCTGTTATTTACTTACTTGTAGCTTTTCTTTTTTGTCCTCAAATATGTAAAGAATAAAGTTGTTTATTTGAATAGACTGGACCAAAAACAGTATATTTATTTAGTGAAAAATAAAGGGCATTTCGTCTAATATTGTGGGGGTTGGTAAGGAATTTTTGCCTCTGAAACGGGAACTTTTGGATTTTGAGAAGAAAAATATTTGGTTGCCTATCTGGCAACCCTGAGTTCTAAAGTAGTAGACTGGGGCTTTGCAGCTTCCTACATGTTTATGTCGTCACTAAGCAGGTTAAAATAATAACAAGTTCAAAGGGCGCCGACGTAGGTAAGTCTCTGTCATTTTCAAGTCCGGCTGCGCTTCAGTTTCTAGCTACGCCATTGCTAATAAAACATAATTACATGGATTTGTTGTGTTAGTATATACAGGGTGAGTCAACAAGACCGCGTTGCTTGATATCTATCGTCTTTAGTCATTAAAATACAGATAAAATTTTAGGAGATCAAAAAGACCACATTTTAAAATTATTTGTAATTATACAGGAGGTTCCATATAACAGTCCATTTTAAACTGTTTTTTAATGAAACTTTCTGCATTTATTATACAGCTTTTATTTGTGTTCCTGAACATGTTTTGTTTTTAAGGTTCTCTAGCGGCGTTGCCAAGTTATACACATATTTTTTAGAAATATTTGATTTTGCAGACCTTATTATCACTAATAAAACCTGCACAAGCCATGTTTTCGCTGATTAAGCAAACTTTTTTAGTTAAACGTTAGTGGATACCATGTAAAATTCTCCAAATATTGCAAAATTGAATTTGGTTATACTGGGTGTTTTTTGCAACAGTAAAATATTTTCTTTTCTTATGTGTATCATGACTAGATTTTTTTTAATAAAACATTTTAAGATCGTTGGATAGAGCTTTTTGCGCTCTATAAATGTTAATGTTAAGTAATGGTTATACCTAAAACCAAAAAGTGAGGTAATCTCTAAAAATCCAAATATCATAAGAAGCATTGGCAGCTGTTTTTTCTGTTTTTGCAAGAAAACGGCTACGAAAATGTTTTATTATATAATTAAATCAAATTTATTAGAAGTATTTAATATGTCCGCTTTTTTTAACATACACAATCTTAAAAGACCCAAAAGAGCACGTTTTTTAACATATGGTCATTAATTTCTTGAAAGGCAGTTTGATAAACTGTTTTTACATATCCCACTCATATAGCACACCGATGTCCATAAAATATTCACAGAATATTTCACTATGGATATGGTGATATCCATAAAACATTCATTTTAAATACAATGGACGTCATGTGGATGTCCATGGCAAGTCCATTTGTCACAACTTTTAAAATATATCCATTGCAAGATGTTCTGTGGACATGCGTACTTTTTTGGTTCAAAATTGGTGTCCATAAGATATCCCGCGCTATATGGTAAGATTAAAGGTCACTAGATTGGCAGTCGGCAGCCCTGGTGGTCCTCGAACTGACAAGCACACTTATTGTAACAATTCATTCAGAACACATGGAACAAGTCGAATTCAGTTCGCACCACATGGAAGAAATTGGAGACCAAATTAGAGGGCTGCACTAATCTACATATCAAACTCAACTCTCTCTCTCAAGCAAAACAATAAACAAGGGAGGGGGGCATAGCAATAGCTTCCTTTTAGTCTTGTTTTGTCACTTTTTGTAATAGCCATAAATAGTTTGCGGAAGAAAATATTTTATTAAACTTTAAAAGTACTATCACAGCTCTAAAGGAAATCGTAAAAACTGGTCTTAAATACCGTAAAAACATACAAAAATAACTAAGTATTGTAACACTTAAAAGTAAGTTGAAAGAAGAAAGAACACAAATACACTGATTCACAAAATTAATGTTATAGTCAATACTCATACATATCTGTCTTGCATGAGACATGGCGTAAACGCCTCATGGCTAGATATCACGAAACTGCAAATGCCAACGTGAAACCTCAAAATTCTAAAAAACCTCTTTTATATATGACATTAAGCAAATCCCAAATATCTTAATAATATGTTATATATACACGACTTTCTTCAAAATTTTCTGGATATTTATCTTCTTCTTCCTTAATAATATTACAATCAATTCCATTGACATTTTGAGTGTTGGTAGCGCTGTTGTCCATGATCTTTAATGAGGGGCGTAGACGAAGTTCCTCGGTGGCCTCTTCTAAATATTTACACTCCCAGGCGTTTTTGTTTAACCAAATTTTAGTTAAATCGGGATGAAAAAAGAGGAAGTAACCTATATCAAAATATCCGATGTTGTTATTTTTTATGTGAATTTCTTTCAACTTCCTCGACCGTCGAAGGCAGTCTTTTGGAATAACAGTCAACTGATTGTGACTTAAATCGATAAATTCTAAATTTTTAAGACTGTTAAACACTCCGCAGTCGAGGTTAATTATCTTGTTGTTTTGTAAACTTAGGATTTTCAAATTTTGCATATTTTGAACAGAACCTTCTTGAAAATTACTTATAAAGTTGTTACGTAGGTACAATTCTTCTAAGTTACCTAATGAATTGATGTCTTCTGGAAGTTTTCTGATTTTGTTGCCGCTAAGCAACAGTTTTCTAAGATTTCTCAGCGAGCTGAACACTCCTGTCTTTATTTTTCCTAAGTTGTTGTTATCTAAAGATAAATCTTTCAAATCGGTTAATGAACTCATAGCCCCTGGTTTTATTTCTGAAATTTTATTATCCGGAAGGTACAACACTTGTAGTTTACTTAAGGACTTGATATCTTCGGGAAATTCCTTTAGTTTATTGCCGGTAAGCCACATATCCTTAAGATCACTCAACGGGTGTAAAACCCCTGCCCTTATTATTTCCAAGGAATTGTTTTCAAATGATAACTGTTGCATATCAGTTAACGCGCTCATAACCCCTGGATTTATTTCCGAAATCGAATTGTTGTGAAAAAACAAGTGTCGTATTGTAGTTAACGATTTAACATCTTCTGGAACTTCCGTTAATTTATTATAGGGAGCCCACAACACCACGAGGTTTTTCAGCGAGATTAAACTGCCCGCTGCCATTTTTTGTATTTTGTTGTTGTGTATAAATAACCGACTCAATTTAGTTAATCCGTCCATAGCCCCTGGGTTTAATTCCGAAATTTCATTATCTTGAAGGTATAAATCTTTCAAATTTTCTAAACCATTGAACGCTCCTGATTCTATGTTACGTACTTTATTGCCGTTCAACCACAGTATCTCGGCATTTTTAAAACCATTAAAATTGCCAGAATATATTGTAAACACTTCGCAATAATTAAAATCGATTTTTTGGATTTTCTCTTTGTCACCACTAATTTCAATAGGTTTCCCGCTTTCTAGAACAACGTTGGTGTAAGTTTTGTCGATGGCGTTTATTTCACAACTTCCATGCATCTTGTCGACGAGAATGACGAGTACTGCCACTGCTAGCATCCACTTCATCTTGTTGGAAGATTTACTCAACCTGCAAACAAATAAAAATCAATAAGTCATTCATTCGCCGTTTTTGTAGAATTTTTTCTATGGAGGGTGTGATGTTTAAAAGAGATACTTCAAAAATGTAAAGATCAATAAGATATTACCAAAATCATCTAACTATTCCCATCAAAAACACCTTTGGTATACTTATTCAAACCAAAATAAGCAGAAATACTAAACCGAATGAGGAATTCCATCATTTACGATTAAGATAGAGCGTTCTCGCTAGAATTCTTCAGATGAACTCAATCCCACCCATAGTTGAAACCAAAAGCGACGATAGACTTTGCCTTGCCGCGCATAGAGGGCACTTTATCTGTAAGTCCTCCTCAACTTTGTAGTTCAACTACTGCAAAAATTTTCAACAAACCGTTTTCGGACAGTTCCATCTTCGGGAGGCTGTAACTCCGTAATAGAACGTTTCCGAACCCAAAAAACAAAGAACCGCGGCAAACAAACTTAAAAAGCTTAGACAAATCCCCGATGAGTTCTTCTTGAACAGAAACCAAGCAATGAATTTCCAAGGAATAGTAATTTTTTGAGAGTGGCGGTAGCTCAGAGGTTAGGCGCTTAGCCTCTAACTCTAAAGGTCTAGGGTTCGATTCCCCGCCGAAGCTATGCAGCAATAAAAATCTATGCCGCAACCCGCCACTCACATTTCCCAATCCGGTGTAGGCAGCCGTGGGGTCTTAGTGCCTGAAACCTTCTCTGGTATTTAGTCGTTCGGATTCGACGTTAAACTGTAGGTCCCCCGTATTCCCACTTAGCGCTAAGGAGAGTACGTGGCAGAGAAGAGTGCCGGTGCCCAGCAGTGGGACGTAAAGGCTGATTGCGAATAATTTTTGACGTGGTAAAATTTTTGACACCAAAGAAATACATTTTAAACGTCAAAAAATGTTTTTGCTGTCACAAAACGATTTTATGACACCAAGAGTTAACGACAGAAACTTCATTTATTGGTGTCAAAAATTATAAATTAAGTCAAAAAACTTTAATTGACGTCAAAAATGATTTTTTGTCGTCAATAATTGGTATTTGGTGATCAATAAATCATGTTTAATTATAATTTATCTTTTGACATCAAATATTGATTTTATGACGCCTGAAAATTCCTTTTTTAAGTAGCATTTTCTCACGTAATATAATATTTTTGGACGTCAATTATTATTAGTATTTTGTGGTCAATAAATCATGTTGCATCTAAAATTTATTTTTAGAAATCAAACATTTATTTTGTGATATCAAAAAATGATGTCTGAAAATTATTTTCTTAATGTATTTAAATAGGTATTTAATTTTTATTTATAAAACGGATATTTTGACGTTAATAAATAATTATTTGACATCAAATAATGAGTATTTGACGTCAACAATGCATGTACTGACTGAAAATCATTTACACAACTTTGAGTTAAATAATAGTTAGACATCTTCTTCTTCTTATAGTGCCATACCCTATTCAGGACGTTGGCTACCTTTCTCCTATGTCTGTGTTTGGTGCGCGGCGCGCGATAGATAATTTGCACAGACAGACATAGGGGACCTACAGTTTAACGTGGGCTCCGAACCACGGGAAGTGCATGCAATTCTCCTCCAGAGAGGTTTTCCTGGGGAAAAATCCACCGCGCTGGTTTCCCGTTGCCTTGCGAGCGAGAACGAGCGGGCCGGAGATTGAACCCGGATCCGCTGCATTGGAAGCCCGAGCGCTTACCACTGAGCTACGGCCGCTCTATAAATAATAGTTGGACATAAATGCTATTATTTAACCAAATTAAATATTATCAGGTGTTTTTTGACGATTTTTTGACCTCCGAATTGTCAAAAAATTAAATTTTGACGTCAAATAATCAAAAGAAGTACATTTTAATCGTTGCAAAATGTTTTTTGGCCATAAAATGATTTTATAACGTCAAAACAAATTCTGACGCTGAAAGTCAACGTCAAAATTTCATTTACTGATGTCAAAAATTCATTTGTTAAGCCAAAAAACTCTTTTAAAAACATCAAAAATATTTTGTGAAGACAAAACTTTATATTTTTACATTAAATAATTTTTTTACACGTCAATAATTGGTATTTTGTCGTCATCATGTTCAGCCTAAAATTTAGTTTTCGGCGTTAAACTCTTATTTTGTGACTTCAATTTTTCTGAATAAGTTAAATCCGACGGGTCCATGGATGGTGTATGTAGCTGTGTATGTTGGGTTGCATGTCTTTCAGGGGTGGGGCATGTTAGACCGGTGTATAGCACTTAGTGTGCTGAGCCCGGGTAAGGGGGTGGGCTGGGAATCATGGGGTCGTGCTCACGCACGGCTTCATGATTCTTTAAAAAAAAACATTGATTTTATTACGTTTGAATTTTTTTTTTCGAATTGTAAAGGAGAATTATTCATTAATTTATAAAAACGGATAATTTGACGTTAATAAATAATTATTTGACATCAAACAATGATTTTTTGACGATAAAACGTGATGACATGATGAAACATAGCCCTAATTAGGTAATTTTACTTAAATCGACCAATAATTTTATGGCTTCTTATACGACTACTTTTTCAAAACACTCCGTATAGTTGCTTTCTTCGTCCTCCTCTTTAATTCCAAGCAATCTTGGTTCAAGAGCATCTAATTGTACGTTTCATTCTTACTTTTACTCTTAAAATATAACTTTAACCTACACTTTTATTTAATTGTATTACAACGTGAAGTGCTTCGCAGATTTTAACAAAAAAAAACTTACCAGTTGTAGATCTGTTTAAGATTTAGAGAAGTATTTTACTACAGACAGTTTCACTGTAAATATTATTCGACACGCAATATCCGTATGTTAATTATCACTACTCAATAACAAGTTGCTTCAAAGTAACCCAACGCATCGATAAACAAGTTTAAAGGTGAACACTGCACTGGCGTGTGACAGTGTTGCCAGATGACGGGAAAATTCCTTTTTATCGGGCAATTTGGATCAATGCTTCAAGCTGCGGAAAATTAAAAAAAGTACAGAATTTTGATGATATTTTAGTAAGGGAAAATAAACTAATATTCCGTAAATTTTAATGAAAACGTAAAATTGTTTTTAGGAAACTTACGTACAATAACGTGCGTTATTCAAAGCAAACGATGTGTGACCATCTTGTCTACTAGCGTCTAGCCTCTTAGCTAACAATCAATCCTACCTCATCAAGGCCAGACTTGCGTGTTAGTATGCCGTCAATCAGTCAGTGAATGCAAATTGTCTTCGTATTTTTTCTTTAAAAATATAACTGCTCTTAACAAATAACTTCGCGTAAACAGCAAAACCAACAGTGTTTAAAAAAAAACTAAAATAAAAAAAAAATTTTGGTCCCAACCGAGATTCGACCCCACAACTACTTATGCAGCAAAAAAGCAGTACACCCGAACACACCCGTGTATCCATCTGTGCCACTACGAACCTGGCGAGTAGCGCTAAAAAAGTGCCTATTGAATGCGTGCGCAATAGAAATGCACAAATAAAAAGTAGGAACAGTTGTTAATGTAACCGACTATCCGCTAATGTCTTGTGTTATCAGTCGGTAAGGAAGATTCCGAACTTCAGCTGTATTTAAAATATCTGATTTTAGATTTTTTTGTTATTTACTTACTTCTAGCTTTTCTTTTTTGTTCTCAAATATGTAAAAAATAAAGTTGTTTATTTTAATAGACTGGGCCAAAAATTATATATTTATTTAGTGAAAAATAAAGGGAATTTCGTCTAATATTGTGGGGGTTGGTAAGGAATTTTTGCCTCTGAAACGGGAACTTTTGGTATTGGAGGAGAGCAATATTTGGTTGCCTATCTGGCAATGGTTATATTTAAAATTGGCGCCGTTGGATTTTGACGTTAACCATTTTAAAATGGCCAAGTTCACCCGAATTGATGCTCAAAACATCAAAGGAACCGACATAAGTGACGCTTTTAGAAGTATTTGTATTCTGTGGTAGCAGACCATAGTAGACAGAGCCTGAGGCTTTGAAGTTTCCTACTTACCTACTGTCCTTTGTTTAACTGTTTACTACGTCATTAGGCAGGCTACCATAACAAGTTCAAACGACGTAGATAAGTCTCTGGGTTTTTCAAGTCCGGGTGCGCTTCCGTTTCTAGCTACGCCATTGCTAATAAAACATAATTACATGGATTTGTTGTGATTAGTATATACAGAGCGAGTCAACAAGACCGCGTTGCTTGATATTTATCTTTTTTACTATTTAAAATACGGACAAAATTAAAAAAAAAAATGGGCGAAACAGGTCGCTGTTACTTTCCCATACTTTTTACGTTTTAAATACTCTTGCGTCAAGAAGTGATGGAAATTTACATCTAATTTAGCCGGTACAGGCCCGCTACAGACTCAAGACGTTGGTTACTTACGGACTGCGCGGAGGAGAAAGTGGGAGACGAAGGAACAAGAGGTGCGTGAGCGATGAACTTATACCCCCACCATCGTTTTCCTTCAATTCCACCTAATTGTCAATATCCCTTTGTTTGACAAGGACAGAAATAGGTAGAAGGGGAACGCACAAGGGTAGGTTGGCCAAGACACGTTTGTATATTGGCAACCTTCTTTCCCACTTACTTACCCCTACTACATACATCGCGAACAA
Organism: Ctenicera cuprea; assembly: GCA_958336395.1. NCBI lineage: Eukaryota > Metazoa > Arthropoda > Insecta > Coleoptera > Elateridae > Ctenicera > Ctenicera cuprea. The sequence goes on from OY284493.1 coordinate 835,843, forward strand.
GAGAGGAAGCAACGCGGGTGCATCAAATTCCTTCAATTCCACCCAATTTTTATAATATGTCTTGGTTTGATAGATACAGAAATAGGTAGGAAGAGAGGGTGCAGGGATAGGTGGGTTCAGGCGCGGTCATTGGCGGCTCACTTCAATCTTTCTCATTTTGCTTTAATTAAGCCAGAACAAAGCATTAATAAGAGAAAAACTAAAAGCGATTGATGTGTGACTTGTACGAATTTGACTTTTTTATCAAGATAGAAACAAATAGGTTACAAAACTAAGCAAATGGGACCGGGACGGCTCTTGAGAGAGAAAAACATTATTATTAAACAAAAAAAAAACAACGGAAGTCGTTCAGGATGTCCGCAGTAGCGGTCCTCTAGCCACTGATTGACAGTCTGGGGTACACGCAGTAGCTGCTTCAGGTATCGAGTAGTCTTCGAAGCCCTGGAAACAGTCCAGACGAGTCATTGGGTCAGGCGGTCTTCTAGGCACTGAAAGACAGTGTCCTTCTGGGGCACACGCAGCAGCTACTTCAGCACCGAGTAGTCTTCGAAGCCCTGGATACGCCACCCCGGACGGCGGAACAGGCCAAAATCACTGGGTCAGAAATTCTTAGTTTTCCGGAGCTCGTGATGGGGCTCCAGGAAGTCGGGGTCTAGTGTAGTAGAACTTGTCGATCGGTCCTGTTCTACGCGTCACTGCTTCGGTCAAATCCATATGGAACTTTACTAAAAGTTATTCTTGTAATTAAAATTTAACATGGATTAATGGATTTAAACGTCCTCGACCCACGAAATCTGAAAAAATTCATAGAAACTCTACGCTACCATTATTCCATTCACAACCAATAAGTGCCGAGGGGGGCGTGGTCGTTTACAACTGCAGACAAGCCGCATACCGTACGCTTTCCGTCTCTCTCTTTGAAACAACCACGGTCGGTTTCACTCTTTCTGTGCTGTTAGACCTAAATCATTTGAACTAACAAATATTTTTTAAAATACGATCCACTACTTTGTTTCATTGTTTGAATCATGTTTACACAATCATGCAACTTATTGCCATTGCTAGGCAACGAAATCATATAAAAACAAGGCGTTTACATAAGAATACCAGTTTATTTTTCAACAGCGATTAGGACGACCCAAAGAAAAAACGCTTCAGGATCAATTAGTACGGTCGAAAGCAAAAACCAACACGCATTATTCTTTGCTCAATGAGGAATTCTACCTTCGTTGTTCTTTTAAATAATTGTACTGTTTTTTTACACAAAAATTTACAAAAGTTTTATTGGAAATTAATTGAAGATGACTGTTAAAAGTATTTTAATAATTATAGCTAAATTAACAAGCTAGAACTAGCTAAAACCGTGGGCAAGTTTTTGACATCAAGTGCCACATCGCTCTACGTGATTGTTACATAAGCATTCGCTCCAAATATTGCTAACAAAATAATAAATAAGTTGTGTCGAGATGTAAAGGCGCCTCTCGTCGTCACCGAAAGTTGAGACAAGCGAAAGAAATCCGGATTTTTAAAATAAGTTACAAAATATACACAAAGTATAGCTAACGTTGCTTAACATCCAGTCATTAATTTATTTACAAAAAAAATGCTTGCAGGCGCATAGGGAAAGCGCAGTGAGTACAATTTAAGCGCACTTGCCATTGACTGAGTAACTTCAAAGCCCGAGGCGTTTTCCACTACTCTCCCGCCAGCCCCTCTCCGAACTTGTTTATTACGCTGTTAGGTTATTTTGAAATGAATTACAATACAGCGACGGTAATTAACATATACGGATCGCGTACACAGCTGGTGTTTTTGTAATATTTAATAAAAGTTTGGAAGTAAAGTGCTGTCTACATGTACGTTTAGTTGATTAGTTTGGTAAGTTTTTTTCATTAGCAACCGACGAACCACGTCGCTTAAAAAATGCCGACTTACAATAAAAAAATAAAAATCTTTTAAAGTATAGCAATGTGCTCCGCCCATTTTTTAAATACGTGATTTAAATCTAGATTTTAAAATCGTGAAATCAAGTACGTTAACATTGAAATAACTAGAAACTCTGCAGGCGTGCAGGCACTCTATGATCCTGATTTCATGAATTAAAATAAGCAAACAAGTCTGGTTAGTTCCTTCGGAATTACTCATCTTGTTTTGATGTTTTAATTCGTTACTAAACATCACCTTTAAAAGATTAAAATACAGCCCTGTAACTCCTGATTTACATCTTTAAACTTGAAAAACACAACACATACAAGTAATTAAATATCAGATGTGTATTTAGATCGTCAGACATTAATTTACCACTGATGATGATAGCTTAGCTATAAAAATATGTATTTGGTATTCAGTTACTTGGCTGGAAAGGTGCTGTATTTTTTAGATGTTGTTATTCCACAGTTAAAGTGATTTCAGTATAAATTTAAAATTTATTAATTTAAATGTTTTAATCAGCAGAAAGTTCTGTTATACTATACAAAATTCAAATACAATAAATTTCGATTTGAAAAAATCAATAAAGTTGCTAAATAATTTCAGAAGTCATAAATCGCGTTTAGGCGCAAAAACGTTTAGACATTGAGACATTTGAATGCGAAGACGTATAAGCGCGGCCAATCCTGCGCGACTTGTTAGGCGCTGCCGTTTGGGTGCAGAAATGTTTGGACATAGGAACATTTAGGCGCAGGGATGTTTAGACGAGGAGACGTTTGGGCGCAAGGAGATTTAGGTACGGGAACGTTTGGATGCGGAGACGATTGAGCGTGGCCGATTGGGCGTGGTTTTATGACACGGCCGAATAGGCGCAGAGAAAATTGGGCCCGGAAACATTTGCACGTCGGGACGTTTAGGCGCAAAAACGTTTAGACGGTGAGAGATTTGGACGCAGCGACGTTTTAGGCGTAGAAACGTTTAGGCGCAACACGTTTGGGAGGGCTATTTAGGTGCTTTTCTAAACGAGGACGTTTCGGCGCGCTTGTTTTGGGTGCCAAAACGTTTGGTTGCAGGAGCGTTTGGACATAGGAACGTTTAGGCGCAGGGAAAGTTTAGACGAGGAGACGTTTGGGCGCAAGGAGATTTAGGTACAGGAACGTTTGGATGCGGAGACGTTTGAGCGCGGCCGATTGGGCGTGGTTTTATGACACGGCCGAATAGGCGCAGAGAAAATTGGGCCCGGAAACATTTGCACGTCGGGACGTTTAGGCGCAAAAACGTTTAGACGGTGAGACATTTGGACGCAGCGACGTTTTAGGCGTAGAAACGTTTAGGCGCAGAAATTTTTAGGCACAAAACGTTTGGGAGGGCTATTTAGGTGCTTTTCTAAACGAGGACGTTTAGGCGCGTTTGTTTTGGGTGCCGAAACGTTTGGTCGCGGGAACGTTTGAATGCAGAGACGTTTGGGTGCAGAAAAGAATGGCCGCGAAGATGTATGAGCGCGGCTATTTAGGCGCGGCCATTTGAGCGCAGAAAAGTTTGGACATAGGAAAGTTTAGGAGCAAGAACGCTTAAGCCCAGAAACCCTTAGAAATGGAAACGTTTAGCCGCAAGAACATTATTAACATCGGAACAGTTGTTTATTGTTTTGATTTATTGATCAGAATGGATAGTCTATCTATTTTAATTGTAACACATAGTTTTCATTATAATAAACTACAATACGTTAACTTTCTTGCACCAAAACGTCCCTGCGCTGTACTTTTTTTGCGCCCAGACGTTCCTGCGTGACAAATACCGCGCCCAATTGGCTGCACCCAAACGTTCGGTCCCGATATAAGAGTGATCTACGATCTTAGTACGCCATATTAACTTTTGATTTGTAATTTGCTTTAAATGAACACCCCACCCGATCCCAACCTATCACATAAACTCCTACCCACTTACTGACATGGGGTGGGCCTGGCGTAATCCAGGATCGAGCTTCGAGTCGATGATGACCTCATCCCCGGTTGATGAGTTTGACCGAAAACAAATTTATTTTAAATAATACAAAAGAATAAAATTTTTAAACTAATTCATTATGGAATGTGGGTACAGACTGAAAAGCAATGAATTCATTAGATGCTTGTCATCTACGAAAAACAGGTGCGGCTTTTCTCTCTATGTTAATAAAAACTGTCAGGAATTGAACTGATTACTTTTACATAGCGTGTTCCTTCTATAGTTTTAGAGAACCTAAATATGATATCTCATTTAAGTATAGAGGTTGCTTCCTTTACATCTCTAAAAGGTGCAATTATTGCCACCCACGCAGTCATGGTTTAACACTTTCAAATTCGAATGTATTTTATTTGACTAAACAGTGGCCTTTTGCTAGTTGACGCAACGTGTCCGATAGGCATTGACCTAAAGTAGGATTTTCCTAAACCAAAAGGTGAATACTGGGGCAGTACTTTCCATGGAACAACCTCCTTCATCCAAATTTCTTATTCTAACCCATCCTTACCATCATTTCTCGACTGAAGAGGGGCGGGCTTATGACTCTGGTGCTAAGTCGGAAAGACCCCTATAGCGGCCCGCCCCTTTACGGGGAATTAACTTCCTGAAGCTCCATTCAGAACCCGGGCAATACTAACAATTCCCAGTGATTCTTCTGGCGCTTTCTTTTGACTTTCTCAAATGAAAAATTTTAACGAATACAAAACGTTTATGGCATAATTTGGAAGGATTGGCGTGTTACCGTTTTAGTTTCGTTACACCCTATCACTTAACTCTCGTCCCTTTCACGACTCGCCACATTATCCTGGTTCTGTACCCTATCTGTTTTCAGCTTTGTAGGAAAGAGGAGTGAAAGAGAGGAATTGGCTGTTGACAGTGGCACTAAGGTATCAATTTCACAAGAGGGGGCGCTGGTATAGTATTGGTCTAGAAAAGAGGGGGAGTTTTATAAATTTATGCCGTGGTAAATAAATATCTGTTAGAGCTCTGCACGGGCCGATTATTTTGTTCAGTCCGGCTCGGCCTACCCGGCCCCAAATTACTAAAAAAACATTTATTAAGCCCATTAAGCCTGTTTAATACAAAAACTCGCTCCACCTGGCCTGTATGTTGCAACAATAGTACTCAGGCCTGCCCGACGGGCCGGGCCGGGCCTAAGTGAAGTTTTCAAACTTTAATTTATATTTGTTTATTGGATGCTTTCGATAAATTTTATAACACAACTTTGTTCGTTTTGCATTAATGACGTAAAACAACAGATCGCCTTGAAGTCCTTCCATATACAGCAAATGTTATTTTTCGAGGATTTCCTAGAATCATGATTTTACTAGTATTCTAGCGAAGGTCGTGATTCGCCGACTGTTGATGTTGATTTATATCTGGCGCTGACGGGTCTGCGAATTTGTCACTGTTGCTCACATCTTTGCCGTTTCAATTTAGTTTAATTTTACCGGGTGATCGTAAAAAAATGATTCAGAGCAGGCCATGACCAAAGTGTTAAAGTTGGCAATACTTAACATAAGCCAATTGTCAAATGTTGACAGCTGTAAAAATTTTTGGTTAAATACATTAAGTTAAATGTATCTAACCAAAAATTTTTACAGCTGTCAACATTTGACAATGGGCTTGTATTAAGTATTGCCAACTTTAACACCTCGGTCATGGCCTGCTCTGAAAGATGTTTTTTACGATCACCCGGTATTAGCTGAAATCGGTAATATTACGATCTGATCGAAGTGTGTTTTAGAGGGGGCTCCGCTTTCTTGATTTTTCTCGGAAACTCCAGTGCTTGAGCCCCCCGTACTCGGCGCCAATGGCTGTCGACCTTTTGCAAGTCTCACATTACTCGCCTGTACTTGTTCTCCCATTTCTACTCCATTAAAGCGAAATGAGAAAGACAGAGAAGGTCGTGTCTAGGCCGAACTAGCCCCTCCTATTTTTGGCCCTGTCGAAGATATAAATCAAAAGTGGTTACAAATAGCCATAAGGATGTGCATACAAAAAATGTTGGCTATTTAATTCTACATAACATCGTTAAAAAATATACAGGGTGTTCCATTTGAAAAAGTTGAGAAGAATAACTTTGAAGTTCTCAAAATTTGAAAATTAATTTTGAACACCCTGTACATGGTGGCTCTACGATATTTAAACAAGAGCGCCCTACAACCTTCTACAATAAGGTCCTTACTTAATTTCGTCTTCAAAGCTGCGGCCGCGGAAGTGGTGAATTGTTAAGTGGAGTAATGTAAAAATCAATTTTTTTGAAAAAAATATTATTACTTCTAAACCGGACATTAGATGACGCTAGTATTTTAGATATGAATAAACATTCCAAGAAAAGTGTTAAATATGCAAAAATATTCAGAAAATTCCATTAAAAAAAATTACCTTAAGCGTGCCACACTTTTTTGTAACACCCTGTATATTTGAAAATAATTTCTATGTATGCCCATTTACCCACAGTTTACATCTGCATTAGAAAGATTTTTTTATCTGTTGGGGTGTACGAGCTATCGAACTCCCACGCACTATTGCCCCACCCGGTATGATAAAAAGGGAAATGATAGTGGGGGCAGTAAATTTTGTCGTTCGGTGAAGTTCATCGTGACATATTTTTTCCTAGGGGTTGGTGAGTGGGAGTGGTCTAAAAATAGAGAGGGTGGTAGGTGGATTCAGGTTTAATATAAGATGGGGTGGGGTGGCAGCCCCTTCTATTTCCCTTCTACTCATGAGAGGAACAGCAGACGGGGGGTGTCTGCTATTCTTCTTTCCACCCCTTATTCTATTTTTATAGCATCTAAGAAAATGTTTTAATCAATTTTATTTTAGACCAGACTCCTTTACAGTACGCAAATGTTTTTTAATCTGATTCTGGTTAAATGTCAGGGTCAAGATACGAAAACTAAACACAACTGAGAAATTTAATAAAAATAATGCTTTTATAGTTGGCAGTTTAATTAATGTTTTTAAGAACTCCCGCTGCGTAATGATTTAAGTAGTAGTGTCTGGTAAAACAGAACGTAAAATTAAATTTCTAAATTTCCACCACTATTTTATTTAATATAAAATTGAAATAACTAACCTTTGGCACATAAATTTATGTGCTTGGGGCTATTTACATTAAGTCCATGTTTTCTTCTTTTCGTTATTTTATCGCAATCCAGTTCAAACGTTAAATGTTGGGGTCATTTAGTTTTGATAAATATACTAGTTTCGATTGGTAATAATAATAAAGTACAGTCAAGACAACTAACGGTTACTGCTTGAGTATTAAATAAAATTAATTTAAAAAAATTAAAATAAATTATTTTGTTTAGTAGATATACGAGTAGGTAATTATTTAACCAATTCAGACCTTGGTGGAAATACCCCTGGCGGAAACAACTCAATCTACTCCAAGAAAGTTATCTATTTGGGTAATACCGAGGTTTGCTTTTGTATTTGATGATACCCACCAACAAACTGGTTTGACATAGGAATTACCCGATGGATTCTCACAGATTTTGATTTGACCATGGACATGCAACGTCCACTTTTATTCGTGTTTTGTGTTACAGTTGTTTTTACAGGTATGTATTTTGTCTTTTAGTGCTTTAGAATTGATTTGACGCTTAATTTTGTAGTTGTTTCTTTTGCCCAATTGTCGGAAAAACGATTTTGTGGTTACCAACATGCTGACGACTATATTCGCGAATTTAATGAAACGTCCATTAACGAATTCCCATGGGTAGCAGCTCTCATATACAAATTCAATAGTGATGGAGTGAAAGCTATATTATGCAGTGGTGCCCTTATCAGTAGAAGATACATTGTGACAGCAGCACAATGTTTAACGCATCCTCAAGAATCTATTCTGTAAGTTTATAAGCGTTATAAGCAAACCGATTAAATCCCTATCGTATATACATAACACACGATGTAAGTAATGAGTTAAGTACATTGAAAAAATAAATAATAATAAATATATACACTGTGTCCATAAAGTAACCCCCCCCCCAACTAACTTTTGAACGACTTAATATTTTACTAACAAATTTGGTGTGCTTTAATGGGAAATTAAATACTATTTTTTAGCTCATAATTAAATAATGTATCATTCAAAATGGCGGCTGGGCGCCATTTTGAATTTTTTTTTAAATAGAAAGGGGGATCAAGTGACACCTCATTTGAAAGGTCTTTTAGTTCTGCGTCTGATCCTAGAGTTTCAAAGAAAAATATTTAGCCATAACAAAATGACAAACGTTTGAAGTAAAGAAGTCTATTAAAAAAACTAAGAATTAAAGCAAAAACAAATGAAATTAAGTGTTCGAAATGTTCACCATTCACTTCTTGGCACATAAAAAGTCGGTTATGACATGGATTCTGGAGTGATAATTCTGCAAACTTCTGTAATGCGTTTTTTACAGAAATGTCACTCCAGAAACTTATGGAAATGTAAGGCAGGAATGTCTTTGCTTTAATTCTTAGTTTTTTTTAATAGACTTCTTTACTTCAAACGTTTGTCATTTTGTTATGGCTAAATATTTTTCTTTGAACCTCTAAGATCAGACGCAGAACTAAAAGACCTTTCAAATGAGGTGTCACTTGATCTCCCTTTCTATTAAAAAAAAAATTCAAAATGGCGCCCAGCCGCCATTTTGAATGATACATTATTTAATTATGAGCTAAAAAATGGTATTTAATTTCCCATTAAAGCACACCAAATTTTTTAATAAAGTCGTTCAAAAGTTAGTTAGGGGGGGGGGGGGGTTACTTTATGGACACAGTGTATATATACACGTATATTATATACAGGGTTGGGTAAAAGTACGGAACAATACAAATATCTTTAATACTGCAACCGCGATTTTGACAAAGTTTTCTACATGAAGGTTCCGATATGCGGCGGATACAATGAAAGTATCAGGGGTTTAAAAGGACTTCCGGTTTAACCGGAAATGATATCAACTTTTTTATTTTAAATAGAACACCCTGTATATTGTTTGATATATTGTTTTTTTGCGAGTTCAGTGATATAAGGTTTCATGGCTTCATTTTAATAATTGTAATAATCTAGCAGCTCATGAAAACAAAAGAATGTGAGAAGCCTAAACAGTTTTGTAAAGTTGTCAAATATGCTTGGTTCGTGTTGTGTTGTTTTGATGATTGATGGATTGAGCAGTGTGTTTGCAGTAATCAATTAATAAACCAAATTAAATAAAACTGCCGAGTTTAACATCAGAAATGGTTCAATTATTTGACAACATTACATAACTGTTTAGGCTTCTCACATTCTTTTGTTTTCATGAGCTGCTAAATAACAATTACGAAACATTATTGTTCAATATCTCTAAAATTATTCAAAATAAAGGCATGAAACCTTATATCACTGAACTCGCTAAAAAGAGTTCTATCGATATATCGAAAAATATACAGGGTGTTTTATTTAAAATAAAAAAGTTGATTTCATTTCCGGTTAAACCGGAAGTCTTTTTAAACCGCCGATACTTTCATTGTATCTGTCGTATATCGGAACCTTCATGTAGAAAATTTTGTAAAAATCGCGGCTGCAGTATTAAAGATATTTGCATTATTCCGTACTTTTGCCCAACCCTGTATACCGTGCGGGTGTAAAGTCTGGAACTAATTCGATAACCTTGAAAATGGCGGTATTTTTAAAAAACCCTTATACACGTCAACCTTATTTTTTAAAGGTGCATCTTTTCTGATAATTGTCATTTTTCGATCGTCTTTTGTTTTCAAACTATAACGTCATCGATAATTTTTTAAATGGCACCGTATATGTTTGCCGTCATATTTGGATAGAGGTTGAAATTCCGAATTCCGCCATATGTCAAAGTATGACATTTACATTGACAGTTTTCGACATAATCAAGTTTAAAGTAAAAAAAGCGCATCAAAAATTGAGTTAGCCATGGAGTATTGACAAGTAATCATTGTTTCAAAATGCAAACAAATGAAAAAATTCTGACAGTGTAACATTATTTTGTGCGTTTCCGTTTGTTACTTCGATATTTTGTTGATTATTGATTATTTATTACAGCATGTGCCACCTAACCTTGCAAATTTTAGTGGGCTTTGATTCGGCTACTTACGCTTTGTTTCGTCGGTAGTCGTAACTTAGACTAGCTCTAATTGGCTGTTGGACAGTGTGGTACACTCTACTAAAAAGTGAAAGTCAATTTATTTATGGTTTACAAAAAATTGTGGATTTTTTGACAAATTAAAAGGCCGTGCGCCATAAGGTTAGAAACAGTTTGCTTTGAGGAAGGATTAACATAATAATGACATAAATAATTAACAGCAACTAGATATTATACTAGCTTTCAAACTACGGGATTGCTTTTGCTTGACAGTGTAACGGCTTCTCGCCTTTTAAACTTATCGTCATTTTTTTTGCAAGGTTAAATGGCACTTGCTGTACTGATAAAAATTGTGCGATATTTAAGCGAAAAACAAAGAAGTTTATTTAGATCGTTTCCAAACAATTAAACTAATCAATATTCCATGGCTAACTTAGTGTTTTATGTTTTTTTTTGATTATTTAGAAAACTGTCACCGTCAAGGTCATACTTTGACATATGGCTGAATTCGGAATTTTAACCTCTATCCAAATATGACAGCGAAAATATGGAATGCCATTCAAAAAAAAATATCAATGATGCCATAGTTCGAAAACAAAAGACGATCGAAAAATGACAATTATCAGAAAAGATGCACTTTTAAAAAACAATGTTGACGTGTACGCGGATTTTTTGAAAAATTCGACTATTTCAATTTTATCGAATTAGTTCCAGACTTTACACTCGCACTGTATATACAGGGTGTGGCAGCCCGCTGTAATTAGTCGATTGCAGGTTAATTATTAGAGACAGAAGAAACTTTCTTAGATAAGAGTTGTTTGGAGTCGTGTGTACTATCAGATAAAAATATTTTCCATTATACAGGGTGTTCCATATCAGAGTGCAAACTTATATTTTTTTAATTAAACACCCTGTATATTTTTGCAAATTATTGTTTGCCTTTTAATTTGATTTCCGATTGTTTTTTTGTTTTTGAATTCCGTTGCGGTCTTGCCAAGTTATTCAACTTTTATCTGTAAATTTATTGTTTAAATATTTTAAAGTTGAATTTGGTTATACAGGATGTTTGTTGCCGCGGTCCAAAGTTTTCTAACTTTAATGTGTCATAACTTGATTTTTTTCAAATGAAACCTCCAAATTTTTATTTCATTTTTGAATTCTACTGTAAATTTCCCATCAAACGTCTATGACATTCCCTATACCTATCTTTACTAGTTTTCCTTGTTTTTTCGATTTTAATATTATTTAGACAATCTATTCAAGTTTACCGCGCAGTATTACTTTAAAACAAATGAAAAGTGACTTGAGAAAGAAGATTTTAATTTTATTTAAACAATTTCTCAAAAACAAATTGTTTCATCTGTAAAAATACGGCTTTTACTAGTAAAGTCTGCAAATGTCAAATTTACAGAAAAAAATGAAATAACTTGGCAACACCGCAACGTATTTAAAAAAACAAAAAATAGTCGAAAAGCAAATTAAAAGGCAAATAATAATTTGCAAAAATATACAGGGTGTTTAATTTAAACAAATATGAGTTTGCTATGCCACTCTGATATTGGACACCCTGTATAATGCAAAATATTTTTATGTGACAGTACACATGACCTCTAATAACTTTTATTTAAAAAAGTTTTCTCTATCTCTAATACTTAACCTGCAATCGACCAATTACAGCGGGCTGCCACACCCTGTATACAGGGTGTAACAGACCACCCACGCAATATATTTTACGGCTAAACTATTGAAGCTTCACGGATGGGATAAAAAATTTGTTATATAAATCGCACCCGCGGTATTCAGTACAAATATTTATACATTTTTTTGGGGCTCAAACCGTTTCAAAATGGCGGCCAATTATATCTATGAAAAAAGAGGGCCTTTCTCAACCGCGCCATGAACCATTATACCAAGAAAATTAGTAATGATTTTGAAAGTCCATAAAATTATCTTTCCAACGATGTGCCACATGAGGACAAAAACTAAATGTTAGTACCCTCTCTCCTTCTCAAAAGAGCGGGAGTCCGTGTGTGCGGGTGTGTGTGTATGATAGGGGTCTAATCGGTTCGCCGCCTACCCCTTAATATGCAAATGTAAAATGTTAAATTATCAGTGTAGGAGTACGACTTGGCGAATATAACGTCAAAAACGAAACCGATTGCGTTGTTACTAAGCAGTTTGAAGAGGAGTGCACCAAAGCGACTGATTATGGCATCGAAGAGAAAATCATTCATCCCGAGTACAACCAACAAACACGTGCCAACGATATAGCTTTATTAAGAATCGATACCAGGCTAAATGAGTTTAGCGGTAAGTCTGAAACATTCAAATAAAATTTTAACTGTTAAGAGCGCGCCGCGCCTAGGCACACGACACAGATGGCGCTAGTATAGACATCATATAGGCATTTTTATATGTACTCAGCGACTTAATTAAAAAGAAAACGAAATGAAACAAGTTAATAGATGTTACTTAATAAAGTAACTTAGATGCTCAGATAATTATTTTCTTGTGAAACATGAAAATAAGGTAAAAAAACTTACTTTTCTTAGCAAACATAAAACTACAAATTTAACACTATTCTTCATTTGTATTTACGCTGATCATCTAGATACTGTCATAATAGGTACACCAATTTAAAATTTTTGTCAATTATTTAAACTATGTGCCAGCTGAGTAAATTTAAAAATTCGATGCGAGTAACGTCAGCCATGTTTTTGAACAAAAGTTCATAGGAATCAGCACGGATGGCGCTACGGCGATAGGCATTTGGCGCGTTAATTTAAAACTTTTAACAAATTTCGCACATAAATAAGAGATTATTGCACACAAACCCACGAGCAAGTAATACTGAGAATTGATTTTATGCCAGAAATCAATAATTCTGCTAGTAACAGTCCTGTAAAGAAAATTTTATGCACGTCAACAGAACGCATGTGACGCTACCTGTTTATGTTTAATAGAACCATCAGTAATTAAATTCAAATTAAGAATGACTAGCGCCTCTAGCGTCAAAAACAAAAAGGTGCCACGGCGACGCGCTCTTAATGCCCAATTTTTGTTATTTTTTAGATTACATTCGACCGATCTGTGTCTTTCCTAATGGACCCACTCATGCACAAATTGGAGACATGATGCACACCTCAGGTTTCGGAAGACAACTTCAATACGGCGAACCAGCACAAATTAAGAAAAAGGTTAACACTACTTTAATAAGCAACGAAGAATGCGCAAAAGGATTTACTGGTCTAAGTATAACTGAAAATCATTTGTGTACGAAGGATCTTCCGACTAACACGGCGTTTACTTGCCAAGGCGATGCTGGTGCGCCAGTTATGTTTGTTTCCGTTGGGCTGCCGCAATGGCACCTTGAAGGTATTGCTTCATGGGGTGGGCAATGCGGATCTGAACTGCCCCAAGTTCATACAAGGGTGTCGAATTATTTAGATTGGATTGGACAAAATGTTCGAGAATAACTATTAAATGTTTCTGTATTTTTAAAAAACTAAATAAATAAATGGTAAAGACTTATGAATAAAATACTTTATTTGAACAATATTTACTTCCAATATTGTTGAAGTAAAATAAAGTATTTTATTCATAAATCAATGTGAACTTCAACGAAGTAAAACTAGATCTTATTATTAAATAAATAAGTTGTTAATGATCACCTAGATTCACCGCCACCACTGTTTTTATCACCACCACGTGACCTCCCAAGTCCCGCCCACTTCCTATTAAGCCTCCCCTCTCTGCTCTTCGAGAATGAGAATGATTGGCATTAAAAAACTATCAATTAGGAGAGCTAGTGCCCGGTTGCCATTTACTAAAAACTTTACTTTTTGGGGCCTTTGGTTATCAAAACAGTGTTTGATTTTTTGAGTTTGTTTGTACGTTTTGGCGCAAATAAATAAAACTTACATAGGAAAGTAAGGAATAATTTTTTAACAGTTGCATTATGCAAATAAGAACAAACACTTTTGCAAAATTAGAAAATTTAATTATAATAGCAAACATTTCACAAACAATTAATTAGAATTAGTTACAAAAAAAACAAGGAGCTTGAGCTACAGCTTCTGAAGGTTGTGGTACGGGAGGAAGCCGGACCTGGGGCTTCTACTTGTCCGACTGGTCCTATGGGGTGATGTAACGCTCTTGGAGAAGCTACAGACTGCAGTGGAACCTGTTTGTTGTCTAACGGGATTTGCGGTGATTCGGGTTTCGCCCACACCTGTCATTGCTTCTGCTTTGCTCTAGAAAGAGCTTGCGGTACTGTATTCACTCTTAGAGGGGCCTGTGAGAATGATATGCTTTGCATCGCAGCTACTGTTTAATTCAATGTTAAGCCTATGAGGATGATCAAAGTGTGGTTTCTTCATCAGTTACTGGCCGCTGTTACCTTGATGACATCTATATATATAAAAATGAATCACTATTTCCCTTGGTCACGCCATAACTTGAGAACGACTTACCGATTTCATTCATATTTTTTTTTAAGTTTTCTAATACTTTGTAGAAGGTTCTTACGGAAAGAAAAATTAAGAAAATTGCGCAGAAAATTAGAAAATTTAAGAAAACTTAACAATCAATTGCCGCATGTTTGGTACATCATCACTTGAGAATGGCTCGACCGATTTGGCTCATTTTTTTTTGTTGTGTTCGTAATTGTCAGGACAAGGTTTGTATGAAAGAAAATTTTGGGAAAATGCACCGGAAAAGTCGGAAAATTCGAAAAATCCAAAAGATGATTTTGTATGAGATGTCGTATGTTTTCGTTTTTGAATGGCCTTTCGAAGAGAAAAATGGAAAAATCGAAGTGGAAAACTCGGAAAACTAAAAAATTCGGAAAATTAGGAAAAATCGAAATTTGTTTCTTCTTTTTTTTGGATGGAAAAACCGGAATGGAACAATGCAAAAGTCATGTTCCCACTTGAACTCAGATAATTCTCATGATTTTTAATTCATTTTAAACAAATTGAACGAAAATCGTCCCTCACAAACATTAGAGTCTCGATATCAACATATGACTGTCACTGTGTGACGTTCATTTTGACAGTTCTGCTGTGTATCACGTTCCGTATTGATAGGCCGGGATTTTACTCCAAAAGATCAAGCATTGACGTGGTTAGTAAGTAGTTACGCATATTAAGTTTAGTATTTTATTTCATAATCGCTGAATCCTTGCGTATTTAAGAATATATGATATTGCTGGGTGCCTAAAGTACAAGTCATACATCCAAACAGCATATTTATTATTTTTCCAAAACAAATTACAACAAAAACGTGGGGCGTAGCCCACAGGTTCCGCTAGTATTTTATACTAATTAAAACAACTTATGTACAAAAATTTTAATAAAAAATTTCCAATCGTTTTTTACTAGCTAAAACGGTCCATTTTATGATGGAGTTCTATTCGGTGCGGCTTTTACATAATATACAATCCAACTTATGTATCTGCTAACTCGAGTGTAAATGGCAGGAAATCCTACACGGCCGCAGCCGACACCATTGGAAACTACCCCTTCTTGGTACCACTGAACTTGCTGCGCAGTTTTATCTTCGTAGAATCTCATGAGTGGCCCTCCCGAGTCGCCGTGACAAGAGTCCTTGCCTTCTTCTCCCCCTGCACACAACTGGTGTACACCTGCCTTTTTGGTGTTACTTAGTTTCTCCATGCACCTCTTATTCGAAAGTAATGGTACCGACACTTTTAGTTTAATATCTGATGATGTACCTGCGGAGGATGTGTTGATAAAATAAATTTACTAATAGAAATGGTTTGATATACCGTTTTCCGTTGCACCCCATCCAACGACCGTCAGGTTAGTTCCCTCTGCAGGCAGTGGCAATGCTGACTGTGGTAAGCAGATCGGGCGTATGAAACCTGAAACGTTTCTGAGTTTTATAGTGAAACCAAATTAACATTTTGTCTTACTAGAGTATTGAATATCCTTTTCTAGCCTAAGCAATCCAATATCGTTGTCTCCCATTCTTGCGCTATAATAAGGGTGGGGGATTGTTTCTTCTATTTTAATTTTCTGAACTTTATCCGTACAAGCAGTAAAACCCATTACCGTATCGCAATCAGGATCTGTTGAGATTCTCCATTCGCCTAGCCATACGCTTGTCCTAAAAATAAAACTTTACTTAGATACAAACAAATAGAAAAAACAATGTGAAAAAATTACAATTCAAACTGTGTGTTTAGCATGCAATGAGCTGCAGTTAAGACGTGCCTATTGTTTATAATAGTACCACCACATCTAATTCCGGCATTTTCTCCATTCGAAATTTTTTTGAACTCTAAGGCCGCCATCCATGGAAATTCGTCAATTTCCGTTACTTCACCACCAGTGATCTTAGACTGTCCATTATCCAACCCACAAACCGTCCTGTCAGGAAGCACATTGGTATTCAAATTTGTATTTACTGACCCTTGTCCGTTGGAACTTTCTGTTGAAGTTTCCGGGGATTTTGTGGGTATGTCGTTTCGACCTGGTTCGCTTGTGAATATGTCATTTGGATCGAATGGTTTTGGTTCTTGTGTGAATATGTCATTTGGATCGAATGGTTTTGGTTCTTGTGTGAATATGTCATTTGGATCGAATGGTTTTGGTTCTTTTGTAAATATTTCACCAAAGAAATCAGGCAGCTTGTAATAACCCGAAGACCCGCAGCAAACTAAGAGTTCCTTGTCGAAGCCACATTTAGAAGCTTTTGCAAAATCTTTGGCAGCTTGGTCTATTGTTAGGAGAGCGTCGGCGATTACATTACAGGAACGCACCCCAACGCACTTTGCATTTTCATTATTAGGTGTGACACATGGGGAACCTCTCTCTGCAAAGACATACAAAATCATATCAGTAGATTAGTACTTAAATTACACCATAATGTATTGGCATTTGACATGCTGTAGTGGTAAAATTCCAGGGCAGTGGGAGGGGGAGATAGAGAAGAAGAGGAAGAGAAGGACGGAGAGAGGGGGAGTGGGAGAGGAGAGGGGAAGGAGAGGGAGGAGGAGGGAGAGAGAGGGAAAGGTAGAGGGAGAGGGAGGGAGAGAGAGAGAGGGAAAGGTAGAGGGAGAGGGAGGGGGGGAGGTGGAGGGGGAGGGAGAGGGAGAGGGAGAGGGAGAGGGAGAGGGAGAGGGAGAGGGAGAGGGAGAGGGAGAGGGAGAGGGAGAGGGAAAGGGAGAGGGAGAGGGAGAGGGAGAGGGAGAGGGAGAGGGAGAGGGAGAGGGAGAGGGAGAGGGAGAGGGAGAGGGAAAGGGAGAGGGAGAGGAAGACGGAGAGGGAGAGGGAGAGGGAGAGGGAGAGGGAGAGGGAGAGGGAGAGGGAGAGGGAGAGGGAGAGGGAGAGGGAGAGGGAGAGGGAGAGGGAGAGGGAGAGGGAGAGGGAGAGGGAGAGGGAGAGGGAGAGGGAGAGGGAGAGGGAGAGGGAGAGGGAGAGGGAGAGGGAGAGGGAGAGGGAGAGGGAGAGGGAGAGGGAGAGGGAGAGGGAGAGGGAGAGGGAGAGGGAGAGGGAGAGGGAGAGGGAGAGGGAGAGGGAGAGGGAGAGGGAGAGGGAGAGGGAGAGGGAGAGGGAGAGGAGAGGGAGAGGGAGAGGGAGAGGGAGAGGGAGAGGGAGAGGGAGAGGGAGAGGGAGAGGGAGAGGGAGAGGGAGAGGGAGAGGGAGAGGGAGAGGGAGAGGGAGAGGGAGAGGGAGAGGGAGAGGGAGAGGGAGAGGGAGAGGGAGAGGGAGAGGGAGATGCAGAGCACCCTTATAGCATCTCCAATATCAAATTACAACCCGATCTGATTACTAGTTTTTTTAAAAATACGCATTAAAACATATTTAAAAAAATTGTGTGGACAGCTTTTGAGTAATATTTTTTTTTATTTTCCAAAATTTTGGAAATGTTTCACTTCATCGTTTTTAAGTTTTTGAAATTTTTTGTGCACAGTAAGATTGTGTCTTCATAGGGCTCTTACAATACAATTTTTGAATTCCATCTGTCTCCGTGTTTTTGAGTAATAAGGCGCTAAACCTTAATTTTTTCAAAAAATTGTAGCAGCCGCAATTTTAAAGCATAACAGTTCGGAAAAAAAACATTGGATTTGCCATAAAGTTCAATTCTGTTATGAAATTTGGCTTCGGAAAAAAATGCTGCCAAAAATATGTCTAACTGCCGCATGAAGTTTTGTTGTACCCCCCCCCCTTTCATTCTAAAGTTTATCAAAATCGAACCAACCGTTTGGGAGTTATGATGCACCACACTCATACCCAGTAAAACATCATTTCCGTCAAAATCTCAATTTCAAGATTTTTCATGAAATCAATACTAAGCTGCCCTACAGTGAAGGTATAAAAAAGTAAAAATGAAGCAGTTCGTAACACTTCAACGTTACCCTCGAGCGCTGGTAGTAACTACAAATCGAACACGCTGTATATAAATGTTGTTACTCTTACAGCAACAGACTTATAATTTGATCTACTTTATTTGTTAATTCTTTGGTTAGTAAATGAATACTTTTACTTCTAATATTATATAATATATTATACACCAAGGTAGAAAAGTCTACTATTATAGCCTGAGGGCTAAGGTTACATCACGGGGCGCATAGCGCCGAGGGATGTAAGGCCCGAGGGCTATAAGACTTTTCTACCAAGGCGTATATACTTTTTTTTTCACTACTAGTGATATAAACCCTTATAATTCTCGAAAAATGACTATTTTAACTTAAATCCCTGTTTATTTCAAATTATAAAACAAATTACAGTTTTTTGTTTTTTTTTTGGCATGACAGTTGTTTGAAAATTGTTAAATCATCATTGGTATTCAAAAACATTGTTTTTAAGAACTGGTTTTATCTAAAATACTGATATTATTAACAATTTTCTCTTTTTTACTTTGTGTGGTTGTATTATAGGCGAAATTGATATTGACAGAGTTGTCATTTATTAGGGCGCGAAAAACGTATATTCAAATACACCAAAGTTTTTAAAATTAAATTAATTTATTTAAACAACTATTTTATGCATAAAATACCATTAAATATAATCTCTCCATTATATTAAATCGTGCTATAAAAGCGTTCTCTTTAAAACTGTCACAGGATTATCAAAAAATATAAATTTGTTCATTATTTACCAGTGGTTAATAATGAAAAATTAGTTACCTGTCAGTGAGTAAAGGTAGAGAAATTGAATTTCACAGCATTCTATTATGTGTCAAAATGCTACGCCATATTACTAGTAGTGAAAAAAATACTTTATTTTACTGCAACAATAATTATTTACATTAACCTTATACTTGCATATTTCGGCATGTTTACATGCCATTGTTAAAGGTAAGTAAACATGTCGAAATACGTACCTATAAGTTAAAAATAAATAATTGCTGTTGAAGTAAAATAAAGTATTTTATTTAATATCAATATAAACTTCAAGTAAGTAACTTATTAATAAACTTTTGCTTTTACTTAATTAAAAATATAATTATTAATGCAGAAAATCACAGAGTGGGAACAAACGTATTTAAAGGTACGTACGTGCAAACACCGTCCGAAAAATCAACAGAAGCACAACAAATAATCCACTACTCATAACTGCATTTATAACAACACTCAATTCTTATAACTGCCGACCTTCTGCGAAATTTATTATCAAAACCTGTTAAATTGTTTGCTGCTACTACAGCTTGTGATGTGGCCCTGGGCTAACCAGATAATGTTTAACTTTTACACGACGACGCTACCCTGGGAAATCCACGCAATATTAAAACGTTCTTTATCGGTTGCATAAATATTTGACACTTTTGTGTAAATTTCCCAAGAAATATTTTAACAAAAATTCAAATACGCTTTAATTAATTTTGAATAAACTTTCCTACTATAAAGTAAGCGTAGCACCACAAAACCAACACAGAGACACTGGCAACACAATTGATGTCCAGATTTCCCCCACTGCAAAAGTTTGGTTACTATTGGCAACGTCTTGTGTAATTGCTTAGAAAATGGTGAAAAAATTCACAAACCTGCGTATTATTATAAATTGTAGACCTCGGTTAAGCTGTAATTTGTTGAGCAAATGGAAAATCCAGAACATTTAATCTGGGTTAAAAAATCCCAAACTAACAGCCAGGCCAATTTCAATCTGTTTTACGTATATTGAACTGGCATGGTGATGGCTATAAAAAAGGCGACAATCAGAAAGGTACAAGTGTGCCGGGTTGTTGTTAATTTCTCCAAGTGTGGTTTTTCCATCAGATACTACTGGCCTGTTACCTCGATGACATATTTTATACTAAATAAAACAACTTATGTACAAAAATTTTATTAATATATTTCCAATAGTATTTTTACTAGCTAAAACGGTCCATTTTATGATGGAGTTCTATTCTGTGCGGCTTTTACATGATTTACAATCCAACTGATGTATCTGCTAACTCGAGTGTAAATGGCAGGAAATCCTACACGGCCACAACCGACACCATTGGAAACTACCCCTTCTTGGTACCACTGAACTTGCTGCACACTTTTATCTTCGTAGAATCTCATGAGTGGCCCTCCCGAGTCGCCGCGACAGGAGTCTTTGTCTTCTTCTCCTCCTGCACACAACTGGTGTACACCTGCCTTTTTGCTGTTGCCTACTTTCTCCATGCACCTTTTATTCGAAATTAATGGTACCGACACTTTCACTTTAACATCTGATGATGTACCTGCGGAAGATGTGTTGATAAAATGAATTTAGTAATAGAAATGGTTTGACTTACCATTTTCCGTTGCACCCCATCCAACGACCGTCAGGATAGTTCCCTCTGCAGGAAGTGGCAATGCTGACTGTGGTAAGCAGATCGGGCGTATGAACACTGAAAGGTTAATTAGTTTGATACTGAAACCAAATCGGAATTTCGACTTACTAGAGTATTGAATATCCTTTTCTAGCCTAAGCAATCCAATGTCGTTGTCTCCGCTGCTTGCGCTATAAAAAGGGTGGGGGATTGTTTCTTCTATTTTAATTTTCCGAACTTTATCCGTACAAGCCGTAAAACCCATTACCGTATTGCAATCAGGATCTGTTGAGATTCTCCATTCGCCTAGCCATACGCTAATCCTAAAAATGAAATCCTGCTTACAAAAAAAATAAAACAAAAATGGTAAAAATATTACACTCCAAACTCGTTATTTAGGAGGCAAGAGGCTGCAGTTAAGACGTGCCTATTGTTTATAACAGTACCACCACATCTGATTCCGGCATTTTCTCCATTCGAAATTTTCTTGAATTCTAAGGCCGCCATCCATGGAAATTCGTCAATTTCCGTTGCTTCACCACCAGTGATCCTCGACTGTCCATAATCCAACCCACAAACCGTCCTGTCAGGAAGCACATTGGAATGCAAAATTGTATTCACTGCTTGTTGGTTGGAACTTTCTGTTGAAGTTTCCAGGGTTTTTGTCAATATGTCGTTTGGATCGAATGGTTCTGGTTCTTTTGTAAATATTTCAACAAAGAAATCAGGCAGCTTGTAATAACCCGAAGACCCGCAGCAAACTAACGGTTCCTTGTCGTAGCCACATTGGGATTCTTTTGCAAAATCTTTAGCACCTTGGTCTACTGTTAGGATAGCGTCGACGATTACTTCACACGAACGCACCTCAACGCACGTTGCGTTTTCATTATTTGGTGTGACACATGAGGAACCTCTCTCTGCAAAGACATACAGAAAATCGAAAACTTTTTTTGCGCCACACAGTATAGTAAACTTTTACATATGTTTGCTAATTGCTAGCGAACAAGCGGCTCGTAGAAGTTTAAAAAAGACGGTACCTTGTTGGATTGACCGCTTTATCTAACATGAATAAGCCTAATGAATGATGTAGAATCACTTAACAAATAAGTATGTTCGAATTAATTTGATTATCCAGAGACTCAAACAAAATCTATACTTAGGTTGTTGCTTTGGTTAACGTGGCTAGCAACCGAAGCGTATGAGAAGTGAAGAGGAGAGGAGTATACACAGATGACGTAGAACATTACCAACTTTGTAGCCCAGGTAGAATGGAACGTTCCAACAATGGCACATTTGTGTTCCAAATGGAACGTTTCGCAGGAATGTTTCAAAGTCTATCTTGGCAACGTTTCAAAGGGTCGTGCTTTGTTGAAACTTTTAAATGCACAAAATCTATACTTAAGTTGTTGCTTTGGTTAACGAGGCTAGCAACCGAAGCGTGTGAGACGTGAAGAGGAGAGGAGTATACACAGATGACGTAGAAGATTACCAACTTTGTAGCCCAGTTAGAATGGAACGTTCCAACAATGCCACATTTGTGTTCCAAATGGAACGTTTCGCAGGAATGTTTCAAAGTCTATCTTTGCAACATTTCATCGGGTCGTGCTTTGTTGAAACTTTTAAGTGCATTATTGCGTTTGCGCAATTTTTAGTAGCGCGGCCCTCACGTTCGCTTCCCTTAACCATCCTTTGCTTAATGCGTCAAGTTTTTGAAACTTACCGGCTGAAAAGTTCCACTGAGACGTCTCAAAGATGTTTTTGGAACGTCTCGTCGAGAATGTTCCATCCAGCCTCTTTGGAACGTTTCAAATGTTTTTGACATGTCCCAGCTGGAACGATCCACTGAGACGTCCCAAAGGTGTCTTTGATACGTCTCGTCTAGAAAGTTCTAGCCAGAACGTTTCTTAGTATCTCTTTGGAAGGTCCAAGAACGTTTTTGAAACGTCCCAGCTGGAACGTCCCAAAAATGTCTTTGGAACGTCTCGTCTGAAACGTTGCAGCCGCGACGTTTCTAAGTACCTCTTCAAAACGTTTTAAGAATGTTTTTGTAACGTCTCTAGTAGAACGTTCCACTGAGACGTTCCAAATATGTTTTTGCAACGTCTCGTCTAGAGCGTTCCAGACGAGACGTTTCTGATTACTTTTTGGAACGTTTCAAGAATGTTTTTGAAATGTCCCAGCTGGAATGATCCACTGAGACGTCCCAAAGGTGTCTTTGAAACGTCTCGTCTAAAACGTTCTAGCCAGAACGTTTCTGAGTATCTCTTTGGGTCCAAGAAAGTTTTTTAACACTTCACAGATGGAACGTCCCAAAAATGTCTTTGGAACGTCTCGTCTGAAACGTTCCAGCCGCGACGTTTCCAAGTACCTCTTCCGAACGTTTTAAGAATGTTTTTGTAACGTCTCGTCTAGAGCGTTGCAGACGAGACGTTTCTGATTACTTTTTTGGAACGTTTTAAGAATGTTTTTGAAACATCCCGGCTGTAAAGTTCTATTGAGACGTTTCAAAGATGCCTTCGGGACGTTTTTGGTAAACGTTCTACTGGACTGCTTCTGAGGTAGAACATTGGACACTCTTTGGAACGGTTTTTGAACGTTCCACAAAATGTTTTACGCTTGATGGAAACACATTTGAGACTGTTCCAGGAACGTAATTTTGAAGCGGCGACCAAGAAATCATTAGTGATGTGAATAGTGCTGTGTTAAAATGTCTGCGAAAGGAACTATTCGGTGGAAAGGAAAATTTATAACCGAGGCGGAATATCGAAAGAACAACGCGAGGCTGCGAAGAAACAATGGGATCGCGTTCCTACATCGGAGGAGAATTGGCGGAATAATCTATATTCAAAGGTCGTCGAATTTAAGTGTTAGTCCTTTTTGTCAAAAGTCAAAATTAAAATTATCTGGAGTTTATATAATATATGTATAATAATTTCAATATCTTTTTGGGCCTACAGAAATCCCGTAAATCTCAAAGTAACTACAGCGCCTTTAATATAGCTCGTCGAAGCAAAGCAACGTTGACATGTTCAACATTATTTTCCTTTTACAACCTTCAAATGATACGGTCAAAACTTAGTTGTCTTCTCGAATACAGTACTGTGAAAATTCTTCAATTTGTGCGTATGATCGTGAAGTATATGGTATGGATATAAACTGCTAAAAAATGAAGCAGTTGGTAACACTTCCAAACTACCCTCGAGCGCCGGCAGTAATTACTAATCGAACACGCTGTATATGAATGTTTTTGCTCTTGGAACAGCAGACTGTATATTTTGTACCACTTTATTTGTTAATTCTTTAATTAAATGAATACTTTTCCTTTTGATTATTAAAAAAGTAAATTAATGTAGAAAAACATAAAATACAAGTTTTGAACGGTACGTACGTGCAAAAACCGTCGGAAAAGTCAACATAAGCACAACAAACAACCGAATACTCATAATCGCATTTAACCACACGCGTTTCCTTATCAAAATATGTTAAAGCGTTTACTAGTACTGCCGTTCGTAATGTGGTCATCGGTTAACCAGATAATGTTTGACTTTTAAATAAAAAGTGTACTCTGGAAAATCCACGAAAGATTAAACGTTCTTTATCGGTTGCTTTTATATTTTCTCACAAATATACTGATAAAATTGTAGCTAATAAAAACAAAATAGAAAATTATTAACAAACATTCTAATACGAATTAATTAATTTTGAATTTACCGCCTTGGGGGAGTTTAGAGTATAAAGTTTGGTTCCTATATTGGCAATGCTGTCTGTAATTTTTCTGAAAGTGGTAGGAAAACTCTCAAACCTGCATATTATTCTTATAAATTATAAACCTTTGTTTAGTTGTAATTTATTGGCCACACGGAAAATCTAGAACGTTTCTTCCTGGCTTAAAGGACCCAAGCCAACAGCCAGGCTGTCTCAAATGAAGGGACGGTGCTTTCACAATCAACCCTAAAGAAACAGCCGATGTAATAATATAAACACTCATTGCCCGGGCTGCATTGTTACTGCACACGTATGACCAAGGCTTGACAGCCCACCTTCACCAAGTGACAAGATGAGCTGGGCTATAAACACATGCCTTCCATTTGCCTTGTTGGACAGTATTTTTCCAGCCCTTTTGCTATGAGTTCTGAACCTTGTACTTCTGTCCCTGCTGCCGTGGAACACAGTGGTAGACAGCCTTCTGCACTCCCTCAACGATGCAGCTTTTTACAGTATTGGCTATGTGCATATTACCATCCTCATCACAGGAAAATTTTAAAACCCGTTCTGCATTTTAATACAGACGGCTCTCCGAATAACAGAAGACTGCTGTAATGAACAGTCCCTCTCTGTCAACCCATCGAAGACAGATATGGTACTATTCACAAAGAAAGGAAAAGTTGGACCCTTACGTACACCCCTCCTATGTGGTACTAGCCTCAATCTATCAGACAACGTCAAATACCTAGGAGCTATTTTGACGAACAACTAAATTGGGGGAAAACTTACAGGCTAAGACCAACAAAACATGCACGACCTTTTGGCAGTGTCGCCGTGCGCTGGGGAAATATTTGGGACAATCCCCAAGAAAATAATTATCCTGTAGCTGTATGATGACGTTTTTAGGTTTAGACTGTGCTACGGAGCACTGATCTGATGACCCAAGGTCAGACACGCAAATATACTGGGACATATGCAATGTCCTGCGTGCTTTAGTTTTACAAGAGCTATTCGTTCAACTCCCGCGATGGTTTTAAAGGCATTCCCCAGCCATAAGGTTTGCCTCGAAGCTACCCCTTAAGGGACCTTGGTATACAAAAGACGTGGGTGGCAGGCACACGCGCTTCTTGGTGCGGTGGTTACTTGTCTCCCTCCTAACTATACCTTAAATCCATTTTCAATATAGATGCGAATGCCGGGGCAACCCACCATTCAGATATATCCATCTTTACTGATGGATCCAAAACAAGTCAACGCGACACTTGTCTTCCGATCGCCATAACAGTCAGACGTGTACACCACACGCTCTCGTTCATCACTTCGGACTATACGGTCGAGTTTCGTTATGTGAAATAATTAGTTAAGCCGGGAACAGCGTGAAGTTCTTCGTTAGTAACATGCTCGTTTGTTTAGTCGTAACACGTCAAATTACCGTTATTGCGCCGACTTTGTCGATATCTGTTCGCAAGTAAAAATCACCTAACACGGCGCGGCGCCGAATTTTTCTCCAACAATCTAAACCTTCGCCAAAATATACCGCTAGGCAAACTCACCGCCGCCGCCGTATTCCAAACGGAGGTAGTGAGCATAATGCAACGACAAATTAAAAACCAACGTATTGGTATCATCAGCTATAATAGAGCTGCGTTTTTGGCCCTGAGTAATTGCAAAATTACCTCAGAAGTAGTACTTCAGTGCTACGAAACGTTCCTAGATATCTCCAGACAATGCTGTTACTCTTTTGGGTGAAAAACTACAATGGTCGCAACACTGGCCCCCGAACAACTAAATTGGAATCAGTGACCCCTATCTCCCCGACGCGGACGTGATCAGTACTACGTTTCATCAAGAAACCTTAAACAGCTTTACAAGAAGATGGGCTAATAGTCAAAGGTGAAGCCAGGCAAGAGCTGCTATTGCCGCACCCTCGCCAAAGATAGCCACGTACTGTGTACACCTATCCAAAACAAATCTCGGACTGATTGTAGGAATCTTGACTAGACACTGCGCTCTGAAGCAGCAGATGCAGCTGGTGGGCAACTCAAACTGTATAAAATTAGAGGACGAGATGGTAGAACAAGTGCTGCACTTGCAAAAATCAGAGAATTCATGCCGGGGACTTCTGGACGAACACGCCGTCATCAGCAACACCCAAATCGCGGACGTCGTGGAGTTAGAGAAGTGAGATGTTTTGGTGATTTCCGTGTTGCGAAGCTGCTGTGAAGTTAACACAATGGGCGCGCCAAATACGAAATATTGGGGGGTAAACCAATTAGGAGAGTTGCTGCCTGATTGCCATTTACTAACAGCTTGGTGTTTTGGTGCCTTGCCTATCAAAACAGTGTTAATTCTTGGGTTTGTCCGTATGTGTGTGTGACCGCGTTAAGTCGCATTCACTGAAGTAAGTAGTGTTATCGGCAACAGTGAATTATCTAACCACAAGTCTTTAAATTTCATTGACTCCTCTCTCTTTACTGAAGTTACAATTGCAGAAATGGCACAGCAATACTCGAGTACAAAAACTGTTAGAGGGGGACTGTTGCCAATAACACTGCCTAGTGCACCTGCACCTGCCAGAGGCGCATTGTGAAAAAACGAACAAGATTTTATTCTACGATCACCTAACAGTTTTAAATTGCGCAACAAACAGTTTCAATCTCTTTTAAGTATATTTAACTGATGTAGTGCGGCTATGAAGAAGATGACAATCAGAAAGTGTACAAGTTAACTTTGCTGGGTGGCTGTTGGTTTCTTCAGATATGATTTCTCCATCAGCTACTGGCCCTTCTACCTATTATCGTGATGACTTACCACATTTTGTACTAATAAAATCAACTTATGTATAGGTATGTATAAAAATTTTATTAAAAACTTCCCAGTCGTATTTACACAAACTAAAACGATCTATTTTATAATGGAGCTCTGTTCTGCGTGGCTTTTATATTGTTTATAATCCAACTGATGTATCTACTAACTCGAGTGTAAATGGCAGGAAATCCAACACGGCCGCAACCGACACCGTAAGAAACCACCCCTTCTTGGTACCACTGAACTTGCATACTTTTATCTTCGTATATTCTCATGAGTGGTCCCCCCGAGTCGCCGCGACAAGAATCTTTTCCTTCTTCTCCTCCTGCACACAACTGGTTTGCACTTGCTTTTCGGTTGGTACTTAATTTCTCGATGCACTTCGTATTCGAAAGTAATGGTACAGACACTTTCAGTTTAATATCTGATGATGTACCTGCGGAGGATGTGTTGATAAAATAAATTTAGTAATACAAGTGGTTTGACTTACCATTTTCCGTTGCACCCCACCCAACCACAGTCAGGTTAGTTCCTTGTGCGGGAGGTGGTGTTTCTGACTGCGGTAAACAGATCGGTCGTATGAAATCTGAAAGGTTTCTGAGTTTTATAGTGAAACCAAATTAACATTTTGACTTACTAGAGTATTGCACATCATTTTCTAGTTTAAGCAATCCAATATCGTTGTCTCCACTTCTTGCGCTATAAAAGGGATGGGGAATTGCTTCAAGTATGTTAATTTTCTGAACTTTATCCGTACAAGTAGTAAAACCCAATACCGTATCGCAATCAGGATCTGTTGAGATTTTCCATTCGCCTAGCCATACGCTAATGCTGAAAATAAAACGTTACTTACAAAGAAATAAAACAAAAATAGCAAAAATATTACACTTCAAACTCGTTATTTAGGAGGCAATGGGCTGCAGTTAAGACGTGCCTATTGTTTATAATAGTACCACCACATCTGATTCCGGAATTTTCACCATTCGAAATTTTTTTGAACTCCAAGGCAGCCATCCATGGAAATTCGTCTATTTCTGTTACTTCACCACCAGTGATCCTCGATTGTCCATAATCCAACCCACAAACCGTCCTGTCAGGAAGCCCATTAGGATTCAAATTTGTATTTATTGCCACTTGCAACACGGAAGTTTCTGTTGACTCTTCCGGGTTTTTTGAGAATATGGACAACGGATCGAATGGTTCTGGTGCTTTTGTAAATATGTCACCAAAGAAATCAGGCAGCTTGTAATAACCAGAAGACCCGCAGCAAACTAACGGTTCCTTGTCGTAGCTACATTGAGATTCTTTTGCAAAATCTATGGCACCTTGGTCTTCTGTTACGATAGCATCGAGGATTACTTTACACGAACGCACCCTAACGCACGTTGCAGTTTCATTATTTGGGGTGACACATGAGGAACCTCTCTCTGCAGGAACAGATGTAAAATTATGTTAGTAGAATAATAACTTAATGCGAGGTTGTCAATAATTAATAGCCGAGTACTGAAAGATATAAACACCAACTAAATTCTGCGCGATTAACAGAGGCAAGAGCAAGAGGGTGGTAACACATAAGCCAGTAAACCGGTAATACTAATCCTCTAATTGCGCATGCGCCGGTACTTGACGTCATAAAAAGATTTTTTCTCGTCAACGTCATTTATTGATGTCAAAAATTAATTTTGTCGTCAAAAATTCATTATCTGACCTCACCAAATATTTTCAATGGCAATAATTAATTTTCTAACGTCAAAAAAATTATGTCAGACGTATAAAATTTATATTTTGAAGTAGAAATTTGATTTTGTGACGTCAAAATTTGATTTTTGACGTCAAAAGTTGATTCTGTGCGTTGATGTTAAAAAGGTTCGGAATGTTGTGCATTTAGATTGACGTTTCCAGTATCAGGGATGTGTGCAAGAAAAGATCGAAATTTTAACCGAACAATTGGTTGTTCCGTTATGATAACCCAGATGCTCATACCGTGCTCGCTATCAAGCAAGTTCTCGCCAAAAAAATCTACTGCTGTACTGGACCACCCACCCTACTCCCCTGACTTGGCACCGAATGACATCCGGCTGTTTCCGTTTTGAAAAGACGACGATTAAAAGATATTGAGATCCAAAAAGGAAGAATGTTCGGGAAAAGTATGGCAATCCTACTGCATTTTTTTGTAGCATGCGTTTATAAAGGCGCCAAGTACGCTTTGGATGCCACCGTTTTGCTGATTCTGACTAGTATAGCATATGCATTGCATAAAAATAAAAACAATAGGTAATATCGAAGCGTCTAACAAAATATAAGTTTCGTATGGACCGCTAATTGTTTTTTAAAACGTGTCGCCAACAACTGTGGCGGCCCATCTGGCTAAACGGCAAATAGCAGCAACTAATGAGTGGGACAAGAAAAGGGACCAAGCGGAGATTGACGCAACGCTTTTCTTATCTCCCTTCAACACTCATTAGTCGCCTATCGTTTCCTTGTCGCACTCATTAATGGCCGATGATTGCGCTGTTTGCCGGGTAGCCACTTGCGGCGCGCAGATCCAGGATAATTTTTTTCTTTTGACTATATTAAATGACAGTTCCCTAACAGTCCATACGAGGTATATATTATTAAAGGTTGAAGCCCTAGTTTGCATGTAAGTAGGTAGGTAATAAAACAGTGGCACTCCAGGAGGGTTTATTTGTTATTCGCACAGCTTAAGACTTTAAAAACGTTTGTTAAAAGTATTCACCCTCTTTGCGAATATTTAACGCTTTTATACCCTTGTTTCTAAATTTAAAAAAAATGGAAAATACCTTGAGATATAAGTTGGATAGAAAAAAAATCGGCATAGGGCACAAAAAAATTATGCAGCTTTAATGGTTTTTTTTACGTATCGCTTGGTAGCTGTGGAGCAAAAACTTGACATACTTTTAAAATTTATTACATATACGTTTGTAGGTAGGTATTTCTTTATTTCTTCTCATCCCTATTGCAATGTTTATTTTTATTGGAAGACTGTAAAAAAAACACGTGACACCTATGCCCGCCCCTGGTTACGCCACTGATGATTATAATAATTAACTATTGCAATTATTTTTGCTTAGGGTAATAAGCATTCAGTGGCGGAACAAACGCCCCTGCAACCCCCGCATTGCGGGGGGCCCAGACAGTTAGGGACCCACGCGTCTAGAAAACCATAACAAAAATAAAAAATAATTTTAAACTTTTTTTGTAAATTTCAGTTTACTTTGTTAAAGTCCGTATTTAACAATTAGTAATAGAACCAATGTTAATTCTTCAACTAACTTTATTAGCTGAACAATTAACAATGGTTTTATCATCAAATTTTTTGCATTTCTCGAGATTTACAAATGTTTTCCTCTGGATTTAGTTGTTTATATAATTCGTTAGTTATTTATGAGACCCACTAGCGCCACTACTTTGTTTTTTCTACAATACAGTATTAAAAGGTGGGGCGATTTACAAGTGACAAAAAACGAGGGTATAAAATGCACACTTAAGTCGTTGTGTACAACTAGGTGGTCACCACCATGGTATTCGGTATCGGCAATACGGTACAACTTTGTTTCCATCCTCAAAGTTCTCAATAATATTATTTTAACGAGCACAAAAAGAGACGAAATAGACGAAGCTACAGCTATTTGAAAAAAATGCAACAACTTGAATTTATTTTTATGTTAACATTTCAATGTGAAATTTTTGGAAAATATTCACTTGTGTTCAAAAAGTTGACAAAAAAGTGATGCTAGCTTAGGCTCGGCCAATGAACAATTAAAAAATACTTTACAAACAGTTAAAAACATGAAGGACTTTGCTAACAAGTGTAACGCTGACAACCCAGTGCAAGTAGCACATGCGTAGACAGAGTTTCTTAACTGCATAATACCATCTGGATGTAGGATTAGAGGGTGGAAGCTAAAATATTTACACGCTCTTAGAGCCCATTCCGCTACCCTCTGTTAGCAGCTTCCGTACCTGCGCATTACTCAAGCCATCCAACCTTTTGGATGAGCAGATGTCAGTGGTTGGAGTGATGCTGATGATGGGTATGTCCGGCTAGAAGACCTCTACCGTGGATCCTTTTGGTAGTGCAAGAGTTGAGCAGTGGCATAGTACATGCTCTGCTGCGTCTTTCTTACGATTACAGCCACGCTAGTTAGGTCTGTGTCTACTATTTGCATTACGTATTTTTGCTGGATCCGGGCCGGCGCTATGGGCAGGCGCAGCAGGCCCCCGCCTAGGGCGCCACATTGAGGGGGCGCCAAGCGCTGAAGTTTTTGTCCAACGCCAGCTCTGACAGTTGCAGGCACGTAACTAGGGCTGCGCCTGGGTGAGCTATGGCCTACCTAAAATCTTGCTGGCTCACCCGTTGAAATGAAGGAACAAAATTAATATTGAATAAATTTTTCTTCTTAAAAATCGAGAAAAAAATTATTAAAACAAAATTTCTCGAACTTAAAATAAATAGAAACTGAGAGGCAGTCTCTGCAGAACCAATATTAAATTGAAATTTAAATTTATAAAATATTAAAATTTGCGGTAAACGAAGTGCTGTTATTAAAACATACTGCCAATATTTGCTCGTCTCCGTTCATAACCCACCCAATACTGTAGTAATTAATAAATTTGTAGCGATTATTATATTCTTTATTGCTTTGTCATCTCTTTTTATTTGTTGTTTTTCGCAAAAATTCGCAATTTAGTGCGTATTTTGCCTCAAAACTTCCAGGGGGGGGGGGGGTAAGCTCAGGGGTACGGAGTACCCTCAGGTCCCCCGGTCACGGCCCTACCTCATACCTGCGGGAGCGCATTAAAATGTTTTGCCTAGGGCGGCAGAACGTCTAGGGCCGGTCCTGTGCTAGATAGTCGCGTGCAGTATTAAGTCATCCTTTTTACTTTCCCATACTTTCAGTATAGGGAAGTATTGATTTCATGCAAAATTTCAAAGTTGAGATTTTAACGGAAATAGTCGGGGGGGGGGGGGAGGCTCCATGGACCCCAAAAAAGTTATTTTTAAAAAATGTCTGTCTGTGGGTGGGTGGGTCCGTTACGCTCCATATCTCCGGAACGGCTGGACCGATTTTGATGTGCTTTGGAATGAGGGGGTATATCAAAAATTTACCGACAAAATAAGCTTTAAAAAAAAACCGAAACCGGAAGCGGAAGTTCGACATGTTTTTTTGGTAGCATTTATTTCAGAAACTGAATTTTGAAAATTTTAATAGTGGAGATTAAAGAAAGCCTTAGGACAAATCAAACAATTTTCTGCCGAACTCTCTAGCTTTAAAATGGCGGCCGCTCCGAATTTTTGAACATTTCGACTTTAACGCCCATTTACTCAAAAACCAGTTATCTGATTGGAATCAACTACATCTTGTTTGGTAGCCCTTCAAGGGTACTATACGATAAAATATAATTATTTTTGAAAATATAAAAACGATCGCAATGATATCACTCCAAAATTTTGGAATTTTTCAAAAAAATATTTCTCAAAAACTGCCCACACGTTTTTGTTTAAACTTTTTAAGCTGATAGAGCTGGGAATCTTCTACAATTTGGTTTTTTGCGCATTGCTATAATTTCACTGTGACGCCCTCTATGAATTTTTGAAAATTGAAAATTGGTACCGTTTTACTTATTTAACGGGGGGCAATAAAATATTTCTGTTAATGTGAAATAGCTCACCATTGATAGCAAAATCCGAATAACATAATATTTTTTTGATACTTTAATATTTAGGGGGGCTACTGTTCCCCCTCGCCCCAAATTTTTTCGATAAAAAATTAAAAATTTGGTTTTTTGTTTTGTTTGCTCTAGGAGAATCTTTTTACAAAAAATCAAAAAATCGAATTTTTTGCCCCTTAATAATCTTTTTGTCCTTAGAAGAATTTCACATACTTTCTACAGCAGTTGTATTCTTGTACTAGTCGTTTAATGTTCAGTGTAGGCTAACTTTTTTATTTTAATAGATAGACTCGCAAACCCAAGAGCAAAGTTGTAGGGCAAATTCTTCTCGATTGTATTTAAGAAAAAAACTTGAGTTTCCAATTTTAATATGGCGGCCACGGTAAAAAATAACTTTTTTTTAAATGGAAACGTGGCATTTTGGCTTTAAAATCAGAAAGGTTTTGAAATTCTAAATACAAATTAATAAGAGTAATTTCTTGCTAAAAATAATATTTCTCGAGTTATTAATATATTTTCAAATATCAATTTCCGCGCTTCCGTTGATTCAGTCCGAATATTTTACCCAACCTTGTGCTTGCAGCGCAGCGGTCGGACTTTCTTCAACCGCTTCAAGATGTTACAACTTATAAGAACTATTTACTTTAACTAGTCGTGTCTAGACAGGTGTATATCGAAAGTGTTGGAAAATATAAAACAATGTATTTAAATGTATAGGAAAGTCCAGGCGAAGTGTTTCGCTCATTTTTTTCTTAATATTTAAAATAGTTGAAAATTTTAGCAAATCCTAATAAAGTACTTTAAATAGTCTATCGAACTGATAAAAGTTTATAACGATCGGCTTTTGCGTTTTTGAATAAATAATTAATCATATTCAAATTTTTCTAAAATTCCTGGATGGTGCGGGGGTCAGAGTAAAATTTCGGAGATAAATCAAAAATAAATTTGTTCAATGCAAGCTCTATCGGCTCAGAAAGTTTAAAAAACAACGTATGGACAGTTTTTAAGATTTTTTTTGAAAATTTTGAAGCAGCGCCATTTTTCAGATTTTCGAAATTAATTTTATTTCACCGTATACTATTTAAGAAGGGCTCTAAAACAAGTAGTAGCTGATCCCGATCAGAGAACTACTTTTTGCGTAAATGGGCGTTAAAGTCGAGGTTTTCAAAAAGCTGTAGCGCCGCCGTTTTGAAGCTAGAGAGTTCGGTAAAAAAGTTTTCGTTTTGCCTTAAGTTCTTCTCTCAGATTCCGTGCTAAAATTTTTATGAAATAAATGTCAATTCACACATTATTTAATGTTACCCACAAGTAAAATTTTGATTAAAACCCTTAGGTTCTTTTTTACAAACATTTTGAAGAAGTGCACTTCAAAAATCTGTACTTATATTTACTTTAAAAAAATGTCGTAAATAAAGTCGCCTGTTATCACTAGTTAATGGACAAAGAGCGGCCAATATCCGATAGGGCGATAAACAACCTTTTATTACTTGTTTTTATCTATAAAAACTGTTTACGTTTAAATTCCGCCTGTTATGTAGATGTTTAAAAAGCAATAAAACTTGTCAACGCCAATTATTTAACCCGCAAAAAGCTTCCCCTGCTGCAGCTGCACGTTATTTATTGTGGACAACCTTCTTTTTGCTGCGTTTCTCCGAATTACGTTTACTTCATAGCGAAATACCGCTGAAGGCAAATATGCAGAAATGAGCAAAAAGCTTTTCGCCGAATCTTTCCCTTATTTTGATGTCGCAACAAAGCCTCTGCTAAACCAGTGGCGGAACAAACACCCCCGCAACCCTCGCATCGCGGGGGGGGGGGCAGACAGTTAGGGGCCCACGCGTCTAGGGAACCATAACAAAAATAAAAAATAATTTTAAGCTTTTTTTTGTAAATTTCAGTTTACTTTGTTAAAGTCCGTATTTAACAATTAATAATAGAACCAATGTTAATTCTTCAACTAACTTTATTTTCATCATTAAACTTTTTGCATTTCTCAAGGTTTACAAATGTTTTTCCTTGGATTTAGTTGTTTATATAATTCGTTAGTTATTTATGAGACACACTTAAGTCGTTATGTACATAGGCGCCGACTACGTGGGTGCTCCGGGGCTCAAGCACCCATAAGAAATTTCTCAGGGGTGCGGAGCACCCCTGAGTTAGATCTAAAAAAGTTAAATAAATTAAACTAAAAATTAAATAATAATTTTTAAATATAAATTAAATATAAAAAATACTCCTAAAAGTGCGAATCAACAGGACAAACATTGCGAAGTATTGTGACATAGAGTAATGCTTAAGAAGTATGTGCGCGTCGCCGCGGCGGCATTCGTACAGTGAACGCGAAGAGTGACGAGTGTCCTTTGATTATTGCTAACACATACATCTTTGGATTAGTTAAAGTGGACAAATTTGTAATTCGTGTAGCAGAAAAGAAAGATGATTCATTAGTTTCATCTTCATCGAATGCAACCATTAACATATCATGGTCATCAGCTGGGGGATGCCCCCAGCCCACAGGGGGCACTACGAGCAGCACTAAGAATAAAAGTAAAACGAGGAATAAAATGACATAAACAGGGAAGATGGTTTTAGACTCAGTAAAGCTTGGACTCCAGTAGTTTATCCTCTAAGGAC
This sequence comes from Ctenicera cuprea, assembly GCA_958336395.1. Lineage (NCBI taxonomy): Eukaryota > Metazoa > Arthropoda > Insecta > Coleoptera > Elateridae > Ctenicera > Ctenicera cuprea. Next base: position 871,464 of record OY284493.1, read on the forward strand.
TCCTAACCATCATCGATCTCACGATCACGCTCCACCGGATCCATCTTTGCCACTGAACTACACTTATACTGGAACGCGCGCTCGGCCCGCCACCCCGATCCGAGAGAGAGAGCCGCAAGGATCATTTCTGTCCTACTCTCGAGAGTATGCGCATGCGTAGAGCAGTCGATTGTCATGTCGCAACGTTTGAACAGCTTTACCGCTGTCTTCTAACTCGCGCAGCGCATGCGCGGAGCGGTACGAAAAGGACAGGAATGATTCTTGCGCGCTATCTGTCTCGGCTCGCTTCTTTTCTATGGCAGAGATCGCCAGTGCGCGTTCCAGTATAAGTATAGTTCAGTGATGTTTGCCCAACGGTGACAGCCAACCAGAACTCCGCCGTTCTGCCCGACTGGCTCAAAGAGGTTTAAATACCTTCGCTTCGCGGATTTTAATTCAGTTATTTATTCACTCTGAAGATGCAAGCTGCAATGCCTTGCGAAACGTTAGTTTGTATGGGTTCACAAACAGCTAACAGGCATAAGCAGATTAAGTATTATTGTCGTGACAAACAAAATACATTAAGATCAAATCCTGGTCCGCCCCAACGTTTAAATCGTCTAAGCACACGGCCCTGTTTAGGCAGGCAGAGCCTACGAACAAATATTGCTCAAACTTCTAGAGCAAATGCTTGTAAGGGCAGACACGCTACAGGTCGGTCCTTACCTGATTATGCTGAGCGTAGTTCCTAAATGACGACGCGGTCTAAGCCGAAAGTAAATTGTAATATTGGTTAAAATCGTTTTGACCATTCCTGTTTCAACATGTACAGCAGAGCGTTCCTCTTCTGCTTTGAGGCGCTTAAAAACGTACCTCAGAAATAATATGACTCAAAGAAGATTGAACGACAATGCAATTGTAAACGTAAATAGGGAACTGGCCGACGAGATAATTCTTGACACTGTGGCTGACATTTATATATAGAACTACAGCTCGCAGGAATACTTTTTTTTATAATTAAATATTTAAAAGAAATAATTTGATTTTATTAATTGTTAACCTTTACATAAACAAAAATTTCGATTTTTGGAGTCTGCATCAGCGCAACTTGTCAAATGTTAGCATTTGTGATTTTAATGAGCACCCCTGAGCATTTTCAAAACCCGGCGCCTATGGTTATGTACAACTATAGGTGGTCACCACGCTGGCATTCGGTATCGGCGATAAGGTACAATCCTCAAAGTTCTCAATAATATTATTTTACGAATATTATTTTACGAGCGGAAAAAGAGACGAAATAGACGAAGCTACAGCTATCCAATAAAAAAGTGGAACAATTTGAATTTATTTTTATGTTAACATTTCAGTGTGAAATGTTGGAAAATATTCACAACTTTACCCGTGAGTGTATCTTCGGCCGAACGTTCTTTTTCAAAACTTTAACTAATAAACACCTATTTATGCAATACTATGGGACAACAGCGCTTTCAGACTTATCTCTGATAAGTATAGAACATGAATGTATAAAAAACTTAGATATGGACACTATTATTAATAACTTTGCAACAAAAACCTCTCGACGAACACGCCGCTTCTTATGATACTTTTTTACGTTCATATTTTGGGCCTGGGGGCCATACTGTTTCGTTGCGGGGGGGGGGGCTAACGCTTTTTGTTCCGCCACTGTAAGCATTATTTTAAATTAAGCATACCCGATTACGTTTTCTGCGCTTCTGATTTGCCAAAAGTTACGAGGCAACCGTGAACTAACCTTACTCACTATCGACACTACCGCCTTACCTGACATGAAGCAAAGTTTCTTTATATGTTATATGTTAGTGTAGTTTATAAACCAAAATACCCTTACCTAACCCAATCAATCGAGCGACCTTTACACGAAGAAGCCTAATCAGTGGCGTAGAATCACCAAACAAATAGTATTATGTTCAAATGTATAAGATTAGCAAACAAAATCCATTCCGGTTTTCCCCTCAGTTAAACACGCCGCTGGCTATAATGACAAATCGAACGCGCTGTGGCTGTACTGCAAGGTTCTTACTCTATTACAACAACAGAATGCATATTTTGTATCACTTTATTTGGTAATAGTTTGGTTAATAAGTAAATACTTTACTTTCACTTAACTAAAACGATAATTAATGTAGAAAAGCACAAAGTACAAGTATTTAACGGTAGTACGTACGTGCAAAAACAGTCTGAAAAGTCAACACAAACACAACAAACGACCGAACACTCATAGTCGCACTCGATTCTTATAACTGCTGACCTTCCGCGGAATTTACAATCAAAACCTGTTAATTTGTTTGCTGGTACTGCAGCTTGCGATGAGGCCGCGAGTTAACCAGATAATGTTTCGCTTTCACATGAAGACGCTACTCTGGGAAGTCAGCGTACGATTAATCGTTCTTTATCGGTTGCATAAATATCTGGCAATTTTGTTCAAATTCGTTGACGAATATGTAGCAAATAAATACATAAAAATGAAGATTGTTAACAAAAGTTTAAATACGAACTAATTCATTTTTTGGATTTCCTCACCCTATACAGTCCTATTACCTAAGGCAATTTATGTCTAGATTTCCCCCACTATAAACTTTGGTTACTATTGACAACAACGTTTGTAATTGTTCTGTAAATGCTGGGAAAATTCTCCAATTTGCGTATTATTATAATAAATTATATATCTCGGTTTAGTTGTAATTTGTTGACCAAATGGAAAAACCAGAACGTCTTTATCTTTGAATTGATAACCTTCACTGCACTGTGGTTTCCAATTTGTTAAAAATAATATTGACGGCTGTTTACTGACAATGAAATAAACACAGACTGATTTTACTGAAAAAAGTATCTACCCACCGATATAAAAAAACAAGCACACACAATGTGTTAATGTGTAGAAAAAAAAGGCATAAAAAAAAAATCTTCAGTATGATTTAAATTTTGCAACTGTTTTCGGATTAGAAAACTTTCAAATAATAAAGTTTCCCCCTCATTAATTAATTAATAAATAACTTTCACATTAAATACTCCACAACATTTTTTATTTAAAAAAAAGTCGATACTTAACAACAATAGTCCTTAAAACTAACTAACTTAAAAATCCTGACCGATTCTTTTATTTACGACCGTTCGAAGTTACTTAAAATCCAGTGGATGTATCTAGAAACCCTCATGTAAAGCTTAGGACTTCCTTTAGGTCCACATCCGAGCCCTTTGTAGATGATACCTTCCTGATACCATTGCTTCTGGTCGTCTTCTTCTTCTTTCTCATAGGGTCTTATGATGGGACTTCCGGAATCACCATTACACCACTTGGGCCCTTCACTGCTAACACATGCTTTATTATGATTAAGTTGGATGTAGTTTGGAAATACTTCATTGCATTCTTCAGGACCCACCATAGAAACTTCTGCTTTTAATTTTACGTCAGACTGTTTTCCTGCAAAAAATTATTTTATACAATATAGTGTATATGTATGTATACAGGGTTGGGCAAAAGTACGGAACAATGCGAAATTTTTTACATGAAGGTTTCGATATACGGCCGATATAACGAAAGTATCAGGGGTTTAAAAGGACGTCCGGTTTAGCCGGAAATGATATCAACTTTTTTATTTTTAATAGAACACCCTGTATATTTTTTGATATATCGATAGAACTATTTTTTGCGAGTTCAGTGATATAACGTTTTATGACTTTATTTTCAATAACTCTAGAGATTTGCAACATAAATATTTCATAATTGTTATCTAGCAGCTCATGAAAACAAAGAATGTGAGAAGCTTAAACAGTTATGTAATGTTGTCAAATATAATAGCGTCTAGTCTCTTCGCTAACAATCGATCCCACCAAGGTCTATTCTGTTGCGCACGCATTCAATAGGCACTTTTTTAGCGATAACCGGCAGGTTCGTAGTGGCACAGATGGATATACGGGTGTGTTCGGGTGTACTGCTTTTTTACTGCATAAGTAGTGGGGTCGAATCTCGGTTGGGACCAAATTTTTTTTTAAATTTTATTTTATTTTTTTAAACACTGTTGTTGCGTTTTGCTGTTTACGCGAGGTTATTTGTTAAAAGCAGTTATATTTTTAAAGAAAAAATACAAAGACAAATTTGCATTCACTCACTGATTGACGGCATACCAACACGCAAGTCTGACCTTGATGAGGTAGGATCGATTGTGACGAAGCGACTAGACGCTAGTGTCAAATATGCTTGGTGTGCGTCTGTATATAAATAATTTACCGGTTTCTGTAATAGCCCAGCCTGAAGTTTCCATTCTAGTTCCAGCTGGTGGTGGTGAAAAGTCGCTGGGTGGTAGGCAGATGGGTCTAATAAATTCTGGAAGGTAAAATTATTAAATCCGTGCTAAGTGAAAACAATATTGTTTACCAGTAAATTTGACTTCGTTTTCTAAGCGTAGAATGGCAATATCGTTGTTACCACTTTGGTTATTAAAATAGGGATGAGCAATTTTTTCTACAACTCTCAAATCTATAACGGGGTACTCACATTCATCATCATTGTACGGATTTTTAACGCATTTCTTGATGGCAGAAAATTTCCATTCACCCAAACGAACTTCGGTTCTAAAAAAATACAAGTTTATATATACAGTGAGTTTTTCTTTTTTGGAAACATATCAGTTATGTATACTTTTATAAAAAAACATGTCAATGCATTGTCTTAATTGCAATCTGTAGGCAACCAACTATACACTAAATTTCAAAGCTTCAATTTTTGAAAAGAATAGTCTGCTGTGGAAACAGTAATCAAATTGTTTAATGTGAAATTAATAGCAATTAGTTTTGATTTTTTGAATTTAGCATAAAATTTGTGTATTGTTGATATTTTATGTTTTTAAAATAATAATTTTATTAAAAAATACATACTCAGTTAACATAACCTCACACTATGAGGAGTAACCGTTCTCTCTCTATTATTTTCTGTACAGTTGGTTGCCTATAGATTGCAGTAAAACAATGCATTGACATGTTTTTTATAAAAAGTATACATAGCTGATATGTATACCAAAAAGAAAAACTCACTGTATATATATTGTTACGTGACAAGAAATCATAATGAAAAAATGGGTTTTTGGCTTACATTTATTACAATAATAGTCTAAAATTATTCTTACAAATTGTATCCTGGAATATTAAGACACTGAGCTGCTGTCAATACGTATCTGTTGTTAATTAAGGTACCGCTACAACGAAAACCACCAGGGGTACCATCATCTTTGGTGTACCTCAAAGCGGCCATCCAAGGAAATTCCAATTCTTCTGCAACTCCCCCTGGCGCCTTGTTTTCTGGAATCTGAAGACCACACAAACTGCTGTCGGGCAAGAACAAGTTATCAATAGGGGTTGCAGATGATGGTACGTGAACTTGAATTGATGGTAGGGTGGTTGGTGTGGTAAGACTTGGTGAAAGGGTAACCCAACCAACAGTTCCACAACACACCAGCGGGGCATCTTCGTGTCCACACTGAGATGCTCTAGCAAACTCGATCGCGACTGGATCTAAATACATTATAGCTTGCTTGATGGGTCTGCATGCATTTACGGGGATGCAGGTACCATTTTCTCCGTTCGGGGTTACGCATGGCGTATCCCTTTCTGAAATTTGTGTTGCTGGTTTATTTCAGAAGTTTGTAAACGTGAATAAAATCATACCTGCACCGAAGGCGAAACCGAAAATCACCGATAACACACAAAGTTCTGAACGCATACCTAATTCCACAACGTTTGTCGTTTTCAAACGACCGACGGCTCACTGTTTATGGCGTAAATTTACAACACGTATCGTGCTGCTGCAAATGTTGACCTTTTTTCTTTTTCTAAAGTCAACTGTCGGTTGATAAACTGTAACCGGTATTTCCGATGACGTTTCTCGCGATAAATAAGCTTCTTGCAACGACGGTTTCAGTGGTATGCTTCTTTATTTTTGAAAAAACCACAACATGAGGATGATGAAACTGTTTAAGCTTGATAACGTTTTGACTGGTGCAAAAATTGTGAAAGAAAGTATAAGTTTTGAAATCTTAGTTTTAAAGAAAATAATGTTTAGGATGCTCAAAGGACCCACTCAAAAAAAACGAACAAAATCACACAAAGAATAACTCCACGAAACGACTTTGGAGTTCCACAAAGAAACCTTACAAGTATAACGTTATAACGTGATGATACACCACTGTTGTACTTGCTGTCTTATTACAAACAAGGTCAAAGTGTATAAATTATTAAATACATAGTCACAAGTACATACTCAGACTAGTTGGAAGCAGGTTTTGAATTCCAATGCTTTCCTGTTTGTTGGTACCATTGACTTTACATTATAAGAAGATAGCCGGAGCTGTTGCTTTAGGTTCGGTGTTCTTTTTTCTGTTCCCCTGGTAGAAATGCAGTTGGTAGGCATTTACCAATGCGCCAAGATAAAATAAAGCGTTGGTGTTTAGCCCTAGCAACAAAAATACGCTCACGAGCAGTGAATATAATAAAAAAATAAAATAAAAAAAAATTTGTTTGAATATTTCTTCATGAAACTAATATTTACAGTAGTAGTACTAGGTCTAAACATTTGGATAACCCAGTATACTGTTTGTTAAATATGAAACTAAAAATAATTCAACTTCGTAATAACCTAAGTTTGTGTTAACATTTCCAGAACAAGGAACCAGTTCTCCTAAATATAAAAATACGATTTTCCCAAATTAACTGATTTTTTTTCTATTTGATGATTTAATGTCGTTCTGTGGTCAAACATAAAAATAATACACGCAAATATCTTTAAGCTACTATCCTTGAACTGTAGAAAAACTTAATATTAACCTTATTATTACGTAAGGTTTGCAAGAAATTGGAGTCATGTTTTTTTATTATATGAATTTGGGGACAATATTATTATTTAAAAGTTTTTTTTAAAGCAACGCGTACAGAGTGATATAAATGTTTGGGAATATTTATTATTTCGTGGTAAGTTTTTGATGGCAAACGATAGGGTGCGGTAGGAAAATCGGTAGGGATATAAATTTTGTATAAATTTAAGTTCATAATTATTACTTAAGGTGGCAGGGCGTGATACAAGAAGGAGTGGGGATAAAAATTTTGTATAGATTAGGGGGCATTTATTGTTTAAGGTGGAAGTTTTCTGGGGAAAAGAATATGATGCGGTAGGAGAAGAAGCGGCGGTAAAAACTTTGTAAAAATTTGGGGATTTTTATTATTTAAGGTGGTAAGTTTTCTAGGGGAAAGAATAGAATGCGGTAGGAGAAGGAGTGGTGATATGCATTTTATACAGATTAGGTTTTTTTTTAATTTTAGGTGGTTATTTTTCTGGGGGAAAGAATAAGATGCGGTAGGAGGATTTAAATTTTGTAAAAATTTGGGGATTTTTATTATTTAAGGTGGTAAGTTTTCTAGGGGAAAGAATAGAATGCTAGGAGAAGGAGTGGTGGTATACATTTTATACAGATGTTTTTTTTTATTATTTAAGGTGGTTAGTTTTCTGGGGGTAAGAATAGGGTGCGGTACGAGAAGAAATGGGGATATAAATTTTGTATAGATTTGGGGACTTTTATTATTTAAAGTGGTAAGCTTTCCAGAGGGAAAGGATAGGATGCGCTAAGAGAAGGAGTAGAGATATAAATTTTGTTTAGATTTGGGGATTTTTATTATTTAAGAAGGTAAGTTTCCTAGGGGAAAGAATAGGACGCGCTAAGAGAAAGAGTAGGGATATAAATTTTGTGTAGATTTAGAGACATTTATTAATTAAACTGGTAAGGTTTCTAGGGGAAAGGCCCGGGTGCGGTAGGAAAAAGAGTAAGAATACAAATTTGTGGACATTTATTATTTAAAGTGGTAAGTTTTCTAAGGGAAAGATGTAGTGCGATGGGAGTAACATTAGAGAAATAAATTTGGAAGCCTTTATTGTTTAAAAAGGTTAGTTTTTAAGGAAAAGAATAGGCTACATTAGCGAAAAAGTGGAGATACAAGTTTTATATTAAGTTGACGAAATTTATTAATTAAGGTGGTAAGTTTTTTGGGGGAAGAATGGGTTGAGGTAGGAGTAGAAGTGGAGATATAAATTTTGTATACATTTAGCGACATTTATTAGATAGTAAGCTTTGTAGGGGAAAACGGTACAACAATGTAGTTTTTTTCCACAAATTTAAGGACATTTACTAGTTAAAGTAGGAAGTTTTGTAGGGGAAGAATGGGGTGCAATAGAATAAGGGGTGGAGACATAAATTTGTATAAATTTGGAGATATTCCTTATTCAAAATGGTTAATTTTTAGGCGGAAGGATAGGAAGCCGTTGGCTATAAAGTGGAGATATTAATTTTGTATAAATTTGGAGACATTTATTATTTAAGGTGATCAGTTTCTTTGTGAAACAATAGAGTGCAGTAGGAGAAGGAGTGGGGATGCAAATTCGGTATTAATTTGCCAACATTTGTTATTTAAGCGCTTAAGTTTTCTTGTGCAAAAAATAGGGTATGGTAGCAGAAAGAGTGGGGATAGAAGTTTAGCCCCAGTTTACAACTAAAATAAGTTCTTCTTACTCTAAACATACTGGTCGTCATAACAACCGTTTGAATTGTTACATTTGTTTAAACTGAGAAATCATCTTAGCTGCAGATTTACGTTTAAGGTCAACCAGTTTATTTCCTTTTAATTTTATCTGCAGCTTCTAGTTGTATCCTCTCTCTGACCTTTACTCAATATACTTCTGCGTCGCAGCATGGGGAATGCCGGTTCAAGTTTGTCAGTCAACTTTCCATGAAGATTTTAGTCCCGCAGCGGCGCAATATGATGAAGGTTGACGTGTATTTTATAGTTTGTGCGTGCTGTGTGATTTTCAGCATTACCTTTGCTGCAGGTATTTGTTTTGCACTTCAAATTTTCGTTAACTTGATGTAAGAAAAATTTTAGAAAAAGATTCGCCCTGCGTCACTCCAAACGGAGAAAATGGAACCTGCATCCCCGTAAATTCATGCAGACCCATCAAGCAAGCAATAGCATATTTTGATCCAGATGCCATAGAGTTCGCCAGAAATTCTCAGTGTGGACACGATGATACTCCTTTGGTATGTTGTGGAAGCGTTGGCCGGGTTACAAGTGCGCCAGTCGAAACCACCACCCCAATACCATTGCCAACTACACCACCACCACCTGCTACACCCATTGATAACCTTTTGTTGCCGGACAGGAGCTTGTGTGGACTTCATACAGTAGAGAATAGAACGAAAACAGGAAAAACTACAGAACGAACAGAATTTCCTTGGTTGGTTGCGTTGAAGTATACCAAAAATAATGGTACCTACGGTTATTATCTTTGTACTGGTACTTTAATTAACCGAAGATACGTTTTAACAGCAGCAGGGTGTCTTAACATTCCTGGTTTTAATTTGTAAGTTGAAACCTGAGTATTGTGCGAACAAAAAACGGAAACAGTTACGTTTCAGAACCGAAGCACGTTTGGGGGAATGGAAATTTTCCGACGAAGAATGTTTTGAAAATGAAATAGATGACGATGAAACTTGTAAAGATCCTGTTCTGGATTTAAAGGTAGTAGAAAAAATTTCCCATCCCTATTATAACAACAGAAGTGGTAACAATAACATCGCTCTACTTAGACTAGAGACAAAAATTAATTATAACGGTAAATATATGTTTTTTTTTAGTTTAGCGAAAAGTAAACTTTTTTCTCTGTTTAGAGTTTGTAAGGCCCATTTGTTTACCCCCCAGCGACTACCCACCACCTCCTGCTAAAACTGAAATGGAAATTTCAGGCTGGAACATCACAACAAATGGTAAATTATGAAATAAATCGCCTGTTAAGAGCACGCCGCCGTGGCACCTTTTTGTTTTTGACGCTAGAGGCGCTAGTCATTCTAAATTTGAATTTAATTACTGATGGTTCTATTAAACATAAACAGGTAGCGGCACATGCGTTCTGTTGACGTGCATATATTTTTCTTTACAGGACGGTACTAGCAGAATTATTGATTTCTCTCATAAAATTAATTCTCAGCATTACTTGCTCGTGGGTTTGTGTGCAACTAATCTCTTATTTATGTGCGAAATTTATTAAAAGTTTTAAATTAACGCGCCAAATGCCTATCGCCGTAGCGCCATCCGTGCTGATTCCTATGAACTTTTGTTCAAAAACATGGCTGACGTTACTCGCATCGAATTTTTAAATTTACTCAGCTAGCGCATAGTTTAAATAATTGACAAAAATTTTAAATTGATGTACGTATTATAACTGTATCTAGATGATCAGCGTAAATACAAATGAAGAATAGTGTTAAATTTATAGTTTTATGTTTGCTAAGAAAAGTAAGTTTTTACCTCATTTGCATGTTTCACAAGAAAATAATTATCTGAGCTTCTAAGTTACTTTATTAAGTAACATCTATTAACTTGTTTGATTTCGTTTTCTTTTTAATTAAGTCGCTGAGTACATATAAAAATATACGTGTGTATGATGTCTATACTAGCGCCATCTGTGTCGTGTGCCTCGGCGCGGCGCGGTCTAAAATGGTTTTAAAAATGCGGTTTTTGCAGGAACCAAATCTGACGTAAAATTAAAGTCAACGGTTCCCATGGTGGATAGTAAGGAATGTAACAAGGTTTTTCCAAATCACACTCGGGTTTATCCGAATAGAGCGTGCGCTGGTGGTATAAAGAACAGAAACTTGTGCAATGGCAATGCTGGAAGTCCTCTTATGAGAACATACGAAAAAGAAGAGGAAACAGACGAAGAACAATGGTTTCAAGAAGGCATCGTTCACAAAGTGAAGCAATGTAAAGCAAAAAATTATACAACCCTTTATACAAGGGTTTCTAGATACTTAAGTTGGATATTGAATAACGTAAAACCATAGTTGGAATTATTGACTTACTTAATTAAATTACTGTTTCGTTTCTTGTTTTTTTAATAAATTTTTTGAAGTGCCGAGCAGTGAGTTTTTATGTTGCTTGATTGTTTGAGACTAAAAAAAATTTTAAGGTTATATTTTGGTTGATTGCCTAAACAGGTTAATAGATAAGCAAAGCAAAGTTACATTATTTTCAGTAGCTTTATATTTCAATTTCCCGCGCTCAGCGCTGGGGCGGGGCTTAGCTGCCTAAGTGCTAGGGTTAAAAGTGGAGAGACAAGTAGTTGTGGTAAAACTTTCTGCGCTGAGCATCGGGGCGGAGCTTAACTGTCCAAGTGTTAGTGTTAAAGGTAGGGAGAACAGTGGCGGTGACACAATTCCTGCTCTTAATGCCGGAGCGAGGCTTAGCTGTTAAAGTGTTACAGTTAACAGTAGGGATAGAGGAGTAGCATAAACAATCATTGTATTTATTTAAAAAAAAATATTTTCTTGATATAGCAAATTAGTTCAAAATCTAATACGATTAAAAGTAGGAAAAATGATGGTGGTGTAGCGAATTCCCACGTATAGATCCAGGCCGGGTCTCAGCTGTCCAAGCGCTAGGGTTAATAGTAGGAAGAACAACGGTGGTGGAATGAATTCCTACGTGCAAATGAACATGGGAGATAGCAAAAAATGCACGGATCGCTCCGAACGCTTGAACCGAACGCATCTTAAGTTTTTCGCAGTTAGTGAAAAGTGGGGCTTCCAATGTTGCGTGTAAGATGCGGAAGTGATAGGAAGAAGTGAGTAGTGGGAATGCCGTAACGGAGTGCATAAAGAATGCATTTTTCGCGTTTAGTGGAGGTGGGCCCTTAGAGGTGGCGTGTAAGAAGAAGAAGTAGTGGAGAGAATAAGTAGGCGGAACACCGCACTCGAAGCGCATAAAGATAAACAATTTATTTTTCACAGATAGTGGGGGTGGGGCCTCAGAGGTGGTGTGTAAGAAGCAAAAGTGGTGGAGCCTCTAAGTAGTCAGGATGTCGGAAGGGGGCTTACAGGTTGTGTAAAAAGCAGCAGTGGTGGAAAAATGTAAACAGTGGGAATGCCGTACCCATCTATTTCTTTGTAGCCACCTCAATTTTTCGCAGTTGGTAAGGGGTGAATCTTCGGTGGTGCTTCGCAAGAAACAGGAGTGAAAAAAAGAATAAGTGATATCCAAGATATTCACTACCTACCCCATCAAGGTCAGACTTGCGTGTTAGTATGCCGTCAATCAGTGAGTGAATGCAAATTTGTTTTCGTATTTTTTCTTTAAAAATATAACTGCTCTTAACAGATAACCTCGCGTAAACAGCAAAACGCAACAACAGTGTTTAAAAAAAACTAAAAAAAAACATTTGGTCCCAACCGAGATTCTACCCCACAACTACTTATGCAGTAAGAAAGCAGTACACCCGAACACACCCGCATATCCATCTGTGCCACTACGAACTTGGCGGTTATCGCTAAAAAGTACCAATTGAATGCGTGCCCAATAGAAATGCAGCAATAAAAAGTCTGACCTTGGTGGGACCGATTGTGTGCCAAAGAGACTAGACGCTATTAAGGTATTCGCCCATTTGGTCACCTATTTTGCTTTTGGTAGTAAGCAAGCCTTCAAAAAGGAAGAAATAGGCAACGAATAAGTGCGAAAAGAAAGGATACAATAGGCGGGCCAAGTGGGAAGTTTGTGTATCCATGGATAGGTAATTTAACACTTGCCCCGCCCATTATCGCCCTTCCTTGTCACACTGTTTATTTATTTCTGTCGCATTTATTAATCGCTGATGATTCAGCTATTTGGCGTTTATCATCAAGCGGCGCTCAGATCCTGGCGACATTTTTTCTTTCGCATTTATGTAGTAAATTACAGTTAGCTAGCAGTCCATACGAAATTTTGGCAGTAACCGCGTGTGACCCTGCTTCCCTCTAGTAGATAATACTTAAAAAAAATACACTTCGCATTTTTCCCAATTAGTGAGGGCGGGGCCTTTGAGCTGACGTATAAGAAACAGAAGTGGGGGAGGACTTATTCGCTCTTTACTTATAGCCACCTTAATTTCGTTTCGATTAATGCAAAGTTAAACAAATGACAATTTTTTTTAGTTCAATAGAAAATATAGATAATAAATGTGACGTTAAACAAATCTACAAACTGGCAAAAAATGTAAAAAACTTTGCACACGTCAAACAGATGAGATAAATCCTTACACAAGTTTAAATAAAAAAGCGCCTTGGTTGTGAGAAATTCGTGGGCAAAAAAAAAGGGCTATGCTGCTAATAATAGTAAACAATATTAAAAATTTTTATACCTAACAAAAAACCAATAAACTAAAATAAATATTTAATACAGCTGGCTGCTCTTTCAAATACTCAAACATTTCGCAAGAAAAACCTGCGATAATTTGTATGTTACATAAACAATAACAACTTAGAAAAGGAGCTAGCAACCGATCACCCTGACCTATCGATGCTGATAAAAAAGCTACAGACAATATGACATTCCAAGAAGATGGCCTTCCCCGGGAATTACCATATGTTTTAATAATAGCTGCTTAAGAAGAAGACAAATGATGTGTGTTTTAAAATTACTTTTATACACTTTACAAGTTCATGGTTTTACAACCAGTTAATAGAAACTAGAAGTAGACGTTTTCAATTCCATACGTTTTCTCGCGCGCAGCGCACGTATGTAAGCACAGAAAACTGCAACAATTGGCAACACTGTCTGAACCACTACACAATGGCGTAAAAAGTGGACGATGGCTTAACTCTGTACATACAGTGTGTCGCATTTAAAATATAACATCCTGCTAGTTTCGTTATTTTTAAAAGTAAAAATTAAAATTTTTTCGCAGTTGTAGAATTTTATGAGGTGCATCTTTTGAGGTTCTCAACTCAAATGTAAGTTGTAAACCCAGCCTACTACGACCTCGTGAATAGGGACAATTCTCGATATTTTGCTGCACGTAGGCAATAACGAAAATGTTATTAGAAAAAGTTGTTTAGAATCCAGTTTGAACCCCACGTACCAAGTTTCAACGAAAAATTCGCGTTTTAAAATTTTCAGTCCACTCAGTCCGAGTTTTGATCTTCAGTTTTGACTAGAGTGTCATGGAAACAAAACAAACTTGTGAAAAACAAATAAAAAACAATAACGACTGTGCAAAAATGCAAACCTTTACTCTTAAAAATAGCGAATATATCCCTCTTAAATGCGACACACTGTATATATGTATACGGTCAAAATTTCGCTTCCGATATCACTCGAAGTTGACACTAAGTGAACCAGACTGAGCTGTTGTTGCTTATCCCATTTTTTGACAACTAAATAAATTATATCACGGAAGTACAGTGATTAGTCACTGCGAAATAATGGTCGCGTATAAACGTACCGCTCGTCTTGCTTGATTCTTAGAAGCCTAGACTGCCATCAGCATATCGTAATACTCGCGGTTTGATAATTTAGGTTTATTCTATCGCACTTTGAACCGATTTCGACATAGTAAATCGTATTGCACGATACTAAATAAGAACTAAATTAAAAATGTCAAACTATGAAACAAATAAATAATAACGTACTGTTTTCAACAGCCAATACCCTGCTACTATTTAATTAAACACGTAAATTCAAAATTAAATGCTTTTCTCTGTCATTTTCAGATTTTTCAATACTTCAATAAGTCCAAAAATGTTGGCCAAATCGAAAAATTGTAGAGAAACTTTTAGTTTCGTTTTTTTCGTAGAATACCGTCCCATAGTTTGCCATGTTAACTACTAGAAATTCGATACAGCAAATTTAATCTCGACTATACAATAAATTTTCCAATAACAGACTGAAAAATACTTTTACATCCGAGCTTAGTTATAAATACAATTTGATCAGAAAAATATTAGACACGGCCGGGTTATCCTGTATTTTTGTAGACTGTTTTTGTAACTTTTAATAAAAACAAACTCAAATTTGCCGCTATAAATTTTATTATAACACATGTAGCGTCCTCTGTGGGAAATTTTTGGAACTAAAATAAGGTTGATTTTAAATTTTTTTATCTTAACATACTTTTTGTTAAACGAATCTTGAAAATAAAATTAAAACGTTCTACAGTTTATAATTTAATATAACTTTCAAATTCCGAACAATTGTAGGCTAGGTGCAAAACATAACCCTACTTTTTCTTCAAAATGAATTCTTCAACTTCAGCACAGTTTGATCAGTTTTTACAGAGTAATAGCCAGGAAAAGTCGCTCAAATTAAGCACGACAGGTAAAATACTTATTGGAGTAACAGGTAATGACAAAAATTCCTTTTTTAGTTTGAATTTTTGAACACGATGGTTTGTATTTTAGGAGCTGTTGCTGTCGCCCTCACTGTTATAAGTGCCCCTTTCGTAAGTCCCGCTTTAAGAAAACACTGTTTACCTTACGTTCCCGCCACTACTGTACAAGTAAGAAATGTTTTAAGTGCCTTGAAAAATCGACAAGGAAATTTAGTCGATCTTGGTTCCGGAGACGGCAGAATAGTTTTAGGTAAATTATTATACGTCAAAAGTGAAGGTTATTATGGTTTACGTTTTAGAGGCTGCTAGACATAATTTCGAATCACACGGAGTTGAATTGAACCCTTGGCTCGTCGCATATTCAAGAATTGATACATTTCGCAAAGGTTTGGGAACCAAGACGAAGTTTTTTAGAAGAGATCTTTGGAAATTTAGTCTTAAGCCTTATGATAATGTTGTGATATTTGGAGTCGAACAAATGGTAAGAAAATTGCATTTATATGAACGTAAAATATGGTTTTTACCCCTATTAAATTTCAGTATTTTTCTTATAAACGTAACATTGGTTTTTGGGCTTTTAATTAAATTATTATATTAATTCAATCTACTACATAACATTGTTTCTAACATATCAGCGTAATAATAAATTTTCCCTTAGATGTGTGATTTGGAGAAGAAGATCGTGTCCGAGTGTAAAAATGATTGTAACGTGATTGCTTGTCGATTTCCATTACCGAATTTGGAGCCGCAACGCATTATAGGCCATGGTGTGGATACAGTTTGGATGTACGACTTGTCAAAACAAAAAAGAGATTGATTTTTATTAAGTTTATTTTAATTAAACAAGCTGTTAACGTAATTTATAAATAAATTGTTTAACATTGTAGAGTATACAGACTTTTTGCGAAGCTTGTCACCAACAGTTTTTTTAATTACAGAGTAATTATAAGGAATCTTGAGCATAATTGTATACAGTGAGTCGTCTAAGTTTCGCCTCGCTATTATTTTGTAAACAGATTGACAAATTAATTTTTTTCTTTAGGGCACCACCTGAGCTATATTTGACGTATTTAAATTTTTTCTATTATTTATACTTAAATTAAGTGAGCTATGAGGTAATGCACAATTTGTGTAAGTTGCACTGTACTTGCATATTTATTTTCTAGTCTGATAAAGATTTTACTTCTCTTTTCAACGGTTTATTAATAATTTTATATTTTATAAAAATGCAAAAATTATATATAATTATGGCTATTACCATACAAAATTTCATTTCGGTCTGCCAACCCATTGTTGAGTTGTTAGGCGTGAAAGTCGTAATTTTCAAAAATTCACAGGAGGTGTTCCAGAGAAAATACAGTATTTCGGTAAAACTCTATGATAATTTTTAATTTTTACAGTTTTCATAAATTACCATAGATAGTAATACTACCACTATTGCCATACAAATTTTCTTCCCAACTTGCCATCCCGTTTTTGAGAAATGAGGCGTTAAAATTAAATATTTCAAAAAAATTTTGAGGGTGTTACAGAAAAAATAAAACATTTCCAGAAAATTAAAATTGTATCTCATTCTTAGCTCTATTTGCTATTAAAATTGGAAAAACTTTGAATAGCAAGTTTGTGAAATAAACAATTTTTGATTATTACAAATTTTGAAAATTTTTAGTTTTTCAAGCTTTCATTGTTTTAAAATTACCGCAAACAGCAATACTGGGTTCCCCTAAAGCTGTTACCACACAAAATTTCATATCGATCTGCCAACCCGTTTTGGAGAAATGAGGCGTTAAAGTTCAAATTTTTAAAAATTCATAGCAGGCGTTACAGAAAAAATAGAGCATTTCGAAAAAAACAAAATTGTAGCTCCTTCTTATCCCTATTGGCATACGAAATTTGAAAACATTTAAATGGCATGGTTTTGAGAAAATAATTTTAAATATTTCCAAAATTATGAAAATTTTCAGTTTTTCCAGTTTTCAAAAATTAGCGTAGATAGTAATATTGTGTACCGCTAGGGCTGTTACCATGCAAAATTTCATCCCGATTTGCCAACCCGTTTTGGAGAAATGAGGCGTTAAAATTTTCAAAAATTCATAGCAGGCGTTACAGAAAAAATAGAGCATTTCGAAAAAAACAAAATTGTAGCTCCTTCTTAGCTCTATTGGCATACGACATTTGAAAACATTTAAATGGCATGGTTTTGAGAAAATAATTTTAAATATTTCCAAAATTATGAAAATTTTCAATTTTAACAGTTTTCAAAAATTAACGTAGATAGTAATATTGTGTACCGCTAGGGCTGTTAGCATGCAAAATTTCATCCCGATTTGCCAACCCGTTTTTGAGCAATGGTATTTAGGCATTCGACTGAAATAATCCTGCAATTTTTTTAAATCTTTCTATTGTTTTTTGCTGCATGAATTGCTTCATTTGTTTGTATTGTTGTGTTTAAACATAATTAGCTAAACAAACAAAAAAAACAAATGCTAAGAATTAGTCGACAGGAAACGATATCAAAACAATTGAAACAAAGTTGTTATTTAAATTCATGGTTTACTTTACATGAAACAATTTTTTGCATTTTTCTCGAAATGTTTATTATGAAAAGGTACACAATTTTTATATTGCTGAAAATAGAAAAAAAACCCCAACGTATACGGTGCGATTTAAAAAAAATTATCACTTTTGCCACAGTTAATGCCACATTCAATGATATAAAAAAATTAAATACGTCCCAGATCAGTTAACTACATGCCAAATAACTTTTATTAAGCACAAAACTCAATTTAACAAATTGTTAACAGAATAAAGGGGGGCGGCACGCTTGAACGACTCGCCCTATATAATACAAGCAACCTAAGCTAAACATGGTTAAAAACATAAATAAAAGATTCATCACCTGCTGTCTCTTTCGTCACTTTTAAAGTGTACTTTCTAAGATTAATGCGTCCGCAAATAATTATGTACATACTTTTTACACATTTAAAATACGAAACACAAGCTCTAATACTATTGCACCTTCGCCTAAATTATTCGACGTGATTCGATGCAGTACCGGTATAAGCTCATTATCCAAACTCTTCATGTAAATCGGGGGCAACTTCATTCCGTTACTTCCGGCACTATACGACACCTAAAATAATAAACGTTAACTTTTTAATGATACACAAAAAAATATTCGTTACGTTTTCTATATGTAGTGTGGTTCGAATTCCGATCTTGTAAAAGTTATTACTCGATAAAAGATCAAGATATTTAACTAAAGCTTGACAGGTGGCCTTGGATATGCTTTCGGCCATCTTTGAGAAGTCGACTTCTACTCCTCGACTGTTATCGTCACCACTCTGGAAAAAAAAAAGCGAGTTATATTGCAATTTTATATTAAATTCGATAAAAAAAAACCCGACGTACTTGTAGAATGAACACTTCTGTCCATCTGATCATTCGGTTGCCGCTGTTGCACACATAATCCTTTCCGTTATGTACCCTTATGGACGGCGTTCCGTTTAGTGGTTGGTTATCAATCGATGACAGAACTCTAGGCAAAAAAATAAATTAAATTTGATGTCTTTGCCATCCAATACACCGATGATTCGTAAAACATTGAAAAAACAAACTCACCCCGTATTAAAATTTACATCATTTTCGCCCCAAACGATATTAACAGTCTCGTCGGAGGCGGCATTTATGCATCCGCATTGAATTGTGTGGTTCTTCATGTGTTTCAAGCTGTTTCTAATCTGAAGCATGTGCTCGGCAGGTATTTGGATCATAAGACCGTCTTCTACGATGCTAGATTTTGCTGTTAAACCGCTAGATGATTTGAGTGCGCCGTTGAATACTATAAAACTGGCTCCCGTTACTACAAACAATAATTATTAGCAATTGTCAATTGTATTGAAAACTGTCAATTGTTTTTAGGCTTTCTTGCGTCACCTAATATGTTTTCAATGATTGTCAATTGTTTTCCGAGATCCCTAACCTTTTATTAGCGTTTGTCAATTGTTTTTATGATTTCCTGGCTCACATAATCTTTTTACAATGACTGTCAATTGTTTTCCGAGTTTACTTACTTTTTTTAGAGATTGTCAATTGTTTTCTGATGTTACCTGATATTGTTTCATGATTTTCAATTGTTTTTATGATTTTCTGGGTTACATAATAGTTTTTTTTTACGATTGTCAATTGTTTTTTGATGTTACCTAATATTTTCTTAGCAATTGCCAATTGTTTTCAGAAGTTACCGAATATTTTCTTAGGGGTTGTCATTTGTTTTCCAACAAACCTTTTCTGGGCCTGTTGTTAATGTTGATGGCATGAGTCGTGTACGTATTTTCATTATTTCCGTGCGTGTCTTGGATACAAACCAAATGTGAATCAGCATTCACGCTAAAATTACCCCCAAACGCCAAAATGTGATCACTGGAATTGCTTATAGACTTCATAACCTATTTTGAGAGAAAATTTTAGTCTTGGTGCTATTGATGGAAACCATGTAAAAGTCGTACCTGATCATACCGATTCGACGGTATTGTAACCGTCGTGTTTTTCTCCTCCATATGAATCGTGAGACCACGTATATTTGGCAAGGTATAAGAAAAATTTCGAAAATCCTAAAAAAACGATGATTAAAGTAATATATGCAAATTTTTTGTGCAACACTCACGGCCAGTAAATTTATTATTGTATGTCCTATTTCAACAAAAACACTTTCACGTTGCCTTGTGGATATAATCGGGCTTGGATAATATCTGTACTCGGCCCCCAGACGCAGAATCAGGCGTAAGGGGAAGATTTTAGCCCAAGGCATCTCCCATCTTGAATTTTTAAAAATGTACCGACATTTAATACCTACTAAATTTGTTCCGTTTTTACCTATGCACTAAAATACCAATCAAATATGGCTCCTTAGGAACAATTACGTTTTGCAAACACTGAAACGTTGGTCGTATATATAAAAATCCAATGTGGTTCTTCGAGTCGAGGAAATTCGTCGTCCCGTGTAGTGAAATTCCGTACTCTGTTATGCTGGTACCTAAAAACAATCGAATAAATAACTCATCGCAGTTTAAATTTTCTTCTAACCTTTCTTGGCATCATTATAAATGCTGTTGAGGTGGAAAAACATATCTTTCGGAACCGTTTTTTCGTTGTCGATGAATTCGAGTAATAAAACAATCTCATCTTGACCCACTGCTATCATTCCTTCCGTTGAGAAACACCAAGCGCATTTGTTTGTGCAACATTCCACTGAAATAATAGCTAGTTATGTCAAAGGTTTTTTTTCTAGTCATTAGATACTTACTGTTTATAATTTTAACGTGCACATGGAGGTTGTTTTGGAGCGCAAATGTTAAGGGCTCATTT
The DNA here is from genome assembly GCA_958336395.1 of Ctenicera cuprea. Classification (NCBI taxonomy): domain Eukaryota; kingdom Metazoa; phylum Arthropoda; class Insecta; order Coleoptera; family Elateridae; genus Ctenicera; species Ctenicera cuprea. Next base: position 892,021 of record OY284493.1, read on the forward strand.
TTTAACATTTCAACAACGCTGGTGTTGTTTGCACATTCTGTGTACGAAATATCTGCAAAGCGATCAAGTTCTTATGAAATAAAATCGATTTTTTTTTATTGAAGAACATCTAAGACAGGTTAAAATAATCCGTAAGGGCGTTGGGGAAAGATTAGCCCCCCTAAATATTGCCGCATTTAAAAATTAAGTTTAGAATCGTATTCTACAGAGCGGCTAGGAAAACCCCGGCCACTTTTCTTGCGGCGGTCAAGAGATGGCGTTTTAGTAAAGAAAAATTAAATTAAAATACTGGGAACAACGCAGAATCCAAGACGTTTTAGTTGTTTTGATTTAATATTGGGCGTATTTAATAACTAAAACGTCTTGGATTCTGCGTTGTTGCCAGTATTTTAATTTAATTTTTCTTTACTAAAGCGCCATCTCTTGACCGCCGCAAGAAACGTGGCCGGGGTTTTCCTAGCCACTCTGTACGTCATAAACGAGCAATTTGGTTTAAACAAAAATGTTTTATCGTCTCCCGTTTATTAAATAAAAGGGCATTAATTATCGATTTTCAAAAATTCATAAAAAGCATTACAAATAAATTAGTGGGTTGGGACACTAATCAAATTGTAGCCCATCACTAGCTCTATCAGCTTACAAAACTTTGAAAACATTTGCCAGTTTTTGAGAAACAATTTTTTTGGAAATTTCCAAAATTTTGAAAATTTTACTTATTATATGTTTCAGGGTTTCAAAAATTGCTGTATATAGAAATATTGTGTCCCTATAAGGCTAGTACCATACCAAATTTGAACCCAATCTACCAACCCGTTTATGAGCAACAGGGCAATAGTTTAAATTAAAAGAAAATCATGGCGACCACCATTTTGAAGGCACAGAGTTCAGAAAAACCGCGTTGGATTTGCTTCAAGATCTACTATAAGATCTCGTTATCAAATTTACACAATTCAGTTTCTAGAAAAAAAAAGTCCCCGAACATACAAGTCTAGCTTCTGCCCGCTTCCGGTTTTCAATTTTTTTAAAAATTCATGTTTGCAGCTAAATTTTTAACATACCCTCACATTCCAAAACTCAACTAGATCGAACCACCCATTCCAGAGATATGAGGGATCGAACGTATGTTATTGGTTGAATAGACGGCTCATACATGAACTCACGATCCTTTCCGAATATACCAACCTGACTTAAAAACCGTAACCGTAGGCGGCAAACTATTCTCAGCATTGGGAATGAAACTGTTCGTTGTCGCATCAACGGCTGGTGCATTTCTATTAACTTTAGGAGGTGGCGGTGACGTTCCCTTCTTACTATTCGAGGATCTCGATTCGTTGTAATTAAAATCATTATCTAAGTTTGTCAATTCGCTACCCGGACGAATTCCATCACAAAACATTACACTTTTGTTGCTTCTTGATTTGGCTGAACCTATGAAAACGACAATGCTCGTTTGTTAATTTTTAATTAATTTGCACAACATACCTTTGCGCTTCAACACTCCGACAGGTACCATAACAGTGGGTGGATTTTGACTGGTACCACTTACTTGCTGCAGAGGCGGAACCATCGAGCAGTATTCCATTGGGTTGTTAGGGTTGGGTTGATTGAGTTGTCGGTTAGGCGAGTTACCAGAGGTAGGGGAAACTTCGCTGCCCGAGCTGCTGTTTGTGTCTCGGTTGAGGATGTCATGGCAACGGAGGCAGACGCGCGCTTCTGCGTCCAGATATTCAAGTCTTAACTTCATATTGCAACATTTTGAACATAAAACCTAAAAAATAAATTAAATTCGTCCTTAAGGGTGGCACCTAACCTCAAAATTTGACTATACTTACTAAACCACAAGCTCTGCAATGGTGTCTCCTTTTGATTACGGTAAATTTAGTATCACAGTGTAAACAATTTAAAGCTTCGGAATCGGGAATCCACAGCGGTGCTTGCTTGCCGAGCCAGCTACCTACAAAAAAAACCTATAGAATGCTTTTTAAAACAAATGGAAAACGTACTTGGACCGGAATTTTGTTCAGGAATAACGTCTTGTTGTGTACTGTTGGATTCCAGCTCAACACCTACGCTAGCACCATCAGATTGGGCATCACCAGCACCTTCCTCCTTGTCCTTAGATTCAAGGCCGTTATCATCGTTTGCTACGAGAACTTCACTAACGGTAGCATTAGCACATGCGTTCTCGATGCTTTCATTCATAACACCATAACTGTCACTGCCGTTTATGTTATTGTTAGAAATGTTTTCCAAATTTGCAGTGTTATCGGTACCATCGATGGTAGTGACATGAATTTCATTCAGGTTTTCTGGTTCCGATTTTGGTGCAATTTTATCGTCAATGCTGTCCGTTACACTTTCCGTGGTAGCAGTTGAACCGGCTGTGTCCGTTGAGACATCGGAAAATGTCGGAGAGGCCGAAGGGGATGTTTCAGAGTCGCTTTCAGGTGCTGCTTCTGTCACTGGTAAGGTTTTGGATATATACATGTTGTTGTAAGGTGTCGAACCGGGTTCTCCTAGAAATGTAAGAAAGACATAACCTTAATAACAATTTTAAATATTGATAAATAAGTGATATGATAAGTTGAAGGACCATCAAATAAGCGTATTATGTAAATATTTATGCAACTGTACAAAAGTTTATCTCTTACATGTGACATGTAACATTGATAAGGACATGGACAAGGCTAATAATTGGGTTTAAGAATATTTCCGTAACAAAAATTAATTATTTATTTTACAGCCCGTACGTAAACCAACGCTTAAATTTTGCATAAAGGCTTGTTTGGGACATGATCTGTCGAGGGAAGTGGGTCAGGAAAAATCAAAATTGGAGCTCATTCTTCACTATATTAGTTTACAAAATTAGAAAAAATTTGAACAGCAAGATTTTTGGAGAAGTAAATTTTTGGTAAATTTTCATGGTTTCACAACTTGCCATAGTCTGTAATACTTTGTACCCCTCGGGCTTATTATCATACAAAATTTCATACCGACCTGACAATCCATTTTTGAGTAATGACATTAAAGTTTTCAAAAATTCACGGAGGGGGTTACAGAGAAAATACATTTCGAAATAAAGCAATTTTTTGAGAAATAATTTTCGAAATTTCCATGATTTAAATTTTTTTTTAACTTTTACAGTTTTCGAGGTTCCAAAAATTAGCGTAGATAGTACTATCGTGTTCCCTTAGAGGAATTACCATATAAAATTTCGTCGCGACCTGCAAACTCGTTTTAGAGTAATAAAGCGTTAAAATTTTCAAAAATTCATGGAAGGCGCTACAGAGAACGTTTCGAGAAACAAAAACATAATTGTAGCTCGTCCTTAGCTCTATTAGCTCACAAAATTAGAAGAAAGTTAAACTGCAAGTCTTTTCGATTTTTAAAAGGGGGCACTTTGGCCACCAGCAGCTAACTAGTTATTTGATTAATTTGGAAATTGACACCGGAGCAGCATTAACAATATCTAGTCAGCAAAAATATTAAAAACCTACCTATGAGATCAATCTGGGTCTGATTATTTATCTGTAGCGTGCTGGGCCGAGATGCGGCATTATTGTCATCCACATCAGGTTCAGTCTCTTGATTAATATCACTTTGCTCCTCATTCGAATCATCGACAAACACTTTAACTGCAGGAATTCTGATTTGACTAACTTCCTCGCTGGGTTTTTGAACTTTATTATCCTCACCCATAGATTCATTATCTTTCGACCCGTACTCGTTTTCCAACTCATCTAAATATTGATGCAGCTCAGAATCATCCAAACCGAAACTTTCATCAAAACCGACAACAGCAGGTTCGGACACTTGCACGTTTTCTATTTCTGGCAGATACTTTTTGGGTTCATCCCATATTTTTTCTACTTTTACTGTTGGGATTGAGTCAATTGATTCTACTAGGTGATTTTGTTTTGTTTTTAAGAGGTTTTCTGCTGTTTCGGGGTCTGTAATTGGATGATCTGGTTTTGTTACTGGGTGATCTGGTTTTGTTTCTGGACAATTTTGTTTTGTTTCTAGGTAATGTTGTTTTACTTCTGAGTGATCTAGTTTTGTTTCTGGGTAATTTTTAGTTTCTGGGTCATCTTGTTTTGTCTCAGGGTGATTCTGTTTTGTTTCTGGGTGATCCTGTTTTATTTCTGGGTGATCTTGTTTTATTTCGGGGTGATCCTGTTTTGTTTCTGGGTGATTCTGTTTTGTTTCTGGGTAATTTTCTGTTGTTTCTGGGTAATTTTCTGGATAATATTCTCTCGTTTCAGAGTAATTTATTTTTGTTTTCTGTTTTTTTTGAATATTTCCAATATCTTCGTAGCTAAAAGTTAAAACTTCCGTTGGTACTTCATCTCTGGGAGGATTTATTAAAAAATTTTCACATTTCAACGTATTTACTATAGGTACTTCATTTGTTTTTTCATAAGAAAATTCTAATAGAGCCGAAGGTGCTTCTTGGGGGAATTTTGTTGAAGTTATGTTTTCCACAATGCCATTTTTTTGTATATTTTTATCCTCACTGTTGTTACAATTTAAATCAGCTTCATTTTTAGCTAGACTTGTTGCAATTTCATCGTTAATAGGCAACGAACTTGAATTTTGTACAGACGTAACTAAACCAACATCAAGCGATTGTCTTTCAACAAATTCCGTTGTATTAATCGGACTAAAACCTTGCCTTGCATTAATCGAACCTTCTTGCACTGCAACAATATTGGTATCTTTAATATTATTACTGCTAAATTCATTCGGTTTTGTTTTAACCCCAATATCGGTGTTCAAATATTCGTTTAAACTCTGAAAAACATTATTTATGGTATGTTTAATAGGTGGGTTCCTAAGCTTGTATAAATCTTGCTGTCTTTGCGTAGAGGTATTGTGTACGTTATTCAATGGCTGTGAAGAAGCACCAACACTGTACTGATCCGTCAACTCGCTGTACTCAAAATCATTTAAAACCTTGTCCAAATCGACTGTGTATTTGTCCATCTGCAATAGGAAGTTTATTAGATTGTTGTTCTTAATAGAAATTAATTGTAAAAATTAAAATTTAACCACTAGTTGTGGTCACATGACTTACTTTGTTAATATGGTAGAAGTAAAAATGATTTGATTGTTTTTGAATTTGGATCAAACTTACCGTTTACATGCACGAGTGGGACCAGTTTTATTTTACATATTTAACGCAATAAATTAAAAAAAATAACACAGTTTATCACTTGTACTTGTCACTTTGACGTTTAAGAAATTGACGTCATAATCCGATGGTTATATAACATACAGAATAAATTGTGCATAACCAATAATTTTCCCTACTGGTCAAAAAATATACTACGGAAAGCTAGTCGATATTTATTTCTTTATTAAAAAAGGAAGAAAAGATAGCTATAAAAAAACATATAGCGTACTATTTGAAAAACAAATAAATAGATATTGTTAAAGTGATTAAGTATTTTATATACAGATACTCATTAAATATGGACTTTAACGAAGTAAAGCTGGAATTGATAAATAAAATAAACATTGCTACGTTAAAACAGTTAAAAATAAAAAGCAACCGAACACGCCAAAATTATTTTTCAAACAATTGCTTTCTAAAAAATTGCTGCCAAACAAAAGTTTTTCGAAACATTGTTGTTTCAAACAATGGCTAAGTGAAAATACTGTTTTTCAAACAATTGCTGTCAAAAACAAAACAAAATATTTTTTGACTCCGAGTAAATACGTAAAATTATAATTTAAGACGCCACAAAATCATTATTTAACGTAAAAAATTTATTTTTGACATACTTTAGTGATGGTTACCATGGAAACAATCGATTTTGATCTTCAAAAAACACAATATGAGGTTATTTCTAAACTCCGTCTACACTTTTACCCATCGAAATATCATAAATGACAAATTTTGCTTGAGCTTAAGGGTTTTACCAAACTAAAACGTGCAGCAAACCATCAAGCAAAAAAATTATAACTGTGATAAATGCACTTCATTTATTTAAAAAAGTGTTACATAACAGTGTTTGATAAGAACAAATTTCGTTGAAAAACTATGAAATAATAGGCAGTCGGTGTATTAGTTAATCGGAATGTCTGTTTCTTTGTTAGTGATATGTTAAACGGCTCCCTCGTGCTTCAACTAATTATAGTCCTTAAAAACAAAAAAAAACTGCACAAATTAAAATAAAACAAGAGACATCTTTTTTTTATACAATTACATAACAACAATAATGTCATCAATTAACAATAATACAGAAATCTTCACATTTAAGATGTATTTTTTTTCCTATTGCTTTATTATTATTTTTTTAAACCAATACAACATATTATTTTTCTGGAAACGTTAATCAAGGGATACATTTAAGGAAAGTTTTGTACTTTTATACACAAACAAACATTCGAAAAAAAAATTCACTAAAATATTAAAATAAATATCAACTACAGGGTGAGTAATTTAAGTGTCACCCCACTATTATTTCGTAAACTATTGAGAATATCAAATTGTTTTCATAATAAAAGTTGTTAGTGATTAACGGCTGCGTAACCTAAAAATATTACCAATTCTACTGGGTGTTTAGTTATGCCTGGAAAGCTTTATTATTTTTAATGGAACACCCTGTATATTATTGCATTTAAAATTCTACATTAAATTCTGGATATAAAAGTGCAAAGGTGTGCAAAGGTTAAAATTAGTGGTTCTTGAGTTACTTGACTTTTTCCAAAAATGTTGATATTAAATTAATAAACAAATTAATATTTTAGATACCAAAAATATTAAAAAAAAAATATCCTACAATGTTAATAGTGTATGAAAAATATAGATGCCTGAAGTTTTTTGGTATCTAAAATATTAATTTTGTTATATTAATCCACAAAAATGTTATTTTTTTTTAATAAGTCAGATAACTCAAAAACCATTAATTTTAACATCATAGTACCTTAATGCTTTTAGTTCTAGAATCAAATCTAGAAGTTAAAAATACAATAACATACAGGGTGTTCCATTTAAAATAACAAAGTTATGTGCTGTACAGGCATGACTAAACACTCAGTATAATTGGTAATAGTTTTAGGTTATACAGCAGTTAAATATCAACAACTTTTATAAAGAAAAAAATTAGATATTCCCAATAGTTTAAGAAATAATAATGGAGCGACACTTAAATAACTCACTCTGTATAGTTAAAGGACGAAAATTATACTATTTAAAAGTTTAAAAAAATTCTTTTTAAAAAGGTCACAATAATAATTGAAAAAAGAGAACTAAATCCTCACACTTAAACGAATTCCAAGGGCGTCATTATCATACCGACCTCAAAATCCATCCAAATCCGAGAACGATTAAAATTGCAGCATGAATTAAATTCTTTTAAGTATTAGATGCGCGGGATGAAATAAATCTTGAAAGATCGACAAAAAAGTAAAAAAAAATAGCAGCAGGTGCATAAGAAAAGGACCTAATCACAGACACACTAGCGCTCTGTCAAAAACGCCTCATTCTACATAAACTATGCAGCTCGTAGAATAAATACTACCAAACGTGAACAACATGGGGATTTCAACACACACAATAGGGGTGACCGAGCTGTCAACCGAATGGTGATTGGGTTTGCGCAACTTTGTCACAAATTTACTCCGGGTTAACGTCAATTTGTCGGTGTTTGTGATGAATTGGGGCTTACTCGTGTAGTTTACTTCGAATGCATTTAGTAGTTCAGGACGTCATAAGTCGGGGAACCTAAAAAGGAAATAAGTTTTTTATTGCTACATATAAAAAAACATTATTAACACCAAAATACAGAATTAAATTACTTTCAAAAAAAATAAAAAAAAAAAAAAAAAAAAAAGTATAAACGATTGAGTTACCTTGTGGGATCCTCTGTGTAATCTTTGGGCGTTGCAAATAAACTACTGGGCATTTTATCACGAAACTCAAACTGCTGAAAGGTAATTTTAGCAGTAACGGTAGGCAAGATGGGTATCTCGACCTTCACTGGGAAACCATTGGGTAATTTAAAAGTGATAAAATCGCGCAGCTTCGAAAAGTGCTTGAACGGCGCAATGACTTCTAGTACGTTCAGCAACATTTCCACCGACAGTGGAAAATCTGAACTCTATAATTAAATTATGGTTAAATTCGACAATAAAAATAAAAGAATAAGATTACCATTGCAATTGTGGCTTTAAATGATTTCGTCGATTCCTTATAAACTAGATCGCGTCCCAATCTTGGGTAATTGCTGATTTCGGCTGCCATGTATTCCTCCCACGTTACGCACTTTTCCGGTGGAGGACTTAAGCTTGTTCTTCTGACAGGCTAAAAAATTAAAGGCCGGATTTATAATGCACTAACAACATTGCCACATATTTTCCCTAAAGTAGCAGAAAAAACTAATCTGGCAACACTGTTATTGCATATAAACCCAGCTCACTAACAGTGTTGCCAGATTTGCTTTTCCTGCAACTATAGGGAAAAACATAACAAGCCTAACCTGACTTTGTTTTTCTACTTACAACTCCGTTTTGGTCGAAATTCTGAATATTAGACCCCTTGGTGAAGCTTTCGAGTAGTGCCTTGTTTTTCTGCAGATCATCGTGAGACAAATGTTCTCGTCTTTTTCGACTTTCCAGCATAAGACCGTGTACTGTATAAAGCTCACTTTCGTATTGTCCTGCCACGAGTTCCTGGACGTCAAAATGAATCAATAATGTGCTTAAAAAAATTCAAAACATACTTTTCTGTCTTCCCTGAAGATCCATCCGCTCTGCGCTCGAATAAACGATATATTTTTTGTTGAAATTTGAGCCGAAAGGATATCGGTCGACATCAGCAAGTCAACTTCGTCTTCTATTTCTATCTCGCTCTCCTAAAATTGAATTTTTGTATAGAAACAAGTGAAGAGTTGTTGAATGACAAGACTCAGGTGCGCCATCGCTCACTCTCAATGTACATGAAAATTATTAGCGTAAGCTCAACTTTAAAAATTCACCACAAGTCCCCTTATTGAGATATCGATTTGAGACTTACTTTGTTTAATTAACGATATATGGCAGTTGTTAACAAACGTAAAATTTTTCCGAAATATGTTTTTAGCGCCGTCGAAAAATTAAATTAAAGTCATTTATTTATTAATTTAAAACTTTTCGGGTAGCAACAGTGGCGTTCGTCAGGCATTGCAGCGATCAAATTGGTTTACCAATATATAATACCTTGATGTATAGGCCACTCCTGTGCAAAAACAAAATGGCACCATTTCCATAGGAAACGCAGTAGAAACTATCGAATAAAAATAAATATGTTAAACCGCTGCCCCACTCAATTTAAAAAAAAATGAACACTATCTCATAAGAGATTACCTAAAAAAACAATCTAGCATCAACTACAAAAAAAAGTGTTATGGGTGCCATTGATGGCAATGACATGAATTTTCATTCAGGGGTTTTATTGGTTTAGATTTTGGCATCATAGAGAATAAACAATTGAAGTTGTGGTAACAACACATAAAAATCAATCTTCATGAAACAAAACACAATCTAACCCTAAAAACTTAAACTTACCTCATATTTAACATTTTGGTATACTTTTAAAACATTATCAAGTACGGTAAGGCTTTCATTAGGTGGAGCGTTACCGTTAAAAATAAACGAAATATCTCCCCGCTCCCATCGCATATCCGAAAAATCAACTAACGTGGTATCGAGTCGTATATTCGCCCCACATTTATATATTTTACATATATCCGAGGGTAAAATTCTGGACACCAGTGGAACTACAATTTCAAAAAAAAAACCTAGATTTTTTTTATAATTAGCTTAAAAATCACCAAACGTACCCCATGATTGAAAGTCCCATTTAAGTTCCATGTAGAAGTCACCGATTTGATGGAGAGCTTTTACTAAATTCGGCCTCCTTTCCTCCATTTGTTCTCTTGATTGTTGCCGGAACTTTCTAACCAAAGACGAGACTAAAAACAATCCATTTTGTATGACGGATTTGAGCGTAAACAAAACTTACTTGTCGGTCGATTTCCGTAACTCACAGCCTCTGCTAGGACGGTCCAGCCCAAGCCATTTTTAACTTTGACTGGGGCATCGTGTTTAAGTAACAATTGAACGCATTCTACGACAAAGTTAAATGAAAATCGAGTACGATTAAAAAAATTCAACGACCTACCTTTCCTACCCAACATTACTGCTAAATGTAAAGCTGTGTTACCTGAAAATACACCCATAGGGCTAAATTACAATGATTTTATAGATTTACGGGGGCGTACTGTCAAAAATAAGGAGATTTAGATAAAAACGATGAGGTTATGTTATTGTTTGATTGTTAGATTTTGCATTATTAAGGGTTAATGTTGGAAAGTTTTATTTACCGTGTCTGTCCTTTTCCGTAACGTCGTGTTTTCTGAGTAATCTTGATAGATTTTTGAGGTCATTTTGAAATACTGCTCTGTGTAAATGATAGCTGTCATTTTCATCTGCCATTTTAATTTTACACTAACCCAGTTTTGTGTAAAGCCCGTTTAATGCTCCCCTACCTTTTGTATACGGTGTTTTAAACTCATTGCTACACTAATAATTATAAAATTCAGTAACTTTGAAGTGTTTAATAATAAAATTAATGTAACTAAATTATTTAATGACTAGACATTAAAATATTAACAACAATAATTTTAGAAAATAACACCAAACTGTTGAGGACTATCGAAATTTATTTAGGTCATAACAAGGCAAGAATTTTGAATAGTTTTATAATAAAATTAATTAACGTTAATATTATTAAACTCTAAGACTTTACAGTTACCAGATATTAAGCATTAACCCTTTGCTATATTACCTTCAAATCGAAACGGATTAGTTAACCCGTTCACGAACGGCACTGGCCAAAAGTGGGAAAACGAAAGTGTCAACTTTGAGTGACCACATCTCGGCTCTAATTTAAGTTATTGTCGTGAACTTCTTTTTATTTGATAGCTCATTTAATTCTCTACTGCACCTTTATAATAAAAATTGTGAGCGAATAATTTTTAGCGGCGCAAATCGATTCCCAGGAAAAGTTTGCAAATTCACCGTATTCAACGAACCATGGCGCGTATTTCTAGAAAAAAGTAATGGTACCATTTGATAAATCGTTCCTTCTTCTACAATTTTCGCAATGTAGCCCTTATTCTGTAAAAGTCATCTGCAGGTTCAAAAATGTCGAAGCGCCTGGACGACAACGCTAAAAATACTTATAGACATACCAGATTACTTAAAACGATTTTAATCGTATGTCGAATAATGCCTTGCAGCAACTGCATAAAAATATCTTGCTTGTAGTTTTCTGGCGGTCTCTTTTCGAGGTGTCATACCTTTTTATTACCACATTTTTATTTTTCTTAATACATTACAAATACAGATTAATATTATACTTATAATAAGTATTCTATAATTAGTCCGTGCTGTTGCTGGTAGATGGCGCTGGAGTAGATCTTGTGGTAATGTTTCATGGCGTTGACGATTTTCATCTTAATATTAAAGATGAAAACTATCCTGGGGAAAAACTTGGCGGCACCGTGGTAGTTTCCCGTTGCTTTCCACGGCTAGGATCCGAAAAATGTCCGAGTATATTTTAAGTACCCAAACAGGATTCGAACCACCGCCTAAGAGGACGATATAGTTGTAAGCCAACGCGCTGACCCACACGTCTACCAAGCCTCCTTTTCTGGTGGTAGGTGGGCAGAATTAAGTCCGCAAGAAAATTTTTCGCATCACATTAAAATTTTCACCATCTTATAATTCTAAAAGAATAAACACTTAAGAAAATTTCGCTGTTACCAATCGAAAGCGCTGTACGCAAAAAACTTTTGGACGCTATAACTCCGAAACCAGATCGGTTGGTAAGCTTGGGGTTTTGGTAATGAGATTGAATAAAACTGTTCGAGCGCTACGACACTGCGTAGGAGAAATCCAAGTCGTAAACCTACTGATAAACTTCATATAAAAAAACAAACTACATTTTACAGGGTCGGATTCCCACTCCTTTCCTATGAGAATGGCGTCAATTTGCTTTTGCAAGCTGGTTCCCTATATCACAGGGTATAATATGATGGAGGCATCAATCCGAGTCTGAATACAGTTGACGAACGGCACTGGTGGAATAATTTGATTTGCAAACGGCGCTAGAAATAATGGAAAAAATTGTTTATTTTCTCGCAACTGCAGTTTATGTTAATTTAAACAAAACACCACAAACTGATAACATTAGGTTCTGTTTTGCATCAAATTAATTATTGTTAAGACAATTTAAAAAAATCGTCCACGGAGAAGCGCAGCAAGGCGAAAAGTTAAAATGGTTTTTGGTCGATATCGAAAATTAGAGTGGAGTAATCGATAGTCCTCCTCTCAGGCTTTAAACAGTGTGCGAGTTTTAGTCGTCTAATTTTCCGTTCGGCCGCTAGAGGGCGCCAAACTTTTTTCTTCTTTTTCTCGTTGCTCGGTCTCTAATTGGATTAGAGGAGCGGGACCTGCGCCATTTGACGCGCTATGGGACCGGGCATAACGCTTTATAAAATAAATTAAAATTGCAAGTGCTTTGCTATGCTTGCAGCAAAGAAACGTTCTTGAACTAAAATTTTATTGGAAATTGAAATCGGAAATTTACATCTATCATCGGAGAGATTTTAAATTCTGGTAAAATTTAGCCCCCATCCTTGGTTATAACGTATTGAAAGTAGAACGTGATTGGTAAGCCCGTTTAAAAACGGCACTGGCTTAAGTGTTGCACGTAAAATTGACGATTTGAGCGGACATAGAATCGATATCAACATAAACAACCATATAGATGGATTCCTGGCCATATCCCTACTACCTTTGATAAACCAAGTCCATTTTTTTAGAAAACTTTGCGATTCTTCAAACTTTATATTTCGAGAAAGAGAAACGCTAGCCAAATGCGGTTATCACTAATCGAAAGAGCTTGTCGAAATTTGACTACATTGAGCAAATCGGTTTTGAGAACTTTTGGATTTCGCCGCCAGGAGTCGCCAAACCTTTTTCTTTGACAGACTGTAAGTCTGAAACCAAGTCGGTTAGCAAGCTAGAGTTTGAACGGCTGAATACAGCTTTTGAGATGTTCAATCCTGCATGAGAGAAGTCTAAGTGAAACACTTTTTGAAACACCCTGTATACGAAACAAATTTCTTGCAGGATAAAACTTAAAAATAGTACGTTTCGGCCGTATTAAACTGGTGTTGTTGTGCTTTTGCAGTTAGCTTCTGCATACACCAGGATGGAACATATTAAGCGCCCAGTTCGATTCTGGCAACAGGTGTAGTACGCCACTGGTGATAACTTGATATTATAAATTAAAATAAAAAAAATTGCTAAACTTTGAATTGACTTCCTAGGCGGCGCTAAAAAAACAATCCCAATCTTTCGCAATTTGCTTAAAACCGCCATTCGTGCTTTATTAAATAAAGCAAACCCCACATGGATATCTCAATTAGAGGGCTTGTAAATTTTTTAAGATGACCCTACAAGAATATTTTTTTAATGCAAAAAAATGTTTCAAAAATTTTCAAAACGATTAGAATTATTGTTAGAGATCGAAAATAGTAGAAAATTTATACACTGTGTCCATAAAGTAACCCCCCCCCCCCAACTAACTTTTGAACGACTTAGTATTTTACCACAAAATTTGGTGTGCTGTAATGGGAAATTAAATACTATTTTTCAGACCATATTAAAATTTTTTATCATCCAAAATGGCGACTGGGCGCCATTTTGAACTTTTTTTTCAAATAGAAAGTGGAGTCGAGTGACACCTCATTGGAAAGGTCTTTTAATTCTGCGTCTGATCCTAGAGTTTCAAAGAAAAATATTCAGCCATAACAAAATGACAATGTTTGAAGATAAAGAAGTCTATTTAAAAAAACTAAGAATTAAAGCTTAAATTAATTAAATTAAGTGTTCGAAATGTTTACCATTCACTTCTTGGCACATAAAATGTCGGTTAGGAAATTCCTGCCTTACATTTTCATAAGTTTCTGGAGTGATAATTCTGCAAACTTTTGTAATGCGTTGCTCCAGTTCTTCAATTGTTTCTGGACGGGTTCTGTACACTTTCGATTTTAGATATTCCCATAGAAAAAATCTAAGAAAGTTAAATCTGGGGAGTGAGCCGGCTATTCTACAGGCCCCCGCCTACCAATCGATCTGCCAAAAAAATGTCCGTTGAGAAAGTCAGAAACAGGCCTATAATAATGAGGCGTCGCACCGTCTTGTTGGAACATAACGTTTTCAATATTACTTCATGCCACCTGAGATATTTCCGGGAAAATTTAGTCCTGCAAATGAAAAAGTGGACTACTGGATAAGGAAATCAAAACAAGTTTGAGCTGAGTGAGTCCATTGGTTTACAATCCGCCATTTTGTTATGGTTCAATATTTTTCTTTGAAATTCTAGAATCAAACGCAGAACTAAAAGACCTTTCAAATGATGTGTCACTCGACCCCCCTTTCTATATAAAAACAATTTCAAAATGGCGCCCAGTCGCCATTTTGGATGATACAAAATTTTAATATGGTGTGAAAAATAGTATTTAATTTCCCATTACAGCAAACCAAATTTTGTAGAAAAATATCAAGTCGTTCAAAAGTTAGTTGGGGGGGGGGGGCGGTTACTTTATGGACACAGTGTATAACAAGTTTGGGTTCATTGCAGCTAAATTTTGATAACTTCTAACCTTTTTTTTACCTTTAGACCGGACACACTTCATGCAATATCATTACAGTAACAAATGATTGTTTTATCAAATTTTCATTCGCTTGTGTAACATTTTTACGATAAACAACAAGCTAGTTCTTATTTCTGGGAATGAAAATTTCCTCACTTATCTAATCTAACTATTTAATAATGTAGAACATTCTTTAACCAATTTGCATGGCGAATTGTAAATTCGTCGAAATAATAATTAGAGAGATGCAGAAACTAAGAGAAAGAAGAAGTTCCAACTGGTTAAAATGGGAGTAAAATCCTGTCAACAAGTTGAATTTGAAATAAAATCGATAAGGCTTGGTAAATACATTTGTTTAAACATATACAAACTGATGAATAAAATGTAAGTTATGTAGCGACAACGAGTATTGAACTTTAAAACAATAAAAATACTTACTTAACGACTCGTTCATGAATAATAGTAAACAAGTGTTTTATTAAAGGTTGTGATACCTTATCTGGATAACACAAAAGAAAATCATTATTTAATTCAATTTTTTTTGTAGATTTCAAGGTTGGAACGGAAACAAATGAAATGACCGACTATATAATTTTGTTTTAGAGGGACATAATCGTTGTTTTTCGTTTTTTCTATTCTACAAGGTAGAATCGTGTAGCCAGTTTTTGCGCAATATTGTTTTGAAAGTTTTGAAGATAATTTTCAGGTCGTACTTTTTATCTTTACGAAAATTTTTGTGCGCAATAACATTGTGTCCCGTAAGGGCTATTTTCGAAAAAATTGTTAACTAATTTCTCAGTAATAATACACTAACGTGAATATTATCAAATAACTCGTAGCGGGCGCCATTTTAAAGCTAGAAAATTCGAATTTGGAATTGGGACATTAGTAAGTAAAAACGGCACCTTGGCCTCCGTGACCAGTTTGCTATTACTGGATTTTTGACTTTTAAAATAGACGCGAGAGGATAAAAGTAGCCGTATTAAGTGCGATAATACAATCTGAACTCCTGCCCAGCATTTGACACGAATAACGTAATACTCTTAGAGATTACAGCGTTGAACTGAAGTTGATTTCGAAAATATGACTAATAAAATTTTTTTAGGTATGAGAAAGTGCCTCGCACATTGAATTTACACGTTATTAAGAAAACTGAGCGAAACACTGCGCCTGGACTTTCCTATACATTTAAATACATTGTTTTATATTTTCCAACACTTTCGATATACACCTTTCTAGACACGACTAGTTAAAGTAAATAGTTCTTATAAGTTGTAACATCTTGAAGCGGTTGAAGAAAGACCGACCGCTGCGCTGCAAGCATAAGGTTGGGTAAAATATTCGCCCTGAATCAACGGAAGCGCGGAAATTGATATTTGAAAATATATTAATAACTCGAGAAGTATAAGATTTAGCAAGAAATTACTCTTATTAATTTGTATTTAGAATTTCAAAACCTTTCTGATTTTAAAGCCAAAATTCCACGTTTCCATTAAAAAAAAGTTATTTTTTACCGTGGCCGCCATATTAAAATTGGAAACTCAAGTTTTTTTCTTAAATACAATCGAGAAGAATTTGCCCTACAACTTTGCTCTTGGGTTTGCGAGTCTATCTATTAAAATAAAAAAGTTAGCCTACACTGAACATTAAACGACTAGTACAAGAATAAAACTGCTGTAGAAAGTATGTGAAATTCTTCCAAGGACAAAAAGATTATTAAGGGGCAAAAAATTCGATTTTTTGATTTTTTTTTAAAGATTCTCCTAGAGCAAACAAAACAAAAAACCAAATTTTTAATTTTTTATCGAAAAAATTTGGGGGGCAGTAGCCCCCCTAAATATTAAAGTATCAAAACAATATTATGTCTTATTTTGTCGGTGAATTTTTGAGATACCCCCTCATTCCAAAGCACATCAAACTCGGTCCAGCCGTTCCGGAGATATGGAGCGTAATGGACCCACCCACCCACAGACAGACATTTTTTAAAAATTACTTTTTTGGGGTCCATGGACCCCCCCCCCGACTATTTCCGTTAAAATCTCAACTTTGAAATTTTGCATGAAATCAATACTTCCCTATACTGAATGTATAGGAAAGTAAAAAGCGATAAAGTGTGAATTAGCACCAATTGTTACCAATACATGATTGACATATTAAGCTAACAAAAAAACAATTTAGGCTAAACTAGTGAATGATTTTCTTTTACATTATTATGTGTTAACATATCGTTGTTGCTACAGAATTTAAAAAAGAAAATAAATAAAAGTTGTTTACAGTAACAAAAATAGTCGGGATAAAGATTTTTTTCTAATTCTTAAAATTAAGATAAGCTACTTGTTATTTATTAACTTCATAGAAAAATTTATAGATACTAGAATAAACAACCATAGTGACTAATGAGTTATGGAAAACAAATGATTGCGTTGAAAAACAACCTAGGAGTCATATTGTAAACATTTGTTGAAAATAAAAGTGTTTTTCAATTTTTTAATTGTCAATTCACCAGGTGGCTGTTGTGTCCACTAGACCAAGGTGGCTGTTGTATACAGTCAAAAGTGTGGCCGTTGTGTCCACTATGAAAACGTGGCTTTAGGCGCTAGAAATACCAAGTGTCCGTTGTCCCCGTTGTGGCCAAAGTAGCCGCTATGTCTAGCTAAAAATTTGGTCATTGTGTCCACTAGACTATTGTGTTGATTGTTTCGAAGGTAGGCTTATTGTCTAGCTAAAACGACCTGAGTATCTCGGTATAACGGCCACCAGGACACAACGACCACATTTTTAGCTAGACATAAAGGCTACTTTTGGCCACAACGATCACTTGATATTTCTCGCGCCCGTATTGTCCACCTTCTTGTAGTGGACACAACAGTCACCTAAACACAACGACTAACTCTTTATTTGGATATAACAGTCATCTTGACACAACGGTCACTTGGTATTTTGCCCACTTTGGTTTAGTGGACATAGCAGCCACCTGCGCGCAAGTACAATACCATTATCTGGGTATGACCGCAACCTTGGACACAACCGTTGCACTTTTAGCTGAACAACAGGTTCACCTTCGACACAAAGACCATATTAGTCTAGTGGACACAACGGCCATACTTTTGGCTGTATTCAACAGCCACCTTGGTCTAATGGACACAGCAGCCAGATCGATACAACCACCTGGGTATCTGGGTATAACGGCCACCGGGACACAACGGCCACATTTTTAGCTAGGCATAACGGCTATTTTAACCACAACAGCTATTTGGTATGTCTCGCGCCCATACAGACCACGTTTTCATAGTGTACACAACAGCCACATTGGACTAGTAGATGCAGCAGCCATCTGGACACAACAATCACATTTTTATCTGGGTATAACGGCCACTTTGGACACAACGGTCCCACCTTTAGCTGGACAACAGGTCCACCTTCGACACACGACCATGTTAGTTTAGTAGATACAACAGCCACCTTCTACACAAAGACCATATTATAAGTCTAGCGGACACAACTGCCACCGGAACACAATGGTCACTTGGTATTTTGTCCACATTGGTTTAGTGGACACAGCAGCCACCGGAATAGAACGACCTGGGAATCTGGGTATAACGGCCACCTGGACGCAACGACCACATTTTTAGCTAGACATAACGGCTACTTTGGCCACAACGGCCACTTGCTATTTTTCGCCCCCATATTGTCCACGTTTTTATAGTGGACACGACAGCCACATTAAACTAGAGGACACAGCAGCCATCTGGACACAACGACCCCATTTTAAACTAAATATAACGCCTACTTGGTATTTTTCGCGCTCATGTAGGCCACATTTTTATAGCGGACCCAACGGCCACCTTGAACAAAACGGCCACATTAGTCTAGTGTACACAACGCCCACACTAGGCGTCGTCGTTAGACGTTGTGTCCACTAGAACAATACGGCCGTTGTGTTCAAAGTGGTCTTTGAGTCCACTAGACGATTGTGGTCGCTGCGCTGTCATAGGTGACTGTTTTATCCACTATAAAAATGTAGCCTATACAGGCACAAGAAATACCAAAAGGCCGTTGTGTGCATGCTGCCGCCGGCCGTATTCTAGACCCAAATGATATTTAAAATTTATTTGTTTTCAAGTTATTTTTCATTTGTTTTGAGAAAAATCGATTAAATAAAGTTGTTTAATTCAAAATTTTTAAGTTGGTACATTTGCTTCCGATTTTCACTTGTTTTCAAAGAAAGAAATTACGACTCGTTAGTTTTTTACCGTTAGTCTATTATTTCAAGGCAAAAATCAGCTGTTCTTCATTCGTTTTAGAAAAAATCCGATAAATAAAATTGTTTTATTCAAAATTTTCAAGTTGTTTCTGATTTTCATTTGTTTTTCAATAACTTACTATTCGTTCTTTGATGTTATTGGTTGTTGTGTTATTTCAAGGCAAATGTCAGTTGTTCTTCATTTGTTTTAGGAAAAAACCCTCCAATGAATTAGTTTAATTTAAACTTTGAGAAGTTTCTAGTTTTTGTTTTCAAAAAAGTTTATTTTAGGACAAATCTAATAAACAAATTTGTTTTATGCCAAATGTTGCAGTTGTTGGTACATTTGTTTCTGATTTTCATTTGTTTTCTACGATGAGTTATGAATAGATTTTGTTTTTACTGTCATTTATTTGTTTTAAAACAAAAATAAGTTGCGCTCAAACGTTTATCAAATGTTTTTTAAATCATGATGAGCGATGACTATTGACAAACGTGTTTTCTAAAAATTTTGTTTTTGTAGTTGCGATTGTTCACAAAACAAAAATCTGTTTCAAATTAAGCGGGAAATTTAAAATTGATTTACAATGTGGTTTAAATTAGAATTTCCAGTCAGTAAATCCTTTAGCTTTTAATAGAAAAAAAATTGGGTATTGGCATGACATCATTGTTATTATGTTGGAATAACCCGAATGTTCTATTTGTAGCTTTTGCAGATTTGAGCTGTAACAGGTATGTAACTTTGTGAGCTGTTCTAGTCAGTCATTGATTCTGTTTGTTATGTCGTAATATTTGCAAACTCTGTATTTTATGGATTCATTATACGTTTTGTACTCTGCATTTATTATTTAACTCTGCTAAATTCAACAATTAGATTTAATTATTCAACTTTGAAGCTGATTTGTTTTCCCACTCCTCATTTGTTTTTATTTTTAAAACAAACGATCTTGCTTTTCAATTGTTTGCCGACAAGTTAATTTAAAGCGGGAAATTTAAACACGCGGACTCTATTTTTCTCCGCGTTATTTTTCCCATCGCTTTAAAATTTTAATTAGATTAAAATCCGTTAGGGTTTAATACTTAATTCAATTTCCAAAGCCGCCGACTACTACAACTGTCAACTGTACAGCTTAATAGCTAGTATTTGAATGTCATTCGTATATCCTGTACGCACATTAAGCCAAAACAAGGGCCTTAATTGGAAAATTAGCCTGAAATTATTATATCAATTTTATTTTCTTTCGAGCGATGAGACATTCCTTTCGAACTATGAATTTTTCTCAAAGTTTAAAATACCAATATCTAACTCAAATGTTAAACGCGATCAAATATTACTCTTATTGTACTTATTTACTTACTTTGTATGAACTTTGGCTCCGTTATCGTTTTAATATTTAAACTTTAACATTACCTCTGACGATAAGAACAACAAAGCTATGCAAAAGTTGCTGTATTTGCGTTGGAGGGTTCTTCAATTTTGCTGATTATCATGGAAATCCAACTCGCGTCTGTAAAAATGTGTGTCTGCTGAAAAAATAGGAAACATTTGACCCTATTTTAAGCCTTGTTTCGTCTTAATCTTTCTTGCTGAAAATTCAGAAAAAAATTATCTAAACGAGCAAAAAGTCAACAGATAATGATGTTAATTGGTGTGTTAAATCGGTGCCTTTTGAATTTTTTTTGTTTTATTTGGAAAATTTCGAAGATCTGGATTCAAGGCTTTTAAAATCAGAAGTTCTCAAAAGTTTCCACGAAACAAAACGTTGCAAGTATCAACATGTTAAGCAACGTAAAATCGAATAGGCGAGCCAAGTGCAAACGGAAAACGACACAATTTCTATAGAAAAGCAACGGGGATTTTTCTTAATTCCAACCCTGCAAAAAACAGTTTTTTGGGAATAAAATATTGTAGAAGATGTAACCCCGATCATACTTCTACTACAATAAAGAGTTTTAATAGCGCTATTTATGGCCGAAAGCGCCAACCGACCTGGTTTCGGAGTTACAGCGTGCAAATGAAAAAAATTCGACGCCCCCTGGCGGTAAAATAAAAAAACCTACCGAGTTAGTGCCACGTTTTAACTCGAGTTCGTGGAGCTTTTTTGACTGATTAAAAAAAAATGGTTTTGAAATTATAACGTTGCAAAAACGATTTTTTGCACAAAATTGTCAAAAATCCCAAATCAACTTTAGGCACTCACTCAAAGGGAGCGAACCAAGTGGTTTGAATGCGATTTATGCACAAGCATTTGGCGTGTGGTCAAGAATCGATTTTTATTGTTTCGACGTTTTTCGCCCTGAGGATGGTTTTTGCTAAACTTAGCTTATGAGACAAAATTGTTAAATAAAGCGAACCTTTTATTAGCTGATATTTTAATGTGGGTGAACGCAATTTCTCCACGTTATTTCGTTAAAAATCGTCAATTTGGCAGACTTTTCGTGGGTGCTAACAATTATATGCTTGCGATTTAAACCATACGGGTTTGTTAGACAATTAAATGAGCTATCCAACAAAAAAATTACACGCCAATAGCTTAATTTAGAGCTGAAACATCTTAACACAAAGTTGACATTTCCATTACCGCACTTAAACCAGTGCCGTTCGTGAACGGGTAGAACTATCGGCTTTAGGTTTGGAAATGTTAGAGTGAAAGGTCGAAGCTAAATTCTTATCGCTTTAAAAGTCTCAGCGTTTTGTTATGTAAATTTGTGGGTTTTTTAAACTTTTTTTAGAGGACGTTCTGTCCGGTCCTAATGCGCGTCAAATGGCACCAGTCACGTTTTTCTCATCAAATATGAAACCCAGCCTCTGTAGGAAAATAGAAAAACAATTTGACGCCCTCTGATGGAACTATAAAAAAATCTGTCCATCGCCATGTCTATATCATATGAATTAAATCCCCCCGCCCCCTACTGTAATTTTTAATTTCCAAATTTTTCTTTCGTGATGCGCAAAAGTAAATTAGACTTTTTTCGCGATTTTACAACCTATTCGTCATGCTCCAAATTTCAAACTAAGAAAATGCGATAAAATCTGATGATGGTGCAGTTCGAAACGAGGGCTTCCTGAGGCTAGAGTTTGTTTAATGTAAGTTTGAAAATCGGACAACAAATGATGAAATGGCCACGAATTGGACTTTTAAAACTGCCAAAAACGGCACTTTTGGTATTTATTCATCTTCCGCTCCCCCTCGCGTCCGTTACACAGTAAAAAATACAGAGCCTTTGTTAATTACTGATACCCACGTGACCTTTGGTCCGCAGTGACTTAGGGAGTTTTAGATTTAGGTGTTGAAGTCAGTTCAGGATTGGTACTCGTGGTAACTAAAAATTTCCTGTAAGTGTCACTGCCAGCACTCAAAGTGAGGTTATGTACGTAAACAAGCAAGCCTTGGGCTGGGAATTTTTGGATAAAAGGCTACCAGCCGTGTAAGTTGGGTTGCCTATATTTTGTGGTCACGTGGGTATCAGTAATTAATGAAGGCTCTGTAATTCAAATAGCTTAAATATTGCGAGTAGATCGAGACAGAATCTTTAATTGCGGAAAAAACTGAAAACTGACAACGTTGCAAAAAAATGTTTATTTTAGGTTGTGAAAATACAAAAATCTACTACGGTTTTTCATAAATACAAAAAACAACAAAACTTCTAAAAATGTAAAAGAAAAGAACAAAATTTTCCAATATCTTATTTAATTTTCCGCAATTTAAAGTTGGACAGCAGCAATAAAAAAATTCCACTTAAAAAGGGAAGCCACGGTTTGAGAACCCTGTGCAAACTAAATATCTTCTTCATCTTCCCCCCCCCCCCCAGCGCTCGTTGCATAGTGAAAAAAACATCAAATAGCTCAAATATTGCGAAAAGATCGAGTGAAAATGCGTAAAAAATTGAAAAAAAAACATCCAAAAAAATGTTTGATTTTAGATTGTGAAAACACAACATCCCACAATTTTTCCAAAATATAACAAAAAAAATGTGTAAGACAAGAACCAAATTTTCCAATATATTATTTATTTTTCTACAATTTGAAGTTAGACAGCAAAAACAAAAAAAATTCCACTTAAAATCCCCAAAACAAGGAAAATTCGGGTAACAGTAGCCACCGTTTGAGAACCATGTGCAAACTAAGCAGCTTCTTGTACGGATAGATCTGCTGTATTCGACCTGAGGTCAGGGGGGCACCTATATAAGCATGTTAGGGGTTAGAGCTGACCAGTTTCTGTGTGCCATGGCAAGACTCGGAGCCCTCAAACTGGGCTTAGCCCTCGCACTTTTGGTTTTAACTGTTTTTGAACACGTTGCCAGTGAAGGTATGTCGATTTTTTATTACCTTTTAATTGCACAAAAAATGGGAAATTTAAGTTTTTTCAAAAAAAAAAAATTGTTGGAACTATTACGCAATTAAAACAAAAAACAAACGATTTTGGGGTTGTTTTTTACCATTAGTTCTGGATAGTTTTTTAGTTCATTTCTTTGATGCTACGCGTTTTAGATCGAGTGAAATTTCAGTTTTTGTTTTAAATTTGTGGTTGAAAATTTTGCGATGCTGTTGTTTTAAACGTTTTAAAAATTCTTTTGTTTTGTGTTTACAATTGCAAGCTTATTCTTTTGTTTCGTGTTGCCATAATGGTTTCCAAGTGGAAATGTTTTGTTTTTGCGCATTTCGTTTGTTTCTGCAAAGTTACTTTAAAATTTCCGTGATTGTTTTGTTGTCTCTAAACACGCATTTGTTTTCCTATGAGTGTTTGGTTGATTCTAGACAGTCATTTGTTTTTCCTAACTTGTTTTACGTTTACTGATACGTTTGGACATTAAAAGTGATTAATCTGCTTAGTAACCACAAGAAAATTCACAGTAATTACAAAAAAAAAACTTTTAATCACTTCTTGATGTTTAAAATAACTGTCAAGAATAAGCAAATTGATAAACATGGATAATTTTTAGTGTAAATAAGATATCAGTTTAAACTTTGTTGACCTTTTATCATGGCCACCTTTGACCGAAGCTATTTTGAAATTACTAATAAGTAATAATTACTACTAGGATCTTATTCTGTTGTCTTTCCGTTCCATCAAACGTAGAAATGCGAAGTTTGACCCGAAAACGACTCGCAATTTCGATTTCGTAACAAATTTACGTTCTGCTTAAATCTTTTCTAGTAAAGTGGCTTCATTAATTTTTAAGTGAATAATAAGACTAACGCGTTTGAAGATTAAATTTATCTATTCATCCTGTCTACGCTTGAATTATGATTCAAATTTCGGCGCCGAATTGATTTTCTTTTAATATATCCAAAATTTGATGTTTTTTCATTGTGAATAATGCAATTTTATTAAAACTAATTTTTCAACCGATTTATCGGAATAAAATTACGCTGTTTAGTAAATAATCGATAAACTTTAACCCCCCAAAAATCAAGCAATCGTTTTATTGCGTCAAAAAACGTTGGGTTAGATCTGGACTCGCATTAAATTGTCAGATAAACCCCCCAAAAGTTATTTTATCAACAAATTACTTTGTAATGGTAGTGAACTTGACATTCGTATTTTATCAGCATGAGAAGATTTCAAAAAATATCTTATCAATACGTTAGGTCAAAGTTGCGCAGGCCATTCGCATTTGAATTGTTGATTTTGAAATGTATCCGGGATTTTGACCTATTGATAATACTTTGAGTGTTTTTCTCGTAAATTGCAAGGCGTGAGTTTTTCTTCTGAGGTTATTTAATTTTTGCTGATATCATTTTCGAGAAATTGGTGTGTTTTTCAAATTGTTTTAATTTTAAATAATTGTTAACAAATGTGATGATTGTTATTAACTGATGTTTAATGTTTTTTGCCGATTTGTAATATCAATTTTGAGTAGTAACCATAAACAATCGTTTTTATAAATTACAACCTTCAGTATGCAAATTGGCAACGTAAGACATTTTACATACTGAACGGTTTTTATACGCAGAATATTTTTTCTCTATTTATGTTTGAAATAATATGCCTTAAGCAATGTAGAGCAACAACAACAAGCTTAATGAAATAAAAAAATCTATAGTTTTATAAGAAAAGGGAAACACATTTTGTGTTTTAATGTTGGTGTAGTAACGAGAGGTGGCTTAGCTTGCCGATACCGTTCGAGATTGGTAATTCTGCTTTGAGATGCGCTGGTAATGAGTTATCCCTACAAATAACACGGGAAATATTATGCAAAACGCCAGGCAAATAGAACTCTGTAACTCATATGAGTGATTTAAAAGCACTTACAGAATATTTAGATAAAAAAATTCAAACTTATTAAGCACACAGTTTATGACATAACAATAGGGGAAAAAATGAGCGAAACACTTCGCCTGGACTTTCCTATACATTTAAATACATTGTTTTATATTTTCCAACACTTTCGATATACACCTGTCTAGACACGACTAGTTAAAGTAAATAGTTCTTATAAGTTGTAACATCTTGAAGCGGTTGAAGAAAGACCGACCTTCGCGCTGCAAGCATAAGGTTGGGTAAAATATTCGGACTGAATCAACGGAAGCGCGGAAATCTATATTTGAAAATATATTAATAACTCGAGAAGTATTATTTTTAGCAAGAAATTACTCTTATTAATTTGTATTTAGAATTTCAAAACCTTTCTGATTTTAAAGCCAAAATACCACGTTTCCATTTAAAAAAAAGTTATTTTTTACCGTGGCCGCCATATTCAAATTGGAAACTCAAGTTTTTTTCTTAAATACAATCGAGAAGAACTTGCCCTACAACTTTGCTCGTGGGTTTGCGAGTCTATCTATTAAAATAAAAAAGTTAGCCTACACTGAACATTAAACGACTAGTACAAGAATACAACTGCTGTAGAAAGTATGTGAAATTCTTCCAAGGACAAAAAGATTATTAAGGGGCAAAAAATTCGATTTTTTGTAAAAAGATTCTCCTAGAGCAAACAAAAGAAGAAACCAATTTTTTAATTATGTAGCGAAAATTTTGGGGGGGAGAAGGAACAGTAGCCCCCCTAAATATAAAATTATCGAAAAAATATTATTATATTCGGATTTTGCTATCAATGATGAGCTATATTGCTTCAACAGAAATATTTTATTGCCCCCCGTTAAATAAATAAAAGGGTACCAATTTTTAATTTTCAAAAATTCATAGAGGGCGTCACAGTGAAATTATAGCAATACGCAAAAAAACAAATTGTAAAAGATTCCCAGCTCTATCAGATTAAAAAGTTTAAACAAAAACGTGTGGGCAGTTTTTGAGAAATATTTTTTTGAAAAATTCCAAAACTTTGGAGTGATGTCATTGCGATCGTTTTTATATTTTCAAAATTAATTGTATTTCATGGTATAGTACCCTTGAAGGGCTACCAAACAAGATGTAGTTGATTCCAATCAGATAACTGGTTTTTGAGTAAATGGGCGTTAAAGTCGAAATGTTCAAAAATTCGTAGCGGCCGCCATTTTAAAGCTAGAGAGTTCGGTAAAAAATTGTTTGATTTGTCCTAAGGCCTTCTTTAATCTCTACTATTAAAATTTCCAAAATTCAGTTTCTGAAAAAAATGCTACCAAAAAAACATGTCTAACTTCCGCTTCCGGTTTCGTTTTTTTTAAAAGCTTATTTTGTCGGTGAATTTTTGATATACCCCCTCATTCCAAAGCACATCAAAATCGGTCCAGCCGTTCCGGAGATATGGAGCGTAACACACACACCCACCCACCCACAGACCGACATTTTTTAATAATTACTTTTTTGGGGTCTATGGACCCCCCCCCCCCGACTATTTCCAACTCAAAAATCTCAATCCAATCTCAACTTTGAAATTTTGCATGAAATCAATACTATACTGAAAATATAGGAAAGTAAAAAAGAAAGTAGCCTGACGCTTAGGCAACTCATTTTACACATATACTTCAATCATATACAAACTTAATATAAATTTCTATTCTGACATATTTAAGTAAAAATTAGAGCAAAGTTGTAACAAATTTAACACAGAATTTAACCATTTTTTATTTACACATACGAGGTGTTCTAAAAAAGTAGTAATTTTTTCAGAAATCGGTAGCTTAGGCAAAAATCCACCAAAACCGTATTTGATATTTTTCTTGTCTGGCCGACCTTTGCAGAGATATTTGACGTTCTGTGTGCTGAAATAAAAAATTCAAATATACGTAAAATTAAGCATAGCGTGTTTTATTATTATCCAGAGGTACAATTTAGCAAAACGTTTGCAATGCACCATTATTCTAAAAAGTTATTTAACGTAAGCTTGTTTTTTTTCTGTTAAATTATTGCCCTTTCTCCATATACCACCAATAAAAATGGGATAAGTGACAATAGCGCCGTCTGGTTCACTTAGCGTCAACTTCGAGCCATATCCGAAGTGTAATTTTGGCCGTACACGTACAAAATTTTATTAAATCACCTCCTTTTTTACACCACGGTTTTAAGAGTGAAAAGTGACGACCTAGCCTAAGTTTTTTTAGTGTAAATTTTGCATTTAAGTTGAGCTATATATTTTACGATCCTTGAAGTAGATTTAATAAGATTATTTTTGTTTAATTTGTTGTTGAACTCGGAGTGTTTATTAATAATTTTATCATGTTACAGATAAATGTAGATCCGGTTGTCAAGGAAGTAAGTATCTTTAAAATATAAATATTCACCTTGAACTTACATATTATTTTAATAACAGTTTGCTTCACATTAGGACCTTTTAAAAAAAACAATTATTTATTTATTTTTTTTCACCAGGCGCACAAACATTCAAATATGCAGAAGGTACAACCTACAAGTACAACCTTGAAGGCAACATCGATGTGACTTTATCCAACGCCGAAGGCCAACAGAGCAGCACTAAACTTAGAGGAAACGTTTTGTTAACTCAACTGCCTGAATGCAACCAGTTGTTGCGACTTCAAAATGTTCAGATCGTTGGACCAGATGCTAAGGTAATTTTTATTGATTTAAATCTGTAACAATTTTGATTATTTATTATGTTAAACTTGTTTTATAAATTACAACCCTTAGTATAGAAAAAAACTCCATATTAGATATTTTACATACTAAACAGTTTTCATACTAATAATGCACATAATGCAAAAATTTTCCACAATGTGAAGGCATTTTTCACTAATTTTCGTAAATTAAAATAAATTAACCTTTCATTATTATTGTAGAAGTACGGCAACATTCGCGACATTGAGAAGCCAATCCGCATCAACTTCAATGATGGTCAAATTCAAGATAGCATCTGTGCCGAACCTGGGGAATCCCAGAACTCCCTTAACATCAAAAGGGCCGTTGCTTCTCTCTTCCAGGTAAGATTGAGTTGCGAGACATTCAAAGGCGCAGAAAGTAATTAAATTTAATTTAAGGCTGCTCTTAAACAACACTATGAAACCGATGTGTTTGGTCTGTGCCCCACTGAAATCGTTTCACGCAAAGAAGGCGCCAATCTTATTATTCAGAAGAGTAGGAACTTGAACAAGTGTTCTCATCGCGAAAGCATCAAACAGGTAAAGAATTTTTGTACTATAACTTTACTTTTCTGTGTAATGTAACGTAACTTTTGTCATACAACTCAACTGTAGTGCAATATAGTGTAGTTTACCAAGACGTTATAAAATTAACTGTTTATTGGCTATTGCAGGACTTTATGGCAACAGCCTTCAACCTCAACAGCGAAATCAAGTCCAGTCCAATCCTAAACGGCGAATACTCTTCCGAACAAAGAATCAAGAACGGTGTTCTCGATCATGCCATCGTAACTGAACATTACCTTTACGTACCTTTCTCCATTGGCCAAAACGGAGCCAAAGCCACCGTATCCACCAAGATCCAATTGACCGGTTCTTCCAAGGAGGCCCCACAAAGCAAATGTGCCGTATCAAAATCCATCATTTTTGAAAACCCCCATCTTGTTAATGCCGACCAAAGCAACGCCGATAACATTCTGAGCGCACTTAAGGCTACCAAGAACAGCATCGACGTAACCGTTGGTGAAACCACCGCTAAATCTTTCGTTAATCTCATCAAGATCTTGAGAGCTTCCAAGAAGGACGATATTTTGGCTGTTTATGGACAAGTCAGAGCTGGTGCAGGTTTTAAGGACAAAGTTGGTGCCAAGAAGGTGTTCCTTGATGCTCTTTTCCGTGCCGGAACTGGCGATACCATTGAAGTTGGCATTGAATTGTTGAAGAACAAAGAATTGGGCCCCATCGAACAAAAATTGGTATTTTTGGGACTTGCTTTCGTTAAACATGCTACGGTCTCATCGTTGGTTTCCGCTACAGCCCTTTTGGACCAACCCAACCTTCCTCGTGAAGCCTACTTAGGTGTCGGAACACTCGCTGGTCGTTACTGCCGCGAGCACTCCTGCGACAACGTACCTGAAGTCAACCAACTCACCCAGAAGCTTCTTTCAAAAATTAGAGACGGCAAGGCCGCCAACAGACAACAAGAAAATGAAATCATCAGCGTTCTTAAAGCCCTCAGTAATATAGAAACTTTAAGCGATGCAGTTTTGGCAAAGGTCATTGCAGTTGCCCAGGACAAAAAAGCATCCAACCGTCTCCGTGTAGCCGCTTTGGAAACCTACCTTACCGATGCTTGCAAGGACAAGGTTCGCGACAGCGCCCTAAACATCCTCAAGGACGTCCAACAAGATTCCGAAATTCGCATCAAGGCCTACTTGGTCGTTGCTCATTGTCCAAATGGAAAGGTTGCTAATGGACTTAAAACTTTGTTGGATAACGAACCCAGTCACCAAGTTGGAGGTTTTATTGTATCTCATTTGCGTAATCTTAAGGCATCTGCTAACCCCGATAAGGAGCTCGCCAAGCATCAATTGAGTCAAGTTAGCACCACCAAGAAATTCCCCATCGATTTGCGTAAATATTCCTTCAACAATGAGCAGTCATACACTGTTGATACTTTGGGGCTTGCTAGCGCTGTCGAAGCCAACGTTATTTACTCCCAGGAGTCCTTCTTGCCACGTTCTAGCAGCTTGAACTTGACTGCGCAAGTTTTCGGGCACAATTTCAACTTTTTGGAGATTGGAACCCGCCAGGAGAACCTCGACAGGCTTTTGGAGCACTATTTTGGACCCCTAGGAGTGCTAAGCAAAGCATCCGCCGATGAATTGGTTTCTTCTGGAAAAGCTTCGTTTGAAAAGGTTCTTGAACATCTCAAACAGCGTCTTGATAAAACTAGAGGAAAACGTGACCTATCCAAAGCAGATATTGACAACGTTGGTAAACAAGTGCAAATCAAAACCAACAATTTGAACACCGACTTAGATCTCGATCTCAGCTTCAAACTCTTCGGTTCCGAGCTTCTCTTCTTAAGCATCAACGATGACTCCCAGAGATTCTCTCCCGATGCCCTTATTGATAACATTTTCGACTTTTTGGATGATGGCATCAACAAAGCGAAAAACTTTGAGAAAGCTATCCAATCCAACGTTCTTTTCATCGATTCCGAATTCAGTTACCCAACATCTCTTGGTTTCCCCTTGCGCTTGTCCGTCGAAGGTTCTTCTTCCGTACAGGTTAAAGCTGCAGGAAAACTTGACATCCGCGCCCTCTTGAGACAGGAAAGCGCACCACTTAAAATCTCGCTCATCCCCAGCGCTAACATTGACATCACTGGTAGTTTGACCATCGACGCTCAAGTTGTCGAAAGCGGACTTAAAGTAACTTCGTCTTTGTATACTGCAACGGGTGGTGATTTGGAAGTCCATCTTCTTGATAACGGAAAGGGCGTTGATGTTAAATTCTCTTTGCCCGTTGAAAATCAGAAGCTTGTTTCTGTAAATCACGAGATCGTTTTTAACACCCGTGAACTTGGAAAGTCCGAAGTTAACCAACCCATCAAGTTCGGTCAAAACAAAGACTTCTCTGTTTGCATGGATCAATTGTCGGACTTCATCGGTCTTGCTTTCTGCGTTGATATTAACAACCCACCAGTAACCAGCAAGCACGGAATAGTTTTGCCTTTCCCACTTGCCGGAAATGCTAAGTTCTCAGTTGGAATCCAACGTGAAGATGTATCGCAGTACCATTACAAGAGGGTTCTACATAGCGGTGAGTACTAAGTGTATAGACAGCAATTATGTTTCTTTTTTCTATATTGGGTGTATAAATGGCATACATGTTTCCTGGTTTTTCTATATTTCAACATTTGTTTTTACAGAGCCAAACAAACTTGGTGCCGAAATCATCCTCGAAACTATCGGTGCTAAGAACGACAAAAAATTGAGTCTTCAAGTCGAAGTCTTCGCAGTCCCAGAAATGTTCCTAAAGGCCACTCTCGTTTCCCCAATCAAGAGCGCATCCCTTGAAGGAAGAATCACCAACAACAACCAAGAGAAATCACTTTCCGTTCAGCTAGCCCACGACAATCAGAAATACTTGGGTAAAATCGGCGTGAGCGTTTCAGGAAACGACGCTAAAGCTGTTTACAAGCCATTGATTCAATACGATGGACCTGGACCTGAAGGCCAGAGGTTGCCTCTAAACGTTGACGGTGCAATTATTGTTGAACATGGTCCAGGCAGTGTTAAATACTCTTTCGATAACGTCCGAGTCATTGCAGCTAACCAGAAAACTTTGACCGTTCAGGGTAATTTGGGACGTGAAGCCGGTGGATTTTTCTCCGATGTTACTGTATCTGATGGAACACACTCTGGATCACTTAAAGGTAAATGCTGGTTGAAAACGTTTACCCTAACTTATTTTTACTTAAAATAACTTTTTTTAGGCAAAATCCAAGCACAACAAAACTTGCTGAAACTGAACGTTGAAGTTAAGAACAGTTACAATCCTCAAGCTAACGTTAACATCAAATACGAGTACAAACGTCAAACCAGTCAAGTTGACAGCAACTTGCAGCTCATCCACGGACCCGATCTAGCTTCGAAGACCAACAGGCTCACTCTGGCCAACAGCGTCGTTTACAAATACAAGAGCGCCGACGATTTTGAAGCAAGAACCAACAACAAACTTTCCTATCCGCTATTGAAACTCGACGCCAAGTTCGATTACGCAGCTAAACCCAACAACCTCAAGTACGACCTAGAACTCCAATACGGCGAACTCAAAATTGGCTCCGAATTGGAGGCTAAAGTTGCCCAAAAGGTTGCCGGTGACTACGACATCGAATTCGAGATTTACGGACTTGAGAACAAGGTTGAACTTAAGGCCAAACGTGAGATAACTGGAGACAAATCTAAGATCGAGAAGTCTTTGGAGATTAACGGAAAGAAATTTGAGGTTAGCGGTACTATTAATCATCACTACAAAACCAATGATGTGAACGTCGGTGCCGATTTGGTTATTAAGCTTCCCGCACGTGCCGATCCTTTCAAGTAAGTTTGTATTTTGTTATGTGTATATGCGTATGGTGCTAACTTTGGTGATTTTTCAGGCTTCAAAATGGATTTATTCTTAATGACAACGAACTTGACTCTCATCTGAAGATTTCGTCTGGCAGCAACGTTTATGTCGACATTTTCCTTAAGGGTACTAAGGGAGGAAATGCTAATGGCAACCTTAAGGTAAAATAGAAATCCTATATTAGAGTTTAGGCAAATTAACTTTACTTTTATTTGCAATTCTCTTAAAATTCAACAAAATCCGTTTCTAGATCACCCTAAAAGAGTTCTTCTTGGCTAATGGACAACTCCGTGTAGCAAACGGTGTAGGAAACGGCAACATAATCGTCGAAGTGGTTAGACTCAACCGTAAACTAAAGGCCGACACCAGCTTCACCATTGCTGCACCAAATTACAACGTACTCCTCACTTTCTACCCCGACTTTGAAAAAGACAACAATAAGAAGCTCGTCCTTGACACCAAAAACCAAATTAAACCCAACTTTATCGACTCCAAGAACACCGTTGAGATTTCGGGTAAAAAATTGGAACTTAACGGCAAGGTATCTCTTGATGGACAACTCAACAACGGCAAGTTGGAAACGGAAGCCGAACTTATCCTACCCAACAACCTCTATTTCGCATACAAATTCAACCGCGAATTCCGCGTCGTCAACGCCGTTGCTAACGGTAACTTGTTCATCAGCTTGGAACAACGCGATAATAAGAACACACCCGGCCGTAAGGTCAGCCTTAAGGGACTTTTGAAGAATGCCAACCTTAGAGAACAATTGTACGATATTACCTACAATCTAGTCGCTGAAAACGGACAAGGAAAGAATTTGAATGCCGATCTTGGTCTGAAGCGTCTGCTTCAAGGAGATCATATTGCCGTGGACGCTCAGGTTAGTCTTGGTGTTGATTTTGTGTAACATAACCTCTCTTGTTTTGTTTCTTGAGTTAAAGAGTAACATCATTTTTTAATGTTTATTGCAGTAAATACAAATTTAATTTTGATTTTAGGCTAAACTGCATGGTTCAGTGTTGCCAAATCCCTTAGAAGCTAGTGCTAATGCTTTGTACAAAAACTACATTGGATCATACAAGGGACAATTGAAATACGGACCCAAGACTTCTCTTGCTGCCAGTGGTAAGAGCGTTTTTATTAATGTATCGGTGTCATGTACGGCAACCATGTTATACCGATTAAGTAACTGCACTTTTAATTTTTGCAGGAAAATACGACTTGAACTACGAGGACAAGGAAATTTCAGGAGATGTAAATGTTGAGCTTTCAACTCCCAGCACCTCAGTCCATGTTGTGAAATTGTCCGCTTCCGGATTGGTAGCTAATCCTAATGAAGAAACCAAACTTAAGGGAGTCTTATCTCTTTTCGTCGACGATAATGGAGTAAGTTCCCCAAACTGGAGCAAGTTGTACATTTTGTGTTTACACTTAAATATTTTTAGGCTAATCCCGATGCCACCATCAACGTTAAACTCGAAGGTGAAGCTCTCGTATCAGCACATAAAGGACAACTCAAGGGCGTTGCTCATGTACAAAAGGAGGATCCAATCAGTGTTGATTTGGGTTATGGTATAATCGAAGAGAAACAATTGAATGGCCATCTTGGTGTCGAATACGCAAAGGGCAAGGCCATTAAGGCCGATTTGACTCTTATTAGACCAAACGAACACGAATACAAGATCGACTTTAAACTTGATTCACCTCATTCCCCTGGCACAAGGTTGGAAGTCAGCACTAAGAAATCCCCCGATGGAAAAGTCATCAACAGCGAAGTTGCATTAACGTCTGACAAAAAGAAGTTTGTTTTGACCAACGAGCTCACCCTTTCTGAGATTACTCCCGGTTTGGATGTTAAGCTCGTCTTGCCCAACGGAAAAGTTGATCGCATTCTTGCCAAACTCAACCGAGTTAGTGACAAGCAGTTTGGAGCTGAACTTAAGATTGTCTTCAGTGAAAACAACTTTGCTTTTGACAGCAGCTTGGACGCAAATATTGAAAACATCGACGACTTTTTGATCAAACTCACCACCAACTCTCCGTCCTTGCAAGTGAATAATCTTATCTTTGAAGCTCAAAACAAAGCAGCAAAGGGTGGCAAACGTATTCAAGTTTCTGTTAAATCCGCTGGCGAGAACGTTTTGTCTGGAAGGTTAGTCTACCAATTCTTATTGGATTGTTCGTTATGCAATAATATAATTTTTGTTACAAAACAGCACTAGCTACAAAGCGCGCGAAGAAGGTGGCAAATACATCGTTGAAGGTTCGGGCTCTTTCAAGGTTAAGGAAGAAAACAAACAAGTCAACTTTAAGTTTATCCGTCAAACTCTGTCCGCTGCCAAAAATGGAGAAGATGGTGTTGAAGTGAGTAACCTTAAAATGAGATTTTAGTGCTAAATTTTAATCCTTTCATGTAATTCTTATTTCAGATTTCTTTCAACGCTGGTCTTGGCAACAAAGCCGTAGATGCTGAACTTAAGGTATCGAACAAGCAGCTCAGACTTTTGAACTCTTACTGCGAGGAAAAGAAACAATGCGCTCACATCGAAATCGACTCAAAAACCATCAATGCCAGTAAGTTTGTCAAAGCTTATTATTAATTTTGCTTGATTAACGTTTGATTTTAAGATGCCGGTGAATTCAACCATGAACTTGAAATCGCCGTCGATTTGCGTAAACTTGGGTTGTCTCACGAATTTGGACTAAAGGGTGTCACCACTCGCAAGAGCTTCGTGCTTGACCACACTGTCGACATCTACTTCCAGAGCAAGGAAAACAAATATCAATACAGCTTATTCGTTCATCCCACCGAAGCTGGAGCTCAATTGACTACACCTAAGAGAGTTATTGCCGTTGAAGGTCACTTACAAGGATCAAGGTAAGGTTTTTGTTAAAGTTTTGAAGTTATTGTCAATCATTAAAGACCGTACTGACGGAGTGTGACGCCGCAACGCCACCGTCAACACTTCTCATTAGAGATAGATACGCATGAACAACGCGCCAGCCGTGGCGAGTCTATAGAGTGCTGGTATCACCGCATGTTTAAAGACAAGATTATCTCCATGTAGTTACTCTCACCAGAATAATTAACAGCGGCGGTCGCTCTTACAATGGCCTACCCAGTTGTCTTTTCATATTTATTTAAACTTCACTTTATAATCGATACGGGAGCCGAAGTATCCAACGTTCTAAACTTCTTAGTTTGCTGCAGCCTGCCGACCATTGCGGGAACATTGGATATGCAAATCACTAACGGATTCGCCTATTCCGTGTACGATTCAGCTGCATAACCACCCATCGCCCCTATGCCAACGGGATTATTAAACGTTGCTCTGACGCGTCGTCTGCAGTCACGTGAATGCTGAACCAACGAGCTAGCCCTAAAGCTGTCGCGAATCAGAAGTTCAATTATAGCCACGTCAGTTGTAACAGACTCAAACAAGTTTTTTACGATCACGGCGATAGAGCGACGTTTGCCACATCCAACACTAAAATCTTCCCGAACCCCACCAAACCATATCCTACCGTTCCCGGATTTTCTTTTGACTAGAGAGTTTGACAATACTTCCTCCTCCTGTTGTCTAGAGCCGATCTCTAGACCCGCAAACGGGAAACGTCGTGGATCCGACGCGCCACTTTTAACTTACCCGCTGCAGGGGACCGAAAACTTTGGCTAGCGGCCGACCCATTCTTAAACTCGCCCATTTCTGCTGACCCTCTTCCGCACGGTCTAGCAGAGAGGGGGTGCGTGTTGAACCACGCCCCCAGATGTGTGTGCTGTAAAATGACTATTTGTTGGAATACTTGACTTAATTTTTATTTTTGTGCACTTATAGAAAAGGTAATGCACCAATTAGAGGCGAACTGGCTCTCTATCTCGACAAGAAAAATCAACCAAACCAAAAAACTGCACTCCTAGGTGCTTTGAACTGCAACCGAGACGTGCAAGCTAAAGTTGCAAACTGTAACGGAGAAATTAAGTTCACCAACCCTGCCCTAGGAAAAGTAAGTCGTTGAATTACGTTTTACAGTTACGAAACTAAATAAACAACATTTGTAGGATTTGTCTGTCAGTTATCAATCTAAAACCGATGGCGGCAAGAGGACTACCGAATTCAATCTCATTGTTGATGTATTCCCCAACCCTAACCAAAAGATTATCGTTTCCGGAAAAGGTCACGCTAATACCATTGGCGAGTCTGGAATTGCTGCTGTAGGAATTATCGAAGCCAAGAGTCAAGTACGTATTAGCCTTGAGATTGTTTACCTAATCTTAATTGCACCTTCACTTTTATCCTATATTGAAAAATCTTTAGGGTTTGAATATTGACATCAAATATGAAGAACAAGTGTACGTCGATCCTGCCAAGCGTGAAATTAAATACAGTTACGTCGTCGACTACAACGTAGCTGGCTCCAAATACGACTCCGGAATTATCTTCCAAGTTAACCCACAACAGGCTTCCATTTTGATCAAGGCTTTCAACAAAGAATTGCTCAAGTCTAACTCTAAACTTCAAATCAGTCAAGACAATTACGTTGCCGATACCGAAACTCTAATTCTTGGAGTTTCTCCCATCAGCAGCCATCTTGAAGTTAAGGGCCTGAACTCTCTTACGTACTCTATTGGACACAAAGGTAATACCTCCTCATTTCACAATTTATAGACTCCCAGCTTCGTGAGATTTGAGGTTATGTAGCCTAAAAATAATATACTTACAGCTACTCCTAATGACCGACTCGTAATCCAAGCCAATCTGATCCCCGGTCAAGTTGCCAATTTCAATGCCAAGGTCGGTGCTAATGAGTGTGCATATTCTTCGGTTAAACTCGACGAAGCAAACTTCTTGAAATCCGAATCCAGATTAAATTCAGAGAACATTCAAAAGCATGTTTTCGCTACAATCAAAAAGGACATCGCAAGCTTTGTCAACGAACTAAAGGTTGTCGCTGGAAGCATATCTCAAGACGCTAACGTGCAAGCACAAAAAATTGTAGAGCTTCTTAGGAAAAACTCACCCAACCTCAAACCCGTAAGAGATTATTACCAGAAGGAGTTGCAGAAATTGAGGGAAGAACTCGTCTCTGATAAGACTCTTAAGGAAGTTGGAGAATTTTTGTAAGTTTTACGATTATAAATGTTGATACCTCTAAAATGGAAAACAAAACTTATTTTCGTTATGTTTTGCTTACAGGAAGGGAGTATTTGGTGCAGTTGCTCATGCAATCAACGAAGTAGTGTCTCGTGTCAGCGAAATAACGGAAAAAGTTGCCCAAACCATTGCACAACTGTTCGGCAACGTGTACGATGTGATCAACAGGGAAATCGTACCCAAGATAACTGAACTTGCGCAAAGCATAGTAAAAGCAGGCGCCGCCATTTTTGAACAGGTCGTTGATTTAGTATTTACCTACCTTGCTAAAGTCAGCCTTTTCCTCGAGGCTCATCAAGCCGAATTGAATCAAATATCCACCACCGTTACTGCTATCGGACAAGGTACGTAATTGTTTCCATTACTAAGTTGCTTAAATATAACCTTAATGTGTCTTTAGATCTTGCCCGTTTCGTTTACAAACTTGCCCAACAAGCTCGCCATGTTGTCAACAAAGAATGGAACGACTTTTACGATGGACTTAAAAACCTTCCCATCGCTGAGGACCTTAAAGAGGTAATAACTTGCCTCAAATATTTAAAATTTGTTTATTAATACGGTTGGGTTGTCGGTTGCAGTTCTTCAGTGGTGTTACCGTCCCTAATGCTATCATCCACACTTTCAAGGAGGTTGTTGGAACTTTAAAAGATGCCGTGCCCTCCGAAGATCTCAAGAAATTGATCACTGTTGTTGCAGACTACGTTGAAAAGGTAACCCAATTGAATTTGAAATTTGTAGGGGAAACTAAACACACTGATTTTACAGAAACTGAAATTTGAACCTGTCGATGACGTCGCTGCCATACAAAACATCATCAGAATTTCCGCAGAAGTTATCAATAAGCTCTTCAATTCCGTCTCAGGTGACAGGGATCTGTCAATTACTAACAAATCTGTACGTTTGCTTCGAAAACTTTTTTTTAATAAACTGTACACTAACTAAGATGGAATTATTTTTTTAGCTTCCATTGATGTCGTTCAACTTCCTCCAAGACTTGCCTCGCCTTGCCGCTGTAAAATTCTCACCAATTAGCTACATTGCGTATGGTGAAATTCCATCATTAGTCGAAATTCTCTATGCCCTTTCGCTTAACCCAAGAGATTGGATTCCACCATACAAACGTAAGATATTGTTCGTTCTATAATGGAAAGAGGTTGGTCGGTACGGGGGTTAAGGGAGGGAATCTGTACTTAAATATAGACGCACTCAAAAAATAAGCTTAGATTCGTATTCTAGGGTAACTGACTAGTCGATTTGTTTCTACCACCTCTAATTTACCCCTACTTTCGAATTATGATACTGAAAAAAACCGTTTTATTTTAGTCGATGCCGTTGTTGTACAAGGACAACATATCTTCACCTTTGACGGCAAACATTTGACATTCCCCGGCAACTGCAACTACTTGTTGGCTCGCGATGCTGTTAACGGTAACTTCTCCATTGTCGGAACTTTCACTAACGGTTTGCTCACAGCAATCACTATTGCCGACAAGACCGATTCCATTACATTGAAGAAGGGTGGATTAGTACTCTTGAACAACGGTAAGCTTCTTCTTGTATTTGTCGCGGTTGTCCTTACTCACTGGAATGATTTTTGTAGCTGCAACGGAATTCCCAGTACGCAAACCCCAATTGGAAGCATTCAGATTGTACGAGAGCGTTAACATCTGGTCCAAGGCTGGCGTCCAGATTATTTGCGGACCTGAACTGCTCGTTTGCGGCATTCATGTTTCTGGATTCTACCACGGACAACTTAGAGGACTTCTTGGTATGTTGTTTCTACTCTTCGCAATTCTTCATCAATTTAGGTATCTTAGCCTCATTTTTCACTCGTTTCTTTTTATAGGAAACGGCAATAGTGAGCCTTTCGACGATTATACTTTGGCCAACGGAAAGATCGTTACCTCCGAAAGCGATTTCGGTAATGCTTACAAAGTTGGTGCCAGCTGCGCTCCAGTAAAAACAGTTGACCACAGCGTCCACCATCATAATCCCATCTGCAACAAACTCTTCAGTCAGGAATCACCTCTTCAGTAAGTATTTATAAGAACTTTACCTCATTTTTCAATTTGTGAACTTAATTTTTATTTTTTTTTACAGAATTTGCTACAGATTTGTAAACCCAGAAAACTACAGAACCGCTTGCGATCACGGTTTAGCTGCAGGAGTCAAGGATACCGAAAAGGCCGTTGCTATTGGTTACGTAGCAAGTTGCAGGGCTAAATACATTCCTGTACGTGCTCCCGCCGAATTCGGTAAGTAGATCGTTTGATGGAAATGCACAGAAATACTAACATTATTTTATTTCGACAGTCAATTGTGAAAACAGCGAAAAATCCTACGGGCTAGGAGACACTTTCAGTGTTCAAGTACCAGCTAAGGCTGCCGATATTGTCGTCATCGTTGATCAGGTTAAATCCAACGAAGTCGTTTATAAGGAATTGGTACAACCCATCATCACCCAGATTACAACCGAACTTAGTTCTAAAGGAATCAAGTAAGTTCTACCAAAATTGGATTATTTGTTGCCTAAATTTTAAGACTATCTGCTTTGAAATTTCAAATTTGTCACATTTTCTGTTAAAAATCAAAGTTATGTCCATTTTAAACCATCAATTTACCTAAATTTTGTTTTCAGCGACATCGAAATCCATCTTATAGGATACGGAGGCGAATATCAACGCTACCCATCTCATTATACCGTAGCTGGTAAGTCCAATTTGATTTTAAAACTTTCCGACAATGTAATTCAATGTTCACTTTTTTAAAGGAAAACTCACCTTCAAGGGAAGAAGTCCCAACCTTAAATTCACCGAAGAACCCAAAGAAACACCCGCATCCTTCGGCTGCGAACGCACTGACAAACTCGTTTCAATCCTCAAAGCAATCTACAACGAAGGAGAACTGCTCACCGGTAATTTTGATGACTCTGATCATTTTCAAGCTTAAAATCTAACGATTTTTTTTGTACAGGTCAAACGCTCCAACAAAGAACGTATACGCAAGCTTTGAAATATCCCTTCAGGGCTCATGCTGTTAAGTCGATCGTAGCCGTTGTTGGAGAACCATGCGAAACGGGACATCTCTTGGGTGTAAGTTGAAATTTTCGTTTTCTCTAATATCCTAACCTCACTTTTAAGAAAGTATCTAGCGGGTACATACAAAACCGTCGGATGGTTGAGTAGACACTTCCAAATTTTAAACAGATGCTAACCTCACTTTCTTACATTGTTCTTACCTATAACGTAATTCTTTTTACAGCTGCAGAAACTACGCGCTCTACTATACGCCAACAAACAAATTTCTCTAAATTTGGTCACTCCATTCGATAACTTCATCGCTAAGGATGCCAAGCAAACTAAGAACGTGATCGGTTTTAATTCCCATAGCGTTTTTACTTTCTCTGATGCCAAGAAGAAGCCCGAAGGCAGCCATGAACTTTATGGTGACCTCGATTATGATGATTATTGTGTCGAATTCACTCTTAAGAACCGTGGAAATGTTTTCGTCACCAACAACTTCTTACAAGCTAAGGGACCTGCTAGGAAACAGTTCGCACAGGTAGGTTAACGCCGCTAGTTTTTTTTGAACGCACCATACAATGAACTACCATGCGTTCAAAAAACGCCAGTTTCAACCACCATTATGGTATTAAAACCTATGCTATACTGAGTGGAATCAACAGAAAAGTGTATAATTATTTGATACTATTGTATTTTATGTAATGTTAGATTGCTGCACATAATATTGTGGAACAATTAGTCAACGTAGAGCAAGGACTCGATTGCGAGTGCAAGCTGATCACACCTTACACGGCCCAGAATGTCTGCAAAGTGTCTTATTCGAAAGACAGACCAGTTGCAGCTGTAAGTGCCTTTTGTTTGTCTATTATTTGTAGATGCTTGATGTTTTGTTTGTTATAGAAAAAAGGTGCCCAGAAAGGATGAGCTGTAGCGTGAAGACTGGTAGTGTTTAAGGTGAATTTTGTTAAATAATGTATGTCATAGGATGTATTATAGCTCGATGATTAAATTGTAAGAAAGTGTTCTTAATGTTACTCTTAATAATTAAGATTTAACTGACAAAAAAATAAATATTTTTAATGAATTGGGCTTTGTTTTTTTATAGTTTTTGTAATAAGAATTTATGAAAAGTTTAAATATATAAGACATTACGTAGTGATCACCTTGTATACACTAAAAGGTGGGGAAAGCACTAAAAGGCGAGTATGTACCAAGAGGTGAGAGGTGACGGTGCACTACAAAATAGTCTGGGGAGTGAATGTGCACTAAAACGTGGCAATACGCTAGGTGTACAAGGAGGTAGGGGGTGCAGTAGATAGTGGATTAGAGGTTGGTGCGTGGTAGGGGATGTGAACGCACCGTAAGTTACATTGGGGTGAATCTCTACTAGCAGCGGGTGATGGTTTAGAAGTGGATGCGTGCTAGTGGGCAGGTGTAGGAATGCATTAGAAATTGGTGTAGGAGTAGCAGTGCAGAAAACGTGAGAGGACACTAGATGCTAGTTTGGGGTTGGATGTGCGGTATAGGGTATGAGCAAGCGCAGTGGGAGTCATGCATTGTGGTTTAAACGTGCGATTAAAAGATAGTGTGGGGATAGCCCTTCACAAGTGCACAAGATGATGGTTTGGGATTAAGTGTGAGCGCACTGGAAGAAGGTTTTGGGAGTGGATTTCTGCTAGATGATGGGAGTGCAGTCATACCTAATAATTTAAACGTGCAATTAAAAGATATGATGTAGGGGTAGCTGTGCACAAAAGATGGGAGTGCACTAGATGGTGAATTGGGATTGAGTGAAAGATTGTTTTAGGCGCGGGATGGTATTGGAGAGTGGGAGTAGGACACTAGAGATTGTGGTTTAGAGATGTACAGGGTGGGCAACTAAGAATGGGCGCCGGCCATATCTCAGAAACCAATCATCGCACAAGTTTAGGAAAAAAAATACCTCGAGTAAAGTGACCCTGAAAAATCGCTGGAAATTATTTTTGAGTTTCTAAAATGGCCGCTAGGGGGCGTAACTGCCATGACCAAATAGAAAATTAGGGTTTTCTCCGTATTTTGCTCAATTAAGTGGTATTGAAAATATATGCATCGTAATCCAGGGACAATTTTAGTTTTACAATTTTTGTTCTATCTTTAAAAATAAAGCGGTGGGGGGATGCCAAAATATATATATTTTAAATGTCGTTTACTCCGATTAGCCTTAATGGAATTCAACAAATTTGGTCTCGTTACAAAGGGCGTTTCTTAGTCTATCGAGTGCGCTTTACGCTGTTTTCATTTGATTATTACCATCGCGGCTAGAGGGCGTCATCTGACATGTCAACAAATATCGCGCTGTGTTCAACAGCTACTTTGCAAATTCCGTCGCCAAGATCTGATAATAATTCATAATTTCAACTTTGTTTGCTAATATCTATACTGTTAGACAAAAGTTATCTAGTTGCGGTTTTCACTGA
Organism: Ctenicera cuprea; assembly: GCA_958336395.1. Taxonomy (NCBI): domain Eukaryota; kingdom Metazoa; phylum Arthropoda; class Insecta; order Coleoptera; family Elateridae; genus Ctenicera; species Ctenicera cuprea. Next base: position 935,006 of record OY284493.1, read on the forward strand.
CATCTTAAGCTTTTAATTCTCTATTTTACCGTGTAGAAATAAACATACCATTCCTTTTAAATTTTTTTAGAAAAAGCGCGATATTCGTTGACATGTCAAATAACGCCCTCTAGCGGCGACGGTAGTAATCAAATAAATGCAACGTAAAGCGCACTCGATAGACTAAGAAAAGCCCTTTGTAACGAGACCAAATTTGTTGAATTCCATTGAGGTTAATCGCAGTAAACGACATTTAAAAAAAATATATTTTGGCATCCTCCCACCACTTTATTTTTAAAGATAGAGCAAAAATTGTAAAACTAATAAGATTCGAAATTGTCCCTGGATTACGATGCATATATTTTCAATACCACTTAATTGAGCAAAATACGGAGAAAACCCTAATTTTCTATTTGGTCATGGCTGTTACGCCCCCTAGCGGCCATTTTAGAAACTCAAAAATATTTTCCAGCGATTTTTCAGGGTCACGTTACTGAAGGTGTTTTTTTCCTAAACTTGTGCGATGATTGGTTTCTGAGATATGGCCGGCGCCCATTCTTAGTTGCCCACCCTGTATGTGCAGTAGGGTGTAAAAGTGCATTAGAGAGCGTGGTGTGGAAGTAGGTAGCTGTACACTATCAGTGGGAGTGTATTATGTGGTGGTGTGGGAGTGGAAAACATGTAAGTGAGCGAAGATGGAGCAGGCTACCAATACTTCCTAGTCAAATAGAGAGAATAAAACAACGATATGGCGTTTTTTTACCAAAAATGCGTTAGTTCACACTTGTTTTATTAAGAGAGTAAAAATAAATCAGACAATATTTTACAAGTAATTAATTAATCGTTATTAATTCAACGTATTTACAAAAGTTAGACATCAACTAACATGTAAAAAATTTTTTCAATATATAACCAAACGTGTTCTCTTTCAAAGCGCTACAGTCCTTTACGACCTTGGTATCCGGTACGGTTTTCTTTCATCTCTATCTACTAATTGCTTCTCTTCTTTATCTTCTCATTTTTAGCGCTTTTAGGTTTTTTTTCTGCATCGTCGACATTCTATGATCCAAAAATCAATTTATTTCTCTTTCCTTGTAGCTTATGTCGTCTCCGTAGTTCCCTCCAGCTTCTCATTTTTGGTTTCACAACTTTTGAATGTCTTACAAGGTTGTAGAAGGTGTTATAAGCTACACACCCAATCCCCTTACCGTAGAACCAGTTGCACGGGTACCCTTGTATTGTAAAACGTGCAATAGCTGCTGGCCCCGGAGGAAAACTTCACCCCTACTACTGTGGTTAAATAAAATAATTTTCCGTGTTGTCTAACAAAAAATTGAACGTTTAAAATTTTAATTTTTTTCGAATATTAGACTTAATATTTTCAAAGCGGTAATCAGGTCCAGCAATTTCAGTTGCCCAATGGAACTTATCGCGCTCCTTTTTCGTGGTAAAAATGTCCTCGATGCGAACGTTGTTCTTCTTACACCAAGCGACAGTTATTCGAGGATCCAAATAATAAAGTATTGTATTTTCCGTATTGGTAACTTTACTTCCGTCTTTGGCTTGTGGTAAATTTAGTTGCTCTAATTGCTTTGTTAGTACATCTATGGATTGCTGCGGTTTGGTTGGACTATGATCGGTACGTTGGTGGTTGCACAACGTGGCTGCAGCTAAAGCTGCTTCCTTGTAGAACCTTTTTTGTTCTTTGGGGGAAGCCCCTGGTTTGATGAGTCCATCGAGTTTTCGTTGAAAAGTTAACGAAGCATTGTAAGTTCGGAAAACTTTCGCCGTTAGACCTTCCATGAATTTATTTAGATGTTTGTTTAAGCCGGTTGCGTCTAGATGCTCAAAGAGATTATTTTTCGGATTTTTGTTCTCTATGAATTTTTCAAGATGTTTGAACGGCAGCTCTTCTATTGTTACTTTATTCTTGTAATGAGTTAAGCCCTTTTCGTGGAAATCAAAACTGACAACATAATCCTTATCATCTACGGGCAATTTTACGTGTTCAGCACGCAACGAACAGCAACCAACAGCATCTTCATCTTTTTCGTGGCCGACTCTGAAAGCCAACTTATCAATAAAATACAAAGCAACACCACGCTGTTGAATTTTAATTTCTTGGGATTTCCAATCTTCCCTATAGCTATCTCGAATTTGATCGATGTGTTCGTGTAAACGACGAGCTGTCTCGTATTTTTCGCAATCCAGCTTGACCTTTAAGGGTGAACTTTCATGCAGCTTAACATATTTTTGTTTGTTTTGTATGGGGTCAGTCCATTTTGACAACCATGTAACTCTTGGGTTGGTTATCACATCTTTCCACTGATGACCTGGAGGTGGGTCTGGGCTTGCGTCTGCAGTGCAATTTATGGTTACGTCCTCGGGCTGTATCCGCTTCTTTATCATACCATTTTTGGGATTACTTTTCACTCCCTGAAACAGTCCGGGAAGTTCGACTGTGCAGTTTCCAATTTTTTGCTCAAATCCATCAATAGTGCAAAATCCATACTGTTCTTTTTCTTTTTCTAGTTGTTGTTTGATTTTCTTGGTTTCGTTCTTACAATACTCTTGCATTTCTTTAAAATTACACTTTTTGAGTTCGGTGATTTGTGAACGTTCTTCATCGTTCATAACATTACGCCATTCGGTGAAAAAATTTTGCTGAAATACTTCTTCGGTGATGCGGTTGTCGTCCAGCAATTCTGCGTAATATCCGGCTACTTCTTCTGCGTTCTTTGATAAACGCATTTCTCTGCCATCATACAAAAATTTTACGTCTTCGGAAAGGCTTTTGTATGCTGGAGGAAAATTTGGGCCTTTGTGCTTTAGAGAATCCCAGTACTTGCCGTCATCTCTTGGTTCCTTTTCCCACCTACAAAGTAATAATAAATAAGTTTTCAACAGGTTTTACCACTGGCGTATTGTAATTTTTTCCCTTAACTTCTAGGCTTATTTCCGCCCTACTACATTTCAATCTATTTTATACCCCCTCCACCTACACTCCCTTTACGACCACTACCATTACGTTATGGTTACGTTAAAACGAGGGAAGGGGTAAACAAACGTGATCTGTAATCTACTTCACAGTTTGCAAATTTGCCCTATTACTTGTAACGAACCGTTACTAATTTTGATTTAGTTTACAAGAACTGTTTAAGTTTTACATTTAGTTTGTATTCAGTTTTCCGTTTGTGGCATTAGGTTGCCGTTGTGAGTTTATTTTTATATTTAGAATATGTAGGATTAAGTTTGTTTATGCCGTATAACCATAATGTATAAGTTTAGTTAAATTATCACCCGTTTTAGTATTTCTAAATGTAATTTTAAAACTATTATTTGAGTTCATGCATTGCATTTACGGCCGAAAATCAGATAACCGCGTCTCCGCGGATCGAGCCGCAGAGATGCTATGAAGACCCCACTCTTGAGTGGTGGGGTTGCGCTTTAATTTCGGGCGCAGACCGGCTGGCTATAAATTCAAAATTTTGAATTTTGAAAGTCAGTTTTTCGATGTTCCAGTCCAGTTCCAGTCCAGCAACTATTACAGTCACCAGTGCTCCGACCGAGGTAACCGAATACCGAATCCAGGATATTGGGGTAAGCAGGCTGTGTTTTGACATCATTGATTATAACGTAAACTATATTACTCTCTCTCTCTCTCTCTTTTATATATGTAAACTGTGTTTTCCGGGGTGTGCTCTAGCGAAAAACCATAGAGTTGCATTCCTCTAACTCGCCTATGCGAAAATCCTGGGCAAATTTTACTCTTCTCTTTTCTATTTGTTTGAGAGCTTTGTTGTGTAATTCCATAGTGGCGAATTGGTCCGCGTGGTGTCAAGATAACAGTTTGTTTATTTTAGTAATTGGTACCGTTTCCGAATTACTGGTGACTACTGTATATATATTGGCTACCGTATGTATGTATTGCTACCGTATTGCTACTGTATTGCTACCTTATTTGCTACTGAATTGCTACTGTATTGCTACCACCGTATTTGCTACCGTATTTGCTACCGAATTGCTACTGTAATGCTACCAAATTTGCTACTGTATTTTTGCTTATTATTATCCGCATTACCTGTATAATATTAATTTGGGTTGGTTATTATTTAATAGACTATTTAAAAAATTCTACGTCGTTTTCTTTTATTTGTTGAGTATACCCGAGTTAAATAGAGCTGCTTCAAAAACCTGCAGGCTGTCATTCCATCAAACAGACCCCTGGAGACCGACATCTTCAACTGCAGTTACCCAGGTCTTCGCTAAGCCTTTCTGTTACAGCGAAGCCGTTCTGGAGAGTAAACTCCATATAAAATCTGGCGCCCGAGAACTTCCCAGCGATTATACGAATAAGCAGCCGTATAATCTCGCCCTCAACAAAATACAAGTTAACTACCGGACTACAAAGTTGCCAAATAGGCAACTGGGGAAAAGAGCGTCGCATACTCTCCCGCGACTCGTTTTACAAACCGTTCCTCTACCCCTTCTTCTTATTTCTTCCCTCCCCACTTTTATTATATTACGACTGTTTTAAAGGAAGAGAGAAATAAACTTCACCTTGAACTTATTTATCAGTATTATTAGTCCGCCCCGCTGCCTTTCGTCTTTTGCGACTCAATTTGTCTCCCCACCATTTCCTCATATCTCTCTCCCACCACTTCTATTATGTTATGGCCACTGTGTTAAAAAAAGAAAATTAGGCGTAATGATTAAGTTGCTTTGCAGTATTAATAGTTTGCCCCACTACCATTTCACGATTTGATACACAACTCACCTTTACTCCCTCCTTATATTTTTACTCTTCCTTCACAATTGCTTGTTACTGTGTTAGAAAAGGGGGGAAATAGGCGTCATCATTAACTTGCTTTACATTATTATTAGTTTGCCCCACTACCTCTTTGCAATTTGGTACACACTGCCCCTTTGCTGCCTACTCATATTTTTCACCCCCACCACAGTTAAACAACTGCTGTGTTAAAGTAAAGGGGAAATAAGTGTGATCATTAACTTGCTTTAGAGTTTTATTAGTTCACCCCACCACGCCTTCGCGAATTGATACACATCACTCCTCTAATATCTCCTATTTTTTCTCCCCCCCCCCCACAATTACTCAGCTGCGCGTACCTTTAATTTACTTTTCAGTTTTCAGTATTTTAAGTTTTTGTCATACTTTTTCGCCTTTCGCAACATGATATACACTGCTCATACTTCTTCCATTATATGTTACCAACCAATGTGTTAAGGGTGGGGGAAATAGGCGTGGCTTAAAAGTCATTATTGAATATTTTAAGTTCACACGCCATACTGTTTGCTGTTCTCTTCTAACGCTATAACGTTACCGCCGTGTTATAGGAATGGAGAAATAACAACTTTTAATTTATTTTCGCTGTTTTAGGTTGCGCCATTGATCTTTTGCGACGCGAATTGTTGTCTCTCTACCCCTTCTTTTACAGCTCCACCCAGACTACTATTACGTTGCTGCCGTTTTAAAAGAACAAGAAAATCAGAAGGAATTATAACTAGCTATTCAGCATTTTTAATTCGCCGCACTACTCTTCCGTTACTCCAATTACAGATCGTTCGTTTACCCCCTCCTCATACTTTCCTCCCCGTCACTATTACCTTGCTGTTGCGTTAGAGGAAGATGGAAATCAGGAGAAATTTTAAACCATTTTTTAAATATGTTTAGGTTTTCCCACTAGTCTTCCGCTACTCTAATTACACTCATCTCTTTAGCCCCTCCTCGTACTTCCCTTCCCCCACTACTATTACGCGGCTTTTGTGTTAAAAGAAGAGGGGAATTTTTAGTATTTTCAGTTTACCTTACTACTCTTCCGCTACTTTTATTACGGATCCTTTTACTCCCTCCTCATACTTCCACTTCCTCACCAGTATAATGTTGCTGCCGTGTTGAAAGAAGGGGGAAATCGGGGAGACTGTTTATATTAAATGTATTTATTTGCAATCTGTCAAAAACAATGACAATAAGTACAGTAAATGACGTGCGAGAGAATATCCGTTCTGCAACAACTCTGGGTAATTTAAACTAATTTTACAGTATTTTCAATTTGCCCTACTACACTTTCGCTGCTCCAATTAAAGATTGTCTCTTTAGCCCCTCCTTATACTTCCCCTACGCCATCACGCATACGTTACTGCGGTGTTACAGGAATGAAGAAACAGGCGTGATTTTTAACTTAGTTTTCACTATTATTGGTTCTCCCTAGTACCTGCCCTCACGATTTGTTTAATACCATCCCTCTACCCTTTTCCATACGTTGATATTCCCACCACTACTACGGTATAATCGTGGTAAGGGGAAAGAAGAGTGACTAAATGCGAACCTATATTGTATTAGTAATTCGTTTTTACTACCATTTGCACTCCTCTTGGGGTATTTTCTCCTCTTCTTCCAGCACCTGCAAGGGGATTTTGCTTGATGAAGCTACAGGTTCGTCGTGAACGTCTTTCTTAGATTCTAGGTTTTCTTTAATGACGTTTTCTTCTTTATTTGCCCGAAAACTTTCATTCGATGTGGTTTCTTCATTCAAACTTCCATCCACGTCTTTGGACTTCTTCATCTTTATTTCTCAGTTAAATTCCTAATCTGAAAAATACAAATCTAAGTAAAAAAATTAAGTAACAATCCTGCACTCTATCTCATGACCGGAAGACGGCGTCATAATCGAAGTAAACAGGAAAAGCGCTTTATCGTCGGTTATCTGCAACCGCAAATAATGTATTTTGTGTTTAGATGTTAAAATATTACAAAATTATACGTCATAGCGTGAGTCAATACCATTTTTTTTAATTATTTTCAATTAGACCCACAAGGTGTAACGTTTTATATAAGAGTGGCATATCAAGCTTATGTTTGTTTTAAAAGAACACCCTGTATATTTAGGCATATTCCATTTTGCCTTTCTGAACATGTTTTCTTTTTGCAATTCCGTTGCAGCGTTCCTAATAGATTGGTAGAGGGGGAACCAATTCGTTGGCCACCTAGCTCCCCTGGCCTAATGTTTCTTACATGTTCGTAGTTATTTCTTCCAGGAACCAAAAACAAAAACAGAAGTCAACGCCTCTTATAAATGAAACTTTTCATCCTGAATTATGGAAAATAAAATTACATTTTCCCCAAGGTGGCTGGGGGTGCGGAGATTGACGTTGTAAAACAAAAGATATCACATAAAGATGCAGTTATATTTAAATCAGTTTAAGTGTCCGAGCATTGTTTCAAAAACCAACGCGTTACAGAAATACAAATTTTATGCCTTACTTTTGAATAACCCTGTATAAACAGATTGGCAAGGTGCCTTTATTACATGCACGAATTTTCAGGAAACAAGATAGGAAAAAGCTTACTGCAAACAAGTTGCGCAACGTTGCGTTGATGGATGTTGAATACACTTAAACTAATCAGTGTTAATTCACTTTGTTTATTACTAATAAAAAATTGCAAAAACTTTATTTACGTGTGACGGCGTCCAATTCGCCACAGCTAATAAAACTACAGAAAGAACTGCGAGGTAACTGCCGGCAGCAAAAGCGACCTTCTAATCAGTTCTGAGAAACAGAATCGCGAGCTCAGTATATATTAACAAATGAATAATACAGTTACACTTTTTTGCGAGGCAGTGATATGACGTAATAGAAACAAATGACGCCCATACAAAAGCTGATCATCACGTTGGTTGATGAAAAATGAGCCGAATTATTCGCTTGTAAGTACTTTCTCATGTTTTAATATAGTGATGGGCATAATCGAATGGTTTTAATAATCGATATACTCATTCGGAATAATCATTCGAGACAAAATCGAACCTTTTCGTTTTGCTTCGTCTTTCCTCGGGTATGCTGATTTGACATTTGCAACTGGCTAAAACGCTTAAAAAGTCGATCCAAAAATTTTAAATCGAAAAATCATTCGAATAATTTTTGTAACCTCTCGAGATTTTTCAATAATCGAAATATGCCATCACTAGTTTTAAATCGTGTAGGTATTTTTCTGTCAGAACTCATACGTTACCTTTCTTTTGGAAGCTGAGCTGCTTGGAAAAATGCGAAAATTATTCTCCAAGTTTAGCACAGTATCTTTGAAAACTGACGAAAAGTAATTAAATAAATAAATATGTTCATTAGAAATAAATGATAATGAACCTTTGGCCTAGTTAAACCCTATTTTGTTTTCTTTATCATTGACCTACAATTCCAATTCCTTTTTAGAAAAGAGATATGCACAATTAAAATTTAATTGTACAGTGCACGAATTAATCGATTCTTGGTAAATTAATACACAAATAGATCATAATTAAAACAATGATAAACTTTTTTACCCAGAACACAAACAAATAATTAATTAATTCAAACTTGCCAAATTGATAAAATAAAGCTATAACTAATTAATTATCGCCAATTAAACATACCCACAAAAGAGTTTAAGAGAATTAACAATTAAATGCAAAACAAATATTTATCATAAAACTTAACACGTTAACACCAATTTTTTAGAATATTATAGAGAGACAAAAATACATTTTCTACAATATAATACAAAGAATGGATTTGTTATGTTATGGCGTAGATACTTTTGATTTTATTGCAAATACTGCCAACACCACGACCTGTTTGATTAGCGAGACAAAAGTTCCTAACACAAAGCGGTCAGTATTATGAGCATAACAACACTGTTGAAATGGGATTAGTTTAGAATTACGCAGGCCGGAAGCACATCACGGTTATATTTTTAAAAATAAGTTATTTGAACGATAGAGGGGCAGAGAAGGGGTCGGAACCGACCTATCTATACAGTCTTATTCGTAGTTGTGTAAGGCCACTCCCCCTGACGCTCATTGGCTGTGCGCTGAAGAAGTAAACTAAAGTGTTTTTTTATTATTTTGCATACTTCGCAGCGTGCCGATCATGGTCACCAAACTTGTGAATCACATCAAACTCAACGTTTCACCAGCGCAACATCAAGGGTGGAAAGTAAGCTAGTATGTTTCATTTCGCTGATGCAACAAAATAAATTAAAAAATAAGTACAATGTGTTGGTGATGCCATCAAAAAACAGTAGGTAAGACATTTTTTTTCTACAGAACTGTGTAGATAATCTGACAAGGCATTGTTAACTAAAATAAAGTTTGTTTTGTCGTATATTAAAAACGACTGGTCCGATTTATAAAACGTGGAACGCCTACTGCAGTTTGGCTCCGCCTTCGCTGCCAGGATGCGACTGTAAACACTCGAGCAACACTTTTGTTTTAACTGCTTGTCGCAATACTTTTAGTAGTACAATATATAGTACTAATAACTAAGATAATCAAATTTGTATTTTTCTTGTATATAGCAATTTTTATCGTTCGATAAATTTGAAAGCAAATCGCGAAACCCTTAATTCCAACCCACTCCTTAAAATTTTTAGGGGTGGGAGGCCATGAAGAACCATAACTATGCAAATTTTGCTCCAGCAGGCTGACCAGAAACAGGCCGTGGCTCATTCCCGTCAACATTATTGAAGATTGCACTTCGCAGATTGGTTGGTAATCGTAGCCGACACGTTAACCGGGTCGGGTTGAAAACCTCCTGCACCAACGCTGAACAAATCGGGCATGAGCAAATAAAGGCACTTTTATCGAATGAAGTCCAAACGTAGGTCCAAAAGATCATAGCATTTAGCTCGCCAAGATTTCCGTTGGCACCAGACTTGCCGCTTGGCACGTCGAGTTCACCGTTTGGCATCAGGTTTGCCACCTGAGATGTCACGATCACCAATTGGTCATAGGTCCGCTGCCGAACACGTCAAACTTGCCGCTTGGCACGTCAAGGTTATCGTTTTGCATCTGGATTGGCAACAGGTTTGCTGTCTGGCACGCCATGCTCACCTGACTTCGCCTCAGGTTCGCAACCTGGCACTTCAACTTTACTGTTTAAGATCAGGCTCGCAATCAAGCACGTCAAGGTTGCCGCTTGGCTAGACGCTTTCCACCTGGCACGTAAAATTCACCGTTTAGATTTAAATTTGCCGCCTGGCCCGTCAATGTCATTATTTGACACGTCAAACTTGCCGCTTGACATATCTATCATTTAGCTCGTCAAGTTTACCGTTTCAGATCAGGCTCGCAGCTAAGCACGTCAAGTTTGCCGCTTATTATCAGGCTTACTGCCTGGCACGTCAAACTAACCGCTTGGCATTGGGCCTGGCATGTCAACTTCGCCGTTTGGTACGTCAAGTTCACAACTTTGCATCAGATTTGCAGCCGAGCACGTTAATCTTGCCTCTTGGCATCAGGCTTTCCGCCTAGCACGCCGAAATCACCACTTGGTATCAGGCTTTTCGTCTGGCACCAATTGGCGTCAGACACGTTAATTTCATCGTTTGGTATCGAGGTAGCCGCCCAGCACGTCAAACTCGTCGCTTGGCATCAAGCTTGCCATCTGACATGTCAACTTCACCGTTTGCCATCAGACTCGCCGCTTGGTATGTCAAACTTGCCGCTTGGGTCAGGCTTGCCTGGCACGTCAAAATCACCGCTTGGCATCAGGCTCGCTGCCTGGTTTAGCATTAGACTCTTCGTCTGGTACGCCGCCGCCTGGTAGGTCACACTCACCGCTTGGCATCAGGCGGCTCGTTAAACTCGCCGCTTCGCCTGGATTGGCATGAAGTTCGCCGTCTGACACGCAAAGCTCACCGCTTCCTTTCGCCACCGAGCACGTCTAGCCCAACGCTTTGCATTAGGCTCTCCGTCTGGCACGCAAGCTCACCAATTGGCGTCAGACAGGTTAATTTCATCGTTTGGTATCGGGGTAGACGCCTAGCACGTCAAACTCGTCGTTTGGCATCAAGCTTGCCATCTGGCATGTCAACTTCACCGTTTGCCATCAGACTCGCCGCTTGGTATGTCAAACTTGCCGCTTGGGTCAGGCTTGCCTGGCACGTCAAACTGACCGCTTGGCATCAGGCTCGCTGCCTGGCTTAGCATAAGACTCTTCGTCTGGTACGCCAGCTCACAAATTGCCGCGAGGCACGTTAATTTAATCGCTTGGTATCAGGGTCGCCGCCTGGTAGGTCAAACTCACCGCTTGGCATCAGGCGGCTCGTTAAACTCGCCGCTTCGCCTGGATTGGCATAAAGTTCGCCGTCTGACACGTCTAGCCCAACGCTTTGCATTAGGCTCTCCGTCTGCCACGCAAGTTCACCACTTGGCGTCAGCTTTGCCGCCTGGCACGTCAAACTCACCGCTTGGTATCAGGCTCGCCGCCTGGCACGCTTAGCAAGACCCTTTTTTTTTTACTAAATTAGAATAACTAACAACATTCTTTTATAATATTTATTTTGCAAACAGTTGGTGACACAAAAAAACAATAATAAGCATGGTTTATTGTTAGTGTTGTACAATTTTTTCTACGTTTAACCAAACCCCACCCTGTGCAGTTAACACAAAATCTTTAGGATTCAAACGTAAGGGCAGCTCTGTTTTTCTATTCAACGAAAGGCTGTAATTCTTCAACAAAATCGTCAAAGCAACTTTAGTTTGCATGAGGCCAAATCGGAAACCTACAACAAAAACAGTTGATTTCTAGGTGTAAACGATGTATATTATTACACTCACCAATGCACGTACGTGGTCCCTCGCCGAAAGGTAACCAAGTACAAGGAGGGCGTTTAGTTTTACTTTCAGTAGAAAATCTTTCAGGATCAAATCTGTTCGATTCGGGGTAATATTCCGGGTCGTGATGGATCCCCAGTACAGGAATAAACACCATGGTGCCTTTATCCAAAATGACATTCGAATTGGGAAATTTGTATGATTTTGCGCATTCCCTAAATAAAACTGGAACTGGTGGGTACTTCCGAAGGGTTTCTAAAACGAAACGAATAAAATTTAAAAAGCCACACCTAATAAACCTTACCGCTGATACATTTATCCATATACGTCATCTCCATGATTGCATTGTATGTAATTTGGTTATCGTGCTTTTTCAACACCTTATTAATCTCCTTCCTTAACTTGTCTTGTATTTCAAGATTTGATACCAGTTCGTAGAAACAAAAACAGAGAGTCGTTGATGAACTTTCAAACCCGGCTAGAAAGAAAACAAAAGCCTGAGCGGCTACCTCTTCGATTGTTAACGATTTCCCTGCAGGGGATTCCCCTAAGCCACTGCAATCATTTAGTTGGCTCATATCGTCCTCGTCTTTGATTTTCACGTTATTTTTTAACTGAATCAACAAATGCATGAAATCTTTCTTTATAACTTTGTTTTCTTCCCTATACCTTACAGTTTTTTCCACAACATTTACAAAGAATTTTGTTACGTCTGACCGGTTCAGTGGTACGTTGAAAAAATTTAATATTTCAGGAAAACATACTGCTAAGAAACGTTTAAACGATTCTGCTGCTCCCAATTCGAATACTTTTTTCCCGTATGTTCGAAATTCTGAATCTGAATCCTTCAGACTATTACACTTTATACCAAATGCGCATGATCCAATAATGTCGGTCGTGAATCTTCCAACGATTTCTTTTATATCGACAGCTTCCCTTTGTTCCGCCATTTTGTTCATTAACACGATTAATTCGTCGGAACAATCGATCAAAGTTTGGAACATCATTTTCATTTTTCCTGATGTAAACGTCGGGGTTAATTTAACCCTTAATTTTTTCCATTTTGAACCCCCCAAGGCGAACAAGTGTCCGCTTAAGGGGTCGATATTTTCGTTGACGAACATTCCCCGATCGATGAAGTTGGAGAAATCTTTTATCAGTACCGTTTTTATTAATTCAGCGTCAAGGATTACCAGTGTGGGTTTAGTGAAGAAATAGTACCCGCAATATTTCAAACCTTTAGATTTCATCGCCAGGTATACATGCTTTAATTCTTCGCCAAATGTTGTTTTTTGGAGGAATAAGTTTGTTGCGTTTCCAAACGGGAACGTGGTAAGAAACGTTGTAACACCTCTTCGGTTCCAATAACTTGTTACCCATTTAAAATAAGCTATTGTTATTAATAAAACTGAAAGTGCAATTGTAAATGTGTTTAAGCAAAATTCTTTCATTGTTTGTGGATTTTGTACGGTTTTGCGTTACAGCAACAACGATCATTAGTAACAAATACTGAACTTAGACATAGCAGTATACTAATTAAAATAATCAAACGTGTGTCGCGTAGTTTGTAATTTTAGATCTAATTGCAAAGTAATTGTTAAAGAAAGTTGTTACGTTAATTGATAATTTAACCTTCATTGTATGTACTTGTATTGAACATATGGCAAATGGAAAAGTCTCGCAAAAAAATTACTAGTGTTAGTATGAGAAATACGGAAAGGTACATATAAAGTATATATATAAAAAAAAAACAGAAATTACCTTTAATAAAAGTCGCATTGTTTAAAAACATTGCTAGGTGTTTAAATCTCCATTTCTGTAATTTTTGTAATACAAGTTGCATAACCAGCAGGCGTTCTGTAGCTTTCATCAATCTTGGGTTTATTCTGATACCCAAAATGACCTTCGAAATCATTTCCATTAATACGTTATACTGTAAGCAACCTAATCTAAAGGTTAACGAATAGGGAAATGCCCGAAGAAATGAGCGAGCGCTGCTGTTATAAAATATGGGGTATTAATTAATCTTATTCTTTTAATTTTATTGTACGACTGCTATTCTTAGCAGTACTTTCAAGTTATTACCAATTCTACAATTAACTTTCAAGACTTTCCGTCATTCGGTAATGATTTTTTACTTAGTAGCTCTTATTTATTCAAGTCTTCTTCTGATGCATCATCTCTTTACGTTGACATGATTCAACAATCCTATGCCGTCGACCATATTTAACTCACAAATGAAAATTACATTATAAAAAAATTACAGCAATTATGCAGGTCTGTCTGTTACTAATCAACGGCGACTTCTGTTTAATATTTAAAAAAAATTAAAATCTGCAAATGTTTGTTTATTTTGCTACGCGAAAGCGTTTGGAAAGCATACGCGCTGTATTTTGGACGGGAGCGTCAGTTGGTTTTCAGAATTTAACTGACCTTAACATCAAAACTGTGCCAAAGTAACACTGTTAAAAAATTGCTTCCACATCGACCGCAAGCTAGATAAACTAAACAAACAAAATCCTTCAACATCCTTAAAACAAACTACATCCTGCATCCACCACAATGAAACGGAGCCCAGTCACGCCTTGTAATTACCCGTTTTACACAAGAATGTCTTTTTGTGGAAATACCCGTCGCCCATTCCTGTTTTCGGTTTGCCCCAGAGAACTCAACGCCTGAGTCAACCAGTCTCCAACCGAAGAAAAAACATACCGACTGATAACGGTCTTAACTATCTTAGGGGATAACAACCAACCGTGCCCGCCGAGCGTAAACATAAGATACGCATATAGGGACAAAAAAACCAACTCCAGTTTGGGTCTGTAGGACCGAACCAATCAGCAAGTCTTTCTCCGCCAGTTTGGAAATCACTGTCCTTATCGTTTCATCTTGTTTGAGCATAGACGGTGATTTCAGGACTGGTGGAAAAAGACTTACTGATTAGTCCGGCCTAACGAACCATCTTCGAAGATTACAAACAACCGTGCTGGCTGAACGTAGACGTAAGATACGCCTACATGGACGGAAAAATCGCTCCAGTTTGAGTCTGCAAGACCAGACCAATTAGCAAGTCTTTCTTTAACAATCCGAAAATCACCGTCCCTGCACAAACACGATGAAACGATATGGTCGGTGATTGTCAGACTGGTGGAGGAAGACTTGCTAATTGGTCCGGTCTTGCAGACTTACACTAGAGTTGTTTTCTCGTTCCTGTAGGCGTATCTTAGGTCTACGCTTAGCCAGTTCGGTTGTTCGTAATCTCCGAACAGAGTTCGTTAGGCCGGAACAATCACTAAGTCTTTCTCCGCCAGTTTGGAAATCACTGTCCTTATCGTTTCATCTTGTTTGAGCATAGACGGTGATTTCAGGACTGGTGGAAAAAGACTTACTGATTAGTCCGGCCTAACGAACCATCTTCGAAGATTACAAACAACCGTGCTGGCTGAACGTAGACGTAAGATACGCCTACATGGACGGAAAAATCGCTCCAGTTTGAGTCTGCAAGACCAGACCAATTAGCAAGTCTTTCTTTAACAATCCGAAAATCACCGTCCCTGCTCAAACACGATGAAACGATATGGTCGGTGATTGTCAGACTGGTGGAGGAAGACTTGCTAATTGGTCCGGTCTTGCAGACTTACACTAGAGTTGTTTTCTCGTTCCTGTAGGCGTATCTTAGGTCTACGCTTAGCCAGTTCGGTTGTTCGTAATCTCCGAACAGGGTTCGTTAGGCCGGAACAATCACTAAGTCTTTCTCCGCCAGTTTGGAAATCACTGTCCTTATCGTTTCATCTTGTTTGAGCATAGACGGTGATTTCAGGACTGGTGGAAAAAGACTTGCTGATTAGTCCGGCCTAACGAACCATCTTCGAAGATTACAAACAACCGTGCTGGCTGAACGTAGACGTAAGATACGCCTACATGGACGGAAAAATCGCTCCAGTTTGAGTCTGCAAGACCAGACCAATTAGCAAGTCTTTCTTTAACAATCCGAAAATCACCGTCCCTGCTCAAACACGATGAAACGATATGGTCGGTGATTGTCAGACTGGTGGAGGAAGACTTGCTAATTGGTCCGGTCTTGCAGACTTACACTAGAGTTGTTTTCTCGTTCCTGTAGGCGTATCTTAGGTCTACGCTTAGCCAGTTCGGTTGTTCGTAATCTCCGAACAGGGTTCGTTAGGCCGGAACAATCACTAAGTCTTTCTCCGCCAGTTTGGAAATCACTGTCCTTATCGTTTCATCTTGTTTGAGCATAGACGGTGATTTCAGGACTGGTGGAAAAAGACTTACTGATTAGTCCGGCCTAACGAACCATCTTCGAAGATTACAAACAACCGTGCTGGCTGAACGTAGACGTAAGATACGCCTACATGGACGGAAAAATCGCTCCAGTTTGAGTCTGCAAGACCAGACCAATTAGCAAGTCTTTCTTTAACAATCCGAAAATCACCGTCCCTGCTCAAACACGATGAAACGATATGGTCAGTGATTGTCAGACTGGTGGAGGAAGACTTGCTAATTGGTCCGGTCTTGCAGACTTACACTAGAGTTGTTTTCTCGTTCCTGTAGGCGTATCTTAGGTCTACGCTTAGCCAGTTCGGTTGTTCGTAATCTCCGAACAGGGTTCGTTAGGCCGGAACAATCACTAAGTCTTTCTCCGCCAGTTTGGAAATCACTGTCCTTATCGTTTCATCTTGTTTGAGCATAGACGGTGATTTCAGGACTGGTGGAAAAAGACTTACTGATTAGTCCGGCCTAACGAACCATCTTCGAAGATTACAAACAACCGTGCTGGCTGAACGTAGACGTAAGATACGCCTACATGGACGGAAAAATCGCTCCAGTTTGAGTCTGCAAGACCAGACCAATTAGCAAGTCTTTCTTTAACAATCCGAAAATCACCGTCCCTGCTCAAACACGATGAAACGATATGGTCGGTGATTGTCAGACTGGTGGAGGAAGACTTGCTAATTGGTCCGGTCTTGCAGACTTACACTAGAGTTGTTTTCTCGTTCCTGTAGGCGTATCTTAGGTCTACGCTTAGCCAGTTCGGTTGTTCGTAATCTCCGAACAGGGTTCGTTAGGCCGGAACAATCACTAAGTCTTTCTCCGCCAGTTTGGAAATCACTGTCCTTATCGTTTCATCTTGTTTGAGCATAGACGGTGATTTCAGGACTGGTGGAAAAAGACTTACTGATTAGTCCGGCCTAACGAACCATCTTCGAAGATTACAAACAACCGTGCTGGCTGAACGTAGACGTAAGATACGCCTACATGGACGGAAAATCGCTCCAGTTTGAGTCTGCAAGACCAGACCAATTAGCAAGTCTTTCTTTAACAATCCGAAAATCACCGTCCCTGTTCAAACACGATGAAACGATATGGTCGGTGATTGTCAGACTGGTGGAGGAAGACTTGCTAATTGGTCCGGTCTTGCAGACTTACACTAGAGTTGTTTTCTCGTTCCTGTAGGCGTATCTTAGGTCTACGCTTAGTCAGTTCGGTTGTTCGTAATCTCCGAACAGGGTTCGTTAGGCCGGAACAATCACTAAGTGTTTCTCCGCCAGTTTGGAAATCACTGTCCTTATCGTTTCATCTTGTTTGAGCATAGACGGTGATTTCAGGACTGGTGGAAAAAGACTTACTGATTAGTCCGGCCTAACGAACCATCTTCGAAGATTACAAACAACCGTGCTGGCTGAACGTAGACGTAAGATACGCCTACATGGACGGAAAAATCGCTCCAGTTTGAGTCTGCAAGACCAGACCAATTAGCAAGTCTTTCTTTAACAATCCGAAAATCACCGTCCCTGCACAAACACGATGAAACGATATGGTCGGTGATTGTCAGACTGGTGGAGGAAGACTTGCTAATTGGTCCGGTCTTGCAGACTTACACTAGAGTTGTTTTCTCGTTCCTGTAGGCGTATCTTAGGTCTACGCTTAGCCAGTTCGGTTGTTCGTAATCTCCGAACAGGGTTCGTTAGGCCGGAACAATCACTAAGTGTTTCTCCGCCAGTTTGGAAATCACTGTCCTTATCGTTTCATCTTGTTTGAGCATAGACGGTGATTTCAGGACTGGTGGAAAAAGACTTACTGATTAGTCCGGCCTAACGCACCATCTTCGAAGATTACAAACAACCGTGCTGGCTGAACGTAGACGTAAGATACGCCTACATGGACGGAAAAATCGCTCCAGTTTGAGTCTGCAAGACCAGACCAATTAGCAAGTCTTTCTTTAACAATCCGAAAATCACCGTCCCTGCTCAAACACGATGAAACGATATGGTCGGTGATTGTCAGACTGGTGGAGGAACACTTGCTAATTGGTCCGGTCTTGCAGACTTACACTAGAGTTGTTTTTTCGTTCCTGTAGGCGTATATTAGGTCTACGCTCAGCCAGTTCGGTTGTTTGTAATCCCCGAACAGGATTCGTTAGGCCGGAACAATCACTAAGTCTTTCTCCGCCAGTTTGGAAATCACCGATTTTGCGCAAACACAATGAAATGATAGAAACCGTGATTTTCGGACTGGTATGTGAAGAGAAACTTGCTGATTGATGCGGTCTTACAGGCCCAAACTGGAGCCGTTGTTTCATTCCTGTAGGCATATCTTACATCTACGCGTAGCCAGCATCGTTGTTTGTTATCCCCAAAGATGGTTCGGAACCTTGGGGTGCCTCCTTCTTCGGTGGGGGCGGCAAGTTCCCCGGGGTAAACTGAAAACAGGTAGGAGTGGAAAGTGTTTCCACAAAAGGACTTTTACTATATTGTTTTATCGTGTTTGTGCAGGGGCGGTGATTACGGACTGGTAGAGGAATAATTATTGATTGGTCAGGCTTAAAGAACCATTTTTGGGCATTACAAACCACCGTGCCCGTTGAGCGTAGACATAAGATGCGCCTACAGGAACGAAGAACCGACTCCAGTTTGGGTCTGCGAAATTCGATGAATCAGCAAGTCTTCCTCCGCCAGTCCGAAAATCACCGTTTCTATTGTGTTATCGTGTTTGTGCAAAGACGATGATTTCCGGACTGGTGGAGAGATTTACTAATTGGTCCGTCGTAATGAACCATCTTCTGAAATTATAAACAATCATGCCCGTTTAACGTAGACGTAATCAGGCCAATCCGTAAGGCTTCCTCCATCAGTCCAGAAATCACTGTCCAACACCCAGGTTGGATTACCCCGCACCTCAACAATCGCACGATCTCAGAAGAAGCCATTGTCTGTGTCTGTTTTTTATTTCCGTTTTTCATCTAATGTGTCTATGTAACCCTTGCAGTTCGTATTGATTAATTAATTGTTTGTTTGTTATTTTACTGTGAAATAAAAATACATTCATATCCTGAAAGGTGTCAACTTTCACTGGGGTCTTCCTCCTATTTCTATTCTCGAGTTTGCTTGTCTTGTACTCAGTTTGTTACGTGGCCCGCTTACCTTATTTTTCCCGCCTTTAAAATTGCTGTAATGTTTTCGATCCCGAGAGAATGTCCGTAACTTTGCTGTTCGTTCTTATTTCTAAGTTTTCTGATTCCTCGACCACACCCATTGTTCTAAGAAAGTCTTCTTAGTCGTGGAGCTTACAGCAGAAGGAGCTATTTTAGAACATCCACTTCTTCGTATTTTGCTTGATGTGAAAGTTGCGTACGGGACCAACCAAAAAGAGAGCTGTATAAGGCCACAGTACAGTTGGGGATCGTGCCAGAATTTAGTAGCAAGGAAGGCAATGGGGTAGATATTTACAAAACCTATTTCCCGTGTTTTGGAACTTGTTGGTCCTTGCAGAAGATTTTTCCAGTTACTTTGGTCCATCCAATCCCCATGTCGTATATTAATTTTTTCCATTGCCTTTTGTATCTCCTCATAGTAGTTTCTTGCGGTCTACCACTTTTCCTTTATTGAGGTGGAATCCAGTCCGTAACTTGTAGTCAGTACTTATCCAAAGATGAAGAAAACCGTCTGCGTAACGTTCTCGATAATGAAGTAGATTCAAGAACCCATCAGGAGCACTTTAAAATGAGTATTGGAACGTTGTCTAGCCTGTACCTAAACTCGTTTCTTGCAACTGAGCCAAACTGCTATAGGTTTCCGATTTGAAATTGATCCTAGTTGGTGTTATTAAGTCAGTTCCAGTTCAACTACGAGGTAGTTAATTGACAGGTGGGCTGCTGGCATGACCATTGTCAGTGGACAAGGTTCTATAATAAGCAATGCGTTAGGAAAAGCTTTTCATTAGAGAACCTTCTTCCAAGCGCTTTGGCAAAACATTAAGAAAAATATTGAGTTGCGATGGGTCTAATGGGTTCCAATTGGCTACGTCAAAAGCATCAGCACGCTATTCGGGTAATAACAAATTGCGTTTGCAAAAGATGCTGTGAAGAGGAGGAAACATCTACGGATTGTGTCAGTGTGTCTGACTCACTGAGATATTAAGCACAAAATTGCAGTGACTCATTTTGAATCTAAAGGGTTCGAAAACAATCATCCGGTTTATGTCAGAAGACCTTTATCATCACCTACTTTAGTGCTGATTTAGAAAAGGCTGTTTTGTTGAAAACTTTCCGTTTCCAGGTTTGTTTTCATGTAAAGAAATTGCTTTGTTCCAAGTGATGTTAACATTGGTCAAGTAGTTCTATCACTTGTTTCCATTATGTCTAAATCGTGTGTTTCCTTTAACATTTCATAACAAGGCTTTTTCACGATTAGATTACAATACCATACATAAAATAATATGTTAAAAAGCTTTTGCACATTTTTTGGCTTTTAACCTTTCTCTGTATCTTCATCTATTAATACATGTTAAACATCATTAATAAAAATTTTATTTGCATTAACTTTTTATCAATTTTTTATCGCGATTTTAAGTACAAAAACATACACATCTATAAAAATAACTGGAACTAATTATAATTATCTGTATTTCTATTAAATAAATGGCACAAACACCGTATAACAAAAAATAACATATCGCTTGGCCCTGACCTTAAAATTCATCAATTAAATTCGTAGTGCCATATCTAATCCTTTTTCTTTTTGGCAAAACGTGGTAACGGTTATTTATAGGTGTTGTGTAAAATTAACCTTCCGAAATAAATAATTCGTTAATCTCCTAAATATCAACTCATGAATGAAGAGTAATTTTAAAACTGCATTTTGCAAGCTTTTGCATATAAACAATATACGATACATGGTTATCTAAAAGTCTTGATCTAAAACATCATTTTCGTTTTATATAAACACAAAAGTTTTCTATCTTTGTGCCGTATGTTGACATGGTACGGTGGTACGGAGAAAACGCATGCCCTACAACTCCTATCGGTGTGTCCACCCTTTCATATTCCCATATGTTGCTTTGAGACGTAAAAACTATTAAACGAATTTGATCTGGATTACCTAGGTAATCTACAAAGGTTTCAACGGGCAGGGCATGTAGTAAAATCAGTAGATCAAAAGATAACTCAACAAATCTAATAGTAGAAGGTATCAGATCAAAGCGAAGGTCGCGGAAAAAACAGGTTGATAATAACGAGTAACAAGGAAGAATTCCAAAAACTCTTAAAAATCAGAAACTGCGAAGAAGAACACGAAAGCAAAACCCTATGGAAGCAGAGGATACAGGAGGACAAGAGTCAACTACAACCCTAGTGCCAGAAAAGAAGAAGAAGGGCATGTAGTTCAGGTTTGACTCAGTACTGCACTCTATAACCAGTTTTAAAATGGTTCTAGTAACACCCAATACGAAGCCGAAGCGTAGGTATCTATGTTGAGTGGTGTACCCTCCAGCATAGTCCGAGAGAGTGTTTTACTTTTGGCTTGACGCCGCCAATACCAATTCTAATGCTGCCTTCGATGAACTACAGTAGATGGTATAAGAGGCTGGTTTTGGTTACAGTTATCCTTGTTTAGAAAAGCCATTTTGTACGCCCTCTGAAACGAGAAAACGGCCACCAAGCCATTACTTTCCGCTCCGAAGAGACGTAGGTTTTCGGTAGGGTCGCAGTATGATTCGCCAGCTCTAGTTTGGCAATCATCATCCATAGTATGGGACGCTGGATTAAGTTTCACTCATCCTCATTTTGTGTTACTATTTCGTAAACCATTTTGGAACAAGAAAACTGACAGTAGCCAATCACCTGCCACTTCAAAGTCACCCAGGCCCTTGGTCATGCGACTTCGGATTGCATAACAACCCACTAACTCTCCTTTAGCAACCAACTGATGATACTAGATGCTGGTTTAGTTCCAGTCATCTTTGTTTAAAATTACCATTTTGTAAGCCTCTTGCAACGGAAAAACGGTTACCATCACTTCTTGCTTGGTATTTTATAATCAAGCCTAGTAGGATCAAAATATGACTCACTAATTCTCCTTTGACAACTATTTGATGGTATAGGACGACGATTTTTGTTTTTTGTTTTTTGTTTTTTGTTTGGGACCATCTGATGGTGCAAAGGGCTTGTTTTATCTTTAGTTCTCTCTTTAAAATGACCATTTTGTAAGCTTTTTGAAGCAAAGAAACCACCACCATGCAATCAGTTTTTGGTCTGAGAAGCTTCTGGCTTTTGATAATGCGGAGTACCATCAAAATATGGCCCAATAGCTATCCTTTGACAACTATTTGAAGGTATAGAACGCTGTTGGTTTTAGTTCTATTCATTTTTATTTTCGCTCACCATGCTTTCCGCTCTGAAGAGATTCAAGCTCGCAGTCAAGCGGAGTAGGATCTCAGTGTGATCTAGCAACTCTCTTTTGGTAACCATCTGATGGTATGGACCGTGGATTTTGGTTCCGATCAGCCTTGTTTAAAATGACGATTTTGTAAGCCTTTGTAACGAGAAAAAGGCCGCCGTGCCATCTATGTTGGTTCCAAGGAGATCCTTGGTTTTGATACAACGGGGTAGGATCGCAACATAACGCACCAATCTCTTCTGACAAATATTTGATGGTACAGGACGCTGTTATTGGTTCAACTCATTCTTATTTAAAATAGCCATTTTGTAAGCTTCTCGGAAGGAGAAAACAACCAACAGAAAATCACTGTTGGCTCTAAAGAGATTCCGGCTTGACCAAGCGTGGTGAGATCGCAATATAACCCACAAACTCTCTTTTGGCAATTATTTGATGATATACGACGCTTAGATGTTTACAAATTTCTGTTAATACGTTCCATCCAGGTTAGTCTTTCACCCAAGGCGACTGTACGAAAGGTTTCCCCCATCTTTCTCTTTCTGGCAAATAAGACGTGCTCGGTTTTGATAAAATTGACCCTAAACCCTTGTCTCATACCATCGTCCGTCTTATTTACATGAACTCACACCGTGCAAGTAACTTTGGACAATCATATTAGTCACTCTACTGTAGTAAGAACTTTGAAGGAAAAAAAATATTTCAAGCCGGAGAGAAAACATCAAGTGGCCAGCTAGGTCGCCTGGCCTAACACGTTTCAAGTTTTAACTCGGGGGTTATTTGAAAAACCATTTATTTATAAAATAAGCAATGTTGAATAGTTTCGATAACTTTAAAGTTGATATTAAGTATGAGATACACTTTTTTTAAACATCCTATACATATATTGAAAGATACACTATGCTGTTTGCGTTCCATTAACAAACATGCGTGTTGTTTATTAAATCATAAAAATACAATACTTATTTATTTTCACCGCTGTTAATGATTATTATTTCTTTGTAACAAACTCGAAAAAAGTAAAAAAATGTTGAATTCATCATCAAGAAGTAGATAACAATTCGGGTCAACTTTGCAAGCGATAATCTGACCAAAATATTGCATGGACTTTGAGGTCAGGGGGTACCGATATAAAAGTGGTTAAAAAATTAATTTTCGGTTAGTCGTCAAGTGCATCATGGCACGACTAAGAAGACTAGATGGGGCCGTGGCCCTTTTGGTTTTAGTGTTAATTTCACCCAATTTAGCTTCAAAAGAAGGTAATTTGCTTTTTTTCTTAATTTTTATAAGCCAAAATTTAATTTATTATTAAATTGTTATACAAAGTGTTGCATACTTTCCTGTAAAAACGTAAGGAGCACATAAACATAAATTTGGAAACGCTTTGTTACGGAGTTACAACGTTCCGAAAATGGAATAGTCTAATCGTGCTTCAATTAATATCTCCGCCATAAATTAAAATTTTAAATTCAAATTTTGTATGTATATTGTACTATTGATGACTGACGTTTTTGTTTGTTTTTGTTTTAATTCATCAACCAGGAGCGTATATGTGGGGCAAGTACGCAACGTATCTCTTAATGTTTTTCGATCACCCCCTAAATCTACGCCCCTGGTAGAATGATCTTAACAAAAATAATTTAATATATAAATCATCAATAGCGCTACCTTTGTACCTAATTTAAATGAAATATCTCAAATTATGGAAGAGATATTAAATAAAACGTGATTAGACAGTTCCATCTTCGGCAGGCTGTAACTCCCTAAGGAAGCGCTGCAGGACCCATCCTTATTTGACTGAAAATTCCCTCAGAAATGTGTTGTACAGAAAGTCATGAAACAACACATCAATTGGTTCTGTAATATTTTACAACATTAACCTACTTTTTTTTAATTTCTGGTAACATTTTTGTTATCTGCGCTGATAAAAACCTTATTTTTTGCGTTATGTTGTAAGAGGTTTCCTTAAATGTGTTTTTTTTGTAAGAAAACATAACTATCCCTAATTTAATAGTAGCAATAGCGTGTGTTAAGAAAAAAAAAACTACCTCTAGTAGGTCTTGGATGCCGCATTTATACCGATTCCACCCAATATGGCATAACACATAACATTTTTTAACGCTTTTTCCAACCAAATAAATTAAGTTGCTATTTTTCATGACTATAAGTATTAAAATTGTTTGTTAAAAAAAATTATCAATTATTAAATAATTATCGTTGTGTAAAAACATTCTTTAATTAAGAAGCGGTGATAATTTTTAAACCAAACTTGATAATTACAATCAAGTGAACGTTGTACTTATAAACATTAAAAAAAACGCTTACATAATTTTAACTAAAATATTTAAATGCAACCCATCAAAATTGCTACAGCATGTGCCACCTAACCTTGCAAATTTTAGTGGGCTTTGATTCGGCTACTTACGCTTTGTTTCGTCGGTAGTCGTAACTTAAACTAGCTCTAATTGGCTGTTGGACAGTGTGGTACACTCTACTAAAAAGTGAAAGTCAATTTATTTATGGTTTATGAAAAATTGTGGATTTTTTGACAAATTAAAAGGCCGTGCGCCATAAGGTTAGAAACAGTTTGCTTTGAGAAAGGATTAACATAATAATGACATAAATAATTAACAGCAACTAGATATTATACTAGCTTTCAAACTACGGGATTGCTTTTGCTTGAGAGTGTAACGGCTTCTCGCCTTTTAAACTTATCGTCATTTTTTTGCAAGGTTAAATGGCACTTGCTGTACAATTTATTATTTTTACATTGCACGTAATCGCACATGACCCAAAAATATCTTTATCAAGGTGGCCTTGATCATACAAATGCGTTTTGCAGTTGTTTTAATTGCTGTTTTTTTTTCTTTTCGGTTAATTTCAAATATTCGCCTAAAAAAATTGCTGTTGTTTTACAACTTTCATTTGTTTCATGTTATCACACCTTTTGGATAGGTTTTAATTATTTAAATGTTGCGATAATTATTTGCTTGATAATTTTATAATTCTGATCCGAAGCGAAATTGTTAATTCATTTTCATAACCAATTTTTAATTTAAATTGCCCCCTAAAATTCAAATATTTGAGTTTGATAGTGGCTCTTGTATCGGCACCGGCATCGCTGTGGCTAATGTGACGTCAACGTAATTTTTATTCCGTATTGAAATAATTTATTTTTTTTAATTATGTGCAATATTAAATGTAGAACGTTTAATTAATGTTCAACTTCATTTTACATTAAAATTATCAACGTAGTCACCTATGACACCACAACGCTGTTGTCCTGTTGACCTTGGCTCCTAGTAATGCTTGATTAAATATTATATTTTTTCAAATTTATAACCTAGATTTTAATTGTTTTTAAGAACGTCAACGACTATTTTTTTTGCTTGCTTGTTTATTAATATCCGCTTTTGTTTATTTGTTACAAAAATACTTGAAGTTGCCACCTAAGTTTTTACAAATTGTTTTTTATAAATTTGCACGTTTGCAAGATTTTTTAAATTGTTTTTGTAGTTCCCTTGTTTATGAAATAATTACATCAGTATGGAAAATTTCTAATTTATTTTTTTGCAAAACCATGAAGTTACCGTAATCTATCTGTAAATTAGGATAAGCCAAAATTCGTTGCGTAAGTGTACGTTTTTGTTAATCAGAGCCCTAATCAGTTCGATAACTATTAGCAAAGTTATTAACTATTTATTATTAAATATTATTAAAAATCAAGTAGAAAACATGTTTGTGAAGTTTTAATCAAATTATATAACTAATATAGTTGACATTGTTGTTATCAATTAATTAGACGAATAAATCTATAAAACAAAAAAACACATTTATTACATTTAATTGACAGTTTTATAATTTTTAAATTTTATCTTATAATAATCAACATAAAAATAATCGTAGCTATAATAATATTATTGGAGAGGTCAAACTTCAATATTTCTGCAAGTTTTTCAAACAAAATAACTGTTTTAATTAGTAAGGCTGTTTAGTAGGTGAGAATCGAAGCGCAAATTCTTTTGTGACGACGTTGTTCGATTCCTAAACTCATAGGTGTCGTACAGCGTACACGTTAAACTTTTACAACTCAACATCACACTAAACCACTATTATAATCGGTGGGAAACGATTAGAGTTGCGTTGTTTGCAACTTGCAGTGGTTGCCAACGTGATGTTTTTAAAAATAATTGGCGAGAAGAGTTGTTGACGTTAGAATCTTTTATGTTGGAAATAAAAACTTCGTCATTGGGGGTAAAAATGTGTGCGGTTTGGTTGCTGTCGCCCGCTAGCGCGGTGCGGCGTGCACCTTCAACGTTGACCCTTAATTGTCAGAAAAGAACTAAGCGCTTTGTGCAGAAAAATTTGGATAAAACTAGGATAGATAAAAACTATTTGAGCCGGGGTGGCCTCGAATGTATCAACCATCTCCAATAGCTAAAGGCATATATTTTTTGCCTGGAACGTAGCAGAATCTTAATAAGGAAGAAAACCACATTAGAAAAACTCACATTAGAACCTTTCTTATACCAGATGGGGAAGATATTTTTTTAACTAATGGGAACTTAAGAAGTGGTAGTTTAACCAATGGGATTTAGCGCGAAATTTGAAATTGTAATTATTGTAATATTTGTAATTTCGTTTTTCAGATGCCTGTAGTGCCTCTTGCCGTGGAGGTGGATGTAAGTATTATCCTTACTACTTTTTGCCAAAACTTTGTGTTTAACTAAAACCCAACATAAACATTTTTTACATTGCAGATTCACGATCGGGCGATTTTAGATACCAAGAAGGTACAACTTACAAATACAACTTCCAAAGCGCCATACAAATATCCCTGTCAGACACTAACAGAGGACAACAAAGCACCACCGGAGTCAAAGGAACTGCCCTATTGAGTCCCATCTCTCCTTGCAGCCACTCTTTGAGACTTGAAAATGTCGAAGTGGTCAGTTCTAACTCACAGGTACGTAAAAGTTTACGCTAAAAATAAACTGGAATAACCGTAATTGTTTTTTTTGCAGAGGTTCAGCCATATTGATGGCATTACCATGCCCATTCAGTTCCATTTCCATGATGGCGTCCTTGGAGACCACATTTGTGCCGATACTAATGATAAACACAATTCGCTTAACATTAAAAGAGCCATTGCTTCATTGTTCCAGGTATGATTTTTTTAAAAATGACCATTGTTTGGCTAAAAGCCCTTTTTGTGTATAGGTTGATACCGAACACGCTCACGAAACCGACGTATTTGGTGTATGTCCCACATCGGGCGTTGTGACTACAGAAGGTGGAGATATTCTTGTAACGAAAGTTCGTGATTTGGACGAATGTTCCTTCAGGGAAACCATTAAAGAGGTATAAACAATAAAACGGTTTCAATTTAACATTTAAAACAATCTTAACCTCACATTTGTGTTATAGGACTTCATGGTCTCCTCGTTCGATACAGAAAGTGACTTTAAAACATCACCAATATTGAGTGGCGAATACCAATCCCAACAAAGAATCAAAAATGGAATTTTGGATAAAGCCTACGTTTTTGAAAATTACACCTATCTAGCTTTCACTGATGATGAGGACAAAGACGAGCTGGGAGCCCACGCTAAGGTGGTAACTAAGCTCGAGTTCGCTGGAACCGTCAGAGAGTACGCCCAGAACACCCGAGGTGGTGAAGCAAAATCCATCATCTTCGATCACCCGCATCCTGTCACCGCCGAACGTATTAACATGGACTCTATCATAAACGCCATTAAAAAACTGAAAGGAGAGAACGACTTGGTCGTTGGGGAACATGCAGCTCGTGATTTCCTTGATTTGGTGAAAATCCTTCGTGCTTCCAATAAAGACGACATGTTAATCGCTTTCAGGCAGGTTAAAGCCGGTGCCGGTTTTAGGGACAGAGCAGGGGCCAGACAAATCTTCTTAGACGCTTTGTTCAGATGCGGTACAGGAAATGCTATTGTAGTTGGCGTTGAGCTGTTGAAGAGTAAGGAACTAGCGCCGGAGGAAGAGAAACTGGTTTATTTAAGTTTCGCGTTTGTTAAACATGCCACCCTTTCTGCGCTCGAAGCCGCTTCTGTAAGTGAAACTATTTGATATTACTTGCTTACCGTAAAAACTGATTTTGTTTAATACTTTTTAGTCTCTTTTGGACTCACAACACGTTCCGCGCGAGGCTTACTTAGGCATTGGAAACCTCGCTGGTCGCTACTGTCGCGAACATGAATGCAACGTCGACGCAGTCAACAGGCTCACTCAAAGATTGGCTTTGAGACTTCGTTACGGAAAAGCTTACACCAGAGATGAAGAAAATGAAATCATCTTCGCTCTAAAAGCTTTAGCCAACATACAGCACTTAGACGAAAATGTCTTGGCAAAGGTCACCGGTATTGCCCAAGATAAAGGTTCCCCCACCCGTCTACGTGTAGCCGCTCTTGAGACCTACATATCGGACGCCTGCCACGAAAGTGTTAGAAGCGGTGCACTCCATGTCCTCAAGGACATCCAAGAAGACTCCGAATTGAGAATTAAGGCTTATTTGGTTCTCGCTAAGTGCCCTAATTCCCACGTTGCCAGCTCTCTTAAGAGCTTATTGGAAACCGAACCAAGCCAGCAAGTCGGAGGCTTCATCGTTTCCCATTTGCGCAACCTTAAGGCATCTGCGAACCCCGACAGGCAAATTGCTCAACGTGTCTTGGGCGGAATCAGCACCAACCGAAATTTCCCAATCGATCCACGTAAATACTCATTTAATGGTGAATTTTCCTACGACTTAAGCGAACTGGGAGTATCTAGTTCCGTAGAAGCCAACGTGATTTACTCCCAAAACTCTTTCTTGCCGCGTTCAACTAATTTGAATTTGACTGCGGAGTTATTCGGACACACCGTCAATTTCTTGGAGATTGGAACGAGGCAACAGAATTTGGATAGGCTTCTAGAACACTACTTCGGCCCTATGGGTGTGTTTAACCAGGTAACTAAAGAAGATATTGAGTTAGCTGGCTTGTTCTCTTATATGAGCATTATTGAACATTTTAACGAGCGTTTTGACAGATTAAGGGGCAGAGGTAAGTTTAGATTTTGTTAAAGTAATAGTATGAAACTAATCGATACAAAAATTAAACAGGTAAACGTGACGTTTCTAAATCGGAAATCGACAATTTCGGCCGTCAAGTGCAAATCAGAACCAACGAATTAAACAACGAACTCGACCTCGATCTCAGCATTAAGCTTTTCGGTTCCGAACTTTTCTTCCTAAGTGTCAGCGATGATACCCAAAATCTTTCTCCTGACGACATCATCGACAGATTTTTCGATAATTACGAACGAGAGCTGACGCGAAGTCAAGTTTTCGATCGAACCTACCAAACAAATACACTCTTCTTGGATTCAGAATTTAGTTATCCAACTTCTATGGGATTCCCCCTGCGCTTAGGAATTGAAGGTACTTCTTCGGTTCAAGTCAAAGCCAAAGGTGATATAGATCTCGGTGCAATAATGGACGATACTCCTAATGCCGGCCTCTTCAAGTTATCTCTTATTCCTAGCGCTAGTGTTGAGGTCGCTGCTAGTATAACGTTGGACGCTCAAGTCTTCGAAAGTGGTCTTAAGGTTGTGTCTAATCTGTACACGGCTACTGGGGGCGATTTGGAACTCAATCTGCAGGATCGTGAGAGAGGTAAGGTATTGTGCCAAACTTGAAATTCAACAATTAAGTCATAATCATTGTAGGTGTCGAAGCCAAATTTTCTTTGCCACTCCAAAAACAAAAAATTATCTCTGCAACTCATGAGGTCGTGCTTAACACCCGTGAGATCGGAAAGCCCGAAATACTCACGCCGATTAAGTTTGCTCAAAACAAAGATTTCAACGTGTGCATCAATGATTTATCGCCGTTTTTCGGCCTTAATTTGTGCGTGGATCTTAACAGTCCGCCAACAGAGAGCGAAGACGGTCCACTTCTCGCCGGTAACTACAAATTTTCGCTCGCAATCGAAAACGAAGACTTCCAACACTTCCACTACAAAGAACAGTATCATGATGGTAAGCAAACATTAACTTGTAACATGTACTTTTACTATAGCACACGATGTTTTTAGATCCTTACAGAAAAGTTGGAGGAGAAGCGGCTGCCGAAATAATCGGAAAGAGACAAAACGAAAAGTTGGCACTTAAAGTCGAGGCTTTTTCCGTGCCAGAAACTTATGTTAAAGCTACCTTTGTATCGCCCATTAAATCGGGATCAGTCGAAGCTAGACTAACTAACACCCAAAACGAGTTCTCTGTTTCGTATAGCATGCAGGAAGATAATGAAAGGTATTCTGCAAAAGCTGGTTTTGGTATTTCCCCGGTACCTGGTGGAAGTAGATTTACACCAATTCTGGAATATCGCCTGCCAGGAGCATATGGTCAGCAAAAATTGCCTGTTAATATACAAGGCTCGTTTGTCGTCGAATCAAGACAAGCGCACCACCTGAAACTCATTTTTGAAGACTTAAAACTTCACATCGATGATATGGGATTAAACAATAGGGCTAGTCGGGGAACCACGTACAGTCTTAACGGTAATATAGGACAAGCTGGACACGATTATTTCTCCGATCTCACCCTATCAGAAGGTTATGCAAATGTGCAGCTTATTGGTGAGTAACTTGGTTGCCTAACTGCACTTGAATTCTTATCAACTATTTTTCCTTGTTCTAGGAAAGCTTCATTTGCAAAGAAACCTAATGAAGTTGGACGGACAAGCCAGAGACAGCCGCAATCCACAATCAAACGTGCACGTCATCTACGAATTCAAACGGCATCCCACGGAAATCGACAGCAGCTTGCAGATCATTCATGGACCTGATCCAAATTCTCAGCACAACAAGCTAACAATTAGCGACAGCATCATCTACAAACGTTTAAATGATTACGACTATGAAGTGGCTATCAAGAACAAGGTGTCGTACCCTCTAATAAACCTCGACGCCCAATTTGACTACACGGAAACGCCAAAGTCACTTTTCTACGATATGGAAATCAAATACGAACGCTTCATACTTGGATCCGAGTTGGATTTGAAATATTCGCAAAAGACCGAGGGAGGTTACGATCTCGATTTCCAGATTTACGATGCCGATGATGAGGTGGAATTTAAATCCAAGGTTGATGTACAAGGTAGAGATTTATACAGAACTGATAATACGTTGGTGGTTAACGGTGCAAAGTATGAACTGAGTGGAACAGTAACTTATAATCGCTTAAATCCAAATGAGTTGGATTCTAATGCCGACTTGCTTCTTAGAATTCCCCAATCAAGAGAACCCTTACAGTAAGTAAATTTTTTATAACTTTAAGAAATTTTTAGAACATTGATACCTTTCAGGATTCACGAAGAGTGGAAAATAACTTCAAACCAAGCTCATTGCGCACTTAAAATTAACGACCATTATCACCAATACGTTGATTTGACTCTGACAGATTCTAACGAAAATGCTAACGGAAATCTTAAGGTAACAATTTTGTTTTTTATTTGAAAGCAAAAGAAGCATTAACGTTCAATTGGTTGCAGGTTAACATACCACGTCAAATTGCGCTTAGCGCGCATGGTAGGGAAACTCGTGGTACTGGTAATGGTGAATTCACCCTCGAGTACATACCTTCCGGCATATCCATGAAAGCCGACACCTCCTTTACAATTGCTGATCCTACCTACAATTTCCGTTTAACGGTATATCCCGAATTTAATAGAAATAGGGGACAGTACCTCAGCATTACGTCAAACAATCAAGTCCGTGAAGAAAATATAGTGTCTAAGTAAGTTTAGTTTCTTTTTATTTGTAAAAGGCAACCTTGCCCTACCACACAAAAACTAGCCCAATCTCACGCTAATATTGTTTGCACTTCTTCTTCTCTTTACCACTAAACTATTTTCCTTGCTTGTTGTTGTATTTTCTTTAGTCCTGTTTCGTCTTTTCCTTTTCCTATATATAAATTCCTGTTGGTAACCTTGATTCGCGCTTAGACATCTCACACAACCTTCTCTGGGTTCTCCCTTGCAATGCTTCGTTACATCAAAGCCGCTAGTTTTCATCCCAGCTGCTTAGTTAAATAAATTCCAAATAATCCAGGATTTCGCTTAAGCACCAATCAAAAGGCGCGCTTTATACCGTTTCCGCGTGAAAAATATGACGTAATTTTGATTTTAACTTTCAAGGAATACATTCGACGTTAGCGGAAGTAAAACGCAAGTCAATTATGCCTACTCCGAAGAAGACCAAGACACCAGCGGCAAATTGGCCGGAGAAGTTGACGTCACCATGCCGGATGGAGATTTCGGTGCAATCAAATACAACTACGGATATAACACCCATAACGATAAATTAAATAGCGAGCAATCTCTTCTTATCGAAGCACGTGGCTTATATGACTGGCGTAACGCCAAAATTAGTGCTAAAGAAATCCTGAAGGATGTGGATGTGGATAAAGAAACGTACGATTACGCATATACATTCCACAGCGATGATGGAGAAGGGCGAGTAGGCAATATTGAACTCAGCAACAAACGCGCACTGCAAGGCGATGAGAAGGTTGCAGAAGAGGCTAAGGTAGGTTTTAATTCATACCATCCGCAACATCTAGAAAACTATTGGTTTTTGTAGATTAAGGTCTATGGCAATCGAGAAAGCGATGGGTTAGAAGCCAAGGTCGCCCTTGTAACTGACGATTTTTCGGGAACTTACGATGTATTTATGACATACGCTGGTGGCTACTATCTGGTCGATGTAGACGGTAATAAAATAAATCGGTAAAATGAAACGAAGGTAATTAAACCGGAATATTTCAGGAAAGTACGATGTGAGTGGTATATTTGAAGACCAATATGAACCAATAACAGAAGAAATCACAATCGAAGTGAAAACACCAAATCCTGAATTACAACACATGAAAATAAATGCGGCAGTATCTGTTGGTGAAGCAGATTTTCCTCAAGGTTACCTTGAAATTAAAGGATCAGGGGGAGTTTCCCTTAACGAAAATCAACGGGTAAGTTACAGTCATAATTAATACGCAGTCAGGAATAACTAATTGATTTTCATAGTCGCGTTATGGCAACTCGGTGAACTACAGAGGTGAGGGTGATCTCAAGATTGGAGTTAATGACGGGTTGATAAAGGTAATTCTCTTGTTCGATGATGCTTTCGCAGTGAGACAATTTAATATTTTTACTTAAAGCTTACGGGAACCAGCAACAATGCAGATCCAGTCACGATTAATGCAGTCTATGAATACGACGAAACAGAAACAGGCCTTAAATTCAAAAGTAACGCTGGTGTTCAATACGAAAGGTATAATAATCTTAAGACCGATTTAACAATTGACCTTCCAAATGAACATGAAATCAAAATTGATTTTGGTGTGGAATCGCCGGAGTATGGCCCAATTAGAGTACAAGGCACCGGTAAAGAGTCAGAAAATGGAGATTTGTATAAAGGTGAAGCCGTTATAACTATCAAAAACGGCAGATTTGTACTGGTAGAGGAGATCGATCTCAGAGATACATCACCCGGTTTTAACGTACAGCTCACGTACCCCAACGGGCAAGTCGACCAAGTTCTTGCTCGTCTTAAATTTGGTAAAACCATTGAAGGTGAAGCTAAGGTATAATAAATTTCTCTATTACATCTCAAAATTTGAAATAACATAATTTTTTATCTTAGGTTCATTTCCACGAACATAATGTTGTTTTGGACAGTCGTTTAGATGCTAGGGTTGACAGTGAAGAGGACTTTTCTGTTAAGTTCACTGCTAACTGCCCCAGTTTGGAAATATACAATCTCATTGTTGATATTCAGAACAGAGGTTTGAATTCCGCACCTCAGAATCTAGAATCTAGATTTGGAAATAGTGATTCAAGCTATGATTCCCGATACAATTACCAAGATCCCAGATACACAACCGAGGATCCCAGATACACAACGGAAGATCCAAGGTACACAACCGAGGATCCAAGGTACACCACCCAAGACCCAAGGTATTACCAAGACCCATACAGAAACCAAGACTCAAGATATAACCAAGACTCAAGATATAACCAAGACCCAAGATATAACCAAGACCCAAGATATAACCAAGATCCAAGATATAACCAAGATCCGCACAGAGACCAAGACCCAAGATATAACCAAGATCCACACAGAGACCAAGACTCAAGATATAACCAAGACCGAAACGAAAACCAAGATCCAAGATATCACCAAGACCCATACAGAAACCAAGATCCTCCAAGGTATGACCAAGATCCACACAGATACGAAGATCCATATAGAAACCGAGATCAGCAACATACAAACCAAGACACAAGGTACGACAACCGTGATACAAGATATGATAACCAGGATTCAAGATATGACAATCAAGATTCGCGGTACGGAAACCACGATTCAAGATACAACGCCCACAGCTCAGGGCAACAGACCTACGATAATAGATACCAAGATCAAAGCTACAGATACAAACGAAGTGTAGATCAAAGGTACGGAGATCAAACCTATGGACACGGGGGATATGGTGACTCACGGAGAAGATATGAAACTCAAGATTACACAACACAAAGCCAAGGAGAACGCCTTCAGGTTTCGGTTCAACATGCTGGAAGGAACTTGCTGTCTGGCAGGTAAGTTAACAATATGTTTTTCAATTGTAGGTTATACTAATCAATTTATTTTTTTAAATAGTGCAAGTTACCAAATTCGCCAACAAGGCGAATCACTAACCATAGAAGGCGGGGGTAGTTTGAGAATTTTAGACAGACAGCCCACACAACACACCTACAAAATTAATAGTCAAAAGGTCTATTCTAGCAGGGAAAGCGGCGAAGGAGTAGAAGTATGTTGGTAATATTATCATTTCTTTGTTTACTTGACTTAAAATGTTTTAGTTTACCTGGAACTTTAATGCCAACTCAGATGTTCTTGAAGGTAAACTGAAAATTACCGACAGAGAATATAGTTTATTGACTACTTTCTGCGAAAAAAGATCACAATGTCTTCGTGTGCAAGCTAATTCAAGGATATTTATTTACGGTACTTCCTACAAACTTTGAAATTTATATATCTATTTGTAATAATTTTTTATTGCTAGGAAGTGACAATTTCGAAATTGATCAAACAGTAGAGCTTGATCTTCGTAGCATTGGATGGCACGAGGTGGGAATAAGCGAATCTGTTAAATATCGAGGAAATGTATTCGATGCTACCGGTTATCTATATTTCGACAAAAGGAACAGGTACCAGTACAAGCTGTATGGTGACGACAAGGCTTTTGAAGCATCCACCACGACACCATGGAGGGTGATGTCATTAGAAGGAAAAGTGCAGTCATATTGGTACGTGGTTGATAATCTTTGACAAACTCGATCTAACCCTAAAATATTTTTCCAGGGGAAACAGACCAGGACCAAGCAACATTCAGATAGACCTGTACCTCGACAAACAAAAACAACCGCAGCAGAAATCCTCAATTATCGGTCTCGTTGACTGCCGGGGAGGAGATGATATTGGAAAATGTAACGTCGAACTTAAATTCACCAACCCAGCATTACAAAAGGTAAACGGCGAATGTTCTTGTCCATCACCAAAACTGACGAAAAATTTAATTTTCTCTAGGATTTAGCTGTGGTTTATACCGCAAACTACAATTACCCTCAGATGAACGCCGAATATAATCTTATAATTGATATCTTCACCCATGCCAACAATAAAATTGTCTGTACAGGAAAAGTGTCGGCACAGAAAATTGGAAGATCAGGTCTTTCCGCCGCAGGGTTGTATGAAATCAAAAGTCAAGTAAGGTTTTGATCGTTATACACATATTTTAAGTACCTAGCTGTCGTTCTGAGAATCGGTCGCCATTGTAAACGTATATACAGATGTGTACCCTACGTAATGAAAACCGGTTCCTGTTAGACATGCTGAATGTGTAAAAACTTAACGGTTCTGACTCCTTCATCAAAATGTTTTGTTTAGGGCTTGGACATTGACATAAAATACGAAGAAAACCTTGTGTACGATCCCATGTATTCCCATGAAGTTAAATATAATTATCTGGTAAGATATCACGTTGGAAGAGCAACTTATGACAGCATTGTCGCCTTGAAATACACTCCCGAACACTTATTGCTAGGAATAAAAGTACTCAACAGGGAAGTGTTGAATATCGATGCCAAAATTAACGATAGGGGTAACGCTATCTCTTCTGCCACCACCGTGCGTGCTCTGGGAGTTCCCCCATCTACCATTAACGTCGAACTTACGAAAACTTCACTGAAATACAGCGTTAGTCGTTTAGGTAAGGTTCTTGTTTTTGTGCCTTTGATCACGTAAGTCTCATGGTAAATTTTAAACAGACAATCCATCCGAGAGACTGGAATTAAACGCCAAAGTACTTTACGGAACGCTTCTCGATATCAACGTTCAATATTACGAGAGAGGACGTCCATACAACTTGTTAACAACGTATATCAGAGTAAACTCCAGAGATGAATTAGAAACACTTTATGAGTACGACAAACAAAACATTCAAAGATTGATTATACAACCAGCTAAAGCTGAATACGCAAGCGTCAAACGGGAACTGTCACATATGAAGACAAACGCCGAACGAGACCTGAACACTCAATTGCAAATGGTCGACGAATATGCAAAATGGGATTTGCCCGATTTTACACCCATTAACCGATACTATCAAAGCGAATTGCAAAAGATCAGTCGGGAATTAGAAAACGACCGCGCACTTCAAGAATTGTACACAGTGGTGTAAGCTTGTGACATACCCTTTTTTCTCCGATGCCTTTAATTTATATGTTTTCAGATTTAAAATCCTTGAACCAGCGCTGAGATTGATTGGGGAAATTTTAAATAATGTTGAACAAATCCACAAAAGTTGGAAGGTTTCAGCAGACGAACAATACGCTAAGCTATTGCGAACAATTGAACAGGAAATCAAGCCATGGCTGCAGCAAAACTCAGATAAACTAGCAGCTGCAGTTGAGGACACATTGGAAAGTGCAGAAAGATTAATCTTTACAATTGTGGATGAAGTAATTGAATTTGTCAACAAGCATGAAAGAGAAATTAAAAACATTGGAAACCTCATTATCGCAAGTCTTGAAGGTCAGATTTTTTTGTTTCCGCTTTAATTTAGTAACTCTACAATTTATAATTCTTGATCCAGATGTCATCATTTTTGCCGTTAAAGTTGAAAGAGAAATTGAAAAAGAAATAACTGAAAAGCTCGACCAACTGTACAAGGAAATTAAAGAGATGGCTGTTTTCGAAGAGCTTGACCAGAGACTAAAGCAGGTAATTTTTAACGTAAAGCATATTTTTGCAGTGTTGTGATTGTATTTGATTCCTGCAGGCACTAGAAGGCAGGCCCATTCCCGAATCCTACCTACGCGACTTTAGAGAGGTCGTGAACAACATGAAAGACTCGACCAACTCGCCGGTGCTCAAGAAATTCATTACCGTTTTGGCTGATTACATCGAACAGGTAAATGTTTTGTTTATTTTTTTGAAAACAAACCCGTAACCATATTTTGTTCCAGAAATTGAGACGTCAACCTGTAGATGACGCAGCTGCCATCGAAGGCATACTCAGCGCCGCCTTTGACGTTGCAGTTGAAATTTACAATGCTATAGACAGTGATGACGACTTGGACATATCATGGGAAGCTATTTATGCCATACCGAAACTTATAGAAGCCGAACTTTCCCCGATTACCTACTTCCTTTCTGGTGATTGGCCCGAGTGGGAAGAACTACTCGATTCTGCATCCCTTGATTTTGATGACTGGAAGCTGCCAGAAGACAGTAAGACATCTGCCACGTTTTGCTTCATGATAACTAACTTGAATATGTTTCAGTGGATGCTTTCGTTGCACAAGGACAACACATCTTCACTTTCGATGGCAAATACTTCCTGTTCCCTGGTAACTGTGATTATCTCTACGCCCGTGATGCTGTAAACGGCAACTTCTCCATTGTTGGAAGTTACCGCAATGGTGAACTCACATCTCTCATCTTCACTGATAAACATGACACTGTTACAATAAGCAAGGGTGGACGTGTACTTCTGAATCAAGGTATCGCAACATCTTTTGCGAAAATATTACTCAATGCTAACCGTAATACCGTTTGTAGCTCCTGCTGAATATCCCGTACGCAGAGAACATAGGCTGGAGGTTCATCGCGACTATGAAAGCGTCAAAATTTGGTCTAAAGCTGGAGTATCGATTGTTTGTGGTCCTGAACTCTTGGTCTGTGGTTTCCATATTTCTGGTTACTATCATGCTCAACTTCGGGGTCTTCTTGGTATGTTTATAAAACAACCGTCAGCAATACATGTACCTTGTCACTTATGGCGATTCAACAGGTAACGGCAACAATGAACTGTACGACGATTTTACCTTGCCCAACGGATTGATCGTTGCAAAGGAAGCGGAATTTGGCAACTCCTACAAGGTTGGTGGATACTGCCAGGATGTACGACCTATGGAATATCGCGGACGTCAATCGTCTTGCTCGCGCTTGTTCGGCTCCGGCTCACCTCTGAGGTACCTATACAATCATACAATCACCGATATGTCAAAATTCTAAACACTGTTTTCAGCTCATGCGAAAATTTCGTCGATCCAGGCATCTTCAGAGCAGCTTGTGATCGTGGCATGGCTGCTGGTGTTAGAGACACAGAACGCGCTATAGCTTTTGCTTACGTTGCAGCTTGCCAAACCAAAGGAATTTCTGTTGAGGTTCCTCCAAACTTAGGTGAAACTTTAAAACTTGCATTCCACTGGTAAAACTAACAGTTTTGTGTTTTATAGTGATGTGTTACAATCACGACAAACCCGTGCGTGTGGAA
The DNA here is from genome assembly GCA_958336395.1 of Ctenicera cuprea. Classification (NCBI taxonomy): domain Eukaryota; kingdom Metazoa; phylum Arthropoda; class Insecta; order Coleoptera; family Elateridae; genus Ctenicera; species Ctenicera cuprea. Next base: position 974,199 of record OY284493.1, read on the forward strand.
GAAGAGTTTAGCGTGACCACCCCCGCAAGAAGTGCCGATATTGTTCTGGTTGTAGATCAAGACCAGGCCAATGAGCATATATTTAGGGAACTGATACAACCTCTTACAACGGATATTACCAATGCACTTAGTAGAGAAGGAATAAGGTGGGTTTTAGAATAGATGCAAGGGGGCGTAAATCACGGGTTTCAGCAATCGCAGCTTGGCGACAAGGGCGAAACCAAATAAAATTTTTTTTTGTTTCAGTGATGTTGATTTCCTCCTCGTTGGATACGGAGGCGAGTACGAAAAGAAACCTGCTTTTTACACGGTCGATGGTACGTAGCGTACAAACAGTTAGTACCCTAAAAATCTTACCTTGGTTTTTTTATAGGAAAATTAACATTCAAGGGAGGCAGAACACCAAATATGCATTTCTCAAAGCCACCAAGAGAAGCCGACAAGGAATCCTTCATGGAATACGTGCAAAGGATTCACGACGAAGTCGAATTGCTTACTGGTAAGTAGATATTGCAAGTTTCCTTTCGTTGTGCTTACAATTTTATTTTAATCCAGGGGAGGATATGCTATCCGAAGCCTACTTATTAGCTGCAGACTATCCATTCAGAGCAAACGCGCTCAAATCGATTATCATCCTTAACGGTAAACCATGTCATGAAGCTCAACTGGATGTGGTAAGTTTTCATTTTGATATAACGGTTTAAAAAACATTTCTACAAAATACGTTTTGTTGCAGGTTCAAACACTGAGCTCATTACTTGCCCTTAACCAACAACTGACGGTGAACTTGTTTACTCCATTCAAGGGGATCGATCCAAGAAATCCCACATCGAGCAACATAATCGGTTTCAACGAACACACCATTTACTCGTTCTCAAATCCTATGGGCAGCAAACAACGGAACACAATTGAATACAGCAACTTCTGCGTCGAGTTTGCTTTGAAGGTAAAATTTTTCTGTTTTCTTTTTGTAAAACACGTTTTAAACGATTGTTATTTTAGAATCGCGGAAATATATTTGTGGTTAACAACTTCCTTCAAGGACGCAGCAAGCAACAATATATTCAAGTAGCTTCACAAACTATCGTTAAAGAATTAACCAATTCCGAACAGTATCTCACCTGCCAGTGCCAGATGACTACACCTTACACTGCTGAAAATGTCTGCTCGGTTGAGAGTACTAGACCCAGGCAGACTGCCGCACCGCAGGTAAGAAAATTGTTTAGCCTTGAAACTTAAGTCTTTGTGGTTAATACAAATCTGACAGAATCCAGTTTAAAATACCAGTTTCTGGGGATGGTTAACAAAAAAAAGGGGCCCTACCTAGGTTAAATATTTTTTACCTGAACGGAACTCGTCATATTTGGCATCATGCAAAAGACAGCTGCAGGTGAATATAAAACAGGGAAAAAGTCAACTGAAAACCCTACATCTGTATTAATAAACAAAGACAAAGACCAGCTGAAGAGCCAAAGCTGCCTCTTTTATTTAACGTGCTGTCGTCTACCGTAGGACTTAATCCGTTACGGCCATCTACTGGTAAGGATTGGGTTACGCTCAACCAGCGTGTGTGCCCAAAGTAAAACAACACCAGAATCAGAATGTTATCAAGCTACGAGCCTTAGTTCCCACTGATAAGGAGAGCTTACCTAATAACCCTCTACTGATTCTGCAGATTAGTACCTACGCTGAAAGGCAGCGCATCTGCCAAGCCGCACCAAAAGATGACCCTCGCCTGCAATGGTCTTGCACGGTTTTTACAATGAGCAAGAACGTGGACTGTAGTTTCACCGTCGGGCTTGCCCTGGTACCCGTGGTACCAGTCATAGTCACTTGCTGCATTTTTGGTACCAGTATAGTCTACTCGCAGTCCCAGTACTGGTTGACTACGCACCGCCCAGATACGTTGGTAGGCGGTCTGATCGTACCTAAACGACGCAACGTCGGGAATGTGAACCCCCCCTTGGGTCGACACTTTGATTATGGGTATAAGCAGGTGAAGCGACATCATCTTTCTAAAGCCCAGGTCCCTGATATCAGGAGACACGCTACTCCTTCCTGGATGTTTAATTTTACCTGCCTATCAATGGTCTCCAGCCACCCAGTGTATCTTCTAGACAAATTTATAACCCGTGGGGTCTGCGAAACTAGGACGCAGAAAAATCGTCAGCTTCGACCAAAGAGCGGACATAAAAGTGACGCCCTACCTCACAGATGTTTGGCACCCATTCCAATACCCTGTAAAATCACCCCTCCTCCAGTCCTCCTTAGTTCCAATTAAGACCTTGAACCTCTACGAAGGAAGGTAGACGTACTAATTTGAACGGAGGTAGTTATAATAATTTTGGTAGCGATTAAGCGCTAACCCTTGACTATAACAATTAAACAATTATTAGAGCTGTAACCAATCCGACAATTTATTTACCAACGTCAGTGATGGTTACAAAACAGGCAAAATAACAAATTAAATTAAAAATTCTACATTACTAAGCGAAAGGAGTGCAAAACTCAGAAGAGATTGAGCGCCAACCGTTGACTGCAATGTACCCAAACCAGAACCAAATCTGTCGATTCGTTCACGAACGCCACTGGTGACTATAAAACGTGGAAAAAGTCAACTTAAAAAACTACGTATTATACATTATTAAACCACAACCTAATCCGTCAATCCGTTTAAGAACGCCACTGCTTAATATAAAATAGGGAAGCAATCGATGTAACAAAATACTACATCTACATGAATTTACTGTTGTCTCTTTGGTTGCGACCACTGAACTATACTTATACTGGAACGCGGACTGGCGGTCTCTGCCATAGAAAAGAAGCGAGCCGAGAGAGATAGCGCGCAAGAATCATTCCTGTCCTTTTCGTACCGCTCCGCGCATGCGCTGCGCGAGGGAGAAGACAGCGGTAAAGCTGTCAAATCATGACAATCGACTGCTCTACGCATGCGCATACTCTAGAGAGTAGGACAGAGATGATCCTTGCGGCCCTCTCTCTCGGATCGGGCTGGCGGGCCGAGCGCGCGTGTCCAGTATAAGTATAGTTCAGTGGTTACGACTATAGTTCAGATTGTGGCCGCCTGAAGAATTCTAATGGAGACAAAACGCGTCGCGGTCTATCCTAGCCATAGTTACATACAGTTAAAACTTGGTATACAGTTTTATCGCCTACCCTTGACTGTCATATATTTGAACCGCAATCAATCTGTTAATTCGTTTACGAACACCACTGCTATCTATATACCTACTAACGTTATGAACATTTAATTTGGGAATTTTTAGTTGGGATTCGCAACCTTATCCAGTAGAACCACTGTACGAACAGGGCGCCACTGGAGTGGTACTAATAATAAAGTCTGCCTTACTCGGGAAATTACGCCTCAAACGTGAAAATTATAACTACGTCGTAATTATAATACAGATTTTTTAATTTCTTAAAACCGTTGAACTGTAAATTAAATTAATACGGCCCTGGGCTGGAAATTTAAAGTAAGGATAAGAAAATGCTACTCCTTATTGCATTGGTTGACATTATGGCCTTTCATATGATACCAAACACGGCTGATTTTTGTCGAGTGGGAGGGGGAATTTGTTCGTCAAAGGGCCCCGGTGCTAACACGTACAATGTTTTCGACTGGTGCTTGGCAGATTCATATTTAGCAAAAAGAAATTAGAACGGCCACAAACAATAAGTCGCAAAATTTGGCTTGACACAATAAAACCGAATCAGTTATTTAAAAAAAATATGTTTGAATTATTTTTTTTATTTCAGAGGAGGCGTCAACATGGATAAGAAGAAATTTTGTTTTGTTAGATTAGTTAAGTTTAATCAATTGAGCAAAAAATTGTAAAATCAAACGTGCCATATTAGGGAAAGGTCATTTAAATTAGAATTACACACTGGGGAGAAGCGTCGTAAGTTACACACTGGGGAAAAGTCTCTTAAATATACATTAAATTTTTTTTATTATTTACATGCTGTATACACTAAGATAAAGTTTGAAACAAAAAATTTATTTTGAACACACAATGTAAACACGCAAGAAAAATTGGTTTAAACTTCATACTATAGGGAAAAGGCACTTACATTTTACACTGAGAAATAACATTGTATTTTTAATCATAAGAATCTGTTATATTAATTAAAATGACATGTTCCTTAATAGTTAAATATGGTTTTATTATTGTAATTTTTTTTATTACAAACCAACAATAAATGATAATAAATATAATCGGTTGATTTTTATTTTTAATTTTTGTCAATTTATTAATGTAACTTGAGTATTGATATTCTGCTTCTTCTATATTGCTGTGAGCAGTTCTCAAAAAGATCTGTCTGCAGGAAGCCTTTTTTATTTCTTTGCCAACATGTTAAGATATAATCTATAGTATTTTACCGGGGTAAACCTTAACCTTCATTATTTGATGAAAACTATTAATAATAATAATAAAATGCTTTATTGTCACTTGAACCAAAAAAAAACAAATTATTAATCCGATAAATGATACACAATAAAAGTGACAAAGGTAGAGGTTAGATGTTAATAAATAAATTAACATCTGCTCTTCCTATTCGACTATGTCCATTAATATTGCATACGTAATGCTCATAACAGACGAGGCCAATAAGAGTACGGGTAGCACCTAATAGTAATTGTTTTGTTAGCTATATCTAGGCCGTCAATTCTTGGTTCTTAATTGTTTTTGTGTGTAAGTTTGGTTGATTATTTACAACTAACATCAAGTTTGATATTTGGAGATTCTTTTAATTGACAACAACTATTAGCTTTCTTCTATGAATTACAGACCCTCTGTTATCAAATCCTTGAACCGCCATTGTCTGTGGCAACTCTGATCCAAGTCCAATTACACCCTAATTTGTTTTACAGTAAGTTAACATATTTTGAATAAATACAACTTGTATTTTTATTATAACATGTTTAACACGTTCGCTGCCACTCTGTCACATGACACTACCCCTAGGGGCCATTCCTTTTTTTTTACATTTAAGGTTGATATTGTTTAAACGCGCCAAGGCGTGAACGGCACCTGCGCAACGTAGCCGATCACGCCTAAAGGCGTGAATGGCAGCGAACGTGTTAATAGTATATGATTTTATTAACGTAATTCTTAATGACAACCCAATAACACATAATAATAAATTTAATTAGTCGCTTTCTTCTTCATCACTAAAATACACGCTTTTCTTAATCTTCTTTTTCGGCATAGCTTCATCTTCTTCAACATTATAATCCCCTACGGCAACTTTATATCGATATTTCTCCAACTCGTATTTTTCTTGCTACAAAATCGTTGAGTTCAGTATTAAAAACACACATTAAAGTAATCTCACCTCTAAAGCAATTGCAGCACTTAATGTTTCACAATCGTCAACACTTTTTTCATCAACATCTTTTGATTTGTTAGGCTCTTCTTCGGAACTATCGAAATAATTATCTTCGCCCTACAAATAAACTTGTTCTAATACACTAGAACTACTAAATAATGATTTTTACCTCAGTTTTATGGTCTGTTGTTTTCTTCTTCCTCTTCCTAACTTTCTTAGGAGGGAGTTCTCGCTCGCCCAAGAGATTCTTTGTGCATTTATAGCTTAAGTGGCCTGATTCTCCACACTCGTAACAATATGATTTATCGGGGTAGTTCTAATTAATATTTTCAGAATGTGTTTTTGTATTGTTTTCATTATTAAAATACATACCTTACGTCTAATAAATTCAGTACTTCGTCCGTTATCTTTTGCTATGCTGGTTTTTAAGGTTCGGCCAAACATCTAAACACACAATATTGTACGATGCTAATTGTAAAATTATTTCGCATAACTCACCTCTTTTAAATTTGTTTCCTGAACACAATTCTTTGCATCATCCCGGTTTAAAAATAAAATGAAGGCAACTCCTTTGTTTTTCCTCGTCTGTCGGTCCTTAACTACCGTTACTCTTAAACAAATACAATTAGCAAACAAATCAACATATATTAACTATTTTGTACCGAGGTTTAAATACAAATTAAGTAAAAATACCAAGCATTATATAGAAATTAAACTTACTTAATAATCCTACCATATTTTTCGAATATTTTGTGAAGATCATTGTTTTTTAATTCGTAAGGTAAATTAGAAACATAAACTGTGCTTTTGCTAGGTGCTAAACCGTGGCTCATTTTGTTAAAAATCTAAAGAAAATACAAAACAATGTAGTAAATTTTCACTGCGAGACGGAGGTTATGTTTAAATATGATTGACGTTTAGGCACATTTTAGTTGACACCCGTATTGGTATTGGTATAATTTGTTGCAAAATAAAAGCACCCACGGTTACAATTTATTGCAAATTTACTGCAGATCGTAAAAATAGCTTCATTTACACAACAAAGAAATTTTGACTACTACGACTACCAATTTATTGTTAAGGTGTTTATGCAGTAAAATATTAACAGCGAGAGGAAATGAAAAGCAGAGATTGCTGCGAAGTAGAAAAAAAGTAGAGACATAATATGCAATGGGGCTTTTCTGATTACCAATAAAGAATGTTTTAATTAAATGTTAAGTAGAAGTTAACGTTGTTGATTCTTGTAAATAGTTTTAAATGTATCGCGCAGGCGTGATTTAACCCTAAAGGAGTTCGCGGTATGTTTGCGGGGAGAAAGCAGTAGGCCCGGAGCTATCAACTTAAGGAGACGTATGTTCCGAAAGACAGCGCTTTGTTTTAAATGTGAAGTGATTTTACCAGAATGCAACATAATAAACGCATTCTGTGAAATTCTACGCGTACAAAAGCATTGATTACAGCAAAGCAATAAGTGCGTCAAATTAGCTACATAAAAAGTGACGCATCAAAGAACGTCCAGAACGAGCAATGAAGCTTTTGGGAAATTGAGAAGCAAGCATAGTTGCCCTCCCCTGTCCTCCTGACGGGTTTATCTACAATTCCAGCGGTATTATCAACTTTATCAGCGAGTCGAAGACTCCCGGCATGGAAAATGGTAACTTTTGATAGAGAACAAATGATGAGCGCACCACGCATTGAATGGTGAGTCAGGCAGTGCGTATCTCGACAAGAAAATTCCGGTGCGCGACTAAGTTGGCGTTGCATCACTAAGTTCGCGCCAAGCCATTGACGTTTATTCTGTATTATGCATGATTACTGTTTTTATTTAGCTAACCAGGGATCTAGGTTTGCAGTTATACTGTTGTTTTGTGTGTGTTCGTTATACAGCTTGTAATAACTCTACTTTGTATTGTTTTGAGAATATATAAAATCAGTCAAAATTCAAGTATTTTCCTATTCAAAAATGGAATTGAATTTGTAACCAGACTGACCGCCTAGAGAACTCTTGTCGACCTGAATCACCCTGAGAAATAAAGTAGGTGGGCTACCAAATATCGTAGAATTGCAAGAAATAAAAGCCACTTAAGTAAATTCGTCTTGTTCTAAAAAAAATAAAATTTGTTTTAGATAACAATTGTCTATGTCACACAGATTGCTCTGATATAATTAAAGACAACAAAGTTTAAAAAGATTCTTACCATATTTACAAATAATGATGTAGTGAATTTTTCGCAGAATATACATAATCAATTAGTCGTTATATAATGTTTTGACAAGAATAAGTGCAGCAGCTGTCGCTAAATAATAATTAAATTACACGATCTTTACATTATAAATTACATTATCAATAATTAAATAACATATCCGATAAATTGTCTGTAGAATATTCGAGTCATAACCTTAAACTCATTTAGAAAGTTCCACCTACTTACATTTGCTCGTATTGTACGTATTCTAGTATACCCCTCTCTGTATTTTTCTTTTTGCCCCCTTCAACTGCTCGCCCCGCCTACTTCCAACATTATGGGCGTGGAGGTAAGTCGTCCGCTACCTCGTTGGTCACCCTTTTAAAGTATCACTAGTACCTCATAGATAGCACTATTTTGACTGCGCCTCCCCCGCCAAGATGCTGCCGTCGAAATTTCAATTTTTAAGAAACCTTTTGTTGCTAATCAAATTAATACAACCCTGAACTCTAAAATTAATGTTGCACATTTTTAAAGTCATTTCGAATAATACTAAGCACGACTTATTTCCATCTAATAAATTAAAATTGGGAGCAGTTATATATTCGTTATCCGCCTCTCAGAAGCTAAGAACATTACTTTTGCAAGCAGACCCTGACGAATTCAGTTTACAGTTAGTATTATACTATCTATACCATATTATTACAACCCAGATAACAGCATATCCTACATACATCCATTCTAGATGGATTCAGGATGTCTTGTCAACTGAAAATGTCCTACGGGTATCTATTTAGGATGCCCTATGGACGTCCGTTGAAGTGTCCTAGGGGTAAGCGGAAAAAATTTTAAGAAACAATCCTTGTCTTCGGAAACAAATCTAAAAAAAATCCTTACGAAACAGTTCTTGTAAAAAATCCAGACAAAACATTTTAGTAATTGGTTGAGTTGTTTTAGTTTTCATAGATTTAGAAACTATGTGGTAAGTATGCACTTGTAAACGGAAAACGTTAATATTATCTTTAGTAAATTACCCGACTTTAAGAACTCTAAATTAACTTATTTTTGCAGGAGATTTTTCCAAAAACGTTTTTTCTAGAATCATCCTAGGGAGGTCCGGAGTTGCAACAAACGGACGTCCATAGAATGTCCTTGGAATCTTAAATGGATGTCCTGTGGACATCCATGAGGGATGCCCATAAAATGCCCTATGGACAACCTTGTGCTATATGGGAATAGCCAATGTATAACGGCTTTTTGACGTTTTTGAGTATTGCCAATATCTATCCACTGCTGGATGTAAGCCTTGCCCATATCGCGCGATTTCTTTCTATCATTGGTTTCTCTCATCCAGTGCGCTCCAGCGAATTTTGTGATGTTATCTTTCCATCTGGTGTTGGGTTTGCTGATGCTTCTATGTCCCTCTCTAGAAAAAAAACAACCTAACTTTAGTTACAAAATCTGTACATCTGGTCTTCTTACCTCCCATATTCCGAATATATCGCATTTTATTCCATGTGGTTTGTTTTCTAATTCTTGTAATCATTATTTTGAAAACAGTGTTCGCTATGAACATCGTCGTATTTCTCACCTGTTTTGTTTCAAAATGGCGGCCAGATACAACCCAGGCTTTCTTGGTACCATCTGCGTCAGTTTATCTGATAGATCATCATTAGCGAGTTGAAGTACTTTGATACAACTAGGTATTAAACTTCGCAGAAGGATTTGGAGCCGCTTGATATTTTTCTGTACCTCTCTCTACACCGTAACCACGGTCTGTCTCGCTCTTTCTCTCTCTTAACATTCTAACACAATTAAGTAAGAGGAAAAAAATAGAACAGGTCTGCCGCGGGTTAAAAATGCGCGGGAAAATGTTAATAGAGAACTCGTCACTCATTGCAACTAAAGGGTATAAAAGCAAACCTAAAAACGCAGAGAAAGCAGTTTATCTTTAGAGTCTATTAAAACGGTCGTAAGATAAACGCTTAAGAATAATCGAGCTCTAGCTTGCGGTCCTCAGCCTCCGGTCACCCCCAGATCGAGTTCTAGTCTCCGGTCAAACGTAAAAAGTTCCCCATGTCAAACCACGTCGAAGTAGACTTAAAAATCGTTACCTTTTCAGCAATTTTCGAGGCTCGTTTTTCTTCTGAAAGTTGTGGTTTGCTAAGATTAGAAAATTACACCGGTTTCATATCAACATGAAGAATATTGCGTGTTTGTATTAGTTTATTGTAGAAAACATGTACTATTTGTTTCTTATTCTGCTCTTGTAAGTACTAATTAATTTTAAAGATGGATTGAGCAAAATTATGAAACTTTCCCATACTTTTTACGTTTTAAATATTCTCGCGTCAAGAAGTGATTGAAATTTACTATCTAGTCATCTCCAGCCGGTACAAGCCGCCCGCTCCAGACTTAAGGCGTTGGTTACGTACAATTGGTAGCTGCGTAGTTAAAATCACGTAACTTCCGGAAAACACGTCAATTTCAAAATTTTCAAAAGGTCGTCAGAGTAAAATTTGGAAAACTAGTAAAAACAAATTTGTAGTTCATTGCAAGCTGTATCGGCTCCGAAAGTTTTAAGTAAATGATGTAGACAGATAATTTTTTGAAGATTTCCAAAATTTTGAGAAGGTAGGTGTTCAACATATTGGGTGCCCGCTTCGATCCGTGCACCAGGATAGGAACGTCACTGGTGCAAACTTGATAATTTTTTTTTAAATTTATTTTACATTTTATTATTTATTTTTCTATAATTTCTCAAATAAACTAACAGGGTTTATAGCTCCAGTTGACAAACTTTAAATATCGCGAGAGCGCCGAAGGCGCTTGAAGCGCCTGGAGAAAAAAGCAAAGCGTTTTTCAACTCGTGTAAGCCCGCTCGTGCAGCAAGCACCGCAGCATCTCGCCCGCGCACTCGCATTTTCCTCTGCCGACGAAAAAGTTTTGATTACAACAACCTCAACACTTGTTACATTTAAAAAAATGAGCGAAACACTTCGCCTGGACTTTCCTATACTTATAAATTAACATTGTTTTATATTTTCCAACGCTTTCGATATGCACCTGTCTAGACACGACTAGTTAAAGTAAATAGTTCTTATAAGTTGTAACATCTTGAAGCGGTTGAAGAAAGACCGACCGCTGCGCCGCAAGCATAAGGTTGGGTAAAATATTCGGACTGAATCAACGGAAGCGAGGAAATTGATATTTGAAAATATATTAATAACTCGAGAAGTATTATTTTTAGCAAGAAATTACTCTTATTAATTTGTATTTAGAATTTCAAAACCTTTCTGATTTTAAAGCCAAAATGCCACGTTTCCATTAAAAAAAAAGTTATTTTCTACCGTGGCCGCCATATTAAAATTGGAAACTCAAGTTTTTTTCTTAAATACAATCGAGAAGAATTTGCCCTACAACTTTGCTCTTGGGTTTGCGAGTCTATCTATTAAAATAAAAAAGTTAGCCTACACTGAACATTAAACGACTAGTACAAGAATACAACTGCTGTAGAAAGTATGTGAAATTCTTCTAAGGACAAAAAGATTATTAAGCGGCAAAAAATTTTGATTTTTGTGTAAAAAGATTCTCCTAGAGCAAACAAAAGAAGAAATCCATTTTTTAATTTTGTAGCGAAAATTTGGGGGGGGGGGACAGTAGCCCCCCTAAATATGAAATTATCGAAAAAATATTATTATATTCGGATTTTGCTATTAATGGTGAGCTATTTGACATTAACAGCAATATTTTATTGCCCCCCGTTAAATAAATAAAAGGGTACCAATCTTCAATTTTCAAAAATTCATAGAGGGCGTCACAGTGAAATTATAACAATGAGCAAAAAACAAAATTGTAGCAGATGCCTATCTCTATCAGCTTAAAAAGTTTAAACAAAAACGTGTGGGCAGTTTTTGAGATTTTTTTTTTGAAAATTTCAAAAATTTTGGAGTGGTGCCATTGAGATCGTTTTTCGATTTTCAAAATTAATGATATTTCATGGTATAGTACTCTTAAGGGGCTACCAAACAAGATGTAGTTGATCCCAATCAAACAACTGGTTTTTGAGTAAATGGGCGTTAAAGTCGAAATTTTCAAAAATTCGTAGCGGCGGCCATGTTGAAGCTAGAGAGTTCGGTAAAAAAACGTTTGATTTTTTCTAAGGCTTTCTATAATTTCCATTATTCCAATTTCCAAAATTCCGTTTCTGAAAAAAATGCTACCAAAAAAACATGTCTAACTTCCGCTTCCGGTTTCGGATTCTTTTTAAAAGCTTATTTTGTCGATGATTTTTTGATATACCTCCTCATTCCAAAGCACATCGAAATCGGTCCTGCCGTTCCGGAGATATGAGCGTTACCCACCCACACACCCACACACCCACACACACACCCACAGACAGACATTTTTTAAGAACCACTTTTTTAGGATCCTGGAAGCCCAAAACATATTTCCGTCAAAATCTCGATTTCGAAAATTTGCATGAAATCAATACTTTCCTATACTGAAAGTATAGGAAAGTAAAAATAACCTCAAAAGGTACGATTAATTGAAAAAAACATAACACATAAATTTATCTATTCCCACCCATGTATAATAGCAGTTTAGTGCGATGTTGAGTGCCCAACTCCAACTCGCACGTGTATCCGCCCTTGGGGCGCTCGGTTTTTACATCACTTGATTATACTTATTAAGAGCTATCATATAATATGATAATTTGTATTGATTGGATATTTTGTTTTTGACTAATTGGGCACTAAAGTTAAAATTTTCAAAATTCGTAGCGGCCTTCATTTTGAAGATACAGCATTTGATTTGTCTTTAGATGCACTACAACGCTATGTATTCAAAATTTCAAAAAAATGTTTAGAAAATAATCCAGTTCAAAAAACAGGTCTAATTTCCAGTTCCGGTTTCGATTAACGACCTTGAAAAGAACTACCTGCAACTAAAAAACTTCCAAACACCAAACCTTATTAAATTCACGCTAGGGGTTTCAGAGATATAGGGAAACAAACGCACCCACCCACCCACAGATAGACATTTACGCTTCTATTTGCAAAAAAGGTATCTCGCAACTACCACGGATGTTTCGACATTTTACGAAAAAAAATTTAAAATTTTTTTACATTTTAACAATTTTATAAAAATTAAGAAAAGTTTTGAAAATATTTAGATTTTGGAAAATATGAAGGAATTTTTTAGTGTTTTCTAATATTTATTTCTCTGAAATCAAAAAAAATCGATTTCCTAATTTGGCAATGACTGTTCTTTTGAATGTTATCAAATTAAATATTTTATCGGTGATTAGGATCAAGCGTTGAACGCTGAAAATATTTTGTAATAACCTATAAAACCGTATATTATCACATAAAGAAGTTATAAGGTTGGGGAGTTATAACTAGGACAGCCAGTCATATTGCACAGGAATAAAAATACATTTAACACAAAATGACAGTTTATTTAAAAGGCAATGTAAAGAACATTTATCTGATAGCTATATAAAAGTAATATAAATTTTACAGTAATAAGAACTATAACTACATTTCAAGCATAAGAAAATTGAAACAACAAGTAACATCAAACTATTGTGGAAAAAATTAGTAATATCTATTTAAATCTAAAAAACAAAAGCATTTCAGATTAAATTTCTTTAAGGCTTCGCGGCAGATCCAGGGAGTTGTCATCGTGGAATATCCATTCAAGAAAAGCAATGATTATGTTTAATAATAATTATTCCAAGCATTGTTACATTATTATAAAGAAAAAGATAGAAAGAAGTCTTAAATTTATAATATTTAACCGTATTAAAAATTGAAAAAAATTACGTACAAAAAAGGGAAGGTACATTAAGCCCCCCCCCCCCCCCCCCCTCCACGTTTGACACACCCCTGAATACAATTTTTAAATGCAAGTTCTTTGGTCCTGTTAAGTATAAAAAGCTTGTTAGCTGTACAAAACTTTATTAATTTATCGCAAACGGTTTCGGAGATAATTTTTAAAAGCCATTTTCGGGGGTGCACTTTTAAGGGACTGTAGCTCCCTCAGGAAGCACTTTAGAGAAAAACTTTATTACGGTTTTAGTCATCATTTGACTAGTTCTACATGCCCTTAAATGTTTAACATACATTTCGAAAACACCTTGTATGTATTAGTTATATGTAAACACCTTTAATTAACTTAAATATTTTTTTGTCACGATTATTGACTTACTATTTACATTTCTACTGCCCAAACTATTAAATTTATAAATATAATTCCTAATCTGGTATGAACGGAAATCTTCCGCTTTACAGAAGAGGAAAAGCAAAATTTTTCGATATTTATTTCAGTTTCCATGGGCAGATGATTAAAGCTCGGAGCCACAATTTAAAACCGTTTGTTACCGATATTAATTAACTATCAAATTTCTACGTCATAGGTTTTACCACAAACGTTATTCATGTACTGTAGAAGCTGGTAAACAAAGATTTGAATTTATTTTTTACACTTAATTTTATTTATGTTTAAAGCATTGCTACAATGGACTATATTTACTGATTCACTTGGTGTTTTTATTAAAAAAAAAGAGTGAATGTAGTTAAAAACTACATAAAAGACAGAAATAGTGTGTAATATTTTACTGAAACTCATCCAAACTTTTTACGGAATTTTATTAGTTGGGGGGACCTCATAAATAAATATAATATTTCGAAATTATTTAAGTATATAAATTAATAAAATTAAAATACCCTCACCTAGTTTGTACGACTTGAAAATTATCGGTTATGTCACGCTCCAAATTCGATTCCGCATAAGGACCGCAGCAGAAGCAGAGAACATGGGGGATGCAACAGGAGCAGCCGAAACACCCACCTATAACTGATGCATCTTTATTACAAACGTCGAAAAAATGAAATGTAAAGTAGAGCTTCTACATTAAAGAATATTTTAACGATAAGTTACATTATAAAATTTTCACTTTTTTAAAGTAAACAATTTTTAATTTTAAGTGAATTATTACCTTAACAAAAATTCTGGAGCTGAACAAGTCCTCTTGCGCTTTATCTAAAATAAGATGAAGCACAAAGTAAAAATAATCAGATAACGAGTACTAAATAGTATTTACGAAAGTTAAAATGTAATATTCTATTAATACTTACCATAAGAAACAAAGTATTTCAAATTGTTAATTACGTCACACTTAGTAACACCCAGGCACCATAACTACACCACCGTGCGTCGCGTCGGAAGAATAAAAGCCGGCCACGACAAACGAACGCAGTAAAAGAAAACAGTTGTATTAAATTAATTAACACATTATTCTGAAAAAATCATTATTAATTAATACTGAATCAGTACTTACCATAGAAAATATGGGTAGGTAGTGCAAGTTTGTTATTGCAATACACCAGACGCATTTAACTACACTTCCGAAAGAAAAAAAATAGCTACAACAATTAAAAAATGGCAAAGTAGCCATAAAGAAACGCGCGAAGAATAATTTCACACCGACCGACGCGACGATTTGGTTTGCAAACAATTCAGCGTTACATAAATATTAAAAAAAAATTTAACAAATAAATACGTAACAAATACCTTTTACAAACCTTCATTTTTAGTTTAAACTCAGTATGTAAAGCGTCATAAGTAACAACCTAAAATATGAAGCTAAAAAAGCAATTTACTTAAAATATTAAGTAAGTAGTACCTACTATACATACAATGTTAAAATCAAGTATTGCATTAATACTCACCATTCTACATATTTTAAATTGTATAACTGATATATGTATCTTGCACAAAACTACAAACAACGACTGCCATTCAAAACTATTGTTAAAGCAACAATAATTGAGAACTACGTTTTAGTAACGAAAAATTGCGGGTAAGAAAAATCCGGTAGCAATTCAAAATACCTTTTAAAACTTGAAAAATAGAATATTATCAAATAGAAGTACATTACATATATAAATATAGCTCTTAAACATTTTGAAATCCCCTTCTGCCACCCTAGATGAAACACAAGTAAAGAGATTTATACTGACTGTGTCATTGTTTAACACAATTGTAAAACGATGAAATTCCATCAATCAGAAGTAACAAATGCATTTTTCATCTAAGAGAAAAATGCCATTTGTTCCTTTATGATGTAATGTTGTTCCACCGACATGTTTCCTCTAAAGCAACAGTTAACAATTAAGAAAGGTGCACTAATGTCTCGCCAGTGGAAACACAGCGCCATAAAAATGCGAATTAGTAAACAAAAATTATTATTATTATTATACAGAATTTAAAGGATTAATTCAGTTCAAAAGACTTATTTGGATGCTAATGCAATAATCCGGCTTTAAGAGGCTAATTTGACATAAATGTAGCATTACAAGCGTAACATACAAAATTGATTAAAGTCGACATTAAAAAAACTTTTATATTGAAATTCTACTATTATGTATTAACATTATCTGGAATCAAGCAATTTTATTGAAAAAAATTCTTACTTTAGGTAATTAATCCTTTAATACTGTACAAGCCAAACTCGATAATCGGAAAAGTGCATTTTTTTGAGTTTTCATACAAAACAAGAATTAGTAACTGGTGGCGGGGTAAAGCAGACCTATCATAATCAGAAAATACTGAAAACCCAAAAAGTTGGACAAATTCCGATTGCAAAAACCATGTCGCATAATGTGCAGGCATTTTTGCAGCATATCGAGTTTAACACAACACACGCATATAAAATAAGACAATATTGATGGACCATTTTAAATTAATAATAAAACGATGCCAACTTTTTATATTTTGAGAAAACTGTTTTATAGTATTTACGAAAGGGAAATGGAACTGTATTCGGGAAAGTAGCTGTGCCGGCACGGCAAAAAAAATTACAAGACCAAAACGGAATGCTCATATTTGATAAGAAAACTCAACACACCCAAAGTAAGGAGAGTGATAACTTGCCAATGTCCCTATCAACCACTCGACGCCTCCGATATCTTCCTCTGCAATCGTGATTTAGTCCGCTGCGTCCCTTAGGCCGTATACCACCTGTGTGGCTTCCCACAGATCGCGATGATCAGAATAAAATGGCTGCAGCAGAACATGCCTCGTAAACGTATACAAATTTGAGACCAAAATCACCCCCACCCCCCTTTTCCTAAAAATTTTGAGTACCACAAGTTAACGTTACAGTCTAAATACACTTCCATTTCCAAATTTTGACTTTCTTAAAATGGTCCTATAGTAACGTACAGCAGTTAAGCCAGTGTTTCAGTTCAAGGATAGATAAAACACAAAAACAAGAACGAGAAACTCCGAAAACGTATTTCTGAATTTTCGCTTAGTTTTGTATTTTTAAATTAGGTATTAAAATAATTTTTTTAACATAAATTATAAACGATAATCAATAAATTTGGAATGTCTTGAAAACTATTAAGTTAAAACTCATTTGCAGTTCATTGTATTTTATTTATAAAACGAAAACTAGTCAATGGCGATCAATGATTTTTACATTTTCGAATGCATTGGTCCAATCAAATTTGAAGACAATGAATTAAAAAGTATAGATTTAAAAAAGAGAATTAGTATCTTGATAATGAAATAATTATTTGAGCGTACAATTTCATATTGACATAAATATTTAACAATCAATACGATTTACGAATACAAAACCTGCGATCATGCTCTTTTATACTCGTAATACATACAAAATTGACCGATTTTCAAGAAAAATCAAACGGCCAACCGTAGGAGCTATCCTATATTACACCGTTCAAAACGGGATTAATAAAAAAAATTGAAAACCTAATTGATACATTTTTAGGTAGCGATTAGTGACGAACGAGCGCTCCCAAATGCATCCAATACAACTACTCCGCAATATGACCGCTATTAAATTAAATAACATACTGCGTCTGAATTAAGTACGTATTAAATTAAATCTGTTTTTTTTAATATAACCGCCTTATACGTGTATACACTGACACTCCCGGAATCGAAAACGAGCATGATACTACGAGCGTAAAAGAGGCATTACGATTTACAAAATAAAATCTGCTACCTGGCGATGTGGGTTACAATTTTGAATACATTAAAATTAGTAACAAGCATTTTCAAAAAATAAATGTTTCTATATGGCATTAGTCGACCATCTAGAAACCTGTTGTGGAAGGGGGGTTAGAAGTTTGAGAATATCCATTTTGGGAAAATATACAAAGGTCCAAGCAAATGTTAATTAACTATCTAGTTTGCTGCAATGTCGTTTTAAATTCCTCCTAGCAGCCGCATTAAAATATATTTCAATATCAGCTACTTAACGTTAATTGAAGAAGTAGACGCACAGACGAGACGAGTAATTAAAACATATATATTTGACATCTACTATCTCACTTTCACCTAACCGGAAACTTAGTATTTTGACTAGGGTCTTGTTGATCTTCTTGTTGGATATATTCTCAAATGTAACAAATTTATATTTTGTAAATTGTCGGTGTGAGTTTTAACACTACTGGCTGAACTGCTGTGAAGAGTTAAAATTCACTTACATTGAGATGTCTTGGGTCCTTGGAACGCCTTCCACCGATGTGGAACCTACCTTTAATAAGTCGGCGTTGGCGATCTCCAAATTCCACTCCTACGCTGGTGCAGCCTCAGTTGTCCAGTCCATTAGTGCGGATCTTTGATCCAGCTCCTCCAGAATCCTTCTCTTCGATCCTCGGTCATCCAACTGTTTGATAATCCAAATTTGGTGGTCCATCAGCTCAGCACAGGTAAGTACACCGACTTCATTAACATCTGAATATTTAAATGTATAATTAAAATTTGAAATTACATTAAATTATGTCTATAAAATATAGAAGGAAAATCTAAAACTACTAATCTCATATTTAAAGATGAATATTTGAGATACAGTGTTAAACTTGTAAAAAGCCGAAGCCTTATTAAATATGAAACGTAGAAATATCTTTAACTTAATTTATGATAAAAGAAGGTCTTTATTAAGAATGTTTAAATTAAAAAATAATTGTTTGATTAGGAAAAAACGTTGTTCAAAAGCACTGTTACAGGGATCTGTTAAAATAAGATTTGCACAGCTAAACAAGAATAATTTCAAAATTG
Source organism: Ctenicera cuprea (assembly GCA_958336395.1). Lineage (NCBI taxonomy): Eukaryota > Metazoa > Arthropoda > Insecta > Coleoptera > Elateridae > Ctenicera > Ctenicera cuprea. The sequence continues at coordinate 992,831 of OY284493.1, forward strand.
AGACTGATTGTTGCTCCTTTGATAATAACTGGTGTTTAAAATAAATAATTAGAATTTAGCAGAATTAAAATTTCTGAACAAAGCAGTTTTAATTCTATCAAAGTCTTGCCAATTTAAAGTTAGTTTTAGTTTTTGTATTATGTACATTGACTGCTCGTATCTGACAGGATAACTCTCCGAAAGAAATTTAATTGCCAGCCCGCTGTTTATAATCCCTCATTAAGGTATGCCACTGACGTCTAATAATTTGAGTTTTTATTAAAATACATTTATTAAGAGGTAATTAAAATCAGGTAAAAGTTGCATAGCCAATATTATTTCTAGAAGATAAAATAAAAGTTCAACTTATCTATAATCTGTGACAAAATAATTATAATAAACAGCAGAAAACAAAACACGATTTAAAATCATCAAATTGCTGAATTCTTAAATATCTATCAAGTTTGAAAGTTTGTTGTTTATTTACTTTATTTTATGTTGATGAATAGTTCCTTGAAAGTTGAACCAAAGCGAAAGCAACAATTATGAAACCGACAAAAATTCCTTTTAATGTTATAGGGAAGAGACAGACTAGCGGTAAGACACGGTTTCTGGAAACGTTACAAGCAGCCCACACTAGAAACAGCGCTACAGGTAGTGACTCATCGTAGATTAGGTTCAAGTCGCCTTTAAGAATACAAATGTAGTTCAAAGCGAAATACGTTATAATGGAAATATTTATTATCAATTTCCAACACAAAAGCTTGGAATTAATGTAAGTAAACCGACATTAACGAAATTTAAAATACTCAGTCCTAATGACTAGGTATCAAAGAAAACATTTAAAATAATTCCAGAAATTAGAAACGGCATTTTGACATATTTTTTTGGTAAATGCTTTCATATAAAGATTATTTATTTATTGCAAATAAGGCAGCTATATTGCCAAAGGACGTCTGGAGGAACTGAATGTTTTTTTTCGGACTCTTAGTTTCAAAGAGGTATTTACCCAAAAATTAGTTGAATGATCACCATTAAACGTTTTATAATTATAACTCTTTAGAATCGTATAATGTATGAATATAAAAATGGAAGCTTAACTATGACAAGGCATTTCCTTGCCTTAAAGGGGCTTTAAGTAAACAAAAAAAATTATCACCGGTTACACAGCATTTTTCAGTTTCAAAAAATGAGCGAAACACTTCGCCTGGACTTTCCTATACTTATAAATTAACATTGTTTAATATTTCCCAACACTTTTGATATACACCTGTCTAGAAACGCAAAAGCAGTGTTTTAAAAAAAACTATAAAATAAAAAAAAAAATTTGGCCCCAACCGAGGCTCGACCCACAACTACTTATGCAGTAAAACGGCAGTACACTCGAACACACCCGCATATCCATCCATGCTATTCCGAACCTGCTCGTTATCGTTAAATAAGTGCCTATTGAATGCGTGCGCAATAGAAATGCATAGAACGTTCAGAACTCTAGCCACTTCCGTACAAGAATACAACTGCTGTAGAAAGTATGTGAAATTCTTCTAAGTACAAAAAGATTATTTAGAGGCAAAAAATTCGATTTTTTGATTTTGTGTAAAAAGATTCTCCTAGAGCAAACAAAAGAAGAAATCAATTTTTTAATTTTGTAGCGAAAATTTTGGTGGGGAGGGGGAACAGTAGCCCCCCTAAATATTAAATTATCGAAAAAATATTATGATATTCGGATTTTGCTATCAATGATGAGCTATTTTGCTTTAACAGAAATATTTTATTGCCCCCCGTTAAATAAATAAAAGGGTACCAATTTTCAATTTTCAAAAAATCACAGAGGGCGTCACAGTGAAATTATAGCAATGCGCAAAAAAATTAATTGTAGAAGATTCTCAGCTCTATCAGCTTAAAAAGTTTAAACAAAAACGTGTGGGCAGTTTTTGAGAAATTTTTTTTTGAAAAATTCCAAAATTTTGGAGTGATGTCTTTGCGATCGTTTTTATATTTTCAAAATTAATGATATTTCATGGTATAGTACCCTTGAAGGGCTACCAAACAAGATGTAGTTGATTCCAATCAGATAACTGGTTTTTGAGTAAATGGGCGTTAAAGTCGAAATGTTCAAAAATTCGTAGCGGCCGCCATGTTGAAGCTAGAGAGTTCGGTAAAAAAACGTTTAATTTGTCCTTAGGCCTTCTTTAATCTCCACTATTAAAATTTCCAAAATTCCGTTTCTGAAAAAAATGCTACCAAAAAAACATGTCTAACTTCCGCTTCCGGTTTCGGATTCTTTTTAAAAGCTTATTTTGTCGATGAATTTTTGATATACCTCCTCATTCCAAAGCACATCGAAATCGGTCCAGCCGTTCCGGAGATATGAGCGTTACCCACAGACACACACACAGCCACACCCACAGACAGACATTTTTTAAAACCCACTTTTTTAGGATCCTGGAAGCCCAAAACATGTATTTCCGTCAAAATCTCGATTTTGAAAATTTGCATGAAATCAATACTTCCCTATACTGAAAGTATAGGAAAGTAAAAATTAAATTGTGGTTTTCTTATTAGAAAGTTTCAATTTTTAGTACGTTCGATATTTTAGAAATAAACAAAATTTTCAGTACGCAAATATATCAAAATTTATAAAAACATCTAAATATTTAAACATAGTATTGAACAATTTCACAATTTTCAAAACTCAGTTAAAATTTTTTAAATTGCCAAATTTTCGAGTTTTAAAATTAAAAAATTTTTTAAATAGTCTTCATTCTTAAAACGTTCAAAATGTATGAAAGTAGTAAAATAAAAGTTTAATGCAACAAAAAGGAAATAATTATTAAATGACAATGGGAACAACCTTTCATTGAGAAAAAACTCTAGGGGTGCTCTTTTTGGTATCTACCTGCACTGGAAATTCGAATTCAAAATTTATAAAAATGACAAAAACGGGTTTATACGACTTCTACAACGGAAAGAGGTGTAACAGTTTAAATAGGAAAAAATGCTTTCATAATTATAACAAAAGGTTATTGAAAATAAGAGGGCAGCTATAGGTAAAGGACGTTTCCGGATTCTCTAAATTTAAAATGGTATTTACTCAAAATTAGTATCTAGAAACAACATTACATGTTTTATAATCATAGCGCTTTACGATGCATAACGTAATGATATAATAATGAAGGCGTAACGATTGTGAAGCATGTCCTTGGCTTTAACGAGGCTTCAAGAAAATACAAAAATTGCGTGCCCTACAAAAGGACGTAAAATTGATTAAAAAAAAGTTCCTTTAATTAATTTGTTGAAGCAAATTAAAAATTACGTAAGCGCAACATTAATAAAAAACTTCAAAGGCAGCATCGCTAAATATGCAAGCATAAAATCGATAAATTTTTTTATAATTTTATGTATTTTGAATATAAAATTTGTAAATGTGACGATGCAAAATATAATTCCTACTTTCAATATACTGAAATGTGAATAGAAATATTTTTATTTATAATATCATTAATTTAAAGAATTTTATCTACGACCATTAAATTATGTTTATTATTCGTACGTTTTCTAGTCATTTATGGTAATATTATTAAATGAATAATTATGACGTCTATATACCAGCAGCATTATATATTGCCGTTGATTGAATATTATAATCAATGATATTGCCCATTATTTCATTATGTATTTCCCATAATTGCATTATACTTGAGTTTAAACAAAAATTATCGTCGTAACTAGGCAACCAACAATACTGATGACAGATATTCAATTGTAACCTAACTTTTCAGATTTACAAGTGTCAGATTTTTCTAATTCCAGCTAGTAATATTGTTTTGATAACAGGTTAGTAACTTGTCTGTTTGTTTTCCAAAATAATAAAATTCATCATTTTCATTATGTTGCAGATATTTTTGAAATGGATAATGACAGTGAAAATGATGAAAAATTGATAGAAAATTGCACACCACCTGAAATAACAGAAATAGCCAAGACTGCTACATTAAATTTACTTCCTGAAAAATAAAAAAAAAAGCTATGAAATAGCTCATAAATCCTTTATTGACTGGAGGGCCAGAAAAAATATAAACTCATTTTCACAAGATAATGTATTAGTGTAGGTACTTTACCGAACTAGCTCAAAAGTATAAACCATCAAGTTTATGGACGATTTACTCTATGTTAAAAGCAACACTGAATATTCACCATAACATTAACATCGAAAATTATTCAAAATTAGTCTCTTTCCCGAAACGAAAGTCTGAAGGTTACAAGGCTAAAAAAGCTGCAGTTTTTACTCCGAATAAAGTTCGTGAATTCATTGATAAAGCACCAGATAATAAATATCTTGCAACCAAGGTAAGAAACTTATAAGTAATTATAAACTTAATAATGCTTAATGTTTTTTAAGGTTGCCTTCATTATGGGTTGCTGTCGTGCCATTGAATTGTATAAAATGAAAGTAGAGAATGTCCATGACCATAACACTGCATTTCTTGTTGATATACTTACTTGATACAAAAAATAAAGTAGACAGGCAATTTTCAATAAGGGGACCATTTTACAACGTTGTTAAAAAATATATAAATTTACGTTCACCTAATGCAACAACAGATAAATTTTTTGTGAATTTTCAAAATGGCAAATGTACAGTACAGACAATAGGAATTAACAAATTCCGATCATTTGGAAAAGAAATCGCAACATACTTGAAATTACCTTCTCCAGAAAAATATACCGGACATTCTCTGAGAAGATCATCGGCTACTATACAGGGTGATTCTAAATATATGGGACACACTTTAAGGACTGATTCCTGGGGTTGTTTTGATCATAAAAGTTCATATGAATAACTGTCCAAAACGGCTTAGTTTTAAAGTTGTAGGATGTTTAATAATAAATTAAGAATTTGTATAGTATATAACTTACGCCATCTAATATCATAGTTGGCTCAGCAAAAACAATCGTTTTGAAGCGAAAATATTTATTTGTCATTTCAATATTATTGTGTCAAAGCATTGGTTCATTAAAGTTTATTGCGAGCTTCTGTTCTTTAAAATGAATTACGCAAATGCTGATATGTGCGATATGCATTATTTTTGGACGGTGCATATCCAAATCGGTGGATGGGGCGAGGAGATCCACAACCGTGGCCTCCTCGGTCTCCAGACTTAAATTCTCTATATTTTTTTCTCTGGGGTCACCTTAAATCACTAGTTTATACGACTCCCATTGAAAATGTTGACAAACTGAGAAATCGCATTGTTGTATCATTTGAGACAATTCAGAACACCCCCGGTATTTTTGAACGTGTTCGCCATGCAGTGCGACGGAGGACAGAAGCCTGTATTGCTGTTGGCGGCGATCATTTTCAACAATTTTTATAATTTCGTTTTGTTTATTACCTACCCTTTATTGTATTCTTAATTTATTATTAAACATCCTATAACTTTAAAACTAAGCCGTTTTAGACAGTTATTCATACGAACTTTTATGATCAAAATAACCCCAGGAATCAGCCCTTAAAGTTTGTCGCATATATTTAGAATCACCTTGTATATACAGATGGAGGTGCAAACTTGATGGATCTAAAGCTGTATGGAGGTTGGAAAGCAAGCTCGGTAGCCGAAGGTTATATTGAGAAATCAGAAGCTAATAAAATGGAGGCAACAAGTGCAACCATGTTCGTCTAATAATCATAGTGCAGCCAATGTTCCTGTTGATTTTAGTGTTTCAAATTTGTTAAATGTTAATAATAATTCAAACATTTCTAATGCTATCTCTAATAATCTTGATATGAATTCCACACCATGTATTAAAATCTCTCAAATTGTAATGTTATTTTTAATTTTCATTCCAAATAAAAAAAATAAGCAATAATGGTCGTTGATAAAATATCGTATTTGACTCGCATATAATAGCTTTATTATAAATAATATACTATATTTTGAGACGTGAATATATGTATATTGCTATGAATATAGATTTTTGATATATTTAAATTAAACCCGACGCCCTAAGGGCAAAAGGGATGGCTAAAGAAGAAGAAGATATACTTAAATTATTTTTTTTTAATAATTTAAAATAGCCCCAAGTTGGCTTGTCATAAATAGATGCTACGTATATGAATTTTTATATAAATATTCAATTATTTCAATAGCCCGCTACTTATAATGACTAAAATTTGATGTTGTATACTTTAATTTTGGAATACATTATTGTGATTATAATTTTAATAAATAAATGACTTCACTACCAAAATTTTTCCAATTTACAAACAAGCGCATAGATTTTTCTATGGAACATGAAACTCTACCTATATATCTTTATAATAAAAAGATCGAAATAAAACAACTGGATTATCACAATCTCAGGAATATTAATATTATGACTAAACTATCTTGTCGATACCCAGGTAGATTGAGATTAGTACAACCTTTTCAAAATATTTTACAATACTTGAATTCTCATACCAAGTTATTTTAACATCAAAATTTCTGCAATGAAATTATTTCTAAAGCACACAAATTAAATTCCAAAATTTACCTTATATTCTAACTTTTTCAAATGAAGTTCTCCAGTCCTGTCCTATTATTAAAAGGGTGTTCAATGTGCGTACTCCAAAATCTGCTACTCTCTCAGCAAAGAGCGTTTAATCATTCTTGTTACCACGTTGTTCAAAGTGTATGGTTCCCAATACCATTACCTTCTTTCTTCTTGTATCAAGTAAGTCCAATTTCACTTATTTATATTTAGATTAAATTGTGAATCGTTGAATGGCGATTTATAAATTATTATTATAATAACTCGTAGACTATTTACTTTAATTTTGGTAAATATTTACCACATTTAAATATTCTTTTCGTAGATTCAATAATTCTATATGAAAATCGATGTATTTATCGATTATACGAAGTAATTAAACATCAGCCTGTCGATTGCAATTAACTTTTATTGGATTCCCATCCAAAACTTCTTAAATATGTGAATATGTCAAATTCAAAATTTTATGACGTCACATCTACGTTCAATCACAATTCTCAGGTTAACGACCTGACTGCCCAATTTTTAATTTTTCATATAACTTCTTAATTAATCGTAGAAACTTACTTAAAGCAGTTAAAACAATAAAACACTTTTTTACTTTCAAGTTGATACACTATTAATTAATTAATGTTCAAATTTTTAACAATTAATTACTTTTAATTAGAAACTGCACAAATTACGTCATGTGCTCTGAGGATGTTAAATCAAAGAGAACGATTAATTCGCAAACTACAAATTTACCAGAATTCAAATATTATCTCGACAAATGAAAACACTTGATTTCACATGACGACAAAATTACTCGACCAATCAGGTAGGAGAAGAGAAAAATCGATAATCTAAACTTCTACGTACCTAGTAAATCAATTGAGTTACTATTAAATCTATAAAAATTTGAATTAAATTTCTTAAACATAAACAAAATTAAAACCTTGTTATATCAATCTATAAATTTACTTCCTAAGCTTCTTATTAATTACTTATATCAAATTAATTTACATCAGAAATTAATTCACAAAACTTTGTATTGACATTTGATTTCAAATTGAGGTCCTTGACCCATTTCCGTCTAGACATACTTTTCCAACCTTGACCTACTTTACTCTAAAATCAATACTCTTACAACACATTTAGATATTATACAAGCACTATCAAAATTTTATACTTATTACTTCTTTATAGGAAATGATCGTTCTGGCCGAGGTGGTGATGTTGGTATTTACATTAAAAAATGCATTCGTTACTCTCGTATCGATATTGCGGTCATGTTACTTTTGAACAAATTTGGTTATCTGCGAACGTCTCAAATAAAAAATTAATACTAGGTGCTCTATATAATCCTAAACAAGGGGATTATAAATTATTCCTTGATGAATTTGAAAACTCTATCACTACGTCTATGTCTTTTTCTGATAATATAATTTGCTTAGGTGATTTCAATATTGATTTTTTTAAACTAGATCACTCTGCTACGATATACATGCTACTATAAATATCTCGTTAGGTGGCAACGTTTCAAACGTCAAACAATTATTTATCGTCGTCAAAATTTTATTTATTGCCGCAAAAAAATTACATTTTGTCAAAAAAATATTGCTGTGTGTTTTAATCCTAAATATTTATTTTTCTATTAAAAACTAAATTTTAAAACTAATTGTTGTTTATTATAAAAGGATATAGTAGATTTTTCATCGTTATAGGTGCTTTTTGTGGTCATGTAGGATCCTTAATTTTCACAATCATGGGTCATAGTAATATGATGATCGGTGTGGCATTGTTTTGTCATTTGAATAATGCTTATTAATGTCAGCATTTATACTTTCCAGAATATTATTCCTGAAATAAATATTAATTAAATCACGTGACTAGATCAAATTTAATGTTAGTTTAATGTATTTAATCAATTACAAGTGTTTCTGTTATGAAAACTATGTAAATAACATATTTGATTATCTAATTGTGATACAAGGTGCAAATAAAATTTTGATAGTGCTTGTATAATATCTGAATGTGTTGTAAGATCATGATCAGCTAGATGACAATCAATTACACCACTATCAGCAATTAACGAACTATCTGAAATAATAATGAGATCTATAAGTGATTGAGAATTATTTGATACTCTTCCCTACTGAAAATATATATAGAAACCTCATATAACCTGATAATGTTTTCATCAGGTTGTATGTGGTTTTATGCGGTTTTTGAAACAACCAGGTTCATTTTGTATGAGGTTTTATGAGGCAACTGAGGTGATTTTCAGTAGGGTTGTGGGTTGATTAATAATTTGATTTAAATCAAGAGATTCTATCATATTTTGCATGTATATCGTAGCAGAGTGATCTGGTTTAAAAAAATCAATATTGAAATCACCTAAGCAAATTATATTATCAGAAAAAGACATAGACGTAGTGATAGAGTTTTTAAATTCATCAAGGAATAATTTATAATCCCCTTGTTTAGGATTATATAGAGCACCTAGTATTAATTTGAGACGTTCACAGATAACCAAATTTGTTCAAAAGTAACATGACCAATATCCATACGAGAGTAACGAATGCATTTTTTAAATGTAAATACCAACATCACCACCTCGGCCAGAACGATCATTTCGTATAAAGAAGTAATAAGTATAAAATTTTGATAGTGCTCGTATAATATCTAAATGTGTTGTAAGAGTATTGATTTTAGAGTAAAGTAGGTCAAGGTTGGAAAAGTATGTCTAGACGGAAATGGGTCAAGGACCTCAATTTGAAGTCAAATGTCAATACAAAGTTTTGTGAATTAATTTCTGATGTAAATTAATTTGATATAAGTAATTAATAAGAAGCTTAGGAAGTAAATTTATAGATTGATATAGCAAGGTTTTAATTTTGTTTATGTTTAAGAAATTTAATTCAAATTTTTATAGATTTAATAGTAACTCAATTGATTTACTAGGTACGTACAAGTTTAGATTATCGATTTTTCTCTTCTCCTACCTGATTGGTCGAGTAATTTTGTCGTCATGTGAAATCAAGTGTTTTCATTTGTTGAGATAATATTTGAATTCTGGTAAATTTGTAGTTTGCGAATTAATCGCTCTCTTTGATTTAACATCCTCAGAGCACATGACGTAATTTGTGCAGTTTCTAATTAAAAGTAATTAATTGTTAAAAATTTGAACATTAATTAATTAATAGTGTATCAACTTGAAAGTAAAAAAGTGTTTTATTGTTTTAACTGCTTTAAGTAAGTTTCTACGATTAATTAAGAAGTTATATGAAAAATTAAAAATTGGGCAGTCAGGTCGTTAACCTGAGAATTGTGATTGAACGTAGATGTGACGTCATAAAATTTTGAATTTGACATATTCACATATTTAAGAAGTTTTGGATGGGAAACCAATAAAAGTTAATTGCAACCGACAGGCTGGTGTTTAATTACTTCGTATAATCGATAAATACATCGATTTTCATATAGAATTATTGAATCTACAAAAAGAATATTTAAATGTGGTAAATATTTACCAAAATTAAAGTGAATAGTCTAGGAGCTATTATAATAATAATTTATAAATCGACATTCAACGATTCACAATTTAATCTAAATATAAATAAGTGAAATTGGACTTACTTGATACAAGAAGAAAGAAGGTAATGGTATTGGGAACCATACACTTTGAACAACGTGGTAACAAGAATGATTAAACGCTCTTTGCTGAGAGAGTAGCAGATTTTGGAGTACGCACATTGAACACTCTTTTAATAATAGGACAGGACTGGAGAACTTCATTTGAAAAAGTTAGAATATAAGGTAAATTTTGGAATTTAATTTGTGTGCTTTAGAAATAATTTCATTGCAGAAATTTTGATGTTAAAATAACTTGGTATGAGAATTCAAGTATTGTAAAATATTTTGAAAAGGTTGTACTAATCTCAATCTACCTGGGTGTCGACAAGATAGTTTAGTCATAATATTAATATTCCTGAGATTGTGATAATCCAGTTGTTTTATTTCGATCTTTTTATTATAAAGATATATAGGTAGAGTTTCATGTTCCATAGAAAAATCTATGCGCTTGTTTGTAAATTGGAAAAATTTTGGTAGTGAAGTCATTTATTTATTAAAATTATAATCACAATAATTTATTCCAAAATTAAAGTATACAACATCAAATTTCAGTCATTTTAAGTAGCGGGCTATTGAAATAATTGAATATTTATATAAAAATTCATATACGTAGCATCTATTTATGACGAGCCAACTTGGGGCTATTTAAATTATTAAAAAAAAATAATTTAAGTATATCTTCTTCTTCTTTAGCCATCCCTTTTGCCCTTAGGGCGTCGGGTTTAATTTAAATATATCAAAAATCTATATTCATAGCAATATACATATATTCACGTCTCAAAATATAGTATATTATTTATAATAAAGCTATTATATGCGAGTCAAATACGATATTTTATCAACGACCATTATTGCTTATTTATTTTACTTCGAATCAATTAAAAGTAACATTACAATTTGAGAGATAAATACATGGTGTGGAATTCATATCAAGATTATTAGAGATAGCATTAGAAATGTTTGAATTATTATTAACATTTAACAAATTTGAAACACTAAAATCAACAGGAACATTGGCTGCACTATGATTATTAGACGAACATGGTTGCACTTGTTGCCTCCATTTTATTAGCTTCTGATTTCTCAATATAACCTTCGGCTACCGAGCTTGCTTTCCAACCTCCATACAGCTTTAGATCCATCAAGTTTGCACCTCCATCTGTATATACAAGGTGATTCTAAATATATGCGACAAACTTTAAGGGCTGATTCCTGGGGTTATTTTGATCATAAAAGTTCGTATGAATAACTGTCTAAAACGGCTTAGTTTTAAAGTTATAGGATGTTTAATAATAAATTAAGAATACAATAAAGGGTAGGTAATAAACAAAACGAAATTATAAAAATTGTTGAAAATGATCGCCGCCAACAGCAATACAGGCTTCTGTCCTCCGTCGCACTGCATGGCGAACACGTTCAAAAATACCGGGGGTGTTCTGAATTGTCTCAAATGATGCAACAATGCGATTTCTCAGTTTGTCAACATTTTCAATGGGAGTCGTATAAACTACTGATTTAAGGTGACCCCAGAGAAAAAAATATAGAGAATTTAAGTCTGGAGACCGAGGAGGCCACGGTTGTGGATCTCCTCGCCCTATCCACCGATTTGGATATGCACCGTCCAAAAATAATGCATATCGCACATATCAGCATTTGCGTAATTCATTTTAAAGAACAGAAGCTCGCAATAAACTTTAATGAACCAATGCTTTGACACAATAATATTGAAATGACAAATAAATATTTTCGCTTCAAAACGATTGTTTTTGCTGAGCCAACTATGATATTAGATGGCGTAAGTTATACTATACAAATTCTTAATTTATTATTAAACATCCTACAACTTTAAAACTAAGCCGTTTTGGACAGTTATTCATATGAACTTTTATGATCAAAATAACCCCAGGAATCAGTCCTTAAAGTGTGTCCCATATATTTAGAATCACCCTGCATAGTAGCCGATGTTCTTCTCAGAGAATGTCCGGTATATTTTTCTGGAGAAGGTAATTTCAAGTATGTTGCGATTTCTTTTCCAAATGATCGGAATTTGTTAATTCCTATTGTCTGTACTGTACATTTGCCATTTTGAAAATTCACAAAAAATGTATCTGTTGTTGCATTAGGTGAACGTAAATTTATATATTTTTTAACAATGTTGTAAAATGGTCCCCTTATTGAAAATTGCCCATCTACTTTATTTTTTGTATCAAGTATATCAACAAGAAATGCAGTGTTATGGTCATGGACATTCTCTACTTTCATTTTATACAATTCAATGGCACGACAGCAACCCATAATACCCATAATGAAGGCAACCTTAAAAACATTAAGCATTATTAAGTTCATAATCACTTATAAGTTTCTTACCTTGGTTGCAAGATATTTATTATCTGCTGCTTTATCAATGAATTCACGAACTTCATTCGGAGTAAAAACTGCAGCTTTTTTAGCCTTGTAACCTTCAGACTTTCGTTTCGGGAAAGAGACTAATTTTGAATAATTTTCGATGTTAATGTTATGGTGAATATTCAGTGTTGCTTTTAACATAGAGTAAATCGTCCATAAACTTGATGGTTTATACTTTTGAGCTAGTTCGGTAAAGTACCACATTATCTTGTGAAAATGAGTTTATATTTTTTCTGGCTCTCCAGTCCATAAAGGATTTATAAGCTATTTCATAGCTTTTTTTTTGATTTTTCAGGAAGTAAATTTAATGTAGCGGTCTTGGCTATTTCTGTTATTTCAGGCGGTGTGCAGTTTTCTATCAAATTTTCATCATTTTCACTGTCATTATCCATTTCACAAATACCTGCAACGTAATGAAAATGATGAATTTTATGATTTTGGAAAACAAACAGACAAGTTACTAACCTGTTATCAAAACAATATTACTAGCTGGAATTAGAAAAAGCTGACACTTGTAAATCTGAAGAAAAGTTAGGTTACAATTGAATAACTGTAATCAGTATTGTTGGTTGCCTAGTTACGACGATAATTTTTGTTTGAACCCAAATACAGGGTGTGTATAAATTGGCGAAAGAACTACATGTGGCGATGTTGGTTATGTTACATAATTACACGATATGCACACAGAAATCGTAAAAAATTCTTTAAATTAATGATATTATAAATGACAATATTTCTATTCACATTTCAATATATTGAAAGTAGGAATTATATTTTGCTTCGTCACATTTACAAATTTTATATTCAAAATACGTAAAATTATTAAAAAAATTATCGATTTTATGCTTGCATATTTAGCGATGCTGCATTGAAGTATTTTATTAATGTTGCGCTTACGTAATTTTTAATTTGCTTCAACAAATTAATTAAAGGAACTTTTTTTTAATCAATTTTACGTTCTTTTGTAGGGCACGCAATTTTTGTGTTTTCTTGAAGCCTCGTTAAAGTTAAGGACATGCTTCATAATCGTTACGCCTTCATTTTTATATCATTACGTTATGCATCGTAGAACGTTATGATTGTAAAACATGTAATTTTTGAGTAAATACCATTTTAAATTTAGAGAATCCGGAAACGTCCTTTACCTATAGCTGCCCTCTTATTTTCAATAACCTTTTGTTATATGAAAGCATTTTTTCCTATTTAAACTGTTACACCTCTTTCCGTTGTAGAAGTCTTATAAACCCGTTTTTGTCATTTTTATAAATTTTGAATTCGAATTTCCAGTGCAGGTAGATACCAAAAAGAGCACCCCTAGAGTTTTTTCTCAATGAAAGGTTGTTCCCATTGTCATTTAATAATTATTTCCTTTTTGTTGCATCAAACTTTTATTTTACTACTTTCATACATTTTGAACGTTTTAAGAATGAAGACTATTTAAGAAATTTTTTAATTTTAAAACTCGAAAATTTGGCAATTTAAAAAATTTTAACTGAGTTTTGAAAATTGTGAAATTGTTCAATACTATGTTTAAATATTTAGATGTTTTTATAAATTTGGAAAAATTTGGGTACTGAAAATTTTGTTTATTTCTAAAATATCGAACGTACTAAAAATTGAAACTCTCTAATAAGAAAACCACAATTTAATTTTTTGAAACTGAAAAATGCTGTGTAACCGGTGATAATTTTTTTTGTTTACTTAAAGCTCCTTTAAGGCAAGGAAATGCCTTGTCATAGTTACGCTTCCATTTTTATACCCTACTGAAAATCAACTCACTTGCCTCTTAAAACCACATACATAATGAACCGGTTGTTTCAAAAACCGCATAACACCACATACAGCCTGATAGAAACATTATAAGGTTATATGAGGTTTCTATATATATTTTCAGTAGAGTATTCATACATTATACCATTCTAAAGAGTTATAATTATAAAACGTTTAATGTTGATCATTCAACTAATTTTTGAGTAAATACCTCTTTGAAACTAAGAGTCTGAAAAAAAAACATTCAGTTCCTTCAGACGTCCTTTGGCAATATAGCTGCTGCCTTATTTTCAATAAATAAATAATCTTTATATGACAGCATTTACCAAAAAAATATGTCAAAATGCCGTTTCTAATTTCTGGAATTATTTTAAATGTTTTCTTTGATACCTAGTCATTAGGACTGAGTATTCCAAATTTCGTTAAAGTCGGTTTACTTACATTAATTCCAAGCTTTTGTTTTGGAAATCGATAATAAATATTTCCATTATAAAGTATTTCGCTTTGAACTACATTTGTATTCTTAAAGGCGACTTGAACCTAATCTACGATGAGTCACTACCTGTAGCGCTGTTTCTAGTGTGGGCTGCTTGTAACGATTCCAGAATCCGTGTCTTACCGCTAGTCTGTCTCTTCCCTATAACATTAAAAGGAATTTTTGTCGGTTTCATAATTGTTGCTTTCGCTTTGGTTCAACTTTCAAGGAACTATTCATCAACATAAAATAAAGTAAATAAACAACAAACTTTCAAACTTTATAGATATTTAAGAATGCAGCTATTTGATGATTTTAAATCGTGTTTTGTTTTCTGCTGTTTATTATAATTATAACAAGATATTTTGTCACAGATTATAGATAAGTTGAACTTTTACTTTATCATCTAGAAATAATATTGGCTATGCAACTTTTACCTGATTTTAATTACCTCTTAATAAATGTATTTTAATAAAAACTCAAATTATTAGACGTCAGTGGCATACCTTAATGAGGGGTTATAAACAGCGGGCTGGCAATTAAATTTCTTTTGGAGAGTTGTCCTGTCAGATACGAGCAGTCAATGTACAATACAAAAACTAAAACTAACTTTAAATTGGCAAGACTTTGATAGAATTAAAACTGCTTTGCTAAGAAATTTTAATTCTGCTAAATTCTAATTTAGTTATTTTAAACACCGGTTATTATCAAAGGAGCAACAATCAGTCTCAATTTTAAAATTATTCTTGTCTAGCTGTGCAAATCTTATTTTAACAGATTCCTGTAACAGTGTTTTTTAACAACGTTTTTTCCTAATCAAATAATTATTTTTTAATTTAAACATTCTTAATAAAGACCTTCTTTTATGGGGTGATCATAAATTAAGTTAAAGATATTTCTACGATTCATATTTAATAAGGCTTCGGCTTTTTACAAGTTTAACACTGTATCTTAAATATTCATCTTTAAATATGAGATTAGTAGTTTTAGATTTTCCTTCTATATTTTATAGATATAATTTAATGTAATTTCAAATTTTAATTATACATTTAAATATTCAGATGTTAATGAAGTCGGTGTACTTCCTTGTGCTGGGCTGATGGACCACCAAATTTGGATTATCAAGCAGTTGGATGACCGAAGATCGAGGAGCAGGATTCTGGAGGAGCTGGATGAAAGATCCGCACTAATGGACTGGACAACTGAGGCTGCACCAGCGTAAGAGTGGAATTTGGAGATCGCCAACGCCGACTTATTAAAGGTAGGTTCCACATCGGTGGAAGGCGTTCCAAGGACCCAAGACATCTCAATGTAAGTGAATTTTAACTTTTCACAGCAGTTCAGCCAGTAGTGTTAAAACTCACACCGACAATTTACAAAATATAAATTTGTTACATTTGAGAATATATCCAACAAGAAGATCAACAAGACCCTAGTCAAAATACTAAGTTTCCGGTTAGGTGAAAGTGAGATAGTAGATGTCAAATATATATGTTTTAATTACTCGTCTCGTCTGTGCGCCTACTTCTTCAATTAACGTTAAGTAGCTGATATTGAAATATATTTTAATGCGGCTGCTAGAAGAAATTTAAAACGTCATTGCAGCAAACTAGATAGTTAATTAACATTTGCTTGGACCTTTGTATATTTTCCCAAAATGGATATTCTCAAACTTGTAACCCCCCTTGCACAACAGGTTTCTAGATGGTCGACTAATGCCATATAGAAACATTTATTTTTTGAAAATGCTTGTTACTATTTTAAATGTATTCAAAATTGTAACCCACATCGCCAGGTAGCAGATTTTATTTTGTAAATTGTAATGCATCTTTTACGCTCGTAGTATCATGCTCGTTTTCGATTCCGGGAGTGTCAGTGTATACACGTATAAGGCGGTTATATTAAAAAAAAACAGATTTAATTTAATACGTACTTAATTCAGATGCAGTATGTTATTTTATTTAATAGCGGTCATATTGCGGAGTAGTTGTATTGGATGCATTTGGGAGCGGTCGTTCGTCACTAATCGCTACCTAAAAATGAATTAATTAGGTTTTCAATTTTTTTTATTAATCCCGTTTTGAACGGTATAATATAAGATAGCTCCTACGGTTGGCCGTTTGATTTTTCGTGAAAATCGGTCAATTTTGTATGTATTACGAGTATAAAAGAGCATAATCGCAGGTTTTGTATTAGTAAATCGTATTGATTGTTAAATATTTATGTCAATATGAAATTGTACGCTCAAATAATTGTTTCATTATCAAGATACTAATTCTCTTTTTTAAATATATACTTTTTACGTCATTGTCTTCAAATTTGATTGGACCAATGCATTCGAAAATGTAAAAATCATTGATCACCATTGACTAGTTTTCGTTTTATAAATTAAATACAATGAACTGCAAATGAGTTTTAACTTAATAGTTTTCAAGACATTCCAAATTTATTGTATATCGTTTATAATTTATGTTAAAAAAATTATTTTAATAATTTAAAAATACAAAACTAAACGAAAATTCAGAAATACGTTTTCGGAGTTTCTCGTTCTTGTTTTGTGTTTTATCTATCCTTGAACTGAAATACTGGCTTAACTGCTGTACGTTACTATAGGACCATTTTAAGAATGTCAAAATTTGGAAATGGAAGTGTATTTAGACTGTAACGTTAACTTGTGGTACTCAAAATTTTTAGGAAAAGGGGGGTGGGGGTGATTTTGGTCTCAAATTTGTATACGTTTACGAGGCACGCCGCTAGGACATGTCGATACAAGGCCTTGATGCCCCCGTTCTGCTGAAGCCATTTTATTCTGATCATCGCGATCCGTGGGAAGCCACATAGGTGGTATATGGCCTAGGACGCAGCGGACTAAATCCCGTTTGCCGAGGAAGTTATCGGAGGCGTCGAGTGGTTAATAGGGACATTGGCAAGTTATCACTCTCCTTACTTTGGGTGTGTTGAGTTTTCTTATCAAATATGAGCATTCCCTTGTGGTCTTGTAATTTTTTTGCCGTGCCGGCACGGTATCCTGTGGCTGTTGAAATTTTTCTACAGCTACTTTCCCGAATACAGTTCCATTTCCCTTTCGTAAATACTATAAAACAGTTTTCTCAAAATATTAAAAGTTGGCATCGTTTTATTATTAATTTAAAATGGTCCTTCAATATATTGTCTTATTTTATATGCGTGTGTTGTGTTAAACTCGATATGCTGCAAAAATGCCTGCACATTATGCGACATGGTTTTTGCAATCGGAATTTGTCCAACTTTTTGGGTTTTCAGTATTTTCTGATTATGATAGGTCTGCTTTACCCCGCCACCAGTTACTAATTCTTGTTTTGTATGAAAACTCAAAAAAATGCACTTTTCCGATTATCGAGTTTGGCTTGTACAGTATTAAAGGATTAATTACCCAAAGTAAGAATTGTTTTCAATAAAATTGCTTTGATTCCAGATAATGTTAATACATAATAGTAGAATTTCAATATAAAAGTTTTTTTAATGTCGAGTTTAATCAATTTTGTATGTTATTCTTGTAATGCTCCATTACATTTATGTCAGATTAGCCTCTTAAAACCGGATTATTGCATTAGCATCCAAATAGCTCTTTTGAACTGAATTAATCCTTTAAATCCTGTATAATAATAATTTTTGTTTACTAATTCGCATTTTTATGGCGCTGTGTTTCCACTGGCGAGACATTAGTGCACCTTTCTTAATTGTTAACTGTTGCTTTAGAGGAAACATGTCGGTGGAACAACATTACATCATAAAGGAACAAATGGTATTTTTCTCTTAGATGAAAAATGCATTTGTTACTTCTGATTGATGGGGTTTCATCGTGTTACAATTGTGTTAAACAATGACACAGTCAGTATAAATCTCTTTACTTGTGTTTCATCTAGGGTGGCAGAAGGGGATTTCAAAATGTTTAAGAGCTATATTTATATATGTAATGTACTTCTATTTGATAATATTCTATTTTTCAAGTTTTAAAAGGTATTTTGAATTGCTACCGGATTTTTCTTACCCGCAAATTTTCGTTACTAAAACGTAGTTCTCAATTATTGTTGCTTTGACAATAGTTTTGAATGACAGTCGTTGTTTGTAGTTTTGTGCAAGATACATATCTCAGTTACACAATTTAAAATAGAATGGTGAGTATTAATGCAATACTTGATTTTAACATACAATAGTAAGTAGGTACTACTTAATATTTTAAGTAAATTGCTTTTCTAGCTTCATATTTTAGGTCTTATGACTCTTTACATACTGAGTTTAAACTGAAAATGAAGGTTTGTAAAAGGTATTTGTTACGTATTTATTTGTTAAATTTTTTTTTAATATTTATGTAACGCTGAATTGATTGCAAACCAAACCGTCGCGTCGGTCGGTGTGAAATTATTCTTCGCGCGTTTCTTTATGGCTACTTTGCCATTTTTTAATCGTTGTAGCTTTTTTTTTCTTTCGGAAGTGTAGTTAAATGTGTCTGGTGTATTGCAATAACAAACTTGCACTACCTACCCATATTTTTTATGGTAAGTACTGATTCAGTATTAATTAATAATGGTTTTTTCACAATAATGTGTTAATTAATTTAATACAGCTGTTTTCTTTTACTGCGTTCGTTTGTCGTGGCCGGCTTTTATTCTTCCGACGCGACGCGACGGTGGTGTAGTTATGGTGCCTGGGTGTTACTAAGTGTGACGTAATTAACAATTTGAAATACTTTGTTTCTTATGGTAAGTATTAATAGAATATTACATTTTTACTTTTGTAAATACTATTTAGTACTCGTTATCTGATTATTTTTTATGTAGGATTGTTTTTTAATTTTCAAGTGGGAATTGAAGTAGTTTTTTGTATTTCTAACGCCCGTATATTTTATAATAATTATAATATTTACAAAGGCCATTGGACACAATAAAGGTATGACACCATATTTAAATTTTTACTTTGTGCTTCATCTTATTTTAGATAAAGCGCAAGAGGACTTGTTCAGCTCCAGAATTTTTGTTAAGGTAATAATTCACTTAAAATTAAAAATTGTTTACTCTAAAAAAGTGAACATTTATAATGTAACTTATCGTTAAAATATTCTTTAATGTAGAAGCTCTACTTTACATTTCATTTTTTCAACGTTTGTAATAAAGATGCATCAGTTGTAGATGGGTGTTTCGGCTGCTCCTGTTGCAACCCCCATGTTGTCTGCTTCTGCTGCGGTCCTTATGCGGAATCGAATTTGGAGCGTGACATAACCGATAATTTTCAAGTCGTACAAACTAGATGAGGGTATTTTAATTGTTGATTTTGAATTTATTAATGTAATTCTCCGGCTACTGCTGCCCTCTAGTTTATAGCTAGTAAGTAAGTAAATTAAGTTAACAGAAAAATGAAGGTTAGCTCTCATTCGTTTTTGTTCGATTAGTTGTACCGTGAAATAAAAGCCTTGTTAACTACAGTTTGATTTCTAACAGGTTATGGGCCCAGAACGTGTAATTAGGGACTAATAGTTAGTGTTATTACAGTAAACAGTGTAGTTTTTGGCTAAAGAGTGTACACAGGAAACAATAAAAGAAAAACGAAACAAAGAGCTTCTGAACAATAATGGCGACTGCAACAGCTACAGGTGGGCATTCAGGAGCAATTCCGAGTATTGAACCAAAATTGGATGGTATGAGTAATTACAGTACTTGGAAATTCCTAGTAAAAATGACACTGATAGGTATGGATCTTTGGGACTGTGTAGAAAGGAAGATGCCAGTCGAAGGCGAAACCCCTACACCAGTTGACATAAAGAAAGACCAAAGAGCAATCGCTACAATTTGCTTAAATGTAAAACCACAGTGCCACATGCATGTACTTTCGGCAAAAACTGCAGAAGAGGCTTGGAATAATCTCAGCAAAGCATACGAAGACAGAGGTCTCACTAGGCGGCTTGGGTTGCTAAAGAATCTGTTGAGAATAGAGCTTGAGAACTTCGAGAGCATGGAAGATTATATTACAGAAATCATGTCGCTAGCACAGAAATTAGCAGATATCAGCAGTCCGATTGAAGATGAGTTCATTGGAGTAATTATGCTGGCAGGGCTACCAAGTCACTACGAC
Organism: Ctenicera cuprea; assembly: GCA_958336395.1. Classification (NCBI taxonomy): domain Eukaryota; kingdom Metazoa; phylum Arthropoda; class Insecta; order Coleoptera; family Elateridae; genus Ctenicera; species Ctenicera cuprea. The sequence continues at coordinate 1,013,718 of OY284493.1, forward strand.
CCTATGGTAATGGCGTTAGAAGGATCTGGTGCTTGGATAACAAGCGATATGGTGAAGAACAAATTACTTCAGGAGGACATCAGACGAGAGGGTGACAAAGGAAAACAGTCGGGGGATGCAGCATTTGTAACCAATTACAGGGGTAAGAAGGCAGGAGCTGGAGCACCACGAAGTAAGCATAGAAAAGACTTGAGATGTTTTAATTGTAATGAAATTGGCCATAAAAAGTTTACCTGTCCAAAACTCAAAGGGCAGAACAAGAACAATGTCATGAAATCGGAAACAAACAAGAAGAATGACTGGTCACTGCTTACTGCACTTTCAACAACGGTTGGTAGTCATGAATGGTGTGTAGATTCAGGGGCCACAACCCATATGACCATGAGGAACGACTGGTTGCAGAACTTCACTGAAACAAGCAACAAGGAGATCACAGTAGCCAACGATGCGAAGCTGTACAGTGCTGGAACTGGTGATGTGATAGTGAACTTAAAATCAGGGACCGAACCGAGGACTATATCGGGAGTTATGCATGTACCTGATTTAAATACAAACTTGTTGTCGGTGAGTACTATGGTTAGCAGAGGTACAATTGTTGTTTTCTCAGAGATGGGCTGCAGAATGTTCCGGAAGGAAGGCTTTACAATTCAAGGTGATGTAGTGGCTACAGCAAGCAATCACGAAGGAATTTACAGGCTAGATATGGTACAGAATAGAACCAATGCTGCAGTTAGTGCTATGGATTCGCAAGAGTTATGGCACAGAAGACTGGGACACCTCAACGAGAGATGCATGACCTTGTTACGAAAAGGAATGGCAAAAGGTATGAATTATGTAGTTACTTCCAGAAAACCTTGTGTTCCTTGCATTGAAGGGAAACAATCAAGGAATCCGTTTAACAAAACCGGAGCAAGGAGGGCTACGGAGAAGCTAGAACTTGTGCATTCCGACCTGTGTGGACCAATGAGTGAAGCATCGTGGAATGGGGCTCGTTACGTGCTAACATTTATTGATGACAAAACCAGAAAAACGTTTGCATATTTTTTAAGAACTAAGGATGAAGTAAAAGGCAAGTTTATAGAATTTAAGATGCTTGTAGAGAATGAAACTGGCATGAAAATCAAAATGTTAAGATTTGATAATGGCCGTGAATATGTTAACAGTGAACTGCAAAACCTTCTGATCGTAAATGGTATCCGGCATCAGTTAACAGTTCCATACAGTCCAGAACAAAATGGCGTAGCAGAGAGGGCCAATAGGATAATCATGGAGAAGGCTCGCAGTATGCTGCAGGACTCCAAGTTAAGTCGGAAGTATTGGGCCGAGGCAGTGAACACCGCAGTTTATTTAAAAAACCGTTCCCCAACCAAAGCGGTAACAGATATGACGCCAGAAGAAGCCTGGTCTAGCGCAAAGGTAGATTTGACTCATTTGAAACTATTTGGATGCAGGGCTTTTGTACATGTACCAAAGCAGGAACGTACAAAGCTGGATGCGAAATCAAGAGAATTCATCTTTGTAGGCTATTGTGAGGATACCAAAGGTTATCGTGTCTTGGATCCACAAAATCCTAAACGGATAAAAAGAGTGCGAGATGTAATATTTATCGAAGAATTTGACAGGAAGTCTGAAGTCGATCAGAAAAGGCAGGTAGAAGAAATTAACATACTACCATTGATTTCAGAGCAAGAAGTTGTTCAAGTACAACAGCAGGGTGTAGCAGCAGAACCAGCTCAGATTGCAGCGGAACCAGCTCAGATTGAAGTTGAAACTGAACAGATGGAAAGAAATTCAGCTGACTCATCATCGGAAAGCTCCTCAGATGAAACTGAAAACCAACCAGTGGCCGAACAGTCAAGATATCCCACGAGGGAAAGGAGAGCCAAAGATTATTCAGATTATATCACTTACCAAGCAATTGCGGACGCTGAAGGAGAGAATGAACCAGAAACTATGACAGAGGCACTTTCCAGAAGCGACAAAGAATTGTGGAAAACTGCCATGGGGGAAGAGGTTAGTGCTTTACAGGAAAATGAGGCCTGGATATTGGTTGATAGACCTAAAGACAAACCAATCGTAAAACACAAATGGGTTTTTAAAATTAAGAAAGCAGCAGATGGAACTATAAGTAGATATAAGGCTAGACTGGTTGCTAAAGGTTTCACACAACAGCAGGGAATAGATTACGATGAAACTTTTTCTCCTGTAGTAAGGCATTCCACTGTCAGGCTATTATTAGCGTTAGCTGCAGAATTAGATCTTGACATAGAACACCTGGACGTGACAACAGCCTTTCTGAATGGTGAGCTGGAAGAAGAAGTTTTCATGGAACAACCAGAAGGTCTGGTGAGAGAGAAGCAGTCGAATAAAGTATGCCTACTAAAGAAAGCACTGTATGGCCTCAAGCAAGCTTCTAGGACCTGGAATAAGAAACTTCACACAGCACTTACAGAAATAGGGTATAAAAGATGTGAAAACGAACCTTGTGTTTATATGAAAAGTAAAAATAACAGTATTGTGTTTATTGCAGTGTATGTGGATGATCTTTTAATATTTTCGAGTGACAAGCGTGAAAGTTATAGCCTTAAGAGAGAACTTATGACTAGATTTAAATGTAAAGACTTAGGGGAAGCAAAATATTGTCTAGGATTTCAAATCAATAGGAATAGGAAAAAGGGAGAGATTTATATTGATCAAAAATTGTATCTTAATGCTGTATTAGCTAGGTTTGGTATGACCGACTGCAAACCAGTTAGCACACCGTTAGACATAAGTCACAAACTTAGTAAACCTATTAGTAGTGGGGATCAACTAAATTTACCTTATCAGCGTCTAGTAGGGTCACTTATGTATTTGGCCGTTTGCAGCAGACCAGATATTGTTCATGTCACAAGTGTACTTAGCCAATTTAATTCCTGTTATACGAAAGAACATTGGCAGAGTGCAAAAAGAGTACTGAGATACCTAAAAGGAACTATGAACCAGAGTTTGGTGTTCAGAAAAACTGGAGATGATGTTGAAGGATTCGTGGATGCTGATTGGGCCAATTGTGAATTCGATCGAAAGTCGTATACTGGCTACGTATTTAAGTTGGGTGGTGCTGCGATTGCCTGGGAGTCGAAAAAACAGCGAACAGTAGCTGTATCAAGCACAGAAGCAGAATATATGGGACTGTCAGAAGCTGCCAAGGAAGCTATATACATAAAAAGCTTGTTGCGAGAGCTACTAGGAAAAACGTCCACGGTTTCCTTATACAACGATAACCAAGGTGCTCAAAAATTGGCACATAATCCTGTGTTTCACAAACGAACCAAACATATTGACATCAAGCATCATTTTATTCGAGAAGCAGTCGACAGCAAACAAATAAGGCTTATGTATTTGTCTACTGATAAAATGGTGGCTGACATAATGACAAAAGGTCTCAGTGGTCCGAAACATAGATTTTGTTTAAGTTCATTAGGCATGGAGCCGAAGGATTAAGGGAGAGTGTTGATTTTGAATTTATTAATGTAATTTTGAATAATAATAATAATATATGTTTTAATAATAATATATGTTTATTTCCATAGAACTACAAAATAGTATCGGAATTGTCAATGGTAACATAATAATAATTACAGTAAATTATATCTATTGTTCATCCTATTATTTATTATATCTAAAGTAATTATATAATTGTTTCTTAAACAAATTTATTATTTTTGTAAGAAAAAAAACTCCTGTATGTTATAAAAACAATTATCTATAAGATAATCTTTGAGTTTCTTTTTAAATAAACTAAGAGTTTTGCTTTCTTTGATATTGCTAGGCAGATGATTAAAAATGTTAGCTCCTAGGCAATCAGGTGACTTTAAAGAAGCACTCAATCTACAAAAAGAGACATAAATATCATTTTTGTGCCTAGTATTAAAACCATGCACGTCCTTAATCAACATAAATTTACTTCTGTTTTGGAAAACATAAATACTTAATTCATAAATTAATATGCAGCTAATTGTCAAAATTTTTAATGTTTTAAAAATATTTCTGCATGACTGCATGCTCGACACCCCAGCCATACATCTTACGACCCTCTTTTGCGCTACAAAAATATCAGGTGCCATAGTTGAGGTGCCCCAGAGGCAGATTCCGTATCTTAATCTTGAGTCTACTTGTGCATGATACAACATTACAAGCTGGTCTTTCTGAAGAATCGACTTTAAGTTTCTAAATAAGTAGGAAAGTGAGCCCAATTTAGAAATAAGCTCTGCACAATGGATATTCCACTTGAGGCATTCGTCAAACCATAAACCTAAAAACTTTACCTGATTGTCTTTATTAGATAAAGGGGTGTCGTTAATTTTCAGGTTTAATATATTACATTCCTTTTGAATATTATGAAATCTGATAAATTTCGTTTTTTCTATGTTAAAATATAGCATGTTTGAGGAGAACCACGAAGTTAGTTTCTGAAGAACGTCATTGCACTTAGATTCTAGTGATATATTCGAATTATCTGAGATACACACAGATGTGTCATCGGCATAAAATGTAAAAAGTGCGTCCCTAGTTATCATTTCAAGATCGTTAATATATAGCAGGAAAAGCACGGGTCCCAACACGGAGCCTTGGGGAACTCCCACCTTTATCTCGGTTACTCCAGAGTTAAATTTTCGCACTGTTCCGCCTTCTGTATGCGTTAGAGAGACATACTGCCGCCTCTCTTTTAGAAAAGACGCAATCCAATTCTGTGACGTACCCCTAATTCCATAAACAGACAGTTTATCCAATAGTACTGCATGATTAACGCAGTCGAATGCCCTGGAGAGGTCACAGAAGACCCCTACAGGGCACTCGCCATATTCCAAAAACTTAATAATTCTGGCGTGAAACTCTAACATTGCCGAACTAGTGGACCTCCCGGTGCGGAAACCGTGCTGGTTCTCGGTCAGAATATCATGACTATTTACAAAATTAAGCAATCGATTTAAAAAACAATATTCAAATATTTTTGAAAACCCACTTGGGACCGTAACTGGCCTATAGTTTTCAGGCGCAAGGGAATCATGCTTTTTATAAATTGGAATAACTTTTCCCAATTTTAAAGCCTGGGGAAAATCGCCATTTTTAAACGATAAATTCACTAAAAATGTGAGTGGAATTGCTAATTCCAAAAGTGATTCTTTAATGAGAAAGTTGGGGATGTCATCTGGTCCGGACGAAGTTTTATTTTTTAGACTCTTATGCAAGATTAGTATTAATTCCTCGGTAGTAAAGGGTCGAAGAAACAGTGTGTCTGCTTGGAAAGGAATGCTGACTTGAACATCAGCGCTATTATTTGGAGGAATTTGTTTAACAATTTCAGCAGGGGCATTTTGAAAAAAATTGTTTAGACTAGAGGCGATGAGTACTGGATCTTCTACTACTTCCCCTTTAATTTTCAATTTTATGTTGTTACAACTATTAGACTTATTTGATAGTTTATTTATGATATTCCACGCCGATTTACTTGGATTATCAGAAAACTGTATTTTATTTTGATAAAATTGTCGTTTAGTCACTTCAAGCAACTTGACATGGTCTTTTTTAGCCTTATCGTATACTAATGATAATATAGGATATGCTTCCTTTAAATTATATATATTTTTTAACTTGGAGCTTGATTTTTTAACATCTCTATTAACCCATTCTTTGCCGTGACTACTTAAGTTTTTAGACTGCTTTACCACGGGAAAGAACAAGTTAAAATAATGTAAAAATATTCTGTAAAAATAATCAAACGCTTCATTCATGTTTTTCATATCGTAAAGGTCTGACCAATCGTGTTTACCGATAAAATCCTTAAAACTTAAGATCTTAGAATTATTAAATTTTCTCTTAAAATATAAAATTCTCCGGCTACTGCTGCCCTCTAGTTTGTAGCTAGTAAGTAAGTAAATTAAGTTAACAGAAAAATGAAGGTTAGCTCTCATTCGGTTTTTGTTCGATTAGTTGTACCGTGAAATAAAAGCCTTGTTAACTACAGTTTGATTTCTAACATTAATTTTATTTATTTATATGCTTAAATAATTTAAGATCAGTTATAGGCGATTGACATTACCGGTGGTGGCGCCACTAAACCAACAAAATGGCTACTGTGAGACGTATACTTCTTGTTATTTGTAATTTGTATGTTTGCAGCGTGGGTTAGCGGTAGTTTCATGAGTGGTTTGTCGTTTTTATAAGTTAGTTTGTGTTTCTGGTTGTGTGTTATATACTTTTTTATTGTGTAGTTATAAGCTCTTTATCAATACGAACGTTATATTGAGCAGGTAAGCTGTTTTCTGCCACTTTGCTACTGTGGTGTCATGGAGGTTAAAATAACTATTCACCTACTTAATTAATTTGAATTATATTTATTATTAGCAGAAGGCATGGAAAGCATCTTTTTGTCTTTCAAGCAGTTGTTTGAATATCTGGAAGCTACTCCGACTTCCAGGTGCATTAACGAAGGTCAAGCTGTGCTCAATGCTAAGCATGTGATTACTTGTGGCATAATTGACCAGAAAGAAGAAGATATTACGATTTTTGCTCTTTGTTTGCAAACGTCTGCACTCACAAAACGTCCGCACGAGGTAAGAGGTAGTTTTAAAATTACCGAAAGTAATGCATGCGTGAAAGAATTTTCGTGCAGTTGCAAGGCAGGGAAGTCGGGAAGATGTAAACACATTGCAGCAGTTTTGTTTTTGTGCGCCAGGTAAAATAAGTTATTGGACGATCAGGTTTTATGTTAAAATTGGATTTGTTTTAGAAGTAACATATTAGAGTTACCGTTGCTGTCGTCAACTGATTTAACATGCTACTGGACCAAGACTACGGCAGCTCCTCTTCTAGAACAGGCATGTTTCGCAGAAAAAGTGTTGGCACCAGTAAAAATCCTAACCGACCGTGAAAGCGATGAAATCGTAAATTTATTTGCAAGTTTATTACCCGAATCTGCTCTCGGAAGGCACAGGTAAAGATGCATATCTATTACTTGCATGATAAGTATTATTAGTAACACCCTAATATTAGTTTAAATTAAGTGTAGTTCTATTTTACAAGTGTATGCTTTCAGAACTGGACGCAGAAAAGATGTTGTAGAAACCGAAGTACATTTAGGAAATCATTGCTTTTCTTGAATAGATATTCCACGATGACAACTCCCTGGATCTGCCGCGAAGCCTTAAAGAAATTTAATCTGAAATGCTTTTGTTTTTTAGATTTAAATAAATACTACCAGTGGCGCACCCATGGGGGGGTTTTTGGGGGTCGAAACCCCCCCCCGAATTTCTGGAATTTATCATATAAATGTTAACTTATTAACTTAAAAATATAAACCCCTATATATATATAAAAATAACCCCCCCCCCCCCGAAAAAATTTCTGGGTGCGCCACTGAATACTACTAATTTTTTTTACAATAGTTTGATGTTACTTGTTGTTTCAATTTTCTTATGCTTGAAATGTAGTTATAGTTCTTATTACTGTAAAATTTATATTACTTTTATATAGCTATCAGATAAATGTTCTTTACATTGCCTTTTAAATAAACTGTCATTTTGTGTTAAATGTATTTTTATTCCTGTGCAATATGACTGGCTGTCCTAGTTATAACTCCCCAACCTTATAACTTCTTTATGTGATAATATACGGTTTTATAGGTTATTACAAAATATTTTCAGCGTTCAACGCTTGATCCTAATCACCGATAAAATATTTAATTTGATAACATTCAAAAGAACAGTCATTGCCAAATTAGGAAATCGATTTTTTTTGATTTCAGAGAAATAAATATTAGAAAACACTAAAAAATTCCTTCATATTTTCCAAAATCTAAATATTTTCAAAACTTTTCTTAATTTTTATAAAATTGTTAAAATGTAAAAAAATTTTAAATTTTTTTTCGTAAAATGTCGAAACATCCGTGGTAGTTGCGAGATACCTTTTTTGCAAATAGAAGCGTATACAGGGTGTTAATGAATTGTAGGGACAAACTTCTAGGGCTTGCAAAACACAACTTTTGTTAATAAATGTGTGGTCAAAAGTGTTTCCTTTAGAAGATGGAGCCTCTTAAAGATTTTTTAAGAAGTACCTGAAAATAGGCAACCCAAATTGCATTTTCAATTATTTTGCGTAGGTCACACGGAATTTTGAAAAAAAACGATCTAGGCATACATGCAATTTTGACACAATTCGATATTTTTGTGATATTTTCTTACTTTTCTTGCATTCGTTTCTTTCTGTGCCTTTTATAATTCGTTTTTCTCTCGTTCTGTGATTTTTTTGATAATTATTTTCTTCGTTATTTTCGTTCTGTGTTTCGTATTTTTGTGTTATGGCGAATTATACTTTTGCCGAATAGCATGACATTCATATTCATGTATGGAGCTGCTTGGGGCAACGCACGCGAAGCTGCTCGCCTTTACCAAGAACATTTTCCGAATAGGAATCATCCATCGCACAAGGCCTTTAGTGTAGTTTCGCGTCGGCTGCGGGAGGAAGGTACATTCGTTGTCAACAGACACAACTGGGGAGCTACCAGAACAAGGCGAATTTTGGTGGATTTTGAATAAGAAGTTTTAGGGAGGGTGACTGAAAATCCTTCTACTAGTTCAAGAGCCATTGCTCATGACATGGGAGTGAACCATGTTTCAGTATGGGAGGTACTAAATGAGCAGCAGCTACATCCGTACCATCCACAGAAGTTACAAGCCATGGTTCAAACAGATTTTCCCAGAAGAGTAGAATTTTGCCAGGAATTTCTGCGGCGGTGTAATGAGGATCCAGAATTCCAAGTAAACTTTCTGTTTAGTGACAAGCATCTTTTATGAAAGAAGGAATATTCAACAGCAGAAACCGCCACATTTGGAACGATGAAAATCCCCATGCTGTGGTTCAAAAAGGATACCAGCAAAGATTTTCAGTGAACATTTGGGCCGGCATTGTTGGCGATAGACTCATTGGACCATATCTACTACCCCAAAGGTTAACAGGAGCAATTTATTTAAATTTGTTGCGCCATGTCCTGCCTGAACTTTTGGAAGATGTTCCACCTTAATTGTGGCTGCAGCAGGATGGTGCACCTGCTCATTTTTCGGCGGAACTCGGGGAATATTTAAATAACACTTTTTCCAACAGATGGATAGGTCGAGGAGGGCATGTGGCGTGGCCTCCACGTTCTTCTGATTTGACCTCACTTGCCACCTAACGAGATATTTATAGTAGCAGTGCAGATCAGACCCACCCTATAATATTGACTGATAAAGGCCAAAATAAAGCGCACGTACCGGCTTGCCAAATCACACTGAACGTAATAAACTACTATAATCCTTGGAAAAACGCATTCTTGTGTCCAATACACCAAATAATTTGCTGTGGTGACCGAATAAAAACTTCGCCAGTTGCGTCGCTAGATGACATGAATATCGGACATCAAGAAATGATTTTTTAACGTCAATAATTGTTTTTTTAACGTTAAACAGTCATTTCTATACGTCTTAAATTTATTTTTTGTCTTCTACAAACGTCTCAATATAATTTAGTATGGTTAGCGAATAATATCTCGATTTACTATTCAATTTTCTAAATTCAGTAAGCGATTCTCAGACGTCACAAATGAGTTATAGACGTTAAGAAATCAATTTGATAATCTGGGTGCAGTATGACCTTGTTTGTGCAGGACTATTAAGTTGCGTTTGATTCAGCAGCAGTTATTTTTATTAATTTTTAAGCCGTTCTCGATCTTGAAAACTAAGTGAAACCGTTACCTTGCGCTCAATCCAGCAGCAGATGTTTTTACTAGCCTTTTTTTTATCGTATTTAGAGGTTAGCTCCGTTTCGATGTTGAAAACGAACTGATCATAGATACCAAATATATACACGTTTGAGCTTACTCTCCGTCCAAAATGCAGCGCTTTTTTAGCCGCTGTCGCATAGCAAAACAAAGAAACATTTGCAAACGAGACGACCGTAGCAGGAAATGGAATTCGCCTGTTGTTTAGTTTTACATGTTAATAGCGTCACGTCGCGTCGTCTGCGTTGATCTGTGAAAACTAAAGTTTGTCACCTTTTTTAACAAATCAACGCAAACAAAAACGAAAGTCGTGGTTGCCTAGCGTCAAACATTTGCAGACGTGGCGACTATCGCTGAAAACAAAAGTCGCCTGTTGCTTAGTGACATAAAACGCAGGCAGACTTGCATGTTTGCTGCCACTTTTGTTTTACCTAATTTTTATTTGGACATAGAAGAATGTGCGTTGAAGATGGTCGAGGGCAGAATTTATAGATCATGTGAATATCTATGGCAGCTACTTTTTCGTATGCCTTATTGTTCAAGTCCCTATTTTTGTAACTTTCTTCCGAAGAATCCCAAAGAATGCTTCGCTGTGGTGTTGATACGGAAATTAGTGTCCCTATTATTACTCACGAATTATAACCAATTTTGTTGGCAAATCATAAAAATTGATTACCTCAAGAAAGTGTTCTCTGTCCACTATTGCATAACGTGTACGCGAATGAACAACCGACACACCAATAACTGAAACATTTCATCTACGTGAAGAACACGCTACACGGCTTCCAAGGTTTAAAAAGCGCTAAAAGAACTAGCGGGGTACTACGAGAAAGCCAAATCAAAGCCAACCTCCTGCTAAACCCAAGTATATGCACAGCAGTATTTAAAAAAAGCGGAAAAAAGACTGAACAACACTTGGAGGGTACAAAAACTTGACACAAAAAAGAAAAGCCGCCGCTAGAAACGACATGCTGTGATTTTCCGGACCAGTAACCGTTTAGAACATTTCTGTAAAACCACACATGTCGATGCGGCGCGCATTGACCGGGTCGAACTTGGATCCCAAAATGGTGTTTGACAGCTCAATGTTCTGTAAACTAAAATCAATGTTTGTGCACACAAAACTAATATATAAACTCGTCTAATTAACTCACAGACTTTACTGGCTTTAATTACTTTTAATAAAAGTATTAGTAGTAATATATAAGCAATAATTAAATACTTAATTTGAACAGAAGGCATCTCCAAGCTAAAATCAAATAGCTAATGTCGGGTAATTAATGATACAATTTAAACAAGAGACTCATCTCCAAGTTCGAATCAAATACCAGGTTCAGTTAAATTCTAAGTTCAGGTTTTGAATATTGAAATCAAAAATTACAAACAGGTAAAATAGGTCGAAATTAAAAATAATAAAAATTAAACTAAATCTGTATTTAAATAAATTAAAAAGGTAAAGTCTTGATTCAAATGAAAGGAAGGTGGAAATCTTCTTGACTGGGCTGGTTCAGTGGTTTTATACCAGGGCACTAGGGGAAGGAATCTCGGCTTGGATTTTAATTTCCCCCACACACTGACTTTCGTGGCGGTCACTTCGTGTATAAAATTCTACTTGCAGCGCCTCCGGCGAGTTTTCTTCAAACCAATGCAACAAAATAAATTCTTATAAATTTTCAAACTGTTGCAGCAGGTTTTGTCCCGTTACAAAATATGCCAGTGTTATATCATATGTGATGCAGCAAACTTTACTTACTTACTTACTTAATTCTTTAAGCTCGGACCGGAGCCTCTGTAATTTTCTTCCAATTTTCTGAATTTTAAATTTGTGACAATCTTCGTGTTGGAAATCAAGTTAATACAGCCCTGATCTGATTGTTTTGATATAAACATAAAGTAGATATTACGGCCTTTTATTTATAACCAAACACAACTGATTTCACACGTACATTTTCGTCAAAATTACAAAATCGAATTTTTTCACGCTCACAATACTGCGTTCGTTGCCAATAATTCAGCCTGTATATTATTGTGGTTGTTATCTTCAGACAGTTGCTACATTTAAACTGATAATAAATTTGTAAATAACGATTACACGATACATGTCCAGTGTTGTTTTAATGTTGTGTCGCACCTACTTCAAATATGGTACGAATTTCCGTGTAATTCTTGCCGTTATATTAGCCCAAAATTTTTTTTAATGTTCTTTAAACGTGTGTTTTAGGAAAAGACATACTTAGTCGTATTTAAATGGATGTTGTTTATGACCATACAACAGTTAACAGAGGCCCAGTCTTGTGACGTCACTACATGGGGATTGGTCCGATGCACGAATGTGAACTCTTTGGAAGAATTTAAAAACGGAATTAAAGATTACAGTTGGAAAACCGAAGAATTGTTAATACAAAACAGCAACCTAGATTATTTAAATCCAGAAGTGTTTGAAGAGGTTAAAAATTTAAACATATTAAGACTTTTTGTCAATAACATCACGAATTTACCTGCGGGACTTTTCGAAAAATTAAACAAACTAGACGTAATCAGTGCCAACTTTAATTCGATTAAAAGTGTTGACAGTCAAGTGTTTTCCGGCCTTGACAGTTTGAAAAAGTTGTATTTTACTTCGAATAAGGTTCAAACGCTACCAGGAGATTTATTCGACAATACAAGTCCTCTTGCAGCTTTGGATCTTGGTAATAATGCCTTGAGGGACATTAAATTTGATGCTTTTAAAAATGCGACATTATTAGGCCTGGCTTCGCTCACTTATTTATCATTAGAAAAAAACAAACTAACAATTTTAGAAAAAAACTCGTTTAAGGCTTTGAATAAATTAGACACTTTAAGGCTCGAGAAAAATTACGTTTCGATCATATCACTCGGTGCATTTTCAGGCTTGTCTGCGCTTGTATTCTTAGATTTGAGCTCAAACGAAATTGAAAATTTACCAGATGGGCTATTCGAGGACACCCCAGAACTAAAATATCTTTATTTGTATAACAATAAACTTCAACAATTAAGTTCGACCATGTTTAAAGGTTTAAATAAATTAGACACCCTGTATTTGCAAAAAAACGAAATTACAGTTATTGAACCGGACACGTTTGATTTATTTCAAAATTCCCTGAAGGAATTACACATTTTTGGGAATAATATTGCGGATATTTCCATGGGTGTTTTTGAAAATCTCATCACCCTCAACGAACTTTATTTGGACGATAGTAACTTAGTGGCTTTGAACGGGGTTCCCTCTCTTTCTAATTTAACGGAGTTGCGTTTCTATGACAACCAAACTAGACAACTGAGACGCGTCACTACCACATCATAGATATTTAATTATAATTGCGGTTGCTATGGTAACCAAACTATACACACAAAATATACAGGATGCGTTATTTAAATCGCATCCCCATGTGAGCTAATTATTTTTTCTTTATTATTTCTATTTCATATTCTGGTAAAAGTTTTTATTTGCCTTTTTGTTTTAACGACACAAACAGTTTTGTACCGTTACGTAACAATAGGGAGTTGCATCACAGTATACTTATTCATACAGTAGCGAAAGTAAAGGTCATTTATGGTAATTATAGCACCAAGCGGCGAACAAGTTACACTAAAGTTTGACAGCTCACGGTAGCAGTGTTTCTCTGCTTTTTGAACGTTATAAGAACAATTTTCAAGTTATTAGCCAGTGTTTTTATAAAAATTTGATTAGTGATATACCAATCTATTATGAGAGTCATGAAAGGGAGCGCATATTCCGCCGTAAACTGCGAAAACAACAAAGGAAAGAATCCTAACCTTAGTTTTTTTACATTTCCCAAAGATCCAAAAAGGTTATAAATTCTGATTAATATTAATACATTAAAGTTTGACTTTTTCGTCGTTTTAGATCAAAACAGTGGTTTGTAAACTGTAGACGAAGATTTACGTGAAAAGGAGGTGGGATATGTGAATAAAAACTGCACTTTGTGTACGCTGCATTTTGAAGATTCGCAGTTTATAAATGTTAATAAATCATATTACTGGCATTACCTTTGTATTATTTATAAACCATTATATAATGTAGTTCGTAATTTTTCTGTTTTGCTTATTAAAAATATGGTAACAATAACGAACTGGATTGGAATTTAAAACCCGCCATAATTTAAGCGATAGTTTAACTTGTCGACCGCTTGGAGCGCCACTGGTTACAGCTTACCAGGCGTTATATGGGCGCTTTCGCTACTGTGTAAATAAGTATACTGTGGTTGCATGTTAGAGCGTTACAATTGATGTTGTTACTTATGTTCGCCAGCAGATGGCTCTACAATCAAGGTTAAGGATATTTTTTATAAATTCTGTTTTATATCGTCTATTATAAACGGTTTTAGGTTGAATATTTTCAAAATCAAATTTGATTACAAATGTCATAAAATTTAAAATCGCCCTCTTCTGTCGAACCTACGCAACAACATAAAATACCTTACATCAATTGTAGCGCCCCCAACACGCGGCTCTCCTATCATTTAAAGAAAAATGTATGAAGATCAAATACGTTTAGTTCTAGTTAAGTTACGTTCGGTTTATTTCAAAATATTTTTATAATCATTAATTCTATAATCGTAAAAAATAAAAAAAATTATGGAACGCTGTTTTATTTATTAACCCAAATTACGCAAACATAATTATATTTTCATCACATTAAATTTTTGACTTCAAAAATGGAATTTTTTACGTAGACAATTCAGTTTTGGCACCAAAAATTATTCTTTTACGTCTAAACAAAAACGTCAAATCTTAGGATACAAATTTGAATTATTTACTCTTTTAATCCGATTTTTGACGTCAAAATTTCACTTTATGACGTCAAAAATCGTTTCTTAATGTCTGAAGAAAAATATATTCGTACACAATAAATAAATTATTTTCAGACGTCGATTACTCATTTTTGACGTCAATAAATAAATTTCAGACGTCAAAACAATTTATCGACGTCAATATTTAATTTTTTTACGTCTAAACAAAAACATCAAAACTTTGGATACAAATTTAAATTATTAAATCTTTTAATTAAATTTTGTATGTCATAAATTCATTTATTGACGTCAAAAATTCATTTTATGACGTCAAAAATCATTACCTTGATGTCTGAAAAAATATATACGTAAATTATAAATAAATTATTTTCAGACGTCGATTACTTATTTTTGATGTCAGTAAATGAATTTCTGACGTCAAAAAATAAATTTTTGACGCCAATAAATATTTTTTTGACGTCGATTCGTACATTTTTGACGTCAGAAGATGCTGCCACCTAACGGGAGACTTGTGGTAGTAGTGTAGACTGAAACCATACTGCAATATTGACTGATAGCAGAACTACCTGCCAAAAGGGGCTTACGTCTCTTTTTCTTCTTCGTTTTGCACTCCCAATCACCACTCGTTAACTCTTCTTCTTCTTCTTATTTTATATTATTACATTCTTCAAATTTCCATCTGTTTTTTAGTACCTATTAGCTTTCTTTGTCTTTGGTTTTTTGGATGTTTCTTGTATTTTTTCTGCACTTTTCTCTCTCTCCAAATTTGATCCTATTTTTCCCACTTTTCATGTTGTTTTTATTTTGTTTCTTTTTCTCTTCTTATTTTTTCTGCCCTCTTACATTTTTCTCCCATGCGCATCTTTATTGCGCCATTGTTTACCTATTTCTTATTTTCGTCTATTATTACTCTTCGTTTTCCGTTGTTGGTATCGGCTGTCCTTTCTTTTACTTCCCGTTATCTGTCTACGACTTTTCGTCGTGCCAGTCCATTGTTGTTATTTTTTCTTATCTTTGTGTTTTCCATAGTTTTTGACCGTTTTGTGCCGCAGCATTCCCATTGCTGCGCTTCCTCTTTCTCGCACCACCTTTTTGCCTTTTCTTTCTACTTGTTCTTCTATTTCCAACTTCGCTTCCTGTTCCTATTTTCTACCTTTTCTTTTTCTGATTCTTCGTTGTAACTCCTTTGTCTCTATTGGTTTCTTGTTTGCTTGTTTTAATCTTTTAACCCCCCTTTTCTGTGTCTTCTTCTTTCTCTTCCTGTTCCATTTTCATAACTGCAATGAGGTAAATTGCAGAGTACTGCATTACCTTTTCTTTTTTACTCGTTGCTTTGTTTACTTATTTCTTTTCGTTTCCTATTTCACGCACTTCTATTTCCCCCCCCCCCCCCCCCCCCTTTCTGATTCTGTTTGTTTTAAAAACTTTTTTTTCTGGAAACAATGTTTAAATCAGGTTCAAAGAAAAGAATAATTTTGATTGATAGTTTTTTCTGTTTCCTTCAAAGAAGTAATAGAGGTTAGGAAGGAGCTTATGCACATTGGCCAGTAAACCTTAAAGGTGTCTGAACATGGCTGCCAAACTGTGACGTAGCGGAAGTGTCACCAGTGGCGGCGTCAGAAAATTATATTTAGGGCATATCGAACAAATTATAATGCTATATGCTGTTTTAGTTGCCAATTTATTATAGAAGGAAACAAAGTACAAGTATTTTATTGCCCATTAAACAAAATTAAATGGGTTAGACGACTTTTTACACTATCCTTAACAGATAAATTCCTATCAATATAAAACAATCGAAATATTGACCTCTCCGCCACTGTCTTAACTTCAAACGTCAAATTGAAATTTATTATTTACATTTGGTAAAATACTTACCTATGGAAAGTTATTCCTTTCTGCTTGTTAATTTATGTACTCGAGCAACCACAGCAAATACAACTAACCATATTTAGTAACAAAATTTGTAAACATATACAACCATCACCGGCACAAATGAATCACCAAAAGTGTCTGGATATGGCGGCGATGACGTCACATCCGTCACAGTGCTTTAAGTGCAACTAACTTGAAACCCTCCTTCCTAACCTCTATTATTTCTTTGGTTTCCTTTTTAATTATGTGTAACTTTATATTCCGTCTTGTCATAAATAGGTAGTTTAAATACATACAAACTTGAATAACTAAGAGATGTGGACGTTTCCCTATCAAAAAGCGTACAGAAGGTCACGCAGATAAGTACTTGACTTACAATTACCATCTACAAAAACCAGAAGCAATTTAATTAAATTAAAGTTAATTAATCCAAAAATTGTCCTTATCTTGTTTCAAATAAAAACAGTTTTTAACGACTTTTTATTTGTTGTAATAAAAATATACATTATGCTTCAGTAAATATATTTTGGTCTTAAAGTTTTTGGATAATAATTCAAATAAATCTGAGAAGTAAAATCGTTTCAACATAATTATGCAACATTGAATATTTCTTATTATAATTATCAGTGTTATCTATCGTAGTTGTCTCGAAAAAATAGATAACTACGGCATAAATAAATAACCGTTAAGACCAGTCTTAATCCAAAATAGTTTCAATTAAATATTATTCAACGTTGTAGAACTACATTATTGGTAAGTTTTACGATTTATTTTAGAAAAATTAAATAAGGGTACAGATACTTTAATAACAACAATAATTATTTATTTTAAAATTTTTACTTTATTTTACAAATTGTAATAAATGTGTGTAAAAGTTATTATAAAAATTGTGGTTAACTATTAAAAGTGTGGAGAGAAAGATTCGTCGTGTTCATTTAATTCTAATTAAATTTTAAAAATGAAAAAAATACTGCCGAAGCAGTGCCACTCATGCCAGTTGCGCTATTTGCAGTACTCAGTACTGGTCAACTACGCACCGCCCAGATTAGTCGGTAGCCGGTCTGATAGTGACCGGTACCTTAACAGCATCGGGTATGCATAAGCACAAATCCCCTGGGTCGACACTAGTGGGCGTTAGCAAGCAAAGTGCACTTCATCCTCAGGTTCCAAGTCCCTAAAGCCAGCAGCCGAGCCATTTCTTCTTAAAGCTCACCTTCACCTGCCTAAATCAGTCGGCCTCCGACCACCCAGTACCTATATCGCCAAGGCAAATTTATAACCTCGGTCACCTCAACGTAGTGACTGGAACGCAGGCAAATTTATAGCCACAGCCATTACAAAGGACGCGCTGTCGCTAAGGTGTAAGGTACTCATACTGAGGGTTAGCAACACTTCCCCTCGTGAAATCGCTTACCCAGTTCTCTATGGTCCCAACTAAGGTAAACGTTAAACCCTCTCCGAAGAGAGGTGGCCGTACCAAGTTGAAATTACGTTCCTTGTTTTTTTCCGAATCGCTGCCTGCACATTTTCAACAGATCAGTCTATGTTTATTTTTCATAATTTCCGTTTTTGTTCAAAAGTTTCCAGATACACTACCACACCTTTGTCTTCTCCTGTTTTCCAATTTTGTACAGTTTTTCAACTTACACTTTTACATTCAAAACTCTTCTGTTGCTTCTTTCCCTACTTCTTTACCAATGCTTTACTATCACATTGCCTTTCTCTGACTCTCTTTCTTGGTGCTGCAGATTTTGCTCCAGTTTACTTATCTTCTTCCATAGGTGCTCTTCTTCGTATTTCCATTTTACTTCTTTCTTGAACATTTTCTCCTTCAAGGCTCTAACATCTAACGTTTTTTGTTCCCTAATTTCATTCTTTGGGTCTTTATTCATGTTCTGTATCGTGTTATTAAGTCTTCCATTTCGACCATTTTTTTATTCTTCTGTTCTCTGATGTTCTTCCTTTTATTTCACTTTTTATAAGTGTTGCTCTACTTTTCTTACAGCTTTCGTCTTTTTCTTTGCCCTTCTCTGCCTTTAGTTTTTCCTCCATTTTACTTTTAATTTATTCGTTGATTTTTAAGTACTACTCATTTGGCGGGCTTTACGCCAGTGTTTTGAATTTGCCGCGTCGCCCTTGGCTTATCATACTTTTTAACCCCACTTCTTCTTTATAAGTTTGCTCATTAATTACTAGCAGAATTTGTGCTTGTTTCACCAACACTAGCTTTCCACTGTCTTCCACACTCTTTGTCTATTAAAAACTCAATTGGTATCCAATTTGGATGTAACTGACTAGGAGAACATAAACACTTATCACACAAGTAACAACATTCATTTTTTTGAGTTTGGGTTTCTTCCCGCCTCTATCAGACAACAAAACAAAAGACACAAAACAATTATAGGTTACAACGTTTATTTGTTTTTAGCTTTGAGGTTAGGTTTTTTTTCGCCACTTTTAGATATCAAAACAAAAGACCCCAAACAATTAAGTAACGACGCAGATACGTTTTTTTCCTAACCATCAATAATTCATTTGTTTTTAGAACATGATGCAACCCCACCTACTACTGATATGGGTTTTATTAGCAATGACACATCAAGCAATCCATGCTGGGCATTGCAACGTCGATTTATGGGGATTTACTCGTTGTAAAAGAATAAATTCTTTGGAAACATTCAAAGACAAAACTAAAAGAGTTACTGGAAGTACCAAAAAACTGCTTATTGAACATAGCCAAATTGATTATTTAACCCCGGAAATTTTCAAACACTTTTCATCGATTAAAGAAATAGAAATGTCGCACAATAACATCACTAATCTACCAGAAAACCTTTTCGGGAAATTACCATTGGAAGAAATTATCATAAGCTGTAACATGATTGGAAAAATCCACAGTAAAATGTTTTTGGGGCTTGAAAAATTAACAAAGTTGGTTGTTATTTCAAACAAGCTTCAAGACCTTCCTGAAGATTTATTTGTTGATCTTAATTCGCTTTCGTCACTGTACCTGGATGACATTGGCTTGAAGGATTTAAAAATTAACGGTTTTAGAAAACTGAACTTTTTAAACAAGCCCAACAATTTGGGAAATAATTCAGTCCTGAGGGAGTTATCAATGGGACACAACCAAATTAAAACTTTGGAAGAAAACTCGTTCAGTGCTTTAAACGCATTGGAAAAATTAAGGTTGGAAAAAAGTTCCATTACCACAGTGTCACCTGGTGCTTTGGCAGGTCTAATTATGCTCACATTTTTGGACTTGAGAAACAATAAAATTAAGGTTTTACCAGAAGGGTTGTTTCACGATACCACGGAACTGAAAAAAATATTTTTATCGGGAAATCAGTTAGAACGTTTAAGTTCATCCACGTTTGGAGGTTTAAACAATTTAGAAGAACTTTATTTGGAGAAAAACCAAATAACAGTTTTGGGCAGTGACACGTTTGATGTGTTCAAGAAACGGAACCATTTAAAAAAACTGTTTCTTCATGGAAACAAGATTATGGGACTTCCTTTGGGTGTTTTCCAAGACCTCCAAGCACTAACTCATCTCCATTTGCACAACAATAGTGTGATGGTTTTAAGAAAATGGATTTTCATAGACCTTGCAAACCTGAAGGAATTGACTCTTCATAACAACAAGATCGAACGGATCAATAGCGGGGCTTTTAAAAACATTACCCATATCACAAGCCTTTCCTTAAATAACAACATTTTAAAAGGTTTAAAACCGGGAACGTTCGACGAATTGATATCGGTTAAAAAATTGACCATAACCCACAATCAAATCGATGGTTTAAAAAACGGTAGCTTTAGGGGAATCCCCAAATTGATATCCTTGGATTTATCGTACAACATCATCAAAGATTTGCCTCAAGATACGTTCAATGGGCTTCCTGAATTAACATTTCTAAAAATTACGAACACCAAATTAAGCACCCTTCGATCAGGTGCGTTTGAAAGCTTAACTACCTTAAGGAAACTTCTACTAACGCAAAATATGATTCACAAAATAGAACCGGAAACACTTCGAGGTTTGTTCAAATTGGGAACCCTTCACTTATCTGAAAACAACCTAACCGAATTAGCGGATACGCTCCTATTTGCTAACTTAAACAAACTGAGAAAGCTTGAAATCAACCACAATCAAATCAAGACCATCGTGCCGGAAGTATTAGAGCCACTTTGGGCCCTTCAAGATTTTTACTTGAGCGGAAATGCTCTTGAAGGTTTACAAAACGACACATTTCAGAACTTGTCAAAACTCCACGACTTGGATCTTTCAAATAACAAAATAAAAACCTTACCTCTGGGTATTTTCCAACCCTTAAAATCAATATTGCACTTGAACTTGAGCTTCAACCACTTGGAAATTTTAACCAATACCACTTTCGCTGATTCGGCTCTAATGAACAGTTTGAATTTGCAAGGAAATCGGATTAAGTCGATCCAACCAGGTGCGTTTAGTCACATCAAACAATTATACTTTATCGATTTGAGTAAAAACGAACTAGAACGGCTAGAAATTGGAACCTTTGAAGGATTGACCGAACTTTTTCAACTTCATTTGGAAAATAATCAAATCAGCGAGTTGAATCCGCAGGTTTTTGATCATCTATTGAAGATAGGTCGTCTCTATTTGGAAGGAAATAAACTTGAGCCTAGTGTACTAGAAGACTTTTATAAAAAATATCCAAAGTATGAAAGAGGTAAAAAATACTACGCTAAGTTAAGTTCGAATTCAAAATAATTTTGAAAGTGTAACCGTGAAATTACTGTCAAAAGTCAAAAGAAATTAATTTAATTTGCATAATTTTGTACCAAATTAACAAGATAATAAAATATTTTATGCATTTTCTCATATTATTTATTTGCTGAAAGTCTAAAAATATGTATAAGTTGTTTGTTACGGGCTTCGGGTGGTATTTCGACACCGTAGCAAAAGGTGTGCCTGGCAGCTAACTCGTAGCCGGAGAAGGGAGGGTTGTAAAGGGGTCGGAAGACTTCCAGTATTAACACAAGGGTTGTCAAAATTGAGATTGAGGTATTTAAAAGGCGCCACCTGCTCTGATGGTTGAGGTAAAAGGAAGGAAGCGAGCGGTTCTAGTCCCGGGGCTGAGAAGCAGGAAATCCTCCCTGGGCGGCTCGTTAATCTTGACGTGACTTACCTTGGCCTTTTCCCACTAGATCAAGCAACACAGTATATGCTTACAAAGTAGGATCAAAGCTTAATTACGAGGATAATGAATAAATCACGCTACGGCAGTTTACAAACCAAATATATTGAACAAGGTTATGTATATGTATAAATATGAATAAGTATCATGAAATAAAATATTGAAACAACGTATATCAAAAGCAAACAGAATGAACCGTAAAACACGGAGGAAAGCAAATTGTAAAATGAATAACAATTAAATATAAACACAAATAGTTACTTAGCAACGTTGCGTAATTTCGAACGTTCCTCGTCGACAAGATTTTCCTTAACAGAAACAAGGTATTGGCTTATCGACCCGGACTCCGAGAACAAAGAAAATCTGTATATCTAAATCAATTTACAAGGCATGCAACAAATTGTACTCCTGGGTCCAAATCGGATGGTTTCTTCACACAGCACGAAACACAGGTGATAATCAGTAATGTCTAAAGTTACTTACAATAATGTCGTTCACCTGGTGGAAAATTGGCCTTTATTTATTGTCGATAAAAGCCGTGGGAGATGACGTACTTCCAAGCGGGAACTCGTTGCAGCGAAATCGGAATGGTAGACGGTACGAGGCGGGAAGAGTGACGAAGAGTACTGGCGAAATGGTGGCAGCCAACGGTAGATGGGCAATAAAGATGTGAAATAGCTCGGGAAACAAGCTTGGAACTTGTAGTGACTGATTGGATTTGTTTTAAACGTTAGAATTCGAGTAGGAATCGATAATCGAAATTCAAATGTGGCTCTTCCTTTTGTTAGCGAAAACACTTCAATCTTGCGTACAAATATCAACAAAGTCGGCGCAATTACGGTAATTTGACGTGATCGACTAAACAAACGAGCAGGTCACTTACGAAGAACTTCACGATATCCCCGGCTTAATTATTTCACATAACGATACTCGACCGTATAGTTCGAGACGACGAACGAGAGCGTGTGGTGTACACGTCTATCCGTTGAGATGGTCGGAGGACAAGTCTTGCGTCAGTTACGCTAATCCCAACGGTCTGAAACCGGTGCGCGGTTCTCGAGCGTTCTAGAAAAGCGCAGGGCCGGAAAAAAAGTAAAATCGCCTAACATGTTATCCTGATCAAAGGTAAGCAAACGTAACGTAAGTCCGCACTAAGGTTAGTTAAATAACCTTGAGTGAAAACGGTACCAAAATCACGCATGCGCAGTATTAGTCACAACATAGCAATTTACGACTGGTGCCGACAGTACCCGATTGGCAGCCGAAAACAATCAAAAACAACCAATAGCGTGATACGAGTTGTTCTCGTTAGCCAGCAACGAACAATTACAACAACAAAAAATTATTAGAAGGAGTCTTAACAAAATCAGTATAAATGTAGCAAAGAAATAAGGTTGTCTTTTAAAATCAACTATAAAAAACAGAGAAGAAGACTAACAAAGTTCATTCGGAAAGAAAGATATTTTGTTTTTCTATGATCAATATAATGACAATATTGTGATTTTAAAAGGTTGCACACTCGAATCTGTCGCGCTCAGGCCCAGAAAAGAAGAGTGAAAGTGAAATAGCTCGAAGGGACAAAATAAACAAGTACGTGGAAGGGCAACGCCAGTTAAAGACAAATGGGAATTTTAGAAATAGGAAGACGCACTGGAGGAGGGAAGTCAATAAGAAAAAAAGTTAACAGCGAATAATAAGATTAGGTGCAGAAAAAAAAGGAGAGAAGCAATAGAAGAAGTTAAGGGACAAAAACAAATAAAAAAATATGGAAAAATAACAAATAAAATAAAACACAAATATATAGGAAACATTTTACTTATTTCCAAGCGACCGCGAGCTACGGTTTACCAGATACAGACATGATGCCTTCAGTTGAGTAAAAACCTGAGAGGCTAAAAAGCGTCTACGAACGCATCTCGTAGCCAAACGCATGCGAGTGAGCGTGGGGGTATGTTGCCATGGCAACCGCCTGACTTTTCTACAGTTTACCACACAACCATGATGCCTCCAGTTGTGTACAAACCTGAAAAGGTAAAGTGTTTACAAACACATCTCGTTGCCATGGCAACCGCCTGACTTCCAACGTAGAGAGATGCGGTTCACGGGTCGAAGTTGAAGTCGCATCACTATTTCAACAGTAGTTGTTGTACGGTAGTGGTGGCTAATGTGTATGGCGCTACAATAATTGAACTTTTATCCAATAATTATTATATTTTTTTTAATATCTATATTATTACATTATCAGTATGAAAAAAAACGAATACAAAATTATATGAAGCGCCACATCACTCGCTTCATCATACGAACCGCTACTGGATTCTAAATGAAAAACGAAAAGTAAGTAGATTCTACGAACAATACTAAAAAGACATATTCAAAACTTACCATTACAAGCCAAATTTAAACTACTGTGAATGTTTCTGAATAAATTTATCAATAACCATAGGTTCCAAACCATTGTTCTCCAAAACAAGTCTTCTTAAATGCGGCAAGCTATATACAGGATGTATCAAATTGCGTGTTAAGTATGGGGATCTCGCTTATTTGAAGAGATACGAGGATGGTTAAATTAGAGAAAAGTTGTGGAATTTTCTGAATAATCTAAAAAAACTGAAATTGTGGATTTTTTATTTTCGGCTATAACTCATTTGTCATTTATATTACATAATTCTAGTTAACGCATTATTAGGACACTTTTCCATGCTGAAGAATCTAAATTTTTGATTAGATTTGGTATAACTGTTACCGTTGCTCATTTTCGACTGTCAACTTTTTTTCTTTTATATGGTCGGCATTTAAAATTTTTCCATATTTGAATATAGTTTTTAATTCTGATTTCACTTTGCATTTTGTTCAAGTTTTGAGCATTTTATTACAGAAAACAAAAATTTCATGAGAGTGCCATGGAAAGACCACGTCATTTAATTTATTTTGAATAAAATTTAGTAGGCCATGAACTGATGGAACTAAAAAAAACACAAATTTTATTTGCTTTGACCTTTAGCTGCATTAGGTATGCGAAATTTTCAGGAAACTTTGTTTTGAGCTAAGACAGCAGGTTAAATTATTTTTTACAAAAACAAATGAATGACAAAGTTTCTAACATACACAATTTACTGAAAATTTTACTTGGAGTTTTTATGTTTGCAACGGACATAACAAATGTGAATAACAGGTTAAATAAATACAACAAATAACACTAGAACTGCACTAATACAAATATTAAATAAATTTTCAATGACTTTTTTGTAAAACATGCTCAGCAGCTTGTCTAAATTAAACTCTCTAATCTGTGTTAATAAATGTGTCATTCATTTTTTTTGTAAAAAACCTGCTGCCTACGCGCAATACAAAGTTTCCTGAAATTTTCGCGTACTTAATGTATCTAAAGGTCAAAATAAATAAAAGTAGTGTTTTGTTTTACTTCATCATCAGTTCATGGCCTACTAGAATTTTTTCAAAATAAATTAAATGACGTGGTCTTTTCATGGCACTCTTATGAAATTTTTATTTTCTGTAATAAAATGCTCAAAGCTTGAACAAAATGCAAAGTGTGTCACATCGTTGAAATCAGAATTAAAAACTCTATTCAAATATGGAAAAATTTAAAATGCCGACCATAGGAAAAAAAAAGTTGACAGTGGACAATGAGCAGTGGTAACAGTTATACCAAATCTAATCAAAAATTTACATTCTTCAGCATGGAAAAGTGTCCTTATAATGCGTTAACTAAAAATCATCTTCTTCTAAGTGCCTTGACCGTTATCGATCGTTGGCTATCATATTTACGATTTTTACTTTGTCAACTGCAGCTCTGAAAAGCTGTACTGTGGATTGTCCGTACCACTGTCTCAAGTTTTTTAACCATGAGGTTCTTCGTCTACCAGGTCCTCTTCTGCTATCTATTTTCCCTTGTATTATAAGATGTAATATATCATATTTTTCTTGATGTCTCATAATTAGAGCAAGGATAATTATGCATTTACATATTGCATGCATAAATGCATATTTTTCACTCTTTTTTGTCAAAATGCATATTTAGCAAGAATAAGCACAATGTAGTATATTTCGTGACATTTTTGTTTCTTTATGTAATTTTAGAGAAAAGTTACTAAGCTTGTTTTTAAATTAGGATTTCTCAAAAACCATTTATCATTTTTACCTACAACAAGTTACTCATTAACAGATACGAGGATTAGGCTTAGAAAAATTATTTAAAATTCTCATTTGAAATTCCTAAAATGTTTCCCCTTTAGAAAGGGGTTGGTTTGTTTTAAACATTAGTTTAGTACTAGTTTGGTTATTGAAAGGTGATCGACAAGTTAGAACTGTACAGTGTGCACGATGGGGAAAGAAAAACGATCCTTGGGAGTTACTCTACGTTCATACGCGGCTGAATACAATGGCGACTTTACCACCAACGGAAGTGTTTTGTTTTGTAAAGTGTGCGATGTTACTATTGCCGCAACAAAAAAGTTTCAAGTTGACCAACACGTTAAAACGGCTAAACACATAAAACTAAAAATTATTAAAAATACTGCGCCCCAGCAAACTTTGCTAAGTGCAGCTTCATTTAAATCAGGACCTAAGCTTTCTGAATTTAATAAAGATTTGTGTTGTGCATTTGTCTCTGCTGGTATACCATTGTACAAGTTAAAGGAGTTTTTGGAGCATCATACAAAACAGTTAGTTCCAGATGAATCAACATTGAGGAAACATTATGTACTAATAATGTATCAACAATCGATTGAAGAAATAAGAGCGAAAATTGGGGAAAACTGCATTTGAGTAACACTTGACGAAACAACGGATGTATGCGGAAGATATGTGGCAAATTTTGTAGTTGGCGTGCTAGCAGCAGAAGAAGAGCAGTGCCGTTCATATTTACTTACTTTAGACGTGTTACCTAAAGTAAATCATTCCACTATTGCAGTTTTTTTTAATGATGCGCTTAGCTTGCTATGGCCTTCTGGTATAAAGTACCATAAAGTTTTACTGGTCTGCACGGATGCTGCTTCATACATGGTCAAAGCTATGGAAGGATTAAAAATTTTATATTCTAAAATGATTCATGTAACTTGCTTAGCTCACGGCCTACATCGAGTTGCAGAAACTATCCGTTCAGAGAATCCAGAAGTCAATGAATTGATATCTGTAGTCAAGAAGATTTTTGTAAAGGCTCCAAGCAGAATTACAACTTTTCAAGAAAAGGCTCCTAATATACCGTTGCCACCCGAACCAGTTGTAACTCGCTGGAGAACTTGGTTGACAGCAGCGGAGTACTATGCAGATAATTTTGAAATTGTGAAAACCGTTATTGACAATCTGGATCCTTCTGAGGCAAAAGCCGTAGAAACGGCTCAAGAAATTTTCAAGAAGAAGCGGGTTCGAGAAAAATTAATTTTTATAAAAACTCATTTTATGTGCATTCCGCCAGCAATAGTTAAATTAGAAAAACGTGGAGTGTTGTTAAGCGAAAATTTAAAAATTGTGAAAAGTGTAGTAGATAAAATTAAAACCGTTCCCAAGACAACGGCTGCGGTTACACAAAAACTTTCTTTTGTTTTAGATAAGAACAGTGGGTTTAGGGAACTTCAGGATATATGTTGTGTTTTGAATGGCAACAGTAAAAAATCAAATAATTCTGTAATAGAAAACTACGATATTGCAGAAATCGTTAAATTTAAATTTGCTCCTATAGCATCGTGTGATGTTGAGCGCATTTTTTCCGAATTAAATATGTTTTAAATGAGAGAAGACAAGGAGTTTTGTTCGAAAACTTAAAACAACTTTTAATTGTAAAATGTTTAAATAATGTTACAGAATAATTAAATAATAGTTTAAATGTAGTAATTAGCTTAGAAATAATTATAGTTGAATTTTTACTTGTTTCTTTAATATATATTATGCAAGTGCAAATAAAGAAGTTAATATTTACTGAAAATTTGAATTTTAAAGTGCATATCAAAGTGCATATTTTACATGTTTTTCGTGCATAAATGCATGCATATTTTTGTATTTTAAAGTGCATAATTATCCTTGCTCTACTCATAATGTGACCGAAGTATTCCAACTTCCTTCTCTTCACAGTTATAACGACCTCCATTTCTTTATTAATTCTTCTTAACACCTCTTCATTCGTGATTCTGTCTGTCCAAGAAATTCTGAGCAGTCTCCGATAAAGCCACATCTCAAAAGCTTTAACTAGAAATATGTAATATAAATGAAAATGAGTTATAGCCGAAAATAAAAAATTCAAAATTTCAGTTTTTTCCAGTTCTTTCAGAAACTAAGCAAGATAGCTCCAATTTGTTTTGAGATTATAAATGGGCATAAAATTCCACAACTTTTCTCCAATTTAACCATCCTCATACCTCTTCAAATAATAGAGTTAACACGCAATGTATACTTGAACATTGCACTCTACATATTTTTTCATTTTGGCATAATATTCAAATTTCTTTTAGTTTCAGAGATTCCAGCAATGCGTACCTCTGGCTATTCCCTCTGATTATAAAAAAACTAGTAGAATCTTTTTTTTTCCATTTATTTATATTATTTTTTTTTCAACGAAAACGAATGCTTTTTGCAAAAAAAAATTAAAAAATAACACTTTCGTATTAACATTTCGTTATTTCTTTTCAATGTTTGTTTCTTTTCAACACAAACATCAATGCTTATTTTTTCTTAAAAAAAAAGTAAAAAAACACTTTTCTATTAATATGAGGCAGGATCAACCTTAATTAACAAAATAAAACAAACGAGAATATCGATCACAATTTTATTTCAACATATAACATTGCATATATACCCTTTTTTTATTTTATTTTAATTATATTCAAAATGTATTATATTACCAGTCACAAAAAACATTTATATTAAAAATAAAAATACTAGGAGAGATCGTAAAACCAAGCACGGTTCTTACGTTCAAGTTAGGTTCACTACAAATATACCTTAATACTAAAAAAATGGTCCTACAAGTTTATCTCAAATCAAACAACGACTACTCAACGATTTATTGCTTTACAAGCATAATAGGGACAGTTAAACTAAACTAAACTAAACTAAACGAAACATTTGATTGAATGTAGCCAAAACCAAGAAAGAAAAAACCGAAACGTTAAGCACAATTTTTATTCAAATCTTTTACAGTGATGAGATTCGCTTGTTTAAATTAGATCGACAGTCACGACACATAAAGCTAGAATTTACTTAAAAAGAAAACAATTGAACTAATAATAAAACCCGATCTTTGGTTCAATAAATAAGCGTGTCGGGTATCTCGCACTCCCCTACCGTTACTCGATACATAGCCATTTCTGATATGCCGTGAAAATGCACGAAAGCGCCTCCTAATACAAAAATATGGAAAATTTGGTGCGAATGCAACCAAATATCAAACTTCCCCGGGAACCACCTCTCCGGAACCCTCAAAGCATACAACATTGCACCTAAAATATACAACAGACCCATCAGAATCAGCCAGCCAAGATTCTTCTGACTCATCTTGTTAAACCAGCCTTCCATGATACCGTAATGAATGGCCGGAACGATTCCGCTCAAGCCAAACGTCATGAATACTCCAGCCCGGAATGGCCTCCATGCAGACTCGGAAAATTTGTCCCATAAGCTGACCATAATGCTGGTTACTCCCAGGGCGCAGACTCCTGACAGGTACATGACTTTCGGCTTGAAGTGGCAGTAGAACCCGTAGTAAACCCACGGTACAAATGAACCCATGATCAGGAGGGCTATGCCGCAATAGTCGAGTTTGGAAAATAACTTTCCTATGAACTGCGAATGGCAGTTCACGGTGTGAAACAAGCTAGAGAAGCCCAGGCAAATTATAGCGCCAGCAAAGAATGCCCCGAAAACGATCTTTTCTTGAAGCTGGATCTCGACCGTTGGGCGCATGAGGAAGTACACAGCAATACCTGAAAAATATGCAATAATGTTATGTTATATCGGAATATATCGGCAATTCATGTGCAAAACTATAACACCTCATGAAAATTGAAAACTTTCAAATCAGGCCCTGTAAAAAATTTTATTTTACAATGTTATGTGTTGCAAAACATTAGGGGTACGATTATTTTTTAGTACAGCCTTATAACAAAGCCAATTCGCTAACCCGGTTGGTTCCGGAGTTATGTATGTCGAGCAAGGTTGAAAACAATCAACAACCCCCCCCCCCTGTGGCGGTGAAAAAGGAATTTGTTTTTGAACCGGTAACACGTTTCCAACTAGTATTTGTGGAACTATGGGGCGCTGTTTTACTTTTTACATTTAAGATAAAAAAACCATTTGTGACGTCAAAAAAACATTTTTTTGACGTCACGAATGATTTTTTTGATGTCAAAATCGTTTTTAGCCCAAAAAATATTTTTGGGTTTTTGAATTGATAAAATTTTTCCAAAATCTAAGATTATACTCTACTCAAACAGACCTTTCAAATGAGGGGTCACTCAACCCCCCATGCCAGTAACATTTGCTTTTCAAAATGGCACCCTGTCGCCATTTTGTAAATATAAGTCGGCATTTGTTTTTAAAAAAAATAGTGACAGAATAGAAAGAATAACATTTGTTTATATTTCTGTTGTTTCACCTACTATATGGTTTTAGTGTTTTGTTTAATATCAGACACAGATAATTTGGAAGCCTGTCATTTGTTTTCCAATTATTAAAATTTTTCTAAAATTTAGGACTATACTCTACTCAAATAGACCTTTCAAATGAGGAGTCACTCGACCCCCCGTACCATTTAATATTTTTTTTTTCAAAATGGCGCTCTGTCCTCAATTTATAAATTTCAGTCGGCATTTGTTTTTTGAGTGGGAGGAGGGACATTTTATGACCACACCGTATAAGCATTTTGCTTGTTTATTACTGGGGAAAAAATAATATCAAAAATAATGCTAATATTTTGCCACAAAACAATTTAGTGTGAAAGAATCAGTTTCGGACGTCAAAACTTTTTTTGGCAAAAAAATTTGATTTTGTGACGTCATAATGTGATTCTTTAACGTCACAAAATAAAATCCAACTATAGCACATAATAATAATTTGACGTCAATAATTTTTGAATAAATTATGATTTCTCTTGGTTTCGTATTCACCAGTGGCGTTCGCCAAATGGGGTTGCGGTTCAGATATGCTACAGCCGACGATTATAGCTAAGTTTTCACCAAGTTTGAACTGTCTCTTACAAATAACTTAAATGAACGATTGAAATTATCAAAACGTACAAACAATCGGAACTTTGGCCAAAAGAAATCTTCATCTCAAATTTTGCCGCAAAAAGCATTCAAAACTATTTCCATATTTGCATAAACAAAGTTAAAAGCTTCTCATACAAATAATTAACATAAAATACGATAAAATCTTAATATTCTCACCTATAAATGCAACGCAACCAAGCAAATGCGTCCAAATATTAGCAGTCTCCGTATGAAGCCTAAACATACTCCTAAAACATGCACGGAAGCTTGGTAGGGGCGGCCTGTGACCATGGGTCAGGAAATCATTATCCTGCAGCCAGTCGGGAAGTTTATTGAAGTGGCAGACGTTCCAACTAACCTGTATCAGTCTTCTTACTACTTGTTCGGCCTGACCTGCCGCATTCTGTGCCAACGTTGTTATATCAAGCTCGTCACCTTTAATTGAGCCGCATAAAGAAACTATTTAAACACATGAATAAGTCCACATCATTTATATTACCTAAAACAGCAGCTTTTAGTACGTCGCTTATCTCGTTTTCTAGCACATTTTCGTCTTCAGGTGTCGACGGTAGTGGACACCCGACACAATCTTCTTCTTCCACCAAAGAATTGACATCGTCGTCTAATAAATCTTTGATTTCTGAAGTTATTGACACGTTGTCGGGGTCCCATACCTTCCGCTTACGCAGAATCGGATCCCCGGCATCCATGGGCAAGTCGTCGAAGGAGTCGATCGAATTTTCTGCATCACTGTAGTGCGACATCTTTACTTTGCAGACACAGACACAGAAAAGTGACCTTCGGAGAACAAAATGTGCATTAGAAGTGATAAGGAAGTCAAGCCTACTTAATTTTAGTGATAAGAACCAAAGAACGGGACGTTGCAAAGTCCAACGATAGCTCAAGTTCAGTGAACAAAGAAAATCATTAATTGCTGCATCAATAAAGGTGAGTAAACTTAATCTTCTATTAATAATTAATTAGAGGGGGTAAACTTAGACGTAAACATGTTGTGTAAGAAAATGCGCATTTCCTTGACGTGTTTTCGCGTTACATTTGGCAATAACACATTTTGGAGGATCTGTTTAATTATTATTGTTAGAAATGTGAATTGTGGGACGTTTTACTTACTGCAAGTTAACTTGAGGATTTTAAACATAAACTTTCTAAAACATCGAGTAAAAAGCGTATCACAATACTGGCAAACGGAAAAATTTTGACGTTTTTACTTTCACGTTAACAGCTGACAGTCAATTGTTTTTTCGTGACACAGTGGTGGTGCTGCTAAGAGTCACTAGAATTGTGCGCGAAATTTAAAAATATTGATAAAAATAAAAACCGAGAAAAACTCGAAAAAACAGCACAAATCTTATTGAATATCGTTGATTTTTGTATTTTTACGTTGCTTGGAGATCAGAACAATCTGTTAATAACTTTTACTTTCTTAATTTGAAAACTTTCTCTTCATACCAGGCAGTGGTGTAACTACACATAGGACGCCGTTTTGCTTTTAATCCTGAATTAAACCAACTTTACACCACAACTTTATTTAACCAACCACTAAAAATAACTTTAAAACGCTGTAACTCAAGATCAAAACGTTAAAAGGATGGTTTATGTTCTTTTATTCGCAATTTCTGCGTTCTCCTATCTTAGCATTCCACACGCTGTCTTTGTCGCTTATTAAAGTATAATAATTTCATAATCTGTAATGACATTACGTAACCGTCTTTCGCAATCACTTATGTCAATGTTGTTTAAGTAAAAGCTTTCTAAAGAAGCACTAATTAACACTATTTTTTTCCCTAAAATTGTCCCCACATTTTTTAGCATGACATCGTTATGAGTCCTAACAATGAGGAAACGCGTCTTAGGTTGTTCCTGTCCGTAAATGCAAGCATCTATTATTTTTTATGAAATTTTACGATCCCGTAACTGTTTTGCTACGCTATATTCCTTCGCCGTGCTCTAAAACAAAAGCCCGCTGTGGCGTCTTAAATATAAGGAGAATCTATTACGGCAACAGAACTCCCTTCCTGCGCATGCGCCAGATTTAATGGTTCACACTTGTAGCGCCTTACGGCGCTACCCCTACCGTAAAAATATCCCAGGAGGAATGAACAGTAGTAGGCCTCCCTCCATGTACACAACTCGAGACACAATAAACAAAATAAAGTATTCGACAAAAGTAATTTAAAAAAAGTAATGCCGATGGCCAAGATCGAACCGAGGACCCCTCTCACCCTATGCCAGGATGCTCGCCTCTACACCACGAAGGAGGTAAACATAGTAGTACATAGGTCATAGAAATATATCGCACGCAGGCGCAGTATTGTCAAATCTTGCGCATATGCAGGAAGAGAGTTCTGTTGTCTTAATAGACTCTCCTTTACATATGTAGTTCGACAGAGTAAGGTGAAAGAACCGAATCACTAGAAGCAGCGATATAAAGCCAACAGTAGAAAAAGTAGCGAAATATTCACACAAGTCCTTGCAAATATGCTGTGGTGGAAAGTAGTTTTTACGGAAAACAAAATTACATTTTCTTCATGTCACAAAATTATTTTTGACGTCAAAAATTCATTTCATACGTCGAAAATTGATTTTTGACGTCTATAAATAAATTTGTGACGTCAAAATATGATCTTTAGACGTCAGAAAATGCTGCCACCTAACGGAGTACTTGTGGCAGTAGTGTGGACTAGTACCAAACTGTAATAAGCGTAGGTGCCCAAATCCAAACTAACCTCTTTATAAATATGTATATTATTTATTATAAGTCATCCTGTGAATACTGCACGTGCAAAGTGAATATGTTCAGAAATAGTTTCAGCTGATTACCGCTCTCCTCTGTAGCCATCATGTATCGACTTTTTTTTACCCTGAAGGTGGCTTTTTGCTGTGGCGTTCGTAAACGGATCGACGTGTTTGGTTGCGATTTGGACATCCGGTAGCTACGAGTCAGTGCTAAATCTCGGACAAGTTTTAATTGTTTCTGTACATTTAATAAAAATTCTGGGTTAATCCAAGGAAGATTTTGGTCAAAAAAGGGGTTTTTGGCCGTAAATAGTCGGAAAGCTTTTAGATAGTGATTCTTTCTGTTTAGCGTTGTAGAGAATCCCAATAACCATCAAATGGCGTTGATGCTATACCCCTAGCACAGTTTGGAACCGAGTTATGAAGCAAAATAAAAAAATTTGTAAAATGAAAACAAATTTGGCTTCCTTGCCCCTCAGGCAGCAACGCTTCATCGCCGCCTCTGCCACATTGGTTAATAGTTGTTTATGATGCAATTTTGTTTGTTTTTATAAACAGTTGAAAGAGCAAAACAAACGCAAACATTGTAGGCTCAACTTTACTAGATATGCGCGCCAATTTCAAATATTTGAATCTCTTTTCGTATTTACTCAAAAAATATACATATTATGAAAAAAATGTACAGCAAACAGAAGCAAATATAGTTCGTAATACACAACTACGAATTTGCCTATGATTCCTTGCAATTAATTGCAATCAGTTCTAAGAAACAACTCTATTAGATGTAATTTTAATGTTGGATAGCCTCAAGCAATTTAATCACAGCAACATAAATTTGCTTTTTACGTTGCATAATAAAGAGCATGAACTTGAAACTTGGACGATCCTTGAACCTTGTTTGTTGTCAGCCTCCTCAGTCTTCTAGTCTCGGTCAGTCCGTTCCGTTCATCAGTTCAGCTTTGCAATAATAAGCAGAGTTTAAAAATAAAATTTAGGGCACACTAATAATAGGTGAGTGATTTAATTTTTAAACCTTGTCCTAAACGTTAATTATAATAATAATTTAGCAGGAATTCGAGTTAAGTATCCGACTTACATGCTCCAACATCCAATGATAAGCATTGTCAGTCATAAAAAAATTAGATATAGTAGCAAAGTCCAAAAGGTGACCTTGATGTTTGATATCTAATTTAATTCACGTGTATAGGTACTGCTGCAACGCTTCAGTTCATTTTAGTTTTGCAAACCAGACGGTTGTGAAAATTGCGGGATTTCCTTTTCCTCCTGCAACGTCGATTTTGGCATTACCTCGTTACCATGGATAGCACCGAGGACTCTGTTTTACGTATCAGGCATTCTACGAAGGACTTTACATCAACTTCCGAAGAAATTAAAAAGCCTGTAAGTATCATTAGCAATTTTTAAATATTTTTTTTATGATTTTTAATCATTTTTGCAGATCATTATATCTTCTCCGACTTCTGAAAAGAAATTGAATGAATCGGACGGTACGTAATTATTTAATTGTTTGTCACTTCAAATTAAATAAGTATGTATTTTTGTGCAGATGAGTTGGATATTGCAACCTATGCTCAAAATATGGCCCACAACATGATCGATCAAGCCCATAACATGATGGATCAAGCCCAGAATATGGTCGATCAGGCCCAGAACATGGTGGATCAAGCCGAAGAAGCTGTGAAAAGGTCCTTCAAAGCCGTCTGGAATGTTTGCCACTTTAGTAACCTCCCGGCTTGGCTTCAGGATAATGATTACTTGTGTTATGGGCACAGACCTCCGCTGCCTAGTTTTCGGGCTTGTTTCAAAAGTATTTTCAGGGTTCATACGGAAACAGGAAATATCTGGACCCACATGATTGGTTGCCTTGGTTTTATATGTAAGTATATTTATTATTTATATGTAAATTGCTAATTGATGATGGATGTGCGTCATTTGTTGTTTGGAAATTTGTGCTTGCTTATAGCATGTAATTTGGGTTTAATTAGAGTGTAATTTGTTTTTTGCTTATTTTTGTACTAAAATGCACAATTTTTTGACTCATAAACAACGAAGGGAAAAGTATTGTAATATTAATCAATTTTAAATAGCCAAATAAAACAATTGCCGAGCATTACCAAACAGCTAATTAAAAAAAACAGTTGGCAATCACTGCCAAATAGCCTATTAAAAGAAACAATTGACATAATTGCTTTAAAAATTACTTTTTAGACCTTTGACGCAATTTTCACAAAACCAAAACTGTTATTATTATTATTAACAAAAAAAAACATTGAAAGTTGGGAAGAGTATGGGAGGAGGGAATTATTTCTGACCAATCACAAGCTGATATATACCACTGTCTATCAAATTTAATTGTAAGATTGTCTGTTTTTCCACTAGAGGACACCAAACTTTTTTCTGCTTTGTCCCATAGCTCGGTCCCATAATTAGCTAGGGAAATGGGACAAGCGCCATTTCGCGCTTATAAGAACAACATATAAAGCTATATAAGAAATATTTGCGTTCAAAATCTTTTGGGCTACCTTTGCTCAAAATACTTCTGTACCAAAACAGTTTTTCCTAAATCCGAAAGTCTTTGATTAATAAATAGAGGCAGTTCAGACTTGGTGGACACGAGGTTCGAACCCTTGAGGTCTCGACTGTAACATATTCCGAGCCAAATTTAAATCCGTACGCCAACGCCGCGCCACTGACCGCTAAGAAGCTTGGAAATTAATTTTTGAAACAAAAATTGGAAATTTACATTAGCTAAGGGAAACAGATCATATTTGGTGGCGATGTAGCTCCAACCCTCTACTATTACATTTCTGAACCGGAACCAAATGTGTCCATCTGTTGACGAGCACCGCTGGTAGACATAAAAAGAGGAAAATTTAAATTTGAAAAAAACATCTAAAAATTGCAATAACAAATGAAGACGGTTTAAATTTGGTGGAGATGTAGCACTCGCCCTTGGCTATAACATATCCGAACCAGAATCAAATCCGTCGATCCGTTCCCGAACGCCACTGGTAAATATGAACCAAGGGAAATATCATATTTAAAAAATGCCCTAAAATCTACGTTAATGAACGAAAATATTTCAAATTTGGTGGATATTTAGCATCAGCCCCTAACTGTAGAATACCCAAATTGGAACCTAATCCATCGATTGGTTCAGGAACCTCACAGAAAGTAGGATACGCGGGAAACGACGAATTAAAAAACCACACTCTACATTAATGTACAGAAACAGTTCAAGCTTGGTAGAGACTTAGCAACAACCCTTGAATGTAACATATACAAATTTGAACAAAATTCGTCAACGCGTTTACGTACGCCACTGATGTGTGCGAAACAGGGGAACTACCTACTTTGGAAATTAATATCTCTGCTCTAAATCAAACTATTAAGATACATTTTTTTAAATTGATAGTTCATTAAATTCTTTAACGATCACTTAATATTTGAATCGCACGCAAGCTATTTTTAGCACCTCAATTGGGCATCCACGGAAACTCCGATTACCTATTTTAAACGAACTGTGGTGGAATTGATTATTCCCTAAGCTCCCGAATACAAATACCACCAGAAGTGTTTAAACCGTAAGTTTTGTAAGAGAAAACCACAATATGCAAAAAGCCATCTTCAGGGTCAAAAAATGTTAAAACTTTAACGATATTTTTCAAAATTCACATTTGTATATTTCAAAAAATACTGAACAATTTTTCTTTGTATGACACTTTTGCAGCTCAACAAATAAAGGTACTTTGCTTTTGTACAAAAGAATATTTTTGAATTTCCCGCCTTGTTTTGAATACCCAATCAATGGGGTTGTTAAGTGATGACGTATTTCCGGTGGTCCCGGCTTGTGTGCATCTAAACACTTCCCTTAGCAACAGTTGCCAAGAATAAAATTTTTAGAATTTCCCGCCTTTATTTTCAAATCAGAGGGGTTGTTAAGTGATAACGTACTTGCGACTTGTGTGGTTGCTTGAAAATATGTAAAAAACACAATATTCAGCAATGTAATGCAAGTTCCTGTTAGTTAGACTGTTGATGGAGATAAAAAATAAAAAACAATAGTGTTGGTATGCGGTTTTCTCGCTAATCAATTACTTAAAAATGTTTTGATCAGTTTATATATAAAATAACAAGTACATCTAATGATACAATGATTACATTACTGGTATTGTGGTTATTAATCTTATCAATAAAAATAATTGAAAAGTTTCCGATGTCCCAATTAATTATTTTATCGTAGGCAAACGAAATTTCGTTTAATTAGCTTTAACTTTTAACCTTAATCTTTATTTTAACAAGACTGTATTTTTAGATTTGTATTTTTGTAGG
This sequence comes from Ctenicera cuprea, assembly GCA_958336395.1. Taxonomy (NCBI): domain Eukaryota; kingdom Metazoa; phylum Arthropoda; class Insecta; order Coleoptera; family Elateridae; genus Ctenicera; species Ctenicera cuprea. Next base: position 1,051,696 of record OY284493.1, read on the forward strand.
TATTGCGGCCTATTTTCTAATAAATCCGGCTCTTGACATAAAACCGGCAGATAAGATCGTCTTTGGAATATTCTTCGCAGGAGCCATAATTTGCCTCGGTTTCTCCTTCACGTTCCACACCGTAAGCTGCCACTCGCAATTCGTAAGCAAATTATTTTCCAAACTGGACTACTGCGGAATATCCCTCCTCATTATGGGTTCATCCGTGCCTTGGCTTTACTACGGCTTCTACTGCCACTACCAAACAAAACTGATCTATCTCGTTGGAGTCTGCGCTCTAGGCATCGCCACCATTTTAGTCAGCCTGTTGGATAAATTTTCCGAACCGGCTTGGAGGCCAGTTCGAGCAGCCACTTTCGTCACCTTCGGCTTGAGCAGTGTTGTCCCGGCGATCCACTACGGATTCCTCGAGGGATGGTTCAACAAAGTCTTCCAAAAGAGCTTCGGATGGTTGGTGCTCATGGGGGTGCTGTATCTTACCGGCGCAATGTTGTATGCGGTTAGGATCCCCGAAAGGTTCTTCCCAGGAAAGTTTGATATTTGGTTACATTCGCACCAAATCTTTCATGTGTTTGTGATTGGAGCTGCGTTGGTGCATTTCCACGGCGTTACGGAATTGGCTATATATCGGGTCACCACGGCTCAGTGCGATATGGTAGACACGATGGTTTGGGAATAAAAAATGGCTCAAAAAATTTTGCCTTATTAAATCTGTGATTAAAGTCTTCCAAAGCTCTTCTACCTAATCCCACAAACCAATATACTAGGATCCCATTAATTTTGGGTTTGTTGCAAACCTAAGCTTAATATTGTAGTTGTGTGGGATTCCCCTATTTTTTTAGCATTTTTGTGATTTTTAAGACGCCATCTGGAATTTTAACAAAGAAGTTCTAAGAGCTTAAACAAATGAAGAGCAAAAAGAGGTTGTCGTTTGTTAGGTACTTATGTAAAAAAATAATGAAAACAAACGACAAAACATGAATTTGTTTTTTAATATAGCAGCTATCTTCATTTGTTTCCTAGGCGTGCATTATTTATTGTTAACGAGGAAGTCACAAACATCTACTTAGTTTTTGGCGTTAAAAAACTAGTTCGTGGATGACGTATATGTGCCGTTTTCATTGGAAAAAATGCGTCATCCATGGCTTACTAGAAGTACTGTTTTTTTTTAACGCACGATATATTTTAGATGTGGTTGTGGTTGCCAACTTAGTTTTGAAAAAAATTTGATGAAATTTTAAAATGGTGTACTTAATATTTATGTTGTGATGAAACAATTGAATGTGTCTTCTCTGTACCTGATATGAACAGGGTTTAAACAAAAGAATGTTATCTATATCCTAAATACCATTGTTATATTTTCAAAAGCAATAAAATTGTAATTTATTATTAATTTTGTTTATTTATATTGCTTTATTTTTTTTTATATCTTTATTGCTGTGTTATCTCAAATACCCTGTATAATAAGACAATGTGTACAAGCGACACTTGACCTTTCGAATAAAATTTAGCACATTGCGAGAAAAGGATTTAAAGAGCATGTTTCAACAGGGTGTTGTAAAAACAGACCTAAAATTAGGTATAAATAGTTTTCGGTATTTTATAGAGGGTGTTGCAAAAAAAAACTGATAGACCTTTTAAGTACGTGTATACAGGGTATTTTAAGTTCTGGACTTATTGAATTTGATGTAAATTCAGAACTTGTTGAGTTAACTTACAATTATTAAATAAAGAGCAATTTATTACAATAACTTTTATTGAAACAAAAGCATGAAATCAGTAGCAAGACAGTTGTACGACTAATGTAAGACTGTTATTGTAAGACTGGTGTAAGACTGGTGTAAGACTAGTTACATTTAATGGGTACAACCTATTTATATTAAAGTGCTGATGTGTTTAATAATCACGAGTTTTACACGAATAAACAAATGAACAAGATGATCCTGAGTGGTTTTGGGGCCCGATGAGGGACCTTACATGCATTTCTAATATTTATATGTTTATAATAACAGAATCCGAGCAATCTAGTGCATCATCTTCTGATGTGTCATGATAAAGCTAACAATTGCATCATGATGGTGAAATTGCTAAATTGCAACATTAAAAGCAATAAAAGCAATATAACGTAAAGTAATTAAGGTATTAAATACATAAGTAAATGATTATAAAGTATCTATATGAGTAAACAGGTATAAAATACATAACAGGTAAAGCAAAATAATAAACCTTTTTTAATTTTGAATCGTTTAATATTTTATATAGGGTATTTCAAAATATAAAAGGCTAGCTAGCTTTAATAACCGAATTTTTGGCTATATACAGAATGTTGCCAAAGAATTGTACTTATAATAATAAATAATTTTGAATATTTTGTATATAGGGCATTACGAAGAAAAAGCTATTGACAGCTTGAAACTTACAGAAAACACATCTAATAGATGTATTAACACAGGGTGTTGTAGAAAAAGTTGACCTACATGAGTAATGTTTTATATTTTATAAAGAGCACAAATATAAACAAACATAGACATGTGGGCTTTAATATTTGAAAAATTGTTATATATTCGTATAACGGTTGTTTTTATACAGGGTGTTTGAGAAATCTAACCTTTATAATTCAAATAATTTTTAATATTTTATCGAGAGTGTTCCAAAAAAGCAGCTCGTGAACTTTAATATTTAAACGTCCAGGAAATGCATTGAATGGTTGCGTTTATACAGGATGTTGCAAGAATTTTACCTGTGCATAAGCATTTAACTTGTACTATAAATAGTTCTGATTGGTTTATGTAGGTTGTTGCAAAAAAAAACTGGTGGGCTTTACCCTTTAATATTTAAAAAAAGCACAGGAAATGTATGTAAAAATTTAAAAGCTGCCAGAGGTGTCTGGTTATAGACAAGACATACCTGTTTGTTCCAGTTAAAAATCTAAGATAAAACCGGACATGTCTTAGCCCAGTCTTTAGATTTTTGCATTTCTAAATTACTTTGAACCAGTTTAGTAGACTTTTAACCATAGTTTTCGTAATTAATTGTTCTATACAAACGATTTAAAAATGGTGTTAAAGAAAAAATAAACATTGTCACAAGTAGTACAACTAGTGATTTTCCGATAAACTTGGGTTAGTTGTTAATGAATGCTAGTTAGGACGGTAAATTCACGAGCGCAAAGCGCGAGTGAAATGTTTTTAAATTAACTAGCACGACTTTGAGTATTACTTATTTAAAAAAAATACTCAAAGAGACTGCAATGCAAATTACATACCATCTCACTCTAGAATGAGTGATTGTTTATTACAGGAAAGTCGTGGCAGGTGTAGGGTCAACAAACAATGATGTAATTTTAGTACTAGTAAAAAAAAAAAATTTTTTATGGCCATCTGAAAAGGTGGAGAAGCTATTGTCTGACTGTCCGTTTTTTAAGCAAGATTACCTAACAAACCCTAAATGTAAGTATGTTTATACATGGCGCAATAGAATAAGTTTCACTTTTTTAAATTAGGAATAATTTTTAAGAGTGTGATTCAGTTTCAAACATTTACAGATCATATTTTTTAAGCAAAAAGAGCGTCAACAGATTTAAATACCAAATACGCACCTTTGGTTTACTGAGGATGAATTTTAACAAAATGTGTATAATTTTTTAAATGTGTTCACCCAGTCATATTTCAGTGGTACATAAACGGCGGAAGTAGTGGGCGACTGTCGCTGCTTCGCGATGTGAGGTGCGTGCTCCGCAGTTCGAAATTCGCAACAAACTTGTATCGTAATAGTAGTGCCGTGGGCTGTGGTATGCCATCCTGTAGTAGAACTGACCTGTACTACTACTCTGATTAGCAGTAAGCAGGAGTATAAATAGAACTGACTTTTGTTTAAATTTACTGATGGATAATAAATAATTTTTACAATTTACGGAAGTTTAAGCGGCCCTAGGCAATCGTCTAGGTTTGACTATTTGCAGATCTGGAGTATTGGTACATAAAAATTGTTGTTGTGGATTACGCCGACAGGGGACATCACATGGTTGCATGAAAATGTGTATTTCAGATGTAAAAATAATTTTGCGTGCGACGTGCAGAGTAGTTAAACTCAGATACACGTCTGTGTGTGCCTGTATGTACTCCTCATATCTCCTAAAAGGATTAACCGATTTCGATACTCTTTGCAAAGCAATTTTGTGTCAAAAATTATCAACAATAAAGTTTTTAAAAAATCCAAAACCGGAAGGAAAAGTGTTTTGTTGGTAGCATTTTTTGCGGAATCCGAATTTTTTCAATCTTAAAATTTCAACATCAACACCTTATTACTCAAAGACGAGTTGCCAGATCAGCATAAACTTAATTAGTAATAATATTAGCATATGCAAACCCTATATTATGTAAGAGCTGTTTTGAACAATGCAAGCTGTGAAGTGAAAAATATTGCTCAAATGTAGACAAACATACCGTTCTTTTTAAATTTTGTAGGCTCCGTACATGGGACTTTAAGGGTTCTTTCACGTAAAATTAGTTATAATAGAGAAATTTCGATTATTAAACAAATTGCATACGATAATGGTTATAATACTTACTTATACACTTACACGCTAAACTTACTGATACACTAATTAAAGAGAAATATTATAAATTAACTATTCAGAAAATGTATCCAACTACTTCCTCAGATAAAATGAAATACGTGTCAATTCCATATTTTGATATAAATCAGAAAAAATTGTAAACAAACCAAATAAATGTAAAATTACTTTAAAACAACAAAAAACATTTTAAACACTTTGTTTAATGCTAAAGGAAAAACAGACAATTTACTAAAATCAGGCATTTACAAATTAAATTGCTCAACATCAACTTTCTGTTTTCAACCAACAGTTGGAAAAGCCTACTTTTAATGATAGTCCTAGAAAAAATATTTATTAGCTGCGGGCAACCATAAACAATCTTCAGCGTCACATCTGCGCTGTGAAAACTCTTACCTAAAGCCAAAATAATGTCAACAAAAATTAGTTCCTGTCGATGTGGAATAATCCAAAGGTCGCTGTAAGGTTGAATACATGACCTTTAATCACAAATTATGTAATTTAAGGTACAGTAAAACTAAGTAGGTGTGATTTAATGTTAACCAATTATAAATTACAATAACAATGACAATTTAGTTTCGAGGTTTTTATTCATGCTGTTTACGCTACCATTAAATAACAATTCTTAAAATAAATATATATTTTTATACAAGAGTTCGCTAGATAAATAAAAAGACACGTAGTAGCAGATACGACATCGTTACATTAAAAAAATTACATCGTAAACGTTAGGAAGATTTTACTATCTTAAACAATTAATTTATTTTTTACAATAATCAACAAAAATAGTTCTTCATGGTCATCATTTAAATACTCTATTATTATTTATCTATATTATTTTGATACAATTAGATTGAAATTTCCTCTCGCACATACTCCAACAATATTGTCTAAATAAACAAGTGAGCATCATCGAACTTTCTTAAATTTTAACACCAAAAATTAAACCTTACACGATTATTATCGACTAAGCGAAAAAGTAAATTTTACTACAACATTTCTAAAGCAATGAAAAGCGGGTTTATTTTATTCCTCGGCAAATTCCCTCATAAATAAAGCCACAGCCAACTATACACACGACGTAAGTGCCGAGACCGTTCACGTTTCGTAAATCAATCACAACTCGCTAAAATTATCAAGATATCGCACATCATGAACTAAAACAAAAAAATATTAATAAAAAGCTATTATAATTAATAAATAATTGTGGAATATTTATTCCGGATACGACGAAGTTGCGTTACACGTTTTACTTGGCGACCCTTTTTTGGACTTTGAACTCGTCGAGGTACTAGTGGGGCTTTTCTTATTCTTGTCCTTATCGTCTTCGTCCTCATCTTCGTCTTCCTCTTCTAATAATTTCCTTGCTAATTTTACGGCATAAAATTCGTTATAATGCTTTTTCCGTTTGCTTTCGAATTCTTTTTTCTTTGCTCGTGCTTCCGGTGTGAGGTCCTCATCTTCGTCGTCCTCGTCTTCTGACCGTGAACGCATTGCCTTAGGTGGCCTTTCCGTCCCCAATCGGATCCTACAATGCAACGGTTTACAACGAATATTTATAATTTGCTTAATAATACTTTTCTGCTAGTTCGACCGCATCCAATGCGTCTACATTTTCGGTATCGGGATCTTCGTAATTGTATGGGGTTTTCGGCTCGTCAATTTTCATATGGCCGTAATCTTTATCGGGCGGATGCAAGGTCGCTATGATATTCATTTCGTCCCATTTCGTTTCTTTACTTTTCCTATAAATAAACAATGATTGTTTGCAATTGAATGTAAACAATAATTAAATTACAAAAGTGGGATGGGCACTTGTAGAATTACCATAAAAGTGACCAATACATTCACATAAAGAAACTGTGTCAGGAAAAAATGTAAATATCTTACTTGGATGGTGCCGAACGCGCGTCTTGCTTGTCGAAACTGCTGGAATTTTTTAGAATGCCCTTCGACGGCCTTTTTTGCAAATTGTCTGCCATAATTTACGACCTGAAGATTTGGATTCTCTCTAACGACTCTTATCTAAAATTTGCTAATAATCTGTCAACTTCAACTTGCTTTGACAGCAAGTTGCAAACCTGTACGGTGGCTGTTGAGACGGCAACGTGAGATAAATATAATCCCAGCGCAGCACGGCCAAATCAACGTAACAAAAAAATCAAATCTGCTTATTAAAATACGCAAAAATGTTGAAAATCTATAAGCGAGTTTTATACCTTCTTTTTAAATTTTTTTAAAGTATTTTGTAAAGCGTTTACAATAAGAAGAATAGACAATTGGCCGAAAAAAACTAAAGTGCTGTTTGTCTTTGCGTTTTTTGAAAATATAAAAGTTTTAACGTTTATGCTCCAATTTTAAGATAAGATAAGATAAGATAAGATACTTTATTTAACCGCTCTACATATTGAATACATTTGCAGCACGTCCGGATATAGATATATAGATATAGATAACACTTCTACACTAATATAAAAATGTATATTAAAAAGTACTTCACATCAGTCTTATTACACAAAAAATTACAATATAGGCAATAAAAAAGGAGTATCTAAGTACTCTTCAACATTGTAAAAACATCGGTTGGTAAAGTAATTTTTCATCTTGGATTTAAAACAGTTGTAATTCAAAGTTTTAATAACAGCAGGTAAATGATTGTAAAAATTTAGGTTCAGTGAATTTTTCTCTGACTTACAAAGTCTAAAACGGGAATTCCTTAGTGCGTTACTAGAACGTGTGTCATGGTTATGGAAGTCGCTATTAACAGGAAAAGAATCAATGTTTTTATGAATTTCGAGCAAGGTAACATACATAAATATAGATGGTAAGGACATTATACCAAACTTTATAAATAAAGGACGGCAATGTTCCCTGCCGTCTACATTTCCAAGAATCCGGATTGCTCGTTTTTGAAGACGGAAAATTCGTAACGCATGTGTTGAGTTTCCCCATAAAATTATGGCATAACTGATGAGAGAATGAAATAAAGAGAAATAGGACAGTCTTAGAATGTCAGTGGTTACAAGTCGATTTAAATTTCGAAGCAAGAATATAACGCTCGATAATTTTTTACTTAGATAATCAACGTGAGATGACCAGTTTAAAGAATTGTCAAGCACTACACCTAGCATCTTGACGTTGACTCCAAATGCTAAATTATTGACAGAAGAAAAGGTAATTTTCTGAGTTTTGTCTTGATTAAGTTTGAGTTTGTTGGTACAAAACCAATTTTCAGCTTGTTTCTCGCTTTGGACAGACAATTCAGCCAAGTTATCGATGTTTTTAGCAGAAGACAATAAAGTGGTGTCGTCAGCAAATAACACACAATTTTTGGGAAGCATGTAGTGATAAAGGTCATTTATAAAAATAATGAATAGAAGAGGACCTATGACAGAGCCCTGAGGAACACCATGCACTACTTGTTTGAGAACAGAATTTTGGTTGTTCATAGTAACACACTGTTGTCTGTTTTGAAGATAAGATCTGAAAAGTGAGAGTGATGAATTTCTTACACCATAAAAACTTAGTTTCTGCAGAATGACTTCATGCGAGACACAATCAAAGGCCTTGGAGAGGTCGCATAATGTAACAGCCGTGTGTTTACCTTCCTCAAGGCCCTCAACTATGTAGTTAACCACGTTTTGAACAGCTTGGGTTGTAGATCTGCTGCGACGAAAACCGAATTGGCATGGATTGAAGAGAGAGTTATCCTCAAAATACTGCACCAGTTTAGCTTTTAAAATTATTTCAAATATCTTGGCAAAAATTGGAATAATAGAAATGGGGCGGTAATTGTCAGTGATATTTACGTCGCCTTTCTTAAAAATTGGTATCACTTTTGTTACTTTGAATTCTTCAGGAAAAACACCAGATTTGAAGCAAGCATTTATAAGCTTGGATAAAGGAAAAGCAATTATATCTATTACTGCTTTAATGATTGTACTGTTCAAGTCATAAAAATCCATGCAACTTGAATTTTTTAAAGAAATTATAACATCACAAACCTCCTCAGGTGAAACACTCTCAAGACTAAACAAACAAGTTGGCGTTGGGACTGGTCCAAGCAAATCAGTAGGATTATATTCAGTTTGGGGAAGTGACGCAATTAAGTTACTGGCTATAGTAACAAAATAATCGTTAAAAAGATCAGGTGAAATATCGGGGTCAGGTTTAACTGAACATCCCTTATTTCTCTCAAAGTTAATTAGTTTCCAACTGTTTTTTACCTTGTTGTCAGAGCTTACAATATAGTTGTTGTAAGCATATTTTTTTGCGTTTTTAATTTCAATTCTATATTGTTTACGTAATTCATTATACTTAATTAAAACATCTGGATTTTTACTGACATTATAAACTAATTTGACACAAGATAATCTATCCCTTAGCTGTCGTAGTGAATCACTGAACCAGTGAACAACTGTCTTATTTATATTAGTACATTTTTTTAATGCGAAATGTTTATGTACAAGCGATTTAAAAGTATTTACCATAAACATAGACATACGGTTAACATTCAAGTCGGGATCACAAAAAATGGTCCAATCGATTTCTAACAAGGCCGTTCTTAATTTTGCTATGCCACGTGCAGTTATCTTTCTCCTATATGTTGGTTTTGGAGCATCTGCGGTCGCAATGACTTTAATAAACTGCCCACCGTGGTCAGAAAAACAGGGATCAACAACACCCGATGAAAAATTGTTAACATTTAAATTTGTTAAAATGTTGTCAATGCGGGATGAGGAAGTGGCTCCTATCCTAGTAAAATCTGTTATAATAGGGTTTAGACCATAAGAAGTTATTAAACACATAAGATCTCTTAAATTTACAGAGTTACTGCTAAAATCCACATTGAAATCTCCTAAAAGTATGGTATTTTTTGTCCTAGCAAAATACATATCTAGTACATTCTCTAACTTGTCTAGAAATATACTAAAATCTCCATTTCCGGAGCGGTACACAGTTATAATTATAATTTTGGATGTTACTAATTCAACACCACAGAATTCGACATTAATTTCACTATTGTATGAATCGAGATTTAGAGACTTGAATTTAATGTTATTTTTTAAGAAAATAGATACACCACCATGCTGAAAGGTGGACCTACAAAAATAATTTACAAGTTTATAACCTGGCAATTTTATTAATTTTAAATTTGACTCGGTTTGCCAGTGCTCCGACAAACAAATAGCGTCATAATCATGCTTGTCCAGAAACATGGAAATTTGATCCACTTTGTTACTTAAACACTGTATGTTAATATGAAAGAAATTAATAGTATTACTTTGCAATACTTTGTCACCATTAACATGAAGTTGTTTTTGACAGTCAATATCAACACAGTTACAAGCAGCAGCACTATTTATAGCTGCTTTGTCGGTTGCTTCGGAAAATCCTTGTTTTCTTGACGTTTCGATCTGAAGATTTTTATAAGAATATTTGAACCCCAAAGGTTCTGATTAAGAATTTTATTCACTTCACTTTGTTTAACGCCTATCTTGAAGGATTTATAACTATCAAATTTAGTCTGTAAAGAATCACAAGATTGTATGTCAATAGAGTTTTTCTTCAAAAATGCGGATATATCATTTGTATTAAATTGTGGCTGAACGCGTGATACGAACAGATAAGTTAATCTTTCAATGCCAGTAATATCTGCACTTGTATTTTGACCAAAAACGGTATTTTTTGAAGCCCGATGCTGTTGTAAACTTCTTCGGTGTGTTGTAGTTTGAAAATAATCAGGTTTCTTTTCTTCATTGGTTAAACTTATAATCTTGTTCATTTTACTTAGCATTTCAGCTTCAGTTAAAGCGGTTTTTAAATGTTGAATTTCAATAATGGGTGCAGTAGGAATTTTATCTGTTTTGTCTTCTTTCGAATAATTTTGAGGAGCGGTAGAGAAGCCACTACCGGTAGGTTTTGAAGTGTGGCTAGCAATCGTTTTTCGAGAAAGAGATGGTTGCTGCTGATTTAGCTTCTCGGAGTAAGTAGCCGGAGTATTAGACAACTTAACTTCCAAGTATTTAATTTTATCCTCCAAAAGAGCATTTTTGTCCTTTAGTTGAACAATTAGATCGTCTTTGGCAAGCAAAAGCATTTTTAAATACGAGATAGTGATAGTTTCAGTATTTGTGCATTCGGCAAGGCCGGGGTCAAGTTCACTTATATTTTCTAGGTTAGAGCAGCAATTTATTTTACCTTTGTCTAAAGTTAACACTTTAGTTTTTAGTTTCACAACACAACTATTATGGTAATACTTTAAACATGTAACACATTGCACTCGTTTATTAACAGCGTTACTAAGACAAACACCGCACAAAGTCGGAGCAACAGAAACAACACCGTCCTCACCGGCCATCTTGAAACTAATGTTGAAAACGGACTTAGAATAAAAGCCCCATAGGACCAAAAAGATAATTTACATGTTAAAATGTAAACACTTACTTTCCCCAAATGAAAGATTTCCCTCTTAAGCTTTTCCAACTTCCCTTGGACTTTCCCATCTTACCTTGATTTTTTCACGATTTTCTCTAACGTGGACAACAAACTTCCCTTGCTATTTAATATTCGCATAAGACCTAGTTTGGCTACAAAAATCTTCTGTTTCAGACTAGAGCATCATAAAATTTTATTAAATGTTTTAACCTAAGTTAGGTCCAACAGAGCTAAAAGCTTGGTGTAGGGCTGTAAAATTGTAAAAAAATCGTAATATTTTGTTCAAACGGCGTTGACATCCATGGAAGGCTGGCGCAGGGTGCGCAAGGAGGTGTATTAGTTTTTTGTCGGTTTCAATAATCAGATTGGAAGGATCAATAGTCCTCAAATTGGGGTTTGCAATAGTGGGCAAGTTTTAATCGTGGAATGTTCCGTACGGTTGTTAAAGAATGCCAAACTTTTTTTTTGCTTAGGTCTCGGTCCGTAATCCGCCTAGAGGAACGGAATTGCCGCTATTCAACACGTAACAGGACCGGACATAATGCCGTATATAAAAAGTCTCGGTCATAAATCTTTTGCAGCATCTCTTGCCCAAAAAAACTTTTTTTTATGAAAAAATCATTTCGATAGTTCGAAAATTGACATTTATAAATGCAAAAAACTTCAGACTTAAGAAGGATTTATGAACCGACCTTGTTTCCGACATTTTGAAATCAAAACCCAATTTGTCAACCCGTTCACAAACGGCGCTGGTTTAAGTAGAGCACGCAAAATGTAAAGGAAGTATTATAATTAAAATAAGCCCGTAATTTTTTTAGTGCTTTAAATCCTATCTCTAATAAAAAATTTTAAATTGATAATTTTTGGCGGGCTGTGGTAGGGATTTTGGGCTCTTTGCTATTATATGATCTGACACAATTTTTCTTGCTCAACAGTTTTTGTAATAAAGTACATGTTTGGAAAAGTCGCCTTCAAGGTAAAAAAAGGTTGAAACGCGAGATATAAACATAAACAAATATATAAATCAATTATTGAAAGTTTGAAAGACCCTGAAAGTTACGTAATCTTTAAATTTGCGTATACCATAGATGGCATATGAGACACTATCACATCCCCCGTCAGTGTAGAAATAGTCACAGCTACAGGTAGCAGGATTTCTTTCACTACGCATGCGCGTCGCATGAACATAATTTTCAATTTTTAAATTTTTTTATCTAAAACTAATACTTGCAAGATAAATAAACCGCCAAGTCGTAATAAAAGTAGAGAACCTCACTATTTTCCCCATAAATATCAATGTAAGGCGCGCATTATTCATTTGTTTAATCACTCGTGGCTGTGGCGCATGCGCGGGGGCCGGAATCTTTTGCGGTTGGCGATGGAGCAGATTAAATTTCAGTATGAATTTAACGGCAGTGGCTTGTAGTTGTCTCAAACGTGTGTAGTGGTGCATTTTATAAATAAATCGTCGAAATTTGAGCCCTCACGGTAAGTGCATTTGTTATATGTAGACATAAGTAGGTTTTCCGGTTTGATTCCAAGTTTGACATTCCAATCGACTTGCACCCTTGGATGTGGCCTTGATTTTGCCTTCTTTGTTGACTAGAAGGGGTGAAAATGAGGTGATTGTACTGTTGTACAGGTGTCTTTTGATCTTCATTTGTTTAAGTCGTAGGGGACGAGACCCCACCCAGACGTGTTACTAAAATGGGCTTTTTATCAATCGCCGCTTTCCATTGTTATCCGGTCAAGCGCTCTTTTAACGAATCCCTGTAAACCGGTCTTTCATTTTTTTTACAATAAACAAATGAACTCGCCGCGCTGCTAGTCCATGCACCACGGCCAACGTAGATGTCTGTAATTAGGTTTATTTTTGCTCATTAGGTCGTGCTTATGTAGGGTATTATTTATTGATTTTTAATATGTGTGATATTAGTTTTTACCTGCGCTATTATGGAAATAAATTCCCCTGTTATTTGTAGTTTTTTTGGTTGTTGGGTGTGAAGTTGAAGACGTTTCAGTGTGCTTTTTAAAAATTACAAATTTTAATTATTCATTAATAAATTGAAAAGTTCGTTGAAAAAAATATGTTACATTTTAAGATGTCTCTGTATTAAGATGTATCTCCTCTCTCGCCTTTTCCTCATCATAATTATTTATACTTCTTGTCTTCTCCCTCGACATCTCTCTTCATGATCTTCTTTCTCCTTCTTATGATTTTCCCCCTTCTTTTCTTCTCCCACTCATGCATATTTTCTTTTCTAATATGTTTCTTCCAGTTAACACTTCGCTTCTTCCTTCTTTACATTTCTCTTTTTCTCTCGTTACATTTCTCTTCTTCTCCTTTACAGTTCTCCCGTTTTGACAATGCTCCTTATTTTTTTACATTGCTCCTCCCTTTTTACATTTATCTCCCCTCCACATTTCCCTGCCGCTTTACATATTTCCTCCTTCGTCTTTGTTTTTTCTTCTTTCTGTTTGCGTATCGTCCCTTCCCTCTTGTACCCCTTTCCAACTTCTCCCCCCCCCCCTTATTAAGTTTCTCTTTACCTCGCCCTTTTCTGATATTTCTTTCTGTCGTTTAACAAGCAGTGCGTGGTGCCTAAAATCAGTTTCAAATTATGTTCAATTTATAGAAGTAGGGAGGGGGAATGCAAGTTTCTTCAGCCATGTACTTAATTTTTTGCGCATGCAGACGGTATTATTATCCCGTTTTTTCGGCAGGGGCCAAAATTAAAATTTTTGCAATACCATAACTCCGAAACCGGATGTTAGGCGGAATTTAATTGTACCATTGATCTAGCCAAGCCAGGTTTATTAGGACGATTTTTATCTTTGCTAGTATGGCTGCTAGAGGGCGCTTTAGTTTTTTCGTTTTATTCCTTTAATTCGAAAACGAGGAGGTGTAGAGATGCACGGTTTGCTGCATCCAGTAGAACCTATTTGGCTCTATAACCCGACTGTTAAACAATTCCAAGTTCAGTTTAGATTTTTGTTGATAAAGCCTTGTATATTACAATACCCGGGAGGAGGTTTGGGCAAATTTTTTTAGCGGGTCGATTCTTGTACATATACTTAATTTGGCTGCGCAAATGGCACATTTCTTAGCTAAGGTCCAAAATTTGCTTAAAATTGGAATGGTTTTAAAGACGCTATAACTCCGGAACGTGTTAGGTGGAATTTAATCACCATTAGATATAGCTTGGTCAGGTTTATTATGGTGGTTTTTTGAGAATTTCTATCTGCACTATTGTAGCTGCTAGAGGGCGCTTTAGTTTTTTCGTTTTTTCTCTATAGCTCTGGAACGAGAGGGGTTAGAGAAATGCGGTTTGCACCATCCAATAGGATTTTTAACCTCTGTAGCCTGACTCATAATAAATTCCAATGGTAGATCGCAAATGGATAGTCTCACTTTTAGTCAAGTATTTTTTGACAACACCTTGTATGATACAGTACCTGGCTAACGGTTCGGCGGGGGGGATTTCTGTAGAAGGTTGATTCTTGGCCGTACACTTAATATTTCTGCCAGAATGTTGTGTTGAAACATTCTCCGCGTTTTGTTTGGCAAAGGTCGAAAATTTTGGACACAAATGTAATTTTGGGCGATGTTGTAACTCCGCAACTTTAAGTGTTACGCTAAATTTATCTACACTGTTCGATAAAGCTAGATCAGGTCTATTATGGCTATTTTTTGGGGATTTTTATTTTCACTAGTATGGCCGTCAGAGGGCGCCTTAATTTTCTCGTTTTTCCTCCATAACTCTGTAACGAGAGGAGTTGAACCGGTGCGGTTTGCGGCGTCTAATATGCCTTTTTAAACTCGATACCTTGGCCTACAAAAATCCTGATATTACATGCAGAAGTTGTGTAACAAATAAATGTAGTTTGAAGAAAAAAAATTTTGATTACACCTCGTATAAAACAGTATCCGGTTAATGATTCAAATTTGTCGAAACGATAACATTTAGCGGATATGGAACACCACTTCCTGCAAACTAATTTACATGTTCACAATTAATATCCGAGCGGATCAGGTTTTATTTTCTGAAAGCACGTTTATTAGTAGCAAAAGATCGTTATCTGTTAGAATTCGGCCACGGATGGCGAGCGTTCTTAAAAAATCTCCACGGATTCCATTTGTGGGTCATTAACATCCTCCAAGAGCAAAGAACTCGTGCCACCGGCCGAATTTACTCTCTCGCATATATGCACTCGGCCCCCTTCACGCCCCCCCCCCCCTGCTCTTTATGAATTTGCATAATATGCGGGATTTCCCCGCGAGTCTTCTATGTTTTTTTTAGCATTTACCTTTGACATTTGGAAAAAAAGCGAATCGGGAACGTGCAAGACGCCGAGGTTGTAATCCAATTTAAAAAAGATTAAATTAAACTGTTTTGACACGCTCGATTGTTGATCTAATTGATTCCACTTTATCAAGCAAGCTCTTATTTTTCCGCGTGCGTTTTTCTGTTGGACGGGTTTTAAACTCGGTGTAATCGACGTTAGATTAGATATTCACGCCGAGAATTCCTGGTAAATTAACAACACACGTTATTGTTTTATGTTTTATCTTGTTTGAGTCGTTTGCTTATTTACGATGCAAGTAGAATTACACAGATAAGTACGATTGCTTTGTGCATTCTGGACAATTAAGTACAACATCAATTGAACCTTTAATTCTGTAAAACGTATCTTCCACTTCATTAACATCAATGAAAAACACTTAAATTTGGAGTTTATAGCAACCAGGATTAGTCGATTCCGGCCGATTTATTTTTTTTTGTGGAAACGGAGGCTAAATTTTAGCACCATTCGATTAAGCGCGTTTTTACGATTTCAGTGATACGTTACATGCCCATAAAATATGCGTAAACAATTGAGATATTTTAAATAATAATAATGAAGAAGTTAAGTGGCGCGTCAGTGGTCACCTATTTGATATAATTATAACCTATAATTCTGCTTTCCTGTTCTTAACTTCATTAGCATCATTACAAACACTTTGATTCGGAATTTGTAGTAACATAGAATAGTCGATCAATTTAGTTTTTTTATGTAAACAAGGCTAGATTTTAACAGCATTGCATAGAGCTCGGTTTTACGATTACAATGATATGTCACATGCCCATAAAATATGCTTAAACAATTGAGATATTCCAATAATAATGAAGTTAAGTGGCGCGTCAGTGGTCACCTATTTGATATAATTATAACCTATAATTTTCCTTTTTTGTTTTTAACTTTAGTGGCATCATTACAAACACTTTGATTCGGAATTTGTAGTAACATAGAATAGTCGATCAATTTAGTTTTTTTTTATGTAAACAAGGCTAGATTTTAACAGCATTGCATAGAGCTCGGTTTTACGATTACAATGATATGTCACATGCCCATAAAATATGCTTAAACAATTGAGATATTCCAATAATAATGAAGTTAAGTGGCGCGTCAGTGGTCACCTATTTGATATAATTATAACCTATAATTTTCCTTTTTTGTTTTTAACTTTAGTGACATCATTACAAACACTTTGATTCGGAATTTGTAGTAACATAGAATAGTCGATCAATTTAGTTTTTTTTTATGTAAACAAGGCTAGATTTTAACAGCATTGCATAGAGCTGGATTTCACGATTACAATGATATGTCACATGCCCGTAAAATATGCTTAAACAATTGAGATATTCCACATAATAATAATAATGAAGTTAAGTGGCGCGTCAGTGGTCACCTATTTGATATAATTATAACCTATAATTTTCCTTTTTTGTTTTTAACTTTAGTGGCATCATTACAAACACTTTGATTCGGAATTTGTAGTAACATAGAATAGTCGATCAATTTAGTTTTTTTTATGTAAACAAGGCTAGATTTTAACAGCATTGCATAGAGCTCGGTTTTACGATTACAATGATATGTCACATGCCCATAAAATATGCTTAAACAATTGAGATATTCCAATAATAATGAAGTTAAGTGGCGCGTCAGTGGTCACCTATTTGATATAATTATAACCTATAATTTTCCTTTTTTGTTTTTAACTTTAGTGACATCATTACAAACACTTTGATTCGGAATTTGTAGTAACATAGAATAGTCGATCAATTTAGTTTTTTTTTATGTAAACAAGGCTAGATTTTAACAGCATTGCATAGAGCTGGATTTCACGATTACAATGATATGTCACATGCCCGTAAAATATGCTTAAACAATTGAGATATTCCACATAATAATAATAATGAAGTTAAGTGGCGCGTCAGTGGTCACCTATTTGATATAATTATAACCTATAATTTTGCTTTTTTGTTTTTAACTTCAGTAGCATCATTACAAACACTTTGATTCGGAATTTTTAGGAACATAGAATAGTCAATCAATTTAGTTTTTTTTTAAATGTAAACAAGGCTAGATTTTAACAGCATTGCATAGAGCTCGCTTTCACAATTACAATGATATGTCACATGCCTATAAAATATACTTAAACAATTGAGATATTTCAAATAATAATAATGAAGAAGTTAAGTGGCGCGTCAGTGGTCACCGATTTGATATAATTATAACCTATAATTTTGCTTTTCTGTTTTTAACTTTAGTGGCATCATTACAAACACTTTGATTCGGAATTTTTAGCAACATAGCATAGTCGATCAATTTAGTTTTTTTATGTAAACAAGGCTAGATTTTAACAGCATTGCATAGAGCTCGCTTTCACGATTACAATGATATGTCACATGCCTATAAAATATACTTAAACAATTGAGATATTTCAAATAATAATAATGAAGAAGTTAAGTGGCGCGTCAGTGGTCACCGATTTGATATAATTATAACCTATAATTTTGCTTTTCTGTTTTTAACTTTAGTGGCATCATTACAAACACTTTGATTCGGAATTTTTAGCAACATAGCATAGTCGATCAATTTAGTTTTTTTATGTAAACAAGGCTAGATTTTAACAGCATTGCATAGAGCTCGCTTTCACGATTACAATGATATGTCACATGCCTATAAAATATACTTAAACAATTGAGATATTTCAAATAATAATAATGAAGAAGTTAAGTGGCGCGTCAGTGGTCACCGATTTGATATAATTATAACCTATAATTTTGCTTTTCTGTTTTTAACTGTAGTGGCATCATTACAAACACTTTGATTCGGAATTTTTAGCAACATAGCATAGTCGATCAATTTAGTTTTTTTATGTAAACAAGGCTAGATTTTAACAGCATTGCATAGAGCTCGCTTTCACGATTACAATGATATGTCACATGCCTATAAAATATACTTAAACAATTGAGATATTTCAAATAATAATAATGAAGAAGTTAAGTGGCGCGTCAGTGGTCACCGATTTGATATAATTATAACCTATAATTTTGCTTTTCTGTTTTTAACTTTAGTGGCATCATTACAAACACTTTGATTCGGAATTTTTAGCAACATAGCATAGTCGATCAATTTAGTTTTTTTATGTAAACAAGGCTAGATTTTAACAGCATTGCATAGAGCTCGCTTTCACGATTACAATGATATGTCACATGCCTATAAAATATACTTAAACAATTGAGATATTTCAAATAATAATAATGAAGAAGTTAAGTGGCGCGTCAGTGGTCACCGATTTGATATAATTATAACCTATAATTTTGCTTTTCTGTTTTTAACTTTAGTGGCATCATTACAAACACTTTGATTCGGAATTTTTAGCAACATAGCATAGTCGATCAATTTAGTTTTTTTATGTAAACAAGGCTAGATTTTAACAGCATTGCATAGAGCTCGCTTTCACGATTACAATGATATGTCACATGCCTATAAAATATACTTAAACAATTGAGATATTTCAAATAATAATAATGAAGAAGTTAAGTGGCGCGTCAGTGGTCACCGATTTGATATAATTATAACCTATAATTTTGCTTTTCTGTTTTTAACTTTAGTGGCATCATTACAAACACTTTGATTCGGAATTTTTAGCAACATAGCATAGTCGATCAATTTAGTTTTTTTATGTAAACAAGGCTAGATTTTAACAGCATTGCATAGAGCTCGCTTTCACGATTACAATGATATGTCACATGCCTATAAAATATACTTAAACAATTGAGATATTTCAAATAATAATAATGAAGAAGTTAAGTGGCGCGTCAGTGGTCACCGATTTGATATAATTATAACCTATAATTTTGCTTTTCTGTTTTTAACTGTAGTGGCATCATTACAAACACTTTGATTCGGAATTTTTAGCAACATAGCATAGTCGATCAATTTAGTTTTTTTATGTAAACAAGGCTAGATTTTAACAGCATTGCATAGAGCTCGCTTTCACGATTACAATGATATGTCACATGCCTATAAAATATACTTAAACAATTGAGATATTTCAAATAATAATAATGAAGAAGTTAAGTGGCGCGTCAGTGGTCACCGATTTGATATAATTATAACCTATAATTTTGCTTTTCTGTTTTTAACTTTAGTGGCATCATTACAAACACTTTGATTCGGAATTTTTAGCAACATAGCATAGTCGATCAATTTAGTTTTTTTATGTAAACAAGGCTAGATTTTAACAGCATTGCATAGAGCTCGCTTTCACGATTACAATGATATGTCACATGCCTATAAAATATACTTAAACAATTGAGATATTTCAAATAATAATAATGAAGAAGTTAAGTGGCGCGTCAGTGGTCACCGATTTGATATAATTATAACCTATAATTTTGCTTTTCTGTTTTTAACTTTAGTGGCATCATTACAAACACTTTGATTCGGAATTTTTAGCAACATAGCATAGTCGATCAATTTAGTTTTTTTATGTAAACAAGGCTAGATTTTAACAGCATTGCATAGAGCTCGCTTTCACGATTACAATGATATGTCACATGCCTATAAAATATACTTAAACAATTGAGATATTTCAAATAATAATAATGAAGAAGTTAAGTGGCGCGTCAGTGGTCACCGATTTGATATAATTATAACCTATAATTCTGCTTTCCTGTTCTTAACTTCATTAGCATCATTACAAACACTTTGATTCGGAATTTGTAGTAACATAGAATAGTCGATCAATTTAGTTTTTTTATGTAAACAAGGCTAGATTTTAACAGCATTGCATAGAGCTCGGTTTTACGATTACAATGATATGTCACATGCCCATAAAATATGCTTAAACAATTGAGATATTCCAATAATAATGAAGTTAAGTGGCGCGTCAGTGGTCACCTATTTGATATAATTATAACCTATAATTTTCCTTTTTTGTTTTTAACTTTAGTGACATCATTACAAACACTTTGATTCGGAATTTGTAGTAACATAGAATAGTCGATCAATTTAGTTTTTTTTTATGTAAACAAGGCTAGATTTTAACAGCATTGCATAGAGCTGGATTTCACGATTACAATGATATGTCACATGCCTATAAAATATACTTAAACAATTGAGATATTTCAAATAATAATAATGAAGAAGTTAAGTGGCGCGTCAGTGGTCACCGATTTGATATAATTATAACCTATAATTTTGCTTTTCTGTTTTTAACTGTAGTGGCATCATTACAAACACTTTGATTCGGAATTTTTAGCAACATAGCATAGTCGATCAATTTAGTTTTTTTATGTAAACAAGGCTAGATTTTAACAGCATTGCATAGAGCTCGCTTTCACAATTACAATGATATGTCACATGCCTATAAAATATACTTAAACAATTGAGATATTTCAAATAATAATAATGAAGAAGTTAAGTGGCGCGTCAGTGGTCACCGATTTGATATAATTATAACCTATAATTTTGCTTTTCTGTTTTTAACTTTAGTGGCATCATTACAAACACTTTGATTCGGAATTTTTAGCAACATAGCATAGTCGATCAATTTAGTTTTTTTATGTAAACAAGGCTAGATTTTAACAGCATTGCATAGAGCTCGCTTTCACGATTACAATGATATGTCACATGCCTATAAAATATACTTAAACAATTGAGATATTTCAAATAATAATAATGAAGAAGTTAAGTGGCGCGTCAGTGGTCACCGATTTGATATAATTATAACCTATAATTTTGCTTTTCTGTTTTTAACTTTAGTGGCATCATTACAAACACTTTGATTCGGAATTTTTAGCAACATAGCATAGTCGATCAATTTAGTTTTTTTATGTAAACAAGGCTAGATTTTAACAGCATTGCATAGAGCTCGCTTTCACGATTACAATGATATGTCACATGCCTATAAAATATACTTAAACAATTGAGATATTTCAAATAATAATAATGAAGAAGTTAAGTGGCGCGTCAGTGGTCACCGATTTGATATAATTATAACCTATAATTTTGCTTTTCTGTTTTTAACTGTAGTGGCATCATTACAAACACTTTGATTCGGAATTTTTAGCAACATAGCATAGTCGATCAATTTAGTTTTTTTATGTAAACAAGGCTAGATTTTAACAGCATTGCATAGAGCTCGCTTTCACGATTACAATGATATGTCACATGCCTATAAAATATACTTAAACAATTGAGATATTTCAAATAATAATAATGAAGAAGTTAAGTGGCGCGTCAGTGGTCACCGATTTGATATAATTATAACCTATAATTTTGCTTTTCTGTTTTTAACTTTAGTGGCATCATTACAAACACTTTGATTCGGAATTTTTAGCAACATAGCATAGTCGATCAATTTAGTTTTTTTATGTAAACAAGGCTAGATTTTAACAGCATTGCATAGAGCTCGCTTTCACGATTACAATGATATGTCACATGCCTATAAAATATACTTAAACAATTGAGATATTTCAAATAATAATAATGAAGAAGTTAAGTGGCGCGTCAGTGGTCACCGATTTGATATAATTATAACCTATAATTTTGCTTTTCTGTTTTTAACTTTAGTGGCATCATTACAAACACTTTGATTCGGAATTTTTAGCAACATAGCATAGTCGATCAATTTAGTTTTTTTATGTAAACAAGGCTAGATTTTAACAGCATTGCATAGAGCTGGCTTTCACGATTACAATGATATGTCACATGCCTATCAAATATGCTTAAACAATTGAGATGTTCCACATAATAATAATCATGAAGTTAGGTAGCGCGTTAGTGGTCACTTATTTGGTATGGTATTAACCTTTAACTTTGCTTTTGTTTTTTACGTCAGTAGCATCAATGAAAGACACCTTTTAAATTTTAGCAACAAAGAATAGTTGATTCATTTAATTTTTTACTCAAACAAGGCTAGATTTTATTTTAACACCATTGAATAGAGCTCGTTTTTACGCTTTCAACGATGTGTCGCATGCCCATAAAATTTGCATAAACAAGTGAGATATTGTAAATAATAACAGATATACCTAGTGTTTTTTTTTTATTTTGCCTACTTTCCTCTAACGACGCTTGTTTTTTTCCTAATGGCGTTTGTTTTTATTTAGTTATACTAACCTAATTGTTCTGTGGTTGCTGCTGTTCTATCTGCTTACAGTCGTCAATTATTTAAGTAGCGCGTCAGCGGTCACCTATTGGATATGATATTTACTTATACTTTTGCGTTTTGAGTTTTTAAATTTTTGAGCAATCTTCAATTCTGTAAAAATATGTTCGACGTCAATCGCATTCATGAAAAACAATTGAATTGAGTATTTGTACTAACAACGGTTAGGAGTGTTCGATGTCACAAACTATGTATCGAATAACGAATAAATGTAGATATCATATATTCGTTACATTGAAGTTGGAATAACTTTCTAACTATTCGAATAACAATCGCATTATTCAAGCAGCTGTCGAATTACTCGAAAAACAATTAGCTTATTCGAATAACTATCGAATTGTTTGAAAATTTTTCGAATTCTGCATTATTTGATAGTTATTCAAATAACTATCGATTTATTCGAATGCGAAGCGAGCTGTTCGAATAACTAAGAAACGATTTATTCAAATAGGGATGTTTTTTTAATAATTACTTAATTTTGACATTAATACTAAGATTTATTCGAATAAGTTTAATTAAAAGAATGCGTTTTTACTCGAATAAATTTTTCGAACCATTATTTATTCGAATAAATTTGACGAATAATTATTTATTCGAATAAATTTGACGAATAATTATTTATTCGAATAAATTTGACGAATAATTATTTATTCGAATAAATTTGACGATTAATTATTTATTCGAATAAATTTGACTAATAATTATTTATTCGAATAAATTTGACGAATAATTATTTATTCGAATAAATTTGACGAATAATTATTTATTCGAATAAATTTGACGAATAATTATTTATTCGAATAAATTTGACGAATAATTATTTATTCGAATAAATTTGACGATTAATTATTTATTCGAATAAATTTGACTAATAATTATTTATTCGAATAAATTTGACGAATAATTATTTATTCGAATAAATTTGACGAATAATTATTTATTCGAATAAATTTGACGAATAATTATTTATTCGAATAAATTTGACGAATAATTATTTATTCGAATAAATTTGACGAATAATTATTTATTCGAATAAATTTGACGAATAATTATTTATTCGAATAAATTTGACGAATAATTATTTATTCGAATAAATTTGACTAATAATTATTTATTCGAATAAATTTGACGAATAATTATTTATTCGAATAAATTTGACGAATAATTATTTATTCGAATAAATTTGACTAATAATTATTTATTCGAATAAATTTGACGAATAATTATTTATTCGAATAAATTTGACGAATAATTATTTATTCGAATAAATTTGACGAATAATTATTTATTCGAATAAATTTGACGTATAATTATTTATTCGAATAAATTTGACGAATAATTATTTATTCGAAGAAATTTGACGAATAATTATTTATTCGAATAAATTTGACGAATAATTATTTATTCGAATAAATTTGACGAATAATTATTTATTCGAATAAATTTGACTAATAATTATTTATTCGAATAAATTTGACGAATAATTATTTATTCGAATAAATTTGACGAATAATTATTTATTCTAATAAATTTGACGCATAATTATTTATCATCACTGTTTTATTAAAATATTTCATTCATTCTAATAATTCGAATAATTATTTATATAATAGATTTTTATTCATTTGATTAATTATTTGTCCCTTATACGAATAAATATTTTGACTAGGTTTTTATTCGAATAAATTTTTATTTGTTGAAGTAAGTATTTACCATAATTCGAATACCTTTTTATTTGAATATTTTATTCATTCTAGTACTTAGTTATTCCATTATACGAATAGATATTTCTTATAAATATTTATTAGAACACTTTTTTTGTTCGAATAAATTCTTTTCATTCGAATACATTTTTCGAATGAATATCTATATGAACAGACGTTTATTCTAATTAATTTTGGTTCATTCGAATAATTATCTGTTCTATAATGTTTGAGTTAGATTTCTGCACCACTGAATAGAGCTATGAATATAAATAAACAATTGAGATATTTGCCTTATAAATAATAACAACGTTTCAGACATTCTTAGTGACTTTAATTTCTTCTAGGGACTTTTGTTTTTCCCTAGTGACGCCATTTTCTCTAACCTACACGTTCTAGTGGCTGTTGCTCTGTCTGGGCCGCTTAAGATCTTACAATATTCAAGTGGTGCGTTAGCGGTCACCCATTTGATATGATTTTCTCTATTACTGCGGGTTTTTTTTTTTTTTTTTTTAATTCTCCCCTAAGCCTAACGAAATAAACAAAAGCCTCTACCAACTGACCCAGTTTTCCAATTCAACAAGAATGCGCGAGAAAACGATGAAAGTTATGAAAAAATAATTGACGATGCGTGTAATTGCTGCTCGGTCATGAAAGAAAATAAATGAAATGTGATCACGCAGGCAATTGTTTTCAATTTCAAGGACGTGGAACTTCGATTATTATCAATTGTTTTAATAACAAATGAAGTATGTTTTGCAACCAGATATAGAAATAGCACGTCGTATATCCATTTCTGTTTGTTTAGCATTTTTTCCTTGGCATAGTTAATAAATATTAACAAAGAATGTCAATTAAATGTAAATAATTTTAAATGTTTTATACAGGGTGTTACAAAAAGCTTGATTTTTGAAATATTGTTTTATAAATAATGTTTAATTTTTTATATATGGTGGAGCTTTCTTTATTTTTTAAAATAATATAGTATAGTAAAAAAGTATGTCTATACAGGGTGTAGGAAAAAGTTTGACCATTTTAAATTTACGCAATTTTTGGCTATATACAGGATGTTGCAAACATTATAACTTGACAATTTTAATATTAGGTATAGGGTGCTGTGAAAAGGGGATTTGTAGGTTTTAATATTTAAAAACTCATATACCATGTTTATACAGGATATTGCAAAAAATGCGCTTTAAAAATAAATATTAAAGAAAGGCATTTAAACTGTAAATGGTGTGTTTAGACCGAATGTTGCGAAATTTTAACACTGTTTATTATAACAAACAACAAATTTAGTACTGTACCTGTGTATAGGGTGTTGCAAAAAACAGCTTATGGCTTTTAGTGTAAAATTTTTTTTATATTAGACACAAGACAAAAAAAACTTCACCATATTTGTTGGATTATTTTAAGTAGAAAATGGCGAACGTAGGTCCGAAAACGCTTTCTTACGGAGTTACAGCCTCCCAAATATGGAACAATATAATTACCTTGTAATTAATATCTCCTCCAAAAATTGAGATAATCGATTCAAATTTTGTAGGAAGATTTTACAAGAGATGATTTTCATTTTCACTTCTTTTCGTTCAAATCAATTAACCAGCGGCGTAGGTGTAGGGGCTGCTCAAAATATGTTAAGAGATATGTTGTGTACCTTCCCATATCTACGCCCCTGGTTGATGGATTTGAAGAAAAACCTGCAAAAATGTAAAGCACCATTAGTACAATATCCCCACAAAATTTGAATTATGTAACTCATTTTTTGGCGGAAATAATCTAAGCGTGATTGATTTTTGGTGAGCTGTAACTCCGTAAGGAAGCGTTGCCGGGCTCATGTTTATTAAACATTTTCTACCTAAAATGGTCCCAGGAATGTGCTGTCGTGCAACGCCCTGTATATAACAATTTAGTATTATACCTGTATATAGGGTGTTGCGAAAAAGCAGCTTGTAGGATTAATATTTAAAAAATGCATTATATTAAACAGGGCGTTGCAAAACAATAAGCTAGCGAATTTAATAAACATACAGGGTGTTGGTTAGAAGTTTAACCTACTGCTACAACATTTATAATTTTTAATAATATATAAAGAGCGTTGTAAAAAAGTGGAACGGGTTTTAAACTTTAGTAATTAAAAACTACACAGAATCAAATCAATTTATGGTGTTTATTTATACAGGATGTTGTAGACAATTGACATATATAATGTTGCATCCTTCCTATCTTCAATTTTATCTAATTAAACAATGATAATTACAGAAGAAAACAAACAAATGGGTAAATAAAATCAAAACAACTCATAAAAGCAAACAGAGCAGGGCAACATGTCAAGAATTTCTCCGGTTTGTTCTCGATTTCAAGTAGTATTGAATTCCAAGCATGTGGTTAGCAAATTCTCGTTCATATTTATGTATGAATCGTAAAGAAGCTCAAAGTTTTCCCTATTCTTGAAGTGAGCCACATACACACCGCACCGTAATTCCGGTTAGTTAACTTTAATTAAAACGGTGCCCGCAAATCGCCACAACTTAATTGTGCATATATTTTATATTTGAGCACACGCAAAATCTAATTAGCCAGGGGGGAGCTGAAAATTCCAGAAAAACCTGGCAAACGCACACTTTGGCACCCACTTAGTTCAAATGGATAAACAAGTGCGTTAAAAATACATCAAACTTGAACTGAAAAAGAAAAAGTTGGCGGAGAGACAAAATCGCATCTAAAACCGAACAAAATCGATTAAAATAGTTCAAATGAATCACGCTATTGAATCACCTAAAAAGGAACAAATGCACATCGCGGATGACGCTTTTGTTTTTTCATATAAATTCGGTGGATGAAATCCGGAGATAAGGATAAGGTGATTCATAAGCTTGTGGTAATTCAGGACATGATGTAAGACGCTTAAATCATGGAAGTTATGTTTCGCCTAATTTGTGAAGTTTTGAAATGTTTTGCCTTATCGGTGAATGGCTTTAGCTGATAAAAGGACGTGCTTCATAAAGTAACTTGCAGATTAAAGTTTGTAATTGTGTTTATGTTTTGAATCACGATATTGCAACAGTAAAATTCAAACAATTGTTAAGGAGTGAAAACGTGTGCTTTCATTTATAAGTGAGTATTTTCAAATGTGGAGGTCTTGAGGGAAAAAACAGTACGGGGGGGGGGGGCACACAGTGCCGCCGACAAGACTGAATCAACGTGTTTCTATTGTTTTGCTCTAAAATGTAAAATGTAGAATTTTAATAGGTCAAATAGCCACAAATCCAATATGGAGTCCATTGAAGCTTGTAACATTTCACCATCACTTTACAAATTCAAAATGGCGACGATTAACGTTAACAGTTGACTACCAGCCACAAATCCAATATGGCGTCCATTGAAGCTTGTAACATTTGACCATCGCTTTACAAATCCAAAATGGCGACGATTAACGGTAACAGGTGACTACCAGCCACAAATCCAATATGGCGTCCATTGAAGCTTGTAACATTTGACCATCGCTTTACAAATCCAAAATGGCGACGATTAACGGTAACAGCTGACTACCAGCCACAAATCCAATATGGCGTTCATTGAAGCTTGTAACATTTGACCGTCGCTTTACAAATCTAAAATGGCGACGATTAACGGTAACAGCAGACTACCAGCCACAAATCCAATATGGCGTCCATTGAAGCTTGTAACATTTGACCATCGCTTTACAAATCCAAAATGGCGACGATTAACGTTAACAGTTGACTACCAGCCACAAATCCAATATGGCGTCCATTGAAGCTTGTAACATTTGACCATCGCTTTACAAATCCAAAATGGCGTAGATTAACGGTAACAGCTGACTACCAGCCACAAATCCAATATGGCGTTCATTGAAGCTTGTAACATTTGACCGTCGCTTTACAAATCTAAAATGGCGACGATTAACGGTAACAGCAGACTACCAGCCACAAATCCAATATGGCGTCCATTGAAGCTTGTAACATTTGAACATCGCTTTACAAATCCAAAATGGCGACGATTAACGTTAACAGTTGACTACCAGCCACAAATCCAATATGGCGTTCATTAAAGCTTGTAACATTTAACCATCGCTTTGCAAATCCAAAATGGCGACGATTATCATTAACAGTTGACTACCAGCCACAAATCTAATATGGCGTTGATTAAAGCTTGTAACAATTGACCATCGCTTTACAAATCCAAAATGGCGACGATTAACGGTAACAGCTGACTACCAGCCACAAATCCAATATGGCGTCCATTGAAGCTTGTAACATTTGACTATCGCTTTACAAATCCAAAATGGCGTAGATTAACGGTAACAGCTGACTACCAGCCACAAATCCAATATGGCGTTCATTGAAGCTTGTAACATTTGACCGTCGCTTTACAAATCTAAAATGGCGACGATTAACGGTAACAGCAGACTACCAGCCACAAATCCAATATGGCGTCCATTGAAGCTTGTAACATTTGAACATCGCTTTACAAATCCAAAATGGCGACGATTAACGTTAACAGTTGACTACCAGCCACAAATCCAATATGGCGTTCATTAAAGCTTGTAACATTTAACCATCGCTTTGCAAATCCAAAATGGCGACGATTATCATTAACAGTTGACTACCAGCCACAAATCTAATATGGCGTTGATTAAAGCTTGTAACAATTGACCATCGCTTTACAAATCCAAAATGGCGACGATTAACGTTAACAGTTGACTACCAGCCACAAATCCAATATGGCGTTCATTAAAGCTTGTAACAATTAACCATCGCTTTACAAATCCAATATGGCGTTCATTGAAGCTTGTAACAATTGACCATCGCTTTGCAAATCCAAAATGGCAACGATTAACATTAACAGTTGACTACCAGCCACAAATCCAATATGGCGTTCATTAAAGCTTGTAACAATTGACCATCGCTTTACAAATCCAAAATGGCGACGATTAACATTAACAGTTGACCACCAGCCGCAATACCATTATATGGCGTCCATTGAAGCGTATAACAATTGACCATCGCTTTACAAATCCAAAATGGCGACGATTAACGTTAATAATTGACTACCAGCCACAAATTCAATATGGCGACCATTAGCGTTAAGCAGTTGACTACCACCCTAAATTCAATATGGCGGTCGCTGAAAAGTTAACTCATTTGACTGTCGTTTAAATCCAACATGGCGTCCGTTACAGCTTATAACAATTGGCTAATGCTTTGCAAATCTAATATGGCACCGATTAAACGTTAAATTCAAGATGGCGGCTACTAAAAATTTAAATATTTGACCGGCATTTAAATTCAATACGACTGTGTATTCTTAATATTTAATACATCGATCTCAGTAAAAATCCAATGTGCGACGCCATTTTGACTATTAAAACAATTGACTATCGCTTTTATTTTTCAGTCGCTAATTTTAAATATGGCGGTAGGTAATCTGTTTATGTGATAAACATTTGAAAAATTAATTAGTAAAACAAAATTTAAAAACTAAAACAAGTGATGGTTTGGTTTTTTTTCGAATTTATCGTAAACAGTTAAAAATATTTTAAATCTGTTTTCACCATCACATTCGGTGGAAAATTGCTATTTGTCCAAATTAATGCTCAAATTTGGAAGTGACGCTTTGACATTGTTTTCCTTAATTCAAAATAAATCCAAAACGGCATTAAATACAGTTTTGTTTTTTCCCGAATTTCTCTGAAACGGCGTAAGAATTCAGAAATCTGTTTTCACCACCGTGACCTACGGAAAATTTGCAATTTTTTGATTTTGCACTCACATTTGGGAGTGACAATTTAACTTTGATTTTTTTTGTCCGAAGGAAATCCAATATGGCGTCAAAAATAGTTTTGGTTTTTCTCGAATTTCTCTGAAACGGCGTAAGAATTCAGAAATCTGTTTTCACCACCGTGACCTACGGAAAATTTGCAATTTTTTGATTTCGCACTCACATTTGGGAGTGACAATTTAACTTTGATTTTCTTAGTCCGAAGAAAATCCAATATGGCGTCAAAAATAGTTTTGGTTTTTCTCGAATTTAATTTGAGCGATAAAAGATAATTAATAACTTTTGTCACCATGATAATCTTTGGGAAAATTGCTATTTTTTGACGTATCACTTATACCCGGAGTTGTCACTTTTATCTTACTCGAGGAAACTCCAATATGGCGTCGAAGACCGTTTTGTTTTTCTCGAATTTCTCTTAAACGTTAAAAGATAATTAAAATTTGGTTTCGCCAGTATTATCCGTGAAAAATTCGCTAATATTTTACATCTATCTCTAATTTTACAACGAAACGAATTACAGTTGTTTTTTCTAATCCAAAGAAAATCAAATATGGCGCCAAAAACAGTTTTGATTTTTTTCGAAATTCTCTTAAACGATACAAGATAATTGAACTCTGTTTTTACTATCATATTCTATGGAAAAAATGCCATTTTTTCCAACTATCGCCCATTTTCCAAAAAGGCGATTTGCGGTTGTTTTTTTCTGATCAAAGAAAATCCAATATGGCGTCAAAAACAATTTTGGTTTTTCTCGAGTTTCTCTTAAACAGTAAAAGATAATTGAAATCCGTTTTCACCATCACGTTCTGTATAAAATTGACTATTACAGAATTAATTTGGGAATTACGTTGTTTTTCTGTAATACTAAAAAAAATTAATAAAGAATTTAGATGGCCTAATAAAAATAAGAAAGTTGTTGATCTTCAAGCTTAAGTGTCGCTCCGTGTAAATTTACTTTAACTAATTGGTTTCTCTAAAACAAATGACTGCAGACAACTCAACTTGGAAGCGATCGCGAGGATTTAAGTGAAGCTTTAAAAAAATTTAGTCCAAGGAGATTCTAATAATACCGAAGGTGCTTCACACTGGCCTTACTTTTTTTTTACACCTCGAATGTTACTTAATAATAAGAACGTTAATGGTCAATCGAACATAACCTAAAAGTTAGAGCTAATAATAAAAATTTCTACTTTATTATAAACGCATCCTCTCGTCACGCTTTTTGGTCCCGATGCGGAGCGCAATTAAGTCTCTATTCTCAAACATTTTTTTTTAAGCAGAACGTTGTTACTCGGAGAACTCTTCTTGTATAAACAGTCGACTAACGACTAACCAACATATGGCATTTCCGTTCCCGGTCTCTGTGGATCGTCTTTCATAGGCGGGGAGCTCTTCAATTGCTTCATTATTTCAGAGCTGCCGATCAAATTTTCCCCCTAAATCGTTTTTTAATGGAAACAAAAGGACATCGAAAGCATTAGTTATTGTTTTGACTTTGCCTTTTGTTCTTGCTGATTTTAGTTTGCCTTTTGTTTTTTTTTAATTGTCCCAACGTCATTTTGTTATTTTTTATTTAGAATTATATTTTGTAGGCCGCCATTTTGATTAAAACAATTTATGAACAAATAATATCTCTTGCTTTTGTTTTTTATTTTGTTTTCTTTGTTTAAAAAGATTGTGTTTTAGGGACAATCATTTTGTTTTCTATATTTTCCAATATTCTATTGTTATTTTGTTAAATTATAATTTGGCGGCCACCATTTTGAATATTATAGGTTATTTTTGGTTTTCTGTTGTTTTTAACTTTAACTATTTTGTATGCAATTACCTTTTGTTTTCTCGTTAAATTCGTTACGTATCGTTATTCACTTGTTTTCTTTTGTTTTTTGCTTTTGTTTTTTCTCGTTAGATAAGTTTCCTATATTTGTTCACTTGTTTTTCTTTATGTTCTGTTTTTATTGCCTTCTTTTGTTTCTTGGTGTATTTTTATTGTTATTTTATTGTTTCTTTTTTTTTCTGACGTTTTTAGCTTTTGTTTTTTTTGCTAATACCTTTTGTAAATTCGTTGTTTACTTGTTTTCTTTTGTTACTTTCTGTTTTTCATCGGTTTCTTTTGTTTCTAGATGTATTTATTTGTAATTCGATTGTTTCGGCTTATTCTGATTTGTTTTGAACTTCTGCAGCTTTGCAACTATTTGTTTTTTTTTTGTTAGATTAGTTCCCTACAGTTGATCACTTGTTTTTTTACAGTTTTTATTGGCTTTTTTTCTTGATGTCTTTTTTTATTTATTGTTTCTTTTTGTAGTCTGATTTCTTTTGTTTTTAACTTCTGTTTTTTTGCTTATACCTTTTGTTTATTCTCATTAAATTCGTTTCCTATCGTTGTTCACTTGTTTTCTTTTGTTACTAATGTTTTTTATTGGTTTCTTTTGTTTCTCGATGTATTTTGTTCTAATTTTTGTTGTTGTTTGATTTCTTTTGTTTTTAGCTTCTGTTTTGCCACTACTTTTTGTTTTTCATGCTAATTTTGTTTCCTATCGTTGTTCACTTGTTTCCTTCTATTATTTTTATTTTTAGTGTCCTTTTTGTTTCTTTATTGCTTCTTTTTTCATTAAATTAATTTTCTATCGCTGTTCACTTGTTTTGTTTTGTTACTAATGTTTTTTTATTAGTTTATTTTGTTTCTCGATGTATTACTCTGTAATTTTATTGTTTCTTTTTGTTTTCTGATTTCTTTTGTTTTTAACTTCTGTTTTTTTACTTATAGCTTTTGTTTATTCTCATTAAATTCGTTTCCTATCATTGTTGACTTGTTTTCTTTTGTTACTTTTTGTTTTTTATTGGTTTCTTTTGTTTCTTGATGGCTTCTTTTGTTATGTTATTGTTTCTTTTTGTCTGATTTCTTTTGTTTTTAACTCTCTTTTTCTTCTCGCTAAATTTGTCCCCTATCGTTGTTCACTTGTTTTTTTTTCTTTATTTTTGTTTTTAAGGGCTTTTTGTTATATCATAATTTTTTTTTAATAAATTTGGTTTGTGTTCATCGTTTTTTTTTTGGCGGCTACTTTTTGTTTTTCATGGTAAATTCGCTTTTTATCGTTTTTCGTTTGTCGCGTTAATTGTTTGCTATTCAAATGTGTGCCTGCAGTGTGGGTAAATTAATTTAGGGTTGTTGACCCCCACATACCCTCGTTTCGTTACGCCCATGTTTCATAACGTCCGAAGCCGCCTTAATCGTCAGAAATAGCGCAAATTCGCGTCAGAATTACGTTTTGGCAGCGTTTAGGTATGGCGGCGGCGGCGCGGTACTCTTTTGCACTTAACCAAAAGGATAAACTTCTTAATTTGCCAAACAAATAAATCCAGGAATCCGCTAGAAAATTCAAATATTCCATCCTGAAATACCGCGTCTTTTGAACCGCAGCCAACTACATAACATTTTTACGGCATAAATACCTTGCGGAAATAAGGTTTGATGCGTGCCGTTACGCGCATCTACACCCCGACGCTCAAAATTGCCCTTCCGACGATTCAACTTTATAAATAGGAACGGCGTGTTTGGAATTCTGCAACGTGAAATCCATGAATCGGACTGTTCTGGATTGAAATTACAATGCGCTTACTTGTTCGACCAAAATTAAGATTTTTTTTGGCGGAGACGTGTTTTTTATGACGGCTATTTTACGTCTCACAAGAAGCTTATTTATAGATTACTTTTTCATTTTTTTTTCGGTTTTAAGTTACGTCGCGGAGCACCAAACCAACCAAACTCTGGCTAGACGTTTACATTCCGTAGTTCTGTAAATCTTTAAAAGGATTTTTATTTTCCCGCGTACTTTTCGGAACTAAAATGACATGTTAAGCCTACCCTGTTTGCACCACCTTGGTGTAAAGGTCAATTCAACCCCCGTCCCTTCAATTAATTTTTTTATATTCAGGTGGAATATTTTTAAATATTTGTGTTATTTAAGGGCCAAACTCTGCCTAAAAGCGTTAAATTTTGTATTTGTCTAAATGCTGAAAAGTAGTACCGCAGTATATAGGGTGATTCATAACATATGGGACGCAACTTCAGCGTATCCAGAATGGGAATATAATGAAAAAAGCTACTATAATGATAAACATGTGTGTATTCTCCATACAAAAATACACAAAAAAAGGTACTCTTGTTGAAAGTTGTTAAGAGCGCGCCGCGCCGCGGCACACGACACAGATGGCGCTAGTATAAACGTCATATAGGCATTTTTATATGTACTCAGCGACTTAATTAAAAAGAAAACGAAGTGAAACAAGTTAATAGATGTTACTTAATAAAGTAACTTAGATGCTCAGATAATTATTTTCTTGTGAAACATGCAAATAAGGTAAAAAACTTACTTTTCTTAGCAAACATAAAACTAAATTTAACACTATTCTTCATTTGTGTTTACGCTGATCATCTAGATACTGTTATAATAGGTACACCTATTTAAAATTTTTGACAATTATTGAAACTATGTGCCAGCTGAGTAAATTTAAAAATTCGATGCGAGAACGTCAGCCATGTTTTTGAACAAAAGTTCATAGGAATCAGCGCGGATGGCGCTACGGGGATAGGCATTTGGCGCGTTAATTTAAGACTTTTAACAAATTTCGCACATAAATAAGAGATTAGTTGCACACAAACCCAGTAATACTGAGAATTGATTTTATGCCAGAAATCAATAATTCTGCTAGTACAGTCATGTAAAGAAAAAATATATGCACGTCAACAGAATGCATGTGACGCTACCTGTTTATGTTTAATAGAACCATCAGTAATTAAATTCAAATTAAGAATGACTAGCGCCTCTAGCGTCAAAAACAAAAACGTGCCACAAGGCGCGCTCTTAAACCCACCAGTTTTCGAGTTAATTGAATATTTTGCAACATTTTCCAAAAACGCGTGGAACACAATTTTGGTTTTTCTGAATTACCACTAGTATTTTGGAGTGACGAATTGTTTTTCCCAATCCAAAAAAAATCCAGAATTGCATTAAAGATAATTTTAGTATTTTTTTCGAATTTCTCGGTTTAAGATACCTCAAACCTATTTGCGCCGTCATCATCTGTGAAAAATTTGCTATCTAATATATAATTATATTTTTAATTTCCCGCCCATTTCTCAAAAGCGAATAAACCTACCTTGAGTAATACACCTTGATGTAAAATCGAATAAACATTCCCAATTAATTTTTGTATCGCGCGTAATAACGAAAATAAAGAAAAACCCCAATAACTTAAATTCCCGTTACATAAGGGCGGTACAAGAGACACAATCGCATAACGGGCGGATCATGTTTTTGCGCCTCC
This sequence comes from Ctenicera cuprea, assembly GCA_958336395.1. Taxonomy (NCBI): domain Eukaryota; kingdom Metazoa; phylum Arthropoda; class Insecta; order Coleoptera; family Elateridae; genus Ctenicera; species Ctenicera cuprea. Next base: position 1,087,049 of record OY284493.1, read on the forward strand.
CCATAAGCGTCTTAAGTGAATTTTTTTAATTCTTGGCACAATTTAGCGAACTTGATAAAAATAAAAAGGTTAACGGTCGCATTATAGAGTGGTTGATGTGCAAAACAAGAGTTTTTTTGTTTGTTAAAAGACGGGTCAACGTAAGAAATAATTGATATTAATAAAACAAGCAATGACCTTATAAACATAACAGTTTTCTTTTGTTTATCCCTCAAGCGCCCCTTAAACGAATGAACTTACCTTTGATGTAAATCACATTTAAACATCCCCATAACTTTAGCGACGCAATAGACACAATTTTTTATGCGCTTTCCTACAAACTTATTTGTTTTTTTTTTCTTATTTTTAGATAATGGCACAATGATTAACGATTACACAAATTATAGTAATTTATAAACAAATAATTTTTTTAATAAAAAATGGTGTTTAACTTAACAGAAATTGAACATAACATTAGCATATTAAAGCGGTCACGGCACATTATGTAATAAGTGAACAAACCCAATACTTTAATTTCCCGTTAAAGAAGGGCGGTACAAGAAACACTATCTCTCAATTGGCGGCTCACGCTTATGTGCTTCCCGATAAGCTTCTTTAAGCAGAATTTTTAAATTCTAATTTTGTTATTTTATAAATTTTGCAACAATGTGTATCGCATGTGTAAAATGAATTTTTTTTTTAAATTAAAAATGAACTTAGCAGAAATTAAACCTAACCTCACTATATTATGGCGGTTGCGGTCCTTATATATTAGAGTGGTGTGTAAGCGGTCTTCATGTAATAACAACTCAATTAATTTAAATTGCCGTTAAATAAGTGCGGTACAAGAGACACTATATCATAATGGGCGGACCGTGCTTATGCGCCTCTAAGCGTCTCTAACAGGATTTTTTAAATTATGATTTTTATTTTATAAATCCTAGCACAATGTAGCAAACTTCAATAAAAATAAAAAAAGGTTAATGTTTGCATGATAGAATACATGATTGTTAAAAATGGGGAGTTAATCTTAAGCCTAGTCCCCATGAGCGATAAATTATCTGCGAAAATCTTAAATATTCTAATCTCAAATGGCAGGAATTTCTTGCGGTGGATTTTTTGCGTTGCAAGAAAGTTTGTAAATGTTTTACTTTATTGCGAATATTATCATGCCCTCTTTGTTAGACTAGTACCGTGTTTCTGTCTCACCTCTCGCTATAACGTATTATTTACGTAGTAGTGGATTGAGGTTATACTTATCTGTTTTATGCTGATTTCTTTTGCGTTTCGCGATTCGCATCTCGAAATTCCTCCTCAGCGGCGGCGGCTTTTCATTGACGCTAGCCTAAAACTAGATTTGTGGTTAGGAAATTTCATAATGCTGCTATTTCATTGGTTAACTGGCTAGCCGGTGGAGGGGACGTTGTTTTGTGAAACCGTCCTTAAACATCCCAATAACTTACGTTTTTTTTAATACATGGACGGTACACGAGCCACTATCTTGTAGTAGTCGGAAAATGCTTATGCGCCTTCGCACAAACGGAATTTTTTTTCTTTTAATATTAATTTTATTTTTTAATTCCCTGACACAACAATGATAGAAAATAAACGGTTATCAATCGCACAATATAGGCCTTGATGCACAAAATAAGTTTTTTTTTGTTAATAATGGGTGGTAACTTTACACAAATTTGACTTATTAGGACGAATAACTAAAAAAAAATTAGTAGTGCGTAAGCGGTCACACATGGGATAGTTTTAACCTCTATCTTTGCTTTTAAGAAATTGAGGTTAACCTCTGCACGTTAACAAAACAATTAACGAGCTGCTAAACAAAATCATAACGTATATTTGTTTTGTTTATTCAATGGAACCTTCATACAAATAAAACAAATGACGGGGACGGGCGTTTCATCACCGCAAAACCGTCGTTTATTTTTATGTTAACAGCGATTGAATAAAACATTACAAACATGGCCATAAATAAAACAATTGACAATCAATAACAATTCTGCGACAGAAATGTTTTACGAGCGTGGATGCTTCATTACAAATGTTTATTTTGCTGTTAGGCTGGTACAGAATTAATTTCTCTGTTCGCGATTTTAACGGAGGTATTTGAAGCTGCTTCTTTAATCATCCGCTAGATGTCAGTAGGACCAAATGCAGTTTAATTAATATGTGACGGCTAAAACGTCTTACGTTTTGAACGTTATTGTAAAAATTAATGTAAACTGTAACAAAAATTGCGTTTTTAACGAGTAAAATAATAAAAACGCAATTTGTTATAATACTTAATAAGTCAATAGGTGGCGTCACGTGACGCTAACCAATCATAAAGCTTAAACATTGTGACAGTTACCGCGTTTGTCTGGTAGATAATACTTTAATATGTCCGATAATAGTTATTTATAACAATAGCAAGCGAAAAAGGTGCAAATCGCTAAAACAATATCACACAATCATCCACCAAATCAAACAAATTCAATTTTAATTCGCATTTATTTTACGATCCGTCGTCATTTGTTTTATCAGTGATTTTTTACGCCATCAATCAACAATCGTGGGCGAATTCGCCCATTCTTTAAGCTCGACATTGAAAAAAGATCAACTTGAATTCGTAAAACGGCTTGCTCAGGTATTTTAAAGTATGATGAAACGATTCGAAAGTTGAACTATTTTCGGAACATCTGAAAAAACATGTTTTCTTGTGACATTAATGGCGCAAATATATCACCCACTGTTTGCGTCTGGTACTCCAAAAATGCAAATAAGAGAAAATCAGACGGACGCCCGCGACGCCGCCACATATTTCTAGCGCTTGAGGAATTTTCACGTCTTATTTTCTTCCTGGAACGCGATCGGTGCATCTTGAATGTGTAGAAAGTGAAACTTGGGTTATTATGCAAATTCTTTGCCCGATTTAATTACGAAATCGTGACGCTTTACTTTTATGGTGTTTGTGATGTAATGCTACGCCACTGGTCTTTCACTATTTAACCTAATCAAATAATTAACAGGATATATGCAAAGTTAGAATAGGCAATTGATGAAACAAGTAAATGTATAACGGGTTGCAGTTTGCATGTTATGAACCATTTTTGTGCAAAAATTCATTGCGTAAGCCCAACGTTAAACGTTTATCACAATTATCTTAATTAACGTATCGAACTGGGGTTTGCTTTGTTTAAATTAGCATACATGGGAGTTTTTAAAAATATAAGAATTTTCCCGAAATATTTTTTTGTCCCGTCTGGAAATTAAGTCAAAGTTATTTTTTTGCGTGTTAATTTCATAATTTACAGTTTTTATCAGTGCCGTTCGTCAGATGTTGTGGGGATAGGATTGGTGCAGCACCATGTTATACCGTGTAATAAAGAAAACATATTTGCAAACGGAAAACGATACTACTTCAATAGGAAAGGAACAGAAATTTTTCAAATCCGACTCTGGAAAAAAAGGTTTTCTGATTTAAAGTTGTTTTAAAAGGTTTATGACTTCCATCGCACTAATACCGCGTTGAAAAGCTCTAATAGCGCTCTTGATTGTAGCAAACGCCACGTCGGTCGCTATCCAACATGGTTTCTGAGTTACGGCGTTCTAAATAGATAACATGAACGCCCCCTAGCGGCAAAATTGGAAAGTTTCTGTAACTAGCGACACGTTTCCAAATATAGGGTTTGTTGAGCTCTTTCTAGTGCTGAAAACGAAATTTGTCTAACGTTTATACTTTCGGAATTTTTCCGTACAATTCGTAGTTAACTTGATGACCACCCGAAGCTACCTTAAAAAAATTCGCCACAAGTGCCGTAATTGAGATATCAATTGGAGGTTTGCTTTGTTTTAATTAGCTTATGTGAAACAGAATCTAGGTAAAAGTATTGTCATGTTCTTGCTTGTAAATTAGGGAATTTTCAGTTTTCACCAGTGCCGTTCGTCAGCTGTTGCCGGGATCGGATTGGTGCGGCTTTATGTTATACCCCTTAATATAGAGAACTTATGCGCGAGAAGAAAATTGCACCAATTCCATAAGGAAGGAACGAGAATTTTTCAAATCCGACCTTGCAAAATTGGGTTTTATCAATTAAAAGAAAAGGTATAATAAAAGGTTTATATCCTCGCTTAAACTTTTGAAGGGCGCCAATAGCGCTATTGACTGCAGCAAGCGCCAAGTCTCTAACAGACATGGTTGCGGAATTACTGCATGCCGAAGAAAAAATTTGCGCGTCACCTAGCGGCAAAATTGTAAAGTTGGAGTGGAGTTCGTGGAGCTCTTTCCACAGGTTCAAACGAAATTTGCTTAGCTTTAATGCTTTCGGAGTTACAAGGTGTCGAAAATTGCAATTAATGTGGAAAAAAAAAAACATCCGCAAGCAGTCGCAAGTTTGGGCACCCACCGTAAAAAACGAAGCGACACTTTTTAATGCAGTTTCTGCAGCGAAATTCGGTACATCATCAGAAATGCTTTTAGCCGGTTAGTCTACGTTCATAAGTATTTTTAGCGCTATGATATGTAAAAAATCACGTTTCTAAATTTTTAACCCTGAAGATGACTTTTGTCCAACTTGATCTTTATTTATTACTGAAATTGTTAAGCAGGGAACTTTCTATCAAACCGTAATTTCAATTTGAGCCTGGGGGAAAACAGTTCCACCGTGGTTGGTTGAAAATTTAACATTTGCACATTTTTCGCCGAATTGCGGCGCTAAAAATTGTACGCTCTTGGTGTAAGTTATAAGGATTCGTTAGAGAATTAAATACGCTATCCATTAAAAAAAAGTTGGTTCTAATACGAGTGGCTAGGAAAACCCCGGCCACTTTTCTTGCGGCGGTCAAGAGATGGCGCTTTAGTAAAGAAAAATTAAATTAAAATACTGGCAGCAACGCAGAATCCACGACGTTTTGGTTGTTTTGATTTAATATGGGGCGTATTTAATAACTAAAACGTCTTGGATTCTGCGTTGTTGCCAGTATTTTAATTTAATTTTTCTTGACTAAAGCGCCATCTCTCGACCGCCGCAAGAAAAGTGGCCGGAGTTTTCGTAGCCACTCTGTATAATAATTTAGAGCCGAGATATGTTTACCCAAAGTTGACATTTTTAGTGTCCCACTTCGACCAGTGCCGTTCGTAAACGGCTTAACCGATCCGGTTTGGAAATGTAAATTTGATTATTTTTTTGGCGGATGTATTCAAAAAGGTGTACGACTTGGACTTTTTTTACGGGTCGAATGAGACCGGTCCCGCTTCCGTAATCAAATATGGGACCGAGCTAAGAGGCAAAATAAGTAAGAGTTTGGCGCCATCTGGCGGCTGTACGGCAAAGCTACACTTGAAACTCCGTTATACCGCTCTATTTAGTTTTTTTTGAGATCAGCTAAATATGAATTCGCATTTCGGTTATTAACCATTCCGTAAACGTTGCGTTCCGTTTCCATTTAATTTTTCAAATGTCAAATTTGAAGCATTTTTGACTTTTCAGTGAAATTTCCAGAATATTCGCAATTTTCAAGATTTTCAAACAAATTTTTGTAAGTAATCAGCATTATTACAACGAAACTTTATTTACTTACAGATGGCAGAGACGGTGAAGAAGTCGAGGATCGTAAGTGAAGCCGAAGAAGACCTCGAAGAGAGCTTGCTGGAAGAATTTAACCTTAGACTTAAAAAATGCATGAGCAGAGTGTGTATTTTACTAAAATAACGTTTTTATACCTTTGTGGTTTGTGGTTGGTTGGTACCGTTGCAATAAGGGTCTTTACAGTGGTGGAATTGTTTGATATTTGTCTGTATTAAATCGGTGCCATCGATGGCCATCATGATTGTTGTATGAACCTAAAATTTGTCATTTACAGTTATATATTATAGTTAGTTGCCACTTTTAGTAACTGTCATCGTCTTTACTAACAATAAAAACGTTTTATGCTTTTGGAACTTGCATATATTCTGAATCGGTTCTATATCGGGCGTTACATTGGTGCCAGCGGTTAAATTCTTAGTTCCTTACATCCTTACATTGCATCAGTGCTACCAACAACCACCATAACCCCACAAAACAATATCATTGGTATGGAAACGTTGCCCAAACTAATGTAACATGTCCCAACTAACTTCTAGGACAACTTACAAACCGAGCTCGAGAACGACACTACCACCAACAGCGAAACACACGTCTACGAGAACATAGAAATAATCAAAGCCAACGGGACAACACCCATATCGAATCACCATCGGAGTCAGGAATTCATAGAAACGGAAAGGGAGCACTATGACATAAACAAAATCACATCAAACGGACACCAAGAGAATGGAAAGTCCTCGGACGTCGAAGACTTAGAAAATTTAGAGTTAGAAACACGTAGTCTAGAAAAAATCGATTGTGAAAGTACAAAGACTGATTCTAACTTGGACCAAGGTCCGGGTGAAGTTGGGCCCGACTTAAGTGTGCAAAAGCCTAGTCTGAATCTGCCGACGACTTGCCTTATTGACACGTCGGAATCCTTCGAATCCGATAATACGGATGGCAAGTCGGTGAAGGATCGGATGTTTCTGTCCACCGATGACGCTTCTTGCCTGCTCTTCACCCAGACCGTCACATCACCGATGCTAACACCATCGGAAGAAAACATTGACTTTTTGAAGGGTTTCCGAAGGGAATCCAGCCAGTACAATTTGTCAGAAAACACGAATTTCAGTAACTCGCCGAAGAGCGAACCGAAAGCCGATAAGGAAGGTGTGACCGAATGTAATGACAACGAAAGCGCTGTCACTACGGAAATCATTGAGGACGAGGAATTACCCGCAGTTACCGATAAACCTAATGAAGTCATTTATGAAAACACGGAGTTTTTAAAAGAACAATTGAACGATCAACATTTAAATCAAAATCCCCAAGAACCACCACAAGAATTGATTGTAGAAAACTTAGAACAACCACATGCCGACACCATGGACTTAAAAGAAAAAACCTTAAAATTCATACAGACTGAAATTTTCGTCACCGAATGCGAGCAACCTCAAAATCTTGAAGTGGAAAATCAAGAAGTCGTTACCGATTTAGATTTAGTTGAAGAAAGCGTTCCTGAAATTGTTACGGATCTTGATTTGGTTGAAGAACAGGTTTCGGAGACTCACGGTGAGCCTCACGTACTTGCAGTCGATAGCAGCGACAACATCGTAATGGAGGAAACGCACACCGAAAGCGTGAAAATCCTTAAAACTCATTTCATGAAGACCGATAGCACTGAGCCACTTAAAAGTCCAAGGTTGGAGACGAGTGATGAGCTCGACGAGCTCAAAAGTCTGAATATCATGAAACAAATTAGCAAATTTGAGAGTACGACTAATAAAACTGAAGAAATTACTAACGTTTGCTCTAATATCAGTGTTGTAAGTGTGATTTTTTTTATTTTGCAAAATCTTTTTGAAAATTAGTTAACGTAGCATTAAAATTTTGATTTTGCGGCTTTTTAGCTGTTTTATTTTTTGTTTTTTATTGTAACGAAAGTTATTATGAGGACGCCAACATAATTTTTTTATTATTTCTAATTATTTTATTATTATTTAGAGCACCGTAACTGAGTCACGTTTCTCCGAAACGACCACCGAAACACATGGATTCGGTGACATCAACTTAAAGAAGAAAAAATCGAAAAAATCTAAAAATCAACACGAGAAAGAAAACATTTCTGTTGTGAGTTTTATTTGTTTGGCTTTGCATGCACCGCTTACCCTTTTCGTTAATGTTTGATTCATTTCGCAATAAAATTTACATGCTTCTGTGACACTAACCTGTTTGATTTTAGAATGACACTAACATTAACGAGGAGGAATCGTTTTATAATGTCAACGTCAAAAATCTGGTAAGTTTTCAATATCTCGTTGCATGATCTTTGTTTGTTTTTGTCGTAATGTGTTGTGTTTTGTTTTGCGCTTTAGTGTAGGAGTTTTGGAGATCTGACTAAAATTGAAGGCGAGCAGTATCGTAATTGGAAAAACAATGAAAGATCGGTAAGAGCTGTAGCTTTTGTTTTTGTTTTTTTTTGTTCATCGTTAAATTTGTCAGTTTCATTGTTTTAACTTAATTAAATATTGCTTTAATAGTTACGAGTCCGATTGTAGACTTAACTTTAGCCCAAAATGTTCATGCAATCAGAATTATTCTAAATTAATTTGTTTTCGAGCCTTACATATGTACAGTCGATAGCACCGATAACACGTTATAAGGTAATAGCTCATTTGTTTTTAAAGATATTAAGCTGACATTTAGAAATTATATCTAAAATGACCTGCAAAATTGGTTTATGCCATAAGACTTACTCGAGGTTCATTTGTTTTCAAGTTTTGTCATACCTTCAGTTGATAACATCGTAATGGAGGAAACTTTTGTTTATATCATTTTTGTTTTTAAAGATATGTAGCTGAAATTTCGTAATTTTATGTTAAATGACATGTAGATTTGATTTATGTCAGAATTAATCTAGGTTCATTTGTTTTCGACTAAGGACAATTCTATATTTGCTTTTTAGTGAAGAGTCTACAATCGGAAGCTTATATTTTACTAATACGATTAATTGGGGCCATAAAATGCCTTTTATTTTACAATATTTAGCATTAACAGCTCTTGTTTTGTTATTAACGCTGGGCATGTATTTAATTTTTTTGTTAGCGGACAAAGTCTATGACTGACGTTCGATCTCCTGAAAAAAACAAAAAGGTAGAGAACGTATTTGCTGGCGTATCCGTAAAAACGTTGGTAAGATATTAACAGCTTATTAATTAATTTTTACCGTTTAATTTTCCACACAACTTAGTGTTGATTTCAGCAGTTGTTTTTTTAATACGACGATTGTTTTTGTTGCATGTTTTGCATGGTGCATTGACTAACATCGTAGCGAGAGAAATTTAACGTAATTAATGTAAATACTAACAGAGGCATGCTTTGCAATGTAAAAAGGCCTGAAAGTAGCGCAAAGAATGCGAAGTTGGTAAGTTGTCACTGTTTTCAATTGTTTTCATTTAACATTCACATTTTTGTTGTAAACGTCTTCGTTACTCACTTACGGTTTGCTTTTAGAAATCGAGTTTCAGCAAATTCGATGCTCTACAGAAGAAAAACGTTCTGAATTCTAACTTGCCCGAGCAAGACAACATAAGCGTAAGCATAAAATACACGTAGGTTATACACGCCAGTGTTGTACATTTTAAATTTTTTAGGGTAACGATGGCATGAATTGTAAATCGTGTGGCAGGCCTGTATTCCAAATGGAAAAAATCATAGCGGAACGATGCATCTATCACAGAAATTGTTTTAGATGTATCGAATGCAGCAAACAATTGTTGTAAGTAACAAAAATAGCTAAAGAACTATTTATTGGTGCTATGGATAGCATCAGTATATTATTATTATGATTATTTTGTAAAAAAATTGGTGCTATAGATGGCATCTATATAATATTATTATTATTATTACTATGTAAAAAGTTAGTGCTATAGATGACATCTGTATATTATTATTATTCATATAAAATTGGAGCTATGGATGGCATCCATATAATATTATTATTATTTTCAAAAAAAAAATAGTGCTATAGACGGCATCTATCAATTTTTGCAGAGTGGACACCTTCGAAACTCACGAAGGCACATTATACTGCAAGCCACACTTCAGAGCATTGTTCGCACCCAAAGCCGTTGAAGACGATAGTCCTTGTAAGTAAACATAACATTTTACGTAATTGTTAAGTTTTTATTTATTCAAATTTACACAAGAAATTTAGAACGCTACACAGTTGTGTTGATACAAAAATTATTACAGCAAAACCACGAAAGCACGAACTCATTATTCGTGAAAATCAGCCGGCCGAATTGCCACCAGATGTGGCTAGAGGTACTTGAAAATTTTGTGCCGCTTCTTGTTACATAACACGTCACGCATTTATTACGAGTTTGACAAAACAAAAGCCTTAATTTTACTACCATGAATGTTTTTTTTTTGTTTCTAATAGTAACTTTTGTTGTTAAGTTTGTGACAGGAAAATATTTTGGTTCATTTGTTTTGTGTCAATTGTTTGGTTTTAATTATTTGTTTCAGTTGTTTTTGTTTTAATTGCTTTGTTTCAATTGTTTTTTGTTCCAAATATTTTTTTTCCTAATTGGTTTAATTGTTTTTTTTATTGTTTTGTTTTATTGTATTGGTTTTGCAATTGTTTTTTTTTTTTTTTTCAATTATTTTTTCTTAATTGTTTTGTTTTTTTTTTGAATTGTTTTTGTTTCAATAATTTTTTGTTCTTAGTTTTGTTCTTTTATTTTTTTTGTTTTAATACATTTTTTTTCTTAATTTTATTTTAATTATTTTTTTTTTCATTTTGTTTTTGCTTGTGTTTGATTCGGTTAACTTCAATTTTTCGATTCAGCAAGCGACAAGCCCGATTTGGGTCTCGAGGAGCTCCACAGTCTCAATGTGAAGGAACGGTTCCAAGTATTCGAGAACGCCAAACATACAAGCGACAATCAATTAGAGAAGAACACCGTAAAAATGGAACGTTCCCCTTCCATTCTTTCGAAGCTGGCTCGTTTCCAAGCCAAAGGCATGAACGTTGGCGTATCTGACGACGCTCTCAACGGCGTCCCCGTTGAAATAAGCGATTCGGAAGAAGAGGAAGAGGAAGAAACGGTGGAGGGCGAGGACGCCGACTTGGTCCGAGCCAAACGCGTGCAGAAGGAAAAACCGTTCCACTTCTCGCAAATGAGCGATGTTAAGAGTAAGTGGGAGCAGGGTAATCAACTGACGAACAGGGACGAGCGCAGAGAAGAGCGTAAACAGGAAATACAGAACATACGCAGTCGTTTGTTTATGGGAAAACAAGGAAAGATGAAGGACGCTTACCAACAGGCCATTTCTGAGTCGCAATCGACTACCAATCTCAAAAAGGAAGTACCCGTTGAAGTAATTGATGCTAGGTCTATTAAGGATCGGTTTGAAAAGGGAGAAGTTGTTAATAACGAAGTTAGGAATAAGGAGACCGAGGACATGTCTGTATTCGAAAGTGGTGAGTAGTTATAAAAATTTTGTTCAGTACATTGTTGCCAAATCTTCCTCCATTTGAGGGTTAGCTGAATACGATTGTGTTTTGGTACCCCATACATTATTTTTTTATGTTTTCTAACCTTAAGTCTCAAAGTTTTGTGGTTTATAACCTTAATTCGTTCCACTTTTGTGGTTTCTAACTTTAATTATGTGGTTTGTGATCTCAAAAGTTTTAATTTTCGTAATTTCTAACAAGAACTGCCATTTACTTTTTGAAAGGGACGTTAACATCTTGTACTTTTTTAGGTATAAGCAAGAAGTCACGGTCAATATTCCAGGAATTGGACTCGTCAGGTGGAAAACCACCAAAGGTATCCCCATCGTCTCCACCAAAGCTAGGAAACTCCGTACGGAGCGCTCGAGAGGTAACGCTTCAATCACAACCTCACATAACATTATTTTAAGAATACCCAACGCGCCGTAGTGTGCGCGCAATTAAACTCTTGAAATTAAGATCGTTATCTGTTAGGCGTACTTAGCCAAGCAAGCGTCAGAAGATACGGTAAAGTCCTCCGATCAGCAAGACGAGGTCACTGTTCGTACAGCCGATATCCAGGACCGATTTAAATTTTTCGAAACTTATAAAGAGCCCCAGCAGAAACGCAGGGAGTTCCGGATGACTCCACCACGGGAGGGACAAAATAAGGTTAATAATTTAACAGGGAGAGGTGTTTGCTGCTTCCGCTCTAACCATTTTTGTTTTTAGTGACGTCGTTACTAATTCTGCGCCATTGCTCTTAGGTTTTGAAAAGTTTAAAAATAACTACTGGCAAATGTTTTAATAATGCTTGACGATTGTTTGTTGTAAGGTTATAATTTTATTAATACGACTAATTCGATTGTTTTGTTTTACGATGCGTTAAAAAATTAAAATTTCATCTGCTTGCGTTACGGGAGTGGTGCTGCGAAGATAAGAGATGCATTCATTTTTTATATTTTAAGGTTAAATTAATTAACCTTAGTTGTAGCACCACTAGGTTTTGGTTTGTTTGCAATTTGGCAAAATGCTCTTCATTCATATCACAAAAATTAACCTCTAAATCACATCGAAGCATGAAGGAATTAAAAACGTTTCGTGATTTTCAATTTGGTATGTTTTGTGCAGTCCACAACACCGGAGCGGGAAGTCTACGTTGATCCCAGCATCGTAAGGGCTGATGAATTCGTTGAAGACTCTGTAGTCGCCAAAGCTACGCACACCGCCACGAAAATGCTCAGTAAGTTCCGTCAGATGGAAGAAAACCTGCAGAAAGGCCAAGAACCACAAGGTAGCTAACAAGTTGCATTTTGTCGAACTTTGAAAATTGTAACCTCGAAATTTAAATGTTTTGGTTAACTTAACCTTAAATTTTGGACATTGATTGCTTTTTTAAACTATAGATTGTAATTTGTTTATGGACGTGTCTACTCAACCGTCCGACGGCTCTATATCCTTCCATATTCAGCTATCCCGCATGCGCTGAGTGATTTATTCTTTTGTTTTAATCCAAATTCGCGAGCCTTACCTCATTTTTTCAAATTTGTTGTTATTTCTAGGCCCAAAACCTTTAAAACGGTTCACTCCACCCCGGGAACCTTTAAGACGTGAAAATAGCAGTGAAGAAGAGTCTGGTAGCGAGGAAAGTGAGGAGGAAGTCGACAATCCTAGAATGCCCGAGCGAGATCTTCTTGAAGTAAGTTATTAATTTTGACGATTGAACGATTCAGTCGGAGCCGCAATTTATGATTAATCAACGGTTTTTAGGCACAAAAAGCTGCTCGTGCTAAACAATTGAAGGCTAAGTTTGAACGCTGGGAGGAGACCAGTGAAGTGGAAGTCCGAAGGGACAGCCAAGTCAACATTGTCGAGGAATGCGGTGATGATCAGTCTCAAATTGAGACGGCTAGGAGGTTAGATTCGCTTTTGTTTTTCCTCCTTTTTTTTAAATTCAGTATCCAAACAATTTTAAAAAGGCATTACAGCATTATTTTTCGGTAATTTTTTATTATGATGTGTGTTACCTCTATGGTACCGATAGCACTCTAATTTATTTTGCAGTTTACCCGCCAATTTAAAAAGATATCTGCAGAGAGTTCTTAAATATAAATTTTCTGTAAAATTTCAAGACTGGCGCATATACAGGGTGCTGAAAATTTGTCGTTTTTAAGTTTTAATGCTGAAGAAAGCTCTCTAGGGAAAAACTTTCAAGAGCAAATTTATTTGGAATTGCTTTCTAAATCTGGCAGTAATGTATCAAGACGGAGGAATATACAGGGTGTTCAAAATTAACTGGTTTCAACATTTAATACTGAAAAGTACTTCAAAAGTGAATTTTATGGAGAAACTTTCAATAGAAAATTCGTTACGACTTGCTTTGTGAATCTGGCAGTGAAGTATCAAGACGGGGGAATGTACAGGGTGTTCAAAATTAATTGGTTTCAACTTTTAACAACGAAAAGTGCATTTTATGGTAAAAATTTCAAGAGAACGTTGTAAATGTTATTTTGCAATAATTTTTATTATAATGTGTGTTCCGTCTATGGCACCAATGACACTTAAATTTACTTTTGCAGTTTACGTGCCAAATTTGAATCGTTGAGGGATAACAGCAATGGCGCAAAGCAATCCACCCGCGTCAAAGTTAACAGATTTGTGGTAAGTAACATTTTATTTGTATTATTTGATCGGCTGCCGCTACGATGAAACTAATAGTGCTTATTTTTGTATTTATTTCGATATAAGCATGAATTATTTATTAGAAATATGCATGAAAGCGGCCCTTATAACAATTTATTTATATTTAATATCATTTTGTTTTTGCCTTGGTGTTATTCCTGATTAATTGTATTAACGTTATGAGAAGTATTTTAATTTTTTTGAACTAGTAGCCTTAACATTTATTGTGTTGGTATGCACTTCTTTTTTTAAGTTGATATCTGTTAACACGAGCACACGCTTTTATACTTTTAGCAATTATGTACGAATTTACAATCTCCGATCACGTTACTCTTCCGTTATTGTTAATTCTAACCTCGCTTTCTTGTTTGAATTGATTTCTTCAAAGGACTAGGCAGTCTTACTTTATGCTTCGGGAGAAATAACATATGTTTACTCTGTTTTTTCTAATTGTTGTACATAACCCCACTTTTATTTTTGCTTTTTTCTAATATTTATACCTGACCTCATTTCTTACTATTTTTATCCATTTAATTGGTGTGGATCATGTCTCGAACCATAAAAATTCAATTCCGAGAGAGAATGTGATCGGTGCTATTGATGGCTGATGATACTAATATTTTCTCGCAGCACGTTGCACAAATACTTAGCTGGCACTGTTGTTGTTTAATGCATGGCGATGTTGCTTCGAAATCTGATCGTGCCTTCGTTCATTTTGTTTGTGTTCTCTCTTTGCAGTAAATGGGATGCACACAAATTTTTCGACCGTCTCAGCTGCAACACCGAACGTTTTAATACATATTAATTATAATATTATTATATCACGTGAAAACTTGTAGTAATAACGACTTAGTAATAATGCACAAAGTGAATTTTTACTCCGTATTTTTTCTTGACTGTCGATTGTTTTTAAAAATGTGTATCTATATCCTAGTTTAAAAAAAAACATAACGTAGTTGTCATTTTATAAAAGTATTTGTTATCGCCTAACCAGCTTTATTATCGCCTGGTGCCTATTATTATTATTACTATTATTATTAATAATTATTATATTTGTTGTTCGAAATTTTATTGTCGGATTTTATTCCTGAAATTTTATCGTTTCATTATTGTCTTCCTGATCTTCTTTTGTTTATAATACTATGTCCTGATGTGAAATTCTCTAGAGGTCGCGTAAACACGATCGATTATCTGTAATCTGTGCCAACTTTTGTATGTTCTTTGGGTGATTCAATAAACAAATGTACTGAACCAAAAAAAAAAATTGCGTATCACTTATTTATCGTTGCAGCAAACACAATAAATGTTAAGCGAGGATTATAGTAGGGCGGTTGCGCAAAAACAACAACTGCATTTTGGTACAAGCATAGGGGTCCATTATTTAAGGAGTGGCGACCCAAAATGGTTGCCCTTTTTCAAAATGGCGGCATTTTTTGTAGCAATCAATTTTAACGAATTCCAGGCAACATTAATTTCTTTATTAATGCAAGTTGTTTGATTTTTAAACAATATCAGTATTTAATTTTATTAAATTGAACAAATATCTCAAAATTTGTTCAGTATAGCTTTTTGAATTTGATTTTGAAATATCAGAACAGAAGAATGTACAGGGTGTTTAAAATTAATTGTTTTTAACTTGTAATACACCGAGAAGTGCTTCAAAAGTGAATTTTAAGGAAAACTTTCAGAAGAAACTTGGTTCAGAATTGATATCTGAATATAATTTAAAATATCAATACCAGGGAATATACAGGGTGTTCAAACTTATAATTTTTTTTATAATTTAGTGTTGGTAATTGTTTTAAAAGTATAAATTTTGAAAAACTTATAAGAGAAAACTTGTTCAGAATCAATTTCTGAATGTTATTATAAAAATCAAAAGAGAAGAATATACAGGGTGTTCAAAATTAAATGTTGTCAATACCAAAAAGTGCTTCGAAAGTGCATTTTATGGCAACATCTTCAAAATAAAAACATTCTGAATTATATCTTTTTTTATTATATCTGAATATAATTTGAAATATCAAGACCAGGGAATATATACAGGGTCTTCAAACCTAATACTTATTTTTATTTAGTGTCGGTAATTGCTTTAAAAGTTCAAATTTTGGGAAGACTGTAGAGAGAAAATTATTTTAGAATCGATTTCTAAATGTGTTTCTGAAATGTCAGAAGAGAAGAATGTACAGGGTGTTTGAAATTAATTGTTTTCAATAACGACATGTTCTTCAAAAGTGCATTTTATGGAAAAACATTCAAGTAACGTTTTTTTCAGAATCTATATCTGAACATGATTGTCAAGTATTAAGACAGGGGAATATACAGCGTGTTCAATATTAATATATTTTTTTTGATTTACTAATGTTTAATAGTATTAAAAATACAAATTTTGGAAAAACTGTAAAGAGAAAATTTGTTTAGAATCGATTTCTGAATTTATTTCTTAAATCTTACAAGAGAATATCATACAGGGTGTTTAGAAATTCTAAAATATTAAAACGATAGAGTATACAGGGGGTTCAAAATTGTTTGTTGGATTGAATATCCATAATTGCGTTACAAATACATTAGGCGAAAAAAATTTTAAGATAAAATTAGTTCAGAATCCGTCTATTTTTAAATATAACTCTGAAATTTCAAGACCTTGTATTGTACAGGTAATCAAATTTAAAGACTAATTGCTTTAAAAGTACGTTTTACACAGAAACTTTTAGAAGAAAATGTATTCAGAATGCAACGCTCGTCTTGATATTCATATTTCTGCTAATTCTAAACAACTTTTACTTAAGTATAACATTTTTTTTTGTATTATTTCAATCAGGGACCATTTTAAAAAATTTTATTTTTCCGCGTTAATTTAAACAATTGATTATTTTAACAGTTGTGTATGTTTCGGCTAACGGTAAAAGTAGTTTAAAAAGAAGTTTTTTTGTAATGTCAAATAATAAAGTTATCCTTCCCCCTTTTTTGCATCTTTTATTTAAGAACACCCTGTAGATAATAATTGTTTTTAGATTGTTGTTGAAATAAAAATATGGGGACTTACGTGCCAATCTACTTTTATAGAGATACAGCCATTATTTTGCCGCAAATTGGTTGAAGTATGATTTATACGAATAAGTTCCCATTTTGGGTTTCCACTTCTTTAATAGAAATGATCAGAAAGTCCCATAATACTACCAAAATGCAGTTTATGTAGAAAATGCTCTTTAGAAGTAGCCTTCATGTTAAGAGGGGATAACACAGGGCAGAGTGAGGTTACAATTTAAAAACTCACTCGTTTGATTATTCAGGACGTTGCAAAACAAGCCGCAACTTGCGAAAGCTGCTGTAATCGAGTGTATCCCTTGGAATTAATCACCGTACACGGACATGTCTTCCATAAAAAGTGCTTTCGATGTAAAGAATGCAATGCTGTATTAAGGTTAGTACATTTAAGCGTTAAAAAATCTAACCTCGAATTATGAAAACGTAACCTAACGCTGTTGTTTGAATGTGAATTTAACATTAAATTTTGTAATATTTTATCAAAACAGGATGGATTCGTATTCGTATAACCAAGGCCTGCTCTACTGTACGACGCATTTTAAACGGCTATTTATATCAAAGGGAAATTACGACACGGCGTTCGGATTGGAGCAACACAAGGAAAAGTGGAACATTACGACGGTGGCTTAATAAAAATATTATGACTAAGACTATGTGATTTGAATCCCCGTACTATTAAAACAATTTTAGACTATTAACTTGGTAGACGATTTATTTTTTCTATTTTTATAATTATGTGACAATCAATTAAATTGTGAATGTTTTACGTCTGAGTATTATTATTATTATTATTACTTGCTTTATTATTGGATCTTTATTGTATTTTATGTATTTTTGATTACTATTTTATAAATATACGATAGTTAATAAATGGTGCAACAAATGATTGCTTGTTCTGACAGTTATTTGATTTTGTTTCCTTTGTTTAAACATTTGTTTGTTTCTTTTTTAAATTTTCATGTGTTTTAATTCTATGTTTTTCCGTATTACATTTTTTGGCATTCTTTTACATGTTTTAAATTTTTTTGTTAAATCATTGTTTTTTCTTTTGTTTATAAAACTATTTGATTTGTGCCTTGTTTAGGATTTCGTGTTTTTTTTTTGATAATTCGTATTTCTCTGTCTTCTGTCTAGGCATGTTTATGAAATCATTTGTTTTTTGTGCCTCTATTTAGAATTTCATATTTTTTACTTCTCATGTTTCACAATTTTTTTTTGTCTTTTGTTAATGTATTCTTTTGTTTTTTTTTAATCTGTTGGTTAAAAAATAATTTATTTTTTCTTTTGCTTATAAACTCCTTTATTGTGTTTTGTTTTTAAATATTATTTACTTTATGTATGTTTTTTATTCAGCACTAATTTATTTTTTTTGCTGTTTAGGCATTCTTTTGTTTAAATGTTCATTTTTTTTTTCTTGTTTGTTTAGTTGATTTTCTTTTAGGCATTTTTTTGTTGTTGATCTTTTGGTATAAAAAATATTATTTCTTTATTTATAAATTCTATCTATAATATATATTATTTCTTTGCTTCTTTTGTTTAAAATTTATTTTGTTTACTTCTTTTGTTTAAGCTGTAACGGTTTAATTTCATTCCTACATTTCATTAGCATATTTACAGTTTTCATCTTAAAATTAGTTCATAAAGTTGTAGGTAGATGTCACCATTTTCGCTTTGCCGCTTGTGTAAATTTAAATTTCTTATGTTCCGAAATTTTGGTTATTTTGTATTTGGCGTAGTGGTGATACAATTATTTTTTTTGGAGGGGAACTTCCTTTATGAAATTGCTGCTTTGAAAGTAGATGGTCGATTCTTCGAGTTTTGCTGATAAAAAGGTGTATCAAGAGCACTTCGTGTAGTTTCGAACAGAATTGTTATCTGGATCCATCTTGTGCATCTTTTATTAAAAGTAGTTTGGGGCAATCGTTTTGAATTTGTAAAGAATTTTTAACCCCATTCGAAAACCAATTTATTGGGATTTTTGGAAGCATGGTCGAAAATCATTTTCTTTGAGCCAGCCCAACACCTCATGGTGAGTTTTCTGATTTCACTTTATGAATTAGTTTTACTAAACAAGTTTTGTTTCTTTTAGGCTTTTCTTTTCCTTTTCTTTTCGTTTTTTTCCTATCTTATTTAATCAATTAATTTATTGATTGACTTACCGATCGATTTATTTCATCGCTTTCCGTTATTTATTTGGTACACACGATTTCGGTTGTACAAAACACCTGGAAAATCACTTACAGTCATCGCCGTGTGATTACAACCTACACGAATCTATATTATATGTGTGAGTACGATTTACATGTGGATGTACCTGATTACTACGAAGTTGGCTCCCAGGAATTTGAATTGTTGGTGAACTGTATCGTTATGGAATGTGGAATCTGTTGAAGTTTATCTTAGGCAAATTTAGGAATTTTGATATCGCTTTACATCTATCAGTGCCTTCCAAGGATTTCCCACGTAACCATAAGGTCAGTGTGTTCCTGTTTATTACCTTGTACTGCCGTTATTTCGTGGTGCGACTGATAACAACGTTTCATCTAAAACTAGCATTCAATATTATTTATGTATTACAATTTTAAACATTTATCACATTTGTATATTCTGTACAGTGACAAATCGATTACCGTAGTCAATGTAAAACTGTTTTATAACAAAATCTCAGTAACGAGTTCTGACATACGTTTTACGTATAAAGACAAATTGTTTTGCAAATTCTTTGTTTATGTTTAATTATTAAAAGTTTCCAATTTTGTGTATCAATTCTGGACCTTCCTTTCATTGTAATTACAGTAATTAGTTGTATTATAATCATATTTAGTAGATTACTTCGTGTTACTGTAAATAGATACGAGTTAGTTCGAGGTCACTTTATTCATAAATACAACTTAGTTGTGAGAATATTCTTACTTACATGGTCTTTTGGACATAATTTTACTTAACTTTTGTTAATTATATTTTGGGTTTC
The DNA here is from genome assembly GCA_958336395.1 of Ctenicera cuprea. Classification (NCBI taxonomy): domain Eukaryota; kingdom Metazoa; phylum Arthropoda; class Insecta; order Coleoptera; family Elateridae; genus Ctenicera; species Ctenicera cuprea. The sequence goes on from OY284493.1 coordinate 1,106,790, forward strand.
CTTGCAGGAAATTATTTATATTTATAATTTTACAGCTTTCCAAATTTTAGGTTATGTTATTTTATAAACAAGTTGCAACGTAATTAGTTTGCCGCTACTGTTGGTAACGGTAGTTTAATTAGCAGTGTCTATTGTAGATACATTTTCTTGTATATAAGTCGGTCTGAGATTCAGATATTATACTTTACTTTAAAGGTTTCAAACCAAACAATTTTTGTACAATTACGAAAACAGTTCTTTATTCCAAATTATTTTATTTATTTTACAGGAGAATAACTGCGGACTTATTGCAATTACATTTAAGGCGTGGTAATTATTTCTTAACGAGTATTACAGTTTGTTATTACAAACTCAGTAGGGGGTTAGTTCTACGTAAGGCCTTACTGAAATAACTCTATTTCAGAATTTTTCTTTATTAAGAATTCAACTATACCGTACATGCTTGAATACAAGGTGTCATATAACGAGTACATTGGTTCGCAGGGATTGTTATCCAAGTTATTGGTTTATTGGTTTACTTCTTTTATTGGAACTTGTTTTCTAATTAATATCTTATTACTTATTTTGTTCTTAACACAAGATACATATAATATATATTGATTAGTTTTGATTTAATTTTATTGTATTAAATATTTTCATGACAAGTTATCTTTTGGTATATGTATAATTTTGATACCTTGCAGATTATTATTAATTCAAATTATATAATTATTTCTTGTGTTAAAAGATTTGCGTTTTATTTAGCTTATGTGTAGAAACACTTCGATCTCTAGCTTATCTTATCTGGTTAAGACTTTACTGGTAAGTAGTTTCTTGAGCAAAAGAAAAGTCTTTGGCGCCCATTTAAAATTTTATAAATCTGTTATTTTTGAACCTGTCGGTACGCTGACCCTATCTGCCGAATCTACGACCTCGCTGAGCTTAGTCGAGTACTTTCTTGTTCTCGTTCTTAAAGGTCAGCACCAGAACTTTAAGAAAGAAAAGAACGTGGCAAAGCATTTATTTGTTTTTCTGTTGCCTTGGCAAAAATTTTTTTAAAAATTTTGTTCTTTACTTTGTTTTCTTTGTTTTGTTTAACAAATTTGGTCTGAAACAAAAAACGTTTATTTGACAATAATTACTAGCTAAATTCAAAAAATGGCGGGATAAATGAAATGAACACTGAGTTTGCTTGTTTTTATTGATTAGATTTCAAAAACAGCTGACAGCTGTATTTTGTAGCCACCTCCATATCTCTTAGATAAGGCTTGTCATGTAATTCTTACAGGGTATTGGTTTTTTTTTAAATTTTAGTGCCAAAACAAAATCATTTATGTGAAATTACATATTACGTACTTCAATCTTCTTCGTCAATTAAACCACGAGGCTGATTTTTTTTACAACTCGACGTTAAGTTTACGTGGCAACCGTTTCTTCCTTCGTAGGCGTTCCTTTAACAAATCGTTGTGTGTTGTATTTGGAAAAAAGTTAAACATCGGGTGTTGCTGTTTGTTTCTATCATATGCTGTTAACAGGTATGATGATAATCAATTGTTTTAGCCAGAAGGTCATCGAACAGATGGGTGTAGAAACAAAAGAAAAATGATGTAAATATCAATTTAAAGCAAAAAAATATATAAATGTGCTAGCCATAATTATTAAATGTTAAAATAAATGTTAATTATTATAAATTAAAATAAAAATAATGGTTAAAATTTAAAAAATGGATTATATAAAAGAGTTTGATATAAAATTAGATAAGGAATTTTATTATGCTGGCGAGCAGATTAACGGGACGGTGTTTCTCGACACCACGGAGAACTTCAAACTCAAAAGTAAGTGTCTGTTTGCTGTTTTAGTTTAAATTATGTAAATAAATATTTTAGTGGTTCGAGTTATTCTCCGAGGCAAAGCACATGCAGAATGGAAGGTTATTCTATCCGGAGACAGAAGGACGGTGAGTTTTTGCTACCTAACCTCAAAATTGTTTTTAAAACTTGATGTATTTGTTAGGTTAAAGACGACCAGTACTTTATTGATGAACGCCAAGTCATCTGGGGTGAGAAAAACGTGGAAACAACAGTACCAATTCTTCCACGAGGATACCATAAGTTTCCGTTTCGGTAATTTTATAACTTTTATGTATCGTTTGTGGCTTTGAGGAAGCCAGGTTGTTGTCTCTAATTTTGTTTTTAGTGATTTTGTGCAGTTAGTTCCTTGTCTCATCTTCAGATCTGCGGTTGAATTTAAAATGAGAGCTCCCCTGTTGAACTCGCTCCATCATCAGACTTTATCGCGTTTTTTTAGTTTGATGCTCTGAGCATGGTTGAAAATTGAAAAAAAAATGAAGTTACTTCAATTGACACGACTTCAAAATTCGGAAATAATGTACTTGTGGTGAATTTTTGAAGTTCACTTTTGCGCAGATTTTTCTGGTAAAATACCCGTTTCAGCATCCTAACTACAAAATCTACATTAATGTTGTACTTAAAAATATGAATGTGTAAGATTAGCTTCTCTTTAGTAGCGTTTGTTTACTTTATTTGATTAGGAAACGCATTGTGACTATGTAGGCCCAAAAATATTGGATACCTAACCTCAAAAACAATAAATTTTAATAATTTTAGTTTTATGCTTCCTGAATCGACTCTGCCATGTTCGTTTGAAAGCAAACCATGTTGCATAAGATATTACATTAAAGTGACCATCGATATACCATACGCTAGCCCTCCGCAGGGCATGAAATACTTCACCGTCATCGGACCACACATCGATTGTATGGATGAACAATATCTGGTACGTTTTACCCCACTTTGTGATAAAATCATAATTGTTATCCTTTACAGAAACCAACGATAGGTCAAGACAAAAAAAGCACATGCTGTTGGTGCTGCAAGAAGGGCACAGTGACGTTACGTTGCGTCCTAGAACGATCCGCTTACGTATGCAACGAAAGTCTTAAACTGAAGGCCACAATCGATAATCAGGGCTCCGAAGAAGTTAGACTGAAAGTCCGCCTTATACAGTTCTGCGAATTTTTTATCGACAGGGGTGTACTTGGTGTCAATAAGGAATTGAAACATCTCGTTTTCGAATATAGGTTAGTACTACTAAATTGATGTGTAATTTTGAAATAACATTTAATTCTTAGAGGTAGTTGTGTAAAACCGAACTCGAGAACCAAATGGGACAGCTCAAATAGCTTGGTTGTACCCACAATGCCTACAACGTTGGTCGGAATTTGTCGACTTGCTCAAATTTACTATGTGCTTTCTGTAAGTGGTTTTTAGGTTAGGTATCGCAAGAGTCGTGTTAATGTTTTGGGCGGTTTTAGGTCAGTTTGGACACTGATAAGGATTTTGATATAGTTCAAATACATTTTCCTGTAACAATCGGTACGGTGCCGTTTAGGATACCCAATTCCAATACGACACCTGCTGTCAAATATGGTATGTACAGATTGCTTATGCCTTTGTTAATACGTTAAAATTGGCAATGGTTAAGGTAGATATTAAAAAATCTAGGGATAGCTAGATACATTTGAGTTTGACGAGTAGCATTTAAGGTTCAGTGTGAGTAATAATAATAATAATAATAATGTAAATGAAAAGTAGCCTAGGATGTAGAGGATGTTTGAAAATAGCTCTGGCAATAGGTTCAGTGTGAGTATTTGAGGTTAAAAACAACAATTTATTGGTAGATTTAACTTCTTGACAGTATTGTGATGGTTTATTTCATTATTTATTCTTATTTTCAGAACAAGCATGTTCACATGTAGAAGGGGGCCAATATATAGGGCCGGAGTTCCTAATGGGACAGGTTTATGATGGTAATGAAGTGAACAGGTACATATTCGAAACCACTTTAACTTTTACCATATATAACTTCCTTTTGTTTGCAGAGAACCGATTGTGCTGTATAAACCTGTTTATGTAACAGTAGATAGATCACAGAACACCAGCAAATAGATACGTTCCTCAAAGGCAATAATCATGTAAACCTAACTAGGTGCTATAGACGGCTCTCACATCAATTACCTCTTATACATCGTAAAAGTGCCCATTCTGATCCGTTAAACGACTCAAAAAGTAACTATGATACGCTTCTGAACAAACGAGTCGTCTACATGCATCTTGAGGTGTTTTTTAGTACTTCTAGACTGGTTTATTGTAACACAACTTACAGGGTGATCACGTTAATTAATTTTTACACAAAAATCGTCGAAGTTTCCATATTAAAATAGATATCGACTGATGTATGCTTTTTTGCTATTTAAATGTAGACTTTTAAGTGCCAAAATGTTTTAGTTTTTAAGCCTAGTTCAATTTAAACCCCAAAAGACTTACAGCTGGACACAAATTAAGTGGACGATAATAGTTTCAATTCTTCCAAAACTCAGTAATAATGTATGCACCAAAAATATTTATAAAGAATAGTACCTATTATTATATTATTATGTCGTGTGTTAAAAAAAACTACTTTTAGTAGGTCATGAATACCGCATTGTTGCTTAAAGCTTTTAATGCTATACTGGGTGGGATTGGCAGAAATGCAGCTTTTGTGGCCTAATAAGGTATTATTTTTTGTAACATGCTGTACATGATAAAAAGAGTTGAATATGTATTTTTTTTTATGTACAATTAAATAATTGAGCGGCTTTCCAATAAACGGCTATAAATTGCACCATGTAACAACTCAATTATTTAATGATTGATTTCATCGTTTGATGTCTAAGGTACAAGTAGTAAAAATAGTATGTTGTAATGATATATTTGTAACTGTCTGTTATTTGTTGTTTAACATTTTAAAAGTATTTTATGAATAAATGTCTATTATTTATTATTACCATGTTTTTCTTCGTTTATAAGAAACGCATAAGGGCAGGAAGAAGGAAGAAAATTCCATACAAAGTGCTTTGCTTATTTTTGATTTGTAAGTTTTTAGTTTCCACCTGTTGCTATGATCACGTCAAAGAAAATCAAAACGCCCAGAAGCGTCACTTCGATACTTTTTGTACTTTAGTCGGCCATATTGTAAATGGTTTAACTGTCAAGTTCTGACAGATGTGGTTCGCGACTTGACGTACCCTTTTCTGACGCTGATTTAAATTTAATTTAATGTGAGGTTCTTCTTTCATCCATTTTATTCAGGTATCGTTTTTAAGGGTATTACAGTTATTTAGCGTGTCAAATGTAGCACAATACCACAACAGCATCACAGACGGAGCAGTTCGTTTGGTTGACTTAGCAGTAAATTGTGTTCTGTGAATTTTACATTTTACTTAAAGTAATCAGTTTTAGTCAAACGCTGGTAAATACCCGTACCATTTGGACATAACAATACGCGGTAGGTATACCTACTACAAAATATTGAACAATGTAATTTTATTTGCATTTCACGTACCTAATAAAAATCCTACTCGATCTACAGAATTATTTTTACTTATTACTTTATTTAATGCGTGCCTCGGTTTCCTGCGAATTACCTTTAGCAATATTATTTAGTTCTTTGTGTTGTATGTCTACAAGTTATATTTAAAATTGGCGCCATTTAATTTTGACGTTAACCATTTTCAATATGGCGAAGGTCACCCAAATTGTGCTCAAAACATCAAAGGAACCGACACAAGTGACGCTTCTCTCTTTGATATTCTTTGATCACGTTATGTTCTAACCTAACCTGTCAAAAGCTGTTTTTGATGCCATAAATGTATTTTTTGACATCAAAATAGGCAATGTGTTAATGTCAAAAAGTGTTTTGACATTAAAAATAAATTCTCTGGCGTCAAAAACAATTTTGGAAGTGAATAATTAGTATTTTGAATCTAGAAAATGTATTTTTCACATCAAAAGATTGACGTCAAAAATGAAATAATTATTATGTAGCCGATCGTATATGTTAAACGTATGGTTGGGAGTTAAATGTTCCCCGACTTGGACCTGTCTGTGTTCAATCAGATATTCTCATAAAATTAAATTTATAATATCGAAACTGTTGCCAATCTTTGTTTTTGTCGCAGCTTCGCGCGTGTCAAAAACTTATTTTTGTAAATTTTTCATAAAAAGAATGTTCTGGCATTTCCGTAGAATTTTATTCACGAAAACAATTTCCGGCAAAAAACAATTCCAGCTATTACCGCTTCCTAACCAAAATTGTATTAATTTCCCTTCAATTACATTCCAAATAAAATTTACATCCAAACAGTTGGCGCCCTTCAAGTCTGTTGCTTTGTCTTATCAGCGAATGTTGTTGACAACACGTGATGAAACAATAGAACCAATTTAAAACAAAACGTGCCGTAATCAAATTATTCAAACTGCTTTGTTTACATAAGGGCCGCGGGTACGGCCGGGGAGTCCCCTCCTTTTTGTTTGACTGTAGACCGTAAATTGGAGTAATTTGCGAATTGTGAGTCACCGTTAAGTTATTGAAGTCTGAACAAGCGATAAGAAGCTTAAAATAGTGTTTAGATGCTTTTTATCGAGTAAAACTGATAAGCCACTGTGGTTTCTTGTGTTATAAGTGTGCGAAACAATCGAATGCAACGTCAAATGCAATAAAAGTCTGCATAGGTTAGTTTTATTCTCGTATAGTCGCATCGACTTGAACCGGCGTAGTTTATAAAATTGATACGAAAATAATCGCGCGGATGTGCAGAGTAGGCGCCGAAGATTGATACGACGTCTAGAAGTAAGTTTTGACCATTTGCAAGCTGTCTCAAAATATCTTTGAGTAAGTTTGGCCGCGTGTGCCACCAATCTAAAGCTATTCGTAAAAACTATTTTTAGTTGACCTTTTGCACGGCCTTCCCTGTGCATTAACACTCATTTTCGCGACGGTTTTCATTTGTTTCGTCGATTTCTTTTGTTTGGTGCCATTTTTCTAACAAAAGAAGCTCAAATCGAACTGTTGCAGCTCGAAAATGGACCAGCAGGTCGAACTGGAAATTTGTGCTAACTGGTAAGTACCAAAACGTGAATAATTGATTTTTTAACTTTAAATGGCGTCAAATTTTCCAGCAAAAGGGAAATACCCCATTTTAATTATGTGATGCATACGGCTCATTGTGCCCGGAACATCTCGTTGTGTCCTACGTGTAAAGAACCATTCCCCAAAGCCCAATTTGACGATCACAAAAAATCCTGTACGGTGAAAAAGGCTCCGAAGCCACCTCAACCGCAGCAGCCCTCGGCCAAAATTGAACACAGCAAGTATTTCGTGGACCAAAAAACAATTCTCGATAAAAAGGTTCAACAAAGGCAAGAGAAACGCTTATCGAGGTTGGAGAAGCTTGTAGATTCGGGTAATCCGTTGGGTCATTACCCGACAGCCAATTCGAGCACTGTAAATGGACAAAATCATGTGAACGATAGCGGGGCAAGTAAAAAGATACCCAGTGTCCCTGTACCTCCAAAACCAGTTTCGAATTCTAATCTGCTACCCTGTCAGTATTGCGAATTGGAGCTGCCCAAGTTTGATTTGGGGGAACACGAAAACTATTGCGGAGCTAGAACCGAAAAGTGTCAGGATTGTGGCGAGCTCGTTATGTTTAAATATCGGCAGTTGCATCAGGACACTAATCATGGATTTTTGAAGCTTAATGATGGTAAGATTAATTATTTATATTTTATTTTGAGGTTAGGTTAGATTAGCCAAAATCCCAGCACTAATGCCAAAAATTTGTGGTTGATTTCGGTTCGATGAGAATATGAGTTAAGTATCAAGTGTTTGAGGTGAGATTGGGTTGGATGCCAAAATGTTTAATCTAGTGTCAAAAATTTAAGGATAGTTTAGGTTAAATATCAAAATCTTTGGTCTACTGCCAAAAATTTGTGGTTAAATACTAATGTGCTTAGGTTAGGTTACCTCAGATGGCAAAATTTTAGGTTTGTGCCAAAAATTTGATAAGCTTTTTAGGTTAGGTTAGGTTGGTTCAGATACAAAAATTTTAGCCTAGTACTGTAAATTTGGGGTTACTATTTAAATTTTTGAGGTTAGTTGTCTTTTGTTTAACATATATTTTACAGTCCGCTTAACCAAAATAAAATTCGTTTTTTAGCAGAACCTGGACCCAGACCAACATGGGATTCCCCCCGAAATGTAACTCTTCCAGATTCACCAACTCGTCGTCGCCCTCCACCATTTAGATCGTTTTCAACCTTCGACCCATACAACCCTGGATACGCCTTCACTACGAGTTTCTCCGGAAGCGCTCTACCGACCACCCTGAACACCATCAATAACAACGGTGAGAAACTGGAAACAAGCAAGGACATTTCCAGAAGACTAGATTGCAAAACGGAATATATCCGTAATTTATTGCATGACTCCGCTAGCATTACTGCACCCATAAGACCTACCGGTGCGGTTCCACGTCATCTTAGACATAATAAAGGTTCGTACGATTCAGTACGATGGGTTGAAAATTTTGATTTTTGGAGGTTTCGTGCACATAACCTCACTTTTGGTTTGGTATCGTTAAGAAATTATTATTTTTGGAGGTATTGTGCACATAACCTCACCTTTGTGTTTTTAAAGTTGATCGGCAAGGGTCTCTTATGTACATAACGTGACATATAACCGGTTCTTCTAAAACTTGATGTTATTTCGCGAAAATACGATTTATTTCGTCATCGGTGTTTCAGATGGCCCACATTTGTGTAAGTAACCCAACTTTACATTATTCGTATAATAAAAAATGAGTTTAGATTTCCGAATAGTTTCTTAAAATTCAATTTTGATTGTTATCGGCGTTATAGATGGCTCTCGTATAGTTGCGTAAGTACACATACCTTTGTATTTGTCAACATATTCTTAAGTTAAATGATTGTTGTAGTAGAAAATTAGGTTAGGTTGACAAATTTTTGCCTAATATTTAATTTTGAAGGTCGGCGGTGCCATAAATGGTTCGCGATCATTAGCCCAACATTACATTTCTTGTTTTAAACTTACATTAAGTCGCCCTATACTGACATTAATTGGTTTTTATAATGAGGAATGAGGTTAGCTGGACAAATTTTTGTCTAAAATTTTAATTTTGAATATTGTTGATGCGCTAGACGGCTTTCCGTTTAGACAACTTTATATTTGTTCATATAACCTCACATTAATTGTTTCTTATAATAGAAAATTAGTTTAGATTGACGAATTTGTGCCTAAAATCTAATTTCGAAGGTCATCGGTGCCATAGATGGCTCCAGTTTAGTTATGTAACTTCATATAACTATGCGTTTGTCAACATAACCTCACATTAATTGATTCTTGTAATTAAATATTAGGAAACGTTGCTGAATTTTTGCCTAAAATATAGTTTTGAAAGTTATCGATGCCATAGATGGTTCCCATTTAGTTACGTAACTTCACATATAATCTTAAATTATTCAACATAATCTCACATTAATTAATTGTTATACCGATGGATGGGTTTAGCTTGACGAATTTGTGCTTAGAATATCATCGGTGCTATCGATGACTCCTATATTGGATCACGAACTGCAATTTTCTGATTTCGTTTATTAAAGTTTTGTTTTTCATTTTAGGTCAGGCGCCTCAGCCACCTTCACGTAGACGTAATCCACCCACCGAATTGCTGATTCCGTGCGAGTTCTGCGACACCCCAATTCCGCACGAAGAACTCATTGAACACGAAACAGGCTGCCGTCCTGATCTGGCAAGATTTAACCCACGTCGGCGTTCAGACTCGCCTGATTATTTCGTAGCCCCCGAGCCAAGCTCGCCTGATGTTGAATTGCCATGTGAATTTTGTGCCGATTTGATTCCGGCATCACGTTTGTTAAGCCACCAGGCTACTTGCAACTAATTATATTAATTATATATAAAATAATCTTTTTTATAATTTTTTTCCAGTTTTGTTACGACTTTTTTATCTGAAATGTGTCCCGTTTTGTCGTTTTTAAGTTTAGCTTTATTCCAGTTATTGTTTTAAAAATATGCTCAAGGTTACGTTATGATGTATTAGTTTTAGTAGGCCGTGGATTTAAATATAACAAGGTCTAGGTTGTTGTGATTTAAAAAGAAATTGAAGGTCTTTGGGCGTGATTTAAAATAAGAATCGGAAGGACGTTTTTATGAAGTGAAGGTTTTATTGGATTGAAATATTAATAGTCTGCACCTTGGCGGCTTTATTTTTGTTATTAAAATATTAATTTTACGTATAGAACTATGCTGAAAAAAAAATTCTTGTATTGCTATTTTATATTGTCGCTTTTTTAAGATCATTTGCTAATTGTTTTGGTGTCGTAATTTTAAGAAATGTATTAAGGTATTATAAATAAATGCTACTTTCGAGTGTCTGTGACAGTCGCTGCCGTTTTTTTTTCGTTAATCTTTTCTGCGTTTTTGGTCTCTTTTGATGCAGCCCATGGTGTCGAGTTACTAAAGAACTTATTTTAAATTTAACATTTAACCATCCCTATCTACCGCGGCTACTTGAAAATAAGTCAGCTGGTTGAAGTGCACGATTTGTTGTAGGTTATGTGCGGGCAGTTTTTGACGAAGTCAAAATTTTGATATTTTTTTACTTCCCAGTTGTAGTAGTTCCGAAAGTTCTAGTAACTTGTAACATTATGTACCCTAAGGGCATTTTTAATATCAAATTTCATCTCATTTGAGCAAATTGGCGTTAAAACTTAAATTTTCAAAAATTTATACAGGGTTGCTATTAAAGATGGAACCAAAGCTCTCCTGCTAAAACGGTTTGAGATATAGATATGAAAATTGGAAGGCTTCCATTTGAAATTATTTCGCATATTTTGAGGTTAAAAAAAATTTTTTTTGACATGATTTTTGAGCTCGGCCGCCATCTTGAATTTTTTTAAATGGCAACATGGGCTTTGTGATACATCATTAGAAAGCTTATTTTTTTCTCTTTCTTACTACCTTAATCATGTATGGTGTTAAAGTAGAAAAAAAATGCAGAAAAATGGCTGGCTAATGTATTGCACTTTAAATCTAGATACCTTTGCAATAACGAAACGTCAAAAATAAACAAAAAATCAGCAGGGGTTTAATAAGTGACAAAAAACACACTACATATGGTTTGTTTCCTTACAACTATTGTATTACGTGACAAATAAACCTTAATTTCGTGAAATATGGACCATTTGACAGAAACAGAACGCATTATTTTCTACTTTAACACCATACATGATTAAGGTAGTAAGAAAGAGAAAAAAATAAGCTTTCTAATGATGTATTACAAAGCCCACGTTGCCATTTAAAAAAATTCAAGATGGCGGCCGTGCTCAAAAATCATGTCAAAAAAATTTTTTGTTAACCTCAAAATATGCGAAATAATTTGAAATGGAAGCCTTCCAATTTTCATATCTATATCTCAAACCGTTTTAGCAGGAGAGCTTTGGTTCCATCTTTAATAGCGACCCTGTAGAAGGCGTCGCAGAGAAACTAGGAGGCGAGACACGAACCAAATTGTGGCTTATTTTAAGCTCTATGAGCTTACAAAATTTTAAAAATTGTGTAGCGTTGATATTTTTTTTGAAAATTTCCGAACTTTTTCACTTCATAGCTTCCAACTTTTCGAAAATTTGTGTGCACAGTAACATGTCTAACTTCCGCTTCCGCATATTTTTTTTAAAAGCCTTTTTGTCAGTGAATCTTTGATGTACCCCCCACATTCCAAAGCTCCTCGAAATCCGACTATGTGTTCGATAGTTATGATGCACCAGACATTCGCGTACATACCTACTTTAAGAACATTTATTTCCGTCAACTGGCTGGGTATCAGATGGTCCGGTGGCCCTGACCCACCGCATTGCAGGCCAAACTCCTCGTTGGAGTGTAGCGCCGACTTTATAATATTTCCGTCAGCACCCCATTTTCGAAAATTGTCATGAAAACAATACTCCCCTCTACTGAAAGTAAAACACCAACTTGAAAATGCTCATTAATATCTGTACAGGAGCATATATTATTAATTTCTGTGCAAAAACTAACCTCGCCTTATCATCTCAAAACCTACATTCGGGATTTGTTGGTGCAAAAATTTCGTTAAGTGTAGATATTACTTTATTATATGTAAATAATATGCATAATATACAAATTCAATAATAATAATAATTAAAACTATGTTCTACAATATGTTTATTATTATTACAATGGTTTTAATTTGCGGACAACAAAAAACCAAAGCAAAAAATCCGTTATGAAACGATAGAACCTACGGGCAGATACACTAACAATAATATCCGTGTATAAATTATCACTACTTAAACTACTTTCATTTAAAAAACCCGAGAAACTGAAGTGTAAAACGACAAAGCCAATTTTTTTTTATTTATCTAAAACTACGTTTAGTAATCTCAAACCATCTTAAAAGTTACCGCACCTTTTCAAAAACAACGGTCACTTCAGTGTAAATAACGAAACAAAAAAAAACATATTTTTGGTTCAACTCCAACAATAACAATTTTCTGGGTTACCCTATACAGGCCTTTATAATAATACACACACGATGTTGTTAAATAACTTTATATATTATATAGATCATAGTAAAAGAAATTGTCTAAATTGTTTGCATCGGTAATAATTATATACACATTCAATCGATTACAGTGCAACAAATAAGGAAAAATTTTAAATTTTTTTGAACCCAAAATTTAACCTCGTAACTATTAAAACAAAATATTTTTTGAGTAAAGAACAGAAAGTACACAATGTTGATTCTTAAATATATTTGATGTCGAATTTGGCGCAATTAACATCACAATGTCTATTTTTCACAAACAGCTGATTTTATTTAACTTATTATTAAGAATCTATTGGTTTTAGGCAAGCTTATCATCATAAAAACAATTACAACATTTAGTTATTTTGGTTTTAGGTTTGAAACGACAAAAAATTTCACATTTTCAAATTGGCTACACTAAAACGGTACTTGGGTATTACATATGTGCACTAGTGTACAAAAACTGTACACTTTCTTCCCACTAGTGTAAGTTCCGTCCACCAATTCAACAGTAGTGTACACTTTCCGGCCACTAGTGTAAGCTTTTTCCACAAAATCAGAACAAGAACACACTAGTATACAGAAAGTGCACACTTTTTGTCACTGGTGTAAGCTTTGTCAACCAATTCAACAATAGTGTACAGTTTCCGACCACTAGTTACAAGTTTTTTCCAGTAACAGGCCACTAGTGTAAGCTGCGTCCACCAATTCAACAATAGTGTACACTTTCTGGCTACAAGTGTCAAGTTTTTTCCATTAATGATCCACTATTCTAAGTTTTCTCCACAAAATCAAAACAAAAACACACTAGTGTACAGAAAATGTCCACTTTTTAGCCACTAGTGTAAGCTTGGTACAGTAATTTCCAGTTAGAACACACTAGTGTACAAACAGTGTGCATTTACAACAGAAAATTTTTCCACCCAAGTCCAAAAAAGTTAGTACAAAAAACAATCAAAACTCAACTCGAAACTCAAACAAGTACCATTTTAGTGTAAAACAATCGAAAACGCCCCAAACAAACAAAGATCATGATATGCCAAGTTTTAAATTACACCTTTTGAGCTCAATCCAAAAAAAAAATTTAAACCAAACCTCAACTTGGGAAAAATTCAAAACTAAAGACAAAAAAAATTTTTCATAGCCTAGCAAGCACAGGAGTCCCCGTTACTATTACGATTTGTCGTGTTTGTAAGTTTAATCTGATCGGGGAATTCGTTGTACAAGTCAACGGTTTGGTTCTGTTGGGTGAGAGCGTTCCTGGCGATGCTCTGGAATGCCTGCTCGACATTCAGGGCCTCCTTGGCTGAAGTCTCAAAATAGGGAATGCCGTTCTTTGATTGACACCACTGTTGGGCCCGTTTCGACGAGATTGCACGCGGTTCCAGGTCCACTTTATTGCCCAGGAGTACAAACGGGAAGTTTTCGGGCTCCCGGGGTGACGCTTGAATTAGGAATTCATCTCGCCAACTGTCGAGGGATTTAAAGGTATTGGGGGCAGTCACGTCAAACACTGCAAGATTTAAAAAATGCGATTAGATTTAAGGAAATAATTAAATTAGGAGGAAATATTACCAAGAACGCAGCAATCGGCTCCTCGGTAAAATGCAACGCCTAAAGATTGAAACCTTTCTTGTCCGGCAGTATCCCAAATTTGCATGGTAACGATCCTATCATCAACGATCACTTCTTTCGTTAGGAAATCGGCACCGATCGTTGCCTTGTATTGGTTAGAGAATTTTTTATTTACATATTGGTTCATTAGGGATGTTTTTCCAACACCGGAATCGCCCAAAATTATGACTTTCAACAAAACCTTTTTGCGTGTAGCCATCTAGAAATAATTTGTGATAAGAAAGGGGAAAATTCTAGGTTCTTTGTTTGCACGATAAGAGTAGGAAGCAAATTGCGTTCACAACAAAACAGGCCGCGAGCAACAAATTATGACTCATTATTAGTAATTATTCATTGGCGAATGACAATAAGTTCATAGAAAAATATAAAAAGGTTGGTCATCAGCTGACAGCACGTCAACCTTGTTTTTGTACACAAAAATAACGCCTACACTTTCACAATTCACGCAGGAGCAAGCTTAAGATAAATTCAGGGGGTTAAAATGAATAGATTGATGGGTGGATATGAATAAACATGCAAACTTACCGTGTAAATAGACAAAAACACTGAAAAATTTACTGCGAAGATGACAAAATAGCAAATGGCGTCGCTACTAACTGTCAGTGAGTGTCAGATTCCAACAGTGTTAGCCAAGATGCATGGATAGCTAATATATATTTATTGGTGTTTTCACTTTTTAATATTTACATTGTTTTGCGAGGGACCCACAAATGTATTGTCGCGAGAGGGCAGCAGTGACGGTAGATTTCTCTGACAGCGTCCGTGAATTTTAACCTAATCCTCCTGAAATGTTCTGACAGTTGACGAGACAATTCGATTCCTTCAAAAAGTAAAATAATAACGAATAAAAGCATACTTCGGTGATTTATTAATTAACACACCAATGTAAGTCACAAAACTCAATTTAGTAGAAGCTTCAGCTTAGTAAAAAGACAGACTACCAGCAGAAAATTAAAGACGAGTAAGTACTGTTTTAATTTTAATCAAATATGTATGTAGAATAACAATTAACTAGTAAAAACACAGTTAAGAAGTTGAGAAATACTTAAATTAATTATTTTCAGGCAGTTAAAAGAATTGTACTTCCGATCACTGTTGATAATAATCACAGCATATAAAAATTTCCTTTTGCTGTAATTTAAACAATCAACATCCTTTGTATTTTAGTAGGCAGCTACATGTTACAATGGAAAAAGCTGGTTTAATTTAAAATTACACTAATGCTAAATTAACTACAATTTAGCATACTCTACAATTTCTAAATAGTTAGGTATATCTATTTAATTATGTTTCTCATAATGATTGCAATATTTTTTAGGATTCATAACAACACGAATAAAGGAAAAGTTAAAAGAGCCCCTTTACTTCATTTAAATGAAGTCTGCACAATTTTCGTTTGCCAAAGCAATGGTATACAGTGTGATTCATAACATGTGGAACGAATTTTCAGGATAGATTCAGAATCTAAATATAATCGAAAGAATTCTCATAAACATGGGCCTGAAAACCCTTCATTATAGGGTTACAGTTTCTTGAAAATAAACCAGGCTAATCACTTTTTGTAGATAACTTTTGCAGTAATTGCACTCAAATTTTAAAATTTCATATGTGAGCATTATTCACGTAATAAGTTATTCATGTATTTGTAATAATTTTGGTTTGAATAAGAACACCAGAGGTGTCTCGTACGGGGGGGGGGGTCACGTAATTATGTTCTACATATTTTAGATTTTAGCATTTTTTTGAAAAATCTTATTCTCCATACAAAATTGCCCAAAAACATGTTCTCATGTTGAAAATTTCTAAATCTAACAATTTTCGAGATAATATGCTTTTCATAAATTAAATTGCCATGAAGGTCTAATAAGTGTTTTCTTAATACGATAGAATAGAATAGTTTACACAAAACTTTGACAGTAAATTCTATAAACATGTGTCCATAAAAGCTGCTTATGAAATTAAATCTATGGAAGAGAATACTGTTCCCATTCTGTAGACTGCAACTTGCCCGGTAATGAAGAGTTTTTGGGCACATATTTATAGGAACTTTTTATTATTTTCAGATTCTTAATCTGTACTGAAAGTACATCCCAACATATTATCAATCATCCTGTGTGCATCGCCACATATAACCACAAAAATATGTGTTGATTCCTCAACTGCAACTGGTATGTCACCATCCTAGTGGCAGAATTACCAGGTCGAGAACCCTGTGTTATGATTACCTTGTCGACGTGCCATCATAGTAGGACAACGACAAATATAATAGTGACTACTTGTTCAGTGAAAGCTGCATTTGTATTTATTCAAAGCGTACAGACATGCAGTCATGTATGGTTTATGGTTTAATTATAATTTTTTGCAGACTTGCAAAACATTAATTATTTTATAATTTAAAAGATTTTTTTAATGAATTTATGTTTATATCAAGTATATGTTATTGGAATGCTTGTCTAGTGCTTAAGTTAACATGCTAAAAAAGTACTAAATTAGTTAACGTAAATTTTAATGTTTTCATGTTTTTTTACGTATTTTATGTGTTTTAATCCTGGTTTATACAAGCTACCCTTTGATATTTAAATCTTAGGTTTGAGATGAATATTATACAATGTTTATTGTGATCTGTATAATAGGCAGGAGCCCTTCTGAAATTTTGTAAGATAATCGCTATCCGCACACAAGTAAATAATAAACTTTTGAAGTACTTAAAATACTTGTTTTTATTACTAATTATAATGTTAAAGAGATGCACTATGTCTAGAGTGACTGTCCGCATAGATTTTGTCAATACAGTACAATTTGAATGTATTATTATGTACTGATTTTTGTTTCTGTTCTATTTTTAATGTTTTAAATTACGTTTATTATTTTGTGCTTATGCGGTTTGTATGTTACACAATTATAATATGTGCAGGTAGATGGTACCCTCGTAGGCAACTGTTAACCGAAATGACATTAAAGCACTGCATTAATTCTACGATAAAATTGCGCAGTTACTTCGTTGTCTTCTAATTCGATTACATCTTTATACTTTACTACTGCTATTGCCTACTTTCACTAAATAATTGCAATAAAAATTAGTACTCTATAGTGTTTAAGGAAATATGTAGAGTAAGCAATAAAGTATGATTCATATGGGTCAATTATCAATTTTTTTCATGTTTCTTTTTTTAATTACAATGCCTTACAGTAATCCCATTCTATAACTACATAAACTGTAGCATTCCACCGTGACCCATGCACATAATAAACATCAAATCGGGCGCATCAAATTGCTTTACAGAACCAATTTTGTTTTCGATTTTTTGACCTTCGTATTTTTGCTTTGCAATAAGCCTTTTGGAGTCTTATCGATGTCAAAACTGAGTGCATTGAAATCTGTTTTTTTTTAGAATTTCCCAAGAAAATCAAAACCAAGTTTTACCGCCTCCTCGCATTAACAATCGTTTTCCCGAAGTTGAATAACTACAGTGCCCGCTACAGTGATAATCAGTGTGAAGATATAAATTTTCAGACTATATTAAATATTAACCTTTTCAATATTGAAATAAATAATGAATTATAGGAAAATATGATCGAGAATAGTTGTCACTATAATGTTCTTATAATTCTTGAATTATGACAGTATAATTTCACAGTATGAACAAAGTCAGGTTAGAATAGCATTGCGTGCGGATTTCAAATTTGACGCGCAAACGTCTTTTTAGTACCTACTGCGCCATCTCTCCGCAAAACATTTCGTGACGCCCATATCAAACTCGAGTGACAACACCATACCTTCCAGTCATCTTGGTGTTAGCATTTACGCCACCTTTGGGCAATAAACTGTAACTTAACAAAACCAATTTTGTGTGCTACCATCTGCTAGGTTGTAACGTTAGCTATTGATACAGTTTTATGACTTACAATTACCTTGAATACAAACTTTTCGCGCCAATATCATGAATGGGAAAAAGGGGGTTGCAAAGGTGCTAGTAATGCGTTATCCTTAAAAATACTACATTAATTGATATGGGGCTAGCACCGATATATAAGAAAAACATCTCTGAATACGCAAATTTAACTCAGTAACTCACATGCATTATTTTAAAGCGCATAAAGTATATTTAGAATAATAATTTATTCAAAACAGTTTATTAACATTAAAAGAAACTAACGTAGCCTGATAGGCAGGGCTATAATACAGGTTACGCGTCAACTTCAAAAATATGAAGCTAAGTATAACGCAAATTTCTATTTCTATTTATTTGCTATAGATTCTTGGTATGAAAATATGACGAGTTAACTAATTTTACCTATACAGCCAGAATTCCCCAGCCTGTCTATAAACAGATAACACAGGCGCTGATGGGTAACTGCCTAGCTGAGTAATTCAGTCATGCATCGACTGTATGCTTTGATGTTAAAAGGAATATTGGTCACAGGCATCAAGGAGAGATGTAAATGAAACTGGTAGTGTGTTGAAATTTTTTTTAATTTGACAAATTCCTCCGAAAAAAATTTGGTAGGAGGGGGATAATTAACCAGCTGCACCTAAAAATTAAGTTGCGAATCTTATTCTACTATCACTTACGAGAAGTTTAGTTTAAACAGAAATTTTTATCGTTCCCCGTTATTAAATAAATTGCGCGAATTTTCGGTTTTCAAAAATTCGTGGAAGGCGTCACAATGAAATTAGCGAAGTGGGACACCAACGAAATTGTAGCTCATCGCCAGGACTATTAGCCTATAGAATTTAAAAACAATCACAATATCAGTTTTTGAGCAATATTTTTTAAAAAATGTTTTCAGTTCGCATTCTTAGTAATTCCAAAAGTTCTTGTATCTTGTAAGTTGTAACATTATGTACCCCTAGGGCATTCACAACATCAAATTTCATCATAACACGTTTTTCAGTAAATAGGCGTTAAAGCCAAACTCTTCAAAAATTCATAGAGGGCGACACACATAAGTTAGCGGACTAGGACACGAACCAAATTGTAGCTCAACCCCAGCTCTACCAACCTAAATGATTTAATAATCAATTGTGTTACTCATGTTTGAGTAATAATTTTTTGAAAACTTTAGTTTGCATGCATTTTTAAATTGTCATACATAGTAATATTGTGTTGCAACGTTTCGAAAAACCTCCCTCACACAGCCAAGGTTCGATTGCTACAGATGCTGCGGAAATAATTAGATACAATTAAAGTTTTTAACATATATTTCTTTCATCCTATTACTTACAAGTCTACTTATTTACTACTGTATGTACTTGAACTAAATTGAATACTTTCCTGCTGTAAAATAAAAATAAACAATCCTGTAAGAAAACAAATTTGTACGTTATTATAATTAAAACACTGCACAAGTCCGTTAAGGTTGACACGGTCCATTCGCTTTTCAAATTGTAGTTTGTCACCTGTTACACCTAATCTCTTGACGTTGATGACTGGGGCCGAATGAATGAACTATCACCACTTTCTTGTTACTAAATTATACAAACAATAATACAATTAATTGCAAACATTTAAGCATTCATTAAACAACATATTGCTATGATATTTAGAGGTGTTTGATTTGACTGGGGTATTGTGGTTGCTGGAAAGCAATTTTTGGATTGTTTGTTGCAGTTCAATTTGCATTTGAAGATTTATGAAGACTTGTAAGATTTTAATGTTCTGACTTATAAACTCAGGGTCGCGTATTTTTGCTAGAATTCCTGTTATTTATTCTAATAATTGTTATTTTTCGTATGGTACTGAAAGAAAAGACAAACACAACAGATTGATACAAAGACTATTTATGTTAATTGTATTTATAATTTAATTTAGAATTGTTAAAAAGGTTTAGTTTATAAGAAGTTTTAGAGTTACTTGATTTGTGCGTCGATAAATGTCAGTTTGGATGTCAGTGTCAAAATGACAAACATATTCAAAAGGATACTGATGAACATGAGATTTATTTGTTTGTAATAAAAATAAAAATCAAAGGAGGAAGACAAAGGATAAAGAAAAAGAGAGAAATTTGTTTTAATTAGTTACGGCTCGTCTGTGTAAATAAAAACATAGAATTGAGATCCTCTGAAAGAAGAAAAGAGGAAAAACGAGTCTAAAAGCTAGATAACAGTAATTACGTGTATAAAAAGGAAAATACAAGAAGTAATAACGAATTAAAGAAAAATCCAGAAGAATTATAAATAAAAGGTGATCGAGGAAATTTGTACGTTTGTGATGGTATTAAAACCAAATTGGTAATAATATAAAACAGTTAAAGAAGAAGATTCAGATTAAGAGAGAGTATTTGTTGTTGCTCGAGAGGCCAGCAGAGCGTTTTGCTAGAGCGAGGAATAAGAAGACGTTAAGATAAGTGTTTATTTGTTAAAAAAAGACTATAGTAGTTAGTAAAATTTATTCATTTTCGGAAACCACATTTAGAAATTCAGTTATTTAATAAAATTATTATTTTGTAAAGTTGATATCGTTGTGTTTATTTCTATTTAAAAATTAATTTTAAACAATTTATTTTACAAGCAAAATAACGACCCTGAGAAAGTTAAAAGAGTCTCAAAGCAAGTTTAAATTTAATTGCGTGAATTGCAGACAGATTAAGGATTGTTTTCTAGTAGTAACAAGGTCAAGCATATCATTGCAATATATATGAAGTTCCTCCTAGCTGGTCTGCTAATACTGAAAATATAGACCAAAGTGAATGCGTTTCACCGTTTTAACCACTCTGCTGTTTAAGCTGAATTTATATCAGGAATCTCGTAAAATTATACAACCTTCTTTTTCACAAGGCGTTTCTTTCACGTTTCCCAAATTACTGCCGACGAATTTGTACCTATTAACGTAGTGTGCCTCCGAAATTATTATATCATTTATGACTTTCATAGAAACCTTTCAGAATCAATTAAGATTTTTACTTCTTTTAATTAATTAAGGTACTTAATGTAATTAAAGGAAAAGGGATCAAGACGAGTTGAAACCCGTCAACGCCAACTTTAACCCTTTATTTATTAATAAAATCGCATAAAACCCTTCACAGTCGACTTCAGGTACTTGAGTCAGGAAGTATTATTATTGTTTTTTAAACTGTTGAAGTTTATTTTTTAGTGAGCTATTCAATGAAGTTCCATAAAAAACACTCCCATGAAAAAACTGCAAGTTTTATTAACTCAAAAAACAACATTATCATATAAAGGAAAACGTAAATCAAACTTATTTACTTTTTTTAAAATAAACACATATTCTTATTAAAACAAAGCGGAGTATGTACACTTAACAAAACATATTAATAGAATAAAAGTAATTAAGCAATACATTTTTCAAAAATCGGAGCACTTGGTTGTGTGCATGCTACCACTTCATCATACGATGGTGGTTTAAACTGATTCTGGTTATCATTTAAAAACAGTCGAGTATCTGCACTTGCATCAGGTGTAATATTTGAAGTAGATGGCACAGTAGAGGGGGGAACTGATTGGACAGCAGATGCAAGAGGATTGTTCGGTGGAAGGTTTCTGGTTCTAAATTTGCTTATAGCATTCAAAAGGCGTCTTCTAAAAATTATGCCCATAACCATGATGACT
Organism: Ctenicera cuprea; assembly: GCA_958336395.1. Taxonomy (NCBI): domain Eukaryota; kingdom Metazoa; phylum Arthropoda; class Insecta; order Coleoptera; family Elateridae; genus Ctenicera; species Ctenicera cuprea. The sequence goes on from OY284493.1 coordinate 1,128,458, forward strand.
ATAATGATGATACACAATACAATTGCTAAAAATAATTTGTATTAATTTACTGCTAATACAAGTTTAAGATTATTTACCGATAACAGCGCCTCCTGATATTGAATCTTCCATTTTATAGTAACCAGCAGAACTTGTTAAGAATTTTATTGGATTCAACCGACCTCGAAAGTTGTATGCTACGAAAAAGTATTATTAATTTTAAGTTACAAAAAAATATTCGATTGTTACATAAACTATAATATAAAAAAAAACGAGTGTGTGGGCCCTTTTTTTTATAGATTTACAGAGAATTGAGTCTGCTTTCACTCATCTCTAGACCACTTTTTCGTAGGATAATCAGGAAATGAACCATTTCATAAAATCTGTAGTACGTGTCTTTGGCCAAAAATCGCGAAAAAAAGGATCAACTTTGAGAGGCCATCTCTCGGAAACTGTTGAAACTAGGACATTACTTTTTTTTTAAATTTTATGTACGTTTATTTATCTCAGGACGACTATTAAGACTGGGTGCACGGAAAACCGACTATTTTGAAAAAAACTAATTTTTGCACCCATTTCATGAAATCTAAAAAGATTGCAAGGTTCAACTGAAATCGAAAACTCAGAGCCATTATTGTAATGCCAAAATAAAGGGTTTAGGCAATAAAACAAAAGGGCTGATGGGGAAGGGGCTACATTTAAAACTAAACCTTAAAAAAAAGCATTTTTGATTTTGTGACAGGAATCCTGACCAAACACTTAAATCGCGTTAACCTCAGGTTATACAGGGTGAGTCACTGAAGTGTCACTCCGCTAGTATTTTGTAAACTATTAGGAATATCAAAGTTTCTTCTTAATAAAAGTTGTTGATAATTAACTGCTGCATAACCTAAAATTATTATTAATTATACTGGGTGTTTATTTCTGCCTGTACAGCACATTACTTTGTTATTTTAAACAGAACGCTCAGTATATTATTGGATCTTTAGATTCTACATTTAATTCTAGATATAAAAGTATTAAAGTATTATAAACTTAAATCTAGTGGTTTTTGAGTTATTTGGTTTTTCAAAAAATTGTCATGTCGTCTCGACAAGAGAAGCTTGAAAAAGTTCTCTCATAAAAATAATGTCTCTGGAAAAATGTTTTTCCAAAGAATTTTTCTCTTTCTCTTTTTCTCCCATAAAAATATTTCTTCATCAAAAAAGTTCTCTGATAAAAATATTTCAAGTTCTCTCATAGAATCATTTCCCTGGAAAAACATTTTCAAAAAAAAACGTTCTTTCTTGAAAAGTGTTCTCTCAAAATTATTTTTCTAGAAAAATGTTCCTAAAAAAAATTTTCTCTCTTGAAAAGTGTCTCGTAAAAATATTTCTTCCTCGAAAAAGTTCTCTCATAAAATTATGTAAAAAAATACAAGGCGTGTCGTTAGAAAAAAAAAGGTCATTTTACCAAATACTCGAAAATGCGACGCGCAATTGTTTTTTCGTTTTCACCATCATAACCACGAGAAAAAGTTACACTTCTTTGCTAATTTAACCGACTTTGTTTTTCTAAAATAAAAAAGTGGGCAATAGTTGCTCGGTTCCCATGATCACCCTGTATATATATATGAATGGTGCTTTTTAAAAAAAAAAGTTGACGTTACTTTCAATTAATTACTGTATAAACATGCATGCAATTTGGCAGTAAGTTTAGAATGGAAATAAATTAAATAAAAGTGTTAAACAATTATACAGGGCGAGTAAAAAGTAACACATTGGTAAATATTGATTCTATAAGAATACAGTCTAAACAAAAGTTGTTGGTTAAATTTTAGCGCATGCTTCGTCACCGTTCAATTTATAAATACGTTATATATTTGGTTGCTATGGCAACTAGCAAATTTCAAAAGTATTGCATTCAAATATTTCGTTATGTAATCATGTGAATAAATTGTGGTATCAGAAAGAGAAACAGTTACTGAACCAAAAAACGTGATAATAATATAGACTGCTACTTTAAAAACAAAAGGTGGTTGCCATAGCAACCAAATAACAAAACAGAAAAAATTGAACATCAACAAAGTATGCGCTGAAATTTAAAAACAACTTCTATTCAGGTTTTCTTTTTCATAGAAGTTGAGACATTATGGGTTACTTTTTACTCACTCTGTATACTTTCTTTGAACTGCATACATTATAAAGTAATTTTCACTTCTACACAAATTCACACAAGAAATAAATATTTAATTCTGCACAATAATTCAAAATAAAAAAATAGGATACATAATAAGAATGTTACTTGGTTAAACCTTATGTTACATTTGTTATTAAAATAATTTAAAAAACTCTGAATAAAAAAAATACGAAAACTAAGGATGCAACAGTTACCCGGCCAATTTTCGTCAATCCGACCACAGTTAATAGTTTTCGTTTGTGGACCATATTTGGAGGTTAAGCTCTGATTCGATTCTGAAAACAAACTGAAGTCTCCGTCCAAAATGTAGCGCTTTTATACTCTTAGACCGTCGTCATAGACAAAACATTTGTTGTCACATAGCAAAATAAACAAACATTAGCAGGAAACGACAATAGCCTGTTGCTTAGTGACGTACAAAGCAGACAGACCTGCATATTTGCTTTCACTTTCATGTCAACTAATTTTTATTTGGACATGGTTGAATGTGCGTTGAAGGATGATCAAGGACAGAATTTATGGATCATGTCAGATATATGCCAAATTTCGGCAGAAAATACTTTAATTCAGACTTCATGGGATTCCCCGCTAATTAACAACTCAAGCAAATGTAACAGTACTCCCGGACTATCCAGTACCGGACCTTTTTGAAAAATAGTACCTGTTGCATCCCTACTGAAAACCATAGAAATTTTAATATTTGGTGTACAAAACCCTATATCAAATTGAAATGGAATTAGAATCTACATTTGATGGTATTAAAAAAAACTGAGTGTTTCATCTAAAAAACAAGTTATTTACTTTTGAAATTTTGCACAATGGACATTAAATTTTGAACATGGAAAGCCCCATGTAATCTGATATTTTTAAACATACAGTGCTTAATACTTCATAATGGGGTAATAGTCTGCAAAACAGCAATGGGTAAAGGGTTTTGTTATAATTTTGTAATATTAGTCCACAAAAAAATATAAAATAAACTCAAATACCACTAATTTTAAGATCGTAGTACCTCAACGCTTTTATATCGACAATTAAATGTAGAATTTAAAAATGCAATAATATGCAGGCTGTTCTATTTAAAATAACAAAGTAATTTACTGTGCAGGAATAACTAAACACTCAGTATAATTGGTAATAATTTTAGGTTATGCAACAGTTAATTATTAACAACTATTATTAAGAAAACTATTTCATATTCTTAACAGTTTAAGAAATAAAAGTGGGGCGACACTTAAATGACTCGCCCTGTATTTTACCAAAACATTTCACAAATCTTTTTTAATTGTGACTTTTCATGAATAGCCTATTTTATGACCTAAACAACATATTATCTAAGCGGTACATACGAATACTAAAATCCCGTGTGTCATAACCGCCCTCTGTAACAGAAAAATTCAATTAACATCTATCCAATCCTAGCTCGGAAAACCAACTGACCAAAATCATCTTTGAAGCAACACGAAGTTTTAACATCTTCTAAGCATTTCAGGTCAATATCCTTCTCGCAACAACATCGTCCACTATCACACCGTTCTTTGCCTAAAACATAATAAATAATTAAATCAATTCAGTTAGTATAATTATTCAATATACCAGAGCATCGAGTCGATCCACATAAATATGTTGTTTCATCAGAGCCATCCTTACAGTCGTTTTTCCCATCACAGACATACTTATAATCTATGCAAGTTTCTCCTGAATTGCATGTGAACATCTTATTAGTGCATAAAAACTTGGGCAAGTTAGTACGAGTTCTATTACGACTAAAATTAAAATCTGTTAGCGATTTATTCAAAGCTTGAAGATAGTTGTTTAAATTTTCAGGATCTGTTTTAACAATAACATTTAGTTCAACAACTGTAAACGCTTCAATGCCACGAGGATTCCTGCAAAAATATAATCCGGAGTCCTGTGGAAACAAAGGTGAAAATTTCTTCACTGCCTTTCTTCCATCATAATCTAATAAATAACGCGAATAATGATCATCACCAAATTGAAGTATTTTGTTATAATCATTCTGAGCCATCGCCTTCAAATCCTTCAAATTCTTAAACTGCACTTTTCCTCGCTCCCAGCCCCAATGCAAATTACCCCAATAATTCGTCATGCAAATCAATGTTAGGTTTGTCCCAGCAATTTCTTCTAGTTTGCCAGAAACAGGTTTCTCAACTCCATCGACTTCTTTAAAGATCTTCGGAAGAGCTAAAAGTAAAACAATTTAAAGAGTGATTTAACAAAGGAAAGCAATCAGAACTCTAACCTGCAGGAGAATCAACCCATAATGAATCAAAACGAGATTCTCCTAAAATTAATGTATTTTTAAAATAAATTCAAGTAGTTTTAACTGTACATACCTCTTGGGATGTTTATCGAGTGAATTAATAACAAAAACAGATGAAAACCCTTCATTTTCATGATTTAACGTTCGGCCAGGACTTAAAAACACACCCAGTACTTCCCCGTATCGGCCTTATCTCTAAAAGAAATTACTTAATTTCACAGCAACACCATCCAATTGGTAATAACAGAAAAATCGCACTTTGATGTATTCCTTTAAAAACTTTTCGTAAAAGCTCGAAGTTTAGCTGACTTTGAGTCTGTGGATAAGGGCGCAAACTAACTGGAATGTACAGCAAACGGAAAAAGGATTGAACGAAGATCGACGGTTAGTTCCATCTGAATCAGGGTTGCCAACAAGATGCATCGATAGCTATATAATATTTGGTTGCCACTTTTATTAAATACTAAACGGTAGATTTGTAAATTTGCAGTAATAGTTTTGTCCAGTATCTGACGGCGAAGGGGAAGGGGGTAAATAGTAGTCGGGAAAAAATCCCATGGATAACTTGGCGATTGCAAATACAATAATAAATACAGAGGGGCTAGGAAAACTCCGGCCACTTTTCTTGCGGCGGTCAAGAGATGGCGTTTTAGTAAAGAAAAATTAAATTAAAATACTGGCAACCACACAGAATCCAAGACGTTTTAGTTGTTTAATAACTAAAACGTCTTGGATTCTGCGTTGTTGCCAGTATTTAAATTTAATTTTTCTTTACTAAAGCGCCATCTCTTGACCGCCGCAAGAAAAGTGGCCGGGGTTTTCCTAGCCACTCTGTATACATTATTTTATGAGTTTAAAAAAGGGCCTACTTTAGTGATGGGAAAAATTGAATGATAGCCAAATTCGAAATATTAATATTCGGATGATTACCATAACCGGAATGTTAATTCGATATTCGAATCGGTGCTCACAACCGAATTATATGAGACTGCAGCGCAGTCGGTTTGGCACGGAATTTTGAATAATCGGAATGTGTTTGAGATAGCATTGCTTATTCATCCATTTATTATTTTTTATATACTCGCACACTTGCACTTTTAGTATTACTCATTTAAAAACCGGATTTATATGCACTAAAAGTGTTGCCAGCTATGTTTTTTCTGCTACAATAGAAAAAATATAGCACACAACACTACTGGTTCCGTTAAAGGCTAGATTTGTATGCATTCACAGTGTTGTTAGGTATGTTTCCCCTGCTTCAACAGGAAAATCATATCTAGCACCTGTTAGTGCATACAAATTTAGCCTTTATTAAAGGAACCAGCAGTGTTCTGAGATGTTTTTCCTATTTTAGTAAAAGGCAACACTGTTAACACGTGCTCGCGCTGTCGAATAATAAAAATCATTCGAACGATATCGTTCGATACTTTCAAAACAATAATCGAAATAATCCGAATATTTTTAAAATCGGAAACTAGCATCTTTTTCATTCGGATAGTCCCAACACTAGTCTACCTTATTTTCTCCCACAGTGTATGTAGAGCTACGCGTTCATCTCGTCGCAGAATTCAGACCACGTAGCCCTTATCTATGGTAAAACATGTGAGTCACAGAAGAATCATTGATGTGAGTCAGACAATTTTGTTGGAATAAGATCTTGAACAGATAACATATTATTTGAAACTTAGCTAAAAACGTCTTTAGAGTGCTTTTCTCGTTTTTTACAGTTTATTGGTGTTTCGAGATTAAGTGACTGTTTTCGAGTTAGCGGGATTAGGGGAATTACACTGTACCAAGAATTGCCCCTGACTGTATTGTGTGTACATAAAGTTAAGGGTGAACGTTTAAATTATGAAATTAAACGGTTTTTGCTTATTTTTGCTATTAGCTCACTCCATGAACATCTCACGAGGTATGTAGCATAAAAGCAGTTAGATTTGTTTTAAAACATAAGGAAGAACTACACCAAAAGTAGAGCTATGATTCGTTATTCTCCAATTCTTTAATATTTTTTACTTTTAGGCAATAAACTTGAGATCTTGAAAGAAGTCGATGGAGTCAAAAAGCCCGTCTCTGGCAAACTAGAAGAAATTGCTGGAACAAACTTAACGTTAATTTGCAGGAAAGGCTACTACAACTGGTACGCAGATGATATATTCTGGGGTTGGGAACGAGGAAATATACGGTTTAACAATGTAAACGATCTGAAGAAAATTGATCCTGAAAAATTGCGTCAGTTTGATGTTAAAAATTCCAGTTCAGTGTCCGATGTGGTAAAAACGTTTCATCCTTTGCTTCCACGGGATTCTGGATTGTATTTTTGCATGAATCATTTTGATCATGTATTTCAAATAGTCGAATTAAATGTTATTGTTAAAACAAATCCTGAGAATTTAAGGAATTACCTTCAGGCTTTGAATAAATCGCAAGCTGAATTTAATTTTAATCTTGAAAAAAATAATCTTAACTTGCCCAAGTTTTTATGTACGGATAAGATGTTTACATGTAATTCAGGAGAATCTTGCGTAGATTATAAGTACGTTTGTGATGGAAAAAAGGACTGTAAGGATGGCTCTGATGAAAATACTTATTTATGTGGAGTCGCTCCGTGTGTTGGTAGATTTAATGAATTCATGATTTTACCGACTTAATTGGTTTAATTAGTTATAATTTTGTAGATAAAGCACAGTGTTTTGGTGGACGATGTTGTTGTGAAAAAGATACCGACCTGAAGTGCATAACACATTCGACATTTTCGTGCTGTTCTGAAGCTGATTTTGGTTAGTTGTTTTGATAAGTTAGTGTAGAATAAATATTTTTTCTTGTGTTTTAATGACCAACTGCAGTTTAATATTCATATGTAATGATTTTAACAGTTAATTAAAGTCGCGTTATATAGAAGTCCTTTTTACAATTTTCGTTCAACATATAAATCCTGCAGTCGATGTAACTTGACTGTTTGGCCACAATTTTGATTAAGAGTTTAACAATTGGATCCCTTTACAATGTGTAATAATAGCAGTTCTCTTGGATATACAATTTTAATTCAGTCCGACTTATCATTTAGCTGAAATTAAATCGTAAGATATTCATACGTGTGCACACACATATTTTAAAAATCTTTCTTAATTTTTAGGCCAGTATTATGTTCTTAACTGCAATGTTAATAATTAGTACTTTTTTGTAGCATTCCACAATAAAGATCGGTCTTTTAAATTATATGGATCTAATGATGATCCGAATACCAAACAACATTCAATAGCAACAGAGGCCTTTATTGGTAAATATACTTAAACTTGCAGCAGCAATAAATTAATAAAATTTATTTTTAGTAACGTTATTCGTTATAGTCATCATATTTTTGGGTCTAATTTTCAGCAAATGTATCTTAAGTGCTGTAAGCAAAATTAGATCTGTAAACCTTTCGTTTAACCAATCAGTTCCTTCTTCCACTGTGTCATGCTCACATACCCCAAATATAATACCTGCTGCAAGTACAGAGGCTCGACTGGTACCAATTGAATATCGAAACCAGTTTATTAACCCGCCATCTTATGATGAAGCTGTAGCCTGCACACAACCAAGTGCTTTCGTTTTGTATAACTCTATGGCTTAGTTTACTTTATTCTGTTGATGTTCATGTTGACTGTATTTATTCATTTTTCTGTATGAGAATGTCGTTTTATTCTTTATAAGAATGTTGTTTTATTTTTATAAGAAATTAGCTTGCCCTTAAGACATATATGCTGTGTTATTATAATCAATATTGTTTTTTGAGTTAATAAAAGGTTTTATTCGGTTTTCTTAATTGTATTTTTATTAAACGTGATAATTTGAGTTTGATTTCCAGTAAACCTGGTATTTGCTGGTTTGTGGTTTCATTTTCATTCATTTCATTTTTTGGTAGCGTGTTTTTCAGAAAACGGATTTTCTAAGTTTAAAAATTGAACCTGTTGGAAGACTTAAGAAAAAAACCAACGCTTTTTTTTAAGCTGCAAAAAGGCGACCGCTGCACCTTTTCGTGACGGACATCATTTTCTAAAATGTGTTATAATATGCAGTCTAATTTTTCCACTTTGATCATTATAATCTGTCGAGGGGGACAGCGTGTGTTGCACTGTGGTGGATTTTTGGAAAAGTTTGGTGTATAGTAAAGTTGACAGCTGTTTTGCGCAGTCTTACCGACGAGACAAGAGAAAGTGAGATGCCACTGACAAGACAAGAGAGTTATTTTTTGGATAAGAAAGTCTTATGCGCCACGCTTGTAACTAGTCTTAATTTTTTGTCAGCCGACATTTCTTTTGTAATTTTATTATTAAAACCGTCTCTCTATCGCTCTTTTCCGTTCACATTCCCTCCCTACAGCCCAATCTCGCACCTGCTCTTCCTCCCTTGCTCCCCCCTCTCGGACCCTCTACCTGTTGTTCAGTCAATTTGGGAAAACCCTGTATTTGTTCAAAATATTTAGGTGAAATTGATAAACAAAAAGTTTGAGCATGTAAGTTATCAGTTTCACCTGTAAAATTCACTGCTACAAGTTTTGACAGGCACAAAAGCCAGCGCCGGGCCTGCTAGCCACGTGTGAACAACGTTGCCAAACGTAGCATTTTTACGGTATCCTTACGGTAATGCCAGAACAAAATTGTTAGCATGTCCTTCAAACATTTTTTGCACACAAATTCAATGGTCAAGGCAAAAATCAAATAACTTTTTGTTTTCCAGTTACTGGCCAAATTTTTAATTTTTTTGAAATTTGCTTGACATGGCCAATTGAATAAATGGAAAACAAAAGAAGGTATATAATTTCTGTCTTGAATTGAATTTTTCTCGAAAAATTTTCTCAAGAACGCGCGCGCCATCAGTTTTGTTCTGGCATTGATGCTTACCGAGATACCCTCTGCAATTCATTGAAAAAGCGCCCCTTTGTACAAGTGTACACATACACACCCACACGCTCACTTTGTAATTACAAATTAAGTATCAGTCAGGTAATTTTTGTATATATATGTATATCTAAATAGTACTGTTTTTTGTAGCATACAACTTTAAAGGTCAGCTTCATCCAATAATACATTTATCTTCACTTCAAGTTCCATTTATTCTGATAACATGAAAGGTTCAGTATCGACAGACACCCTTACTGGCATAAATATGCTTAAACTGGCACCAGCAGTAAGATATTGGAAAATTATTTTTAGCTATTATTATACTGTTTATTATCATTGTAATGTGGGTATAATTTTCAGAATCAGAGTGGAACAATTTTACTTAATAATCCACGTTCATCTTCTGTCACGCAAGTTCCACTTTGTCATGTACTCCCAATCATATACTCGATGCAAGCACAGATGGTCAGTTGTTATCAAATGGTCATCAGAAGCTCTGATTTTGGACGAATTTAGAGCTTAATTTATTCTATTATATTTATTTTTTAATAATAGGAATAATGTGCTTCCATTTTTATAAGAAATCAACTTCCAGTGATAACATGCATTTATTTTATTACCACTATCAGTATTGTTTTTTGAGTTAATAAAAGATAACAGTTTTTTTCCATACACACATTTGTATGCACTTTACTAATACAAAAAAAATTGTTGAGGTTGTACAATTTATTTCAAAACTTAAAATTATTTTAGTTTAAGCAAATTTATTTCATCGACTCCCTAATCCAATCAAGATACTTGGCAGCATCTGTGAACACAACGTAATTCGACGTGTCACACGTTGGCTGATTTTGCAAAGCTACACTAATCGATACTATTCCACGAAGTTGCCATATTGGAATGTTGGATTTCGCATCAGGCCTACCGAAAACCATGCCACCACCAGAGTCACCGTTACAAACCGAGGTTCCTATAAAAGCACAGGATAATTTTCAAAGAAGCTTTTTGGGGTTTTTACTTACCATTTCTGAACCCAGCACAGAAAGTATTCTCGGATGTAAATCGTGAATAGAAATCAGGATATGAACGCAGACATGTTGCTTCTGAAACTACTGGCATATGTGCTTGCATTAGTTCTACAGATAATTTGCCGGTCTGGTCAAAGCCCCATCCAACTACGCTTCCTACAAAAAATTATAATAATAAATATACGTTGCAGAATAGAATATTCAAATTCTAGCATTAACTTGCTTAAAAAATAGTTTTAATACAAAACTGCATGGTACAATTTCCTCTGGAAGATTTCGAGATTAGGTTTACCATTTAGATGTTTTTACCACAATTTTGATTAAATTCTAAACAACTATAACTACTAATGCATGTTAGTACAGCATCAATTTTTGTTCCCACTATAGTTTTAAACTTAAGTTAAATTGAAGGTTATGTTTGCCAATCATATAGTAAAAGTTCTAGTGTTGCAACAATTTTTAGAAAAACCAAGTGAAAATGGTGTTATTACTTAATTTGATGATAAAATTAGGAATGTTATAAACATTTTACGTGTAATATATTGTGTTTTTACTTCATTTAAGATTAATATTACTCTCCAACTTAAAATCTATACCTAAAGGCTCAAAGAATTTAGTTAAGTATGTTGTAACTGCTTAAACTACAAATTAACTTTCTTAAATTCAGTTTTTAACTTGCCCTGTTTATCAATCACTGTTTTTATATCCGGTGAGTCTTGCCAAAGGCAAATAGGTCTGACATAATCAGTAATATCTGCTTCCGTTGCAAGTTTAATCAGACCTATGTCATTTCTATAAGTTTGCCCGTTGTACTGTGGATGAGGTATAATTTCAGAAACCTCACAATCTTGAATACCAATACTACTAAATCGCTTCAAGTGATACTTTCCTATAAGAACAAAAATTAAAAATTAAGGCTTCGATTTGAAACCTTTCATACCTAAATAAACAACTAAACTCTCAGGAGTCAGAGGTGTTTGTGATCTGCTTTTCGTAATACAGTGTGCTGCCGTAATCACATAAGACTTTGATATAAGCGAAGCCCCACAAATGTACATTTGTACTAATGCTTTAGCATGGTATAAAGCCGCATGCCATGGAAATTCTCCTTCCCGTGTTTCTTGCCCGTTTGTAATCAAAGGTCTGGGTTGTGTCTATAAAAAAATTAAATTTAAATTTATATTTTAAATTAGAACTCGAGAGGATGCCAGATTGTGAAAAGATGTTGGAACAACAAATGGTAGTACTTACGACAACAGTACCACAAATACCGTTTAGTTCTGCACTATTAGAACTTAGGGGTTTTGGCCGATTAAAGAAATTATAGTAGTCTCCTTTAAAGAACTCGTCATCTCCATTGTTCGATGGACCCAAAGGTGGTCTCTGATTGTTGGACTCTTCCTTTGGTTTGTTACTATTAACAAAATTAATTATATATAAGTGAAATTTACGCTCATACTCTTCCCTTCTTTCTACCTCTGACTCCTCTTTTCCCTGTACCCTACCTCTTACGCCTTGTCTTTTGCTACACCAGCTTCTACTGATTCTTGTTTAACCTCACCTTCAACTTCATCTTTCCTTCTCCTACCCCTACCTCATTCTCTTACCCCAGCTCCTACTCTTCCTTCCCCTATTAATCCTTTCTCTGTTCCCTACTTCTTCCCCCGCCACCTCCAACTAATTCTTCCCCTACCCCACCTTCCACTTCTTCAGTACTCCAACTTCTGCTTCTTATTTCTGTACCCAAACTCGTACTTCTTTTTCCCCTATCGCGCCCTTACTGCCCTTGTACCTCCGACTCGTTCTTACCCGCTACTTCATCTTCTGCTCCATTTATTTATATCCCACCTTCTACTTTTTTAATTCATACCCCACCTCGTACTCTTCATGCTGTTTACTTAATACTTTTTCCTCCTACCCCTCCTCCGACTTATTTCCCTACTTTTCTTTCTGCTCCATCTTTTTCTAGCCCAAACGACTACCTTTTTCCCTTACCCCCACCTTACTCCTTCTGCATCCACCCCACTTTCTACTCCTGTTTATCTTCACTTTCCCTCCTTTCTCTATCTCGACTCCTAATTCTTTTTCCTTTGCCCCGTCCTTACTCCTTTACACCCACCATCTACTTCTGATTCTTCTAACCACCTCCAATTCCTCCTTCTCTTACTTCACCTTCTGCTCCAACTTCTCTTACCCCCTCCTACTTCTTCTTTCCCTACCCCACTTCCTGCTCCTCCTCTTACACCACTTTGAACTTACCTGGAACTTTCACTTCCACCACCAGAACTCACAGGTTTTGGTCCACTATCTAATTGGCTGCTGGTTTGTAGTTCTGGAGCTAATGTTGTAGCGGCTTCTGCGGCCCCTTCGGGGCATACTACCCTAGCATTCAGCCTAATTGACACCACTTTAGGAGCAGGTTCGTTTGGATTATGTTCAACAAAAAAACGAACTGTTTGAGGCACGTGTGCTTTTATCATATTGTTACGGTTCTGTATTTTATATTCTTTGTTATCCTCTGTTTTAACTACGCCGAACCAATTCTAAAAACGGTTTTCAATGTTTATTATTATTTGTTTTATCTGCTTGTCTACATACCCCCAATTTCAGAGATGGTTTATCTAACGTTACTCTCATCCAAGTACCAGATAAATCAGTGTCGCTAAGAAGTGTTATGATTCCGTACCATTTGTTGGGTTCCCTGCTTTCGCTGCCCTCGTAAACAAACAACCGAGGACATGGTGATACCCATTCGTCTTGGGCATTTAGTTGGTTGTTTAATAGGAGGAAGGAAAATGGTATTAAAAGTATCTTTACCGTTGTCATTTGCTGTAATAAAATTGTGTAATGTTTTAGTTAACATTGAAACAAATGAACGATGTAAACAGCTTTATTTACATACATTCTACTGTTGTAGCAAATGTTGGTTTTTAAGGATAACAAAACAATTGAATTGAAACAAATGAATCATAACAACTGAATTAAATCCAAAGAGTTTAAACAAACGAATTAAAACAAATACTTACTAGGCACAAGAAAGCGCGGGAAATTAAAACTTTTTGCAAGTGTACAATTTGGTCAGAATTAAATTAATAAATACTTGAATTATTTTAAATGCGATTTAAAAAAATAAGGTTTACCAGGTGTACGTTTACTTTCTGTTTAGTTCAATATGCTGCAAAGATTTTCTTATAAATGTGACAAGGTCACTGTTGTCATAATCATGTATTTAATTATTAGTAAATTCCACTTTGATAAATTATTCATAAACTGGTTTTGATGCAAAAGAGACATCTTTTTGCGTGCTTATTTAATAATTTTAAGACAAATATTACGGAATTTATTATTTATTTATTTTCATAGCTTTTTTATTGCTTTCATTTAATAAAAACTGGCGGCACGCATATGAAATAACGTAAAAATCAAACCTGCGCATTAAAACACCTTTTTAGTCAACACTAAAACCATCAAAATTACAAGAAAAAGTGCCTTCACAATAAAAATAAAAAACTCACGTTTTACTTGCAGTGTTTAATTCCCTTAACACGTTAATTTATCACAGAGACACAAAAACCTACAAACAAAATATTTTATTTAAAGTGATGCATAGATCACAATTCTTCGGACTGATGTTGGCTGTTGCAAGCGAAAAGTCTCTAGAAGTAGGGTATTGGCACAATACGACTACTGGAATTTCCTCTTTTTTAACTTAAACTTGAACTTTAACCCAAGTTATAAAAAGTTTGAAAATAAAGATTCACAATTTTTTAGTGTTCAACAGGAACCTGTTTTCCAAACTATTTTGCATATTAATAAATTAATTCTTCTTCAAGGATTCCCAAACTCTGCAGCCGGTAAATAGTTTTTATGAAACATGTTCTTTGTAATACAAATTTGGCGGCATAAATCTCAATGACGAGAGATAGAAAGAGCGAGGGATGAGAATGAAGGAAGGGAGTGAGATAAGAACGTAAGGGTGTAGAGGGAGAGAGAGGATTTTGAATGAGGGGGAGAGAGACATTTATAAAAACATGAAATTACTTGAGGTATACAGGGTGAGTCATTTAAGAGTCACACCACTGTTATTTCCTAAACTATTGAGAATATCAAAATTTTTTCTACATAAAAGTTGTTGATAACTAACTGCTGCATAATCTAAAATTATTAACAATTATACTGGGTGTTTGGTTATGCTTGTACAGTACATTACTTTGTTATTTTAAATAGAACAGCCTGCATATTATTGCATTTTTAGATTCTACATTCAATTCTAAATATAAAAGTGTTAGTATTATCATCTTAAAATTAGTGGTTTTCAAGTTATGTACATTTTCTTAAAACAATTGGCATTTGTTGACTAGTATTAAATAATTAATATTTCAGATACCTATCAAAAACCCATCGAAATTTTGCACAGGCTATTAACACATTGTAAGTAAGGTATTCAGCGCTTTGCTCAAAACAGCAGGTGTTTATAATTTAATGTCTATTTTGCAAAACTTCAAATGTCAATAACTTTCGTTTTTCAAACAGAACCTCCAGTATTTTTGTGATAAATTTTTAGTCAAAAACTGGTTACATGATTTTTTGGATGACCTACAATGTGGTTTGTGTCCCGGTCCGCTAATATCTTTGTAACGCCTTCTATGAATTTATGAAAATCAAAAAATGAAGTTAACACTTTCTTGTGGGCTTTCATCATAAACTATATAAATACAGTATGTTCTATAAAAAGTTCTCAATACTGTATAACTGCTTTATTTTTGATTTAACCCTTACCAAACCATATACAATATGCCCCACGATTAGGGGAACATAGGTAAATAACATGGCGAAATTGAAAGTCTCGTATAATATTTCCCTGAAATGCTCAAATTAAAGACGTTATAATGATGAAGATTTGTATTATTTGGTAGAAATTATCGTATTAAGCTTCCGGTCTAATTTCGGCTTTAATTAATTAATTTAAGGCTGCAATACACAATGTCGGCGCATGCGTGTGTTGGTAGCCCAGTTGGCAAGCCGGTGTTGTACGCTCCCAACACAAAAACGGTGCCGAAGCTGCAGCGCGCAGCTGTTCAAATCCCGCTCACCGCCGGCCGTTTTTAATTTAAGTTTTAATTATCAGTTTTATTTTATAAAAACTGTACTGCTTCTTGTTTACAAAAATTGTAAAATTATTCAAATTATAGTTTTGAGTTTTTTTTATTAGTCAAAAACTTTAGTATGCAAAGATTTAGTTAAATATAATATTTAGTGTAACATAAAATTGTTTTAAAACAGAAGGCGGTACTAAAATAGTATTTAGCTTTTATATAATAAAATAGACAAGTAGAAACTAAACAAATAATTAGAAAAAAAAGTTTGTGATGGGCGGGATTTGAACCGCTGCACCTGCGGTACCGTTGTTGTGTCGCGAGCGTGCAACATCTGCTTGGCTACCAAGACAGCATTCGGGGAGAGTGCAATTTCGGAGTTATAAACCGAAAATGTGTACTGCAATCGTAAATGGATTAATGCCGTAATTAAACCGGAAGCTTACCAAAATAATACAAAAATAGTCATTCTATATCAGTAAGTTTAAAATTGACGTGAGCATTTCAGGGAAATTTTATACGAGATTTTCAGTTTCCCCATGTTATCTGTCTATGTACCGCCAATTTTTCTATCTCATTTTTTCGTTCCATCTCTCACTCTTCATTTCTAGCCGTTTAACACGAGGCAGATTTCTTCTCTCGTAGTTTCTGACTGTCGCGGACATGAGCCACGAGGCAGTACTTTTCTTTCTCTTATATCCGTCACAATCCTGTTTGTTCGCTATACCTGTCTTACCCCTTCGCTATTAAGTGAGTTGAGTTAAGTTCATTAACGTTTACACCAGAACGTCTCATTGTTACACTTGGCTAGTTATGTTACCGCGGACTACTACTGTATCTTAATTGGTACCGCGAGCTACCTTTGCTGCCGTTGACTACTATAATATATTAGTTGCTACCCTAGGCAACTGTTTGCTACCGTAGACTACTGTATTTAAGTTGCTAGCGTATCATGTCCGCTACCGTTTGCTAATGTATATCCCCTATCGCTTGCTTGCTACCGTATTTTAGCTGCTACTGTTTGCCACCGTATTGCTACCATACCTTTTCCGTATTATGCTTGCTACCGTATTGATTCCGCATTTTGCTTGCTACCGTATTGCTTTTGAATATATTTTGCCTTGCTTGGCTTTTAATACCTTGCACTTTTAGTGAAATTAATTGGTTTTATAAATAGTTGGCTGCAAATAAATATGTAGCTTGATTTTAAACAATATGTGGTTTAATTCTATAGTTGTTTTGCTTATTAAGTAACTTTACAGAGCTAAATAAATTTGTAGATAGGTCAGTATTTCCTATACCTAAACTACAATATAACTCATCGCAGTTACAGGGAGCTAAAGTATTCAGTAAAATCGATCCAAATTCAGAATTCTATCAAATAAAATTGACAGAAAGTAGCCAACCACTAACAACTTTTAATAAACGGCCGTTTAGATGGTTTATGTAAAAAAGGTGTTGCTTTGGCTTACAGTGCTTGGGCCAGAATACTATAGTAGCAAAATTGTTTAGGTTACCACTAATAATTCGAAACATTTTTTTTGGAGTAGAAAAATTTGAATTTTTAGGACATTTAAGTTCTCAAGAAGTACGTTATTTCTGAACCCAAATACAAGACAGAACCAATGCGATTTTTAGAATTAGCAAATTTTGTAGGAAGATACACCCCAAACAAAAGCAAAGAATAGGAACCATTAAATAGTTTATTAAGAAACAATATGTGGGATGTTGACCAGCAAGAAGCTTTTAACAGAACTAAGAAACTTTTACAAAACGTTTATTTCATGAGTAATACACATCACACAATTTACCATTTTAACCACATATTCAAAACCAAACACATATTTATCACTAACAAATGCAAAGTTGAATGTACATTAAGCTTAAATTTCATTATCATAACTTTAATTATCTTTTAATGTGTTTACGATACACAATTAACATTTTACTAAGATTTAATTGAATTTTAACGACCTGGTATTGAACATATTCTTACAGTCTGCAGTCAACTATCAAGAAAAGTAACAAAAGAACAATGAAACACTTACACTGCGTTATACCCTTTGTAACAGTAATTTTTTTAATAAGTGAAGTTAGCAGCCAGGAAGCTTCGCCATGCCCTCGAATCTTCACGTATGAGCCCAAGGGCCCCGAAACGGATCGTTGGTACGGCCTCATCACACTTCTTCATGATTCTGACTTGAATGGGGTTTGGTTACGGATAATTTTTGATAAACCCATCATCCAACTAGGGGTAATTTTTATTTGTATTTCTGAATCGTTGAATTTTATTTAATTTTGTTTTTCAGAACTGGTTTGGAGAGGTAAATAAGAAAGCGCCCACCGATTACCTTGTTAAAAATCCTGGATTTCAGTTAAAGGCACGTACGCCTAAAGTAGTTCGGATATTTGTTAAATACAACGTAGATGAACCACCTCCAAAATTGGTGCAGTTTCGAATTAATGCTAAAGTGGTGTGCCCAGAAATTCTAACTACAACTACCAGTACAACGACGGAAAGGTTGTTTGTTAGTGACGAGGAAGATTCACATAATCAATACGGTGTAGACGTTACGAATGTCGGAGCTACAACACATAGACCTGTTAGTTCAAATTCTGGATCGAGTTTTGTTACCAGTGCAGAAGAAAACCGTCATGAGGTTACGTAAGTGTATTGAATACCTAAAAAAAAGTATAATTTACATAATTAAAGGAGTTCAAATTTTGAAAATTGAGGTTATCTGTACTAAATTTAAAAATGTAGACTAACGGCATTTAAAATATATCCTTGCATCACTAATTGATATAACAATTTTTTAAATCACAAGCTAAATATTTTTTTTATATATTATAATTCCAGTGTGAATTTTTCACCACAAATCTGAAGAATCAATTTTAAGGTTATGTTTCCAATCTTAAAAATTTCTAACTTTTTGTGCTTTTTAGGGCCAACCCAGGCATAGAAACACCACTAAAAGTCACAAATGAAAATCTTAACGAGATCTGCGGAACCATAGCTGTAAGTTTTTATTTTACCTCTCATTCAATATTTTAAAGGAATAAATTTTAGGAAAACCCTCGTCAAGATCGACACATTGGTCAAGTGGCCCAAAAGGGCGAATTTCCATGGCATGCCATGCTCTATTATACAAAGGACATCACCATAGCGTATCTTTGTGGAGCAGCTTTAATTTCCAAGCACCATTTACTTACAGTTGCGCATTGCGTAATTAAAAGTCATTCTCAAGTACCTGTGAATCCCGAACGACTGATTGTTTATCTTGGTATTGTTGTCAAAATGAATTTAAATAAGCTTAAATTAATGGTTTTTTTTTGTAGGTAAATATTATGTTAAACACTGGAGCCATGAAGGAGTACAAACACGTTACGTTTCTGATATTACGCCACATCCCGGATATAATTCTGAAACTTACGATAATGACATTGCAGTTCTCAAATTGTTATATCCAGCATATTTTTCAGACTTTATAAGACCAATTTGCTTGTGGGATGAACCAACAGACATTAATTCTATTGCAAACCGACCTGGAACTATTGCCGGTTGGGGTTTCGATGAAACAGGAAAAATTGAGGATAAACTCATGTTTGTGCAAATGTTTGCACAAGAAAATGAGGTGTGTAATAAGTTCATTAGTAATTATACAGAGAGATTTACTTCTCTTAAAACTTATTGTGCCAATTTTATCGATGGTAAGTTAAAATTGAGTCTGTGTAATGTTTTTTGGTGTAAGTTTAGCTTTTTTAGATACCGTGGAATGTGTAGGTGATTCAGGAGGGGCTATGGTATTTCCTAAAGTAACTCAAAATAGAGCTGCATCTGTCTGGCAACTGAGGGGCTTAGTTACCGTCAGTGTGGTGTTGCAACACCACCTAAAATGTGGACGAGATCGTTATGTAGTATTTACGGATGTCACGAAATATAATGATTGGATAAAACAGAACACGAATATGTCATGATTTAATTTTTAGATATAACCATTTGTAGAATTCACAATAAAATAAAGCTTTTTATAGAAATAATTTCTGTAGTATAACATATAGTCTGTAGGAAAAAAATATTGAAAACCCTAAATTGTTATGAAATCAATGCGTAAAATTAAAAATAAATGTCAATTTAACTTCATGTTATTTAGAAAAGTTTGTATTCTTTATTTAAATTACAATTTGGTTGAGAATTTCTTTATTTTGTTTAATATTTCTTGAAGTACGTGGTAATGGCTAACGTCATAAAACATACACGAAGCTAACGTAGTATGCGAAATGTCCTTAGAGGCAACAGTCCTACAAATGCCATAACTCCCAAAATAATAATAAAAACTAATTTTCCGCTAAAACAATGACTTTATTACTTCAAAGGGGCTTAAAATATCCTTTAAGTAGTTATTTGCGACATTTATCACAAGCAAAACCTGTCGGACAAGGTAAGAATCAAATACAAAAATTTAGGTTAGATCATTTATGTAATTCTACATTTTCAGTTGTGGAGAAAATTCCTGCATATTTTCAACTTTGTGACGTTTACAGCAAGGAAAATGAGACTTTAGCACACGATTTGATACGTAACATGATCGTATATGAAGATTTTCTAAGCGAAAGCGAAGAGAAAAGCATGCTAGACGAGGTCGAACCCTACATGAAGACTTTACGCTACGAATTTTCCCATTGGGACGACGTGAGTTTGATTTTAGATTGATTTTAATAATATGTTTCATTAGGCAACAGTTTAATGCTAGGCTATTCATGGTTATCGTGAAACGGAACGCCTAAAATGGAACTCGGATAACACAAAAATCCTCGATCGAGTACGTCAGTTGGCTTTTCCCCCCAATGTGGAACAACTAAAGCATGTTCACATTTTGGACCTAGATAAAAAGGGTTATATTAAACCACATATTGATGCAATTCGCGTAAGGTTTACTATAATATATTAGAATAAATTAGGATTTGAAACTTTTTTAGTTTTGTGGCGATACCATTGCCGGCTTGAGTTTATTAACTGATAGTGTGATGCGTCTGGTGTATGATAAAAATAAGGATTTAATTGCCGATATTTTATTGAAGCGCAGGTCCTTGTATATTATGAAGAATACAGCACGATTTGATTATACACATGAAATCCTTAGTAACGAACATAGTAAATTTAATAATAAAAATGTATTGAAAGATAGGAGAATTTCTGTTATTTGTAGAAATGAGGCAAAGCCTGAAAATAAACTGTGATAAATGTTATTGTTATTTTATTTTAAAAGTAATTTATTTATAATAAAATTTACCGCGTAAGCACGACTTTAGAATTACATCGAAACTACTTTAATTAATAGATATGAAACCCGCATGTACACTTAACTTTGGGATCTTACCGGCGGAAAAAGGAGCGAGAATTTTTTTGTTGTTTATGCAGGAGCATTCGTAGTACGGTCAGCAATCAATTGATGTGTGCGGTTGTGTTCATTAAGTATTTTCAGCGCGCCCTTTGAGCAGCGCCGTTCATGAACTGGTCAATCGATTGGGTTCCAATCCGGATCGGTTAGATGTAAGGATAATGCTAAATGTCCGGCGACTTTGAACTTTCTCCGTCTAATAATGAAAATTGTAGTTATTCAAAAAAGGTTTACCACCTACACTTCTCCTATGAGGCATTATGTATAGTCCTAATCCGCCAGTCTCGTTTTTCTAACAAAATATGGGATCGAGCCATGGGGCAAAATAGAAAAAAGTTGGCGCCTTCTAAGGGGATATGGAGAACCTAACTAATGAAAGTAACGATACAGCCCAACTCAAGTATTTGTTTTTATAATATTGGCAAAAAAATTCGAATTTTAATTGAAATCGATTTTACAATAAAATTAAATGTTTTAATTTTTATTAAAAGTATTTATACACAAAGTGTCTTATATATTACTATAAAATACAAAGAGTTCTTAACAAATTCATTTGTTATTGTGCGAAATTCAATTTTTCTAAAATTTCCGTTTTAAGCCAAAAGCGTTGAACACAAAAGACTTCAAGCTGGTCCTAAGAACCTCCTGTATAATTACAACTCCACTATCTTCTCCCATTAACGTCGGTCCATGCTAATTACAAACCCAACTTTGACATTTCCTTGTCCAAATGTTTCACCTCCATCGGCTTAATGAGACACTTCCAATGTTTTTCGTCTCAAAAAAATTCCTCTTCATCGTGTTGATTTCTTACATGCTTCTGCAAGCTATCCTTTCGTGCTGTTTTATACTCACAAAGTAGACATTCAAAAGGTTTTTCGTTAGTGTGTACCGATGCATGACGTTGCAGTTGTCGCTTCATCGAAAATCTCTTCGGACATTCTTCACATTCAAACGGTTTTTCCCCTGTATGTGTTTTTATGTGCAGCTGCAAATGGCCCTTTTGTGCGCTTCTGTACCCACAAGTTACACATTTGTATGGCTTTTCCCCATTATGAATCATAATGTGTCGATCTAAATGGTGTTTCAACGTAGCTTTATAGTCGCACAATTCACATTCAAATCGTTTTTCCCTTGGCTTACCTCCACCATGCGTTGTCATATGTTGTTTTAGGTGCTCTTTCCGTCCAGCTCTGTAATCGCAAATTGAACATTGGAACGGCTTTTCCCCAGTATGTGTTTTCATGTGTCTGTCTAAACGGTGTTTCGAGGACGTTTTATGACCACATATATCGCATTCGAATGGCTTTTCTCCGCTGTGAGTTTTCAAGTGTTGTTGTAAAGAAAACTTGCGTATGGTTTTAAAATCGCAAATGTAACACTTAAAAGGTCTTTCTTCGCTGTGAACTTTTTGGTGGTTTCTTAAGGCCGATTTTCGGGCAGTTTTAAAATTACAGTTATTGCATTTGAATGATGTTTTAGATTTGGTGTTCGGTTCTGAATCAGAATCGTCATGAAATGCGGTGAAATTTTCTTCACTTACTTCTGTTATTTTTACGAGGGGTTCGAATAATTCGATATCGGTATTGTCAAGTTCGTTTTTAATTATATCCGAAGGTTTGGGGGATTCTGAAGGTTTAAAAGTGCTGGGGTCTTCTTTTATGGCTACAAAACACTTATTACGTAACTTTTAATATAAAAGCGGCGGTCATTACTCACCGTTGACATCTACGAAGTGCGATAAATTTTGTAATGTTTCCTCAAATGGCAAATCATTTTCCTCGGGCTCTTCTTTAATGCTAACCTGCGCATACATTCTAAATTGTCCTGAAATTTGAAGTTTAATAAAATGGAAGCAATCGGCTTACAAAGTTAGTAATACTTACAGAATCTAGGGTAGGATTGGATTAGACGTAAAAAAATTGATTGTTTTAAAACAAAATTGTTTGTACTAATTTTTTGTTATAAAATATGATTATTAAAGGAATAATTATTACAAAAATATTGATATTCGTTGACAGTTGTCTAAATTATGTTATTTGACCATTAGCGGCCTTTTATAATACTGGTCACTTGTTATACAATACCTCAATATTCATACAACTTTTTATTTTTCTTTTCTAACGTCTTTACACGATTTCTTAGGACGCGACGCACAGCGCAGCAAAATTAAAAAAACGTGGCCAAAATTATTTTTTTGTTTTTTTTGCATCAAAACTAATAGTTTCAGCAAGATAATAAAAGACAGGCGTAGTTATAAAATTTTTAAAAAGTCAAATTGTGAAAAAAATCGTATTTGATACGAAACCAAATAATTTTTTCAAATTACCTAAAAAAAATTTAAATAAATTAATGTCATAGCCGTAGATCTAAGTTTGTTTAAGGGTTAATAATAATAAATGCAATAGTCTGAATAACAACTGACAGTTTTAATTTCTCAATAAAAAATTAAGCACAAGTCTTGCGTTGTATTTCAAAAACAATAAGTCAAAATCAAATATGGTCAGCAATACATTAAAAAAAACTTTATTCAAACATAAAAGGTATATATAACAAGATGTTTTCAGTTTTTTATATGATTACGTATCCAATCAAGATGTTTGGCAACATCCGTAAATACAATATAACTTGATGTATCACACACAATTTTTGTCTGTACAGCTGCACTGAGCGATACAATTCCGCGCAGTTGCCATATAATAGTTTGATCACGACTACTCGTTCTAGGATATACCATACCACCTCCAGAATCTCCGACGCATGCTGAAGTGCCTGTAAATATAAATATGACAGTAATAAAACTTTAACATGCAAATAAGACTGACCATTTCTAAAACCTGCACAATAAGTTGTAGCTGAAGTAAAAAGGGAGAAGAAGTCACGATTTGAAAATATACACATTTCGGTGGTAACCACTGGCATTGTGGCTTGCATGAGGGTCTCTGTTATAGTTGCGTTTTGGTTGTAACCCCACCCAACCACAGTTCCTACAAAAATAAATAGGTATCAAAACTTTTTTAGTACTGTACCGTAAACACTATAACTTATCACAGACTATTACAAAACCAACTGTGAATATACCAGAAGTAATTATAAGCACAAACAGAAACAATAGGATGTCCTACAACTGACTAGGTCAAACAAAAATCAAACCAGGCTTAGAACCACCGACAGCTAACCAGAACTCTTCGACAACCAACTAGAACCACTTCAGAACTGGCGAAGACTACTTTAACGTCGATTAAAACCATCCTGGGCATGACGGAAATCACCCAGGATGGACAAGGATCGCCTAAGGTTAGTTTTAACCATCCCACAACTAATTAGAACCTAACACGTCCGACTAAGACCACATAGGACCAACTGAAACGTTTTCACAACCAACTAGGATCATCCCCAAGCTAACTAGAGCAATTTCAGAACTAGCTAGGACTACAGAATTACCAACTATGAGTGCTGGCTTTGATCCCAGAAGTGATTTTGATAATCTCAGAACTGTCTAGGATCACCCAAGACTGGCTAGCACCATCCCACAACCAATAACCATAGTCCCAGAACCAATTAGAACTTGATAGGTACATCCGACTAAGACCATCCAAGACCAAATAGAATCTTTCCACAACCGACTAGAATTATCCCAAAGCTAACTAAGGTAATTTCAGAACTAGCTAGGACCAACTATAAGTGTTCTCCTAGATCCCAGAAGTGATTCTGACAATCCCCGAACTGGCTAGGAGCATCCAAGACTGGCTACCACCATCTCATAGCTAATTACGTCTTTCCCAGAACTAATTGAAACATTAAAGCAGGTGGACTAGGATTACCCAGGATTGGAGAAAACCCTTCTACAACTAACTAGGGTTATCCTAGTACTAGTTACAACCTAATAGAACTGAATATGACCATCTAGCACCAACTAGGACCCTTTCACAACTTCACAGCCGATCCCAAAGCTGATTAGGACAATCCCACAATTAGCTAGGACCATCTTAGGACCAACTAGGACTCTATTCGGTATCGGGAGCTTTTCCCATCATCCCAGAACTACCTTGGATTAGCCAAAATTGGCTTCAACCACGAGGGAAGTAATTAGGATTGTCCCAGAACTAATTAAAATCGAGCAGGAGGGACTAGGAACACCCATGATTGGGTAGGACTTTTGCACAACTAATTAGAACTATCCTAGAGTACGAACTAGAGTGGCGATAGCTCAGAGGTTGGGCGCTCAGTCTCTAACGCTGAAGGTCTAGGGTTCGATTCCCCGCCGAAGCCATGCAGCAATAAAAATCTATGATGCAACCCGCCACTCACATTCCCCAATCCGGTGTAGGCAGCCGTGGGGTCTTAATGCCTGAAAACCTTCTCTGGAATTTAGTCGTTCGGATTCGACGTTAAACTGTAGGTCCCCCGTACTCCACCTTAGCGCTAAGGAGAGTACGTGGCGGAGAAGAGTGCCGGTGCCCAGCAGTGGGACGTAAAGGCTGATTACGAGAGAGTACGAACTACGACCTAAGAGGACAAACTGAGACCAACCAGAACCAAATAAGACGCTTCCACAACCAACTAGGATAATACCAACCCCAGAACTAACTAAGACTATATTAAAACCAACTAGTGCTGTTTTAGATTCCAGAAATGATCCTGTTAATTCTAGAACTGACTAGGAATCTCCCAGGATTGGTTACAACTGCCCCACAACTAATTAGGTTGTAACAGGATTGTTCAGGATCACCCAGGCCCAACTACAACCCTTCCACAAGCGACTAGGATCATCCCAAAGTTAACTAGGGCAATTCCAGAACTAACTAGGACTATATTAGAACCAACTAGTGCTGTCTTAGATAACCAGAAGTGATTTCATTAATTCCAGAACTTTCTAGGAATCCCGCAAGATTGGCTAACACAAACCAACAATTAGCTAGGGCTGCCTCAGCACTAACTAGGTCCTAACAGGACTGGAGAAGACCACCCAGGATCAACTAAAACTTTTCCACAATTGACTAGGACCACCCCAGGACTAACTTGAGCTAGTTCAGGTAGTCCGATAAGTAATTACGATAATCCCAGAGGTAACTCAGGTCATTCCCAATTAACTAAAAGCGTGTCATAAGAACGTTTCCAAGACTGTCGCCCATCATTATGAACGGAATTAAACGGTCCCTCAACTAACTAAGATTATTCTAAATGCCCTCGATATGAATTAGGTTTAAATCACTTACCTAACTTTCCTACAATACTATTAAGACCAACATCGTCTTCCCACAAACAGACAGGGCGTACAAAGTCTGAAATTTGAGCAGGACTATCAAGGTGCAGTACAGCGATGTTGTTGTAAAGATAAGTTGCATTAAATTTTGGATGTACAGAAATTTTCTTGACCCCATTGTTTTGCACATTTGGACCCAATTTATACAGGTTGTATTTACCTTCAAATAAATCACCAATAACTCAAGGAACAATAGAAAAATTCATAGTTACCCAAGTAAACAATAAACAAATCTTGATGAGAGGGTATTCCTGTTTTAGGTTTCGTAACACAATGGGCAGCCGTTAAAATGTGATTGGGTGAAATTAAACTTCCACCACAAACGTACTGGAAAATGATACCCTTGCTGCGATATAAAGCTGCATGCCAAGGCCATGTGCCTAAAAATAGTTGTTTAAATATTCGGTCATGTAAATGGCACGCTATACGCACCTTCCGAGGTGCTTTGTCCGTATGTAATTAAAGGATGTACAGGTACTTTCACAGTTCCACAGTTTTTTTCGTCAAGAGAAATGTAAGAGGCTGGTGGAAGTGAGAAATCACCAGAAAACAAATCATCATCTTCATTTATTGACAGCCGAGCATTTGATGGATTTTGACCAACATTTGCATGGTTTATATACGGTTGTGGTGTTATCGTAGTTGTAGTAATGATGGTTTCCTCAACTGCAGATGAACATATTATCCTACCATTTAATATAATTGTAGACACTTTCGGAACCAGGTCTTCAGTGTTATATTTTACAAAGAAACGTATGAATAATGGATGATTGGGTTCCAGCACATAATTCCTGTTTTTTATCAGAAAAACTCTGTTATCTTCAGACGATGTACCGGCAAACCAGTTCTGAAAATAATTTGAAATTTTAAGGCCAAGCTAGCAGAAAAATAATAAAAAAGTAAGTATTTACACCAAGCAGTTCAGATGATCGATCAAGTTCTATACGCAACCACACTCCAAAAAGTGTTAAATCTGTGGTCAATTTAATCCGACCGTACCAACGATCTTGTTCTGAGCTTCCTTCTTCGTAATTAAAAACGTCAGGACATGGTGAACGGTTCTGTGTCGATCCTAGTTGCACAAATATGAAAATAATTGTAACGTGTAAGAACATTTCTGGAAAACAATTTAAACCGATTAATTTAAAACAATTTAGGAAATTTGAATGATTTAATGATTAGCATACTGGAAAGACTTAATTCTAAGAAATGCAATCATCTGGGTTTTTGATAATGATTTAAAACTGGTTTTGATGCGGTATAATTCTAATAAACAACAACATCCTTGAAATTTTCTCATAAATTATGATGGCTGGTAATTACGTTAATAAAAAAAATTGTTGCAAAAAACTGTTAAAGGATCTAAATACTGAATAGTTTACACAGCAGTTGCATACTTTTAGTTTATTATTCGATTATTCGGCATTTAAGCTAACATATAAATCTACAGAGACCATAGAATCAAATTCATTAAGACAAATAATTCAAAAAAAATTGTTGAATAAAAAGGTCTTAATTTTAAACTTTTAGAAATTCATAGAAAATGTAACAGGTGCATTAGGGCTTTCGTACAAAAGAACATCATAGCCCGTTTTCAATTCTATTAGCTGCCAAATTTTGAAAAAGATCATATGGCTCGTTTTTAAAAAATAATTTTTCTAAAATTATTAAATAAAAAAGTACAGAGTGGCTGGGAAAACCCCGCCCACTTTTCTTGCGGCGGTCAAGAGATGGCGCTTTAGTACAGAAAAATTAAATTAAAATATTAGCAACAACGCAGAATCCAAGACGTTTTAGTTATTAAATACGCCCCATATTAACAAAAACAACCAAAACGTCTTCTATTCTGCGCTGTTGCCAGTATTTTAATTTAATTTTTCTTTACTAAAGCGCCATCTCCTGACCGCCACAAGAAAAGTGGCCAGGGTTTTCCTAGCCACTCTGTATTTTTGTTAAACTTTCAAAAAATCGTAAAGTGCGACACAAGTAATTTAGAGTCTTAGAGAAAAAAGCAAACCATAGCCTGGGCCGCGATTCTCGAGTTCGCACGCTTGCCAGGCGTACACGCTAAGGGGCGGATAACGCATACAATTTTTGAAACTGAATTCTCGAGTGATCGTACGCTAAAAGTCGCCCAACTTTCATGCGCTGCGCAACGAATGCCCATAAAGTATTCGATATCAGAATAACGTGTACGCTGTCAACTTGCGTTTGCGCCGTTGGTACACTTTAATATCTTAAATTTAACCTTACTTACTTGCACTTATTGTTACACCCCTTATATGTTCTGTGTTGGGTTTGACGGTATAACCCAACGATAACGCAGTTCTTCCAATATTTACATTAATATTACTTGTAAAGTTGAAATGGCATTAGATGAACTTGCATTGCTATATGGGATTGATTCTTTATGATGACTGATTTTTATAAAAAAACATTTTAATATTTAAATTTAAATAAAGCAATATTTACAGATAAATAAAAGTCTCAATAAATACAACAAATATTTATTTTAATATTTACCTTATAATAACTACAACAAAACTTTAATTAACCTAAGCTGTATAACAAATTAAACCTAGAAATAATACTGCGGTATATCAAACTTTTCCCAGATTTAAATTTTAAAAGTCCCTAAAAATACTTACTTCTTATTGGTGCAGAGGAGAAAGTATCCGAAGTTATCATAGACTTCAGCTGTCGTATACGTTTTAAGAACTGGCTAAGCGAGTGGTACTCGAGAATACAGAATGCGCTTGCATTGGCGAACGTATACGCTTGACCACTCGTTAAGCGGCGTATACTTTATCATATAGCGCATGAACTCGAGAATAGGTACCCCGTTCTTCTCTTTATTGTTGACAAAATTTGTAAATAATTATTGGCTAGTTTTCGAAAAATTATGTTTCCATAATTGTTGATAATAAAAAAGTATCGTTGTTAAATATTCAAAATATCGTAAAGGGCGTCACGGGTAATTTAGAGCCCTAGGAAAAAAACGTTTTATAATTTATTCTTAGTTCTATTAGCTGACAATATTTGAAAATGATTATGCGGCTAGTTTTCAAAAAATTATTTTTCCAAAATTGTTGTTGTTAAATATTCAAAATATCGTAAAGGTCGTTACAGGTAATTTAGGGTCCTAGGGGCAAAAAACAAATCATAACTTATACTTAGCTGTATTAGCTGACTAAATTTGAAAATAATTATGTGGCTAGTTTTTGAAAAATAGTTTTTGAAAGTTGTTGACAAAGTATTGTTAAAACTTTAAAAATTCATAGAAGGCGTCACAGGTACATTAGGGCCTTGTGGCTACAATCGAATCACAGCACATGCTGACTAAAATTGAAAAAAAATCATGCTACTAGTTTTTGAATAATTTTTCTAAAATTCACAACTAACTAAAGCTATTCCAATACTAAACAGGACTAGCTGAGATCACTCAAGATCAACTAGGACCCTTCCAAAACCGACTAGGATCACCGCAAGGCTAAGTAAGACAATTGTAGAACTAAAAAGGACTATCTTTGAAACAGCAAGGACTGTACCAGTTTCCAGGTGTGATTAGATGACATTTTGAAAACTGATTAGAAACTAGCTAAGATCACACGGCGGTAACTAAGACCTTCCCACACCCGACTACGACCATTCGAAGACTGGCCAACGCAATTCTGGGACTATTACACGATGTATCCCATGTCCCAGGTGTGATACTAACAATTCCAGAGCCGACTAAGATCACTCCGACTAGGACTAACGAACTAGGGCTATCCCAGAACAAATTTAAACCTTACAAGCACTGGCCAAGACCAATCAGTACCACCTAGACCCTTTCCAACCGACTAGAACCACCACGTGGGTGACTATAAGACAATTTCAGAGCTAACTTGGATTATCTTTGAACCAACTAGGACACTCCTAGAATTGATTATGACAATTTCTAGGCTAACATCATTCAGAATTATCTAGGACCATCCCGGGACTAGTTCCTATTCCAGCACTAATTAGGGGTCTACAGGACTGGTCAAAACCACCCAGGACCAGCTATGACCTTTCCACAACTTACTACAACCACCACAAGCTTGATTAAGGCAACCCCAGGACTATCTATGGAGCAACCAGTACTGTCCCAGGATTAATTATGACAATACCAGGACTAAGCTAGGGCTATTCCAACATTAATTAAGGCTTAACAGAACTGGCCAAGACCACTCAGGAGGACCTTTCCGCAAAAGACTAGGACCATCTCAAGGCTGACTAAGAGGATTCTAAGACTATCTCTAAACCAACCAAGACTATTCCATGTCCCAAGAATGATTGTAACAATCGCAGAGCCAACTATGATAACTCAGAATTAACTAGGACCATTCCACAATTAATTAGGGCTATGCCAGAACAAAGCTGGACTGGCTTTGACCTCTCAGAAGCAACTAGGACTCTTGCAATGAGCGAAACACTTCGCCTGGACTTTCCTATACTTATAAAATAACATTGTTTTATATTTTCCAACACTTTCGATATGCACCTGTCTAGACACGACTAGTTAAAGTAAATAGTTCTTATAAGTTGTAACATGTTGAAGCGGTTGAAGAAAGACCGACCGCTGCGCTGCAAGCATAAGGTTGGGTAAAATATTCGGAGTGAATCAACGGAAGGGCGGAAATTGATATTTGAAAATATATTAATAACTCGAGAAGTATCATTTTTAGCAAGAAATTACTCTTATTAATTTGTATTTAGAATTTCAAAACCTTTCTGATTTTAAAGCCAAAATGCCACGTTTCCATTTAAAAAAAAGTTATTTTTTACCGTGGCCGCCATATTAAAATTGGAAACTCAAGTTTTTTTCTTAAATACAATCGAGAAGAATTTGCCCTACAACTTTGCTCTTGGGTTTGCGAGTCTATCTATTAAAATAAAAAAGTTAGCCTACACTGAACATTAAACGACTAGTACAAGAATACAACTGCTGTAGAAAGTATGTGAAATTCTTCTAAGGACAAAAAGATTATTAAGGGACAAAAAATTCGATTTTTTGATTTTTTGTAAAAAGATTCTCCTAGAGCAAACAAAACAAAACCAAATTTATAATTTTTTATCGAAAAAATTTGGGGGGAGGGGGAACAGTAGCCCCCCTAAATATGAAATTATCAAAAAAATATTATGATATTCGGATTTTGCTATTAATGATGAGCTATTTTGCTTTAACAGAAATATTTTATTGCCCCCCGTTAAATAAATAAAAGGGTACCAATTTTCAATTTTCAAAAATTCACAGAGTACGTCACAGTGAAATTATAGCAATAAGCAAAAAACAAAATTGTAGCAGATGCCTATCTCTATCAGCTTAAAAAGTTTAAACAAAAACGTGTGGGCAGTTTTTGAGATTTTTTTTTTTGAAAATTTCAAAAATTTTGGAGTGGTGCCATTGAGATCGTTTTTCGATTTTCAAAATTAATTATATTTCATGGTATAGTACCCTTAAGGGGCTACCAAACAAGATGTAGTTGATCCCAATCAAACAACTGGTTTTTGAGTAAATGGGCGTTAAAGTCGAAATTTTCAAAAATTCGTAGCGGCCGCCATGTTGAAGCTAGAGAGTTCGGTAAAAAAACGTTTGATTTGTTCTAAGGCTTTCTATAATTTCCACTATTCCAATTTCCAATATTCCGTTTCTGAAAAAAATGCTACCAAAAAAACATATCTAACTTCCGCTTCCGGTTTCGGATTCTTTTTAAAAGCTTATTTTTTCGATGAATTTTTGATATACCTCCTCATTCCAAAGCACATCGATATCGGTCCAGCCGTTCCGGAGATATGAGCGTTACCCACCCACACACAGACAGACATTTTTTAAAAACCACTTTTTTAGGATCCTGGAAGCTCAAAACATGTATTTCCGTCAAAATCTCGATTTTGAAAATTTGCATGAAATCAATACTTCCCTATACTGAAAGTATAGGAAAGTAAGGTATTAGTTTAGTGTTTTTAGTATCATTATTTTAAGTGAATTTTTTGTAAGTTAGTAGAGGGGATAACTTTATAAACGTACTGTTAGTAACTACGCGTACGTTACTTACAGAATGATCATTACACAATCTACGCCATTTTTGTTAAAAGACCGTATTTGCTGTGATTATTACTTTAATTTAATTCAATATTTCAGGCTAGTTCAATTAAAAGAAGATTATTAGGATTGGCATTAGCAAATGGCGATGCTGGATTAAAGAAAGAGGTAAGTCAATGGCATCGTGGCTTCTGGGTTGAAGCCGCGTCATCGGTACTACTACTGCCACGTTTTGCCTGCGGTTGCGTGGGATAATCTTTCAGTAGCAGCAGAGTCCGCAGCTCTGAAGATGTTCAGTGTAACCTTGGAAGAAACGTTAAGGCCGCATTTCACTGAAGCTGGTCCAGCTGAGCTAGATCCAGCCGGGCTGGTACCAGCTCGACTGGTACCGGCTGGTAGTGTTTGCACATACACTTCAGTGCATTTGAACGCCGGCTGGACCAGCTGAGCTGGATCAGCCTCAGTAATGTGCGGCCTTTAGCAGTAGTAGGTAGTACCAATGTCGCGACCCTAATACCAAAGCCGAAATGCCAAATACTGTCTGCCTATAAAATAACCTCCCCCCAACTAACTTTTGAACGACTTGATATTTTACCACAACATTTGGGGTGCTTTAATGGGAAATTAAATACTACTTTTTAGCCTATAACTAAATTTTGTATCATTCAAAATGGCGACTGGGCGCCATTTTGTATTTTTTTTTAATTAGAAAGGACGGGTCTAGTAACACCTCATTTCAAAAGTTTTTTAGTTCTGCATCTGATCCTAGAGTTTCAAAGAATAATATTCAGTCATAACAAAATGGCGGATTTTAAACAAATTGGACTCACTCAACTCCAAATTGTTTTGATTTTTTTACCCAGTAGTCCAGTTTTTCATTTGCAGGACAAAATTTTCGAGAAAATACCTCAGGTCGCTGGAAATAATATTGAAAACGTTATGTTCCAACAAGACGGTGCGCCTCCTAATTATTATAGACCTTTTTCTGACTTTCTCAACGAACATTGTCCTGGAAGATGGATTGGTAGGAGGTGGCCTGTAGAATAGCCGGCTCGATCCCCAGATTTAACCCCCTTAGATTTTTTTCTGTGGGGATATCTGAAATCGAAAGATTACAGAACTCGTCCAGAAACAATTGAAGAACTGGAGCAGCGCATTACAGAAGTTTGCAGAAATATCACTCCAGAAACTTATGAAAATGTAAGGCAGGAATTTTATAACCGACTTTTTATGTGCGAAGAAGGAATGGTAAACATTTCGAACACTTAATTTAATTTCTTTATGCTTTAATTTTTAGTTTCTTTAAATAGACTTCTTTATCTTCAAACATTTGTCATTTTGTTATGGCTGAATATTTTTCTTTGAAACTCTAGTATCAGGCGCAGAACTAAAAAACTTTTTAAATGAAGTGTAACTAGACCTTCGTTTCAATTAAAAGAAAAATTTAAAATGGCGCCCAGTCTTTCAAAAGTTAGTAGGGAGGGGGTTACTTTATAGACACAGTGTATATAGGTAAGTCTTTAATTGATATTTTATTGTGTATATCAGTTTTGTGACATATTACATTTTTAGATCAATGCGTTTTACTTGCAAATTCTACATAACGATATGCAGATTACAGTTGGAGGATTATTTACTATCGCTGTGTTTTCCGTTCTTTTATTTACGTCTGTTGCGACCGTATTCAGTTCAAGATGCAGTATTTAGACGTAGAGGACATGGGCGGCTGGAGGCTTGTCTTCTTTGTCGGATGAAGTCCTCCAAGCCCAGCAGTACAATAAAATCACTTTATGGAACGACCTCCAATACCAAAACGAGCTACAACCTTATCAAGAAACATTTCAAAGTCCAACACTGCGGGTAACAAATTGGCACCCAATGTGAGACACCAATCTGTTACCAATCTGTGGAAAACCTCTTGTTCGAGTAATTTTACGATTTGTTCTGTTTCTGAGTTATTCAAGAGAAAGACTTCTACCTAGCGAGCGACTAAAAAGTCGGTTATTACCAGAACGAATCGATTACCAGCTAAGGTTTCTTTGTACAGGCCCATTACATCGCAGGCGATGGCTTTCCATGGTCATTCTGGCTGCCGCGCTCGTTAAGGAGCTGCAGGGTTTGGTGGATTTTGCTTGTAGAGAGCCTTCGTTAATTACTGATACCCACGTGACCTTTGGTCCGCAGTGACTTAGGGAGTTTTACATTTAGATGATGAAGTCAGTTCAGGATTGGTATTCGTGGTAACTAAAAATTCCCTGTAAGTGTCACTGTCAACAGTCAAAGTGAGGTTATCTATGTAAACAAGCAAGCCTTGATAAGTTAGCAAACGGCTTGGTTATTTTTGGATAAAAGGCTTACCAACAATGTAAGTTGGGTTGCCTATATTTTGTGGCCACGTGGGTATCAGTAATTAATGAAGGCTCGGTACTGGGTCCATAGGCGAGTAATAATGGGCGGCGATTGCTCGGCCTGTTTTTTGGGCAACATGGTTACCACCAAGGTGAGAATCGTGGTAACACTGGCGGTGTTCCCGTTGTTTTCGCGCCCGTACAAGGTGTCTTTTCGGATGTGGAATACCATAATAAATGTTTCTTGACAAGGTTGTAGCTCGTTTTGGTATTCGAGGTTGTTCCATAAAGTGATTTTATTGTTGTACTGTTGGGCTTGGAGGACTTCATCCGACAAAGAAGACAAACCTCCAGCCGCCCATGTCCTCTACGTCTAAATACTGCATCTTGAACTGAATATACAGTTCTACACGGAAGAATGCCACGTCATCTTCAAGACTCCGCTAACTCCACCAAGACCAGCACCCCCGGCACTGCCACTGACATCTGGGCGTGGTACGCTGTGCCCTTTCTACAGTCTACCACCGGCAGTGGAGTAACTACCATGGGACAGAGGGGGCAACGGACTCCGGGCCCGAGGCCTTAGGGGGCCCTCCTTTTGAAGAAATTGTTCTTATTATCAATTATTTTATTATTGAAGTTTTTTGTTGATGATGGGACCAGAGCCCTGCGGGTATCTTGCCACCGGGCCGAAAATCTGAAGCTACGCCACTGACCACGGGGTCTGCGTTCACCTCTCTGAGTCTTTGGGCAATATCTGCAAGATGGGTCAAGAAGTTCCATGTTTGTTCAGGTCACGTGTTGATCATACTATACTTGATTTGACATATTCAAAACTATATTGAAGCTTCCTTGCCTAAGTTTTTGTGTGCTTGATGACTAAAGAAATTTTATAAGTTAGATCATTTAGTAATGAAGCACCTATAACTGTTGTTATTATATTAACAAGCTTTTTTTATTCTGATTTGTATTCACTATCTATAATAAACAATTGTCGTTCAAGACACATTTTGCAATTACTTAGTTGTTGCTAAAAATAACTTAAACCAACGTCATTTTCACTTATAAAATTATACTTCAGCATATCACGCCATTTAACCCCAACATATGACGTCATTGGGTTGTAACATATTTTCGTCTTTTATACGTCCCTCGAACATACAAAAGGAAGACCAATCGTGGTGAGTGGTCTCAGGATGCATTAATAGCGGCCATGCATGATGTTCAAGAGGGAACCATATCCTGCAATAAAGCTGCTGCAAGGTATAAAATTCCGGAAGCAACACTTCGGCGTTACATGAAAAGTCTAAAGGAAACAAAGACTTACCTGAACACTCTGGCAGATATCGCAAAACTATTAATGCCCAGCAAACTGCTGAATTTGTTGCTTATGTGAAGGAATTCAGCAACCGAGGACTTGATCTTACCAGAGTTCAACTTAAAAAATTAGCTTACGAATACGCGGAAGAAAACAATATCGAACATAGATTTAACCACGAAAAAAAGTCTGCCGGCGAGGACTGGTACCTAGAATTTACAAAATACAATCGATTTAGTCTCAGAGCACCAGAAGCAACATCCATAGGTCGACTAATGGGTTTCAACAGGGTGGTCGTTGATAAATTTTTTAATCTGTTAAGAGATGTACGGACCAAATACAATTTCTCTGCAGATCAAATATTTAACGCAGATGAATCAGGTGTGTCCACTGTCCCAACAAAAGTACCAAAAATTTTGACACCCACTGCGGTCATTGGAGAGCAATTAAAATTGTATAAACGGAAAGGCGCAAAAATACTACTGTTGGATGCGCCATGAGTGGGTGCTTACATTCCACCTTTTATTATTTTCGCTCAAACGTGGATGAAACCAGATTTTCTTAACAACACTCCTACGTGTTCTACCGGCATCGCCCAATCCTCTGGTTGGATGACAACAGAGTCGTGAAGTTTTTGCGGTATTTTGCACACATGCCAAGCCCTCTGATGAATGTCCGATTTTACTTATTGTGGACAACCACGCTTCTCATATATCGCTTGAGGGCATTCTCTTTTGCAGATCCAACAATGCAGCAATGCTAGGTTTGCCTCCTCATACTACGCATAGGCTACAACCTCTCGATGTGGCTTTTTTGGCCCTCTTAAAACGTTTTATAATCAAGCATGTGATTCAATGATGGTTGGTCAACCAGGTACTCCGATTATCGATAGAAATGTTAGACGAATGTTTGGGGAGGCACATGGTAAAGCAGCGACCGTCAATAACGCAGTAAAAGGATTTCGTGCGTGTGGAATTGAACCCTTTAACCGCATATCTTTGGGGACAGTGATTTTGCGCCAGCAGCTACAAGTGAAAGAAACTATGAGCCAACCGTAGATGTTTCTGACCATACCAATGGTATGTTTGGAAGGGAGATTACTAATGAAAACGCAGACAGTTCAGACTCTTCATCAGATGACAACCTTCCGTTGAAGCAAATAAAAATCCGTGCGTTGTTTAAACATGTGCTTACAGAATCATCTTCACCATCTTCAAGAGTTGTTCATCTGTAAAGTGCAAACTATTTTCCTCTGAACAAGAAGCAGGTCCTAGCGGCTTAAACTCAAAATCTAACAGCTCACGTTGGGAAATTAAACCCTTACCAACAATTAATCGTCCTGTTCAAAGTAAGCCTATAAAAAATCAGTTATAAGAAAAGAACAGCTTAGCGAAAAAGAAAGAGGACAAAAATTAAGAAGAAGGCACCAAAACCTAATAAAAAAACTGATTTACCTTCTCAATCATCCGAGCCATCCTCCTGTTATTGTGTAATCTGCCACGAACCTTATATAGAACCACCAGCGGAAGCCTGGATACAAAGTTGCAGGTGTCAAGAATAGTGTCACGAAGACTGCTCCAATTGTAGTGGCCAAGGAGAGTTTGTTTGTAATTTATGTATGTAGGCGCCATCTTACCCCATTATGTTCGTCATCTTACCCGCACTATGGGGTAAGATGACTAAAATCCAATTTTTCGTTTATGTTTACTTTTAGTAATATTGGAACTTATGTTTACTTTAAAATCATATGGAATTCAAGAGTAATCCATCAACATAATATGTTAATGTGTTTTTAATTTATTATATTAACATTTTCTTGGCCAAAACTTAATATTTTGTTAACCTTGTCATCTCACCCCACCTTCCCCTATATGTCAGTTTGTGTACATACCTTGAAAAATTGTGAACATGTATGTATTGACATACTACACATATAGTAATGAAAATTGTTACTGAAATAATATTTAAGTGCAATTATCAAATGGAGCATAAACAATTTTTTTACACCTCACAATTTATAGTGAATGTGTCATTTAGTAGGCCTTGTGTTGGTTGGTTCCGCAATGTCATCGCAAGAACATTCTTCTAGTGATATTTATACAGCTCTGTACCCAGCATATATTTTACAAAAATGGATTGGCATAGCTCCTTTTCTACTTAGTGGACAACCAGGAAACCGAACAGCGGTGCCAATAAGTAAAATTAAACTTTATCATGCAATACCGTACGTGCTTTCAATACTGTGGTTAGTTTCTTACATTTGTACAACAAATACACCTGCTTGTGAAAGTACGATTTGGTGGTTGATTGAAATATATAATTCACAAACAACGATTGCATCAATGCTTGTAATAATAATATGTCAGAGATTACACGAAAAATCTTTAATAAACTCTTATGAAGAAGTTGCTAATCTAGATAAAGAAATATGCAACTTTGGACTGATTATAAATAACAGATTTGTTCAAAAATTTTCTTCTATTTGGATTACTATTAATATACTAATCTTACTTCTGATAAATGGAGTTACGTATGTTATATTTAAAAGAAAGATTCGCATAGTGGATGTAATTGTTATTTCTAATTGCATCTATAAAATTGCAACAAATACTGCTTTCCGAAGTTGGATGTACTCTATAGCTTCAAGATTTCAAGCATTAAATAAGATACTGGACACATTGTTAGTAGCAAGAAGCATGCCGAAATGCACAAAAGAAAGTATTACAAATATTGCAAATCTATATCAAGAGCTACATAGATTAGCAAATGTGATTAATAAAGTTTATTCTACCTCATTATTATTGGATATAACTGTTGATTTTGTCTCACTTATTATACAGTTGTATTATTACTTTGTGGTGTTTTACGACGGCGGTTATATACCAATAGGGATGTTCTTTCTAAGTATAGTTTATTTAACTTTCATCGTTGTAGATTTGATGTCTATCATTTACGTTTGCGTCACAGCTACTGAACACGTAAGTAATTGTTAATGTAAGAGTAAGCAGTGGTCGTAACTATCCATCCATATCGAATTGCATTTCGGGTATCGAGTATCGACATTGCGATACCTTTTCAAAAAAGTATGACGTATCCTTTCTGCGATGCTTTTTACTTTCCCATACCTTCGGTATACGGAAGTATTGATGTCATGAAAATTTTCAAAATCTAGATTTTAACGGAAATACACGTTTTGGGGGTCAAGAAACCCAAATAGTGGTTTAAAAAAATATCTGTCTGTGGGTGGGTCTGTGTGGGGGTGACGCCTCTACAGGCTAAACTATTAGAGCAATTTTGATGAAATGTTAAATTAAAAGTATGTCGAAAATTGTAGTTCCGGTTAAGCTTTTAAAAAAATCCAAAACCGAAAACGGAAGTTAGACATGTTTTTTTGTAGCGTTTTTTCAATACAAAATTTTGAAAATTTAAGATAGGAATCTGAGAGAAGAACATAAGGCAAATCAAAAACATTTTCACCGAACTCTCTTGCTTTAAAATGGCGGCCGATACAGCTTTTTGAAAATTTCGACTATAACGCCCATTTATTCAAAAAGTAGTTGTCTAATCGGGATTAGCTACCACTTGTTTGAGAACCCTTTCTAGGTAGTATACGATGATATAAAATTAATTTTGAAAATCTGAAAAATATCTCAATGGCGCTGCTTTAAAATTATGAAAATTTCTAAAACATTTTTCAAAAACTGTCAACACGATTTTTTTATAACGTTCTGAGCCGATAGAGCTTGCATTGAACTACTAATTTGTTTTTTACTTATTTCCAAAATTTTACTATGACGCCTTCCATGAATTTTTGAAGAATTTAAAATTGATTAATTATTTATTCAAAAATGCAAACGCCGATCGTTATAAACTTTTATCAGTTTAATAGACTATTTGATGTTATTTATTAAGATGTGCAAGAGCTTTTGATTATTTTAAAAATTACGAAAAATAACGATACTTTTTAATATCAACAACGCGTTTTCCGGCAGTTACGTGATTTTAACTACGCTTATCAG
Organism: Ctenicera cuprea; assembly: GCA_958336395.1. NCBI lineage: Eukaryota > Metazoa > Arthropoda > Insecta > Coleoptera > Elateridae > Ctenicera > Ctenicera cuprea. Next base: position 1,168,329 of record OY284493.1, read on the forward strand.
TTAGCCCTAGTTAAAAAATACATTTTTCATTCTTTGCATATTTTTGATAACTTTTCAAAAGCGGAATTTGTAATCTGCCAATAGGTGCGGCGGCGGGCGCTGCTACCCCATCTGTTAGTTCGACCAACAGCCGATCATGACTTGCGCAACCTCGCTCGTCTCGCACTGTGCAGTTTTAACTTGTCAATGTGGTTGTTTGTGGGAGTGTGATATTTACATCGAAAGTAAAGCAATATAATGAAAGTGTAAGTGTAAAGTGAAATTGCATTCTTAAAGCCGTTTTTTCATTGATAATAAATTGCATTTAATACAAACAACAAATCCTTCTTTTTTATTTATAACATGCACGGTAGAGCGTAGAAAATACAAAGCGAAAACTTATGATTTTCGTTTTTTACAAGAAGGAATGTTAAAAATATTTTTTTACCTTTGACTACCAGCGGTACTACAACGTATCGTCAAAGAGTTTATATCCAGAATACCAAACATAATAATACTCATTTTTTATGCAATTTTTTTGTTGATAATAAATTAAATATTAAGTAATTCCAAAGAATTAAAAACACCGTTTCCTATTTAATTTATTTTGTAGAGCTCTTTCAAAAATAATTATTAAGTAATAATTTTTATTTTATATTGTACGTCTTTTTTATTGTTTAACTTTTAAAGCAACATATGAGCAAAACATCGAAAAGGTAGTTGTATAACTGACGTTTTAAATTTTAAAACACGTGCGTGTGATTAAGGAAGGTTACGATCTCTGCTGACGGCGAGTTCGGGCGGTAACTTTACAGACATTCCAGCTGCATGCCGAGGAGGTGCGCAAGTCATGAAAGTTCGAATGAGGTAGCATAGGCTGTTGGCGAACTCACCAGACCCTAGTGCGGGCGCTTACCTTGCTTTCGTGCAGTTAGTCGCTGCTTCTATAGGTAGAGCTACGGTACGGAAACCGATTGAACAGGCTATCGCAAATTCAAATTTCCGCTGCTTGTTTTCTTAGAAATCTAATACTCGACGAATTGTACAACGTTATAATTATTAAAAATTACACTTCTGCAAATACGGCAACGACAAGTATTAGTATCTAGTAGTATTGGCTACAATTTGTTTTTTTTGAGTTTTTATTTTACTGTGGCGCTTTCTATGAATTTGGATAGATCGAATAGAAGGTTATAATTATAAAATTTACACATTTGTAAATACGATAAGTTTTATTATGGGAAAGTCCACACTTCAGCTGTTTTAGTTATTAAATACCGCAAAATTTGCGACACTTTGGCGCTACTTCCTTACTCGGAAATTCTAGCAAACTTAACTAAATCCTGCTTTATAATGATGTCACCCCGTTTTTTAATTCAAAATTTTTGCTTAGGTGAGCATCGTTAAGTCACTACAAAGCGTTTGAGGTTGTTTTGTTGCCTTAAAAAATACTATTTCTGGTGTAACTTAGGCGTCCTTAGTCTCATGGTTTTAAATTGACCCATTAAAAAAATAGAAAGAAAGGGGAGAAATTAACGTTATAAACGTAAGACTTAATAGTATTTTTGGTATTAGTTTAGTGTCTTTAGTATTATTATTTTAAATGAATTTTTCGTAAGTTAGTAGAGAGGATAACTTTATAAACGTACTGTTAGTAACTACGCGTACGTTACTTACAGAATGATCATTACACAATCTAAGCAATTTTTGTTAAAAGGCCGTATTTGCTGTGTTTATTACTTTTATTTATTTCAATATTTCAGGCTAGTTCAATCAAAAGAAGATTATTAAGATTAGCATCAGCAAATAGCGATGTTGGATTAAAGAAAGAGGTAAGTCAATGGCGTCTTGGCTTCTGGGTTGAAGCCGCGTCATCGGTACTGCTACTGCCACGTTTTGCCTGCGGTTGCGTGGGATAATCTTTCAGTAGCAGCAGAGTCCGCAGCTCTGAAGATGTTCAGTGTAACCTTGGAAGGAACGTTAAGGCCGCATTTCACTGAAGCTGGTCCAGCTGAGCTAGATCCAGCCGGGCTGGTACCAGCTCGACTGGTACCGGCTGGTAGTGTTTGCACATACACTTCAGTGCATTTGAACGCCGCGCCGGCTGGACCAGCTGAGCTGGATCAGCCTCAGTAAAATGCGGCCTTTAGCAGTAGTAGTACCAATGTCGCGACCCTAATACCAAAGCCGAAATGCCAAATACTGTCTGCCTATAAAGTAACCTCCCCCCAACTAACTTTTGAACGACTTGATATTTTACCATAACATTTGGGGTGCTTTAATGGCAAATTAAATACTACTTTTTAGCCTATAATTAAATTTTGTATCATTCAAAATGGCGACTGGGCGACATTTTGTATTTTTTTTAATTAGAAAGGAGTCATAACAAAATGGCGGATTTTAAACAAATTGGACTCACTCAACTCAAAATTCTTTTGATTTTTTTTTACAGTTGTCCACTTTTTCATTTGCAGGACAAAATTTTCCCAGAAATATCTCAGGTCGCTGGAAATAATATTGAAAACGTTATGTTCCAACAAGACGGTGCGCCGCCTCATTATTATAGGCCTGTTTCTGACTTTCTCAACGAACATTGTTCTGGAAGAGGGGTTGGTAGGCGGTGGCCTGTAGAATAGCCGGCTCGATCCCCAGATTTAACCCCCTTAGATTTTTTTCTGTGGGAATATCTGAAATCGAAAGTGTACAGAACCTGCCCAGAAACAATTGAAGAACTGGAGCAACGCATTACAGAAGTTTGCAGAAATATCACTCCAGAAACTTATGAAAATGTGAATGGTAAACATTTCGAACGCTTAATTTAATTTCTTTAGGCTTTAATTCTTAGTTTCTTTAAACAGACTTCTTTACCTTCAAACATTGTCATTTTGTTATGGCTGAATTTTCTTTGAAACTCTAGGATCAGTTTCAGAACTAAAAAACTTTCTAAATGAATAAAAAATACTATTTAATATCCTATTACAGCACACCAAATGTTGTGATAAGATATCAAGTCGTTCAAAAGTTAGTGGAAGTGGGGGGGGGGGGGGGGTTACTTTATAGATACAGTGTATATAGCTAAGTCTTTAATATTTTATTGTTTATATCAGTTTTGTGACATATTCCATTTCTAGATCAATGCGTTTTACTTGCAACTTCTACATAACGATATGCAGATTACAGTTGGAGGATTATTTACTATCGATTTGTCATTAATATTTACGGTATGTTATGCAGTAATAGATTATGAGTATTGTAGCAAAACTTATTTAATTTGTTTCAGATGGTTGGAGCTGGAACTACATATCTAATTATACTTATTCAATTTTCTTTGGTAAAGTAATATAAATTACTTGCGCGTTTCTATTAGAAGCACGAAATAATGAATTTAAGTTCTTAGATTAGAGTTTGTAGCATTTCCGAATTAAGTTAAATGAAACGCAATCATGTCTGAACCAAAATATACTCCTTGGATATAAAGCATTGATTATTACATTAATAAAGTAAGATTTACATTATCAAACACACATTCCAAACCCCCATGGTTACTGAACCATGATGATTCGGTGTTCACGAGTCGAGAGGCACTGACTGACTACTTGACGATGAATTGCAGAACAGAATTCTTACCCAAAATAATTGAGTTCAAATACATCTACAAAAAGTGGGAAGACACGTATCAGATGCCATTCGCTCATATCCACAAATACCTTGACTATTTGTCATTTGCATTACTAATTTGAGTCACAATTAAATGTACCTAAGAATAAAATAAAGTTAATTTTACTGTATGAAATAATTCTTAAAATATTCTAGTTTCTATTTATATTTTTTGTAGAAATCCATTTAGTGATATACAGTGAGTTTTTCTTTTGTGTATACATATCAGCATGTCTACTTTTATAAAAAACATGTCAATGCATTGTTTTACTGCAATCTATAGGCAACCAACTTGACACTAAACTTTAAAGCTTCAATTTTTGACTAGGACCACCCCAAGATTGATTAAGGCAACCCCAGGGCTATCTGGCCAACTAAAATAATTCTAGAACTAACAAGGATTGTCTTCAGCAACAAGGACTAGCCCAGTGCTGATATATACTTGGCTAAGACTATGCAGGGCCAACTGGTACACTTCCACAGCTGACGAGAACCACCTCAAAGCTGACTAAGGCAATTTTGTTACGTTTTACATCTGAATTTTTTTTATTGTTTACAATTTTACAAGTTTCTTTGGATTTATATAAACAATAACATTATATTTAAAAAAAAACTACATTTCTAACTTAATATTCGTTACATTCAACATTATTCGGCATGTAAAGAAAAATTAAAAAATGCACATTCTAAAAATACTGATCAAAATAATTATGACAGAGCCCCAACAACCTCTTTATTAAGTATATGCAACTCGTACTTCTCATACTCCTCAGTAATTATGTCCTTATCCAAATCCGCATTTAAAGTTATCACCGGTGCCGGGCAACTAAACAAAGTCTTATGGTACAACCAATCTTCATGCATTTCATGTAACTCCTTTAAATACTGCAGTGAAACCGTTTTTTCTTCCTGTCGATTACGATCAAGCATCCGTTGGTAAACAACCTCTGGTGACGTTCTCAAATATACAATCAAATCAACCGAAATGTTGGCTTTAGTAATAACCCACTTAAACCACTCGTTTAGAACAGATACGGATGGTGCCGGAAGAACCCCATCGCGAAACATTTTCTCAACGAAACAATATCTTGCACTGAATATAGAACGCTCCAAAAGCTTAACTGGATGCGGTGTTTCAAAGGTGTGATGTTGCAACATTGTAAGTTGCACGTACGATTGGAATGTGAAGCCCCAACGAGTTCGATCTTCGTACATGTGCGCTAATAGATTGTGTCCGGCGCAATTACGCCATAAATCGACCGGTTCAGACATGACACATACATTGTCGTACTTCTTGAAGTGGTTAAGGAACGTTGTTTTACCGCTGCCAATGTTTCCTTCAATTATAACGGTGAAGGGTCGTTTGAGATCGGATTTTGCTGCCGATCCTATTACGTTTGCCATTCTTGTAAGCATAGTACTTAAATTCTGAGTATTTTAAGCTTCTGGTCTTCTGAAAATATTACAGGATTGTTATTATAGGCAGTTAATAAATATTGACTAAATTTACCTTCGGTTTCGTAGATTACAATTCCAACCACAAATGCATCTAAAAATGCTTAGAACTATCATTAAATTATAATTTATTGTACGAAGAAGGAGTATTGCCTCAGGAAGTGGAAAAACTGCAAGATTACTTACTATTGCGCAATAATTTCGCAAATTAATTGATAACACGCTTACGTTAATCAAAAAATTATTATAATTAAAAGGTTTTTTTATCGGTCTAATTTTTGCAATACGTTTATGCAAGTAATAAACATAAGAACACAAATTTTTTTGGCAACATGACCTGACAAGCTTTTCTAGGTTATGTTATTATGGACTCATGGTACATTTGATCTATTTTTTGATTTCAAATAAAAATTTAGTTCCATACACAGTGGCGTAACTCTCGAGGGGGCCACGGGGATGAAACATCCGAGCCCGAAGGTTTAAGAGGCCCACCTGGCTGAGTTAACAATCCAATTGAAGTTTTCTTGTAGCTATGAATATTTGACAGTGAACAAACATTTTAATTAATTTTTAACTAATATTTTATAAATATTAATATTAAAATACAACAATAAACAAAAGCATAATATCTAACAATAGTTTTTTTTGTTTTATTTTTATTTAACGTTAATGGCTTAAACTGTAACCCTGCTAACACAAAAATTCTCAGCTGTATTTCTGTATAACATATTCTTTTTTATTTAAGATTCTGTTCTTACAAAAAATCAGTATAAAAACTGTATAATTATAAATAATTGTTTTATATCTATAGGACTTGAGTTAACTCAACCTCATTTTATTATCGAATTTTCACCTTGAAAACAATGTAGTGGCTTTGAGTTTCACGTTTTACTTCATCGATGCTGCAATCCAATCAAGATACTTAGCCACATCTGTAAAAATAGTATAATGGGTCACGTCACATAACATTTGATTCTGAAAAGCAGGAAGAATTGAAATCAGCCCTCGAATTTGCCACACTGGGTTGCGTCGGTTAGAATTGGGTATCGGAAATACCATCCCACCACCCGCATCTCCATTACAAGGTGATGTACCTGTAAAATAATTAATTAATTCCAGACTCGGTTTGTAATTATTGTTACAGTACCATTTGCAAATCCAGCGCAGTATGAATTTGGAGATGTGAATCGGGTGTAGAAATCAGGATAGGAAGATATACATCTGTCTTTTGGAACGACTGGCATTTTAGCTTGCATGAGCTCTTCAGATATCTTGCCAGCCTCGTCGTAACCCCATCCTACCACTTTTCCTGTAAAACATGGTTGTGAAATCTAATTCACTTCTAATTTGAGGTTATGTGTCCCAATTTTAAAAATTCAACTACTCAAATTTAAGAATTTAATTAAAAACGCCTTTTTAAGTATTTGAAGTGCAACTGGTTTATTCTAGGCACTTAAACAAACATATTTATATATAAACAAGCCAAAATAACCCACTTTCTTCTTTAAAAATATATAATTCAAATGTGAGGTTATGTTTACCAAACTTATAAAAATCACGCAGCTGAAATTTTCGAATTTCACGAAAATAAACTAGCTGTTAAGCATTTAGAGTGTTATTAGTTGGTTTTAGACACTTTAAAGAACATTTCTACCTAATATAAAGCCGAAAAATCCACATTTTTATACAGAAAAATTAGCAATTTCAATTTGAAGTTATGTTTCTCAAACTTGTTTATGAAAATTTTGTAACTTGACCGAAATAAGCATTATTAACTGATTCTCTTAAAAGAATATTGTTTACCAGTTGAAACAATGCTTTTCGCATAATTATGATTGTGACGATTTACAAAGTTCAAGCAATTTTAATTTAGTTTGGGCCGGCGGGTGGTCTAGTGGTTAAAGTCCCAGGCTTTGAAACTAGACTCCCAATGGCAGTTGGTTCGAGTCCACTGCCTGTCGGAAATTTTTCTGAATATGTTAAATCCGACAGGTCCATGGATGGTGTATGTAGGTGTGTATGTTGGGTTGCATGTCTTTCAGGGGTGGGGCATGTTAGACCGGTGAATAGCACTTAGTGTGCTGAGCCCGGGTAAGGGGGTGGAATGGGAATCATGGAGTCATGCTCACGCACGGCTTCATGATTCTTAAAAAAAAATTAAGTTTAACTTGCCTATTTTATTAAGCACCGCACTGACATCCACTGATTCTTGCCAAAGACAAACAGGCCTCACATACTCCGTAATGTTTGCTGGTGTCGTTAACTGCAGTAGGGCAATGTCGTTTAGGTAGGTTTCTGCGTTAAACTGCGGGTGGGATATGATCTTTGAAACTAGTCGGTCTTGATAGCCGACACTGAAGCGTTTCAAGTTATATTTACCTAAAGTATGTAAGTTTTATTAACTTCTCACGAAGTAATGTATTTAAATGTATTCTTATATACCTAACTGAATGATTAATTCTTCAGGTTTGAACGATTCTTGTGCCTTTTTTTTAATTACGCAATGAGCAGCTGTTATAACAAAATTTCTGGATATAAGTGAAGCTCCACAGATGTAAGTAAGCATTGTACGTTTGGCAAGATAAAGTGCCGAGTGCCATGGAAATTCCCCTTCATGGGTTATATCACCGTAAGCTATTAGAGGTCTTGGTTGAGGCTAAAAAATTAATTAACTGTACAAAATGGCGTTGAAAGAAACTAGCAATACTTACAAGAACAGTTCCACAAATATCGTCATGGATTACATTTTTCTGAGCAGTAGTGTCTCGAGAATTAGTGCCCAATTGTGTGTTCGGGGTATCACGGGAGGAGGAACTGCTGGCTAATGGGATACTTGGCCTGTCTCGAGAATTACTGTTTGGTTGTGTATTCACTCGGTCACGAGAATTAGTGTCTGCTCCGACACGAGAGTTAGTACTTGCCCCATTTACCCTATCTTGATTATTAGTGCCTAATACATTTTGTGCATTAGTGACAAATTGAGGGTTAATTCTGTCTCGCGAATTAGTGCTTGGTTGAGTGCTTACTCCACCATGAAAATTACTGTCTAATTGACTGTTTTTGTTTCGGGAATTAGTGCTCGGTTGAGTGCTAACCCCACCATGAAAATTAGTGTCTAATTGAGTAATTCTGTCTCGGGAATTAGTGTTCGATTGAGTGCCTAAGCCAACATGTGAATTAGAATCTAGTTGAGTGTTTACTTTATCTCGGTAATCGGTGCCTACCGTATTTTGAAAATTACTCATAACTTGAGGGTTGACTTTATCTCTAGGATTAGTGCTCAGCTGAGTCGCAACGTGGGGGTTTATGATACCATCTCGAGAACCAACATCAAACTGAGTGTCGACTCGGTGGGTATTAATATCCGGTTGGGGGTTTACCCGGTCTCGAATATTAGTGTCAAAAACCTGAGCGTTAGTATTTAATTGACTGTCTAATTTGTCACGAGAACTAGTGCCTAATGGGGTATTCAATCCATTTTGTAAATTAGTGTTGAATCTGTCTTGCGAATTGATATTCGATTGAACGTTTACAGTATCACGATTGTTGGTGTCTAACTGAGTGTTCACTTTATTTGGAAAAGCATCGCCTGGGCATACAAGTTTACCATTAAGCCTAAACGATAACAATCTCGGTGCTGGTTCAACCGGGTTATATTTTAAAAAGAATTTAAATTTTTGAGGTACATTTGCTTTTAGCTCGTAGTTGGTTTTTTTGATGTGATACTCCTTGCTGTCGCTTGTTTCGACTTGGCCGAACCAATTCTGTAATTAAAGCTTGGTTATTGTTTTGTTTTTTAGATCTAAAATCGAGTGAGTAACCACAATCCTTGGAAGGAATTCTTACTTACCCCTAGCTGTAGAGACACTCTGTCAAATGTAAGTCGCAACCATACGTCCAATAAGTCAGATTCGCTGACGAGAGTAAGTGTTCCGTACCATCTGTCGGTTTCGTTAGTTGTGGTGTCGTATGTAAATAATCGAGGGCAAGGTGACACGAAACTTTGGGCTTTTGTTTCAATCATTAACGAACAAAAAAGAAATGATGTAAACGTTGTTAAAAGCAGTTTTAGTGGTGCCATTATCTATTGAAAAAAAAATAAATAAATGTTAGTAACCCGATGGATTCATTAAACAAATGAAGATAAATTCGGATACCGAAACGTACTCAGCAAATGGATCAAACAAACAATCTTCTGTAAAATAACAAATTGCTGCGTAAATTTAGGTATTGGTTCTCTGAACGTAACATTAACAAGGGTCACTCGGCTGCTTGAGCAATTGGGCTGGGTCTCGATGGTAAAATTGGACTGATTAATATCAAATCTTGTCATTTAAATAAACCAATGTTTTGTGCAAGCTCATAAAAAAACAACGGCCTGCGACACTGTATTAATAAGTTAACTAGTGAGACCCCAGCGCACAATGCACTGACAGACTCGCGTTGGCCGACCCGTCTAAATGCGTCACGTGATGCATTAGTTCCAATAATGAGACGCGGCGGTTTTGTAGATGCGCCCCAAGTGACGCGCGTCTAGCCGACCTTCATATATATTATAAATTAAAATAATTATTATAGAACAATCGACGTAGAATAAAAATATAAAAATGTTTCATGTTCCATCTGAGGATAGAGACCTTTCATTGAAAAAAAAATGGTCCAAATTGGTGACGCGGTAGCCGCTGGAGGAACCGGAAAAGAAAACCCTTAGTGCTTTTATATATGTATGGATATGGATAAGTATATCACATCGTTTGCAAGTCTTGTAATTGCCTAACGAAAAAAATACCTCAAACATTCAAATAAGTAAATATAAATTACAAAATTCGAATAAATCACTGAATTGTTTCGATAACAGCTTTGAAGTAATGTGGAAATTATGTAAATTGGTATTTTTAGATCTAATGCAACAAACTAAATGAACGGTGCAAATTACGTCAATTACGCTGTGATGTAAACGTTGTAAATTTTCAAACTGTCTTACATAACAAAACGGCTTCATACAACCAAAATAAACTTTGTTTCAAATTTAAAAGTGCTTGAAGTTAACTAATACAATGTGAATAATAGTTATTTAAACAATGCAAATCGTAAGTAATCAAATTAATTAAATAAATTCGAGTTTAAGACTTAATAACTTCAAAAGTTATGCAATAACCAATCTTTATAGCCAAATCAGCAAATAAATATCGCAAATTAACTAAACTCATGAAAAATTGGCTACGGATAACTAGCAAATATAAAGAGATCAAATATATAAACAATTAGGAGTAAATTTCTGACCTTAACGAAGCTCAATTTATTTAATGGAAAACCAACATATTCACCAAAAAAGGTAAGATAATCATCAAAATTTAGCTTCGAAATGAATCCTTCTTACATATTTATAGAGCCTCCTCTGATCATCAAGACATGCCCAGAACGTCCAATATTTTATGTACAGGATTCGAACGTTTATGTACAAAACGGCAATTTCGGTAATGGACCCCAAAATAAATTCCACCAAAACAGGTAATTAAGGAGATCCTTAGGTACACACGATGAAACGTGCACAGACCATGTACAAACGTAAGAGTGTACAAAGGTGTATAAGCGGCAGAGTTAAAACAGCAAAGAAAACCTAATAAATCAAAATTAACTACCTTTGTTGTTGGTGCCCTGCTAAATAGATGAATAAAAACTTCCAATAGGTAATAATCGGCGTTAAATTACAGGTAATCAGGATTCACGAGCCGTGCAGTGTCCGAAGTTCACAAACCCAAAAAAGGTCTCCGAGACAAAATTTACGAAAAATCAAAATCTTCAACAATATCCCGTCTCATAAAGGTAAGGATTTTTACGAATTTTTTACGATGTTACAACCCTAGCTTTAGGTAATACAAATTTCGATAAAATCTGATGATTAGTCGGGTCCCAAATTCGACTTTTTAGGTCGGTTACTTTGAAAATTGGAACACAAAAAATGTGGAAACGTTGTGGTTTTGGAATTTTCAAAAAACAAAAAATGACTTTGCCGCCTCGTATGGCCAAACAACTATATTTTCGGCTTTAAAAGTAAACACGGTTCCGAAGAGGGTTAGGGAACTTCCACGAAATGAGCGAAATAGTGCGCGATAGTGGGAACAATAATTGCAAACAATAATGGTTTTGCTTTGTACAGTTGTAACCATAAGATTTTTCGACAAAACAATTTGTTGTTTAAATACAGCAAAAATCGAGTGTTCGAAGTCTTAAATTATGACAAATTTGTTTATTATACACAATCAAATGGCGCCGTAATATTGTTTACTACAATTGAAAAACGTTACATTGTAAAGACACAAAAAAAACTTTCACTTTACATTTTATAACTTCATTTAAAGTATCTCACAAACTCACCTAGATTCAACTGATGCAGAAAACAGCTTCGGTTTTACCATTTATTATTTTCTGAAAAATTCTCTCAAGTTCATTAACAGGTATGCAGTTTACCATCGGAAAGTTTTTCACAAAATCACTCTTATAGATTGAACATGAAGTAGAGTTCCTCATCAAAACATTTTTTAAGGGTCCGTATCTAAATGTCGTGGTTTCAACAGGTAGAAATGTTTGTAAATAAAATCAAAACAAACAAAAAAGTAGAATGTACGATATTTCCGCCAGTTGTACGGTTTTCCCCACATTAAACAATTCTACAAGTTTTTTACCTTCATGTGTAATGAAGAACCTGTTCTGTGAATCTCTTAGCATATTAATGACATGCAGTTTAATGAGCTATAAATCATTATCAGGTGTTGTATAGAAGCTGCAAGATTGTTAAAAAATTCTTAAATAAAAACCGTGTTAAATTTTCTAATTTACTCATAAACACTAAAATGTACATTTTAATACGATATGAGAAAATATTATACAATTGACTTTTCAATCCAATCCAAATATCGGGCAGTATCCGTAAACGCAGTATAATGTGATGCATTGCATCTGTTTTGTAAACTTAAAGCAATTGATACTAGTCCACGAAGTTGCCATACAAACTGGCTGCTTTCTGAATTGTGTCTCAAGAACACCATGCTGGCACCTGAATTGCCGTTACAATACAGGGCTTCTGAAAACATAGCACGATAACTTTCAAGTAAGCCATTTTCACGTCTTTATGTACCGCTGCTGAATCCAGCACAATATGTGTTGGAGGAGAAGTTGGGTATAGAAGACATGCATGTTTTTTGCGGAACGACTAACATCTTTGTTTGGATTAGACCGTCTGCAAATTTGGCTGTCTTATCAAAGCCCCATCCTACTACAGTGCCTGAAAACAATATTGTGATGAATGTTTAATTTAAAAAAATACGTTTTTAGCTTAACTTGGCACCTAAAATTGAGTTTAAGAAAAAAAAAGTGTGTGAGGTTATGTTTGCCAAACTTTACATATTCGTATCAATATTTTGAGCAAAAAACCCATTAGAAATAAGTTCTGCTTAATTTTCATTCAAACCCAGTAACATATTAATACTTTACCGTTAATCTGTTACTCTAGAGGAACTTTATCAATAATATTCAAAACTAAATTCTGAGGTTATGTTTACCATACCTAATTTTTTTACAAACTTTTAATTATCCTTTTTCCTTTTACAACCGCTCAATTTTAATGCTAAATTAGAACTAAATCAACAAGTCACGTGTAGTGTAACACCTAGTGAGTATTATTATTGAACTGTTCAACTGTAAACGAAATTGTAGGTTTATGTGTCGCCCGACTCGAAAATTTTGGAACTCGGATACTCAAAAAGTACTCAAAAAACTTAAAAGATACTCAGAAGATTCAAAAAGTACTTAATACAATTTAGAAATTTGAAATATGATTGTATAACGAAAAACAATTCGTTATAAAAAATTTTTTTGACGCCTTCTGGAAGTAAATTCAAAATTAGTAATTTTTTGCACTGCAATTTTCAAATATCAAATTTTCAACATTGGCTTTCATAATCTAGCGCCAGAATTGAAACAGGCAACCGATGTGTGTTATACCTTGATGTACGTCGAAACGATTTGCAAAAGCAGAACAACACCATTTTCATAGCAACGAAACATACGATTTTTAACTTTGACTACGCTGAGAAACGATTTTTGCATGCAGAGTGTTTATACATGTTTACGAATTTGACTTATTTTATGCAGGATTGCAGACCTTGGCGGTCTCTATCCACTTGATCAAACCTCATCTCACTAACTGACTTGGTTTCGGAGTTACAACGTGTCAAAAAAAGAGTTTGGCGCACCCTAGTCGCGAAAATTGCAATTTTACCACACCGGTTTTGCTGCATCCGGCTAGATTTCGGCGAGCTCTTTCGATTGGTGAAGACACCATTCAGTTAACGTTTCTCTTCAAAAATCTTGGAAAAAATGGCATTTTCGTGCAGAGTTGACTGTTAACTTCCGAAAAACAATATCCTGTAGCGGTTTGTGCAGGGGCACTCCAAATATAGTCAGACATCGATCTATACGAACGTTTACGTTTCGACATTTTTTGCCCTGAAGATGGCTTTTTGAAACTTGGTCTTACAAAAATTGTCAAGCGAAAAAGATTCTATGAGACGGTGACATAATCGGGATAGTTCAAACAATCTAAAATCTCACCACAGGCCGCCAAACATGCTGAATTTAAACAATTTTTTTGAGCTGCCATTTGCGGCGCTAAAAAATATTCCGGACCAATTTAAATTATAATAGTTCATTAGATCATTTCAATGGCTATCTAATAAAAAAAACCTTGACCAAATAGCTCAATTTAAAGCCGAGCTATGTTTACCCAAAGGTTCCGTTTTGTGTGCTCTACTTAAACCAGTGCCGTTCGTGAACGTCTTAACCGATCAGGTTCCACTTTGGATATGCTATAGTCAGAGGTGGGGGCTAAACCCTTCCAGAGTTAAAAATTTTTCCATTTATAAATGTAGGTTTTTCTAATGGGAAAGTTTGAACATTGGCCGAGAACAGACGTATAACAACGCAGCTCTAGCTTTTAAAAGTAAAAACGAGATTTTTCGCCGTTTAAAACGGAAATTTTTTAGTGCAATTCGATCCTAGAGTGAACATCAAAAGCAGGGTTCGTGAATTGACACCTGTGGCTCAACGTAACAGGTAAAACAGGTAAAAACATAGCGCGTCACGGAGGTTCTTTGTTTGGCCAGAGCAAGGCGGGTGTATTTGAGTGTTTAGTGCGCCAGGGCTCAAAAACAATCCAACAAAGAGGCAAGAGTTACCGGAAAGGAGAGGTGGAACACCTGGATTACCTGCTCATCTAACAACAGGTGAAAGGAAACCGGTTAACCAGCAACCACTCAAAAGATAAGTACATACTCAATAAGATAGACTAGGCAAGTAAAAATAAATACCTTGTAAAAAACATATAGAATTACTCCAAGATAGTGGTAGATCAGGGGGGCATAGATATTAAACAACAAAAATAATTGTAAAAAGTAGGAGCTTTATTTCATATTGTTTCATTAGCTTTGCAATAGAGCCGATTCTTGTCTAAACCCGGCAGCCACGAACACAAACAAATTCCGGGAATAGGGTTGCCAAACGCAAGGGTCGTAGAGCAGGTAGTATACTTCTAAGAAAGGACCTTTTATGTAGCCGGGGAGAAAGGATCGCTTACAATTTAAACAAGCTATTTAAACTAAAAGACAAATTCTTTTGTATAAGCCAGACCTATTGAATTTCAAACGGAGGGTTAACACAGGAACAAAAACAATAAAACAATGCTCCAACAACTTTAAATAAAAACTTTAAAATACTTTGTTAAACGTAGTTTTTCAATGTAAATTTTTATTTCATTATTGAGTTAATTAATTATTGATACTAGCATAGTGTTATGTGCAAGGTGTATGTATGTATGTATATAGGTATATGTTATATGTATATATAATCTAACGGCGTAAATATATACGGAAGTGTACACACCAGCAAACCAACGGAAATCATCAGAAGCAGCACAGTACCTACCATGGAACAGGAAACAGTATATACGGACAGACACAAATTGACAGTGCGGAAAATACCAGGAGATGGAAATTGTTTATTCACCTCAATAGCAGACCAAAACACGAATGTTACGGCAACGCGAGAACAGCTCAAAAAAGAAGCTTTCATTTTAAGGAAAAAAATCGTGTCACACATCAGAAAAAACCCACAAAATTTCCAATTGCAACTGGAGGAAAATGTAAGAAACTTGGCTCCGCGCTACGACCATCTAGCACTACAAACAGAAGCTTACTTAGAAGACCTAGGGAAAGAAGGATTTTGGGGAGGAGCCGAATCAATAGCAGTAGCAGCAGAAATACTAAAGGCGTCAATAGAAATACACTACGAAGCAGGCCCAACCTCCACACACACTCCGGCAGACAACAATCAACCACTCAGGACAATAAGAATAGCGTACAGGACATCAGAAGACGGTTCCAGAAGCCATTACGACAGCATCATAGCCAAAGAAGAAAAGAAATCCACGAGAAGTAGGAATGGAACGCTAAATATGATCATGCTAGATCAAAGAATAGAGGAACAAAGTGTAGTAATACCACCCGGACGGTACGTAATATTAAGTAGTTTATTAGTTATTAGGAAATTAAGATATTTTCAATTTGTAATCTTAGAACAATAGATGTGTTAAATAAGAACAATGTGAAATTTTGATACCAAAGTTTATTAAGTTAAAATGCATAATCGCACGGTCTTGGTTGCGAACTCAAAAACCCCATTGATGCGTAGCCTACTAACTACCCGGTGTTGCAGCAGCGGTGTCTTGCGGTATGCATTGCAGACATGCTAACGCGGCTCAACACCCCACCCGATCCCACCTATCACATAAATTCCTACCCACCTTACTGGCATGGGGTGGGCCTGGCGTAATCCAGGATCGACCCTCGAGTCAGCTCCATGTCAGATGATGATGATGATAAATGTAGGTTTTTCCAATGTTGTTTAAGTAAAAAAAAATCTTTTTGGCCGTAAACATATCAAAAAGTTTGCGACTTTGACTTTTCTAATAAGACATGTCCGGTCCTTTTGCGTGTCAAATGGCGTGGGTTTTATTCTCGTAACCTAATTTGAAACTTATAGGTTTGGCGGCCTCTAGCGGTCCTATTTTTCACCCGACGAATTAAACTCGCACACTATCGGAAAATGCGAAGACTGCCGATCTCCCTATTTTAGCACCTTGCCCTCCCCACACTCCTCCCACCAACGATTTTAGTCCCGTTTTACGATTTTAGAGTGATGGGCATAATCGAACACTTTATCTAATCGAATGATTGCCATTCGAATGAATTTATAAATGGAATTTTTAATTCGGATGTACCTATGCCGTTAAAAGTAGTAAAAATGCTCTCTGCTTGCAAGATATTAGTTATTATATAAAGAATCTATTTATATTTTTTTGATGTCGAGTGTCCGACTTGTTTTTATCAACAGTATTAATAATTTTCATTGTTTATACTTTCAAAACAATATTAAAATTTTCAAGTACGACCTTGCACTGAATAACTGCTAAAAGCAAAGTAATGCGCTGCTAACTGCTATTCGTACTTTCAGTAATATGAGAATGTTCAATTCAAATCGTTCTTATCTCGTTGTCTCTCGTGTTTGCTCGGTAAAGAACGCCGTCTATATTCATTCGGATTCCGCGAATTCCGTCTGCATTCGCATTTGGCATCTGCAGCTGGTTAATGTAATCGCTATCCCTTCAACGCACGCTTCCAAAGCAGACAAAACAGAAAATTTTAAAATCGTTAAATTATTCGAATGATTTCTGTAACCTCCGATATATTTCGATAAGCGAATGGTTCGAATATTTTCATTCGAAATATATTTTCATTGCTTATAAACTTATAGCAATTTTAGTTAATTTTAAACTTGCCTTCTGCACTGAAATCAAGCGAACCCTGCCAAAGAGAAATGGGTGAAACAAACTGCGTAAATTCAGCTGCCGTTGAAAATTTCATCAACGCTATATTATGGGTGTGAGGTTCTGATGCATTGTACTGAGGGTGAGGTAAAATTTGCGAAACGCTCTTGTTCTGCAAGCCATGATTTGGAATCGTCTTGAGATAATGTTTTCCTAAGAAGTTAAAAATTTGCAATAAAATTTTTTAGGTTTTTCTCTACTTACCGAGTAAAATAACCGTTTCCTCAGGTTTTAAAAGCGTTGGAGATTTTGTCCTTGTAACACATTTTGCAACTGTAATTACATGATATTTGGATATAAGGGAAGCTGCACAAATGTAATTAAGATTTTCTTTTGTAGCGTAGTACAGTGCTGCGTGCCATGGGAAAGCCCCTTCATAAGAGACGTTGCCATTTACTAGTGGAGTTTTGTAAATATCATTAACGTTTGAATTAAACTGAAGATTGTCAGTTTCAGGGCACACCAATTTACCATTAAGTTTAAATGATAATAGCTTAGATGGTGGTTCATTCGGATTACATTTTAAAATAAACGAAAACCAGTGGGGTGTATTTGCTTTTAGCTTGAAGTTTGGTTTTTCTATGAAATATTCTTTTCCGTTGGTTGTTAGGGCTTCACCAAAGGAATTCTAAAATCAAACATCCGCTTTGAACAGTGAGAGAAATGTAAGTACGACTACTTACTTCTAGTCTAAAAGGAGGTCTGTCAAATGTGAGCTGCAACCACACGTCCAATAGATCTATATCACTAAGAAGTGTAAGTCTTCCATGCCATTCGCTGCTGTTTTGGCCGGTGTATCTGAACAGCCGTGGACAAGGTGAGTGCAGGTTTTGGGAATTTATTAAAACTTTCAATAGCAAGAAAATTAATGTCGATAAAAGTATTTTCGGTGGTACCATTTTCTGTAAAAGAAACATTATCGTACTTTACATTTGTCAAATATTTATAAATTTTAATTTCCCGCCTTAATTTAAGTCGCTTCTCATTGGTTTAATTGTATTTGAAACGTTTTCGCAAAATATGAATTATTGCGAAGAAGAAAGATTTCTGTAAAATAACAATTAAAGCGAGCCACAAAGAAGTTTAATGTACACGTTGGGGAAGTCGAAGGAAGTACTGGGTAGGTTCAAGGAAGGAGCCATTTAAAAAAAAATGTTCAGTGTGCACACCCTACAAAGTTCGAGGTTAAGTAGGGGAAGTCAGAAGGAAGTCCTAAGAAAGTGGGGGAAGTAAAGGGTGGTGGAAGTCCAAGAAAGGAGGCATTTTAAAGAAATATTTAAAGTGTGCGCACCCAGCAGCAAGGGAAGACCCAGAGTACTTCGGGAGAAGTAGAAAAAGTCAAAAGGAAGCTCAAAGAAAGTTGGGGAAATACGGGGAAGGAAGGAGACATCTTACAGAAATTGTGGAGGAAGCGAAGACAATACGAGGAAGTCAAAGCGAGAGGGCATTTTAAATAAATTTCTAGAGTGTGTTAACCACCTAGTAGTAGCGGAAGACTTAGTTAGGGGAAAGTTAAAAAGAAAATTCGAGGAAGTACGGAGTAAGTCTAAGAAAGGAGGCATGTAAACAAATTTTTACAGTGTACACACCCAGTAGTAAGGGAATTTCGGGAGAAGTATGGCAAGTCAAAGGAAAGTCTCAGGAAGGACGGAGAAGTCAAGGCAAATTTAAGAAAGGAGGCGTTTCCATTGTAGAGTGTGCGCACTCAGTATTACGGAACGTACCAGGGAGGTTCGCGAGAAAAAGGGAAGAGAAAGGGAAGTCCTAAAAAAATCTAGAAAATGCAGAAGTCCAAGAAAGAGGTACTTTAGAGAAATTTGTATACGCACCTAGTAGTAGGGGAAGTTGTAGAGAAGCAGAGAAAGTGAAAGGAGAGTCCTAGAAAAAACGGGGGAAGTCCAAGGAAAAAGACAAAAATTTGTAGAGTAGTCCTCGGGTAGTTCGATGTGAAGTAAAGGAAGTCGGAGCAAAGCTCTAGAAAATACGGGAAATTTGGGGAAAGTCCACTAAAACGAGCATTTTAAATAAATTTCTACAGCATATACGCCGAAGTAGTAAGAGGGGTGCTAAGGAAGTTTGACAGAAGTAGGCAAGCTCAAGGAAGAAGGTATTTTAAAGAAATTTCTAGAGTGTGACAGTCCAGTAATAGGGAAAGTATTAAGGAAGTTTAAGAAAAATAGGGAAAGTAAAAGAGACTCCTAGTAAAAACGGGGATTTCGGAGTAATTCCATGAAAGAAAGCATTTATAAAATTTCTGTGCACACCTGGTAGTAGAGGAAATCCTGGGGAATTTCGGGAGAAGTAGGGGAAGTCCTAAGAAAGTGGGGCAAGTTGAGCAAAATTCAAATTAAGAGGCACTATAAAGACATTTCTAGAGGGTGCCGCCCAAGTAGTGGGGGAAGTAGGGAAACTCATAGGAAACTTTAGAAAAAGTAGAGGAAGTCAAAGAAACCCACTAAGGAAGTCGAGAAAATGCGGGGAAAGTTTAAGGAATGAGGTATTTCAAAGAAATGTTTAGAGTGTACACACCAAGTAGTAGGGGAAGTTCGGGAGAAGTAGGGGAAGATTTTCGGAAATTCGAGAGAAGTAGGGGAAGCTCAAAAAACGTCCTAAGAAAGTTGGGGAAATCGAGGAAATGCCGTGCAAGTCTAAGAAAGGAGGTGTTTTTAAAGAAATTTCTAGAGTATGCACATCCAGTAGTAGGAAACGTTCGACAGAAGTTGAGAAAGTTAAGGGGAAGTTCGGGAGAAGTATGGGGAAGTGATATAGAAAATTTCAGGAACTCCAAGAAATACAGAGAAAGTCCGAGGAAGCAGGCATTTACACCGTATTATCAAAGGCAAGATATAATATATTGCCATTGATAATGACGTGTAAACACGTTGAAATACGCATAAGGCTAAAATAAAAAACCTATTGAAGTTAAGATTTGTTTTATTTACAATAAATTAAAATGATTGAAGCTACTTTAAAATATTCCCGTTAAGAGCGCGCCGCGCCGAGGCACACTACACAGATGGCGCTAGTATAGACATCATATAGGCATTTTTATATGTACTCAGCCACTTAATTAAAAAGAAAACGAAATGAAACAAGTTAATAGATGTTACTTAATAAAGTAACTTAGATGCTCAGATAATTATTTTTTTGTGAAACATGCAAATAAGGTAAAAAACTTACTTTTCTTAGCAAACATAAAACTATAAAGTTAACACTATTCTTCATTTGTATTTACGCTGATCATCTAGATACTGTTATAATAGGTACACCAATTTAAAATTTTTGTCAATCATTTAAACTATGTGCCAGCTGAGTAAATTTAAAAATTCGATGCGAGTAACGTCAGCCATTTTTTTGAACAAAAGTTCATAGGAATCAGCACGGATGGCGCTACGGCGATAGGCATTTGGCGCGTTAATTTAAAACTTTTAACAAATTCGCACATAAATAAAAGATAAGTTGCACACAAACCCACGAGCAAGTAATGCTGAGAATTGATTTTATGCGTGAAATTAATAATTCTGCTAGTACAGTGCTGTAAAGAAAAATATATGCACATCAACAGAACGCATGTGACGCTACCTGTTTATGTTTAATAGAACCATCAGTAATTAAATTCAAATTTAGAATGACTAGCGCCTCTAGCGTCAAAAACAAATAGGTGCCACGGCGGCGTGCTCTTAAATATTAAACGTTTAAAATTGACACGTGTGACGCAAGCTGCTTATAACTTGTTTTAAATGTCCTCGCAAATACAAACTTTTTGGAAAGGTTGCATGTCGGGGACCCTGCAACCGATGTTGGGTATTTTGTGTTGTTGTCTATGTTCGGCAGCAGATAAATCTGAAATCGAAGTTAATTTATTGACATTTGAATGCTAAAACATTCAACCTAAAATCGTTTTAAGCGGATGATATTTAAACAAACAAATTTAGTACTTAACCTCAATTGCGGAGCCATCTGCTGCCGAACTTAGTAACAACGTAAAATATTCAACATCGATTACAGCGCCCCCAAGATGTAACCCTTCCTTAGAATTTTCGTAAAATAACAAATGAATGGGCAAGTGAAACACTCAAAAATTTGAACTTTCCGCCTCAATTTTACTCGCTTATCGTTTGTGTCAATATATTTTTAAAATCGGAAACAAAAACTTTCATCAAGATTAAATTTTTCTGTGAAATTTAAAATAAACAAAGTTTATTCGTGTATAAAATATACAAAAATTTGAAATTTTCCCGCGGTGATGTTTTCGCGCCAGTTTGAGAAAAAACAAGTGACTATTCAAATCGAAGCCTAACATTAAATTATATTTGTTTTCTTATTTAATACGGAATACTCACCTGCGTAGAATTGATGCAAACAGCAGCTTGGAATTTCAACAAGTTTTTGAGATAAAGTCAAGAAATTTGCATCTGCATAATTTCTGGTATTTCCACGAAATCGTCATCTTTCATCGATTCAAGATTTGGTAGAGTTTCTTACTTTCTCATTGCATAAAATTAACATTAAAAATGATAAATATTTATATATATTAGCATATAAAATCGTTTTGTAAATTAAATCGCAAAGTGATAAATAAATAAATCAAAGCAAAATTCTCACAAACGTTTCATTTTTCAAGCCAACAAAGTCTAGGAATTTTTAACTTCATGTGCGTCGAAAAATAGACATAACAAAGAGTTGTTTTTTGTTAAACCATAATTATTAATTGGTCTCAACTGTAAATAACAGACACGAAAAGATTTCTGTTTCTTATCTTAAAAGTACAAAACTAAGTGTGTCTTGGATCTATCGAACCGGTTCAGAAAAGTTTCGAATTTCGCCGGCAAGGGGGCGGGCCTAAATGGTTTGTTTTGACACGCTGTAACTCCGAAACCAGGCCGCTGCCTGAGACCAATTAATAATTATGGTTTAACAAAAAACAACTCTTTGTTATGTCTATTTTTCGACGCACATGAAGTTAAAAATTCCTAGACTTTGTTGGCTTGAAAAATAAAACGTTTGTGAGAATTTTGCTTTGATTTATTTATTTATCACTTTGTGATTTAATTTAGCGAGATGGGGTTTTGCGCAGCTAGATAAAGCTCGCCGAGCTTTATAACCCTGACTGAGAAAAGTCCAAGTTGTAAACCTTTTGAAAAACTTTTTTCTTTCGGGACCGGATACAAAAATTGTACTATGGAAATGGTGTCGTTCTGCTTTTGCAAGTGGATTTGAGGCACATTAGGGTATAACATATTGGGTGCCCAGTTCGATCCTGGCACCAGGCGACGAACGCTACTGGTGAAAACTTAAAATTCTAATATTAAGGTCCAATAAATGGGTAAACTTTAAATTAACTTCTAGGCGGCACTAAAAACTGCTTCAAAACATTTCTTCCACAGTTTACAAGTGCCATCCTTTGTTCTCTTTTAAATAGAAAACCCAAATCAATATTCCAATTAGGCGACTTGTGGTGAATTTTTTAAGTTGAGTTCGAGCTTTTTGCAGGATCGGACTTAAAAATTGTACGTTTCGTTGCTATGGAAATGGTGTCGTTCAGCTTTTGCACACAGCTTCGGTACTCGACAGGGTATAACGTACTGGGTGCCTGGTTCGATTCTGACAACAGGTAACGAACGCCACTGGTGTAAACTTAAAATTACAAAATTAAGGTGCAAAACATAGGTCAACTTTGAATTAATTTCCAAGCAGTGCTAAATAACATTTCAATAAATTTCTCAAACTATTTAAAACTGCCATTTATTGTTTTTTAATTAAAGCAAACCCCAAATCGATTTCTTAATTAGGGGGCGTGTGGCGAATTATTTAAGTTGAGCTTACACAAAGATTTTTTTTAGAAAATTATAACGATTGAGATTATTGTTGTCCCCGCTACAGTAATCAAAGCATATCTGGCAACACTGTTAGTCTATTTAAAAAAAAACGGATTTGTTTGCACTACCACTGTTGCCAGGTATGTTTTCGCTATGATAACAGGAAAAACATATCTGGCAACAGTGTTGCCAGATATAAATCCGTCTATTACTAAATGAGTGGTTTTTAGTATATATGAAAGCTAATATTTTATGACCTTAAATAAATTGATCTACGCCCATGTAGTTTTCTTCTTCTAACTTTCTCTTATAAACTTCCAAGCAAAAAACAAAGTGGTTTTCTAATTCTGCACTAAACAAGCACTGAGGCCAACACGACTTGTATCACGCTGTATACTTTATAAGAAAAAAGGTGACAAGCCAAAACAGAACAGTAAATCTCCTCCTTGGTTCTCTAGGGGCGGATGTCGCAAATAAAAAAAATTGTTTTTGACGGAAGTCCGCTCAAAAAAGCTTTCTCTACTTAGTTCTCTAACAGCCGATGTCCCTCGAGCAATATTAACAAAGATACACATTGCTCTTTGGGCGGTAGTCACATGGGTAATTGGACTACTAAAGGCGGAAAAGGACTATTGCCTACTCGGTCGTAACCGAAAGGCGGTTAGCCGCAGGCGAATCTAATAATGGCGTAATTTGAGTTACTCGGCACGGACAACCGCCCTTCGTGTAAAAGTTAGGGGGACATTAACTGATATTGCGCTTGCGGCGATGACGATTAGTTGATATACTATTTGTAGACGGCGCTGCTATCGCATTGACGTCCCTAAAATTCCAATTGCGCAGGAACGAACTATGCGCTTGACCCTTCCATCTTGATTGTGCCAGTTGACAGTTGAACACGTTTTTTTCCCAAAGTTTCAGAAGCGTCTTAGATTTTCTCTCGTCTTGTGTGAATTCTGTAAGTAATTTGGCACATTGCACTACTTTTAGGTATGATTTGCTTCTATTTGATTTTTTACAGTGAAATAAGTGGAGGGAGAGTGTGTAGTGTGCTTAATTGCGATGCACAACGAGCAGAGGTTATAATGCACCGCTTTCCCAAACCAGGTACTGGTCGCTTTTTCGAATGGTTGAGGGCATCAGGAAACAAAAGGCTCCTAGATGTTGATTATGAACAGCTAAATAAACGTTATTCAATATGCAGAAAGCATTTTTTGATGCATAACAACAGACTTGCAGTCACTGCTGTGCCAACGCTGTTTCTCCCAGGCAAGTTTATTTTTCTGTAGTTTATAAAGTGTTGCTATATATATGCTTTATGTTACTGCCAATCTGTGAGCAGCGTTGGCAGAATGCCTAAAGCAAATACGATTAGCAAACTGTTGCATAAATGATAATTTTTTTTATAACTTTCTAGAACCGGTAGAGGTACCAACCGTCACTGATTCGAGCAGTAATCTCCCAGCATTAGAAAGTCAACAAGCAGATGACATATTGGATCCAGCTGGCGCTTCTACATCGGGACTGCATGCAGAAGTTACAGGTGACAATGCTGAAACAACTCGGTCGACTTCTACTCTTGTACAACCAGATGCAGTTGGAGTACGAAGGCGATTATTTAACGTGCAGCTATCGTTTATTGTATATTGGTTTGTGGCACAAACCAATATACTAGGGAGATTGCCAAGCTCAATGGTTCATTACGGGAATAGTAGCGCTTACAGCGCCACCTGTGTATAATACACTAAGTAGTATCGGCGGGACTTTCAAATAGGTTCAAGATTTAAATAGTTCTATTTATTAAAATGTTGCCTGAAATAATACAAATTTAATGCAACTAATTGCCATAATTAATTATCGCAATTATTGCACTAAATAATGTTACATTTCAGGTAAAATTACAGTATTATTCCTAATTTTGGTAATATTAAATTTAACATTGGCGATTGACAAAATTAAAAGTTCTGAATAATAATAATCTTTATTGCTTAACTAGTACTGAATTATAAATCAAAAATAATTAAATGTACGTTTATACGTAGTATAAAGTATAAATACAACATAATATATTTACAATTAATGCAAATTAGAAAATAACACAAGCATGTCAAAATTAATAGTCATACTCGAGTTAAAAGACTAATATAACTATAAATTTATAAAAATATATTTGATAGTTATCATCTGTTTTGAAAGTTCGAAAACACATCACACACAATTTATGAAATTATATGTAAAGACTGGAACGAGGTATAGATTCGTCAAAGCAATAGTGAACCTTCAACATAAGAATAATGTTTCAGTATCGAATTTTCAAGACAGGGCATTATCCCAACACTATTGGTCGAACAACCACAATTTGGATTTTACCAAAACTTAAAAATAGAAAAAAATTCAAAAACAAGAACATCGGTGCATGAACTGCCGACGTTTCGTCCTCGGTTGCGAGGGACATCTTCAGGGCTGTGGTCACTTTGGGATCTGGAACACAACTGTTGTGTTCCAGATCCCAAAGTGACCGCAGCCCTGAAGATGTTCCGTGCAACCGAGGACGAAACGTCGGCAGTTCATGCACCGATGACGCGGCTCCAACCCGGAAGCCTAGATGTTATAGATTCAATATCGATATCCAATATTAATTTTTCTATATTGCCCAGCCCTAGACTTATTACTTATTATTTTTTCTTTTTTAAATGGGATTTGTAAAACTTATAAACTGAATCCTTAAAACTATCCATATTATCTGTAGGAGTTTCTTTTCCTGCTAATATGCTGTTTAATATTCTACAGTAATTAAAGAGGGATAATATAACAAACTTGCATACTACATTTCGCTTTATGGTTTCTACATGTTCACATATTTCCATATATTCGAAATAATTAAGCATTTTCACCCAGTCCTGCAAATGTTGCCCCGCATGCTACATAATATTTGTGGTAGGTACCACGAAATACTACTATGAATACTGTGCAATGCTGAAATGAAATTTGCATTCCATTTCACCAATGCACAGTTTTCATATTCTTTACTGATAGTAAAGGTATGTACAGGTAAGGGTTCACCTTGATGCATTACATTACGTGAACAGGTATCACATTTGTGACACATTGGCAATATTGCCTTTGCTATGTACCCGCCCACGTAAGTTAATGCATCAAGATTAACCCTTACGGATGTTAAGTCATCAGGAGGCAGCAGAAAAGCATCGCCAGGTTCAGAACCAATTTTCTCTTCAATTCCTTGCGTTATAAAATGTTGGAGAGCCACAAGCATGGTACCTGAATCATCAGCTTCACAATTAGATCCTCGTGAATGAACGGTACTTACTGTATTCACAAGCAAACTTTTGTAGTAAGGCCCAAAATCTGCTACAGTAGGATTGAT
This sequence comes from Ctenicera cuprea, assembly GCA_958336395.1. NCBI lineage: Eukaryota > Metazoa > Arthropoda > Insecta > Coleoptera > Elateridae > Ctenicera > Ctenicera cuprea. The sequence continues at coordinate 1,194,565 of OY284493.1, forward strand.
GTTTCTACACCCCCGTTGCCTCACCTGCCCAAAAAAAGTTCTCCACAGGATCTTGATTGAAAGACCGAGGTGCAAAGAACTTACAACCAAGATCACGAAGAACTTCTCGGACAAGCTGAAACCCCCGAAGTGTTAAAATGAAATTATCTAAAACAGGTGGCCTAGCTCGATCATTCGGTAGTCCTTTTACATAACTCATCCCTTGCAGCACATTTATGGCCCTACTCCAAAAGGTTGCTTGTGGCGATGCTGTGGTTGTTTGCACAGGCAAACGCAAACTTTTCCCCACTACTTTTGATTTAAAACCACCATTGAGGCTGTCAAACAGTTTATCAAGGAAACTGCAAATAAGAGCGGTATCTTTTCCCTCAACGCCTACTTTTCTGGTGCCTACTGATTTCCCACTTTCACTGTAATTATTAATGCCGGCTGCAACTGATGCACTGAAGACTTGCGTACAAATGGAAACTTTCATTTTTCGGATTTTTCCCGGCACTACATGAAACTCCGAAAGTTTCGGCATTATACGCAAATCTCCAATAGAAACATCAATATGATATGCATCAATAATATGAGACCACTTTGCCTCCCTTGCTACGCCATCAAGTGTAAACTTTAAATTTTTTGTAATTAAATTATTTCTGATACACTTTAATAAATGTGGTGGATCAAATAAAGGAATTACTTGAATATTATCTATCAAAATAATATTCTTGGTTGGAGCATCTTGACTCAACCTTAAAACATTGCCTCCAGTATCTTTCAAGAGCTGCTTGATGGCGCAAGCATTGGTGGCACCTTGGTCGCATATTGAAGCAATTATTGTGAAGCCGGCATTATGGGTCTCCCGAACGACAGTCTTAAACATGTGAACATTGTCTGTTGCCGATGCTGATGATTTACAGAAGGTGTAGGCAACAGGTTGCTTCCACTTACTGTAAATACCCTTCAACATCCACACCGTAACATGGTCCGCAATGTCATGATGACGTTCAAACCCGTCATCTACGAAACTTTCAACAAAATCCTTGCTTTTGGAATACTGGAAATTTGCGTGTAGAGACATCTCATCAAACATGAGGACGCACAGTTTTGCATTCAAGGATAACTTGGCTGCCCTAACAGCAAGGTTTCGAAAAATGGGTTCGCAGATGCCAGGTTTGATGGGCACATGCTGAAGTAAGTCCCGCAGCGTTTGAGGACTGGGTAGACAAAAAATTTTGCTCAAAAAGTTATATGCTTTGGGGCTTTGTTTATATATGGAGACTGACAAAACTTTATCTTCTAAAGTAAATCGTTTGCCACGGTTCTTTTTAGAGAAATTTAAATACTGGGATTTCAAAAAAGGGAGTCCATCTGAGTATCATCCAAAAAATCTAATTTACGACTACTTAGTAATCCTTGGCACTCCTTCACCCTCATTTTCAGGGATGCATTTTTTCTAACACACTTAGAATGTTTCTTCCTTAGCTGGATAATATGGTCGTATAGTTTCTTTTTTCTGGGAGTCAGATTCTTAGAAACATTTTCTCCTACAAGTCCTAATATGCTACCCGTAAAAAATGATTCAAATGTAAAACTAAAAAAAGATATTAATTTATTAAGTACAATAATTGTACTTAAATGTTAGTACAAATATAAATGTTATTTACAAAGTAAAAAAATATTGAAATTATAATAATAAATAATAATTTAATAATAATAATAACAAATATTATTAGCAAAGAAACTTTCTTGCATACTTGTGTATACTAAAAACTATAGTAGCTATCTCACAGCAATTATTCACTAGGGGACTTCAGTTAAAAAAGAAAAGAGATGGAATGCTCTACCCTAGCGTTGTCTTTTTCTATCAGGTACACCATTCTGACGGCCGCAAAATACTAGATAGTGATTGTACTAGCATTTTGTTGGTATTCGTGTTTGTTTTCATAGATTATAACCTCACTATCGTTTCCGATATCTTGTGGTCGCTTCGCTGTTCAGTGTTCCACGTGTTTTTGGTTGTGGCTTTTTGTCTTTTAGCTTTTCAGTTTTTAAAATCAGTTTTTTTCAAGACTACCAAGAATCTCCTATTTAGTACTAATACTAACATGTGAGCAAACGAAAGTGACATCAAGTTTGCTTTGAAAATTGAAACATATGTCTGTGATTAATTCAATGTGAACAAACGAAAGCGAAATTACATTGTCATGTGCATTATTACTTCTAGAAGTGTCAAAGTCATGTCAAAGTTGAAGTTCTAACAGACATACGTTTCAATTTTCAAAGCCAAACTCGATGTTACTTTCGTTTGCTCACATGTTACTTATAAGTTATAGTGTAACTTATACATGTTTTGTTACCATGTCAACAACACATAGATCTTAGATAGCTTCTTTCATTAATAGTGGTACTCGCTACGCTTCGCTCACTTGTGAATTAAACATTTACATTCTGTGGAAAACTACCACTTTTCTTTACTTGTAAAACAATCTACTATTTTCTACAGATGTCAAAAAATGACATTTTTACATTAATCTGAGTATGCAAAAAGTCACATTGGAGTTGTTTATCTTGACAATGTGCACGAAGTATTTCGCGCACTTCGGCCAAAAATATTTCGTGCATGAAGACAATGGTAACATTTTTAAAATAAATTGAAATAGATGAAACAAATCGCTTTATCAAAATATAACAAAAAACACATTAACTATTAACTATATTATTGCTATAAATATTAAAATTAATGAAATACAAATAAAATAAAATAGTTTTTTAAAAAGGACGTCGACCAAACTTGTTTAGGAAAAAATAACCGTCTGTAACTGTAGATTGCGATATAATAAATCTTTATTTTTGTATTTTATTATGATTTTACTTAATTTTTTTCATTATTTCAGTAAGTCTGTAGAAAACAAAAAACTTTCATTCTCAAGCACCAAAGTATAATTTCGCGCACTAGATACATAAATAACTATTGTTTAATTATAAATCCCATTTTATAACTGAATTTTCCAACCGTTATGTAACCAGTGCTTTTTCAAAATTAACCAAGAAACAAACTACACTAAATATATTTGATACTAGTGGTAACAGCTTAATTGGAATTGGTTTTGCTAATATCTGAAAACTTTTTATCCTCTGAATTGCTCTTTCTACATGAATGCGTCCCTTATAAATTTTAAGAAAACAAACATGAATACCAACATACTGCTAGTACAATCACTAGTAATCTAGTAGTATTGAGGCCGTCATAATGGTATACCTGATAGAAAAAGACAACGCTAGGGTAGAACTTTCCTCTCGCTTATTTCAAGGTCATATTTCCACTGAAGTCCCCTATTATAAAAACAATTGTACATCTTAATGTTACGTAATCTAATGTCGCTTATCAATTACATATAAAAAGCAATGTTTCAATAGTAAAGCTAATTGATCATTGCTTTCTTAAACTCTTGGGCTCCCTATTTATAATTTCAGAGTTATTAAAAGATAGCTTACGTTTGCTAGTACTATGTTTGTGCTGCACGTTAAATAATCGCCTTCGTACTCCAACTGCATCTGGTTGTACAAGAGTAGAAGTCGACCGGGTTGTTTCAGCATTGTCACCTGTAACTTCTGCATGCAGTCCCGATGTAGAAGCGCCAGCTGGATCCAATATGTCACCTGCTTGCTGACTTTCTAATGCTGGGAGATTACTGCTCGAATCAGCTGTACACATACAATGTGTATCATCAAGTATGGGAATGTGCCGCTACAAAACCAATTTTGACGAGGAGGTATTTAAAGAAATCAACTTAATTAGGTTTCCTCGACAATCGTTAAATTTACCAGATGAGCTACCTCTGGTTTCAAATGAATTACATCATATTTCAACAGTGAAATATAATAATCTCATGGAATTGCTGCAGTGGGTTCCAGAAAGCTGCAAACATTTCTTCAAAAATCTTCCACATTCAGATGGAGCTGACGAGAATGACTAAATTTGGAGGAATATTTTATTTTAGAATTAACTTTTGTTTTTGTATTGATAACAATTATTTTGTTTATTTTTGACTAATAAAGATTATGTTGCTCTCTCATAATGTTAAAAGAATAAATGTATATGAGGTGTTTCTTTATCTATTACTCTACAACAGTCGCCCAAGGCTTGGACATCGACCATAAAATCAAAAAAAATTTCTGATATCTTAAGGCGGTAGTCCTTAATTAAATTTTTAATATGTTACTATAATCGAAAGTGTTATTTTTTGGATGACAATAGATGCTCCGACAATCAAACTACATAAAATACAAAATAAGTCTGCAATAATTTGGGATGCTATTGGAGAGCTACATTTCGTTATAAAAGTACGCATTCCCGTAATAAAACAACTCTTCTGTAAAATTCAAGTTCTGTGACAACCGCCCTTAGAGAACCAAGGACACAGTATACTTATATATACAGTAGCGAAAGCGCCCATATAACGCCTGGTAAGCTATAACTAGTGGCGCTCCAAGCAGTCGACAAGTTAAACTATCGTTTAAATTATGGCGGGTTTTAAATTCCAATCCAGTTCGTTGTTGTTACCATATTTTTAATAAGCAAAACAGAAAAATTACGAGCTACATTATATAATGGTTTTTAAATAATACAAAGATAATGCCAGTAATATGATTTATTAACATTTATAAACTGCGAATCTTCAAAATGCAGCGTGCACAAAGTGCAGTTTTTATTCAAATATCCAACCTCCCTTTCACGTTAATCTTCACGTCTACAGTTTACAACCCCCTGCTTTGATCTAAAACGACGAGAAAGTTAAACTTTAATGTATTAATATTTATCAGAATTTATTACCTTTTTGGATCTTTGGGGAATGTAAAAAACTAAGGTTAGGATTCTTTCCTTCGTTGTTTTCGCAGTTTACGGCGGAACATGCGCTCCCTTTTGAGACTCTCAAGATTGGTATATCACTAATCACATTTTTATAAAAACACTGGCAAACAACTTGAAAATTGTTCTTATAACGTTCAAAAAGCAGAGAAACACTACTACCGTCAGATTTTAGTGTAACTTGTTCGCCGCTTGGTGCTATAATTACCATAAATGACCTTTACTTTCGCTACTGTGTATATAAGTATACTGTGACCAAGGAGGAGAAATAAACACCACAGAAACGAAGCGGTTTCATAGCAACGTAACTAATATAACGGTAACAATGAGTCAATGGTTCATTAGTAAATACCGGGTGAAAAAATGATTCAGAGCAGGCCATGACCGAAGTGTTAAAGTTGGCAATGCTTAATATAAGCCAATTGTCAAATGTTGACAGCTGTAAAAAGTTTTGGTTAGTTACATTAAGTTAAATGTATCTAACCAAAACTTTTTACAGCTGTCAACATTTGACAATTGGCTTATATTAAGTATTGCCAACTTTAACACTTCGGTCATGGCCTGCTCTGAATCATTTTTTTACGATCACCCTGTATATTTATTATGTATTAATTGCATGTCCATAGCCGTTTTTTTGGCTTTTGCCAATTGCGTGTTGATGATTCATTAGAAGATATTAATATTAATTATCCGTCCGCAACCTTCTTGGTCTTTGGATATTGATGGATTATAAACGAGCATTTCAAAGGAATTTTCGCTCCATTGCTTTCCGTCTACTGCTGCATGAAACAGACCAACTGTATGCTGATCCTCTTGATTAACCTTTCCTATTATCACTTGATTGCCAACAGATATTCTTCCAATAGTACAAAGGAAAAAATATTCTGAATTTCCCCCGGTTATAAAACTCATGTTATCTTCTAGAACGTTGGACGTATCTTCCCCATTTCTGGTTTTAATCCATTGAAAACTTTCCGGATGTTGGGTACAAAGGATCTAGAAAAATATTATTTATAATGTTTCTTCATATGGTTTGTCTTACACTGACAAATTTAAATTTTACCACTTCGTTGTACAAATTCTGGATCATTTTGAACTTTACTAAAGCTTTTTACCTTAATAGCTTTGGTTGCTGTGTGTGGACCGTAATGCTCAAAGGAGATAGTCTTTGTTTCTGCATTTATTTGTCCTGGTAAAATCATGCCAGTATTGTTATAGAACAAGACTTGTCCAATGTATGTTGGATTACCTTCAGCATCAACTCCACCAGGCAGAGCATCAGATGGTATATCTCCCGTGTACTCTCGCCAATAATAACCTGCAAAAAGTTAAAAACAAATGGTGCTAGACGTTGAAATTAAAGCAAAATTTAATTATTTTTTTAATATTATTAGAAGGCGTTAAAATCTACGTTGGGTAGTATCAAACGTACGATTTTGTAGACCACCCTATTTATGTTAATTTTTGCATTTTTACTATACAATTTCTTTGTTTAAAATGATTTTAAATAGTTGGGCAAGAACAACACACTTATAGAACATGTTGCATTGATTAAAGAGTTCTGTATCTTCGATTCAAGCATCACATCAATACCATACGAGATCTACCCCTCTCTCCTTCTTCCTTCTTTCCCTCCCCCTCTCAGCCAAGCTACCTAAGATTCTGCTTCAGGATCGACATTAGCTTCCGGTCCAAGGCAAACCAGTCCATCAAGCTCCTCCTAGAGCCCTGCTAGAACTCCACTATCTCCTTTTGACCCCGACTACGAGGAAAGATTCTGCACCAGCAGGAGGTGCAAGTACACCATCGTGCAGCACCCAGCTCTTCCCAGAGCTCCGCAGAACCCCGATACAATCAAGTCTATGATTCCGGAGCAGCGGGAGCTGCAGATTGTAACGGGTCAACCCTTCTCTGAATTTACTGACGTCAAAAATTGAATTTTAGGTGTTACAAATAAACATTTCAGAAGTCTGAAATTAATTATGGTTAAAGCATAGCATTTATGTCGATTAATTATTCAAATCTAGATTGTATAAGCGACTTTCAGACGCCAGCATATGTTTTTTTTTTAAATAAAAACATTCAAAGCTCTAAAGTGTTAACTTTATGAGATGAAATAGTGTATCTTGACATACCTTCTACATACTTGTTTATGCATATGTTTTTTGGATCTATTTCTATACTAAAACCACAAGCCAACAAACACGTTAACCACAAAAGTTTCATTATGGGTAAATATCGTTCAGGTAAATTTGAAATAAAAATTGCATTACTATTGCAAATCTGTTTCTTATATATACATTACGCACAACTGGCCGCCGGCCAGCCAACTGGGCGCCAAGCCAACTGGGCGCCAAGCCAACTGCCAATTTATTACATGTTTTCTATTTCGATTACATTTTTTAACATACAAAATAATATTATTCCTGAAGAACAGAATATAAGATTTTTCCTGGAAACGATTTATTTTCACCAACGACATTTATTCGTACTCCGTAAATTGAATTCCGACAACACAGTTAAATTTTGGAGACGTGAGCAAAAAATTTGATGTAAAACGAGAACACATACCGTAAACGACAAGAGTGAGACTGCAGTTTTGCATTAGCGTTCGTTCGCATTCCAGATGAGGACCATGTAATTGATGTACAGAGCCTTCATTAATTACTAATACCCACGTGACTACAAAATATAGGCAACCCAACTTACACTGTTGGAAAGCCTTTTATCCAAAAATTCTCAACCCAAGGCTTGCTTGTTTGCATACATAACCTCACTTTGAGTGTTGACAGTGACACTTAGAGGGAATTTTTAGTTACCACGAGTACCAATCCTGAACTGACTTCAACATCTAAATTTAAAACTCCCTAAGTCACTGCGGACCAAAGGTCACGTGGGTATCAGTAATTAACGAAGGCTCTGTATTAACAATAGAATTGCTTGAGGGAACTGCTACCACTTAAGGACTGGTTTGAAGAAATTGGCTGCCTGAATAGGAGTGGAAATGGTAGGTGGCTTGCACTTTGCCATCTGAAATTTGGAATACACCTAATAGAATTTTAAATAGCCAAGACTGCATGGAAGTTGCGCACGGTATACTGCAAACAAAGCTGGGAATACATCATTCGAAAAGTTGAAAGTTATCGTCGCTTCATAAATTTGAATTTCCCGCTTCAACGTGACAAGCTTCTCATCTGTTTTAATATATTTTGTACTTCCCTTACGTGGTGGTCATGGTGATTGGACGTGGATTATGTATTATGTCAATATCAGATATAATAACGTAAAGGAGATAAGGCAGATAAATGAACAAAGTAGAGATGAGCATGTACTTGTAATAGTTCATTCATAGGTGGCAGTAAACGCAGTTTGCCGGTAAAGAAGATAGCATCATGAGGTTTACTGTATTTGATTTTACGTAAATAATTTTCTTCAACAGGTTGCGCAACCGTCGCGTCCATTATACAGCTGCTGCTACTGATTGTGAGCAAACGAAAGTGACATCAAGTTTGACTTTGGAAATTGATACATATGTCTGTGATTAACTTAATGTGAACAAACGAAAGCGAAATCAAGCTTGAAAACATTGTCATGTGCATTATTACTTCTAAAAGTGTCAAAGTTGAAGTTATAACAGACAAACGTTTCAATTTTTAAAACCAAACTCGATGTCACTTTCGTTTGCTCACAGGTTATTTATTATTAATTGCTGCCTTGCAAGATTTAGAGACGGAGGCGTCCGATTTGGTTCTTGACTAAATTGTCATCGACTGCGTAGAAAATGAAGTTCACCAATCTTATACAAAAACGTGCAAATAAAAGGAACACAAGTTTTTTTTAACTAGATACTGGGGCTGATGTTTCTTGTATTCCAAAGAGTTTGTTCAAAATCTTGCAAAATGTTAAAACTTCAAGAGTTGATACATTGCGAAATGCTGGACACGTAAGGCGACATATATTAGAAAGATTCCAGTTCATATTCGAGTTGCGAATACGAAAGTGAAAAAAGATGTGTACTTTATTCCCGAATTAAAATATGCCTTGCTGGGGAGACTAGTGTTATGTATTTTAATATATTGGGTTGTATGTAATAAGAATTACTTCTTGGAACATAGTTTTAATTTAATCTAAGGTATATTACATAACTTGAAAAATACATTCAACTTCTAAAACTATTTATTATGTAACTAAGGAAAATGTTCTTAAGACTTTTCCAAAACATACTAACTAAATAATTAAACAGAAACACAAACATTTTAACACCAAACAAAATTCTAAAAACAACTATGATACTTGTATTCTTTTAAAAGACAAACAATTGCAAGAAAACGAGTTTTACCAACATAAAAATTTAAAAATAACGAAAATATTAAGCAATCTAAAAATATTTAGGAAGAGTTAAGCACCACTGTAGTACGTATTTCGGCAGTTGCGCAAATATTTCTGTGCATACAATTATGACAAATTCTAATCTTAATATCTAATTGCACTGGCATTAACAAAACATCGCATATAACTTAAGTACATTGAAAGTTGCACCACGATGTTCAGTACTTTGCGCTTATTATTGTTTCATCGACTTCCTAATCCAATCAAGATATTTGGCAGAGTCTGTAAACACAACATAACGAGACGCATCGCACTTAAGCTCATTTTGTAAAGCTACACTAAATGATACCAGCCCACGTAGTTGCCATACTGGATTGTTGGGGTTCGAGTGGTGTTTCGGGAAGATCATGCCACTACCAGCGTCACCATTACAAACCGTTCCTACAAAATGAATGATAAACTCTCAAGAGGTATTGTGTAATTATTTACGTACCATTTCTGTACCCAGCACAGAATGATTTGCTGGATGTGTATCGGGAGTAGAAGTCAGGAAAGGAAGATATACACGTTGCTTGCGAAACAACTGGCATTTGCGCTTGCATTAATGTTTCGGCTACTTTACCGGTGTCGTCAAAACCCCATCCTACTATAGTTCCTGAGGAAAAAAAGTTATGATTAGAACAAAAATGAGATAAAAATACAAAAATTTGAATTTCCCGCGCTGTAGTTTTTGCGTCAATTTAAAAAACCATACCCTGGACTATCAATTGTTTTTCTGTGAATGATTGTGATTTTGCTCACATTGTTAATTGTTTTTTTGTTAATATATTTGTTATTTTGGTGAGACTGTCAATTGTTTTTTTTGTGAATGGTTTGTGATATTCCCCAGACTGTCGGAAAACAAAACAAATTAACTATAACTTGCCTTGTTTGTTAATCACTGAAGTTAAATCTGGCGACTCTTGCCACAAACAAACAGGTCTGACATAATCGGTAAAATCAGCCGGTGTTGTGAGCTTAACCAGGGCTATATCGTTATTGTAAGTTTGTGCGTTGTACCGCGGATGGGGTAGAATCTTAGACACCTGTCGATATTGAATACCAGGACTTGAAAATCCTCTCAAGTAATATTTACCTAAAAATTCAAATCTTAGCCTACAACATCATTTTTTTTCCAGGTAAATCTCACACTTACCCAAATAAACAACTAAGTGATCGGGATTCAGAGACGTCTGCGATCTTCTACTGGTAACACACTGAGCAACTGTAATGACATGATACTTGGATACAAGCGAGGCTCCGCAAATATATGTTAGAGCAATTCCTTTAGCATGATAAAGCGCAGCGTGCCATGGGTGCTCTCCCTCTCTTGTTTCTCCATATGAGATCAATGGGTTGGGTTCAATGGGTTTTGCCTGTAAACAATCGACCTCGACAAAGAACTTATAAAGTTGCGAATGTATGAGGAGAAGTGCATCGCAGAGGAATTTTGGTGTACATGTTAAGGAAAGTTGTGAGAGAAACAGGGAAAATTCTGTGGTAGTCCCAGGGGAGCCGGGGAAATCGATGAAGTTCGCCTAAAGTCTAAAAATATGTCGGAAACTCGTGAGAATTAAAGGAAGAAGGATGCAAGTACGGGGCAAGCCTAAAGGAAGTCGGGGATATTTAAAACAGGGGACGTTCTAAAAACGTTTTAAAGTCTGCGCATGTCCAGTAGTTGGGGAAGTTCAAAGAATATCTGGAAGAAGTAGTAGTGGTCAGAGGATAGTCCTGCAGAAGAAGTCGGGAAAGTTCAAGGAAGAAAGATGCATGTCGAGCAAATACGGAGAGGAAATTTTAAATAAATTGTGCGCATGTCCAGCAATTGAGGAAGTCAGAAAGCTTTAGCAGAAGAAGAGATTAAAAAATATAAGGGAAGTAAGGGGGAAGTTTAGGGTAAGCCACAGAAATTCAAAGATGAAGGAAACATTTAAAGGAAGTCTGGAAAGTTAAGAGAAAACATTTGAAAATAAATTAAGTCTGCGCATGCTCAGTAGTTGAGGAAATCCAAATAAAGTTCTGTGGAAGTACAAAGGAAATCATAGAAAAGTCCTGGAAGTCTAAAGGAAGTTCAAGAAAAGAAACATTTTAAAGAACTTTTTTTAGTCCGCGCCAGCAAAAGAAATTCGTATAAAGTCCGGGGGAGTAGGAGAAGTCAGAGTGAAGTTCTGGGAGCGTTCAATGAGGCGGGCAAGTTCAAGGCAAAAAGGAATTTAAAGAAAAGCAGTTAGTACGGGGGAAGTCAAAGAAAGAAACATTTTGAAGAAATGTGAATTCAGGATCCAGTAGTTAGGAAAGTCCAGATTAACTCTAGGAAAAGTAAAGGAAGTGCTGGGAAAGTCTGCAAATCCAAGGAACGTTTGGAAAGCTCAAGACAGAAGGAGGTATTTTAACTAATTACCAAAGTAAAACCATAATGAAAGGAAGGATGTGTTCATCTAGGTAAATGATGGGAAAAGCAACTGCTGTTTTTATTGTTATGATCCGTCGGGTACTTACAACAACGGTCCCACAAATAGCATTAATATCCCCATTATCTGGAGGAGTCGGTTGATTTTGCTGGCTAAAAACATTACTTGGGTAATCGTCTTTGCTGCCTGATCCAGATAATGGGGGCTTGAAAAAATCTCCTCCTCCTCCAGGTCCGTTTCCACCTCCACCACCACCGCCTCCATATCCCACGGGGTTAGGAGTGGTGCCTAATTCGCTACTGGTCTGCAATTTCGTGACCGAGAAACTAGAAATGTTAAGCGGATAAATGTCTGCGTCCCCAAAATGGCTACTGGTTTGTAATTCCATGAACACAGGGGGTGCCTCAGTTGCTACAACTTTAGGGCACACCGTCCTAGTGTTAAGCTGAAACCAGGCTAACTTAGGTGCAGGCTCACTCGGATTGTATTTAACATAAAACCGAACAGTTAGAGGTACGTGTGCTTTAAGTTGTTGGTCTCGGTTTTTAACCAGGTAATCTTTGTTGTCGCTTGTCATGACTTGTCCGAACCAATTCTGAAATTTTTACACCATTAAAAATGTTTCCCTGCTGTGAAAGCTGTTAAAGACAAACCCCTAGTTGGAGTGATGGTCGGTCAAAAATGATCCGTAACCAAACGCCTTGTACATCAATTTCGCTGAGAAGTGTTATGATGCCGTACCATTTGCCAGGTTCGTTGTTTTTGCCTTCGTATGCGAATAAGCGGGGGCAAGGTGATACCCATTCATCCTGCGCTCGAGCATTTGTGTTATTGTTTAATAGGGATAGGGAAAATGCTATGAAAAATAGTTTTAAGGACACCATTTTCTGAAAAAAAAAGAATTTGTTTAATTATGTTATTGTTAATAAAAGTGATTATAAACAAATTTGTATTATGTATATTTGACTGTTTCATTCTTTAATGGGGGGATTACATGTTGTGGGCACTACATTCGATATTGCGCGTTTGTTTTACGTTGTTACCTAGGTTCACAGCAGATGACTCTGTAATCAAGGTTAAATACTAAATTTGTTTCTTCATAATATCTCCTTTAAATCATCAATTTAAAGCGATTTTAGTTGAACATTTTCAAGATCAAATTTAACTCGAAATCTCAATTTTACCTCGATTGCAGAGTCATTTGCCATCGAACCTAGTAACAACATAAAGTACCAAATATCTATTGCAGCGTCCCCAACATATAACCCTTCCACTGTTTTTGGTGGTGATGTAAACAAGACTGGTGTCTGCACTAAGAAATACGAATCTCAGGACTCCTTATAAATTTTGTCAGCAGATGGCGCACTCGGTTTCGTTGGTATATTGGTCTGTTTCTGATGGGGTGCGATGGCCTTTCAGTTGTGACACATGATCTGTTGTGTGTCTTCGCCCCGCGTCATCTAATAGTGTTACTCGGTAAGTATCGCCTGGTAGTTTGTAACTACCAAGGGTGCTTTGTATGTCTGGTGGGTTTTTCTGGGCTTTACAGTTTGTTGGGGTATATTCTTCATGAAAACAATTTCGCCTACATTATAGGTCTTTTCTTGTATTCTCTGGGGTGGTGTTTATTCATCATCTTGTATTATTTACGTCAATCTTATTAAAACACGATTTATACCAAACACAGCTTCAAAAAGTTTTATTATGTGCGTTGTTAATGTTTCTGTCCACCGTCTTTAAATTTTGATTGCAGTTGGTTCCATATTTCTCAGTTTTCTTTTCTGCAATTATTGCAGATAGTATTATTGCCCTATTTACGTATTCTATCTACCTGGCCGTTTCCTTGGCGGTCTAGGACGTTTTGCCGTCGCCGTTTCGCCGCTGGTCGTTTCGCCGTCGGCCGTTCTGCCGTCGGCCGTTCAGCGTCGCCGTTTTGCCGTCGACCGTTTCGCCGTCGCCGTTTCGTCGTCGGCTATTTTGCCGTTAACCCAATATACAATGTTTCCCAAAAAGTATGCAACAAATGGGAACGTTTTTTATTACTATTTCTCAAAAATTTTACTTTATAAAAGTTATAAATACATACTTATTAATTGTATTATTAACCTAACCTAACCTAAGAAATACAAAACAAAAAATGCAACACTAAGCGCCTAAATACACTTATTAACCAAACAATTAATTACAATATTACAAAAATGCCCACATATCTATATGTATATACACTGTGTCCATAAAGTACCCCCCCCCCCTCCCCAACTAACTTTTGAACGACTTGATATTTTACCACAAAATTTGGTGTACTGTAATGGGAAATCAAATACTATTTTTCAGCCCATATTAAAATTTTGTATCGTCCAAAATGGCGACTGGGCGCCATTTTGAATTTTTTTTTAAATTGAAAGGGGGGTCGAGTGACCTCTCATTGGAAAGGTCTTTTAGTTCTGCGTCTGATCCTAGAGTTTCAAAGAAAAATATTTAGCCATAACAAAATGCGGACTTATTATGTGCCAAGAAGTGAATGGTAAACATTTCGAACACTTAATTTAATTAATTTAAGCTTTAATTCTTAGTTTTTTTAAATAGACTTCTTTATCTTCAAACATTGTCATTTTGTTATGGCTGAATATTTTTCTTTGAAACTCTAGGATCAGACGCAGAACTAAAAAACCTTTCTAATGAGGTGTCACTCGACCCCGCTTTCAAAAAAAAAATTCATTGCGCCCAGTCGCCATTTTGGATGATACAAAATTTTAATATGGTCTGAAAAATAGTATTTAATTTCCTATTACAGCACACCAAATTTTGTAGAAAAATATCAAGTCGTTCAAAAGTTAGTTGGGGGGGGGGGGGGTTACTTTATGGACACAGTGTATAGAAGTGAATGTTTGTGTGTATGTTCCCTATACACTCCGAAACTACTCTGCCGATTGAGCTCAAACTTTGACACAAAGTGTGGTTTGAGGAGAGGAATGTTTTAGAAGGTTATTTTTTTAGCCGCTAGGTGGCGCTGGCGATATTTACGAAAATGTGTGTTTATTGTCTGATTTCGCTTTATTGAGACGTAGCAACGCACGGCGGATATTAGCTAGTTTAAACTAAAGTCAATTGTTTAATGGCTTATTGCACAGAACACTTATAATGTTATAAGTGGTTTTGGATATTTGAAAAAATCTATAAAATTATTAACTGGAAGAGGTTGAAACGGATGAGATGTTTGTCAGAACATGCACGCACTATAATCATAGCCTAAACTGGTTTGATAAAAAGGAAATGAATTCTGTTTATAATTATTGTACGCCTTACGGGAAGCTGGGTCAGATATGACTCAGATTTTTTTATGTCATCGTTTAAAGTCTTAAGCAATTTTGTGGTTTTAGCCTGAAGGAGCTACTCGTCAAAAAAAATTCTAGATATTTGCCATTGCCAGTAATGGATGTTTTTGAACCTATTATTGTTAGTTTTGCGGTTTAATATACAGTAATAATAGATTTATAGTTGTGTTGTCGTAATTGCGCAATAAAGTGCCATTTTTGACCAATAAAAACACGAATACAAAAAAACGCAACAACTATCCTAAAATCCTCAATTTTAAATCAAAACAAACATAAATACTCACATGCGCTCTTTTAATAATACAGCCTTGACTTAAACACACATCAACTTATCACAGACATTGACAAAACTTAAAAATCTTGCAGATCGATCAAAATTCTTCGCAATACTGTCTCAAAAAATTTTAGATAATAACTCGAAATTACCTCTCATTGAAGAAAGAACGGATAGAGTACCCTTTTTGCGTCTTTTCTAAGTTTTATTGATCAACTCGGACGCTCCTTGACCTCAAGAATGTTGTTAATCTTGAATTTCGAATGTACTGCAATGAAAACCGTCAGAATTCCCCAACCTCGTGCGCCTTCTCATAGGGCGGATTCTAGATGTTTTTTTAATTTAATGTGTCTTCGGAAACCCGTTTCTCACACTTTTTTGCATATTTAATAAATTATTTACTCTCAGTGTTGAAGGAACTTTCTCATTAATTTGGAGAGCTTTCAAGTTAGAAGGTTCGTTTATTAAATACCTGCATTGGTATTTTCTGCTAATATAAAGTATTAAAAAATATACTATTACTCTATAATTTTGCAGGTACTAACAAAAACAGGTAAACAACTTTAATTACTTCCTTGTTATTGCTCATTTGAGTCCATTACGTTTAAGTTAAATGCAATAGTTTAATATTGTTCCTGCTTCTTTCTCTAGAACTAAAAATAGTATCTACACTGGAAATACCCAAGATTATTTTGATGGTTGTTGTTTAGTATCCGTGTTATTTTGGCATCACTGTAATTTTGAATCTACCGGGTAGACTACTCGGCCAACATCGTGTTCTTCCGGTAACTTCTCCAGAGGGTGAAAAGGAGCAGTCAGAAAGTCAGTTTCAAATAAGTACTACAAGGCGTCACTTAAGTGCATCCTTTTTAAATAAGTTGTTTTAATAAAGATAAAGTCCAGGGAAGTCGGAAAGAAGTTTATGGGAAATAAGGGAAGTTAAAGGAAGAAAGCATTTTAAAGAAAGCCGAGGAAGTGCGGCGGAAATCTAAAAGAAGTCGGATGTCTGGTAGAAATAGGGGAAGTTGAAAATTCCGGGAAGAAGGATAATGGTCGAAATCTAAAGGGAATTGAGAAAGGAATCATTTTAAACGCATTTTATTGTCTGGCCGTGCTCAGTAGTTGGGGAAGCCCAAATAAAGACCTGGGAAAATAGGGGCAGTCATAGGGAAGCCCTGGGGAAGTCTAAGGGAAATCGGGCAAGCTCAAAGGAAGAAGGAGGAATTTTTAAAAAGGTTGGAAGAAGTACGGGGCAAATGCAAGAGAAGTTGTAGAAGTTCAAAGCAGAAAACGTTGTAGTTACATATTTAGAGTCTGCACATGTGCAGTAGTTAGAGAAGTTTAAAGGAAATCTGAGAGAATTAGAGAAAGTCCTGTGGAAGTCAGCAAAGTACAAGGAAGGAAACAATTTGAAGAAATATTTATATACTGCGCCTGGTCGGCAGTTGGGGAAGTCCAAATAAAGTCCAGGGGTAGTAGGGAAAGTCAGAGAAGTTAAAGAAAGAAAGAGACATTTTAGAAGAAAGTCGGGGAAGTACGGGGAAATCTAAGAAAAGTCGGAGAAATTCAAAGAAATTGTACTACATTTTCTTTGTGCAGCGTCAACTTGAAAAGTCGTATATGCGCAGCATATTTGCTCAGAAAAGTCAATCGATTTTTAGGATCGAGCATTAGCTTCTGATCCAAAACAAACCAGCCCATGAAGCTCTTTCTAGAGCCCTGCTTCTGGGTCGAGTGCAAGTTATCGTCCGAAGCAAACCAGCCCTGCAGCAACCCGATAGAGCTAAATCTGCATGATCTTCTTTCCTTCCCCACCAGAAAAAGTTCCGGCTTCAGCAGCACTAGCAAGCTTTCTGCCCGATCTCTACGCGACCCCAACCTTCTGGATCACCATTTTAACATCTATTGCGGCCCCAATGGCTGGTCGCTCCTCGCTGCCCCAGGGCTCTCAGCGCATTACATATCGTTCCCGCGATTATTACGTAGGAGGCGAGAGTTTTTAAGTCCAAAAATATCTACGAAATAAACAGAGATAATATCGAAATTATTTAGTATTTTTAATCAATTTCAGTTAATTAGGTTAGGATAAGTTGCCAGTATTAAAAATAAATGTAACTTACCTCAACTTTATAAATTTTATCTTTCATGCTAGCATGCACTGAACCATTAATAGTTTTTGTGTCGTCATTGTACTTCATGTTCAAAACATGCCCCGACTCTAACGCATTTTCGCCTTTTTCTACGAGTTTCATCTCATCTTTGAAGTAGTTATTCATAGAAGATAACTTTAACACGTGCTTTTGAGCCATCTTTACTAACACTTCAAATACAGGAGAACTATGAACACTTTCTAGTTTTTACAACCTCCTGGGCTTAACAGTAATTAAATAATAATTAAAATAGTTTCAGTTAGACCAAATACCACAAATAGCTCAATCAACAGCTCTTAACGTGTTTAACAATAAAGACCAATTTCGCATATAACGCTTATAGCAACGGTTACTAGGCGAGTTGTTTGGACCGTGACATGTTTTCAGCCCCCACTACCTACGTCATCACTAAATACGTCTATATGCACATTTTAAATCACGTCGAATGAAAATAATCGAACTGTTCGATTAACGATACATCTCGAAAGGTTATGGAAAATCATTCGAATGGCTTTAAGATTATAAAATTTTCGGTTTTGTTTATTTCGGAAGCGAGCGTGCGTCGAAACGATAGCTATTACATTAGTTAGTTGCAATTGCCTGATGTAGAAAGAATGTGCGGAATCCGAGTGAATAACGACCGAATTTTTTGCCGAGCAAACACGGCGGACAAAGTAAGAATGATTTGATTTGAACATTACGATATTAGGAATAGCAGTTAGCAACTACTACGACTAACCCTGCTTACAACATTCGAATTCAAACCTTTCGGATACAAAACTTTAACCTCGGGCCAAAGGGCCCGAGCAGGCGACGAGAACGAGAATTCATTATTCAGACCCATCGATTGCGTTCGAATCAATCATTCGATTATTAAATTTATTCGATTGGCAATCATTCAATGATGAAAATCATTCAATTTTGCTCATCACTAGCCTTTATTAGCAACCATTGGCGTAACTATCGAAGGGTAAAGAAGGCACAGTTCCCTCGCATTTTTAGCATACAAAACTAAACAAAATTCTGAAAACAACTATGATCCTTTTATTCTTTCAAAATACGAACAATTACAAGAAAACAAGTTTTACCAACATAAAAATTAAAACGAAAACAGCAAAAATATTAATCTTAAAATATTTAGGAAGAGTTAAGCACCACTGTAGTACGTATTTTGGCAGTCGAGAAAATATTTTGATGGATACAATTATGACAAAACTCCAATCTTAATATCTAATTGCACTGGGATTAACAAAACATCGCATAAAACTTAAGAACACAGAAAGTTGCACCACGATTTTCAGTACTTTGCACTTATTATTGTTTTATCGACTTCCTAATCCAATCAAGATACTTGGCAGAGTCCGTAAACACAACATAATGAGACGCATCGCACTTGAACTGATTTTGTAAAGCTACACTAATCGATACTAGTCCACGTAGTTGCCATACTGGATTGTTGGGGTTCGAGTTGGGTTTCGGGAAAACCATGCCGCCACCAGAGTCACCATTACAAACCGAAGTTCCTACAAAATAACATGATAAACTCTTAAGAAGCATTGTTTAATTCGTGACGTACCATTTCTGAACCCAGCACAGAATGTGTTGCTGGATGTAAATCGGGAGTAGAAGTCAGGGAAGGAAAATATACAAGTTTCTTGCGAAACCACTGGCATTTTCGCTTGCATTAATGTTTCGGTTACTTTACCGGTCTCGTCGAAGCCCCATCCTACTACACTTCCTGAGAAAAAAAATGTCATAATTAGAACAAAAATGAGATCAAAAATAGTAAAATTTGAATTTGGCGCGCTATAGTTTTCGCGCCAGTTTTAAAAAAGAATTCCCTAGGCTATCAATTGTTTTTCTGTAAATGGTTGTGATTTTGACCAAATTTTCAATTGTTTTTCTTATTGTGAATAATTAGGATTTTTGGCCAGACTGTCATTGTTTTGTTTTGTGAATGGTTGTGCTATTCCTAATTAGACTATAGGAAAACAAAAGATTTGGTATATTAACTATCACTTGCCTTGTTTGTTAAGCACTGAAGTTAAATCGGGTGACTCTTGCCACAAACAAACAGGTCTGACGTAATCGGTAAAATCAGCCGGTGCAGTGAACTTAACCAGCGCTATATCGTTACCGTAAGTTTGTGCATTGTACTGCGGATGGGGTAGAATTTTAGAAACCTGTCGATCCTGAATACCCGGACTTGAAAATCGTTTCAAGTAATATTTACCTAAAAATTCAGATATTAGCCTACAAAATCACTTTTTTAGGTAATTCTCATACTTACCCAAATAAACAACCAAGTTATCGGGATTCAAAGGCGTCTCCGATCTTCTCCTGGTAACACAATGAGCAACCGTAATGACATGATACTTGGACACAAGCGAGGCTCCACAAATATAAGCTAGATCGATTCCTTTAGCGTGATAAAGTGCAGCGTGCCATGGGTACTCTCCCTCTTCGGTTGATTCTCCGTATGTGATCAGTGGTTTGGGCTTTGCCTGTAAATAATCGACCTCAACGTTGTCGCTTCCAGTTTTGAACAAAGAACTTACAATGTTGCGAATGTATGAGTATAAGCGTTGTTGTGTATTATCATAATTATTCTGATACTGATATGGATTTGAATATTCATTCTGATACTGATTCGGATAGTGAGGGTACGAGTACTGATAGTCGTATAATTGCCTTTTCGATCGATTTTTTGTCTAAAATTTGAAAAACGCTTGTCAGACCAGAACCACGAGGTCTGTTGAAAGTGTTGTGGGTATAGTTTAGGGTATACTACTATAAGCTAATGTAGATGAACACAGCTTGGTAGAGGTAAAACAATGTACTGGGTAAAAAGAAAATTATAGTAGTAAAATTGTTTCCATAACGAAGTGTCGTTGAAACTTACCCTTAATAAAAGTTCTCTATTGCGGAGAAATTTCAAAATTTAATAAAACGAAAATGTCAGTACCCATAATTAAGGTAATATAAAATCGCAGGGAAAATTTGATGTACACGTTGAGCAAAGCCCTGGGGGAAACAGAAAAAGCTCTGCGGAAGTCCCAGGGAAGCCGGGGAAACCGATATAGTACGGCAAAAGTCTAAAACAATCCTAGGTAAGTCTGCCACTCTAAGGGAAGTCAAGGAAGAAGGAATGATTGTCAAAGGAAATACGGTGGAAGTTAAAAGGAAGTGGGAGAAGGTCAAGGAAAGAAACATTAAAAAAATTTTTTATAGTGTGCGCACGCTCAGTAGCTGAGGGAGTACAAATTAATAAAATACGAGGAAGTCATAGGGAACCCCTAGGACAGTCTACGGGAAGTCGGGAAAGTTAAAAAAAGTCAGGCTTAAGTAGGGAAACTCGGAGGGAAGTGCTGAAGAAATCGGGAAGTCATAGAAATTAAAGAAATGTTGAGAAAGTACGGAAGAGCCTAAAGAAACTCGGAAAAATTCAAAGCAGGAGACATTCTGGAAACAGTCGTTTTAGATTCTAAATATAGTAGTCAGAGGGTAGTCCTACAGAAGCCAGCAAAGCTTAAGAAGGAACGATGCATGTTGAGCAAATACGGAGGGGAAGTTCAACGAAGCATTTTAAAGAAATTGTGATGGTCTGCGCATGCCCAGCAATTGGAAATGTCAAAGGAAAGTCGGAAAGCTCAAACAAGAGAGAAGCATTAAAAAAATGTCGAGGAAGTGCGAGGGAAGTCTAAGGGAAGCCAGGGAAGCTCAAGGAAAATGAGATATTTAAAGCAAGTCCAGGAAGCACCGAAAAAGCCTGAAGGAAATCGGGGAAGTTTAGAGAAAGAGGCATATTTGAAGAAAAAAGACTTGTCTGCGCATGCGTAGTAGTTGAGGAAGTCCAAAAGTCTTGGGAAAGTACAAGGGAAATCACAGGGAAGTCCCGAGTAAGTCTGGAAGACTAAGGGAAGTTCAAGCAAGGAATCATGTTAAAGAACTTCTTGTAGACTGCGCAAGCCAAGCAGTTGGGGAAATCCATGTAAAATCCGGGTAGGAGAAGCCGGAGGGATGTTCTAAAAGTTAGGGAAGTTCAAGCGAGAAGGAGGACTTTAAAAAAGACCACGCACTACGAGGGAAGTCTAAGGAAAGCCAGGGAAGTCAAAAGAGGAAACATTTTTAATTAATTTGAGTTCAGACTCCAGTCAGTAGTTTGGGAAGTCCAAACGAAGTCTGGGGGAAGTAAAAATGAGGCATTGTAATGAAAGTCGATGGAAGTCAGAAAAATTCAAGGAAAAGGAAGGCACTGTAAACAAAGTCGAAGAAATATGGGGGAAGTTCAAGGAAAGAGACATTTTAAAGAAATCCTCCGTCTGCGTATGCCCAATAGTTGGGGAAGTCTGCAGGAAGTTGGTGAAGTCCAAGGAAGTCCAACGAAGGGGACATCTTAAAAACTTTCCTGAGTTTTCACATACTCAGAAGTAGGGGAAGTACGGGGAAATAGTGGAAGTCCAAAGAAATGTCAAAGGAAGTAGGGGAAGTCGTTTGCCAAGGAAAAGTTTGGTGTATAAATTTTAGACTGCTGGTAAGAATAAAGAATGCTGAATTTGTATAGCAATTACCAAAGTAGTTAAACTGTAATAAGAGGAAGAAGAAGAAGAAGTAAAACTTAACGACATTTAATATTTTTAGACAGCTGTGTTCATCTATGTAAATGTTGGGAAAAGCAACTATTGTTGTTATTGTCATGATCTGTCGGGTACTTACAACAACGGTCCCACAAATAGCATTAATGTCCCCATTATCTGGAGGAGTCGGTTGATTTTGCTGGTTAAAGAAATTGAAAAAGTCACTTGGGTACACGTCTTCGTTGCCTGATCCAGACGATGGGGGTTTGAAAAAGTCTCCTCCTCCTCCTCCTCCAGGCCTGTTACTATTAAAATTATTCGTTATTTACAATAAATTATAATTTTTCACTTAGTACTTACAAGCCTCCTCCTCCTCCTCCTCCTCCAGGTCTGTTTCCACCTCCACCACCACCGCCTCCAGATCCCACGGGGTTAGGAGTGCTGCCTAATTCGCTACTGGTCTGCAATTCCATGACCACAGGGGGTGCATCGGTTGCGGCCCCTTCCGGGCACACCGTCCTGGCATTAAGTCGAAACGACTCTAACTTAGGTGGAGGTTCGCTCGGATTGTATTTGACATAGAACCGAACAGTTAGAGGTACGTGCGCTTTAAGTTGTTGGTCTCGGTTTTTAACCAGGTAATTTTTGTTGTCGCTTGTCACGACTTGTCCGAACCAATTCTGAAATTTTTACACCATTAGAAAATGTGTCCCTGCTATGAAAACTAAATACAAACCCCCAATTGGAGTGACGGTCGGTCAAAAATTATCCGTAACCAAACGCCTTGTAAATCGGTTTCGCTGAGAAGTGTAATGATGCCGTACCATTTGTCAGGTTCGTTTGTTTTGCCTTCGTATACGAATAAGCGGGGGCAAGGTGATACCCATTCATCCTGCGCTTGAGCATTTGTGTTAGTGTTTAATAGGAATAGGGAAAATGCTATGAAAAATAGTTTTAAGGATACCATTCTCTGAAAAAAAAAATTTGTTTAATTATGTGATTGTTAATAGGAGTGATTATAAACAAATTGGTATTATGTATATTTGACTGTTTTATTCTGTAATGGGAGGATTGCGTGCTGGGGGCGCTACAATCGATGTTGGGTATTTTACCTTGTTAATTCAATTCAATTGTTTTTGGTGGTATAGAGAGATATGTAAACTGTTGAACATAATCTTTTCTTTGAACTAGGAGTTTTGTAATAAAAGAAATGATCCTAAACAAATGATTATTATTACAATATTCAATAACAAATAATCAAGCATCATCTTTGGTTTAAATAACAATATATAAACAAACAACAATATACCCTGTGTCCATAAAGTAACTCCCCCCCCCCCCCCAACCAACTTTTGAACGACTTGATATTTTTCTACAAACTTTGGTGTGCTGTAATGGGAAATTAAATACTATTTTTCAGACCATATTAAAATTTTGTATCATCCAAAATGGCGACTGGGCGCCATTTTGAATTTTTCTTTTAATGGAAAGGGGGGGTCGAGTTACACCTCATTTCAAAGGTCTTTTAATTCTGCGTTTGATCCTAGAGTTTCAAAGAAAAATATTCAGCCATAACAAAATGACAAATGTTTGAAGATAAAGAAGTTTGTTTAAAAATAATTAACTTTTAAAAAAAAAAAAGGGAACCGACTTCAAATAAAAACACAAAAGTGACATAAGTTAACTAAAAAGCAAAAAATAAATGTTTTTTACACAACAGTTTAATACTTATTTGTTGTTCCGTTTAATGTAATTAAGAAATTGCTGTTTATTATATAATTATTAATTGTTTTATAATTTTGAAGTCGGTGCCAAGTAAAAGATAATAATTATATACCTTGCTGCAATAACAAATTAGATTCGAATTTTTGTTTTACTTGACACCGACTTCTAAATTATAAAACAATTAATAATTATATAATAAACAGCAATTTCTTAATTACATTAAACGGAACAACAAATAAGTATTAAACTGTTGTGTAAAAAACATTTATTTTTTGCTTTTTAGTTAACTTATGTCACTTTTGTGTTTTTATTTGAAGTCGGTTCCCTTTTTTTTTTAAAAGTTAATTATTTTACAATTTTAAGTAATGGGCAGACTTAGTAAGGGTGCTTCTCGAATGAGGAAACGATTGCTAGTTGAAACGGAAGATGAAATACGGAAACACTAAAAAGTCGGTTAAAAAAATAGATTTTGAGGAGTATCTTCGAAGTTCAAGCTCCAATACCAATGAAATTATAATGGGACCACCTTGGAACTATACTGAACCCATCACAAAAAAATTATTAAAATCGGTTTATAAACAAAAAAGTTATGCCCGAACATACATTAAAAAAAAAAAATATATATATATATATATATATATATATATATATATATATATATATATATATATATATATATATATATATATATATATACAGACGAATTGAGAACCTCCTCCTTTTTTTGAAGTCGGTTAAAAACTAAGAATTAAAGCTTAAATTAATTAAATTAAGTGTTCGAAATGTTTTCCATTCACTTCTTGGCACATAAAAAGTCGATTATGAAATTCCGACCTTAGTTTCTGGAGTGATATTTCTGTAAACTTCTGTAATGCGTTGCTCCAGTTCTTCAATTGTTTCTGGACGGGTTCTGTACACTTTCGATTTCAGATATATATAATAATGAGGCGGCGCACCGTCTTGTTGGAACATAACGTTTTTAATATTATTTCAAGCCACCTGAGATATTTCAGGGAAAATTTAGTCCTGCAAATGAAGAAGTGGACTACTGGATAAGAAAATCAAAACAATTTTGAACTGAGTGAGTCCATTGGTTTACAATCCGCCATTTGGTTATGGCTCAATATTTTTCTTTGAAATTCTACGATCAAACGCAGAACTAAAAGACCTTTCAAATGAGGTGTCCCTCGACCCTGGATTAAAAAATCAAAACAATTTTGAATTGAGTGAGTCCATTTGTTTAAAATCCGCCATTTTGTTATGGCTGAATATTTTTCTTTGAAACTCTAGGATCAAACACAGAATTAAAAGACCTTTCAAATGAGGTGTCACTCGACCCCCCTTTCTATTTAAAAAAAAATTCAAAATGGCGCCCAGTCGCCATTTTGGATGATACAAAATTTTAATTAGGTCTGAAAAATAGTATTTGATTTCCTATTACAGCACACCAAATTTTGTAGAAAAATATCAAGCCGTTCAAAAGTTAGTTGGGGGGAGGGGGGGTAACTTTATGGACACAGTGTATAAACAATTGTGTGTAAATATGAGTTTTGGATAATAAAACAAATGATTGTAACTAAATGCGTGTGTTGTTTCAATACTCCTGCTCCATTTTTCAATTGTTTTTAGTAATATAGAGAACAACGTGTAAACAATTGAACATCTTATTTTGTTATTTAATAAAACGGTATTAATTAATTTAGTTGATGTTATTTTATTATTTAATTGTGGCGGAAAATTAAAAAAAAATAAATATAAAACATGGCAAGATTTTATTTGGACTTGTGCATGAGGTTCATTTGTTGTTAAAAATTGCATGAGAATTCTTCTTCAATTGTTTTTAGTAATATAGACAATTGAGCATCATCTTTTGTTATTATTTGATCGTATTTTATCATTGGTGGGAAACGTTGAAAAATTGACACTGCAAGCTTAATAATTTGAACTTGTGCTTGATGTTCATTTGTTTTATTCTCCAACTGTTTTTGATGTGTATACAGAACAATGTAAGCATAAACAATTAAGCATCATCTGGTATTAGTTGATGCTCTTTTATCATTTATTTACGGTAGAAAAATAAAACTGCAAGCTTTATTAATTTGAGCTTGTACCGATCTTCATATGTTTTTGAAAGTAGCGCGAAAATCTAAAAAAATTAATTATGTCATGAATATTTTTGTTTTTTGTTTTTACATTTTATCTTACAATGTTTTCTAAGTAAATAAACAAACATATTGCTGTTTGGTGACGTGATAACAAAATAATTCGAAATATATTATCGCATTTTTGATATTGAGGGGATTTTTAAACTCCCACTGAATATTCAAATTTATAAACAAGAAATGACACGTGTTTTTCTCAGCAATATGTGTTTTCTATTAATTGCATATTGTAAAAGAACATATTAAAATACGACAAGGTCAATATCGTCACAATCATGTACTTATTTTTGGTAAATACCACACATTGGACTTGAGCTACTCCTAAACTGGTTTGACAAAACGGAAATGATTTCTACTTATTATTGTACCTCTTATGAGAATCTTGGGCCAGCTATTACTCAGAATTTTTTTTATATCTTGGTTTTACGTCGTAGGCAATTTTGTGGTTTTAGCCTGAAGGAATTACTCGTCAAAAAAAAAGTCTAGTTATTTTTTAATTGCAAATAATGTTTTTTTAAACTTATTATTGTTAATTTTGCAGTTTAATAGTGCAGTAATAATAGATTTATAGTATTGTTCTATCTTAAATGCGCATTAAAGTGTCGTTTTTGATCAATAAAAACAGGAATACAAAAAAATCACAAAAAAAACGCACCAACTGTTCTAAAATCCTCAATTTTAAATCAAAACAACCATAAATACTCACATGCGCTTTTATAATAATGCAGCCTTGACTTAAATACACATCAACTTATCACAGACATTGACAAAACTTAAAAATCTTGCAGATCGATCAAAATTCTTCACAATACTGTCTCAAAAGATTTTAGGTAATAGCTCGGAATTACCTCTCATTGACGAACAAACGGATAGAGTTCCCCTTTTTCGTCTTATCTAAATTTTATTGATCAACTCGGACGCTCCTTGACCTCAAGAATGTTGCTAATCTTAAATCACGGATGTACGGCAATGAATACCCACAGAATTTCCCAGCCTCGTGCGTCTTTTCGGAGGGCGGATTCTAGATGTTTTTTAACTTAATGTGTCTTCGCAAACCTGTTTCGCAAAGTTTTTTGCATATTTAATGAATTACTTACTCCTCAAGGCCAACTAGAGGGATCCCCAAAGGTTACGGACGGTCAATGTTTGTTTGGTTCGTATTGGCGGAAGAGTTTTAAAATTTAAATTTACCGCCAAAATAAAAAATACGAAGGTAAACGAATCAAACCGAAGTAAAGTACCTTAATTTATCGGTTTAGAGGCAATTGTATCCTTGATGAAAGTTCTTGCTTGCCGTGGAAGTCAAAAATTCAAATTTTTGTACGATTTACGAGAGTGAAGTACCTTAAATTATTATTTTTACAGAAAAAAAATAGTTCCTGCTTGCTGACAAAGTTCAAAATATTATGAAACTAAAATTTAGGGGCCCATTAGGGCGGGAAAATCGCAGGAGAAGTTTGATGTACAGGGTGAGAGAAGTTCTGAGGAAACCAGAGGGAAAGTCGTGTCCTGTGGAAGTACTAAGAAAGACGTGGAAGTTCGAGAATATCCGGATAAGTAGGGAACATCAGAGGGAAGTCATAAGAAGGTCTGGAAGTTTAGGGAAGTTCAAGGGAACAAAGAATTTTAAATAAAGTGGAGCAAAATCTAAGAAAAGCTGCAGGAGTTTGCAGCAGGAAGCATTTTAAAGAAATTGTTGGAGTCTGCGCATGTCCAGTAGATGGGAAAGTCCAAAGAATGTCCGGGAGAATTAGAGGAAGTCAGAAGTAAGTCTCACAGAAGTCAAGGAAGTTGGAGAAATAAAAATGATTGTAGAAGTCTAAAGGAAGTCGAGGAAGTTTAAGGAAGGAACCATTTTAAAGTAATTTTTATATTCAGCACATGTTCGGTAGTTGTAGAAGTCTAAATAAGGTCAGAGGGAATTCCTAGGTTTATGAGAAGTCGGGGAAATTAAAGGAAGAAATCATTTTAAAGAAAGCCGAGCAAGTGCGGGTGGAAATCTAAGAGAAGTCGTAGAAATCAAAGAAAACGGCATTTTAAAGCATTTTTTAGAGTTTGTGTGTCCAGCTGTTGGGGCAGTCCATAGGATGTCTTGGGAGAAGTTGGAAATAAGTCCTCCGGATGTCAGAGAAGTTCAAGGAAGAAGGATCATTGTCGAAGTCTAAAGGAATTCAGGACGTTCAAGGTAGAAAACATTTTAAAGAAATATTTATATTCAACGCATGGTCGGTAGTTGTGGAAGTCTAAATAAAGTCCGGGGGAAGTGCGAGAAGTCAGAGAAGTTTGGGAAAAATACTAACATTTTAGGGAAAAGTCGGGAGAGTAAAGAGAAAATCTACGAAAAGTCGGAGAAATTCAAGGAAAGATACTTTTAAAGCAACGACATGCAGTACGGGGTAAGTATAAAAGAAACTGGAGAAAGAATAAGGAAAAAGTCGTTTAAGAGAATTTTTTGAATTTGCGCTGGAACAGTAATTGCGGAAGTCTAAATAAAATCAAGGAAAGTAGGGGAAGCAGACGGAAATCCTGCAAAAGTAGGGGAAGTTGAAGAACGAAGGGGGCATTAACAAAAAGTCGAAGATGTATGGGGGAAGCCTAAGAAAAGTCAAGGACGAAGAAGACATTTACAAAAAGTTCATGAAGTACGGGGAAGTCTAAAGTAAGCCGGGATAGTTCAAGGAAGGAGACATTTTAAAGAAAGTTTTAGAGTCTGTGCATGTATAGTAATTTGGGAAATTTAAATAAAGTCCCGGAGAAGTAGAGGAGGAAACAGCGGGTAGTCGTGGGTAATAAGTCTGCAAATCTAAAGTAAGTCAGGGAAGTTCAAGGAAGAAGGATTTGCGTTTTAGAGGCAGTCGTGGGGAAGTACAGGAGAACTTAAAAAAAAGTCGGGGAAATTCAAGGTAGAAAACATTTAAAGAAAAATTTATTGTTAATGAAAGCTCCCTTCTGCGGTGGAATAATACAGGGTCGCTATTAAAGATGGAACCAAAGCTCTCCTGCTAAAACGGTTTGAGATATAGATATGAAAATTGGAAGGCTTCCATTTGAAATTATTTCGCATATTTTGAGGTTAAAAAAATTTTTTTTGACATGATTTTGAGCGCAGCCGCCATCTTGGATTTTTTTAAATGGCAACATGGGCTTTGTGATACATCATTAGAAAGCTTATTTTTTTCTCTTTCTTACTACCTTAATCATGTATGGTGTTAAAGTAGAAAATAATGCCGTTTGCGTGGCTGGCTAATGTATGGCACTTTAAATCTAGATACCTTTGCAATAACGAAACGTCAAAAATAAACAAATTACAATCAGCAGGGGTTTAATAAGTGACAAAAAACACAGTACATATGGTTTGTTTCCTTACAACTATTGTATTACGTGACAAATAAACCTTAATTTCGTGAAATATGGCAAAGGTTTTTCTAATTTTTCTGCATTAATTTCTACTTTAACACCATACATGATTAAGGTAGTAAGAAAGAGAAAAAAATAAGGTTTCTAATGATGTATCACAAAGCCCATGTTGCCATTTAAAAAAATTCAAGATGGCGGCCGCGCTCAAAAATCATGCGAAAAAAAAATTTTTTTAACCCTCAAAATATGTGAAATAATTTCAAATGCAAGCCTTCCAATTTTCATATCTATATCTCAAACCGTTTTAGCAGGAGAGCTTTGGTTCCATATTTAATAGCGACCCTGTATAAATAAATAAGTCAATTTAAATTCACCGCTAAAATTGAAATACAGCACGGAAACGAATCTATGCGGAATAACACGAAGTGAGTCGGTTTTAACTTGAACATTATTTTGAAATTCTATTAAAACTCAAGATTTTGTGATGTTAAATCTACTTAACATTATACTAAAATAAAATTAATATTTAGTTTTTTTTAAAACTAGGTGAAAAACTAAAATTTTATTGGTTTAAGGTAGTAAACCTAACCTCACTTTTCAACTCGATCGTAAATACATTGCAACTCGGAAATCTTTTGAAAATTACGGAAAATCATATTTTCATGCAAATTATACCCAATTTGCAGCCACAATGTCAGCTTTAGCAAGATTTTCAACCACCATTTCAAATTTATTACAGTAAGTACAAATTTGGGTCCCTAATCAAGTAGGTTAATTTTAATTTTTATGTATTTTAGACGTGCTGGGGGCCATTTACTGGGCTCAACCTCGAATTTTCACTCCCTGGCCGTTGAAACTTCATCGTTACCTAGCCCTGGAGGTCTTTTTTCAATTGCTGTTCGTTACAACATACGAAATCACTTCCCACGACCTTGTGAGCGGAAGAGGATTACACGACATGGTTGGGCAAAGCGGATGTCAACTCCCGGAGGTCAGAGAGTTTTAATGCGCAGGATTTTGAAGGGAAAGCATGTTTATTCGCATTAGCGAAGTTATAAAGTAGTAGAATAAAAGTTACGTGTTTATATAAAAAAAATAGTTTATTGAAAAGTAAAAAGGCAAGGAAAAATTGAGTATTATAAATTTATTTTGTATCACCGTAGGTCAACGATTGTTTTTTTTTCTACTAACTCCTCATTGCGTTACGTATCCAATCTAGATGTTTCGCAACGTCCGTGAATACAATATAATTGGATGTGTCGCATACGACTCGTTCATTTTGTAGTGCCGCACTCAGCGAAATAACTCCTCGTAGTTGCCATATACTATTTTGACCTTGGCTGTTTGATTTGGGAAAGACCATCCCGCCGCCAGAGTCTCCTGTGCAGGCAGAGGTACCTATGGACGAATCTATATTAGTATAATAAGCACAAGTGCAAAAATATTAACATACCGTTTCTAAATCCAGCACAATATGTCTTGCTCGAAGTAAAACGTGAAAAGAAGTCTCGGTTTGAGAAAATGCAAGTTTCTGTACTTACAACGGGCATTTTTGCCTGCATGAGGTTCTCGGTTATGTTGCCATGTTGATCAAAACCCCAACCGACAACAGTACCTGCAAGAAATTGACTAGGTTAGAGTTAGATGACTGAAAAGTGAGTTGTTGTGAGGTTAGAAAACCAATATTGTGAGATTGGGAAGCCAATTCAGAAAACTTGTGTTTTGAGGTTAGAAACCCATTGTTTGAAAATCAATATTAGGAGGTTAGAATGTGAATATTGTGTGAAAGCAATTCTGGGAACTGTAAAGTTAGGCTAGAAAGCATATTGTGAGGTTAGGTTAGAAATTCTGTGATTTCTAAGGTTCGAAAATCAGTTTTGTAGGGTTAGAAATCCATTGTGTAAACTGTAAGGTTAAAAAGTAAAAAATTTGAGGCTAGGAAATTAATATGGTGACTATAGCAATAAATTCCGTATACTGAAACAGTTATTGTAAGGTAAGAAACCAATTTATTGATCTGTAAGGTTGGAAAATCAAAATTATGAGGTTAGAAACAATTTATTTATAATGAAGTTTAGATAATCAATATTGTGACGTTGGAAAGCAAATTCTGTGAGATCAGGTTAAAAATTTTATGATTGGTCAACTTAGATAACCGAGATTGTAAGGTTAGAAAGCAATTTTGATGCATTGTGAGGTTAGAAATCATTATTGTGAGGTTAGAAAACGAATGCTGTGAGGTTACGGAAGAAATTTTATGAAGTATAAGGTTTGATAACCGAAATTGTGCGGTTGGGAAGCAATTCTGTGTATTGTGAGGTTAGAAAACAAATGCTGTGAGGTTATGTTAGAAATTTTACGAATTGTATGGTTAAATCAACAAGATTGATAGGCTAGAAACCATATATTGTAAGGTTTGACATCAATTCCGTGTATTGTGAAGTTAAGGTTGCGGTTAGAAACTAATTTTGAGAACCGTCAGATTAGACAATTAAAATTGTGTAATTAGAAAATCAACACTGTGAGCTGCAGTTAAAAATTTTATAAATTGTAAGGTTAGATAACGGTGATTGTAATGGTAGAAACCAATTCCGTGTATTGTAGGTTAGAAATCACTGTGAGGTTAGTAAACAAGTATTTTGGGGTTAGCTTAGACATTCTTTGAATGCTTAATTTAGGAAGCCCATTTTGTAATTTTCAAAAAAAACTAGTTTGAGTTAAAAACAATTCTAGAGAACTAACCTACTTTTTCCGTGACAGCGTTAAGGCTAACATCTTCCTCCCACAAGCAAACCGTTCTCACAAAGTCCGTGATTTGAACAGCACTATCAAGATGCAACACAGCAAGATCGTTATGGAAATAAGTCGCATTGAATTCCGGATGGGTTGTGATTTTTCTTACCGTTTTATCCTGCACGCTTGGACCCAACCTATACAAGTTGTATTTACCTTAAAAAAAACAATAAATTATAACCCAAATTGCATCTTAAATAATCATCGATAATTACCCATGTATACGGTGAACAGATCTGGACTAACCGACTGTCCCGTTTTAGGTTTCGTTACACAATGGGCTGCGGTTAAAATATGATTGGGCGAGATTAAACTTCCACCGCAAATGTACTGTAAATTGATGCCTTTGCTACGATAAAGAGCTGCGTGCCAAGGCCATTCGCCTAAAATAATCGTTTTAACATTCGGCCATCCTGGTTTGGTGTGTTACGTACCTTCCGAAGTGCTCTGTCCGTATGTAATTAAGGGGCGTGCCGGTACCTTCACAGTTCCGCATGATCCTTGAACACCAGAAGAAGACAGTATAGGTATAATAGGGCGTCTCGAAGGTGAGAAATCACCAGCGAAAAAGTCATCATCGGAATTACCTTCTAACGACGATGTCGGATCCGGGTTCCGATTGTCCACCCGTTCATCCAATGGGGCTTGGGTCGTTTTCATATGACTTATGAACAGTTGCGGCGCAGATGTGGTGGAAGAAGCTACACCCACTGTGCAAATGTGTTTACCGTTCAATCTAATTCCGGTCACTCGTGGAACAGCACCGGCGGTGTTGTATTTTACAAAGAAACGAATTGAAAGGGCGTCACTGTTGGCTTCCAGCTGGTAATCTCGGTTTTTGATCAGGAAACTTTTGTTATCTTCTGAAGTTGATTCGCCGAACCAGTTCTGAAACATTAAACATAACCTCAAATTGTTGCTATTTAGCTAGTGATAAGGTATTCCGAATGAAAATAATCGATTATGGTAATATTTCGAAATATCTCAAAAGTTAATCATTCGAATGACATAATCTCGGGAGAAAATCATTCGAATGATTTTACAATTTAAAATTTTCTATTTTGTTTAAAGTGCGAGGGGACGGTAGCGACTACTACGACTAGCGGTACCGTTCATTAGTTTCGAACTAGTTGAAGCGGAGCGGCCCAAGGAAACCCGAAAAGAACGAGCATTCGTTCGTAAGAATATTCGATAAGCAAGCGGAGAGGTTTTCTGAAACACACAGGTATATCCAAATAATTGTATTCAAATGAATTATGCGATTATTAAATTCAATTGAATAGCAATCATTCGGTTATAGAAATCATTCGAATATTATAATCATTCGAATAGCAATCTTTCGATTAAACCTATCACTAGTAACTCCTTTTTTTTAGTGCTGTATGTTATTGGACATTTGTTTAGAGAATAACAAAAGTTTTTTAAAAACTGTTAAGAACATATTATACAGGGTGGATCACAAAAATGTGCTTTATCGGTAACTGCCATTTTAAAAGATAAGAAAATAAAAGATTAAGAGGCAATTTAGTCTTTTTTGATTGCTCTATAAAGTGACAGAATAGATTTTTATACAGGGTGTGTGTTTTAGGCGGAGCGTTAGGTAGCTTTCTTGTAATGCAACACCCATTATATTATTACGTATTTGGTTATTAGGGATTAATATAAGCTTTTCGGAAATACGCCTTATTTATTATTAACAAAAACAAAAGAGAAACGAAACCCTTTATTTTTGCCTTAAAATATACAGAGTGTAGAAAAAAAATAATCATTTTGATCTTCAAAATTGGTTAATTTTAAGTGTTACAAACACACTTTATTAAGGATAGACTTTGATATCAACACCCTGTACCATTTGCAACCATAATTTGTGTATTAAAATATACAGGGTATAGACACAACGTCACAGAATTGAAATTTTGCTAACTGATTAATTACAAATCTGACAAATAAATTTTATTAAAAAAAATTTATATGAACGGCCTGTATATTTTGCAATACTTATTTTTGCATTAAAATATACATGGCGTACAAAAAACGTAAAAAAATAAAATAATGAAATTTTAAATTCTGCTAATTAATTTTAAATTTT
The DNA here is from genome assembly GCA_958336395.1 of Ctenicera cuprea. Classification (NCBI taxonomy): domain Eukaryota; kingdom Metazoa; phylum Arthropoda; class Insecta; order Coleoptera; family Elateridae; genus Ctenicera; species Ctenicera cuprea. The sequence continues at coordinate 1,228,664 of OY284493.1, forward strand.
ACAAAAATAGTTTAAGAAAAAAGTTTGGCATCAATGTTCTGCATATTTTGCAAGCATTAACTTTGTATTGAAATATACAGTGTGTAGAAAAAAAATGTAAAAAAAAAATAATATTTTGAAATTTTAAATTCTTTACAAAAATAGTTTGAGATGAAAAAGGTTTGGCATCAACGTTCTGTACATTTTGTAAGCATTACTTTTGCATTAAAATATACAGGGTGTACAAAAACGTAAAGAATGTAATTGTGATCAATATAATTTTGCTAACTGTTTAATTTCGGATCTTACACATTATTATTAGGCAAAAAGTTAAATATCAACACCCTGTATATTTTATATTAATTAATTTTGACCGTAAAATATACAGGGCGTGCAAAAAATGTGGAAAATCAAATTTTAATTCTCTAAAATACAATAACACGTTCATTTAAAGTCCTACAAAAAAATTTTATTGAGAAAAAAGTTTGATACCAACGCCTTTGTACATTTTACAATCATTAATTTTTCCTTAAAAATACAGGGTGTGAAAAAAAAAGGAAAATCAAATTTTAATCGTCTAAAATTCAATAACTGATTAATTTCAAGTGTTACAAAAACATTTATTAAGAAAACTGTTTTATAACAACGTCCTCTATATGCTAAAATCAATAATTTTGCTTTACAATATACAGGGTGTGCAAAAAATGGAGAAAACCAAATTTTAATTCTCTAAAATTCAATAACTCGTTCATTTCAAGTCTTTCAAAAACATAATACTAAGAAAACTGTTTCATATCAACGTTCTGTATATGTTAAAACCAATAATTTTGCTTTACAATATACAGGGCATACAAAAAAAATATAGAATTTCAAATTTTAATTCCCTAAAATTCAATAACTCGTTCATTTCAAGCCCTACAAAAACATTTTATGGAGAAAAAAAATTGATATCAGCGCCCTGTAAAATTTATAATCATTAATTTTTCCTTAAAAATAAAGGGTGTTAAAGAAACGTAGAAAATCAAATTTTAATCGTCTAAAATTCGATAACTGGTTAATTTCAAGTGTTACAAAAACATTATATTAAGAAAAGTGTTTTATATCGATGTCCTCTATATACTAAAATTAATAATTTTGCTTTAGAATATACAGGGCGTGAAAAAAATGTAGAAAATATAATTTTAATTCTCTAAAATTCAATAACTCGTTCATTTCAAGTCTTACAAAAACATTTTATTGAGAAAAAAGTTTGATATCAACGCCCTGTACATTTTAAAAGCATTAATTTTGCCTTAAAACTACAGGGTGTAGAAAAAACGTAGAAAATCAAATTTTAATCGTCTAAAATTCAATAACTGGTTAATTTCAAGTTTTACACAAACATAATACTAAGAAAACTGTTTGATATGAACGTCCTCTATATGCTAAAATCAATAATTTTGCGTTACAATATACAAGGCGTGCAAAAAATGTAGAAAACCAAATTTTAATTCTCTAAAATTCAATAACTCGTTCATTTCAAGTCTTACAAAAACATTTTATTGAGAAAAAAGTTTGATATCAACGCCTTGTATATTTGACAATTATTAATTTTGCCTTAAAAATACAGGGTGTTAAAAAAAACAAAGAAATCAAATTTAAAAGAGGTTACATAAAGACCCAGTTAAATCGAACACCCTGTATCCATTATATCACTTTACAGACCAATCTAAGATTCATAACCTACTTTTTTAACATTATTTTGTATCTTTTAAAATAGCAGTACAATAAACGTCTGTGAATACCCCTCTATCAGTTTTGTTTTGGAAATCAAAGAGGGCCATAATTAGTTCTCAGGTTAATCTAAAACTAATTTTTAATCTTAAGTAAACTTACCCCAAGCAATTCAGCTCGTTGGTCAAGATCTATCCGTAACCATATTCCCGAAAGTGCACTGGGTGTAGTCAAGGCAACACGACCATACCATCGATCTTCCTCCGGACCCTTTTCTTCGTATGTGAAAACGCCTGGACATGGAGAACGTGTTTGCTGGGCCGATATGAATTCGAGAAGGAAGAAAACGACCGTCACACACAGGAGCATTTCTTCTCGGCTTATTTCTACAAACAGGGAAATACTTTTATGTTACAAGCAAAAAATGCTCGTTAATAAGTCGTTAAGAAAACTGTCGTCTAATTGTATTGTAATGATTGTCTGCAAGCATCTTATAATTTAATCGTGTCGATTCAACTAATTAATAATTTATGTGCAAAAATTATCATAACCGAAATGGTTTCGATTTAAAGAATGGAATGTGGTTGTATAGGTAATATCAAGCAGGGTTTTTTACACTAAAATTGTAAGAAAACACATTGATGGAATTATTTTGTTGATAATCCTTGAGCTTTGACCTTTTAACATTAGCTCTGATTTGTTATTGTTAGACAAACAATTTTAGGGGGTTTGGTTTTTCTATTGGTTTAAGATTTTCAAGAAATCTCATTTCTTCCTAATCTCAAAAAAACTTAATGACTAGATTATGATTCAGCATTTACACATAAACCATACCTAACTTACCAATTCATCAAAAATTGTGATTTGAACAATTCCCGAGCCCACATCCGCTTTCTGTTCTATTATTAACCGAAAATATGCCGTTAGACACTGAAAAAAACTTTTCACCTTAACCAGGTTTGGCCAGCCTGTTCTTCTTATAGATTTTTAATTATTCACAAGCACAGCAGCATCAGCATTAGTTGCTCTTCGAAAAGCAGAACCTGTTTACATCCAGCAACGCACATGTACTCGTTGGAATTCCCAATCGCATCGCAGTTCCAGTTAGTTGATTGCATGTCTGACCTCAAGGTTTTGAATTGCATTATACGGCGGCAATATTTGAATTTAGTTTGGATACAAACCAGTACTTCACATTTTTCTCAACAGAGGACGAATACATTTTTCTCATAGGTGGTTCCTAGGTTTTCCGAACAGATGGCGCCATTTCTATTTAAAAAAATATTAAGTAAATCATATTGAAAATTTTATGTATTTTATTTATACTATTTAATTTAACATTTTGTTATAATTTTTTTAAATTTAATTACTGGTTTTGAAAAATGTCGTTGTCGAATTTGTAATTAAAAAAAAAATAGCAACAATCTAACATTAATTGCATCTGAGAATTATTTTATATATTTTTTAAATATTTGAAGTTACTTTTTTTGAAACATAGAATTGTCTTGAGTGGCATCCAAATCTTCTACAATTTTAAATTTCGGTAATTTTGAATCAAATGCTCACAGTGGGCGCCATATTATTATATTGGAAAAAAATTCAAAATAGTTTTTTAACAGCACGTGTAGTGTAATAAATTTTACTTCGTACTAAATAAGCAATTTGTTTGATTTTCATATGATGTGCGTAAATATCAATATAATTTGCATCCTAATCCTAATTTACAATTTTTTTAATCTTGAAAGTAAAGAAGTTATTGCTTTAAATCACAAAAATCCCCGCAAAACATTTAAATCTACTGCAATTTTAAACTTCAGTAGATTCCCGCCAAAACTATGAATCTAGCTGCTGTGCAAACCTTTATTTGTTTCAATTTGTTTTTGCGCGTTTACATACAATTTTAAACTTTTCTCTCATAGATGGCACAATGTGTATATTTCTTTAATTTAGGTTTTTCTAAAAAACATTTTAAATTATTTATTTAATCAATACATTTTAATTTTTATTACGTTAATGTTTCTGATCGTTGATTTCATACTAAAAATAACTTATATTTGCTTATTATAAGCTGGCTTGTTGTTCGATTCTATCTTGTTTACTTGTTTTACGACTTAGCCACCCTACCAGCTTTTGTATGCTGAGCTAAAAATAGCTCCTTGTTTCTAGGCTATCTTGTTTTGCAATTCTCGACTTTCGTGATCTAGTAAACAATTTCGAACTCTGTTCGTAACGTAAATACGGCCTAATATCGTGTGTGTTAGTGACTAATTGTAGGAATGCTGCTTTCCCGTGCCTTTGTCCTTTCGAACGAGGTCAAGTTGGGTTGCGTCGCTAGCGCGCGCTGTGATTGGTCCTCGCTCTCGTCAAAGCTGACACGATTGGCTGTGTCTCTGCTACCGCTCAATATCCGCCGTTCCCTGGGAAAGCTCATTTGTGATCTCATCGCTAAAGAGAATAGTCGGGTACCTGGTTTATCATGAAATATGCGAAGAAAATCAAAATTTCTGTCCCTTGTACATTGTAGGAGACAGATTAAAACAGTGAATGAGTGACTTTTTATGCCATTTCAATACATTTTTCCGCCTAGTGAACTAAAATTAGGTTTGAAAATGGCACTCGTATGTGATATTAAAAGGTTTGCATTATTTTTACGACAGCAATTACACAAAAATACGTTTTCGAGGCCCGAAATATGTTAAGGTTATGGCAGGATCGATGAGAAAACGCGCAAATGTTGATCGCGTCCGTACCAAGGCGTGGCCCCTCTTAAAAAAAAGCAACCTGGACAAGATAAAAAGCCGTTAATTATCCCCAAAATTCCATTGAATGTCTTTTTAGAGCCACATTCTGGAATTTTCCACACGTCAAAATGACGTGGCCATTCTACGTCTTACTTTGTCCCGACGTTTTAATGCTACACAAAAGGTAATTCGATAATTTTCTCTTGTATTACTACCCGATGATGTTTCCGTTATCGGTCCTAAAGTAATGTTAGCATATTTCCTTTCTACATAATGAACATTACTATAAATAGTTCAACGTTGGGTAGAATTACTGCAAAATGGCCTCCCGCCCAGGGCTGTGTGCTAAACGTAAATTCCTTCAGTACTTATTTTCTAGTACCTAATACCCATGATTAGAATATTTTTATGGATTTTTCAGAATTGTTTTTTTTACGATTTTCGGCATTTATTGTTTTTTGTTTGAATTTTTTGGCGGTTGAGGGTGTTTAAATTGAATCTACTTAATTGCCATATTGTAATGTAGAATTTTTCAACGAATTTTAATTTTAAAATTTTTGTATTAAATATTTCAAGTTTAACAATGTTAGCATTTTAGCCAAATTTTTACATTTTTACTAGATAAAATTTTTTAGTCCAAGTACACATAACTAGAAGTTTACGTTTAGCACACTGCCTTGCTTGGCAAAAAATTAAAAACTCCATTCAAAAATGGGAAGGAGCAACTAAAGCTTGCGCCATCTATCCTACCATAGCCACACCCTAACACTAACGATAATACAGTTAGCTTTAATGTAAAATTTCTCAAACTGTTGATGACGGTTGTATTATTTCAAATTTTAATCAATTTCTAGTTATTAATTACCTGAAAAAGAGGAAAAGGAAGGATTTGCCCTGAAGATTTACTAATTGAGTGTTTGTTTAGTTAAAAGTTTTTCAGATTACCTAAAAACTTGATTCAGGATTGTTGTTATGTGAAAATGAGCAACATGAGCGTTTTTCCTGCACAGATTTGCCCCTGCAAGTTTGCTTTTATTATGTAATTTCCCAATTTTGCTTTCTTCTCACAAGTAGGATTAGGAGACGTCAAGGTTTGCAGAATTTTTTGTATCGGTCATTGAAGTGTGACAGTGGATGTTGTTCTCGAACACTTGTGATGGTGTCTTTCCATTCTACTTTATAATATTGAAAAATGCTTTAGTATTTAGTGATGCAATTAGACACATTTTCATGTGAATTTGGTTCAGAAGCCTTTATCTAACTTAATACAAATTAGTCTGAAACTAGAAACTGTTGGTTGGAGAACGTTTTTAAATTCTTGGCTTATTTATAATCTTGTTTAAAAGATTTGTAATAGTCAGTAATCGCTGTTGTAACAGAAAATGTGTTTTATGCACAGGGTGGGTCAATATTATTACCTGTTTTAAAATTTTTTAAACCAAAGAAAATTGCTTTAAAAAAAAGCTCGGTTTAAGGATTGTGTGTCTTGTGTTTCAGTGTATTTTTTGTTTTAAATTGTACAGGGTGTTTAAAAAACAGTGGATATTCCAGTAATTTTAAACATTATGAGATAAGAAACAAATGACAATTGAACTTTTTCAGTAACATTTTACCTTGGGCACAAAATTTAATCATAAACAATTTTTTTAAAGACATCCTTTGATATTTGATACGTTTAGGGCAGGTTTTTGTAGGATTTTTATACGCACTGTATGTTTTAAGGCTAAATTAGTGTTTGGAAAATATACAGGGCGTTGTTATAAAACTTTCTTTTAAATAAAATTTTTCTTTAAAGCTTGTGCATTTTCAGGCAAAATTATTGGTTTTAGAATATACAGAGGGTTGATATTAAACATTTTTCTTAATAAAATTATTATTTAAAGTTGAAATTCACCAGTTGTGGAATTTGCAAGATCGAAGTATGATTTTTTTGTTTGCTCTACACCCTGTGTATTGCAATACACAACCAATGTTTGCAAACTATATAGGGCGTTGATTTAAAAAATTTTTCCTCTTAAAATTATTTTATAGGATTTGAAATTCACCAGTTATGGAATTTAGAAGATCATAATTTAATATTTTTACGTTTTTTTACACCCTGTGTATGTTAAGGCAAAACCAATGTTTGCAAAATATACAGGGCGTTGATATAAAACTTTGTTACTATAAAATTATTTTGCAAAGCTATGAAGTTAACTAATTATGAAATTTTGAAGAGCAAAGTATGATTTTTTAACGTTTGTTCTACACCCTGTATATTTCAATGCGAAACAGATGTTTGCAAAATATATAGGGCATTGATATGAAACTTTTTTCTTGATAACATTGTTTTATAAGTTTTGAAATTCACAATTTATGGAATTTCAAAGATCAAAATTTGCGTCTTTTCTACACCCTGTATATGTTAAGGCAAAACCAATAATTGCAAAATATACAGGGCGTTGATATAAAAAATTTTTCCTAGTAAAATTATATCAAGATTTTAAATTCACTAGTTTTGGAATTTAGAAGATCTAAATTTGATTTTTTGTATGTTCTTTCTATACCCTGTATAAGTTGAGGCAAAACCAATGTTTGCGAAATATACAGGGCGTTGGTGTGAACCTCGTTAGTTTTAAAATTAATCAGTTGCAGAATTTAAAAGTTCAAAATTTTATTTTTTTACGTTTTTTTCTACACCCGGTATATGCCAATGGAAAACGAATGTTTGCAAAATTACAGGACGTCGATAACACACTTTTCTTTTAATAAACTTTTATAAAAGTTTAAATTAAAACAAAATTTGGAAAATTAAAATTGATTTTTTGACCTTTTTTACGCCCTGTATATTTTAATGCAAAGCTAATAATTGTAAATGATACAGATAGCTAAGATGTAACTTTTTGCTTAACGTAATTATTTTGAATTTCAAATTATTCAGTTAGCAAAGTTTTAAATCAAATCAAATATTATTTTTTTTGCGTTTTTTTCTACACCCTGTACATTTTAATACAAAACTAACATTTGCAAAATATAGAGGGCGTAGATACGAAACTTTGTTCTCAACAATATTTTTTTGTAAGACCTAAAATAAACCAGTTATGGAATTAAGAACATTTTCACAACATTATGGGCCCTAGAACTCGACTCTGTTGAACACCATCCCCCTCACCCAGTTTTTTACTTTGCGCAACTCATTTTACAATTGTTTTTCAGTGATAACCCGCAACCACAGCAGCAAGAACCTTTAAAAGAGGTCGACCCTATACCAATTGCGCCCCCAAATGAAGATCTCGAAGATGGAGAGATCGAAGATGACGACGAGGAGGAAGAAACACCCGAGCCTGTTCCAGAACAAGAACCCACACCGGAAGCAGCACCTCCCCAGCCGCAAACCCCCGCCTCAACACCGAACTCTAAATTCAGCCCAAACGACCCTAAGTTCGGTCACAACAATCGAGGTGCTCGGTTTGAGCGACCTGAACGACATAACAGGTATGAAGAGAGGGCTATAAAAAGGGGGCACTTGACCGAGGCAGAGAAGAGCGTCATGCACTTGCATAAACTGGAGAGGATAGAGAGGATTGAGAGGGAAAAGCGAGAGCGGTACAAAAGGGAACAAGTACCCGTTGTCGATGATTTTGCTTGCAATATTGAGAAAGCGATTGCCAGCGTCTTGAAAAAAGACAAAAAAGGAAGTGATGAAGAAAAGGAAGAGGAAGAAAAGAGGGGGAAAAAGAGGAAAAAAAAGGATAAGGACAAGGATAAAGACAAGAAAAAGGTTTGTGTTAAGGTTAAGTACGGTCAACGTAACCTCAAATATTTTATATTTTTCCAGGCCAAGCAACGAAAACTACAACTACAACTAGGCTCGCCAAAAGTAGAAGAATACGATGAAAATGAAATGATGAACGTGCGAAGGGGAAGTCCGGACGGTATGAAGCCCAAAGACCGGACTCGATCTCCTTCTCCTCGCTCGGACTACGACTCATATGATTCCAGCACGTCTTCGGATCGCAGCAGGGAGGAGCGGAAGGACAGAAAAAAGGAGCACGGGAAGAAGGGATCGTCTCGCTCCAAAAACAGAGATCGGGTACGTGGAGACAGAAAAAGTAGGGACAAGAACAGAGACCAAAAGACTGATGGGTCGCTCAAAGATGGACAGGATCCCATTTGTTTGTTTTATATCCAGGGAAAGTGTAACAAGGTTTGTTTATTTTTTTTTTAATGTGAAGTCGATGGTGCTGGTCGTGCTTTAGTGGTGTTGGAATAGAAAGATAAGTATATCGGTAATAAATAGTGGGGTTAAAGTATTTAAACTTAATCGGAAAGTGAGGTGGTAGTGTGCCAAAATTTAGGTATCATTGTTAGTTAAAATAAAACTACTGTACTTATGATTAACACCTGCATCGACAACTTCCTCAACCATCGACAACATTTTGTCTTGATTTTTCTGCCTATCGGTGCTATAGATGGTACGCATGATATTGCTTATTCGCTCGCTTCGAAATTCAACTTTCCTGGTAGGTTATTAACGTTACAAGTTACCCTGTCTTGTTTGTGACTACAGTTAGAAGTCTACCAAGCACAAACTGCAACAATTGCTTTTTTTTTCAGGGCGATGACTGTCCATATTCTCACGAAGTTTCAGTTCCCATGAAGCTTGAACTCTGTAAGTTCTACCTAATGGAATGCTGTGCCAAAGGAGACAAATGCCTATATATGCATTCTGAGTTCCCTTGTAAATTCTACCATACAGGCCTCCGTTGTCAGGCCGGGGATTCGTGTAAGTTCGCACACGGAAAGCCATTACATGAAGGTAAATAAAACTTTTGTTAATCCTAAACTAATGATTGTAACCTAAGTTGTGTTAATCTTAAACCTAGTTTAGGTGTCAGTAATCCTTAATTTTGTTAATCCTAGCCTTAGTTTTTTGAAGCCTAACCTAACTTTTGTTAACCATGACCTGAATATTGTTAATTCCAACCGAAGTTCTGTTAATACTAACTTAACTTTTGTTAATCTCAACCTTAGTTGTCCTAACCTAGCTTTTGTTGCCCAAACATAACTTTTGTTGTTTCTAACCACATTTTTGCCATCTTAACCTTAGTTTTGTTAATTATAACCTCATTTTTGTAGTTCCTACCTAAGTTTTGATAATCCTCACCTAAGTTTTGTTGTTTCTCACCAAATGTTTGCCTTCCTAACTATTTTTGTTAAACTTAACCTCATTTTTGTAGTTCCAACCCAAGTTTTTCTATCTACCCCCTCCCCAAGTTTTGTTGATCCCAACCTAACTTTTGTAGTCTAAACTACTTTTGTAGCCCAAACGTCACTTTGGTTGATCCTCGCCTAACTTTCATAACCCCACCCTAAGTTTTGTTAACCCTATTTTAATTTTTTTAAATTTTAATTTAACTTTTTTCATTTATCTTATACATTTTTAATTTCAGGACTCAAACAAATACTGTACAAGCATATCGAAACGGCCCCAAAAGAAATTCTCGGCGACTTTCCAAGGATGAGCCGGGATGGAGCACTCAACATGATCAACCAAGCTCAAAAGGCACTCGAATCCAAATATGCAACAGACAAAAAGGAGACGAGCAGCGACACAAGCGGCAGAAATATTATTCCATCGCTGTTTGAATTAAACATTCCCGTACCTACGGAACTTTTACCGAAGGATGGTAAGGGTAGATTTGGTTTTGGAATTTTTATTTTTTGTAAATCGGATTTTTATTTTAAAGCAGAAAAGTTGAAGGAGAAGGGCGAGAAACCGAGAGAACGCAGCAGACCATCACGGTGGCAAGATGCGGATCCTTCGGAAGCGGTAGCGCTGCAAGACCAACAAAAGCAGCAACAATTGCAGATTACGTTCGGACTGAAAGGGTTTTATAGCGAACGAGGTGATCAAGATATGAGAGTTAATAGGTAGGTTAAAATACAGCCTTGTTTGTTTTGTTCTAACCTCGCAATTTATATAGGGCGAGTCGAATATCACGTTTCACGCTTTTTATTTTGTAAATTGTTAACAATAAGAAAAAAGTTGTATGGAAAAGTTATTCCGTGGGTGATATTGCGCATGCGTGGGATTTCATAAAGCCGCAAAAGATCGACGGCATACTAACTGCGCATGTCCGAAGAAAAAATAGCTGCGCGGTCAAACCATGCAGTAGTCACTGCCCACATTTAATGGTATTTTTTTGTTTTACAGCAATGGGGACATTGACATGCGAACGTTACCGCCGCAACTTAACCCCTTAGCCCAACCTACATCCTCACCAACTCTCCAACTGTCTTCAAATGACGGTTCGCCGAAAGTCGACATAGACCAATACATGCGGGAAGCAGGACTCGTAAAAGAAGTCCCGAAACAAGACGTCGACATCCGGGCCAGACCCCAAGACATTGATATAAGACAACTGAGCCTCGACAACCAACTCGACTTAGCTAAGGATGTTGATATAAGACAGATTCCGCAATTCGACACCCAAATGGATAACGACGACAATGATAATATCGACGAACCCAATTTAGAAATCGTCATGGATGATGATATGGCCAACCAAAAAACTGACACGGTTCTGGACGTTACTAAGGGCGACATTGACAGTAGAATTATTAACTACGAGAATAAGGATACCGACATACGGGCGATAAGTGAGTTTCCCGCTAACCTACCGAAAAAACAACGCGAGCTGTTTTTACGAATTCAAGCCCAGCAAAAAGAAAACGTTCCGGAAAATCAAAAAGAGGGTTCCGACGATGGTCAGAACAACATTGATTGGTATTCGGATGATGATGATGATTGTCGACTGACCATTAAAGATGACATTGACGAACCGAAACCGCAAAAAAGCGAGGAGACCATGAACACACCAGCACCAACAGTACAAATTCCAGCACCCATCAAACCTGGCGAGGTTATAGAAAAGTTGGGGGATCTGTCTAAGATTGATATATCGGCTGAGGTGACCAAACTATTAAGCTCAATAAGCCAGTCGGGTGTCCTGAAGGAAACTAAAGTGGAAGCGCCGAAAGATCCTAGACTAGCTGCTCAAACGGTGGAGGCTCCAAAGCCATCACCCGTTCCTACGGATCCAAGACGGGCAAGACTTGGATCTACAGAAACCAAAAAGACTGAAAAACTGAGTATTTACGAGCAAGGTAGCATTTCGATTGAAAATGCAGCAAGGGATGTTGATTTGAGGAATATTGAGAAAGATTTGGATTTAAGGCCGATGTTCGGTGACACTGATTTAAGACCAAGTGAGTATTTGTAATGTTTAAGATCTTAAGGTTAAGTTGCCATAGCTAGAAGATACATAAATAGTGAGGTTACGAGCTAAACTGAGGTTAGGTTAATGTAAGAAGAAGTGAGATAAATTTGAAGGTTGATTATTAACATAAATGGGATCAGATTAGTTAAACGTAACTAAAAGTAAGGTTACATTACTTAAATATGGGTCTGTTGAACAAAATGTTGGGTTAGAGTAATTTAACTGTGTAACAAATTTTTCAAAGAGTTGGAGCCACCTGTCATTTTGTTTGAGGTAGAAGAGCCACCTGGTATTTTATTTGATGATTAAAGCTACCTTTCATTTTTTGAAAGGATGGAGGTACCAGTCATTGCTGAGTGGCGGTAGTCGTCATTTTGTTTGAGGGGGGTGGAACCACCAATAATTTTTCATGAGGAGGTGGAGGTATCCGATATTATGTTAAGGATGGGGATAACCCCTTGTTTTTTATGGAGGCACCTGTCATTTACTTTGAGAGAACAGGAGCATGCATGTTTGAAGGTGGCAAAACCGCTCGCTCGTATTTGGTTTTGTGGGTAGAGCCTGACCCCGTTTTTTTTAGGGGGTGGAGCTTCCTGTCCTTTCGTTTTATTAGTGAAGCTAACTGTCTTTGCATTTAAGGTAGAGTTGCCATGTTTTGTGTGCGGAGCTAGCCGCCATTTTCTTTTAAGGGCGTGGATTCACCTATCATTTTCTTTGGAAGTGGAGTCACCCGTCATTTTATTTTATGAGTGAAGCTAGCTGTTATTTTATTATAGGGGGCGGAACCACCTATTGTTCTGTTTGTGAGCATTAACCACACGTAATTATGTTTAATGGGTGGAGCCAGCCCTTATTTTTTTTGAAAGGGGTGGAACCACCCATCATTTAGTTTGAGGGCGTGAAGCAACCCACTAGTCATTTGGTTTTGTGGGTGGAGCCTGCCTTTATTTTTTGATGGGGTAGGACCTTCCTCCCATTTTGTTTTACACTAAATTCCATTGGGCTACTGGTTGCTACAGGTTGAGTTAGGTTATAAAAAAACAATATGTAAAATTGAAGTAAGGTTGCGCATTTAATTTAGACACAAAAAGCACAAAAATAATGTAGTGTAGTTTGCAACTCAACGTTCTTGTTGTTACAGCACCCGGCCGCCCAGACATAGATCTACGCCAACTAAGCTTACCTTTCAAGGCGATCCAAAACTACACTCCAGCTTCAGAAATCGATGCCAGCATCAACTCCCACCCACCAATACCATGGAAAGTCTACTTAGTGGAAATTCCACGACCCGACTACACGGGTCTTAAATTAAGCGCCCACGAAGCCCAAAATACGGGTGACCCTCGTCTTCGCAAGATCTTCAGGCTAAGCACAGAGGAAAAAGACAGTCCGGCAAGCCCAAAGGAAAGCTCCAAAGTGACCACCGGAATACGAGCCGACCCACGACGTAGAAGGGAGGAAAAATTATCCGACACCCAGATGAGCTATTCCCAACAATTAAATATGCTGCAGACATCTGCGTTTTATCAAAGTTTAACCAGCAGTCAGAAGGTGTTGCTGAATGAAGAGCTTGCAACCAAATCCGACCATAGCGGTAGTAATGATCCAACTTTGAATGGAATCTTAACGAATTTGGGACTCATTCCGGGTCCAAGCATGCTCATTCCGAGCACTAATGCTACAGCCAACACCAGCGCCATGAGCATCCTCGCAAATGTTAACAGCATGAACCCGATAATGGGACAAGCCTCGATGGTTCAAAACCCAGCACTGGTTGGTGCAAATCCAAATCAGTTTGGGACCCAACCCGTCAACCCGAACATACTATCGCAAAATCCGAACATTGTGAATCAAATGGGGCAGCCGATTGTCCAGCCGGGTTTGTTGGGTGTGGCTCCGGGTGTTCCAAGTTTGACACCCGAATTCCAACTGAACTTTGACCCGAGACAAGGTGGACTGTTGGGAAATGCCCCTCCGATTAACTATAACGATAACTCGAATTTTAACTACAATGAGGATTATTATGAGGGCGGGAATAATTTCGTGGAAGGTGGAGGAGGTAGTGGCGGTGGGGGAAGAAGTGGGCGTGGTGGTCGTGGCGGATTCAGGGGGGACCGACCGCGTCGAGGAAGGAATTTTAATAATAGAAATAGCGGACGAAATTTTAGGAACAGGAACCGTTCTAATAGGAGTCGGACACCACCGTAGTGAGGTTATGTTTCTGTTTCATTCCCAAGAAGTGTCAAATGAACTACTTTTTATTGTAAGGAAATTTGGACAATTGGACATCACATTTTTTGTGCATTAGGGCTTACATTGTATCATTATTGTGTTAATTTATTATTTTGTTTAAATTCAGATTGTTTATTTTTGTATTTTGCTTGATATTTAAATAGTTATGACAAGAAAACGTGCGATTTGTACAAAAGACAGTAACAATGCAATAATTATCGAAGATTTATTATAAATCGTCCATCATATTGTAAATAATATTGATTTAGGTTTTATTATTTATTATATTTTTGAATATAGATGCATCTTCATATGTATTATAACTCTGTCAATTAAAAATTGTTAATCGTAAGCTCAGTTTTGTTACTGTTGAGGCTTTTTTTTTCGAAGGTAAGTTGTACATATAATTTTTTACAAGGTAAATATTTATATTTTTTCAACGTAAATTGTATTATAAATGTAATACCCATAATTACAATTAATTTTTATTAGAACCAATTCTTTTTCTTTATTTCAGTTTAAGAATTTGACTATAATTATTGATTATAGAATAAAACTTCAAGCCTTTCTTCATAAATTTAATATATAGATCATGGTATATGTACATTTCGATTACGATGTAATCATCTACAGTAGCAAATGCTAACTAACTCTAAAATCTAAGGCTGAAGCAAACATAACGGAAATTTTTTAAGAAACATTAACGGTAACCAATTACACTTCTAAGGGCAAAAAAAGGACAACTTGTGAAATTTGCAGGTCAGTTATTCTGAAGTTTAAATTAAATCTAGTAAACGGTTATTTAATGGTGACAAATCAAAATTTAAAAGGTCGTTTTCGTGTTACCGTTATCTCATAAATCACAAGTCCGTAAATGTTTTGTTAAAAAATTTCCGTTATGTTTGCTTCAGCCTTAGATTTTAGAGTTAGTTAGCATTTGCTACTGTAGATGATTACATCGTAATCGAAATGTACATATAGCATGATCTATATATTAAATTTATGAAGAAAGGCTTGAAGTTTTATTTTATAATTTATAATATCTTCATATAACTCACAACATTGATTATAATTATTGAATTCATAAAATTAAGTATTTCACATTGCATTATTTTGCTGGTAGTTCATTTCACTTGTAGTAGTTCCCGTGGCAATGGAATATACAAGATAACTGGAAGGGTATGGTATTCTTAGACGTGATTGGTGCCATTGATAGTTGTCACATATCAGTAAAAGTGCCTGCAGATCAACAGGATAGCACAGTATACTTATTCAGTATACTGTGAGGATAGCTATCTAAACCGTAAATGTTTTCACTCAATTATTCTGCAAGGAATATGTACTGCAAAACTAATATTCAAAAACATTTGTAGGATTTCCCGAGTCTGCTCATAATGCAAGGGTAAGAGCAATAAATTACTAAATTACAGGAAGGATAATATCAATACTTCATTTTAGGTGCTGAGACGTAAAAGTGTGGAACAATTTGGGGCACAGAAATATTTCTATGGAAAATACCATTTGGTTGGGGACTCCGCATACCCTTGCCAAACATGGTTAATGACACTATACAAGTAGGTATTATCTATCATAAATTTTAATGCAATGTCTTATACTTGCCCTGTTACTGTCTGGTCTTTAATTCGTATTTTGTAAATAATCAATATTTTAATTGTATATTGTTATTTATAGGGATAATGGAAAGTTGTTGAAAAGGCAGAAATAACACAATAAAGGCTTGAGTAGAGTATTAGTGGAACTCCAACAGCACACAGCTAAACAGGCGCGCCTGCTAACAGACAAGGATGTGCCTACAAGTTTGCAAAGGTGCAACTACAACATACAAATGGCTCTTTTTAGGGCCCAAAACTCGTCCAAAAAAGAATTTCTAAAAGTAGAGTCTGTAATCGCTAATTTAAAACAATAAGGAAATTAACAGAGTACAAGAATGTGTTTTTAGTAGTAAGCTTTGTACATGTTAGCTTCAAAAATTTGACTCTTCCAATGGTTTAGGAAATAAAAGTGGGGCGATACTTAAATGACACCCTGTGTATTTAAATGTGCCCTTGTTAATATGCTTGTATATTGCATTATACAGAAATATACAATAAACGTGCATTTAATTGTGGTGTCTTTATTCTGTTTCATTGTGCATTAAAAAACGCGTTAACAACTTAAAATTTTAAATGATTCAGATTCAAAAATATTGGCAACAATCTCCTTTTTCTGCTGCGATTCTGGTAGGTATTGCTCAAAAATTTGAAATTTTTAACTCCACAAATACCTAACAGCACCTTATTTATTCTGTGCTCCTGGTAGTACTTGGTTAGCATATTGTTTCAGGAAATTTACATTTTTCCTTAAATAATTTTGATGCAACACCTTTTTCCTCGTATGCAATCCTGATACCAACTGGGTAAATTTTGATCCCAAAAGTTGAGATAATTATTTAGAAAATTAATCATTGCAACACCTTATTGTCCTTCTGTAATCCTGATAGCAATTGTCTGGAATTTGATTATAAAAGTGGGGTTTTCGAGCTTGAAATTTTTACTAGTTGCTACCTCTTTGCACTTCTGTGATCCTGATACCAATATTGTCTGAATTGATTTTAAAATTGAGGTTCTCAAGCTTGAAGTTTCTCGGTTTACTATCAGAATCACAGAAATGGCAAAAGGTATAATGTCACCAGTATTTATTGAATCTGAAAATTTGAAATTCTGACATTCGCTATTAGGGTCACATAAGTGCGAAGAGATCATCAATAAGCAAAAATTTTAATTTTGAAGACAAATTCTATTTACTTGCTACCAGGAGTCCAGAAACGATGTAGAGGTTTGTCAAAAATATTTTAAGTATAGTTTCAAATATTGACTATTTGGTAACAGGACTACAGCAATACAGGGATATTAATTTTGAATAATTTTGACTGTATAGATTGGAAACTTTAAAACAAATTTTTGACCACTTGCCATCAGCTGTATTTTAGTAATTTTATGATAAATGACAAAGTTGATAATTAAAACAAGCTAATTGTTGCAAATATTATTTTATTTGTTATATTTTTATTACAATTTGTAATTAACATTTTAATAATACGTATGTAAATACAATAATCAAAATTAATACGAAAAATTTCACTTTTTCACATCTTCAAAAGATGGGAAGTTCTCCGCTACAAGGCTGATTGATGATTCTACGTCTTCACAATTGAGGCGCCTTGCCATTTCTTGCTCCAATAACAACCTGAAATTTAAAAAAATACAATCATGGAATGAGCTATTAGAATTATACTAACAAAAGAAAATCAGGTAAGTATAAATGAAAGAAGGTGGAAAGTCTCTTGCACATGTAAAAAGATATTTAAACTCAAAATTATAGAAAAACAAAAGTAATTTAAAAAGTGTAAACAGTGAACTATTAATCAAAAGTTAATCGGGCAAGAAAGATAGAGCTACCTATAAGGAATGTTGTTTTAAGTCGCTCTTTTTCACATCTTCAAGGACACAAGATAGTCAATAGTTGATGATTCCGGATCTTCATAATTGAGGTGCTTTTTACATTTTGTGCTCTAATGGTCACTTAAAATAAACAAATTTACAATCAATAAAGTAATTATCTATAAGTAAGCTTTTAGAATTAAATACTAACAAAAGGAAATTGGATGAACATAAAATATAAATGAAAGCTGGAAAATCCTACCATCAGCTATGTAGCTCCTTTTCTGCTTTTTCAAAATCGACTAAAGTTGATGATTACGATCTTCATAGTTGAAGTGATTTTTCGCTTTAATGACGTAAATATTTAATATACAATCAATTATTATCTATGAAAAGGTAAATTTACAAACTTCATTCTACATTCTTTTGACTGTTAAAACTTACAAGACAAGTTATCATAACTGCTTTCCTACCCAAGACATCGAATATCCCTCCAACAACTGGCAATGCAGTAACCTAAACATCAAACTCAGAAAACCACCAAAAAGGATTGAACTGTATTAGTACTCGGGTACACGACAAGTTCTTGAAAGTAGTATATTTTATGTGACAGTCACGCGTCCGGTCCTGCTGTCGGTAGTGTTCTAATAATGATGTCAATAGGGGCAGAATCATCGTAAAAGCCAGCAGATCCAAAAGAAGCGATATGAAAACGACGTAAACCATAGAGTCCACTTTTTCTTGGTTGTTTTTGCAATTTTTCGTTTCTGCCTTATTCTGCTTCTTCATCATTCAATATGCTCAAAAAAAGAAGTGCAGAACAATTTTCTAATTACGTTTCACTTTTTCTAAATGCTTTCTTGGCACTCCCTCGAGTAAATTGTCACACCTTAATTTAATCACTAATTTTTAATTACACCAAAAATGTAAACACAAAATAAGTTAAAAACTGATTAAAAATTAAATATAAAACTTTTAGGTTAAAGCTTCGCCCATTTTTAAAGGTTAGGTTACTCACTGGTCTTTAATTTTCTGCTGGTAGTCTGTCTTTTTACTAAGCTGAAGTTTCTAATAAATTGAGTTTTGTAAATTACATTGGTGTGTTAATTAATAAATCACCGAAGTATGCTCTTATTCGCTATTATTTTACTTTTTGAACGAATCGAATGTCTCGTCAACTGTCAGAACATTTCAGGAGGATTAGGTTAAAATTCACGGACACTGTCAAAAAGATAAACCTTCACTGCTGCCCTCTCGCGGCAATACCTTTGTGGGTCCCTGGCAAAACTAATGGTTGTTATTGAGTTTGATGAAAAAAACATTTTACAAACTTTAAGCTTCCATCTATTCCAATTTTTACTTCAACCTCCCGTCTTCTCGTGAAAAGCTTACAATACATGCATGCAAAAGGCTACACAAGCTTAAAATCTTATTAAAAATTCGTTTTTAATAATTTCAGAGAACCCGCCAAGGACTTTGAATTCAATCCGAAAGTTTGATTTTACCGTCCGCCCGTGAATTACAAACTGCTATACGTTTGTAATATTTTTCTCAAAGTCCCATCAGCAACATTGAATTTGTACTCAATCCGAAAAATAAATACTTTACTGCACGTCCGTGAATTACATGCTGTTATACGTTTATAACTTTTTCCCGAGAATCCGCCAAGCACTTTGAAATTAGAGTTGCCAAGATATTGTAAAGAATTTCACATTTGAATTCTGCCGAATTCACTAGCCCTCGTGATGTGGTCATATTGCAAACTGTAATAAGTTAGTAATATTTCTAGGAAGTTATTTGAAACCGACCGTTCTGTATTTTATTGCTAGTTCGAATATTGTACAAATCAAAGTTCACTAGTGATACTGTTTAAAAAACAAGGAAGTTTTAAATTGAGCTTTCAAGGTTGTTTTTTAAAATAATGCTTAGGTTATATTGAGAGACCTCAGTGTTGAACTCTGGAACTTAGAAAACGTACTGGATCCCCGCAAATAAGTCACAAGTCTTTTATAAAGCAATTTTATTTCAAACGAGTAGTACCGAAATTCAAAATTTAAAAAACTTGTGCAGTCAGCTATATGCTTTTGTCACAGAAAAAACCTATCTGGCAACACTGTAGAGTGCAGGGCGGACTTATATGCATTAACTTATATGTTTTTGATCATATAAATTACGGCATCAAATTTCCAGACACTCAAACAAACAAAAATGTAACACAAGATTTTATTTCAATTTTATTCAATTAATTCAAATACATGTTTATGTACAATATTAAAACAAGCAAAAATAGTATCCACGTTATCACAAACTCCATTATTATTATTACAGTCGCCGTATGCCACTCGATTCGATTGTTTAACATCTATAAACAAAAAACAAAACTTACTTACGTTAAAAATTTTATGTATTAGTAGATTGGGTAGAATTTTCTTTGACAATTTTAATATCCAGCCCGCTTTTTGCTAGACCGTAAAAAGCGTGCGGTTGCAGATGTTTCGAAGTGAACTTCCAACCGATGTGACCCCTACAGAGTCGGCATTGCATAATCGTCCACCAATACCTGCACAAAAGGATTTTAATTCCTAAATTTGATGGTTATAATTTGATCAGTGCTCACCCCGGAAACCAACTAAATTCTTTAGATGGTGCTCCGATTAGGTTATAATTTTTGGCCTCCGACACAGTGACCGTTTCGTACACATGTCCACCTACAAAAATAATTTTTATAATTTCAACACAAAAAAAATGATTAAACGGTTACCTGGATTGCAGTAGTTACTTTGAACGCCATCTTTGGACATCGCAAAGACGTCACTTTGATTGGCAATTTCAGCCTTGCATACTCCGCAACAAATCAGTCTTTCCTGGTGAACAAAAACGAGGTTAAGTTCACAAAGCAGGGTTTTACAATTAGGTTATGTTCGACAAAAAATGGGGCTATATAAAACAGAATAGGTGAGGTTATATCCAACAAAACAAATCAAAGCAATGAAAATATCTCATAAAGATACAGAAAAACTGAGGTTATGTCGCACAGAATGGGAATAAATACTCAAAAAGTTGGGTTATAACAAACAATACACGAAATCACCACACTTACCATCTGTAAAAACCTAAGTTCTAACCTAAGCCTTTCAAGCGTTGAATCTAACTTCATAAGGTGCAACCTTTCCTCGTGCGCCAGTTGAAAGTTTTGTATAAACCAGTACGATAAGGGCACCGGATCCGTCGGTATGTTCTCTGCAAGTACATAACTATTAGCACATAACCTAATTAAAATTAGTATTGTTACCTTTGATGTAAAACTTTACTAACTGGTCCAGAATTAACTTAACATAGTAGCACACTTCGTTATGATCATAAATCCATGTTGCGTTTGGATACTGCGCCAAATGGTATCTGAAAAATCGTCAATGTAGAAAAATAAAAAGTTTTGTTGCTAGAAATATGTTACAGAAAGTTGGGTTATAACAATGTAGAAAAGAGGTTAGATTACCCTAACCTAATGAAAAGTAAGGTTAGGTCGTTTATATTAACCGAAAACTAAAGTGAGGTTAGGATAAATTAAAAGAAACTTAAGTAGGTTAGGTTAGGTAATACTTTACATTATACGAAGATTAGGTTGGACCAGGTTAAACTAGTAGAAATATAGGCGCGTTCTATCTGCGTCAAAGAGTGGCCACACCACCACCGGTAGCTAGTCCCGGTGGCTATTATATTTGCAGGGTGCGTGCGCCATTTTACTCTATATAGCTCTCTGATACGCGGAACCAACCGCCATTTTATTTGATGGGAAGAGTCACGCACAATTAGCAAGACAGTTCTCTGAAACGCAGAACCAACCGCCATTTTGTTAGATGGGAGGAGTCGCGCACAATTTTATTATAGCTAGCTCTCCGATACGCGGAGCCAACCGTTATGTTTTGATGGGCCGAACGATGTGCCAATTTGTTGCAGTTTGCTGTCTAATAGGCGGTGCTAACCGTCAGTTTGTTTGATGGACGGAGCTTTACCCTGTATTTTATGTCAGCTAGCTTTCTGATAGGGCGGAAGCATGAACCATTTTACTGCAGTTAGCAAATTGACCAGCGTGGCGGTGCCAACAGCCATCGTGTTTAATGGGTAAAAAGTCTTACGGCATTTTAAGCTAACCTTATAGTGAGCAGCGCAAACCACCGTTTTGTTTGATAAGAGGAGCCATGCTGAAATTTACTGCAGCTAGCTTTATGATAGGCTTTATAAAGGCTATTTTATTTGATGGGAAGGCTCATGCGATATATTATCACAGTTAGACTAGTGCCAACCGCCATATTGTTTGTTAGGGGTAGCCCTATATGTAGCTAGCATTTTTATAGAAGGAGCTAACCTCAATTTCGTTTTATGGGCGGAACTTTCCGCCCTTTTGGGCGGGAAGTAGCTTCCTATATTGTGTGGTACAATGTGGTTAAGTTACATTAAATAAAACAGCCGGAGTACATTTTATAAAATACCGAAATTAGGTGAAATAAAAAAATTCAAATCAATGAAAATTATATTTACCTTCTGTATTTATAACTCCTTAACAAACTTTTGTAATCTTCAGTGGAACAACTCCTTCGTGATTTTAACGTCAACAACTGTGTATCAGAAATGGGCGATGTTATACCGGGTTCGGCCAATATTTTCACCGTGATTTGTGACAGACGACCTCCAAGATGTCGAATCTCCCTACCGGGAATAATCATACACCTCTGACGTCCCCTCGCTTTCAGATACAAAGTCCCGTGCTTCGAAAACGACTCAAACACCTCCATTGTCACTCCGTATTTATAAAGCCGTGTACCCATTTCACTAAAATTTAAAGTATTATAGTTACCCTCATTGTTCGCAAGTCAAAGTAAAGAAAAATTAAGCCATGTATTACAAAAACGTAAAAGTAGGGTTAGAGTAGAGGGGAAAGGTGGGGCTCTATCTGATAACACTAGTTTAACATCTTTAAAATGAACATAAAACTTACTCTGCACAAACAAGAGCAAAGATGTTCTTTTTGTTAATAAAATCTTGCATTATCGATTGTTCGATTTGGCTGTTCATGACTAGCGGTAACGTAAAGCCGGGAAACACTAAAGTGTTTGTGTGGATTGCTAATAACGTTAGGATTTCACCATTATCGTATAAAGTGTATCCACTTATGTTGTTGAGCTTTCCCAAGTACTAAAATGTTGGACGGTTTAGTAAAATCAGTTGAAATTTATTTAAAAGTGTACCTTATGCGTTGTCGGTAAGTTTGTATCGAATTCTACATCCCCTTCTGCAGCTCCTTCTAGAACAAATACTTAAG
The DNA here is from genome assembly GCA_958336395.1 of Ctenicera cuprea. NCBI lineage: Eukaryota > Metazoa > Arthropoda > Insecta > Coleoptera > Elateridae > Ctenicera > Ctenicera cuprea. Next base: position 1,251,351 of record OY284493.1, read on the forward strand.
GTGTAAATTCAAAGCGAGAAAGTATTGGGAGACGAGATTACCGTCTTCAGAATCGCTTGAAGTTCCTTCACCGACTGAGTACTCGCTAAGCAGTTCCATCTCACTCGAAGACACGTTGAAGTCGAGCTGGTTGTCGTCGTTTGAATCTTCAGACGGGTCTGACATTATTGCTGCACAAAATAATAATATTTACTTTTGTCAAACGCACTTGATCTGTCATTTGACGTGTGTCAATAATCACATATGATTTGCGTAGTCGTTTATGCAACCCAAATGACGGATATTGTTTTTTTTCTTCCTGTTTAGAGCCAATTTTCTTATTAAAAGTTTCTTTTTTGTCGCAAAATTTGTTTAATTTTGCTTGTTGTAATTGGTTATAATAAAATCGGTTTGGTTTTAATGTTTATTTAACATTTAGATTAAAAATGTTTTATATAATTACAACTGTCAATATTGAGTGTTTTTTTTTATACTAAATGAAAGTTATACTGATAAATATTTTCCACACTGCGTAATTTGTATAACATTTTGATTTAATTTTTATTCCAAGCTAGTTTTAAGCATTTTTTTTATTTTTTACCACACCACATATTGTGGGAGTGACAAGCAAATTTAAAATTGTAATTTTTTTGTTAATAGTGGAGATAATTATCTTTACCCGTGGTATCGCCAGGCCTGTGCAAGCAAAGGTGGTCTTGGTTCGGCAGGATGGGTGAGCTGCGCTTCAGTTATGGCACCGATCTGCGAAATCGGTAGAGATTTACATAGTCTTCTCTCATCAATGAGAACTAGGGCTCGCAGCCTGATGTCGTAACGATTCACAGGGTTATAACTGATTTATGGTTTTGTAATAACTGTTAATTTATTATAGTGATAAAAAGGAACTTGTAACAATTTAAAACGGCATAATTTTCAACATTATTGCCTCGAATATCTTCAAATTCATCAACAGGGCTGGATAGTTTGAGGACCAGTGGGGTGAATTGGTGCTCGAATGTTGTACCATGGCTCCACTATTGCTTGTGCCCGCACTTACCCTTCATTTCTAACCAGAATCCAAGTCTTGCGAGCAGCGACTCCAATTGTTTTATCCTGCCCGAAAAGAAATATTACTAATTTAAACATTGAGTTGTTCAAGTAATCCAATTGCTTGTTAAATAATGTGAGCACATCTAATTCCCAATTGGTAATAATCGCCATAGGTTCAATAGATTTAATGTTATAAAAAACTACTTCAACCAAAAAACTTCAACTACTTGAAGCAATAATCATAGACCTATAAAAACCACAATTGCCAAGAGGTGGACCTCAAAATTGTTTTAATGACATTAATAGGTCGAGTTGGAAAAAAAACAGATTCAACCTTTTTACTTTTTAATTTATTTCTTCTTTTGCTAATGTCCTAATATCTAAATTTAGAGTTCTTAACTGAATTATTTACATATAAACTGCTAGGAGTGGAAATGTCCAAACGTTCACTTATACAGAACTTTCTACTTATTGCATAACCTAACGAAAATATTAAAAAAAATGTCTTCATACAAAATAAATGAAAAAAAAACGAATGAACATCACATTGTACACTTTTGCAAATTCCAAACGCACCATAAACAAAGAGAGCACAAAACATTAACCTTAGTTCGTAAAAAAAAAAGGTTTATATACAAACAGCTCTCACTTAACCTCAAAATTTTCAAACATAACCTAAAAAAAAATTCACATCAATTTTATGCACTATGGTATTTACATTTAAGAAAATTCGTTTAGCTGAGAATTAACAAATACTGCATATATAGTCTTTTGTTTGTTTAGCGTGTCAAATCGAATATCCTCACACATGTAGTACGTATCATGTAACTTACGTAAAATAATTTATACATCAACAATTTGCTACCTAAGCCTATGAAATGTTGCGATAACGGGGCCTGCAAAAAGCACTTGGTTCATGTGTGCACATTTTTTTTGACACTTGAGTTAATTACGAATTATATCACACTTCTAAATGTTTGGATGTAGCTAACGACTTGAACGGTTCCGACCACATTCTTCTCAAATCACCCTGGAAACAATAAAATGCGGTTACGTTCATGTTCGAACCAGGTGACAGAAAACGTTACCTTTAGGTACGCCATGGTGAGAAGCGGGAGCAAGGTAAAAGGTACAAGGTAGAGGAGGGCCGGCTGGGCCGCTTTGAACACCTCCGAGCTGACAGTGGCCGTTAGTAGGCCTAGGAAGTATCCCAGGAGAGAGCAGTGGAAGTAGGTCAAACGCGAACCTGCCATACCTTGTGCTTTCTTGTAGGCATCATAACGTAACACGAAACAAAGCAGCAAACCAGGCATTACTATATCGCCCAGACCTGTAAAATTAAAACAATTGAGTTTATGGTACGAAGCTTTACGGAAAAAGCTAACTTGTGTAAAATCGTCTTAAGTTTTGATAGAAAATTTGAGGTTATTATCCACAATTTTCAGGTTATAGTGGACAATTTGAGGTTATCGTTGACAATTTTAAAGTCATAGTCAAAAATTTTGAGGGAAAAAGAAGAAAAAATTGCTGCGTGGTCGGACCGTAGTCACTCACGAAAACAAAACATGAAGTTACGGTTGAAAATTTTAAGGTTATGTTCCAAAAGATTTAGGTTATGGTAGAATTTTCTGAAGTTATGTTATGCTGGTACTGAAAATCTGAGGTTATCGTCAAAACTTTGAGGTTACAATCAAAAGTTTAAAGCAGTTGCACAAAGTTAAACATTTGAGGTTGTTGTCGTAATTTGAGGTTAAGAAATAGAACCAACTCACCTAACATACTAAAATGTCCACTGTTGTGGAGACTGGGAAAGACCAACTTTCCGGGCAGGCTCAGCTTTGGAGCCTCCTTAACGACACCGCCTAAATGCAGTTTCCTCGCTACTAAACCTACAGGATTATCGGCGGGTCTCGTTGCCACCTAAACAAATGACAATATAATCACGCTTATACATACTCTTAATCAAGCATCGAAAGGTAATAAGACTGACCTTAACCATCACATTCGTACTGAAGATGTATGACGAGAAGAACACCCAAAACACGTCGTAGATCAGGAGCCCCGTCAGTAACAACGTGGACACCTTCAAGCTCGGCAGGCGGACGAACGCTATGAATGCGACGCATAAACCCATGCCCATGGCGTCCATTAACAACCAATGACCTGGAATTAATTGTTTTAAATATTTTTAAACGTTTTGTTCGTAGCCTCTGAAGTTACTTCGAAAATTTGAGATATCAATTGAAAATTAAGCTTAGCATTTTATAATTATGATTTATGGTTTAAAATAGTGATGGGCATGATTGCCATTCGATTGAATTTGATAATCGAAAGATTTATTCGTGTAGTCATTCAGAAGCAGTAAAAACTAGTGATGCAATATAATCAAATAACTGACATTCGAGTAAAATTTAATAGACGAATGATTGTCCATCGAATGAATTTAACAATCGAAAGATTCATTCGGATAAAACCATTACAATGCGATAAAATTAGTAAAAACTAATGATACAACATAATTGTATATTTTACATAATTGAACGATAGCCATTCGAATGAAATTAACAATCGAAAAATTCATTCGAAATAAAACTATCTAATGCGATAAAAAACTAGTAATGCAACATAATTTTATGTTTTACATATTCGAATGACTGCCATTCGAATGAATTGAATAGACGAATGATTGCCCTTCGAATAAATTTCAGAATCAAAATATTCATTTGAACAAAACCATTAATAAGTAATAATTAGTAATGCAACATAATTGAATGTTTTACATATTCGAATGACTGCCATTCGAACGAATTTAAAAGAAGAACGATAGCCATTCGAATGAATTAGACAATCGAAAAATTCATTCGAAATAAAACATACTAATGCGATAAAAAAACTAGTAATGCAACATAATTGAATGTTTTACATATTCGAATGGCTGCCATTCGAACGAATTTAAAAGAAGAACGATTGCCATTCGAATGAATTAGACAATCGAAAAATTCATTCGAAATATAACATTCTAATGCGATAAAAAAACTAGTAATGCAACATAATTGAATGTTTTACATATTTGAATGACTGCCATTCGACTGAATTTAATAGACGAATGAATACCTTCCAAATGAATTTCACAATCTAAATATTCATTCGAACAAAACCATTCTAATGAGATAAAAAAATAGTAATAACTAGTAATGCAACATAATTTAATGTTTTACATAGTCGAATGACTGCCATTCGAACGAATTTAAAAGAAGAACGATAGCCATTCGAATGAATTAGACAATCGAAAAATTCATTCAAAATAAAACACTCTAATGCGATAAAAAACTAGTAATGCAACATAATTGAATGTTTTATTAATATTCGAATCACTGCCATTCGAATGAATCTACTAGACAGACAATAGCCATACGAATGAATTTAACAATCGAAAAATTCATTCGAAATAAAACATTTTAATGCGATAAAAAACTAGTAATGCAACATAATTGAATGTTTTACATATTCGAATGACTGCCATTCGAAAGAATTTAATAGACGAATGATTGCCCTTCGAACGAATTTCAGAATCAAAATATTCAATCGAACAAAACCATTCTAATGAGATAAAAAAATAGTAATAATTAGTAATGCAACATAATTGAATGTTTTACATAATCGAAAGACTGCCATTCGAACGAATTTAAAAGAAAAACGATTGCCATTCGAATGAATTAGACAATCGAAAAATTCATTCGAAATAAAACATTTTAATGCGATAAAAAACTAGTAATGCAACATAATTGAATGTTTTACATATTCGAATGACTGCCATTCGAATGAATTTAATAGACGAATGATTGCCCTTCGAACGAATTTCAGAATCAAAATATTCAATCGAACAAAACCATTCTAATGAGATAAAAAAATAGTAATAATTAGTAATGCAACATAATTGAATGTTTTACATAATCGAATGACTGCCATTCAAACGAATTTAAAAGAAAAACGATTGCCATTCGAATGAATTAGACAATCGAAAAATTCATTCGAAATATAACATTCTAATGCGATAAAAAAACTAGTAATGCAACATAATTGAATGTTTTACATATTTGAATGACTGCCATTCGACTGAATTTAATAGACGAATGAATGCCTTCCAAATGAATTTCACAATCTAAATATTCATTCGAACAAAACCATTCTAATGAGATAAAAAAATAGTAATAACTAGTAATGCAACATAATTTAATGTTTTACATAGTCGAATGACTGCCATACGAACGAATTTAAAAGAAGAACGATAGCCATTCGAATGAATTAAACAATCGAAAAATTCATTCAAAATAAAACACTCTAATGCGATAAAAAAACTAGTAATGCAACATAATTGAATGTTTTATTAATATTCGAATCACTGCCATTCGAATGAATCTACTAGACAGACAATAGTTATACGAATGAATTTAACAATCGAAAAATTCATTCGAAATAAAACATTTTAATGCGATAAAAAACTAGTAATGCAACATAATTGAATGTTTTACATATTCGAATGACTGCCATTCGATGGAATTTAATAGACGAATGATTGCCCTTCGAACGAATTTCAGAATCAAAATATTCAATCGAACAAAACCATTCTAATGAGATAAAAAAATAGTAATAATTGGTAATGCAACATAATTGAATGTTTTACATAATCGAATGACTGCCATTCGAACGAATTTAAAAGAAGAACGATAGCCATTCGAATGAATTAGACAATCGAAAAATTCATTCGAAATAAAACATTCTAATGCGATAAAAAACTAGTAATGCAACATAATTGAATGTTTTACATATTCGAATGACTGCCATTCGAATGAATTTAATAGACGAATGATTGCCCTTCGAATGAATATCAGAATCAAAATATTCAATCGAACAAAACCATTCTAATGAGATAAAAAAATAGTAATAATTGGTAATGCAACATAATTGAATGTTTTACATAATCGAATGACTGCCATTCGAACGAATTTAATAGACGAAAGATTACCATTCAAATGAATTTAACAATCGAAAAATTCATTCAAAAAAAACATTCGGATGCGTTAAAAAGTTGAAAATTTTTAAACTTAAGGTACTTCCAGCTGCACTATGGGTCCGGAGTAGGGCTGTAGAATTGTAAGAAAATCCGAAGCTTTTTCTGCACTACACGGGAAATTTTGGGCGTTGTTCTAAAATAGGTAGATTTTGAAGAGCCTATATTTTGGGAGGAGATACGCTAACCGAATGGATTTTTCACCAACTGAAAGAGTTGACCCAAATCTATCTGAAAGCAGCAAACCGGTTTGGTAAACTAGCACTTTTTCCGCCAGAAGGCGCCGAACTTTTTTCTTTGACACACTATAACTCCGAAACCAAGTCGGTTGGCGAGATGGGGTTAGCACAGATGAGAGCCCGCCGACGTCTCAACCTTGCACGGAAAAAGACGAAACCTTTTGCAACACTGTGTATACAAAAAAAATCGTTTTTTAGCAGGTTCGGACTTAGAAATGTTATTGTTTCGTTGCTATGGAAATGGTGTGATTTTACACATAGCTACGGGACACATCAGGGTATAGCATAATGGGTGCCCGGTTCAATTCTGGTACTACGTAACGAACACTACTAGTGAACACGTAAAATTTGAAAATTAAGGTACAAAAAATGACTAAAACTTTAAATTAACTTCAAGGCGGCGCTGGAGATTGTAAAAAATTTCTGGATACGTTTAAAGCTGCCGTCTCTATGATTTTTCCAACAAAACGAACCCAAAATCAATATCTTAATTAAGTGGCTTGTGGCGGATTCTTAAAGTTGACCTCACTCAAGATTTGTCAGAAAAAATATTAATTTAGGTACTTCAGTTTTAAACATTCTGTATAAAAAAGACGCTACTTTAAAACAATTGAAAGCTACATAATAATCAAAGCATTTCTATTGTCAACACGATAAAAATTGAAACACAATGAAGAATTTTAAATTTAATTAGCACACAATAAAACAATGTGTTTAAACATTAAATAATTAAAACAATTGAAGCTGTCAACCGTTTAAAATCGTTTTTGTCTATACAAAACAAATGAAACTCACAGTACAGCCAGATTTTCACCTGTAGGCAGCTATTATTGGTTAAAAAAAAAGAAATAAAACAATTTTAAAACAAATGCCAGTTGCAGGAAAATAAAGAGTAGTTACTGAATAATTCATTTGTTTTTTATCACACAAATTCCTATTGTTTTTCGTTTAAAAAATTAATAAAATCAAACTATACTCACCCGTAAGGACCCAAATGCACACAATGAAGACTGAAAGCGAAAATGATAAAATTTCTGCACCCGTAAACCTTCCACACATCCCGAATGATATTTTATTACCATCCGAGCATGGCCTCGTTATGTACTGGCACATTGGCAGCAAAAGGAACGCTAACGCCACAGTTGCAATTACTGAAAAAAGGCCGACTTAACCTCACAAAACCAAGAAACTTCCAAGATAAACTTACTTGCAGTACAGATGGCAAAAAGCATCTGCATGGAGTCAAAAAAGAAGAACATAACGAGTAACGAAACGCTGGCACCCAGCGGCAAACACAACGCTTGCATCGTATCGAGCGTTTGAACATTATTTTCAGCCTGGACTTGGGCTCCGGGATTGAGTAGGCAGTTGGTGCTGCCAGTGGCCCGTTCCCTGGCCTCCTGTTCCATGTTCAGGCTCCGGAAGGATCCGTATACGATGAGCAGCATCGATATCAGGAAGGTCGAGACCCGGCTGGAGTCCATGATAGAGTAAGCCCATTGATATTCAACTGTTTGCGTTTGGCTATCGGCCATTTTAACCGCCCTTATTTGATTTTGCTATCACTATCAATAAAAACAATTGGGTTCCATGACCTCAAATGGCAGTCTGGGTTGACAAACAGCAGACAATCGCGCTCTCCTGTCTCACCTTCTGCCGATCGTCGATTGTTTTCGTATGGGCGACCTGGCTATGTCGAAAAACATCACTGGATCTGACGGATAAGATGATATTGAGGGTTTTCTTGCGTTCCAGATGAACGGTTATGTATACAACGCCATATTGGAAATTATTGAATAAAGCATTTCACACACTTTCTAATCCACCACTCCAAACCCGTTTCTTGCATTTTTAGGGGACGCGGAACCGCAGCGGTCTTGTTCGGTCTTTTGACGACCGATTAATGGACTGGAAAATGCTTATCAAGGTTGTAATTAATTTGTAAACAATACTTTGGGATTATTTGTGCGCCTGAATTGTAGTCGGGAAAGCAACCTATCACACATGTGCGAATGTAGGCAACCAAACGTACAGCAACAATAAAACGGTTTTCAATAAATTTCTTTTAAATAAAATTTGCATGTATTAAATATTATACATTTTTTTAATAAGTACAATTGCAGAAAGTTGTACAAAAGGCTTTAAAAATTTTACAAAGTGTTGTGTAAGATGAATCCACGGTGGATATAATCCTTGTTTACGTTTATTAACTGACAAAATTTAAAGAAGAGTCTTAGTTTTTGGGAAATTAATTTTGTAAAAAAACTTCGAAGTTGTACATATATCTTTAAAAATGTATACTGTATGTTTAAGACGAGCCATCGTACTAAAATTTGCAATAGAAATAGAATAGAAATACAGAATAGTTTTTGATAAATAAATATTTTATTGAATAAAGAATTTTGCACAGTTTGTAATCCACTATTTTTGGTTTTTGCTTTCGGTATTTTAGCAAACAGATAATGAAATGGAAAATGCCTATTAAGGTTTTAATTATCTAATATGTCATCTAATTTGTATGAAATACTTTGGGATTTTATGCAACCAACCATACGCGTTAAGGTTAGTCAACCCAACATACAGGTATGAAGATTTGTATCATTTCTCTGTTGGAATAAAGTGCTAGTATTTCTAATTAATCTTTACATAATTAAAATTGTAAAAGTAGATTATACAAATTATAAAATTTATTTATTTTTTTGTATCATTATGTATTAAACTAACAAAAATTTCAAGTAAAATCTGAAAAATTTATGCTCCCACTCCCTATTAATTGATAAAATTTTAAAAACATGGCGTTAGTTAGTGGTTTACAAATAGATTTTTCAATGTTTTAGAAATGTTTGTTTATGCTGCTAAATAGCATCAAAATATATTTACAGAGCGTTGCAGAACACCGTAATATAACATTACAAATGTTACAGCTGTTACGTATGTCAATTAACTGACAAATAATATAGCATTTGGGAAATAATACTTAAACACGTTGCGCGCCATGTCTATACCTATTTTCATTTGGGGCTTTCGCAGTGTCTCGAACTGTCAATGTTACAATTTATTTTCGGCTTAGACCGCGCCGTCATTTAGGGATTACTCTCAGCATAATCAGGAAAGGAACGACCTGTAGCTTGTCTGCCTTTACAAGCATTTGCTCTAAACGTTTAAGCCATTGTTGTTCGTGGGCCGTGCCTGCCTAAACAGGGGCCCAAATAACGACGCGGTCTAAGCCAAAAGTAAATTGTAATAATGACACTTGTCTATACCTATCGAGGCTCTGGTCCCCTAGTGCAGCAGTAGTTTGGTTGGACCGAGCAGTTTTGATGTGTAACATGCTAAAACAATTTTTCTTGGAGTAAATCAAAGAAATACTTCATTATTTTTGGTTCTAGGATACCAAGTTTTACTGTGGTGCGTAATGCATTGTGTTAATAGAATAAAAATTAGACATACATGCCACTTTAATTCCTTTTTTTAGACAGATACCATTAATTATGATTAGAAATTTAATTAAACTTCACTTCAAATTACACAAAATTTGTTATTTAACATACAAGAATAATTACAACTCCAATGAAGTAAATGTAACACTTTAAATTGAGTAAATTTTTTTTTATTCAAATGTGGTTATATTTTTGTAAATTGTAATTTTTAAATAAACTTTAAATTTTAATTTCCACAAATTTGACCATCTCAATTGTACGTTTTTCGTTAAACAAACAAATTATCTAAATACTGTATTTTTATTGCATATTCTACATTTAATCCTCTACGACGACATAAATTACAAAATAAACGCAATATTAGCATCCGATGCGTTTCGTGAACATTTTGCACACCCAACTTTTAGTTTTTCTTCTCCCCATCAGGAGAATCGTCAGGACTATTCGTGGTGGTCGATTTGTGCTTCAACAGAAAATTTCCTAGTGCGGTTACCGGATCAACTGGACGTTCTTTGGCTAAATAGGAAAGACCTTGTAGTAGGATCGGAACGACTGTTTGGTCCAAATACTGACGGGTTGGTAGAGACGAGAGATCAACACGATGTTTTTTTGGAAATTCCTCTGGGGTCTCCATTTTAGTACTGTTTTTGAATGGCTAATAGTGAGAAGCGTGTTTAATTAATACTTATTCGCTCCCTGAACCGTAAATTGCGAGTTTCCGTTTAGTTGTATTTAAAAATTTGTAAACTTATCTAAAAAAAAAACATGGAACATAACCACAAACACTTACATACGTTGAAATGTATACTTACCTAAAATTTAGTCTTAAAACGTGCAGATAGGATTGTTCTGTACACAGAAGTAATAAAATTAAAATTGTTCACTGGAATTTTGAATAAAGTGATGTTACAAAATCATTTTTTAACAGTCAATGAAATCAAACTATGACGAAGTTAGCTACCAAAACAATAAATACCCCGATAGGCAAATTCTCACGAGCAAACTTCTCTTATACCATGGTAGCTAATGGCAGATGCGGTATTATTTAAAACACAGTAAAAAAGTTACATTTACTGACACACTTTGCTTGGTTTAATTATTTAAACAGTTATACATGCATATAAACCCAAATATATTTACAAATCTACTATAATGCCACAGAATTACAGGTATGTAAAACAAAAGAGCATACTAAAATTAAACATTTGTTTAAACAATTGCAACAAAAGTTGCACCAAAAATTTGAAATAATGGTCAAATTAAACTGTTTAAAATTAAAAAAATAATAATAATCTGTTATTTTGAGTTATGATAATCTAATTTTTAAATTAACCATAAAAGCTATGTTACAATTATCTCCGGGTTTCACCAAACCAATAAAAATACATCTGTAACAAATTCATCTAATAAGAAATGATATCTTGCAGCAATAAAAATAACCAAATAATATTGAAACAATTAGCGACGATAATTAAAAGATTAACTAGCCTCCTAAATATATGATGACAATTTATAATCATTATTACTGATGAGAACGTTAGATACATACAACTAATTAAATTTTAAAGCTATTATAACTTTAATTTTGTAGATAATTTGAATAAACGATGCTTCTACAAACAATCCAAGTTTATGCGTTTGTAGAATTATCGCTTACGCAAAACCCTTCTCCATGTCCATATATTTTTGCATACAAACCAAGAGGATCAAAGCAGGAACGATGGTATGATCTGGACTTATGCTAACCACCCCGATGAGCTTGTCGGAATATGGCTGCAGATTCAATTGGATCAACCCGCTGAGCTGCTTGGGGTAATTCGTTTGTTTAAAAGTTTTCAGGTGTAGAGATTTATCTTGATTTACGTTGCTGACCTGAAATGTGAAGTTATATTAATTTAAATTTTTAGGTTGGGTAGTAATGAAAAAGTAACAGTTCTTATGTTAATTCGCAAGGTCGCAAGTTCGAATCTTACTGCACAAATTAAACACTTAAAAAATTTGTCAATGAACTTGAATGCCTTCCAGATTAGACAGATTAAAGATTTGACGGGTTCGAGGTTAGACAGGATATACCTTACACAGGTTAGAGGTTAGACGGGTTCAAGATTAGACAGGTAACGTTAGGCAGGATTAAAATTTAAATATTACATTGGTTAAAGGTTAGAAACACATTCGATAGGTTGGAGATTACAGAGGTTCAAGGTAACATGAGTTCACGGTTTAATAGGTGAGAGATTGGATACATTGGAGGTTAGACAGCTTAAAGGTTAGACGAGTTCGACGATAGATAGGTGTGCCGTTAGACAGGATAAAAGTTAGACAAGTTGGTGGTTCGACAGGTTCAAGATTACACAGGTATAAAGAGTTATTTTGTTTCAAGTTTTCGAAGCATCTAACCTAATTTCAATTTTTATGGTTATTACCTGTTGAGATTTTTGCATTTGATCCAACACCATTATCTATTTGTGGTTCCGTTTAGCATGTCGTAACAAAGCATGTTTCCACGCACTTGTATAATCGCACTCGCTACATTTAAACGGCTTTTCCCCCTTGTGTGACCTCATATGCGCAATCAAGTCGCTTCTTCGATTGCTTTTATAATCGCACTCTTGACAATGAAAAGGTTTTTCTCCCGTGTGAACCATCATGTGCCGTTGTAAGTTGCTGTTCGTAATGGCTTTGTATTCACAATGGTCACATTTAAAACGCTTTTCCCCAGAATGGATTCTCATATGGACATGCAACGAACCTTTTGCCGAAGTTGTGTAATGACACAGTTCACATTTAAGCGGTTTCTCTTTCACGTGAATATGAATGGGCATGTGATGTAGCAACGAACGTTTCCACGGGGTTTGATAATCACATTCCGTACATTTGAAAAATGTTTCAGATTTTCCCTCATCTGGGTGCACACACAAATGCTTCCGTAAGTACCATTTCCGTGCCGTTTTATAATCACACTTGTCACATTTAAAGGGTTTTTCTTGCGTGTGGACTCGCATGTGTCTTTGTAGGCATAGTTTTCGTGCCGTTTTATATTCGCACTGTTGACAAGCAAAATGTTTTTCATTGCTGTGCGTTACCATGTGTAATTTCACATCACCTTCTCGTACACTTCTGTATTCGCACTGATTACACTTGAACGGTTTATTACTAGAGTGGGTTTCTAGATGTCGCAACAAATAATGCTTGTTTATAGTTGTGTGTTCACATAATCCACATTTAAATGGCTTTTCTCCACTATGACCCATCATGTGTAATCGAAAACCGTGCTTGTGTGCGGTTGAGTAGGGACACTCGGAGCACTTAAAACGCTTATAGTTCTTGTGTATTGTTACGTGTCTTTGAAAACCACGTTTTGATAAAGTTTCATAAGCACATTCCGTGCATTTATAACAGTCTTCCGAATGATCTTGATTATGTGTTGTAGTTAACAAATTGCTGCTCACTTCGTTGTAATTGTAAAATGTATCCGAGGCAGTATTTACAATGGAATCCTCTTCTTTTATATTTACTTCTGGGTTTATTATGAATTTAATATCTTCGATGTTGTTTTTAAGGTTACCATATTCATTTTGTGTTTCGGCTTTTTCCAATTGTTCTATAAATTAAACTTGATATAGATTTTTTAATTCTTTGATATTCTGTTTCTGTAAGAGAAAAATTACCATGTGAAGATTCTTCGTTTTCTTCTTTAACCATAACGAAGTGCGAATAATGTGGAATTGTAAACTCAGATGCTTCTTCTTCAAAGAATTCGGATTCTAGCCCAGGTTCTTCCTTTATAAATACTTCCATGATTTAATTCTTCGAAGAAAGTGCAATATTATTGATGAAAAATGAAAATACATAACAATCCTCCAACAACGTTTCGGGAACAGCTCTTCAATGTTTTGTAAAAAAGATTAATTTGTAATTAATTGAAATGTTCTATTTTAAAAATACGTACCAGTTTTTATTATTTTACTTTAATTACAGTGTGTAAAGTGTAAATAAAATATTTGAGGTCTTTCTCGCAATTTTTTAGGTTGTGTTGTTGTCGTTTCGTTTTATAAAGTTACCGTTATCCAATTATCATTTTACCAAATTCTCGTTGTTACAAGTGTTGTTGTATGCAAGCGCCGTAACATGATTGGTCGGTCCTACGGTCTAAGATGTTAGCGCGTGTGAACAATTTTTCCAGAAACTATTTTGTGAATTAGTTTTTCAAAGTAAAATTTTGGCTAGCTCGTATCAGGATGACTGGAGTGGGAAAAGAACTTCTAATAAAATATTTTTCTGAATCAATTTATTAGCTTTTCAGTCACATTGTGCCCAGTTCATATCAGGACAACAGGAGTGTGAAAAGGTCTTCCAAGAAACATTTTTTATGAATGAAGTTCTCAACTTTTCAAGTCAAATTGTGTTCAGTTGGTGCCAGAATCAAAGGATTGGTTACTAAGAATCTAGTTTCCTCAATAGATTTCCTACCTTTTCTGTAAAACTTTGGCCACTTCGTATCAGGATAACAGGAGTCGGAAAAGGTCTTCCAAAAAACAATTTTTTTAAATTAATTTTTAGGTTCTATGTAATTCTCTAAATTTCTTAGGTTTTTAGAGTAACATTTTAGCCAGTTCGTATCAGGATCACAAGAGTGGGAAAAAGTTTTGCAAAAAATTATTTTTCTGAATAACTTGTTTCGCTTTTTAGAATCAAATTTGGGGTAGTTCACATCAGGATAACAGAAGTGTGAACAATTTTTCCAGAAACTATTTTGTGAATTAGTTTTTCAAAGTAAAATTTTGGCTAGTTCGCATCAGGATGACAGGAGTGGGAAAAGAACTTCCAATAAAATATTTTTCTGAATAAATTTATTAGCTTTTCAGTCACATTGTGCCCAGTTCATATCAGGACAACAGGAGTGTGAAAAGGTCTTCCAAGAAACATTTATTATGAATGAAGTTCTCAGCTTTTCAAGTCAAATTGTGTTCAGTTGGTGCCAGAATCACAGGATTGGTTACTAAGAATCTAGTTTCCTCAATAGATTTTCTACCTTTTCTGTAAAACTTTGGCCACTTCGTATCAGGATAACAGGAGTCGAGAAAGGTCTTCCAAAAAACAATTTTTTTAAATTAATTTTTAGGTTCTCTGTAATTCTCTAAATTTCTTAGGTTTTTAGAGTAACATTTTAGCCAGTTCGTATCAGGATCACAAGGGTGGGAAAAAGTTTTGCAAAAAATTATTTTTCTGAATAACTTGTTTCGCTTTTTAGAATCAAATTTGGGGTAGTTCACATCAGGATAACAGAAGTGTGAACAATTTTTCCAGAAACTATTTTGTGAATTAGTTTTTCAAAGTAAAATTTTGGCTAGTTCGCATCAGGATGACAGGAGTGGGAAAAGAACTTCCAATAAAATATTTTTCTGAATAAATTTATTAGCTTTTCAATCACATTGTGCCCAGTTCATATCAGGACAACAGGAGTGTGAAAAGGTCTTCCAAGAAACATTTATTATGAATGAAGTTCTCAGCTTTTCAAGTCAAATTGTGTTCAGTTGGTGCCAGAATCACAGGATTGGTTACTAAGAATCTAGTTTCCTCAATAGATTTTCTACCTTTTCTGTAAAACTTTGGCCACTTCGTATCAGGATAACAGGAGTCGAGAAAGGTCTTCCAAAAAACAATTTTTTTAAATTAATTTTTAGGTTCTATGTAATTCTCTAAATTTCTTAGGTTTTTAGAGTAACATTTTAGCCAGTTCGTATCAGGATCACAAGAGTGGGAAAAAGTTTTGCAAAAAATTATTGTTCTGAATAACTTGTTTCGCTTTTTAGAATCAAATTTGGGGTAGTTCACATCAGGATAACAGAAGTGTGAACAATTTTTCCAGAAACTATTTTGTGAATTAGTTTTTCAAAGTAAAATTTTGGCTAGCTCGTATCAGGATGACAGGAGTGGGAAAAGAACTTCCAATAAAATATTTTTCTGAATAAATTTATTAGCTTTTCAGTCACATTGTGCCCAGTTCATATCAGGACAACAGGAGTGTGAAAAGGTCTTCCAAGAAACATTTTTTATGAATGAAGTTCTCAACTTTTCAAGTCAAATTGTGTTCAGTTGGTGCCAGAATCAAAGGATTGGTTACTAAGAATCTAGTTTCCTCAATAGATTTCCTACCTTTTCTGTAAAACTTTGGCCACTTCGTATCAGGATAACAGGAGTCGGAAAAGGTCTTCCAAAAAACAATTTTTTTAAATTAATTTTTAGGTTCTATGTAATTCTCTAAATTTCTTAGGTTTTTAGAGTAACATTTTAGCCAGTTCGTATCAGGATCACAAGAGTGGGAAAAAGTTTTGCAAAAAATTATTTTTCTGAATAACTTGTTTCGCTTTTTAGAATCAAATTTGGGGTAGTTCACATCAGGATAACAGAAGTGTGAACAATTTTTCCAGAAACTATTTTGTGAATTAGTTTTTCAAAGTAAAATTTTGGCTAGCTCGCATCAGGATGACAGGAGTGGGAAAAGAACTTCCAATAAAATATTTTTCTGAATAAATTTATTAGCTTTTCAGTCACATTGTGCCCAGTTCATATCAGGACAACAGGAGTGTGAAAAGGTCTTCCAAGAAACATTTATTATGAATGAAGTTCTCAGCTTTTCAAGTCAAATTGTGTTCAGTTGGTGCCAGAATCACAGGATTGGTTACTAAGAATCTAGTTTCCTCAATAGATTTTCTACCTTTTCTGTAAAACTTTGGCCACTTCGTATCAGGATAACAGGAGTCGAGAAAGGTCTTCCAAAAAACAATTTTTTTAAATTAATTTTTAGGTTCTCTGTAATTCTCTAAATTTCTTAGGTTTTTAGAGTAACATTTTAGCCAGTTCGTATCAGGATCACAAGGGTGGGAAAAAGTTTTGCAAAAAATTATTGTTCTGAATAACTTGTTTCGCTTTTTAGAATCAAATTTGGGGTAGTTCACATCAGGTTAACAGAAGTGTGAACAATTTTTCCAGAAACTATTTTGTGAATTAGTTTTTCAAAGTAAAATTTTGGCTAGCTCGTATCAGGATGACAGGAGTGGGAAAAGAACTTCCAATAAAATATTTTTCTGAATAAATTTATTAGCTTTTCAGTCACATTGTGCCCAGTTCATATCAGGACAACAGGAGTGTGAAAAGGTCTTCCAAGAAACATTTTTTATGAATGAAGTTCTCAACTTTTCAAGTCAAATTGTGTTCAGTTGGTGCCAGAATCAAAGGATTGGTTACTAAGAATCTAGTTTCCTCAATAGATTTCCTACCTTTTCTGTAAAACTTTGGCCACTTCGTATCAGGATAACAGGAGTCGGAAAAGGTCTTCCAAAAAACAATTTTTTTAAATTAATTTTTAGGTTCTATGTAATTCTCTAAATTTCTTAGGTTTTTAGAGTAACATTTTAGCCAGTTCGTATCAGGATCACAAGAGTGGGAAAAAGTTTTGCAAAAAATTATTTTTCTGAATAACTTGTTTCGCTTTTTAGAATCAAATTTGGGGTAGTTCACATCAGGATAACAGAAGTGTGAACAATTTTTCCAGAAACTATTTTGTGAATTAGTTTTTCAAAGTAAAATTTTGGCTAGCTCGCATCAGGATGACAGGAGTGGGAAAAGAACTTCCAATAAAATATTTTTCTGAATAAATTTATTAGCTTTTCAGTCACATTGTGCCCAGTTCATATCAGGACAACAGGAGTGTGAAAAGGTCTTCCAAGAAACATTTATTATGAATGAAGTTCTCAGCTTTTCAAGTCAAATTGTGTTCAGTTGGTGCCAGAATCACAGGATTGGTTACTAAGAATCTAGTTTCCTCAATAGATTTTCTACCTTTTCTGTAAAACTTTGGCCACTTCGTATCAGGATAACAGGAGTCGAGAAAGGTCTTCCAAAAAACAATTTTTTTAAATTAATTTTTAGGTTCTCTGTAATTCTCTAAATTTCTTAGGTTTTTAGAGTAACATTTTAGCCAGTTCGTATCAGGATCACAAGGGTGGGAAAAAGTTTTGCAAAAAATTATTTTTCTGAATAACTTGTTTCGCTTTTTAGAATCAAATTTGGGGTAGTTCACATCAGGATAACAGAAGTGTGAACAATTTTTCCAGAAACTATTTTGTGAATTAGTTTTTCAAAGTAAAATTTTGGCTAGTTCGCATCAGGATGACAGGAGTGGGAAAAGAACTTCCAATAAAATATTTTTCTGAATAAATTTATTAGCTTTTCAATCACATTGTGCCCAGTTCATATCAGGACAACAGGAGTGTGAAAAGGTCTTCCAAGAAACATTTATTATGAATGAAGTTCTCAGCTTTTCAAGTCAAATTGTGTTCAGTTGGTGCCAGAATCACAGGATTGGTTACTAAGAATCTAGTTTCCTCAATAGATTTTCTACCTTTTCTGTAAAACTTTGGCCACTTCGTATCAGGATAACAGGAGTCGAGAAAGGTCTTCCAAAAAACAATTTTTTTAAATTAATTTTTAGGTTCTATGTAATTCTCTAAATTTCTTAGGTTTTTAGAGTAACATTTTAGCCAGTTCGTATCAGGATCACAAGAGTGGGAAAAAGTTTTGCAAAAAATTATTGTTCTGAATAACTTGTTTCGCTTTTTAGAATCAAATTTGGGGTAGTTCACATCAGGATAACAGAAGTGTGAACAATTTTTCCAGAAACTATTTTGTGAATTAGTTTTTCAAAGTAAAATTTTGGCTAGCTCGTATCAGGATGACAGGAGTGGGAAAAGAACTTCCAATAAAATATTTTTCTGAATAAATTTATTAGCTTTTCAGTCACATTGTGCCCAGTTCATATCAGGACAACAGGAGTGTGAAAAGGTCTTCCAAGAAACATTTATTATGAATGAAGTTCTCAGCTTTTCAAGTCAAATTGTGTTCAGTTGGTGCCAGAATCACAGGATTGGTTACTAAGAATCTAGTTTCCTCAATAGATTTTCTACCTTTTCTGTAAAACTTTGGCCACTTCGTATCAGGATAACAGGAGTCGAGAAAGGTCTTCCAAAAAACAATTTTTTTAAATTAATTTTTAGGTTCTCTGTAATTCTCTAAATTTCTTAGGTTTTTAGAGTAACATTTTAGCCAGTTCGTATCAGGATCACAAGGGTGGGAAAAAGTTTTGCAAAAAATTATTTTTCTGAATAACTTGTTTCGCTTTTTAGAATCAAATTTGGGGTAGTTCACATCAGGATAACAGAAGTGTGAACAATTTTTCCAGAAACTATTTTGTGAATTAGTTTTTCAAAGTAAAATTTTGGCTAGTTCGCATCAGGATGACAGGAGTGGGAAAAGAACTTCCAATAAAATATTTTTCTGAATAAATTTATTAGCTTTTCAATCACATTGTGCCCAGTTCATATCAGGACAACAGGAGTGTGAAAAGGTCTTCCAAGAAACATTTATTATGAATGAAGTTCTCAGCTTTTCAAGTCAAATTGTGTTCAGTTGGTGCCAGAATCACAGGATTGGTTACTAAGAATCTAGTTTCCTCAATAGATTTTCTACCTTTTCTGTAAAACTTTGGCCACTTCGTATCAGGATAACAGGAGTCGAGAAAGGTCTTCCAAAAAACAATTTTTTTAAATTAATTTTTAGGTTCTATGTAATTCTCTAAATTTCTTAGGTTTTTAGAGTAACATTTTAGCCAGTTCGTATCAGGATCACAAGAGTGGGAAAAAGTTTTGCAAAAAATTATTTTTCTGAATAACTTGTTTCGCTTTTTAGAATCAAATTTGGGGTAGTTCACATCAGGATAACAGAAGTGTGAACAATTTTTCCAGAAACTATTTTGTGAATTAGTTTTTCAAAGTAAAATTTTGGCTAGCTCGCATCAGGATGACAGGAGTGGGAAAAGAACTTCCAATAAAATATTTTTCTGAATAAATTTATTAGCTTTTCAGTCACATTGTGCCCAGTTCATATCAGGACAACAGGAGTGTGAAAAGGTCTTCCAAGAAACATTTATTATGAATGAAGTTCTCAGCTTTTCAAGTCAAATTGTGTTCAGTTGGTGCCAGAATCACAGGATTGGTTACTAAGAATCTAGTTTCCTCAATAGATTTTCTACCTTTTCTGTAAAACTTTGGCCACTTCGTATCAGGATAACAGGAGTCGAGAAAGGTCTTCCAAAAAACAATTTTTTTAAATTAATTTTTAGGTTCTCTGTAATTCTCTAAATTTCTTAGGTTTTTAGAGTAACATTTTAGCCAGTTCGTATCAGGATCACAAGGGTGGGAAAAAGTTTTGCAAAAAATTATTTTTCTGAATAACTTGTTTCGCTTTTTAGAATCAAATTTGGGGTAGTTCACATCAGGATAACAGAAGTGTGAACAATTTTTCCAGAAACTATTTTGTGAATTAGTTTTTCAAAGTAAAATTTTGGCTAGTTCGCATCAGGATGACAGGAGTGGGAAAAGAACTTCCAATAAAATATTTTTCTGAATAAATTTATTAGCTTTTCAATCACATTGTGCCCAGTTCATATCAGGACAACAGGAGTGTGAAAAGGTCTTCCAAGAAACATTTATTATGAATGAAGTTCTCAGCTTTTCAAGTCAAATTGTGTTCAGTTGGTGCCAGAATCACAGGATTGGTTACTAAGAATCTAGTTTCCTCAATAGATTTTCTACCTTTTCTGTAAAACTTTGGCCACTTCGTATCAGGATAACAGGAGTCGAGAAAGGTCTTCCAAAAAACAATTTTTTTAAATTAATTTTTAGGTTCTATGTAATTCTCTAAATTTCTTAGGTTTTTAGAGTAACATTTTAGCCAGTTCGTATCAGGATCACAAGAGTGGGAAAAAGTTTTGCAAAAAATTATTGTTCTGAATAACTTGTTTCGCTTTTTAGAATCAAATTTGGGGTAGTTCACATCAGGATAACAGAAGTGTGAACAATTTTTCCAGAAACTATTTTGTGAATTAGTTTTTCAAAGTAAAATTTTGGCTAGCTCGTATCAGGATGACAGGAGTGGGAAAAGAACTTCCAATAAAATATTTTTCTGAATAAATTTATTAGCTTTTCAGTCACATTGTGCCCAGTTCATATCAGGACAACAGGAGTGTGAAAAGGTCTTCCAAGAAACATTTATTATGAATGAAGTTCTCAGCTTTTCAAGTCAAATTGTGTTCAGTTGGTGCCAGAATCACAGGATTGGTTACTAAGAATCTAGTTTCCTCAATAGATTTTCTACCTTTTCTGTAAAACTTTGGCCACTTCGTATCAGGATAACAGGAGTCGAGAAAGGTCTTCCAAAAAACAATTTTTTTAAATTAATTTTTAGGTTCTCTGTAATTCTCTAAATTTCTTAGGTTTTTAGAGTAACATTTTAGCCAGTTCGTATCAGGATCACAAGGGTGGGAAAAAGTTTTGCAAAAAATTATTTTTCTGAATAACTTGTTTCGCTTTTTAGAATCAAATTTGGGGTAGTTCACATCAGGATAACAGAAGTGTGAACAATTTTTCCAGAAACTATTTTGTGAATTAGTTTTTCAAAGTAAAATTTTGGCTAGTTCGCATCAGGATGACAGGAGTGGGAAAAGAACTTCCAATAAAATATTTTTCTGAATAAATTTATTAGCTTTTCAATCACATTGTGCCCAGTTCATATCAGGACAACAGGAGTGTGAAAAGGTCTTCCAAGAAACATTTATTATGAATGAAGTTCTCAGCTTTTCAAGTCAAATTGTGTTCAGTTGGTGCCAGAATCACAGGATTGGTTACTAAGAATCTAGTTTCCTCAATAGATTTTCTACCTTTTCTGTAAAACTTTGGCCACTTCGTATCAGGATAACAGGAGTCGAGAAAGGTCTTCCAAAAAACAATTTTTTTAAATTAATTTTTAGGTTCTCTGTAATTCTCTAAATTTCTTAGGTTTTTAGAGTAACATTTTAGCCAGTTCGTATCAGGATCACAAGGGTGGGAAAAAGTTTTGCAAAAAATTATTTTTCTGAATAACTTGTTTCGCTTTTTAGAATCAAATTTGGGGTAGTTCACATCAGGATAACAGAAGTGTGAACAATTTTTCCAGAAACTATTTTGTGAATTAGTTTTTCAAAGTAAAATTTTGGCTAGTTCGCATCAGGATGACAGGAGTGGGAAAAGAACTTCCAATAAAATATTTTTCTGAATAAATTTATTAGCTTTTCAATCACATTGTGCCCAGTTCATATCAGGACAACAGGAGTGTGAAAAGGTCTTCCAAGAAACATTTATTATGAATGAAGTTCTCAGCTTTTCAAGTCAAATTGTGTTCAGTTGGTGCCAGAATCACAGGATTGGTTACTAAGAATCTAGTTTCCTCAATAGATTTTCTACCTTTTCTGTAAAACTTTGGCCACTTCGTATCAGGATAACAGGAGTCGAGAAAGGTCTTCCAAAAAACAATTTTTTTAAATTAATTTTTAGGTTCTCTGTAATTCTCTAAATTTCTTAGGTTTTTAGAGTAACATTTTAGCCAGTTCGTATCAGGATCACAAGGGTGGGAAAAAGTTTTGCAAAAAATTATTTTTCTGAATAACTTGTTTCGCTTTTTAGAATCAAATTTGGGGTAGTTCACATCAGGATAACAGAAGTGTGAACAATTTTTCCAGAAACTATTTTGTGAATTAGTTTTTCAAAGTAAAATTTTGGCTAGTTCGCATCAGGATGACAGGAGTGGGAAAAGAACTTCCAATAAAATATTTTTCTGAATAAATTTATTAGCTTTTCAATCACATTGTGCCCAGTTCATATCAGGACAACAGGAGTGTGAAAAGGTCTTCCAAGAAACATTTATTATGAATGAAGTTCTCAGCTTTTCAAGTCAAATTGTGTTCAGTTGGTGCCAGAATCACAGGATTGGTTACTAAGAATCTAGTTTCCTCAATAGATTTTCTACCTTTTCTGTAAAACTTTGGCCACTTCGTATCAGGATAACAGGAGTCGAGAAAGGTCTTCCAAAAAACAATTTTTTTAAATTAATTTTTAGGTTCTATGTAATTCTCTAAATTTCTTAGGTTTTTAGAGTAACATTTTAGCCAGTTCGTATCAGGATCACAAGAGTGGGAAAAAGTTTTGCAAAAAATTATTGTTCTGAATAACTTGTTTCGCTTTTTAGAATCAAATTTGGGGTAGTTCACATCAGGATAACAGAAGTGTGAACAATTTTTCCAGAAACTATTTTGTGAATTAGTTTTTCAAAGTAAAATTTTGGCTAGCTCGCATCAGGATGACAGGAGTGGGAAAAGAACTTCCAATAAAATATTTTTCTGAATAAATTTATTAGCTTTTCAATCACATTGTGCCCAGTTCATATCAGGACAACAGGAGTGTGAAAAGGTCTTCCAAGAAACATTTATTATGAATGAAGTTCTCAGCTTTTCAAGTCAAATTGTGTTCAGTTGGTGCCAGAATCACAGGATTGGTTACTAAGAATCTAGTTTCCTCAATAGATTTTCTACCTTTTCTGTAAAACTTTGGCCACTTCGTATCAGGATAACAGGAGTCGAGAAAGGTCTTCCAAAAAACAATTTTTTTAAATTAATTTTTAGGTTCTCTGTAATTCTCTAAATTTCTTAGGTTTTTAGAGTAACATTTTAGCCAGTTCGTATCAGGATCACAAGGGTGGGAAAAAGTTTTGCAAAAAATTATTTTTCTGAATAACTTGTTTCGCTTTTTAGAATCAAATTTGGGGTAGTTCACATCAGGATAACAGAAGTGTGAACAATTTTTCCAGAAACTATTTTGTGAATTAGTTTTTCAAAGTAAAATTTTGGCTAGTTCGCATCAGGATGACAGGAGTGGGAAAAGAACTTCCAATAAAATATTTTTCTGAATAAATTTATTAGCTTTTCAATCACATTGTGCCCAGTTCATATCAGGACAACAGGAGTGTGAAAAGGTCTTCCAAGAAACATTTATTATGAATGAAGTTCTCAGCTTTTCAAGTCAAATTGTGTTCAGTTGGTGCCAGAATCACAGGATTGGTTACTAAGAATCTAGTTTCCTCAATAGATTTTCTACCTTTTCTGTAAAACTTTGGCCACTTCGTATCAGGATAACAGGAGTCGAGAAAGGTCTTCCAAAAAACAATTTTTTTAAATTAATTTTTAGGTTCTCTGTAATTCTCTAAATTTCTTAGGTTTTTAGAGTAACATTTTAACCAGTTCGTATCAGGATCACAAGGGTGGGAAAAAGTTTTGCAAAAAATTATTTTTCTGAATAACTTGTTTCGCTTTTTAGAATCAAATTTGGGGTAGTTCACATCAGGATAACAGAAGTGTGAACAATTTTTCCAGAAACTATTTTGTGAATTAGTTTTTCAAAGTAAAATTTTGGCTAGTTCGCATCAGGATGACAGGAGTGGGAAAAGAACTTCCAATAAAATATTTTTCTGAATAAATTTATTAGCTTTTCAATCACATTGTGCCCAGTTCATATCAGGACAACAGGAGTGTGAAAAGGTCTTCCAAGAAACATTTATTATGAATGAAGTTCTCAGCTTTTCAAGTCAAATTGTGTTCAGTTGGTGCCAGAATCACAGGATTGGTTACTAAGAATCTAGTTTCCTCAATAGATTTTCTACCTTTTCTGTAAAACTTTGGCCACTTCGTATCAGGATAACAGGAGTCGAGAAAGGTCTTCCAAAAAACAATTTTTTTAAATTAATTTTTAGGTTCTATGTAATTCTCTAAATTTCTTAGGTTTTTAGAGTAACATTTTAGCCAGTTCGTATCAGGATCACAAGAGTGGGAAAAAGTTTTGCAAAAAATTATTGTTCTGAATAACTTGTTTCGCTTTTTAGAATCAAATTTGGGGTAGTTCACATCAGGATAACAGAAGTGTGAACAATTTTTCCAGAAACTATTTTGTGAATTAGTTTTTCAAAGTAAAATTTTGGCTAGCTCGCATCAGGATGACAGGAGTGGGAAAAGAACTTCCAATAAAATATTTTTCTGAATAAATTTATTAGCTTTTCAATCACATTGTGCCCAGTTCATATCAGGACAACAGGAGTGTGAAAAGGTCTTCCAAGAAACATTTATTATGAATGAAGTTCTCAGCTTTTCAAGTCAAATTGTGTTCAGTTGGTGCCAGAATCACAGGATTGGTTACTAAGAATCTAGTTTCCTCAATAGATTTTCTACCTTTTCTGTAAAACTTTGGCCACTTCGTATCAGGATAACAGGAGTCGAGAAAGGTCTTCCAAAAAACAATTTTTTTAAATTAATTTTTAGGTTCTATGTAATTCTCTAAATTTCTTAGGTTTTTAGAGTAACATTTTAGCCAGTTCGTATCAGGATCACAAGAGTGGGAAAAAGTTTTGCAAAAAATTATTGTTCTGAATAACTTGTTTCGCTTTTTAGAATCAAATTTGGGGTAGTTCACATCAGGATAACAGAAGTGTGAACAATTTTTCCAGAAACTATTTTGTGAATTAGTTTTTCAAAGTAAAATTTTGGCTAGCTCGTATCAGGATGACAGGAGTGGGAAAAGAACTTCCAATAAAATATTTTTCTGAATAAATTTATTAGCTTTTCAGTCACATTGTGCCCAGTTCATATCAGGACAACAGGAGTGTGAAAAGGTCTTCCAAGAAACATTTATTATGAATGAAGTTCTCAGCTTTTCAAGTCAAATTGTGTTCAGTTGGTGCCAGAATCACAGGATTGGTTACTAAGAATCTAGTTTCCTCAATAGATTTTCTACCTTTTCTGTAAAACTTTGGCCACTTCGTATCAGGATAACAGGAGTCGAGAAAGGTCTTCCAAAAAACAATTTTTTTAAATTAATTTTTAGGTTCTCTGTAATTCTCTAAATTTCTTAGGTTTTTAGAGTAACATTTTAGCCAGTTCGTATCAGGATCACAAGGGTGGGAAAAAGTTTTGCAAAAAATTATTTTTCTGAATAACTTGTTTCGCTTTTTAGAATCAAATTTGGGGTAGTTCACATCAGGATAACAGAAGTGTGAACAATTTTTCCAGAAACTATTTTGTGAATTAGTTTTTCAAAGTAAAATTTTGGCTAGTTCGCATCAGGATGACAGGAGTGGGAAAAGAACTTCCAATAAAATATTTTTCTGAATAAATTTATTAGCTTTTCAATCACATTGTGCCCAGTTCATATCAGGACAACAGGAGTGTGAAAAGGTCTTCCAAGAAACATTTATTATGAATGAAGTTCTCAGCTTTTCAAGTCAAATTGTGTTCAGTTGGTGCCAGAATCACAGGATTGGTTACTAAGAATCTAGTTTCCTCAATAGATTTTCTACCTTTTCTGTAAAACTTTGGCCACTTCGTATCAGGATAACAGGAGTCGAGAAAGGTCTTCCAAAAAACAATTTTTTTAAATTAATTTTTAGGTTCTCTGTAATTCTCTAAATTTCTTAGGTTTTTAGAGTAACATTTTAGCCAGTTCGTATCAGGATCACAAGGGTGGGAAAAAGTTTTGCAAAAAATTATTTTTCTGAATAACTTGTTTCGCTTTTTAGAATCAAATTTGGGGTAGTTCACATCAGGATAACAGAAGTGTGAACAATTTTTCCAGAAACTATTTTGTGAATTAGTTTTTCAAAGTAAAATTTTGGCTAGTTCGCATCAGGATGACAGGAGTGGGAAAAGAACTTCCAATAAAATATTTTTCTGAATAAATTTATTAGCTTTTCAATCACATTGTGCCCAGTTCATATCAGGACAACAGGAGTGTGAAAAGGTCTTCCAAGAAACATTTATTATGAATGAAGTTCTCAGCTTTTCAAGTCAAATTGTGTTCAGTTGGTGCCAGAATCACAGGATTGGTTACTAAGAATCTAGTTTCCTCAATAGATTTTCTACCTTTTCTGTAAAACTTTGGCCACTTCGTATCAGGATAACAGGAGTCGAGAAAGGTCTTCCAAAAAACAATTTTTTTAAATTAATTTTTAGGTTCTCTGTAATTCTCTAAATTTCTTAGGTTTTTAGAGTAACATTTTAGCCAGTTCGTATCAGGATCACAAGGGTGGGAAAAAGTTTTGCAAAAAATTATTTTTCTGAATAACTTGTTTCGCTTTTTAGAATCAAATTTGGGGTAGTTCACATCAGGATAACAGAAGTGTGAACAATTTTTCCAGAAACTATTTTGTGAATTAGTTTTTCAAAGTAAAATTTTGGCTAGTTCGCATCAGGATGACAGGAGTGGGAAAAGAACTTCCAATAAAATATTTTTCTGAATAAATTTATTAGCTTTTCAATCACATTGTGCCCAGTTCATATCAGGACAACAGGAGTGTGAAAAGGTCTTCCAAGAAACATTTATTATGAATGAAGTTCTCAGCTTTTCAAGTCAAATTGTGTTCAGTTGGTGCCAGAATCACAGGATTGGTTACTAAGAATCTAGTTTCCTCAATAGATTTTCTACCTTTTCTGTAAAACTTTGGCCACTTCGTATCAGGATAACAGGAGTCGAGAAAGGTCTTCCAAAAAACAATTTTTTTAAATTAATTTTTAGGTTCTATGTAATTCTCTAAATTTCTTAGGTTTTTAGAGTAACATTTTAGCCAGTTCGTATCAGGATCACAAGAGTGGGAAAAAGTTTTGCAAAAAATTATTGTTCTGAATAACTTGTTTCGCTTTTTAGAATCAAATTTGGGGTAGTTCACATCAGGATAACAGAAGTGTGAACAATTTTTCCAGAAACTATTTTGTGAATTAGTTTTTCAAAGTAAAATTTTGGCTAGCTCGCATCAGGATGACAGGAGTGGGAAAAGAACTTCCAATAAAATATTTTTCTGAATAAATTTATTAGCTTTTCAATCACATTGTGCCCAGTTCATATCAGGACAACAGGAGTGTGAAAAGGTCTTCCAAGAAACATTTATTATGAATGAAGTTCTCAGCTTTTCAAGTCAAATTGT
Source organism: Ctenicera cuprea (assembly GCA_958336395.1). Lineage (NCBI taxonomy): Eukaryota > Metazoa > Arthropoda > Insecta > Coleoptera > Elateridae > Ctenicera > Ctenicera cuprea. The sequence continues at coordinate 1,279,022 of OY284493.1, forward strand.
GTTCAGTTGGTGCCAGAATCACAGGATTGGTTACTAAGAATCTAGTTTCCTCAATAGATTTTCTACCTTTTCTGTAAAACTTTGGCCACTTCGTATCAGGATAACAGGAGTCGAGAAAGGTCTTCCAAAAAACAATTTTTTTAAATTAATTTTTAGGTTCTCTGTAATTCTCTAAATTTCTTAGGTTTTTAGAGTAACATTTTAGCCAGTTCGTATCAGGATCACAAGGGTGGGAAAAAGTTTTGCAAAAAATTATTTTTCTGAATAACTTGTTTCGCTTTTTAGAATCAAATTTGGGGTAGTTCACATCAGGATAACAGAAGTGTGAACAATTTTTCCAGAAACTATTTTGTGAATTAGTTTTTCAAAGTAAAATTTTGGCTAGTTCGCATCAGGATGACAGGAGTGGGAAAAGAACTTCCAATAAAATATTTTTCTGAATAAATTTATTAGCTTTTCAATCACATTGTGCCCAGTTCATATCAGGACAACAGGAGTGTGAAAAGGTCTTCCAAGAAACATTTATTATGAATGAAGTTCTCAGCTTTTCAAGTCAAATTGTGTTCAGTTGGTGCCAGAATCACAGGATTGGTTACTAAGAATCTAGTTTCCTCAATAGATTTTCTACCTTTTCTGTAAAACTTTGGCCACTTCGTATCAGGATAACAGGAGTCGAGAAAGGTCTTCCAAAAAACAATTTTTTTAAATTAATTTTTAGGTTCTCTGTAATTCTCTAAATTTCTTAGGTTTTTAGAGTAACATTTTAGCCAGTTCGTATCAGGATCACAAGGGTGGGAAAAAGTTTTGCAAAAAATTATTTTTCTGAATAACTTGTTTCGCTTTTTAGAATCAAATTTGGGGTAGTTCACATCAGGATAACAGAAGTGTGAACAATTTTTCCAGAAACTATTTTGTGAATTAGTTTTTCAAAGTAAAATTTTGGCTAGTTCGCATCAGGATGACAGGAGTGGGAAAAGAACTTCCAATAAAATATTTTTCTGAATAAATTTATTAGCTTTTCAATCACATTGTGCCCAGTTCATATCAGGACAACAGGAGTGTGAAAAGGTCTTCCAAGAAACATTTATTATGAATGAAGTTCTCAGCTTTTCAAGTCAAATTGTGTTCAGTTGGTGCCAGAATCACAGGATTGGTTACTAAGAATCTAGTTTCCTCAATAGATTTTCTACCTTTTCTGTAAAACTTTGGCCACTTCGTATCAGGATAACAGGAGTCGAGAAAGGTCTTCCAAAAAACAATTTTTTTAAATTAATTTTTAGGTTCTCTGTAATTCTCTAAATTTCTTAGGTTTTTAGAGTAACATTTTAGCCAGTTCGTATCAGGATCACAAGGGTGGGAAAAAGTTTTGCAAAAAATTATTTTTCTGAATAACTTGTTTCGCTTTTTAGAATCAAATTTGGGGTAGTTCACATCAGGATAACAGAAGTGTGAACAATTTTTCCAGAAACTATTTTGTGAATTAGTTTTTCAAAGTAAAATTTTGGCTAGTTCGCATCAGGATGACAGGAGTGGGAAAAGAACTTCCAATAAAATATTTTTCTGAATAAATTTATTAGCTTTTCAATCACATTGTGCCCAGTTCATATCAGGACAACAGGAGTGTGAAAAGGTCTTCCAAGAAACATTTATTATGAATGAAGTTCTCAGCTTTTCAAGTCAAATTGTGTTCAGTTGGTGCCAGAATCACAGGATTGGTTACTAAGAATCTAGTTTCCTCAATAGATTTTCTACCTTTTCTGTAAAACTTTGGCCACTTCGTATCAGGATAACAGGAGTCGAGAAAGGTCTTCCAAAAAACAATTTTTTTAAATTAATTTTTAGGTTCTCTGTAATTCTCTAAATTTCTTAGGTTTTTAGAGTAACATTTTAGCCAGTTCGTATCAGGATCACAAGGGTGGGAAAAAGTTTTGCAAAAAATTATTTTTCTGAATAACTTGTTTCGCTTTTTAGAATCAAATTTGGGGTAGTTCACATCAGGATAACAGAAGTGTGAACAATTTTTCCAGAAACTATTTTGTGAATTAGTTTTTCAAAGTAAAATTTTGGCTAGTTCGCATCAGGATGACAGGAGTGGGAAAAGAACTTCCAATAAAATATTTTTCTGAATAAATTTATTAGCTTTTCAATCACATTGTGCCCAGTTCATATCAGGACAACAGGAGTGTGAAAAGGTCTTCCAAGAAACATTTATTATGAATGAAGTTCTCAGCTTTTCAAGTCAAATTGTGTTCAGTTGGTGCCAGAATCACAGGATTGGTTACTAAGAATCTAGTTTCCTCAATAGATTTTCTACCTTTTCTGTAAAACTTTGGCCACTTCGTATCAGGATAACAGGAGTCGAGAAAGGTCTTCCAAAAAACAATTTTTTTAAATTAATTTTTAGGTTCTCTGTAATTCTCTAAATTTCTTAGGTTTTTAGAGTAACATTTTAGCCAGTTCGTATCAGGATCACAAGGGTGGGAAAAAGTTTTGCAAAAAATTATTTTTCTGAATAACTTGTTTCGCTTTTTAGAATCAAATTTGGGGTAGTTCACATCAGGATAACAGAAGTGTGAACAATTTTTCCAGAAACTATTTTGTGAATTAGTTTTTCAAAGTAAAATTTTGGCTAGCTCGTATCAGGATGACAGGAGTGGGAAAAGAACTTCCAATAAAATATTTTTCTGAATAAATTTATTAGCTTTTCAGTCACATTGTGCCCAGTTCATATCAGGACAACAGGAGTGTGAAAAGGTCTTCCAAGAAACATTTTTTATGAATGAAGTTCTCAACTTTTCAAGTCAAATTGTGTTCAGTTGGTGCCAGAATCAAAGGATTGGTTACTAAGAATCTAGTTTCCTCAATAGATTTTCTACCTTTTCTGTAAAACTTTGGCCACTTCGTATCAGGATAACAGGAGTCGAGAAAGGTCTTCCAAAAAACAATTTTTTAAAATTAATTTTTAGGTTCTATGTAATTCTCTAAATTTCTTAGGTTTTTAGAGTAACATTTTAGCCAGTTCGTATCAGGATCACAAGAGTGGGAAAAAGTTTTGCAAAAAATTATTGTTCTGAATAACTTGTTTCGCTTTTTAGAATCAAATTTGGGGTAGTTCACATCAGGATAACAGAAGTGTGAACAATTTTTCCAGAAACTATTTTGTGAATTAGTTTTTCAAAGTAAAATTTTGGCTAGCTCGTATCAGGATGACAGGAGTGGGAAAAGAACTTCCAATAAAATATTTTTCTGAATAAATTTATTAGCTTTTCAGTCACATTGTGCCCAGTTCATATCAGGACAACAGGAGTGTGAAAAGGTCTTCCAAGAAACATTTATTATGAATGAAGTTCTCAGCTTTTCAAGTCAAATTGTGTTCAGTTGGTGCCAGAATCACAGGATTGGTTACTAAGAATCTAGTTTCCTCAATAGATTTCCTACCTTTTCTGTAAAACTTTGGCCACTTCGTATCAGGATAACAGGAGTCGGAAAAGGTCTTCCAAAAAACAATTTTTCTAACAATATTGCTTACCTATTCGAGTCAAATTGTGGCCCGTTTGTACCAGGATCACTGTAGTGTGGAAAAGCCTTCCAATGAAACTATTTCTGAATAAATTTGTTACTGTTTCAAATCAAATCGTAACCAGTTCAAAGTGAAATTGGGATCACAGATATGTAAATTTAAACTATAACAGGTGGTTCATGTAGGGCACGGAATAACGGTTTACTTAATCATCTCTACTGTATTTTTTCAAACTGATGGGTTAAAAAGATGTTCGAAACACCAGTTTTTAATATATTATTTAATATTGAAATATAATTATTACAGTAAAAAAAAGATACTACAATAAAGATATTAGATCTACATTTATTATAATAAAATAGCACTTGTATTCAAGGAGCGCTTTTACAAGGCACCGACAAAAAACTCTTTTTATGCTTTATTATAAATAATAATAAAAATACACCTCTGCAGTAAAAACAACTGCTGTTTGTCATTTGTATCAACAACAACATACAATTTTAAGTTTTAAAACAACTACAAACTTACAATTTATAGTATAAAATAGAAACAACTATCATAGATCAGAATAAAAACTTAATACTCTGACATTTATCATATCGAAAAAAACAATTATTTGGTGTATATTTAAAACATGATTGTGAAAAAATATATTAAAAGTATTACTAAAGCAACGAACACATTTTGTGGTATTAGTTATATATAGGCAATCAATAAGGTGGAGTTTTCAAACAAATCAGGTCCTTGATACATTCAGGAACATTTAATTTCTTTACGGCATCATAAAACTGATACGGATACTTGATTTCATTAGTCTGTTTGACAAACTTCCGTGCCTGGTTTCTAGACAATTCAAGCAATGTTGGAAATTCGGGCGTTTCATTAATCTTTTTGAAAATTCGTTGTTGCTCGTCCCGTGAAAGATCGCAGCACAAATCTTTAATGTTTTGTTTCACATTTGCAGGAAGTGAGAAAAAACTTAACAAACCAATAAAATAATCCACTGATGTCCTCAGTTCGAAATAATCGTCAGTGTGTATAAGAAAATAACTTTCGAATACTTCACATATCAATTTATTACTAAAATCCTCTTCCCGGGCTAGGATAAAAGAAATGAAAGTGGTCCTTATTAATTCCCAAATACTTTGTACACCATTGCTAGCACAAACAAGAGCTTCAAGTTCTTCACCAAATCCGTAACGTTCATGAGCTTCTTGCAATTCAGTTACATGTATTGGTGCGCCCAAGCTTAAGCAAATATTAATTATACCTAATCTAGTGGTTGCTTGAATATTTCTTTCAACAAATGCTTTAAAAAGATGGAAAAAGAATCCGTCATAGTAGTTTAAAAAAAAAACAAATTTATAATCTATAGTAAACCGATTTGAAAAATAAATATTCAATAATAAATATAAGAACTTTAACCAGTCAGACGTAGAAAAACGTGAATGCTTGATATGAATAGCAAGTAAAAGATTTGAATCTTCGTTATCCAGAATGTTTTCAAAATTAATGTTATCCCAAAATAAGTTAGCAACTTCTGCATTTTTAGAGCGAAATGAACATAGAAGTAAAACCGTACCTTCATGTGACACTTTTAATTTGAACGGGTCATTGTGAAAACGATTAAGTACAGTTGCATAAGTATAATAAGACTCATCATAATACCTAATTAATATTTTAACCATGTCCGGCAGGTTTTTCCATACCGCATATAAAAGCGGCGTCATATATTCGCTGTTCATAATGTAAATATTGGCCCCAAAATAAAGCAACATGCAAACTCCTTCCAAATTATTGTGCTGAACTGCAAAATGCAATGGAGTTTGTTTCGTAATCCACTTCTCTTCATACCAACCATACTGTTCATAACAACCTGAAATGTGTACATGATTGTCCTGCGCATTTATGTCGGCACCTCTCTTTATTAGCTCGTGTGCGATTTCATTTGAAGATGATGATATTGCAACATGTAGCGGCGTTATTTTCGATTTATTAGCAAGCTTTACATCACAACCTGCTCGAATTAATCGCATAATAAAACTGGTCGACCGTCCTTCTTCCAAGCTTACAAATAGAGGTGTTCTACCCCTTTCATCTTGGACGTTTATATCTATACTGAGGTTGCATAATAACGATTCCAAATCTTCCAAGCTTAAAATTAGTAATAATTTAAGACCTGTAGATAAAATATTCCTTACTTACTTATCAGCGAAGATTGCCTTATGCAATGTTTTATGGGCCATACTGAAACACAAAAAACCGTTGAAGATCTCTCAGATTGGGCTAAGTAAGATAAGGTCTAATGTAATAAACATTACTTCCTAGAATTGATAAGCAAAGTTGAAAATTGTACAATCAATTGACCTAATGTGTATTTTATCTACTGGCCAAAATTCATACTGAAACTAAAAAATACCTGTAACAAGTACGGTTTTATACAAGGTGCACCAAGCACTGACCTATATATTGTATATACCTATATAAATAAATATACGCCCCAAGCCCACCCACAAAAAGCAAAAAACAAGGAGAAACTAAGTCCTGTCTGGTATAATATCTACCTGGAATGCGCACATCGAATTTAGGCGTCATAACAATAAAGAACAGATATTTTTCTTTAGTTGATAGAAACTTTAATAGGCTTCTGGTTTAATTACGGTCGTTTCTCAAATACCAGGAAAAGAACTCTCAGACTCGAGAAATTTATTAGGCAAACCAAGTTGTTGCATTTATTTTATATCTCGCGCAGTTTACAGCGTTTTACTTTTATTACATGCATCATGTCTTTGAATTTTGGGGAAGCCATTGCCCTGCACTGTAGCTGCGCCAGTGATGAGGGTAATCGAATGATTCATTAGGAAAACTATTCAGATGTACCTATGTAGTAAAAAGAAGCAAAATCGCTCTCCGCTTAGTTCTCGAATGTTTATATAAATGAATTCTCGTTCTCATCGTCTTTCTTCGGTCGCTCAGCAAAAACGGAATTTACCTTCGGCTTCGAATAGTACAAAATTATGCACGGCACCGCTAGTCCTAGTAGTCGCTACCGTCCCGTCAGGCTTTATTATTCAGTAATCAGTAGTTTAAGGTAGTACTATATTAATTATAAGAAAACCAAATATATCATATTTATATGCACAAAGCGAAAGCTGCCACACTTCAAAAAATTACCCTTCAATACCATAGAAATAATTGATAGTATCTCAAAATATTTCGATAACTGAATCGTTAGTTTATTTTCATTCCAAGCAACTGTCGCCTATTTGGACTACTGCGTAGGTGAAATGAATATAAGCAGTTCAAACATTTATTTTAGTCATTTGGCAAGGAAAAATAACACTTAGGGGCAGTTGTACAATTCGAGTTTAACTCAGGTTCAGAACTGAACCAAGTTCAACGCCATAATATTGGTTGTACAAACATAGTTCAGAACTTGAACCTGAGTTAAACCACCGCAGAACCTGAACCATCAAAATCGACCGTTTAAACCAAGGTTGGTATGACATAACCAAACATTTTTATTAAAAATTGCGAAATGGAAGAGTTAGCGGTAAAATGTTATTTATATATAATTATAAATATGCATTCTGGAAAACAAATTTCACTTAACTTTTACTAATTTTAGTATGCATTAAGTAAAGTATTTTTTAAACAGGCTAGTTGTCTAGGAAATTATATTCCAATGTTTTATATGTACTTCTAACTTTCGGTAATTAGCGAATTCGGAAAGTTCTTCAGAAAATTTGATTTGTACAAACAAATTTTTCTTTTCAAAATCCCCCTTATGCGTGTAGTTAAAATTATAACTTTCTTATTCGATTAGTATTTTGTTTTTTCCTGTAATATCTAGAAAAATTTTCTTGAACGCCATTATCTAAAGTTACTTTATTTATTTTAATACGGTTACTACATAACAAATTTTGCTTTTCGAGTTACGTCAGTACAGTAATTGCTGTTCACCACTAATTACTTTTAAAGGGTTTTTAATATTTGCGAGTTTCTAATGTAGTTATGCTAATGAAGTTCATTCATTCATTCATTCCTTTATTATTTTATTAAAACCAATTAAATATGTTTATATTGAAAATTAAATTCCGCGAAAGAAACTTGCGAATGTTAATGACACACACTTCTAATAGATGAAAGTTAATTGACCTCATTAAAAAGTTTAATTAGCGGCTAATGACCTCATTAACAAGTTAATTACCTCATTAAAAAGCAATTAACGGTGCCTTACTCCTAGTGTTAATGAGGTCATTAGCCGCTAATTAAACTTTCTAATGAGGTCAATTAACTGTCATCTATTAGAAGTGTGTGTCATTAACATTCGCGAGTTTCTTTCGCGGAATTTTATTGTCAATATAAACATATTTAATTGGTTTTAATAAAATAATGAATGAATGAATGAATGAACTTCATTAACATAACTACATTAGAAACTCGCGAATATTAAAAGCCCTTTAAAAGTAATTAGTGGTGAACAACAATTAGATGTACTGACGTTACTCGAAAATCAAAAATTGGTACACAGAACAATACCCGAGAGGTTTCTAGTAACCGTATTAAAATAAATAAAGTAACTTTAGATAATGGCGTTCAATTTTCTAGTAATAAATATAAATGTAACTGCCCCTGTTAGAGAATTTACTATTGCCAACTGCCGTTCACGGGACTACAGCATGAACTCCGTTTGTACAACGCTTTCAGGACTGAACCACAGTCTTTATTGAACTCTCGTTTACTTGAACTAGTGGTTAACCGTTGATTGTACAACTGCCCCTTAATGTTAATAATAAGGACAAATCATACAATAAAAAGTTTAAAAATGGGTGGCATGAACAGTATCACTGGTTATGTGGAAGTTATTATTTAGAAAAACTGGTTTGCTGGCTGGTATTCTCATTCATAACAAAAAATTCTATATGGAATAAAATTGGTTTCAACTATATTTTAAATATGACGCGCTATCAACATGGGGTCTTTAAAACATGTGGGCGTCATCTTTTTATTTTTATACCTACTTTTTGTTACATTATTACATCGCTCTGGTGGTGATCTGTAAATGCAGTTATTAAAATTAAAATAAGAAATACTAAAAAAAAAGTTTTTTGTGGGGCGTGGTTGCCTCTGCTCCACGCATTGAACTATATTACCGTCAGTATTATAGTTCAATGGCTCCACGGCGTTTAGAAGGATAAATTTATTTTTTACAAAAATGTTTCACCTGTTTCTAACGCACGAGCCGCCACTGACGGGATGTCTTACAAAAATTTAATGGATCTACTTTATTAAATTATGTTAATGGCTATTTTTTTGCTACAATAAGATAATTATCTAATTATTTTGACATAGCAACTCGGAATTTAGAAAAAAATAATTTTATTGAAAATTTTATATCAGATCCGTAATAAGCCGCTTTCTTTAGAACTTTAGATCAGTAGGTAAAATAAACATTAGTGCAATTGACCCGATTGTCTTTTTACTAGTAAACAAGTAATAGTAAGGTTACCATCAGATAGAAAATACATTAAGTTATATTTATATTCATATTTGATTATCATCAGAAGTAATGTTTTGATGTTGCCTATAATACTTTGTTTGCGGAATCTAACATTTTTGTTTCGAGATGGCACATGAACCTTATAATAATTCTTGGCCATTGCATAAAGCAATTGAAGACGACAAGTTAGTAAGACATATTTTATCCTCAGTTCCCAATTAATACGAGTTTTTAGCCTTGAAGATTTGGAATCGTTATTACGCACTCCCTACTTAGATTTGAACATGCAAGATGATTGCGGCAGAACACCTCTATTTTTAAGCTTGGAGCAAAGACGGTCTAGCAGTTTTGTTATGGGATTGATTGAAGCAGGTTGTGATGTTAAAATTTCTGATCAAAACGAGGTAACGCCTCTACATTGGGCTATAACATTATCTCTACATGAGATTGCACAGGAACTTCTAAAGAGAGGTGCTGACATAAATGCGCAACAGGAACCTATATATGGTCGAGGTCTTAGATGGTTTATGGAAGGGGAGTTGGTCGAGAAAAAAACTCCGTTGCATTTTGCAGTTGCAGTCGGTAATTTGGAAGGAGTTTGCATGTTGCTTTATTATGGGGCCGATGTTTGCATTACATGCAGAATCAGCAAAAGTGGCAACAATATAACGCCCCTTAAATACGCGGCATATTACAAGCTGCAAGATATGGTTAAAATACTTATTAATTATTACGATAATTCTTACTATACCCATCAGAATCAACTCGATCAATTTAATTTACGTTCGTGGTTAGATTTAGAGCACGAAGGTACATCTTTGCTGGTATATTCTTTTGGTTATGAAAGTGCAGAATGTGCTAAATTATTCTGGAACAAAATTGATTTTGAGAGCATTTTGGATGAGCACGATTTAATTTCTGTACTTGCTGCTCACATCAAGCATTCATCGTTTTGTCCATGCGAATGGGTGGAGTATTTATATTTATTACTGAATTTTTTTTTTAAACACCAGCTTTGCATTAGTTATAAACCCGTTCATGGATTTTATTACACCGACACTTTCTTCTACAATCTTTTTATTGCTTTTCATAGAAAAGATATACAAAGAACCACTAGATTAGGTATAATTAACACTTGCTTAAGCTTGGGTGCTCCGATACATGTAAATGACTTACAAAAATTGCATGAACTTTACGGATTTGGTGAAGAACTTGAAGTTCTTATTTATGCTGATCGTTATTACGAGCGTGCTCCTTTGTCATTCATTTCATTTGTTCTTGGTCTGGAAGAGGATATCAGTAGTGAATTAATTAGCGAATTATTTGACAGTTATTTTTGTAAAGAGCCATGGTCGCAATTTTGGGAATTTAATAGCCTGCGGATACCAGCGGATTATTTTGTTAGGTTGTTAGGTTTTTTTTCACTACCTGCAATAGCAAAACAAGAAATCAAAAATAATTGTGATTATATTTCGGCAGACAAGCAACAACAAATTTTCAAAAAACTTGATGAAATGCCCGAATTTCCAACACTGCTTGAATTATCCAGAAATGAGGCACGCAAGTATGTCATATGGACTAATAAAATCAATTGTCCGTATCATTTTCATGATGCTGTTAAAAAACTAAATTGTCCCATACTTATCAAGGACCTGATTCGCTTCAAGACGCCACTTTATTGATTGCCTTTTCGATAATGAAACAAAATTTATGTTTCAAATATCTGTTTTGATTTTAAAAATTGCTTTTATTATCCCAGCAATATTTTTAATTTACTATTTTCAATTGTGCCTTAAACTACTGCCAAAAATTAGTTTGTATCGAGATATTAATTTTTACTTATGTAAATAGTGGTTTGTACTTTGCACTATAAAATATTTCTTGTAATAACTAAAAAAAATGTATTTTAATATTAAAAAATTGGAATTGATGTTAGTAGTTATGAATTGTTGGTGTTGTATTTACCTTTATCTTCCTAATACAGTATGTAGTTTAATGTTTGGTTATGGCTAAATTTTTGATTTAATCGTTTTAATGAAAAAATTCTTTTTGGGGCTCAAAGAACACAAACAATTGCGGTCGGTAGTTGCGTGGATAGACCGAGAGAGGTGGCTCCATGGTTAACGCATCCGCCTTTCATTCGAGAGACCCTGGGTTCGATTCCCGGACGGGCCGACTGTCCTGGCTTAATTTTTCCGCGGTTTTCCTGAGTCAATAGGTGAATACTGGGACAATACTTTCCACAGAAAATCTCTTATCCAAATTCCTTGTTCTAACCCACCCTTTCTTGGCTGAAGAGGAGCTTAGGACTCTGGTGCGGTGTCCAAAAGACCCCTATAGCGGCACGGCCATTCACGGGAAATGAACCAACACAGCCATCTCCATTACTTGTTAAGTTTTCTGAATCCAAAGTTACTGACTCAAATTGGTAAAAAAAATCGAAGGTTACAAAAATACTAAAAAAAATGACCCAGCCCCTGCCCCCCACTTTGGGAAGCCTCTGGTTTAGTTAATTTTATTTGGATGGTATTAGATAGAAGTACTTACTAGTACTAAACCGTATTCCAAATTTCATTATTTTGTATTAAAGGGTGTCTGAGTACCTAGATATTTAAAATTTATATTTTGTTTCCCCCCCAGGGGGCCCTAGCTCCCTTCAGAAGCATTTTAGGACACGTATTGACCGTGCAGCAATTTTTTCTTCGTGCACAGTCGGACTGTGCAGCAACAAAAAGAACGGTAACGGTCCGACCACGTACTAATTTTTCTTCGTGCACGGTCGGACTGTTTATATTCCACGTTTCAGCGTTCACCTGCAAGTTCGGCGTGGCACAGGTAGAAATGTGGGTGTACACCCTTTTACTGCATAAATGGTTGAGTGGTCGAATCCCGGTTGGGGCCAAATTTTTTTTTAATACTGCTTTTTTAAAAACAATGTTGTTGATCTTAGCGGTCTGGCCGAGGTTATGGTTAAGAACAGTTATATTTTTAAGGAAAAAAATTCGAACACAAAGTTGCTGATAAATTACTAATCAATTGCGCATGCGTGGGAGTTCATAAAACCGCAAAAGATAGACGGCGTACTAACTGCGCAAGTCCGACCGTGCACGAACAAAAAAAAGCTTAGTTAGTCCGACCGACTAACTAAGGGTTAACTCTGGCTTTTTCAATGTGTTTTGGGGTAATAAGACTTTTGTTCCAATTGTTATCATACGAGTCAATTATAAAATTCTTGATTGTAAGTTACACTACATTTGTAAAGTAAGATATTTTATGATTTTGTTTTACAGCTTGCCCCGAGAAAGGTGCGCAAATAAATTTCCACCGAAATATTGGTTTTAGAACCACTAAAAACAAACAGGGTAACGTGTTATCGGGGAATGGTGATATTATAAAAATTTGGAGCAAGCATCCATTAGCAGACCCACCTCATTTATTTACTTAATTCAACAAAACAATTTATCCATTTTGCACTAATTGGGTTATAAATTTGTACCATTACGATTAGATGGACGAGTATTTTAGAAGGGGCTCGTCCTTCTAGGTTTTTCTCAAGGGGTGCCCCACTGAGTCCCTCCGTACTCGGCGTCTATAGGCGTTCTGCACATTTTTCGTGTCAGCGCCTCTAGCGGTAGGTTCTGCAACATCGTTATGTAAACAACGTTTTAAATAGTGCTGGACACACATATTTGATGTGAATATTGTAGTTCTTTTAACACCAGTGTTTCCATATTTTAAGGCAAGAATAAAGGATTTTATTTAACATTTATTATCGATAAAACATAGACGAATTTGCAGATAAATGGATGTGGCTATTTATTTTGGTTTTCTACCTATTAAACATCAGCACAAAACGTCCGGAAATGTTGAGAAAGGAAGAAAATTGTTTAATGTTGGTCATGTGTTGGATTTAATGGAGAGAAATTTAGAAATTAAAGCAAAGGTTATTAGACAGACGTCTGTTTCATTACCACCATACACCGTGTCGCTGCTTGAATGTACATTTATATTTTAAGATTTGTATTCGCAATATAATTATTATTTATTTGAATTTTCAGCTTAACATTGCAAGACAAGTAATTGATGCTAACTGCAATTGAATCGTTGGCATCATTGGATTTTGCAAACATATTTCAGCTGTAGTAATTGCTGTAAACGAAGAGGATTCAGCCCCGAAAACAAGTACGGCCTGCGAGTGGAAAAAACCCTCCGTTTCAAAAAAAGTAAAGAGCAAATACAGCAAGGGCAAAAAATTCAAAGAAATATTTCCTATTTCAAAGAAAACCGCACACTTTATGTTATACTTTCGGTTCCCACTGTTCTCTTTTGCCACTATAAAGAATCAATATTTACATACCTATATAAATAAATGTTTAACGAAAACTCTTTTTAAATTTAAATGAGTAAAAGCGATAATACTTACGAGGCTCGTCTTACTCTTTGAACCCAAATTTTACTCTTCTCGTTTTCATACCACCTTCCAGGAAAGCCGTAAAATTTCACGGTACCATTCGTGTTGTTGTAGGAATTATTGCACCCAACTACGCAACACATTATATTTGATCTTCTAACATTCGCATTCATTGTCATGATCGAATTTTACAGCTTCCACATTCGTTTTACGCGCCTAGTTGACACAAATATAAATGCCTGTTATACCCTGTTTACATAATGTTATTTCTAAATTCAGCGGTAGGTGGCGTGCTCCACTTGTATGCAGACCGCCTATAGTTCAAGTTATACTTATGCTACAATAAGTAGGTGAAATGTACCACATCACATCAGCATAACCTCAATATTCCTGTTATGCTTTAATAGATTATTAGTATTTTCAAAATGATTTTATGTACTTTAAATTATTTTAAACGTTTACTACCTGCTACAACTTGAACAGACGCTGGGAATTGTTACCAAAATCTCCAATTTTAACCTCATCAGTGAAGACCTCGCAACATGGATGCAACTAGGAATATTTCAATAAAATACGAGTCCGAAGTGCAACAGGTACCCCAGTTTGAGGAAGTTTCTAATTATCAAACCCAGGAAGAACTTGAAGCAACATCATTGGCAAACGATAACTTTACGTACTTACCCGATTCGTTATCGACGGAAGAACTAGCAGAAATACCACATGTGCAAATTAAATCCGAGATTTCGGAGGAAATTACAGAATTTACAAGCCAAAACAATCTTGAATTTGTGCAAGTTAAAGAAGAACCCTTTTGTGAGGTTAGAATTGCAAAATTGTTTTGAACTTGTATGATAATTAATGTTATATTTAAGGTTACCACGTGTAAAAGTCAGTTGAAAAAGAGTAAACTTACTAGGGAAAAACCCCTGGCTTGTTTCGAATGCAAATTCCGAACCGATCGGAAAAGTGACCTACGGCAGCACATCATGACCCATACAGGGGAGAAACCGTTCCAGTGCGATGAGTGTGATTATCGGACAACTCGCAAAAGCGACGTAGAAATGCACGTAAGGGCAATACATAAAGGAGAAAAGCGTTTCACATGTCACGTATGTGAGTATAAATCTGCGCATAAACATGGCTTGCAACGACACATGATGACCCATTCCGGTAAAGTATTCAAATGTAACCTATGTAAATATAGAACTGTAAAAAATTTAAACTTACAACAGCATATGTTAAATCACATGAAAGAAACCCATTTTAAATGCAACAAGTGCGATTTCAGTGCAACAAAACGAAAAAACTTTCAAGTGCACATGGCTTCGCACACTGGGGAAAAGCTTCTTGAATGTAAGCAGTGTACGTATAAGACTAGGATAAGTGAGCACCTCCAACGTCACATGATGTCACACGTTGTTAAAAAATGTAACGAGTGCGAGTTCAGCACCGTGCGAAAACGTGACTTGCGTCGACACGTGATGATCCACACTGGGGAGAAACCATTTCAATGTGAAGAGTGCGAATATAAAAGTACAAGGAGACGAGATTTACGGAAGCATATTTCGGCCATACATTCAAGGGAAAAACCTTTTGGGTGTAATGAGTGTAGTTATCAGACAGCTTGGAAACAGAACCTGCAACAACACATGATCACGCATGCGGAAGAGAAAATTTACAGGTGCAACAAGTGCGAGTACAGTGATAAACAAAAGAAGAATTTGTTGCTTCATATGATGTTGCACACAGGGAAACAACCTTTCGAGTGTGATCGATGTATGTATAAGACTACAATTAAGAATCATTTGGTGCGGCACATGGTAAAGCACAATAAGGAAGTGGCTTTAAGTTAAACTGGTGCTAATACCACAGCCTACTAAATGAAATTCATTTAGTAGACTGTGCTAATACCTACATAAGGATTGAGTATGTGGCGGTTTAATTATAGCGAACACTGTTCTTGAGGCTACTATTGTAAACTGCAGTTTTGTAATTATTGTTCAATTACTTACGCTTGGTTATATGTTTTTTGAAGTATGTGTGAATAAATTAATTTAAAAAATTGAGCCAAAATATGGAATTATTGAGATTTTAATTTAATTTAAAAAAAAATAAAGTACGTTCTATTAACAATATCATTGAAATCATTTAAACTTTTTCTTGCTTTGTACATTTGAACTACCCGAAAACGTTTTACCTACAATACAGGCTGTAAAGTTATTGCTGCACATCTTTGACGTGTCGAAAATGATAGGATATATAGTCGGTTAAGTTATAAAAAAACCTTTGTATTAGCTGTTAAAATATTTAAACAAATTTGTTAAGTCTTGAAATATTCCATAACAAAAAAAAACTAAAACCGCAATTATTCTTAAATGTGTTGTTATTAAAAAATGGATTTATATGCACTAACGGTGTTGCCATTGTTTCTTATTTGTTTGTTTGGCGGTACGGAAAATTAGGTTAATGTAATGATGCATTATTTAGTTTAAGATTTATTCTACTGAAATGTATTTTATTTAAGTTTTACCGTAGCATAATTTAATTTTACGTGTGACATTGTTGAAGCTACAAAAATGTAGACCGCGTCCCCACTCGCTGGCCATAGTTAACGCGCGCACTGAGTAGTGTAGGAATTAAAATATTTGTCCCCACTATACGGGTAGGCTATAAAAGCAAACATTAGACGGCAGCAACGACGGTTCATTATTACCACTTCCAGGTCTCCAAATTAGTATTGTATTTGATTTAGTCGTCACGAGAGTGCGCTTTATGCCGAGTTCGTACAAAGTTTATAACAAAAAATATTTATAACACACGCCCCAAGGACTTTTTTATGATTTGCATCGTCCATTCGATCTAGTGCGGATGTATTGACACCATCATTTAGCAGGTGGCTTTCTTATCAGATAGGCAATATTTGCAGTGTGGTTCTACGTTACTACCATAAGCATCCCGTTAGGTGGCAGCACTTTCCGGCACCAAAAATTTATTTACTGACGTAAAAAAATCTATTTATTGACGTCTTAACTTATTTATAGTTTACGAACAATGTTTTCGCTCTTTTATTATTTTGAAACCAAAAAATTAATTTTTGACAACGAAAAATCAATTTCCGACGTCCGAAATTGAATTTGTGACGTTTAAAATTCAATTTTAGACTAATTGTAACGAGTCAACATGGCGGCAACAATTAAAAAAATTATAAAATTTGTTTTGTTGCTTTGGCTTCAAGAAGACGCGCTTCGAGTGGATTTAAAAACGCAGAAGGATCGCGCCGGAACGTCGTTCTTCGAAGAAGTACGCATCCGACATGACCTCCCTTCAACTTTCATCAAGTATAAAACCCGAATAACTGCCGAAAACGGAGTAAACTCGGAGAAGCAATCCTTCGGCTTTGCTTGAATCATTAAACTGCCAGAAATCTTATTTATTTTTAGTAAACCTTTAACCGCTTATTGCTAGAATTTTCTTTATTTCATTTACTGACCGACAGTTTATCAAAATTTTGCCACGTGAAATTTATTTTATTTCAACTAAGCTACCCCATAATTTTCGATACTCCCAGAGGCTTTCAGAGGTAGTTTACAACTAATTTTCACCTTGTAAAATTCCACAAACCATTTGAAATTGGTTAAAATTCATATGCAATAAAGCGACCTTTAATTTTTACATTCAACATACAATCCACGATTTATTACACATTACTAAGTCAATTAAATGCAGTAAAAGGATACAATTTCATTACTTACCTAATCAAAATCACTGGAAAAGGCAACAAACTACCTTCTCTTCCTAGAAAACAGCACACGCCTAAAATAAGAGCTTGAGGGAGTAAATTACTTTTGTGTGCAAAAGATTTTTATTTATAGAGATTAGTCAAAGAAGGCAACGTTTCAATTGGTCATCCTACAAGCAGTTCAGCCAACATTGGAAAAAATTAATATCAATCAATCCACTGACGTACCATTTTGAAGGGTCATTTTGTTTAACTGTTGTTATTTGATTTTGTAAACAATTTAATAACGTTTATTACATAAAATACAGATAAATAAAAATTGCATATAATTTTTATCCACAGTCTTCCGTTTTTTCTGACTAATCCTGGCTTCTGAGCTATCCACGGTAATTCAGAACCTTTAATTCAGAAGAGGATTGGCCGGCTACAAAATACCCAAGAAGTCCAAAAAGTAATATTGTATGTTATTAATAATATTGTCTATTTGAACATTGTACAAATATTAAATATGTTGAACACACTTGAGACTCCCCCTGAAAAGCACCCTTTATGCTAACCCAGGGCACAATGGGTTTTGCAACAGCCTGGCAGAAATGCCGGCTCCGAGTCAGATGATGACGACGACGACGATATTAATGGTGATAAAGACGAACAGTAAAGTGGCGTTTTGAAGCGAATCAGGTCCTTAATAGGTTGTGGAACATTTAATTTTTTTACAGCGTCATGAAAATGATACGGATACTTGATAGTATTAATACGTTTGACATAGTTCCGTGTCTGATTTCTAGATAATTCAAGCAGTGACGGAAATTCGGGTATTTGATCAAGTCTTTTCAAAATATGTTGTCGCTTAATCGCAGCATACCTCTTTAATTTCTTATTTTACTTCTGCAGGTAGTGAAGAAAAACCTAACAAACTAACAAAATAATTTGGTGATATCCAATGGCCTAAATAATTTTTTTAAATTTCACAAATAATTTTAGTATTGCAATATTCTTCCAGAGCGAGAACCAAAATAATGAAAGTGCACGATCCATTACCACTTTCATAATAATTGGTAGCATAAATAAAAGCTTCAAGTTCTTTGCCAAATCCATAATCTTTATGCACTTTTTCCAAGTCGTCTAAATCTATTGGAGCACCCAAGCTTAAGCAAACGTTAATTATATCTAACGCTACTTTAGATTTTCGTTTTATATTTCTATCGAGAAGTGCATTAAAAAGTGGGGAAAAGAAAGAGTCACCATCGTCAAAGTGATAACTAATAGCAAACTGGAATATTTTCAATATTAAATGTAAATACTTCAACCATTTTGACGTAGAATAACGTGAAAACTTGATATAACAAATAAGTAAAACATTTGAATCTTGCTCATTCAAAATTAACCGTTTTCCAAAATAATTTGGCAAATTTTGCATCTTGATAGGCAAACAAACGTAAAAGTAAAATCGTACCTTCATGTTCTAAATTTAAAGTGTGCCACGGCTCAAACGACAAAAAATCATGTGCAGTTTCAGAAGCATAATAAGACTCGTCGTAATAGTTAAATAGTATTTTAACTATACTCTCCATGTTTATACATGTCGCATATTTAAGAGGCGTCATACTGTTGCTGAAGGGCGTCATAGTAGTGTTGCTCATAATAAAAACATCGGCCCCGTAAGCAACATGCAAACACCTTCTAAATTACTGTTCCGTATTGCGAGTTTTTTCGGTCATCCAATCTTCCCAATTCTCTTCAAAACAATCAACTACAGCTTCACTACTTATGGCTTCGTCTTGCGCGTTCACGTCCGCACCCCTTTTTATTAGTTCATGAGCGATCTCATTTGAAGACGATTCTATAGCTAAATGCAGAGGCCTTACCTTCACTTTATCAGAAATGTTTACATCAGAACCTGCTTGAATCAATCGCATAATTAAGTCGGTCGACCGTCTTCTTTCCAGGCTTACAAATAGAGGTGTTTTACCGTATTCATTTTGCATTATATCAAAGTCGGGAGTGCGCAATAACGATTCCAAATCTTCCAAGCTAAAAATTCGTAATTAACTGGGAACTGCGGATAAAATATATCCTTACTAACTTATCGTCTTCAATTGCTTTCTGCAATGGTAAAGAGTCATATTCTGATGGTTCTTGTGCCATACTGAAGTAAAAACAGAAATGTTAATAATTTCTCTAATTGAACAATCTTACTGTAATGTAAAAAAATTACCTTTCGGAGTCCATGTTTACTTGCAAAATTGTAGCAATTTCCTAACAGGCAGATCAATAACTACCAAAATAACTACAGGGTGATCATTATTATTGTGGAGGTTATATTATCTATGCCATTTATTTCATTTTACACCTACGTACATGTTAACTACTCCTTAATCATTTGACCTACTATACAGGGTGTCAACTATCACGATTACGTTAACTGCGAAGTCGATACAAATCGGTTAAATTACAGAAAACAATCGTATTTGTATAATTATTACAATGACAATAACAAATTTACCGTCAGTCTACATATTCCTGAGAAACTCAACGTTTCGATTTTTTTTTCAGTATTTTCAGTAAATTATATCTTTGGCAGGTCTAATTAGAGCCAAATCTGCAAAACAAGCAAACCTAGGCAATTGCCTAAAAGCGCCAATCAAAATAGTAATCTTAAAATTTGCTAAATCGGAAAAATTAGCATTTGTTTGATTTATTTTTTATTAACTATTAGTAGATTCGAAATGCACGAAATGAAATTCAGTTCTATTTATACTTCTACTTACTACTATTTCGAGTAGTAGTACAATACTAGCCTCTTGCAGTAGTATTCGCAATTTCGAGTGCTATTGGCAACCACTTCCACGTTTTACAGATTAATCTTACATTTGAACTACTAAAGATCATGTTACCTACGGTGCACTTAATCTACTTAAAACCCAGATCAGTACAAATAGTACAATCATTTGTCAAAATATATAAATTTAAAAATCCAGCATTTATGAAGACGTCGAGTTGCAAGAAATATATTTTCCTATTATAGCAGTTAAAATATACCTGGCAACACTGTTAGCACATACAATGCAACTATTTACCTGTACAAAAAAATAAAACGACCGGAAATTTTTAATAATCTTTATAATAATGTTACAGCAAGTCCTTTGTTATACCATTCTACACATTATACAGTCAGACGCACAAGTAATAAAAAATGCAAAAGTACATACATAAAATACATCTCTAACAGCCAAACCACAAAAACTTTTGGAAAGCCCCTTTCAAACTTTAACACGTCCTCGTCCAAATCAACCCGATTAAACTTTCCCCCACCTTCATCTCCCATCTAGGCTCTACTCAAAACTATCTGGCAGTGTAAACAGTCACGCCGACCGTTAAAATTTCACACAGGCCTTTCAAAAGCTCGGCAAAGTACGAATGTATATATGAGCTACTAAAAATTAAAAAAAAACAAAAACTAGTGATGCTGGTGGTAATGGAGTGGGGGTAATATTAAGTATTTGTAGCACGTCTAATCAGGGTCACACAAATTGAACTGCCGAACCGTCGCCACAAGCGCTGCTCGGCAGGTTTTTTTGAACTTATTGCTTTCGAAACAAAAAGTGGAAGAAGGGGGGGAGGAGGGTGGTAAAAGCAATCTATTCGCTACACTCCCTAACGGTTTAAGTACTGCAAATGCAAATAGGAATGCGAACAACATCTAAAAATCAAATCGCTCATTTGTCATACAAAAATACTGACGAAAAAAAAAACTGAAACCGCAAAAACCAAAATAGACGCTGACTCTTACCTCACACAAATAAAATTACAATGCGGTCGTACTTCTCAAGTTTATTTAACTTAAAAAAAATTACACAAGAAATTTGAAAAACAACCGAAAATTGGCTAAAGGAAGGACAAAAAACAAATTTAGATCACAATGCACGCTCGCACACACACATACTCAGGCCCCGGCACAGCAAGGAGGGAGCACGACGACCATCATCCTCGCCTCTCGCACACACAAACGTACAAGATACAGAAAGTAGAGTTTTATAGCTAGAGATAATAATATTAGTCAGTAATAATAATAATACATTATGTACTGGGTGAGATGCGACAAAGCACTTCTCTGAGGTCCATGGGCCAAGCCCGAGCAGCACTGCACAGCACTCAAGTCCTCGCACTAAGCTACGCTATCGCGCTCGGCACGCAGTTACGACACGTCCTGGTCCTCTACGTCCTGTAGCTGCTCCTTGGGCTCCGCTTCACCTGTCAACCCAACACCATCATTGCCATTACTTCCACCTAACGATCCAGAAAACAAATTTTTTAAATTTTGAGAATTTTTAATTACCTTGACCTCACATTTTCTGTAAAATGGACCCTACAATGTACTGAAATCTCACCTAACTTCACCCAATCCAAACATTAATAAGTGTTCTCATTTTTTTTAAATTAAGGTTCTGTCAACCTAAAGCAAACCTTGAACATAACCTTACAATTCGCAAACGTTTTTAATCTGTGCTCCGTAACTTCACCTTACCTAACCTTAAACCTTTTAGATATAACCTCACAAT
The DNA here is from genome assembly GCA_958336395.1 of Ctenicera cuprea. Classification (NCBI taxonomy): domain Eukaryota; kingdom Metazoa; phylum Arthropoda; class Insecta; order Coleoptera; family Elateridae; genus Ctenicera; species Ctenicera cuprea. Next base: position 1,300,757 of record OY284493.1, read on the forward strand.
TAATGAAATTTGATAATTTCACCTGGCCCAACATTAAGCTGAGACCATAAATAAAGTGCCAAAGCTCCAAAGGTTTATTGAAACTTTAAGGTTACCAAACTTCACCTCACCTCACCTAACCTAACCTCAAACATTAATGCACCACATAAAAAAATGTTTAATAATAAGGTAATACTTCACCCCTCAGCTTCACAATGTTTATCTAACTTTTAAGGTTGTATGGAAATATTAAGGTTATGTTGCACAACTTCCTCAAACTTTAATGCAACACCTCGAAAAATAATTAATATTAATAGTCTTACTTCGCAACTTCACCCCTTAACTTCAAAATTTTTATCCCACTTTTATGTTTACGTTACAATTTAAAAAATTTTATCAAAAATCTAAGGTTTGCCTTACCAAAACATAAGCCTTACTGCAACACTTTAAAAACATTTTAAATATTCACTTTATACTTTGCAATTTTTACCCCTAACCTCAAACCTTAAAAACGTAACAAAAATTTATTTAAACCTGAGGTTATACCTACTTGCTAATTTCACGTAACTAAACCATTTTTTATCAAATTTTTAAGGTTATATTAGCCAACTTCACCTAAATCCCATCTGAAACTGTTTTAAGTATTAATGTGTTATATACTTCGTAACTTCACCTAATAACCTCGATCCATAAAAATTTATTTAAACTTTAGGTTATACTTCACTTTTTCACCTAACCTTAAACCTTACAGACAAGGCAACAGTTTTTTCAAATTTTAAGCTGTACTACCTAACCTCAAACCTTAAAGCTACAAAAACCAATTCAAAGAAATCTTACCATCTCCCTGCATGTCACTGGTCCAAAGTGTGAGATTGTCACGTAATAGCTGCATAATAAGCGTACTATCCTTGTAGCTCTCCTCGGAAAGGGTGTCAAGTTCCGCAATGGCATCGTCAAAGGCCGCCTTCGCTAGCCTACATGCCCTATCGGGGCTGTTGAGGATCTCATAGTAGAAGACAGAGAAGTTGAGTGCAAGTCCCAACCGGATGGGATGCGTCGGTGGCAATTCGGTCATGGCAATGTCGCTCGCCGCTTTGTACGCCACCAACGAATGCTCAGCCGCTTCCTTACGATCGTTGCCCGTAGCAAACTCGGCCAGGTATCGGTGGTAGTCGCCCTTCATTTTGTAGTAGAAAACCTTCGACTCACCCGTGCTCGCCGCTGGGATCAGATGCTTGTCCAGCACAGACAGAATATCAGAGCAGATGTCCCGAAGCTCCTTCTCGACCTGGCCCCGGTACTGCCGAATCATTTCCAGCTTGTCGTCTGTGCCCTTGCTCTCCTCCTTCTGCTCGATGGAGGAGATGATGCGCCAGGACGCACGGCGCGCCCCAATTACGTTTTTATACGCCACTGAGAGAAGGTTGCGTTCTTCCACCGTTAATTCCACGTCCAATTTTGCCACTTTCTTCATCGCTTCCACCATTTCTGTGAAAATCATTGAAGGTTGGTTACATTTTTAAAGAAAATACCGAAAAAAAACAACAGGAAAAAAGAGAAGGAAAGGATGGGAACGAGAGAGAAAGGAAGACCGAACAGCGACTGACCGAGGCAGGCAGAAAGGGTTGGGGAAGACAAACGTTAAGGGAAGACAGGAAGGGTTGAGGGAAAACAGGAAGGAATGAGAGAAGACAGGAAGGAATGAGGGAAGACAGAAAAGATTGAGGGAAGACAGAAAGGAATGAGGCAAGACAGAAAGGTTTGTGGGAATATAAAAAGCGGCAAGAGCGATGACAGAAGTGGGTTAGGGGAAGACAGAAAAAAGTAAGGAGAAAGACAGAAAAGGGTAAGGAAGAAGACAGAAAAGAGTAAGAAAGAAGACAGAGTTAGAAAATGGTAAGAGGAAAAAATAGGGGAAAGAGGAAGAAGTGGGGAGAAAGAGAAAAAAGTGAGGAAAAAGAAAGGGTGGGTGTAAGAGAAAGACAGAAAAGAGTAAATACAGAGAGGAGTAGGGGAGACAAAGGCAGGTAGGAAATGTCAGAAAGGAGTATGAGAGGGGCCAGAAAGTGGTAGGGGAGGAGCAGAAAAGAGTAGGAGAAAGAGGGACAGAAAGGGGTATGGGGAAAGACAGCAAAGGGTACAAAGGAAGACAGAAAGGGGAGCAGGAGAACACTTTAGAGCTAAGGAAAGAGATACAAGAGAGAACAAAAAGAGGTAAGGGGGATACAGAGAGGGGCAACGGTGACGAAAGAAATTTGAAAGAGAGAAAAAGAGTACGGGGAAGGGGGTGGCAGCAAGGAGGAAGCAAGAAGACAAAACGATGTAAGGGGAGACGCCATAGGAAAAAAGGAGTAAGGGAGGAAAAGGGGCAAGAAGAAAGACAAAAAGAAAGAAGGGAAAAAGACAAAAGGTGAAGGAGAAAAAGAGCGGGAGAGAAATAACAGAAGAAAGGGAGAAAGGGACAAAAAAGGGGAGTAAAAGAGATGAAAACAAGAAGAGGGAGAAAGTGACAAGATAAAGCAGTTAAGATACAGGATGGAGACATAAAAAGTAAGTACAGAGACAGAAAGAAAGGGAAGGGTTGAAGAGAGACAAAATATAACATTATTTAGCATTATGTAACAACACTGGAGAAAACACAATTCCAGGTTAGGTTTTTGCTTGGAACAATTTTTAAGAATGACCAAAGACGTAGACAGAAAAAAAAACTACAAAACTTTAACAAAATTCAAATTCGTCGAAAAGTCAAGTTTTTACCTGAAATAAATTGCAAAAAAACCCTAACCATTATACCAGAGACGCAGTAAAAAATATTTAAAAAAGACAAAATTAATGTTTAAAAAAAACAAAAACCGCACGCCCCTGTCTCATCCAACAACCTGCATTATCGATTCCCCAACCCGATCGTCAGATATTTTTTATTTATTTTCGCTCTACAAGGGCATAACAATAGAAGACCGCACAAAGGTGTCCACGGGGATGCAGTGACCGTCCGTGGAAATTCAGCCCCCTTTAGGTGCCTATTCGGCTATAAAGTGGGGCGACCGCAGGCTCGCGGTTGCGCCACTCTGTTAAATTTCGAATGCACTCCATTAGAAGGCAAGAAAAGACAGCAGACTAGTTTGGCCCCCCTTGGTCCCCGCCCATGGTAATTAATTATTAAATCGCGCTCCACTCGACAATTTCGTGCCGACATGTGAGTCGATTTTCACCCCAAGCTGTCTGTCAACCAGGAATGCAATGCAACTCTGCGAATCGTCAACTCCGCCCCCTTTGGCAAGGTCGGGGTTGTGAGGGGTGGGCGACAGAGCCGCCCCAGCCGGTCGACTATCGATCCCTCCCCACCCTCAGCGCCGCTGAACTGTCCTTATCGGGCTCCTTATCAGGGTGGGTGGATTTACCACCACAAAAAGGGGTCAAGGAGGAATTTTGTCCGGTTAGATGGAATTTTGTCCGATTAGGTAACCACCTGTGCGTAACCATGGTGAAAAAAACAAGAACTGCATTGCAATTATTACGCAAACCATTCTAGAAATGAAGGCGCGGGCGTTGCTATTTTGTTGTTAGTCATAGCAGCGGAAGTGGGCTGTGGATTAGGAAGCAATTGACGAGCGGTAGTTGCCATATTAGGAAAGAAACAAATGAAGACGTTTTTGTTTAGACCATAAGGGCATAAAAGTGCACCCGATGCGTGCGTCTCTTTCCAATTCTAATCCAAAGGGGACTTAAATTTAAATGAAATAAAGATAGAGATACGCGTAAAATTTTAAGAGGAAGAGAAATGAAATCGTAATTTGTTGTAACACCCGGCCTATGGGTTCGGTCCAACTTTTATTGGGTTGATTTATAGGTTATGTCAGCTTGCATTAATTTTTGACAGGTGTCCGCTCAAAAATCGCCTAATTTGGGTCAAATTACGCAAAAAAAACTGGTAAAAAATCGCGTAGGTTGAAGTCGAACACGGATATCGAGGTAAACGACATACTAGGACGGCGAGAGGGGATGAACATGAACAAATGTCAACACTTGAAGGCACAGTCATTTTTTTCATCCATAAAACAAGTGAATTTGAATTTTTCCCGCATCGCATATTTGACAAGCGTCCGTTTTGGCCGATGTGACGTACGAAACGAGATCGAAATCGGATTTTGGAACGTATGAATCATTTCTGAGGAATTTCAATCAAGCCAGCGGTGGTGCTCGAGGCGCCGGTGTGCGTAAAATCGATCGAAAGGTCCCAGAAAATCTACAATAATCGATGGTGGAGGGCCCAAGGGGTCGTTTGTAGAACGCGCGGTTGTCTTGCAAGCTGTTTTCGAGACGGTTATTTGGGGCCCGAGCTGTCAAAAACGTCAATGATGGTGGTGGCGTCCCAAGTCCGTCACAAAAACCGATGAAAGGGGGGTTTTCGGGTAGATCAATAATAAAAGAGACTCACCATCGTATCGTTCAGCCTGCTCGGCCAGTTTTGCCTTGTAGACGTTATCCTCCCTTTCGGACATGTTTGAGATGATTAAAGATAGAAATTCACAGCACGAAAAGCACACAACTCTTTACACCTCACGAAAATGAACAATATGGCCGCGACCCGCCACACTACGAACTGCCTATTTTCTAGTGCTCTGTTCACGATCTACGCCTTGGTCATGACGTCACCAATGCGCGCGCAAATTTTCCAACTTCTCGTTGCAAACTGTTTGCCTCTTTTGGCTAAATTTATAAATTTTCACAAATGAAATCACTTTTTGATTGATATTTATTTCAAAAAATTTACACTTTCAATTTGTTTGTAAACAGACGTTTGTTTCCAACGCATGCTTGTGTTGACGCGCCATCACTTTTAAAATTAATGTTTGTTAGGCAGCACAATTTATATATTTGTGTGTTGGGTTGCATAAGTTAAAAACGCAATTGCTGTTTAAAAATAGTTTTTTTATTGATTTTAAGGTTTCAAAATACTTACAAAGTTAAAAACTTAAAACTAAAAAAAGCAAAAACCCTAGAACTATTTAAAAATCAACCAAAAGTACTTAAATATATAATAAAAAATATATTGTAAAGTATACAATGTATGTAGGTAGGTAATGCAATAGGTGATAAAAGTCGAAGTAACATGCAAAATAGTGCAAACAGGTTTTTATAATTAAATCAATGTTATTTCAACTGGTTATTACAATTTTCTGCATTTTAGTTTAAGTACACACTTAACGGTGCTTTTAATTTAATTAATTTGACGTTAGAGACACTATTTCTATTATAATTCTTTCTTTTTTAGATTATATAATCCCCATATTAAGAAAGAGCATTTTTATGGACTTGATAGATTACGTTTTCAAGTATCGTAAAGCCAACAGGTCGATATCCTTACATGGCAATGTTTGTACTGATAAGGATAACAGTGATAAAATTTTGTGATGTTACTGGCTTCGATTTTATCTTGAAACTTGTAATCCTGCGTTGGAGCAGCAGTTAAAAACAGCATAAGTTATGTGGTGGTCTACCACACCCTAATTCTTTTCTCAATAATTCAGCATATGTTTAGAATTTGGTATTATTTTGTAGTACATCAACAACATAATTAGGGGTAAACATATAAAAAACCCAAATGTATTTGTCATTACAAAAAATCATACAAATTTTTAGCTGTAGCACCGCTTTGCTTGGAAAAATACTTACAACAATCATCAATAATTATTGCAGAAACTAAAACTAAATTTGTTATTCTCATAGAATTAACTACGTACTTATTGATGAGAAAACAATAAAAAAATAAAATAAATTTTTTGCGCTTGCTTCTTAAAGCAATTTAAAAAAAATTGGATGGTCTTCTAAAGATTTCAGCGTTTACTAGATCTCGTAGAGTACGGAGCAAAATTATCTGGCAACCATAGCTCTAAAAGGAGCGGAGTGCCGAAAAACTCTAAATGGAGTTAAATGCTGCAGGTTTCTAGAAAGAGCTGTGTGTTGAGACGCTTTAGAAAAACCTGGGTGCTGCAGAGGCTCTAGCAAGAGCTTGCTGTATTGGTTTGTTCTAGTAGGAGCTTGCTGCATTGGTATATTCAAAACCGTACGCTAAAGCTCGATAGCTGTGATCTTGATAGGCAGGTTTGCTTACCGAAAGTTTATATACAGTTTTTTTAAGTTGCTGCTGTAAGCCGTCATGATAAATAAATAAAATAGACCCCGCCCCTGTCGACGATGATTAAGTGTGTGCAGCAATTGTTACTACTCTTACAGTGTTTCATCGATCTCGTAGAGTACGGTATGTGAGCCTTCGCCAAGGACCTAGAATCCGTCGAACATGTCATATTTTGCTGTTGCTGTTTTCCTATAGAGTAAATTTAGCATATCTCTCTCGTGTTATTTCTGTTTTTTTAAGTTCACACACAATACCTCACGTGTTTGGGTAACCTACTTTTTTTTCATAGAACCAGAAGGATTGCTTGTTTTACTTCACATTTCTATAATGATTTGTATAATTTAATGTAATTACCTAGAATACAGGTTACTGCCCAATTAGCAACAAAAATGTATCTACGTTATGGTAATGCGCGTGGTGTGGTGGGGTGTCATAGACCCCAAAAGCATTTTGAGCACGTCTAGCTGCTGCTTTTCTCTTCAAGGTATGATACATAACTCTACACATTACTATGTATATCTGGCGAACATAAAATGACTGGGGTGTATATAACCCCATCAGACCAACACAAGGTTAAAGGTGCTTTTAATCAGTGATCTATGAGGAAATATACTGCTTATCAGGATGTAAAGCAACAATTGTAACAAATCAAATCTATAAAACCTAATTTCAACACGAATTTCACTTCAGAAATTTTATCTGTATATTAATTTGTCCGTTTTCAGATTCAAATGTTACAATACCAATAAACAGCATCATACGGACTTTGCAGTATGATTTAAGATTAGTTTTTAATATTTGTACCCATTGGTACTGATAAGGATAACAACTAGTGATGACTTATTTGTGATGTCACCCGCTTCGATTTTATCGTGAAATGTTTAATGCGAGATTAAGACAACAAAGTAGTTGATATATAGATTAATAAAATGTATTTTAATTGAAACCTGTCTGATTTTATATTCAAGTGGCTTGTTGCAGTTTGTAGTAATAATAAAAAAGTATTTTCGTTGTCTTTCGATGATGAGTTTTATGTGATTTCATTGGCTTTCGATGTTAGGTTGAAACCTTTAACACTAGATAGAAGTAACTCAGGGATTTTTATACAGAAAGAAAATTCGATCATAGTGAAGAAAAACATATACAGCGTGAGTCATTTAGGTGTCTCCCCACTTTTATTTCATAAACTATTGAGAATATCAAATTTTTTTCTTAATACAAGTTGTTGATAATTATTTGCTGCATAATCTAAAATTATTACCAGTTACTTATCCACAGCTTTTATTAAGAAAAAAATTTCGTATTCTCGGTAGTTTAGAAAATAATGAGAGGGTGACATGTAACTCACCCTGTATATGGTGCAACTAAAAAAATTGCATTTTAATTAATAACTTGTTCACTTTGAATTTTTACTTGAATCCCATGCCCAGCCCTTTTAGCACCACTTATGCCAAGCAGAGCATACTGTAGATCTGTTCTAACAGGAGGACTTTAGACGACTCACCCTGTCTAATTTGCTAAAATAGAATTAACCAAAATGGGTCTTATTGTATTGTTAAATGTCTTGTTATAGTGTAATAGTTTTAAAAGTAAAAAAAATAGGACACCAAAAAAGGATCTTTTGACGTCAAAAATGTATTTCACATCAATACGTCTCAAGTGTCCAAAAACACAAATAGAAATTTTAATACTTGGTATACAAAACCCTGTATCAAATTAAAAGAGAATAATTATAATTGCACATGTTTGTGTTAAAAAATAATGGGTATTCATCCATTTGAAAAAAAAAATTAATGAAAATTTGTTTTGCATTTTGTAAAGTGGACATGAACACCTTATATAACAAACTGCTGAATACTTTATTATGTGTTAATAGTTTGTGTAAAATAGCAATAGGTAAACGTTTTTAGTACCTAAAATATTATTGCATCAATATTAGTCCAAAAAAATGTCAAAATTTTCGAAAAAATTCAATTAACTCGAAAACCACCAATTTTAAAAGGATAGTACTTTAACACTTTTATATGGAGAATTAAATGAAGAATCTAAAAATTCAACAATAAACAGGGTGGTCCATTTAAAATAACAAAGTAATGTGCTGTACAGTGATAACTAAACACCCTGTATAATTGACAATAGTTTTAGGTTATGCAGCAGTTACTTATCAATAACTTTTGTTCAGAAAAAAATTTGAAATTCTCAATAGATTAGGAAATAATGTTGGGATGACACTTAAAACGACTCGCCCTGTATATGATGCAGCTAAAATAATGTTTCACATCATACTTAAATTTTTAGGTGAATCCCACGCCCAGCCCTTTTAGTCACCCCTTACACTAAGCAGGGAATATTGTATTTTAACTTTAGTTTTCAAACCTATTGTTACGGGCTTCGGGCGGTATTTCGACACCGTAACAAAAGGGTGTGCCTGGCAGCTAACTCGTAGCCGGAGAAGGGGGCGGTTGTCGAAGTTGAGATTGAGGTATTTAAAGGGCGCCACCTGCTCTGATGGTTGAGGTAAGGGGAAGGAAGCGAGCGGTTCTAGTCCCGGAGCTGAGAAGCAGGAAATCCTCCCTGGGCAGCTCGTTAATCTCGACGTGACTTACCTTGGCCTTTTTCCCACTAGATCAGCAACACAGTATATGCTTACAAGTAGGATCAAGCTTAATTACGAAGATAATGAATAAATCTCGCTACGGAAGTTTACAAATCAAATATATTGAATAAAGTTATGTATATGTATAAATATGAATAAGTATCATGTAATAAAATATTGAAACAGCATATATCAAAGGCAAACAACAAATGAACCGTAAAACACGAGGAAAGCAAATTGTAAAATGAATAACAATTAAATCTAAACACAAATAGTTACTTAGCAACGTTGAGTAATGACGAACGTTCCTCGTCGACAAGCTTCTCCTTAACAGAAACAAGGTATTGGCTTATCGACCCGGACTCCGAGAACAAAGAAAATCTGTATATCTAAGTCAATTTACAAAGCATGCAACAGGTTATAACATGAAATGATATTCCTGGGTCCAAATCGGATGGTTTCTTCACACAGCACGAAACACAGGTGATAATCAGTCTTGTCTAAAGTTACTTACAATAATGTCGTTCACCTGGTGGAGAATTGGCCTTTATTTATTGTCGTTAAAACCCGTGGGAGATGACGTACTTCCAGGCGGGAACTCGTTGCAGCGAAATCGGAATGGTAGACAGTACGAGGCGAGGACGTGACGAAAGTACCGGGAAAATTTGGCGACAGCCAACGGTAGATGTGACGATAAAGATGGTGAAATAGCTCGGGAAACAGGCTTGGAACTTGTGGTGACTGACTGGATCCGTATTAAATGTTAGAAATTCGAGCAGGAATCGGCAATCGAAATACAAATGTAGCTCTTCTTTTTGTTAGCGGACACTTCAATCTTGCGTACAGATATCGACCAAGTCGGTGCAATGACGGTAATTTGACGTGTTACGACTAAACAAACGAGCGGTCACTCACGAAGAACTTTACAATGTTCCCGGCTTAACTAATTATTTCACATGACGGTACTCAACCATGAGTTCGAAACGATGAACGAGTGCGTGGGGCGATCACGTCTGACTGTTCTGACGATCAGCGGACAAGTGTCGTGTTAGTTACGCTAATCCCAACGGTCTGAAACCGGTCACGTGGTTCCGAATGTTCTAGAAAAGCACAGGTCCGGAATAAAAGTAAAATCATATAACACTATTCTAACCTCCATCCACAAGGAGACTTTAGGCGAACTCACCCTGTCTAATTCAGTCAAATGGAATTACCCAAAATCTGTCTCATTTTATTGTTAAATGTCTTATTATAGCGATGAACCTCCAAATCTATCTATCTAGGCAAGATACTCGAAAAGATACAATTTTGACAAAATAAAAATAAATTTTCCAACAGAAAATTGCACGTGGTTACATAAAAAAATGACTCGATGTTGTGTTATAAAATTTATTTATTAAATTCTACATCAGCAAAGCAAAATTGTACGAAAAACATTCGTACTTATATACACAGATAACATACGAGTTTTTAATTTAAAATTGCAATTCGCAGTTTTACAAACATTTCGCCTAAACATTCTTGCAAATAACCACAACACTGTGATGTGCATTCGTTTAGCCGACTTAAATACGCAATCAACTAGGACTGATATTCGACACCACAGGTCAAAAAATATTCCAGTCTTGTCATGGCATAAGCGTGACCTTTTCTTCTGTTATTGGAACAAATTTTACAGTATTTCTATCACAATATGATATTACAGCGGACTCAAAAACTATTTGGGTTTTTTTTCCTACAAATAACAGCCATAAAATTGCGGGCTACGAACTTGAAGAGAAAAGAATTTTAACTTACCAATAATTAACAACTTTTTTTTACATAATTTTTATATACTCAACAAATTATTAAATAATAATAATAAAAATAAAAGTACATACATTATAAAATATAAAATTTTACATTGGTTAGTAGACTGGTGTTAATATTAAAAAAACAAAAGATGAGGATGTTACACACAACTAAAAAAAAAACAAAAACAAGTTGCAATTGTTTTATATAGATGCCATCTATGCAATCAAGGTTGCAAAATGGCCATGTTGGTATAAATATTTTAAAAAACTTAAAAACAAAAGCAAGATGGTGTTCGCAATTGTTTTACGCAGGTGCCATCTATGCAGCCGAGGTTGCAAAATAGCAAAGTTGGTTAAAATATTTTACAGAGAATAAGACAGTGTTTGCAATTGTTATATGTGGGAGCCATCAATGCTACCGAGGTTGCAAAATGACAACGTTGATGGAAATATTTTACACGACTTAGAAAACAAAAGCAAGACAGTGTTCGCAATTGTTTTACATAGATGCCATCTATGCAACCAAGATTGCAAACTGTCAAAGTTAACACAAAATAATTAGAAGTGACTTTCTTAAACCAAAACCATTATTACTTACACTGTAATTATTATTGACTATATTTTGTATATCTATAATTTGCAATTCATACAAGTTAGGGTTAGAAACAAAAAAAAACGAGAAAATGAATCGGGCCCCAAAATCCCCCCTCCTATTTTTAATTTACTAATAAATATATACAAATAAGCAGGCAGATCTTGCTTCCAACCATCGCACACACTTATCACTCCATTTTGCTATTCATAACCTCAACGTACTGATTTTCAATTGTTTTACACTGACATTACAGCTACATATAGTGCAAACAATGAAAAAACCTACTCACGTCAATAACGGAAGGAAAAAACAACAACGTACAAGCAAACAAATGACACCCGAAACATTTTGCCCGTTTCTATTTCGGCTATTTGAAGATACTACGCTACAAAAAACCTCGACTAAATTCACAGAAAGCATTAGAATATATCCGGGCACCTTGTCCAGTCCTGTTTCTCTTTCGCCTCCCAATAGCCGCCATTGTATACGTGCGAAATGACATCGGAATCTTCTTCCTTGATCTGCATGAACCAAATGGGTTGGTAGGGAGTGTAGGGTCGTCCTAAAGCAAATGCTTTTTAAGAACAATTCCAACTTTTCTAAGGTAAGTTAGGTTCTCACCTTAACTAACATCACTTTTAATAAACATATATTCGTTAATTCGTGCAAAAACTTACCATCAGCTGCGGCTTTTTCCGTTTCGGCTTCCCTCTGCCTTCGAGCAGCCCTTTGTTTCTCTTCCAACCTAACTTTTTCCGTATTTGCGTCGTTCCAGTTGCCTTCCTCCATTAATCTCTGATCAGGTCGCAGCCTTAAAACACATTTCGGTTCAATTAAATCCATCCCAACTTTTGTTAATACGTACCTCGAATCGGTTGGAGCAACGCCCTCTTCGGGCTCGTTTAATTGAGCAGCCAGCGTGGTAAATCCGTAGAACTTATCGGCGTCCGATGCCGGCATGCGCCTCTTCCAAGCCAATGTAACCGGACCCGTTTGATAAATGGGATTTTCAACCGAGCCTGAACTCCCAATGACGGGTGCGATCTCGACTCGATCATCCCACGTACCTACGAACAGAAATCATTTTAAAAAGTCAAGCTAATTTGAATTTATAATTAGGTACCATTTATGATCCATTTCACGTTGTCCAGCGAGTCCATGACGGCGCCTTTAACGCGGCGTTGGGAATCCCGTGTGAAGTAGGAGTATGGGATATATTTGAGGTGGCATTTTATGCCGATGGCTTTACCCTTGCCGACGATATCCATGTCGCCTGTGTCAAAAAACAATTGTTAGGTTACGTTTAGAGAGGATAAATGTAAAAAATGTTACCGTGTTGGTCGACCCATAATTTTCCAACGATTATGTTGTGAACGGTGGTTGTTACTTTACGCCACGAATATCGGTTGCCCGAAGCTGGAAACTCTACATGTGCCATACCTAACGGAATCACCTAAAATAGAAGAATTATACGTTAGAGTTCGATTTTAAAGACAAATTTAATCCGAGAAGACACTTACTTGCAAATATTTGCCCCTAAATTTTGATGTCATGGTAAATTCCTGCCAGCACTTCCATGCTCGGCCCTCACAGTACTGTGCGACCATCGGAGGGTGATGCGAGACCTGCTCGCTGATTGATCGCCATCCTAAATCGTCCGTTCTATCACATTCATATGTTTCACCTAAAAAACATTTATTAATTGCCATCTTCACAAAAAAAAATTAGAAGTACCAACCTAATAAAGGATTGAAGGGCTTTCCCGTCCTAGAGCTAGTAGTGGAGTACGACGATATAGTGAAGGCCGCTACGTGTGCTAGCTGTTCGTAGGGATCTGTGCACCTAAAAAATATGTTTCAAATTGAATTTATAATTTTCAACAGAAAAGCTTAAAAAACCAAAATTTCAAAACGCCTGTATTTAAATTACGGCAAAACATTGACAACAATCTTAACTCTAGGTGCGGTTCTATTAAGGAAGACAAATTAATAATTATAAATTACATTTATTACAATCCTGCGCTTTGAAGTTGAAACTAGATAAAAAAATTCCATATATTTCTAAACCTAATTAATTACAAAAACAAACAAAAATTGGTTTTCATAAATCAAACAACTTACGCCCGAAAACGTAGCAACATAACCCCAAATAATACAAACCTGGCCGCAGCGTCCAAAATTTCAGCGTACTCGTAATCCTCCGTAAGCCGCTGCAGCATACTAAGGGGTTCACTAAAGTTAACAGGCATCGGAATCTTGGACAAGTCCTTTCCGATACAATTTTTCATAATATTCCACAAATTTAATGGATAGTTAGGTTTCTCTGGGACGCGAGTTCGTCGCTGCCGTTTACCACCCGCCATACCACCACGCGAGGATGCTAGAGCGAGCACCTCAGGACTTGGAGACTTCGATTTTGAACTTCCGGTAACCACTACTACCTAAAATGCACCACAATTAACTCAACAAAAAATCGTATCAGTCAAATTTAAACCTGTTGCGTTTCTTGCGTCTCATCCGTTTCGCTGGAGCTATCGGAGCTGGTACGTCTATGCGAACCACCTCGAGGAATGTCTAGTGTGAACCGGCCATCGGCTGGTTGCGATCCGGGTGTGTTTCCCCCTTCGGCAAGGGCATCGTAAAACTCGTTCTCGTCTTCCTCTTCGCCTTCGCTTGCACTCACGGGACCATCTAGAAATTGAAGCAAAAACTCGAGTAAATATGCGGCTAGGTTAAAACAAAACATGACGATAAAGAAATCCAGTAAAAGATCACACGGAATGAGTTCCATGCCATTATTGCAAATTTGGAGGTTATGTTTGGGTGATTATTTTTAAATTTTTGAGAACTTACTGGAATTTTATTTGACAGCTGTCAAATTATGCGGATTTTCTTCTAGCCTTGTTAGGTATTTTGGAGTTTGGAAGCGTTTTTACAGGCGAATTTTGAGGTTAGCTTGACATTTTTTACGAATTTTAACTTAAAATTTTGGATTTGGAATATTTTTTAGTTTGAAGAGAGTATTAGAAACAAAAATGATACCATAACTTACTTGTCTTGATTGATTTCTTAATATAATTAAAGATACCAAACATTTTTTGTCATTTCGAACTTTGGATTGTTAAACGACACAAGGAATTTAGTGTAAATTGTGACTGTGTCAAAATCTAATCAGGTACTTGAAGAAACGCAACACACAAAGACTTATCAAACACTCACCAGATAAAAGAAAATTATTTAGAATTATCGAACGAGGAAATTGATAAGAAACCAGCTGCAAGTTACAAGTGACAATGATGTTGATGACGATGAGCCTAAGCAAGGACGTAGTGTATCTTATCTATTTCGTTATCTCACTCAAACTTCAAGATAGTTCATTAAATCTCAATTTGGTTGATTAACGGCAATAAATCAATTCAATCAGCTGCAATTATTACATAATTGAATGTGTCTTTGAAGGAATTGAACAAAGATGTACAAGGCGAGTCTGAAAGGTCTGTAGAAATTTTAAGGGCAAATTCTACACATCAAAATAAAAAAGGTTTTTGGAAACATGTGGTCGACAATGCTTATTTACAGAGTTATAGCCCACCAAAGTTGGAATAGCGTTTGTTCCCTTTGTATGAGACATAACAGAGTAGAAAACATTACTTTGCGGTGTACATCAATAGGTACAGCTTTTTAAACGAATTTACCACAGTTAAAAAATATACTACCCTGTGTATCAAAATATTCGAGACAATAGAAAAATTAATCTTTGCATCGAACAATAAGAATCATTTTATATTCAAATTCATAACTCGATTTTTTTTAACAGAACACCCTGTATATTTTTACATAGTTAGATCATTTTTCCCTCTACACAAATGGTATTAACCAATGTTTATATCTAAAACCAACGGTTTGCGAGAAAATAAGATTTTAAGGAAAAAAGGTCGGGTGACACCTCCTCATATTTCAATGGTAAGTAGAGGATGAAAGTCCAAAAATCGGGCTATGCTTGATTTAAGTGAGAGAGAAAGAGAGAGGGGGGGGGCGAAAAAAAGCAAAGAAAAGGAGAGAAGGGCACGAGAAGGAGAGAAAGAAAAGGAGGAGAGAGGAGGGAAAAAAGGGAGGTGATGGAGAGACATGAAGGGGAAAAAAGAGAAAGAAAGGGAAAGAAGGAAGAGAGAGAGAAAGGGGAAGAGGGGGAGAGAGAAAAAGGGAAAGAGAGGGAGAGAGAATAAGGGAAAAGGAGGATAGAAAGAGAAAGGGGGAGAAGAAGAAAAGGACAAGAGACAGGGGAAAGGGAAGGAGACGAAGGGAAAAGGGAGGAAAGAAAGGGAAAGAGAGGAGAACGGATAAAGAAGGGGAGAAAACACCGGAAAGAGGGAGAAAAAGAAAAAATGAGAACTAAAGGGAAGAAGGGGGAGAAAAAAAGGAAAGAGGAGGAGACAAAGAAAGGGAAAGAGAGGGAGCGAATAAAAAGCGTGAAGTAGAGCGAGAGATATAAAGTAAACTAAACTAAAAATATGCTGAAATTTTTGTGATCCATTTTATGGAAAAAGATTTCTTGGGAATGTAGAAAACTAAACAGAAAAACAAATTCGTGCGCATAAAATTTGGTGCGAGGGAGAAAATTAACCTTCCCAAATATTGCTGTATTCCGAAGCTGATCAAAATCGAAACATTCCGTTTGGGAGTTATGGAGCCCATATACCCACCACCCACAGGAAGAAAAAACAATTTATTTGGTTCCCGGAGACTCAAAACATGTATTTCCGTCAAAATCTCATTTCGAAAATTTGTATGAAATCAATACTTCCTTAAAGGAAAGTAAAAAAATGTATAACATTACAAATTATTCAGAAAGTCAATTAAAATGTTAATAAAAATATTGAAAAATATACAGTGTGTTCTAATAAACACGACATAAGTTTGGTACGCCAGTCTTACATAGATGCAACGGATATAATTGAAAATAATTTGAAAATGTTGACTCACCCTGTATAAAGTAAAACATTTTAAGTGGGTTAGATAGAAAAAAATTCAGGTTGTATAAAAATATTCAGATTGCTATTTATAATAATCACTGACTAGGTCACCGCACCTAAACAATTGAAAGTAGAAAACAAATGAAAATGTATTAATATAAACCAGCTAACCAGTGTTTTGCTCCAAGGATGTTTTGTGTAACTGTAATAATGAAAAAGTTATTTAAAAAATACAGATCATTGCGCCACCTCTGGGCGATTCCATTTTCTCTTACTTTTTTTGATGACCTTCTGATAATAGTTCTTTTATTAAATATTTTCGTCGAAATTAAAATTAAGTACAGGGTGTCACATTTGCGATGTAATTTGGGTAACTTTGTTACTATTATAGTTATGAAAAAACAGTTTGCATATTATTGGGTCGATTTTTTAGGACAAATTCAATGATAGAAACACAAATGAGCGAAACACTTCGCCTGGACTTTCCTATACATTTAAATACTTTGTTTTATATTTTCCAACACTTTTGATGTACACCTGTCTAGACCCGGCTAGTTAAAGTAAATAGTTCTTATAAGTTGTAACATCTTGAAGCGGTTGAAGAGAGACCGACCGCTGCGCTGCAAGCATAAGGTTGGGTAAAATATTCGGACTGAAGCAACGGAAGCGCGGAAATTGATATTTGACAATATATTAATAACTCGAGAAGTATTATTTTTAGCACGAAATTACTTTTATTAATTTGTATTTAGAATTTCAAAACCTTTCTGATTTTAAAGCCAAAATGCCACGTTTCCATTTAAAAAAAAGTCATTTTTTACCGTGGCCGCCATATTAAAATTGGAAACTCGTTTTTTTCTTAAATACAATCGAGAAGAATTTGCCCTACAACTTTGCTCCTGGGTTTGCGAGTCTATCTATTAAAATAAAAAAGTTAACCTACACTGAACATTAAACGACTAGTACAAGAATACAACTGCTGTAGAAAGTATGTGAAATTCTTCTAAGGATTATTAAGGGGCAAAAAATTCGATTTTTTTGATTTTTTGTAAAAAGAGCAAACAAAACAAAAAACCAAATTTGAAATTTTTTATCGAAAAAATTTGGGGGGAGGGGAAACAGTAGCCCCCCTAAATATTAAAGTATCAAAAAATATTATGATATTCGGATTTTGCTATCAATGATGAGCTATTTCACATTAACAGAAATATTTTATTGCCCCCCCCCCCCCGTTAAATAAATAAAAGGGTGCCAATTTTCAATTTTAAAAAATTCATAGAGGGCGTCACAGTGAAATTATAGCAATGCGCAAAAAACATATTGTAGAAGATTCCCAGCTCTATCAGCTTAAAAAGTTTAAACAAAAACGTGTGGGCAGTTTTTGAGAAAAATTTTTTTTTGAAAAATTCCAAAATTTTGGATCGATGTCATTGCGATCGCTTTTATATTTTCAAAATTAATTATATTTCATGGTATAGTACCGTTGAAGGGCTACCAAACAAGATGTAGTTGATTCCAATCAGATAACTGGTTTTTGAGTAAATGGGCGTTAAAGTCGAAATGTTCAAAAATTCGTAGCGGCCGCCATTTTAAAGCTACAGAGTTCGGTAAAGAATCGTTTGATTTGTCCTAAGGCCTTCTTTAATCTCCACTATTAAAATTTCCAAAATTCAGTTTCTGAAAAAAATGCTACCAAAAAAACATGTCTAACTTCCGCTTCCGGTTTCGTTTTTTTTTTAAAAGCTTATTTTGTCGGTGAATTTATGATATACCCCCTCATTCCAAAGCACATCAAAATTGGTCCAGCCGTTCCGGAGATATGGAGCGTAACACACCCACCCACAGACATTCTTTAAAAATTACTTTTTTGGGGTCCATGGCCCCCCCCCCCGACTATTTCCGTTAAAATCTCAACTTTGAAATTTTGCATGAAATCAATACTTCCCTATACTGAAAGTATAGGAAAGTAAAAACATAAATATATTGTTTTGTTTTTGAGCTACGGTCAAAAAGTGAAATTTTAACGCCTGCTACGGAACAAGTTCACTTTTCCTTACTTGTTGCACAGATAGCTATTCTTTAATACAGTTTCAATAAATCTAATCCTTTTTCCTCAACGTTTTTCTTTCTATACTGATTACGAGCAGAGATATTTAAATTTCGAGAAATTTCTCGTTTGCAGTTTTTTGCTTGTATCTAGCAAGCCATGGGTATTTCAGGAAAAACATAACCATCAATAAATTATTGTTCAAATCAGGCAACTTTTATTTAAGCAGATCTGTATTTTTAGCCGTTTTTGAGGTGAAAATTAAGCAACCCTGTGTGCAGTGTGAGTCGCCCTCTATTATTTTGTTGTCTGTTTGTCAAATTAATTTTTGTTCTTAACAAAAGTTATTTCGCACCTAACAAGCTATTCTGAAATGTACTTAAAATTTCTACGTCATTAAATATGAGCTAGTTATAGCAACATTAATTTTTTTTAAATCACGCCATGTGTGTTTTTTTGCTAGCGTGATAAAAGCTATTTTTTTCTCTTTTTAACGATATCAAAATTATCTACTCTTACATAACAAAAATTTCGAGAAAAATGCGAAAAACTGTTACAAATAAAGCAGGCTATGAATTGTTTATTATTGTTTTCTTGGAGATAAATATTTATCTGTTTTGCTTATGTTTTAAATCAAAACAATACAAACAAATGAAGCAAGCAATCATAAAACAAAAGACAGTAGAAAAACATTTAAAATAAAATTATTGCAGGCTTGCATGTAAATTCATGGCCTGCTTCCTTCAAGACATGTTTTTTTTCCATTTTTCTCGAAATTTTTGTTATGTTTGAGTATAATATTATTATACCGTTGAACAGAGAAAAAAAATCCCTATCACACCAAAGAAAAATTTATGTACGATGCACCTTACGAAAATTGTGTATTATGCCATAGCTCACTCACATTAAATGATAAAAAAGATTTAAGTAGGTTAAATAATATTTTTTTTTAAAGAATCATGAGGGCGTGCGTGAGCACGACTCCATGATTCCCATCCCACCCCCTTACCCGGGCTCAGCGCACTTTAGCGCTATTCACCGGTCTAACATGCCCCACCCCTGAAAGACATGCAACCCACCATACACACCACACACAACATCCATGGACACGCCTTATTCAGAAAAATTTCCAACCGGCAGAGGACTCGAACCTACTGCCGTTGGAAGTCTAGTTTCAAAGCATGGAACTTTAACCACTAGACCACCGGCTGGCCCAAATAATAGTTAAGATGATGCACAATTTTTATTAAGAAAAAAAATTCATTCGCGAATCTGTTTACAAAATAATACGGAGGTGACACTTGAATGACTCACCCTGTATACTCATACTATTTATTTATTTTGCCATATTTCTACAACTGTAGGTGTGTAATTATTGCTTACTTTTGCTTTAATTATGTAAAGCTATTTTGCAGCTTTAACTAAATACCAATTGATCGATGTTATACAGGGTGAGTCAACAAGACAACTATGGTCGGCATCTCCTTTACTACTAAGTAAAAACACCAAAAAATGTTTTATATAAAAGTTATAAAAGACCAAGAAAACTAAATTTTAAAATAATTTTTAATTATACAGAGCGTTCCGTATAAGAGTGGCATACTAAACTTATGTTTTTTTAATAGAACACCCTGTACAGAGTGGCTAGGAAAACCCCGGTCACTTTCTTTGCGGGGGTCAAGAGATGGCGCTTTAGTAAAGAAAAATTAAATTAAAATACTGGCAACAGCGCAGAATCCAAGACGTTTTACTTATTAAATACGCCCCATATTAAATCAAAACAATTAAAACGTCTTGGATTCTGCGTTGCTGCCAGTATTTTAATTTAATTTTTCTTTACTAAAGCGCCATCTCTTGACCGCCACAAGAAAAGTGCCCTGGGTTTTCCTAGCCACTCTGTATATCTTCGCATATTATTATTATTAGTCTTTTATATGCCTTTCTGAATATGTTTTCTTTTTTAATTTCCGTTGCTAACTTATTCAACTGTTTTTAGAAAAACTTGAAACTTGCAGACCTCACTAATAAAATCTGCACGAGTCGTATTTCCCCAGATTCAACAAACATTTCCTGTAAATATTAGTCAACATGATGTAGTATCCTCCAAATATTTCAAAATTGAATTTCGTTATACAGGGTGTTTGTTGCAACGATACAAACATTACTCTCTCTAAGGTGTCATAACTCGAGTGTTTTAAACAGAACACCCTGTATATTTTTTCATAGTTACATAAAGTTTTTTGCCCACTATATATTTCCACTGGTTATTTACACCTAACATGTAATGTTAAAATATACAGGATGTTCAATTTAAGAAAATCAAGTTATGGCACATTGTTACAAATATTCGCACCGTTGCAATCAACACATTGTATAACTAAAATCATTCAATATTATTCATAAATATCTGGAGAATAGTACATGGTCTTGACTAACACTTGACAGAAAAAGTTTGTTAATCTGCAAAAATACGGCCCGCACAAATTTTATTAGCGATGTCTGCAAATATTGAATTTTTCAAAAAAAGTCGAATAACTTAGCAAAACCACAACAGAAATTTAAAACTAAAATCAATTCAGAAAGGCAATTAAAAGCCGAATAAGAATAACAAAAATATACAGGGTGTTCCACTAAAAAACACATAAGCTTGGTATACCACTTTCATATGGGGAACTCCCGTTATAATTGCAAATAATTTTAAAATGTGGCCCCTTGATTCCCTAATATCTTGTTGACTCATCCTGTACATTAAAACAATAAAAACATGAACAAACATACTTGGTCTGTGTGCATGTGCATTTGCTGCCTGTTCTAGCCGCGAGTGTTGCTGTGCCAACGTTTCCACCATTTCCTGCAATCGTTGTCTTTGTTCGCGCTCGTGCTGCAACAGACGAGTCCACTTGTGTCCGTGCATTTGAGCCGTTTGCAGATAATCGGAGCAAGCCTAAAAAAATCGATTCAATTTTACTCAAGAAGATTAAAATTTTCAAAACATTTGTTTTCTTCGTTCATAACCTCAATTTCACTGAGCTAACCTCGTGGTCTGTTTTCGATCTGTTACTTACATTCATCATGGCATTACTCGCAATTCTAAAAAGTGTAGCTCGTTCTCCAACAATCTTCGATTTTCCCTGGGCACTTTCAGGATCAACGGTGATTTCCAATTCGCCGAGAGCCCTCTGCAAAGAAGCCCCGTGCTTTGTGATGAGCTCTGAGCATGTCTGTAAGTCTTCAAGGCGGCCCTGAAGCTCTCGAACGACACTTGACCATTCCTCAGGCGAACCGGAGCCTTCGTCTGCTTGATCTTCGTCATCTTCCGACTCCATATTGCGACTAATTAAGCAAATAGTTAGGATTAAAAGATTAGAGCGCAAATTACACAACGTACATGGCTTTAGCTTTAGCAAGCTCAAGCGCTGTTACCCATTGTTGTCGCTCAACCTCAGAAGACGCCTTTATGTGGAACGTCTGCGTGCCCCCGTTTGATATCACAAACGTGCATGCATCCACTGTGTGAATGAGCGCTCCGTGAAGAGAGATACTACCGCGGCACGTATGTGCCATTTCTGCTTGGTTTCTGTAACAAGTTTGCAAGCTTAAGGTTAGGATACTATTAACAATACCGAATCGAGTTTACCTGAAATTTTTGGCTTAAGTATATTAAAGATAACGTAATTAACTATACATAAAGTGAGGTAGGATGACATTAGTGTTAAGAGAATGTAGTGGTAACAGTATTTATTTCTGAAAAGTAAGGTTAGGGGAAGTTTTTATGCAATAAAATGAGGTTAGGTTAGCTTTGCAGGCAAGAATGTTTGGTTACGATGAATGTATAAAATAGTTACGTTAGCGTGGTTTTGTTGATCAAAATTACGGTTAGGTTGGTTTTATAGGCAAGATTGTGAGGTTAGGATGACTTTCCAAAAAAAGTTCAGTTAAGCATGGTTATTTAAAATAAATGAGTTTAGGATAGTTTCCTAAAAACAAACAAAAAATTAGGACGAACCCCTCAAAAGAAGTGAGGTGAGGATGCCTTTATCAAAAGAGCAAGGTTAGGATACGTTAATGAAAAAAGTGTGGTTAGGGTGGCTTCTTCATAAAGTGAGGTTAAAATGACTACCACAAAAAATAAGGTAATAACTCAAAAGAACTGAGGTAAGATAACCTCTTAAAAGTTGAACTTGATATGACCACCTCAAAAATAAGATTAGCACGAATTCCTCCAAAAAAAGATTTAAATAACCACCTCAGCAGATAAAGGTTAAAATTACTACCTCAAACAATTCGCTCCTAAAATAAGGTAAAGACAATCACCTCAAAAAAAGTTAAGATGACTTCTTTAAAAAAATGAGTTCATAGAAAGGTTGGTGTAACTCGCTTAAAATTGAGGTTAACACCACCTTTTCAAAAAATTAAGGTTGATGACCTCAACAGACTGAGGTTATAATAACATCACAAAATAAGGTTGGTAATAAGGTTAAAATGACCACTGCAAAAAGTTCCTCAAGAAATGAGGTTGGTATGAGCACCTCAAAAAGAGGTTAAGGTAACTTCCTCAAAAAAACAGGTTAAAATAATCACCTCAAAAAACTTGAGATTGGGATGACCACTCAAAAATAAGGTTAGGATGACGTCTACAAGAAATGATGTTAAGATAACCGCCCTTAAAGAGTGTAGTTAAGATAACCACCTTAAAAAATGTTCTTAAAATATTTTCCTCAAAAAAATAAGGTTAGAATTATTTCCTCAAAAGCGAAGTGTTTCGAGTAACTGCCTAAAAAATAGAGTTTAAAATGATTGCATACAAAATTTAGCTTGAGACTATTTTCCTCAAAAAGGCGAAGTTAAAATGTTTCTTTTCAATAAGCTAAATTTTAAATACAAAAAAGTTAGGTTAAATCAATATCACACGCAAGAAAATAAACCATAACCAATATAATAGCACTACTAACTTTACAACCAACAAAATGAGGTTAAGACAGTTGTGTAATTAGAAAAAATTAGGTAAGGATCACTTCGTATTTAAAAAACAACATTATTCAGCTTTATAGCCAAGAAATTAAATTACGATCACGTCATAACAAGGACTAGACAAGGTTACGACTGTTTTGTCGTCATATTTTTGCTACGAAGTAGTTGTAACCTTGTAATTGTATTTCGAAACAGTCTTACCTCTTCATTTTGCTTGTAAGGTTTGATAACCGTATTTTCTTAATCAGATTAAATCCTAATCTCAGTTGCTTGCTTCAGGACTAAGAAAATAAGGTTAGAATAATTTGTGATCAGGAAACGAAGGTAATGAAACTTTAAAAGCACGAAAATTAGGATAGAACAGCTTGATAGGCAAGCAAATTCAGGATTCAACTAGGAGAATTAAATTAATTGTTCCAAACACAACATAGTTACGTTAGGACCACAAAGTGAGGTTGGGTTGGTTTTGGAAGCAACAAACTGAGGTTACGTTGGTTTTAGACAACAAAATGATTTTAGGTTGGTTTCATAGACAAAATATAGAGGTTGGGATGACTTTATCAACCAAACGGGGACTAATATATAACCAATAAAGTAAAGTTAAGCAAGTAAGTAAGGTTACAATAAGTTTACGTAATTAAAACGAAAAAAATTTGCAATCTAATATCCGTAATTCATTTAAGTATGACGAGCTATAAATTATTAACACGTAAGCAAGGTCGTTTAGTTATACACTAATCATATTAACAATAGAATTAATACCTTCCAGGATTTACATTTTGCACATTAAAATCAAGTACAAAAAAAATATATATATATAATTAACTAACTAATAGCGTATCCGTATAAAGCTTCTAAAAGTAAGATTAGTAATAGTCGTAAAGAGCACTAAACAAACGGAATGTCTGTGCAGGGCTCTCATGTAACTTACCCCTTGAATCGCCTGCGTCTTCGTATTGATAAAGTAGGGACCCCACCATTGTTTTCAGCCCTGCACAATACATTCAGTTTAAATTCTCATCCAAATGGGTGAACGATGATAGTTAGTTAGTAAAAATGCAATGAAATGGCAACGACAATTAAGCAAAAAAGCAACGAACGATGTAATTGTAACAAACACAATCGTTAAAGCAAAAAGCAAAAATAATTCAATGCTTGATGATAACCTGTGCCAAAAATAGAAAAAAAATTAATTAAATTAGCTGTGGTTGATGATGATGGGCAAGGTCAAGGTTCCCTCCAGGGAAAAAAATTAGCAACAAATTTGAATTAATCAGAACACTGCGTTATGACCTTCAAAAGAAAAATGGTTTTTCATTAAATGATGTGGTTTTGACCAGATTTTACCTATAATATGACAGATGTCCATTCTGGAGGACGAACCATCGTCTCTGGTAGCCCTTCAGATAGTTGGTCCATTTGAAGAGCCATCCCTTCATCGCGGGCTCACCATGATTCGTAACGGCCTTTGTATTTGCGCCGTCTCCCATTTTTCAACTGCAAATTTACTATTAGAAACACCTATTTGACACGTCGTCCATTTTTAATACTGTCCACTGCACCGTTCCCTGTCACTACTGTCAAAGCTTAATGTCAAGTTGACAGCGATACTAGCGCCATCCGTATGAAATATCTTAAACTACAAGTTTGAGTTTGTTCAAACTGCAATACCAGCGCCATAAATTATAACGCTTATAGATTTTGCGAGCAGATGGAAGTACTAGTACAACGCGTTTAAATATGCCGCCAAAATTTAAATTGTATAAGATACGTAAGAAATATCCAAAGCACTAGTACAGTGATTATTAAATACCCAATCTGTTGCGTTACTATAAAGTCTAGATTGCGAAGTGTTAGTTTGTATGGGTTCACAAACAGCTAATACCCATAAACCGATTAAGTATTCTTGTCCTGACAAACAAGATACATTAAGATCAAATCTCTGTACGCCTTAAGGTTTAAATAATCTAAGTACACGGCCCTGTTTAGGCGAACAACTATAACTTAAACATTTAGAGCAAATGCTTGTAA
Organism: Ctenicera cuprea; assembly: GCA_958336395.1. Taxonomy (NCBI): domain Eukaryota; kingdom Metazoa; phylum Arthropoda; class Insecta; order Coleoptera; family Elateridae; genus Ctenicera; species Ctenicera cuprea. Next base: position 1,325,880 of record OY284493.1, read on the forward strand.
AGGCTTAAAAGGTCGATCCTTACCTGATTATATTGGGTGTAACCCCCAAATGATGACGTGGTCTAAGCCGGAGGTAAATCGTAAGCGAAAGCCTCAAATAATATAATAACCATAAAATTGATCAAAGCTATCGAGATATTTCATTTTTACATTTGGATGCTCCTTCAAGAAGGCATCGGTAACGCTGGGTTGTAAATTATCTTCCCCTAAATTAAAAAAGCGAAGAGGAGCATTTGCAAAAACGTTTTAATGTAATTCGCTGATGGCGTTATTTACCAAGAATATTTAGATTTTCAAGAGGCGGATCTAGTTCTGATAAAAAAGAATAGATTCCGGTGCAAGAGAAAAACATCAATTTTCCACCACCTTTGTTGTTGCGGATAACACTATATTTGTCTGTAAACCGTACAAGCGTAACTAGGCAAGAGCAACTTATGTTTTATATTAGAACCTCCCTCTCACTGTAAATGTTTGTTTATATTGCTATTGCCAACGGCACTTGAAAGTAGTACATAATAAGATAAGATCATACAGTATATTGCACGGAAAAATCAATTTATTTTCAAAATCGAGTTGAACGGTGTAAAGAATAAAACGAACCTGGTCTTTTAAAAGGTCCAAATTAAACTAACCAACGTTTCGAAATCAAACCACTCCACGAGCCCTTTCAAGAGCGAAGCAACGGCTGCACCAGGTTTTGGGAGCCTCCCAGCACGGTTACATCAGGTCTCAGCAAGCCCCATAAGCACCGAAAACCCCTTCAAAACCAAAGTTGTAGCTATACTAAGTCTCGGCGAAGCGTCTTCGTACTAAGAGATTTTTTAAGAACAAATCAGAGTCACTCCATGTCTTGAAAATGCCTCACCAACAACGAGAGCTTCTCCAAAGCAATGCAGTGGCTACATTAGGTCTCGACTAAGCTCCTCTCTAACACCGATAGCCACTTAAGAGCGAGCAGCGGCCACAGCAGACTCGGCAAAGCCCTCCAGCATCGCAAACACTTTCTCAAACAAAGCAGCGCTTCGTAAAAGCCACCAACAGAACAAGCAAGCTCCTGGCTCGATCAACAGCGACTATGAGGTTGCAAGACTACTACCTGTGGCGTCTCTATGTCGTCCTGTAATTAGAAACTAAATTGTTTTCTAATTTATTATGAGAAAAAAATAGGAATTAAAAAAAAAAATTTAATTGAAACCCCCGTATTTCAAGTTTCATCAAAATTAATTCATCGTTCGTGAAATATGAGGGTTACGAAAGCGGGAGAACAATACAAACAGTAAACTCGTCGCCCATGGCAACGAAAGGGTATAAAACCAAACCCATTAATGCAGAAAAATCAGTTTATATTTAAGGTTAACGGTAAGCAGATCGAACTTCCAGCTTTTTACGCTCTTCCTAGAGTTGTACGACCTACCCCTAGACCGAGCTTTAGCTTCCGGTCACAGAAACCATCCTCGGAGGCTCCTCCTAGAGTCGTACGATCTAACCCCTGGATGGGAGCTGTAGCCTACCGTCAGGCACAACTTTTCTTCACAGCTCTTAAGCAAAACAGCACTTACGTATCCCTCCTCCCCTCAGGTCTTGACAAAACCGCCCTCAGCACATAAACTGCACAATGACAAAATAATTTATAAAGGGACCTTGAATTTTGCAAGCGTTATTTATCTCGCCGTATCAGTTTGTTATGAAGCAAAATAAAGATTATTAAAAACGTTTTGATCGTTCGCTAACTTATTTTCCTGTAAACAAGCAATAAAAACAAATGAAGTCTATCAGAAAAACAATCGTAGTTACTTCTATTAACAAGTTCAAAAAAATTAATTCATTTTTTTTTAAATTTCGTTTTAAAAAAACACTGCAAATAAAAATATACAATATTTTCATGGATGCACCCTGTATATACTAAAAGTATGCTAACTATTTTATTGCATTGATTTCGTTATCTTTGGCGTACTGTACAGTTCATTAATTAAAAACCCGAAGCAGAGTTACAATTAACAACTTGTCCTATGGCTTAGTTTGTTCGCGTTAGTCTTAATTAAAGTAAGAATTTTAAATGTGTAAATGTTTGTGCAAAACAATTAGGCCAAGAAAACCATAACATTCTTGAACAAAGATAGAAAATGTAAAGTTTCTTACATTGCTTAATAATAATTACTACTGATACATTAAAAATGATGATACTAATAATCAGCTCTAATTAGTCCCAATTTTCTCAGATAACTTTGATTACGTTCGCTCATACTTGTTGCTCTTAGAATAGTGCCCTTGTGCTTCGCACTTGCGGTATTACCACAGATAATCAAGTCTAATACGGCCTTAATCGTTTTAAATCGGTGATTCAAAGCAGGGATTAAAATAAACAAATTTAATACCTAACTTCTATTGCAGAGCCATCTGTGGCCAAACCTAGTAACAACATAACATAGCCAGGATCGATTGCAGCGCCATAAACATTCAACTCTCCTATTCAGAATTATTTTTTGTAGTGTAAGTCTTTCTCTGCTATAAATTTATTAACTAAAGCTACTTTTTACATATTATATTTACACTTTATATCAGCAGAAAAATATTACATGCAAACAATATATTATTAAGTAATAAATCAAACAATACGTTTTTATTTAATGAAATAAGATGTTTAAACAAAGCGATAACTACCTGGGTTATGAAAGGGGATTTGTGTAACAAACATTAACAATTAAACTAAACTAACAATAATTAACACTAAGAAAATAAATTGCTTGATTAACTTAGTTCTATTTATGTACATAAATTAAATTTCAACCTAAACTAAACTACGCGATAACCAACTTTTATCTTCTTAGTTTAATTCTTGTTTTTGTGGTCTTCTGCGCACAGTTGTGCGCATTCTATAAAACACGCGCCATTATTGCAAAATGATTGGCGTTTGAATTCTACTGCTAGCGATTTGACTTGACCGTTTTTACATTTAGTTTAGTAATTTTTGTAACATAAATCTACCTTAATACACTTTAACTAATTTATTTTTCTAACTGCAAGTCAAAAGGTTAAAAGTTTTTATATGTCAAGAACAACTTACTTTTTATTCTGTATTATGGAAAAAAAATTACACTTTTATCAAGTCTCTTAATAATTTCTAATAACAAAAATTAAATTTTAGACGTCACAAATTGAATTTTAGGCGTTAAAAATTGATTTTTGACGACAAAAATGTTTCGACTATTATTTTATGATGTCATTAAATAAATTTTAACGTCAAGCAATCATTCTATGACGCTAAATAATAAAATAAAAATAAAATAAATTTTTGATGTCAATCAGTAATTTTATGCAGTCAATCAATTCATTTTTGACGTCAGTCATTTTATTACGGAAATTCACTGTTTTTTGACGTCAATCATTTTCTGACGGGAATAAATAAATTTTTAACGTCCATCAATTATTTTATAATGTCATTAAATAAATTTTAACGTCAAGCAATCATTCTATGACGCTAGTAAATAAATTTTTGATGTCAATCAGTAATTTTATGCCGCCAACCAATTCATTTTAGACGTCAGTCATTTTATTACAGAAATTCACTGTTTTTTGACGTCAATCATTTTATGACGGGAATAAATAAATTTTTAACGTCCATCAATTATTTTATAATGTCATTAAATAAATTTTTACGTCAAGCAATCATTTTATGACGCTAGTAAATAAATTTTTGATGTCAATCAGTAATTTTATGCCGTCAATCAATTCATTTTTGACGTCAGTCATTTTATTACGGAAATTCAGTATTTTTTGACGTCAATCACTTTATGACGGAAATAAACAAATTTTTAACGTCAATCAATTATTTTATAATGTCATTAAATAAATTTTAACGTCAAGCAATCAATCATGACGCTAATAAATAAAGTTTTGATGTCAATCAATAATTTTATGCCGTCAATCAATTACTTTTTGACGTCAATCATTTTATGACAAGAATAAATAAATTGTTAACGTCAATTAATTATTTTATGTCATTAAATGAATTTTGACGTTAAGCAATCATTTCATGTCATCAAAAGTTGAATTTTTGACGTTAATCAATTATTTTATGATGTCAGTATATAAGTTTTTGCCGTCAATCAATCATTTAATGTCGTTAATAAGTGAAATTTCGACGTGAATAATTTCATGGTGTCAGTAAATGATTTTTTGACGCCAATCAATTATTTGATGACGTCATAATAAATTACATATACCACCATTATGCATACATCAGAAATGAATCTGTTTCCAAAGCGTCATAATCATCTGGTTGAAAGTCAATGGTTTTTGTTTCTTTTATAAGCGGGTGTTGCATTAAAAAGTCATCAATAACGTCGGGTTGCAAATTATTTCCCTTTAAACCAAGACGACGAAGCGAAGGAATTGCAAACACCTCCAAATTTAATTCCTCAAGCGTGTTATTCTCAGACAGTTCCGAAAGTCCAAGTTCCAACTTATTGTCACTTAAATCAAGTACGACCAAGTTAGGAAAACGTTCAAACGTACCTTCTTCGATATATTGAATTTCATTGCCTTGTAAGTTTAAAACTGTGAGTTCCGGCCATTCGGGCAGACTCGAGCTAGTTAAAAATTCTAAACGATTCCAACTCAAATCCACTTTAGTAATGGTGTGTACTGGATTGCTCCCATCAGATAATAACGTCGTGATGTTGTTATCGGAGAGATCCAAATTTCGTAGAGCGCATTTTGAAAAATCAATATTTTCGATATTTTGCAATCGATTTCCTTTCAAATAGAGTGACTCCAGGGAAGAAAGTGGTTCGAATAGTTTTGGATTGAGTGATTCTATTTCGTTGTATTTTATATAAAGATACCTTAAATTATTCATCCCAACAAATAAATTTGGGTCTTCCAACTTGGTCAAATTGTTTTTCGACAGAAAAAGGTATTGCACATTAGCAAGATCTCGAAATGCTCCCGATTCGATTGTAGTAATTACGTTATTTGTTAGATAAAGATAAAGTAAATGGTACAACCTATCGAATGCACCATAACGAATAATGTTTAAGTCAGTGTGGGTAACATTGAGCTGCTGTAATTGAGAAAGACCGTTAAAGCAATCTTGTGGTAACTCCGTCATGTTTAGGCTGGAAAGTTCTAAATTCCGTAAATCTAATAATCCCCTAAAACTTCCAGTTGGCAAGTTATCTAAATAATTATAGCTTATGGTTAACTCCCAAATGGATGATAACCCCTCAAAGGTGCCCGGTTCTAAAGTTATCAAATTATTGTTATTTAAATGAAGATTTCTAAGAAAGCAGGTGGTGTGAAATACCCCGGGACTGATGTTTTCGATCTGATTGTCATCCAAATTTAATAAATCAAGATATGTAGTGTGATCAAAGGTACCAACTTCCAACCGATCCAAATTATTATCACTCAAATCAAGTTGCTCCAACCACCAAAGTTGATCAAACGCATGGGTGTGTATTGGTGTAATTTGGTTTTGTTGCAAATTTAAATGCGTCAACCCAATGGAATGTTTCAAAATGTCCCTTGGTAAATTTGATATCAGATTCCCCCCCATGTTTACTTTTGTAAGTGCCGAAAGTGGTGCGAACACACCTTCATTAATAGCTGTTAATTTATTACCATACAAATTGAGAACCTCCAAAGATTGCAGATTTTGAAAAACCTCAGCAGGAAGATGGCTGATGTTGTTGTTGCTGAGATCCAAAGAGTGTAAGTGGGTTTGATTACGGAACGAATCGGGTGCAATGGATGATATTTTATTTTCTGACAAATCCAGGCTTTCCAAATTGCTCAGACCATCAAATGTAAAGGAAGTTACGCGTTGAAGTTCATTTCTAGCTAATCGAAGTCCTTTCACCATAGAATTGTCTTGAAACACACCATCTGGTAAGTTTTCTATGTTGTTGTTGTTTAAATCTAAAAACTCGAGCAAAGATAAACCTGCAAATGCGTTGGGAGGCACAGAGGAAATGGAATGGTTGTTTATCTTTAATTTTTGCAAGTTAGTTGACTCCCCGAATGCGTTTTCCTCCAAAATTGTAAATTCATTACTCTTCACAATATTATCGTAAAATTCAAATGTTTCGAGAGAACTAAGATCATCAAAACTTAATTTTCCCACATAATCAATATCGTTTTTAGCAATTTTAATATTTCGTACAGTTTTGAGTCCAGATAACACGTTATCGTCAACACTTTCAATTGTGTTCTCGTACAGATAAATTTCCTCCAATCCGATTAACTTTTGAAAAAGTCCAGCTGGTAAAGTTCTTACGGCATTTTCCATAAATTCCAAACTTCTCACAGACTGCAGTCTATCAAAAGATTCCGGAGTTAGCTCGTCCAATTGACATTTCTGAATAAGCAAATCTTCAACAGGCGGATGCCCTTGTGATGCGACAGATTTGTAATCTTCCAAGGAATGGAATTTCTTGCAACTAAAAAAGTTGAGGGTTTTTCCGCCACGGTCGTACACATAGTTGTATTCGTCATACGAGAGAACACTCGCCAATTGGAATCCAATAAACAAAATCGACAGAAAAAGTGGAGATAAGTACGCCATCTTGTGCCTAAAAACACAAAGTCCACAAGTTAAACAAAAATTTACACGCAAAAAATGGAAAGAGGGGAAAAACTAGAACTCCTAAATATTGCTGTACTTAATGGGAGGTTTTTAAAGCTAGTTCTCAAATCGGCCGCGAGATGTCAGCAGGGTCAACATGTAATATTGACGAAAATGTCTATGTTTTAAACGTTATTATTAAAATATGTCATAATTATTTTAAATGTAATAACGTTTGAAATAATGGAAAATAAAATTTGATATCTAAATACACAATGGTGCAATAGATGGCAGCACATGCATCTTAACCAATTTTACCACCGCGTTTAACCCTGCTGCCCTCTAGTAAGCAATATTTTAAAACAAACTTCTCAATAAGTTTAGAATTTTATTCTTTGATCACTCATGCGTAATTTAGCTTAAACAGATTTGTTTTATCGTTTATTATACAAATTAGTGTACATTTTTATGCGTCGCAATGAAATTACCGGGCTGGGACACCAATTCAATTGTAGCTCATCCCTAACTACGTAGGTTTACATACAGAGCCTCCGTTAATTACTGATACCCACGTGACCTTTGGTCCGCAGTGACTTGGGGAGTTTTAGATTTAGATGTTGAAGTCAGTGAAGGATTGGTACCCGTGGTAACTAAAAATTCCCTGTAAGTGTCACCGGCAACACTCAAAGTGAGGTTATGTATGTAAACAAGCAAGCTTTGATAAGTTAACAAACGGCTTAGAAATTTTTGAATAAAAGGCTTACCAACAGTGTAAGTTAGGTTGCCTATATTTTGTGGTCACGTGGGTATCAGTAATTAATAAAGGCTGTGCATTAAAAAAATTGAAAATACTTTGTTGAGCAACGTTTGTTTGAAAATTTCTCAAAACATTGCAGTCAGGTGTTTCAAAACATGTATTTCCGTCAAAATCAACAAATCGGAAAACTATACTGGGCCGATACATGTCATTATAAACGAATATGCGCCTTATGTAATGGACTTGCACAGATCTGTCTTCGTGTAGAGGATGGGGAATACGTCTTTGCGAAAAGGTGAGATAGGTGGAAGGGATTTGGAGTTAGTTTAGTATATACATGGAGGTTAAATAACATAACAAATGAATAAACCACTGCGACGATCAAAAACATCACGTTTGTATTTTGTTGAAGTATCGAATGCATTACTTCAGCCATAATAAATAAATTTTTACGTTATACATATACCCCCCCCCCTTCTCTCCCTCTCACAGCCACCCTAGAACTAAAGCGACAGAGAAAATTTATACAACCCAACAAAATATGCCCTTTAACGTAAACATAACGAATTTTGCATGTAAATTGTCAAAAATGCAATTTCAAAAATGTAAAATTGAAAATTACCTAAAAATACCCTAATAAATAGGAACCGATAATAAATTTTAGCTAAATTGCTCAAGAGTGATAGTAGAATAAGATTCCCAACTTAATTTTTAGCCGCAGGAAAACTTCTTAATTCTCCTTCTCCGCTTAAATTTCGGCGGAGAAATTTGTCTTTCCTTTAATACCAAAGAATCATTTGCCAAAAAATAAAAAACTATCGATTACTTTTATCTTAAAAAGATTGTGGTAACTTGAACCAACAACGCTATGCCGAAGCGTCCGTGATTTTGGCTTGGCCCGTTTGGACTGCACATTATATCGTTTTCGTTGCGTGCCCGGTAGTGCAACAACAAATCGAATATATTTGTATGACGTGTTGCGTTTGCCCGTTGCAGCTAATCGACGTAGGTGCGATTTATCACTGCCGCTGTTATTGGGGTTACAACGTTATACATAAATAGAAAAAGTAATTGTTTTTAAAGTATAGGAAAATCCAGGCTTAATTTTGTATTAAAGCTTTATGCGCCAACAGTGACCATAAGTTCGGAAGCATACAGCATATGGTGCAGGAGAAACTAAATCGTTTTGTTTTGCATTTTGGTAAGACATTCCTTGGAATTGAACCATAATCCCATTTCATAAATAAAGTTGGGCAAATGTTTGATTTTCAAAAATTCATAGAAGGCGTCACAGAAACTAAATTGTCTCTCGCTATAAGTCCATAAATTAAAAACAAAATAATAATTGCGTGACCAATGTTTTTATCAATACTTTTTTCAGTAAATATTGTCCGAAACGACCTATTACGCAACAGGAACTAAACTGGTAACATTACTTAAAATTAAAACAACAAAATTTGCAATGCAGAACAAAAAAATAATTCCTGTGTTGAAAACTTTTGTTTTGTTATCTTTGCTCTAACTGTTCAGTTTATTCGCTAAAAACCAACAATAGATTGCATTTTAGTTTTATTAATAAATTATGGGGAAAAATATACGAAGAAAACAACACCAGTCTTCCCGGCCCCATTTGTGGAAACCTTTACAAAATTTTTATTTTATTTAATGAATGGGGAATCATTTTTGCAAAGCTAAATTACAAATTAGTGATGGCATGAAATTGAATTTAAGACGCAATAACATTAAGAAGGGCTAAATGTATCCCGATAACGACTCGTCGACAATTACTACGGTGGGGACAAATTTATAACAAAAACATCTTACCTTTTATTAATTAACGGTTCTATAATGCAATCCCCACGCATTTGTTTCTGACTCACTAACTTATTAAAACTGTTGATTTTTGAATGAGTTTTCTTTTTGTGTTAAAAACATTACCTAAGCGTACTGCCTGTTCAGCTTGGTAGTTTTTCTCGTAAATGTTTTCAAACGTTTAATAACACTCAATAATTAAACTTGCAAATTATTTTTAATAACAACAACGGTTCCGGAAATGTACTAATTAAATTGACAATGACGGTTAATTCGTGTTTAAGCGTACCTAGGCATATAACATGCATTTAAAAAATATCAATTGGGATTTGGATGCGAAATGCGAATCATACCCAGTTTAATACGAGGGCTTTTCTGTTAGTAGTAGGATCTCATTTTTGCAGGAGTTTTCCCCAGTGTGACTGCACTTTTAAAGAAGGCTTTTCCCCAGTCGGTCCAGACGATTCTCTCGTATTCAGTTGAAGACAAACCCGGGTAACTGCAGTGACGGTCTCCAAAGGTCTAAATAGTTTTACTTACCAAAAGTATTCGTGTTCATAAATATTAATAAGCAAAATAACTATAGCATTAAACCATATATTGTTTAAGATCAAGCAACATGTTGTTTACAGGCAACTATTTACAAAACCAATTCATTACACTAGAAGAGTGTGTGTGGGTGTGTGTGTGTGTGTGTGTGTGAGTGTGTGTGTGTGTGTGTCTGACCGCGCGTGTTAGTAAGTTGATTTACTCACCCGAACATAAAAACCCCAAAGCATTCAATTCCAGAGTTTACCACAAAAGACTAAACTGCTGTAATAGTAGAGGTGCCGACGAAAAGGGATATTTTTTGTGTCGGCATATTTCCCAGGCGATACGGACAAACTACCTGCAGACGAAGTCGCAGACATGGTAATCTACTGCAAAAGAAGCAATAAGCACTTTGTGGAACAAGGAGCTTTACCATTTAAAGTCAAACGCAAGGAAACTGTGGAATAATGCCAAAAACATCAGAAACTGGGAGTTATATACAGGGTGTTGATGAATTGTAGAGACAAACTTCTAGGGCTTGCAGAACACAACAAAGCAAACAACTTTTGTTGATAAATGTGTGGTCAAAAGTGTTTCCTTTAGAAAATAGAGCCTCTTAAAGATTCTTTAAGAAGCGCCTAAATGTAGGCAACTCAATTTACTACCTACTATTTGTTTCCATAACGACGGAAATTAATACAGAATAAATAAAGCCCTCTTTCCCACTTTTCAAAATCAAATTAAATTTAATAGTTATTTAAGTATCAAGGAATGTAAGGACGTAATAACATCCGAGGTAGGCGAATACGAGCTGAGGCGGAGCCGAAGCTTGTCGCCTGCCGAGGATGTTATTAGTCGATACATTCCGTGTTACTTATTAAATTTTTCACGCTACCGGCAATGTAAGTAGGCCTACAGGTAGAAATTTAATCATATTTTTTAAAGTTCGTTTTGACAGCTGTCATCGGAATTATTTTTTAAAAGCTCCATTATTCTAAGTTGTCTGTGCTTGTTACCATATCAACGAACAGTTAAAATCAACATTATTTTGCTAGGAATGTAAGTGACACTATTAAGTTCCGTCGTCAAGGGTAACTAGTACACGAATGTTATCAGCCATTTACGATCCCTGTAGCTATGGATGTAAGGCTTACTTACACTGCCGGTAGCGTGAAAAATAAATTAATTAACAAAATGTTTCAAAACTAAGCAATAGAAAAAACCAAAATTACAAAGCCAAATACAACTATTTGAAAAATTTACAATAACTAATTCAAAAATTAACATACTTATAGTAAATGTTCAAAATATCGCCCCCCCTCAGCTTCTGTACACGAAGCACATCTACGAAGTAAATTCCTGCGCACTGCTCCAAATGTACCAGGAGTCTGTTGAACTTCTTCACATGCAGCAAGAATACGCGCCGTAAGTTCTTCTACAGTTTCAACTGGGGTAGCATACACTAACGTTTTGACATGACCCCACAATAAGAAATCAAGTGGGGTCAAATCAGGAGAACGTGGAGGCCACGCCACATGCCCTCCCCGACCTATCCATCTGTTGGGAAAAGTGTTATTTAAAAATTCCCTGACTTCCGCCGAAAAATGAGCAGGTGCACCATCGTGCTGCAGCCACATTTGAGGTGGAACATTTTTCAAAAGTTCAGGCAAGACATGGCGCAAGAAATTTAAATAAATTGCTACTGTTAACCTTTGGGGTAGCAGATATGGTCCAATGAGTCTATCGCCAACAATCCCGGCCCAAATGTTCACTGAAAATCTTTGCTGGTATCCTTTTTGAACCACAGCATGGGGCTTTTCATCGTCCCAAATGTGGCTGCTTCTACTGTTGAACATTCCTTCTTTCGTAAAAGATGCCTCGTCACTAAACAGAACGTTTACTTGGAATTCTGGATCCTCATTACACCGCCGCAGAAATTCCTGGCAAAATTCTACTCTTCTGGGAAAATCTGTTTGAACCATGGCTTGTAACTTCTGTGGATGGTACGGATGTAGCTGCTGCTCATTTAGTACCTCCCATACTGAAACATGGTTCACTCCCATGTCATGAGCAATGGCTCTTGAACTAGTAGAAAGATTTTCAGCCACTCTCTCCAAAACTTCTTCCTCAAAATCCACCGTTCGCCTTGTGCTGGTAGCTCCACAATTGTGTCTGTTGACAACGAATGTACCTTCCTCCCGAAGCCGACGTGAAACTACACTAAAGGCCTTGTGCGATGGATGATTCCTATTCGGAAAATGTTCTTGGTACAGGCGAGCAGCTTCGCGTGCGTCACCCCAAGCAGCTCCATACATGAACATCATGTCATGCTGTTCGGCAAAAGTATAATTCGCCATAACACAAAAATACGAAACACAGAACGAAAATAACGAAGAAAATAATTATGAAAAAATCACAGAACGAAAAAAAAACGAATTATAAAAGGCACAGAAAGAAACGAATGCAAGAAAAGTCAAAAAATATCAAAAAAATATCGAATTGTGTCAAAATTGACGTTATTTGAATGCATGTATGTCTAGATCGTTTTTTCAAAATTCCGTGTGACCTGTGCAAAATAATTGAAAATGCAATTTGGGTTGCCTGTTTTCAGGTACTTCTTAAAGAATCTTTAAGAAGCTCTATTTTCTAATAGAAACACTTTTGACCGCACATTTATTAACAAAAGTTGTTTGCTTTGTTGTGTTTTGCAAGCCCTAGAAGTTTGTCCCTACAATTCATTAACACCCTGTATAAGATTATTAACTAATTGCAACAAAAAAGTGAGAAAGTCTAAAAAAAGAACGTGGAGGCAGATCTGTGAAGAGATAAATAAACTGCCTTCGGCAGTTCGACTCCAAAAAGTTCTATCGAAAGACCACTCAAATTACATTGGACTGCTTCAAAAACCCGATGACAGCCACATTAAAAATAGAAAAAAGAGCTTAAAGGTACTCCTAGAAACTAACTTTACAGATTCTACAACGATAGAACACACAGAGACTACACATTGGCTCGATCAAGATGTTTATCGTTTTTCAAACAGAAAGAAAAGCCTTTCTGGGAAAATTTTTACTCCATGCAAATGGGCTCATTTAAATCACCACGCGGAGACGGCATATTTCCAGCGGTGCTGATTCAGCAGGGCATGGGTGAAGTGCTACCAACGCTTATATGAACCTTTAGGGCAAGAAATGCCCTGGCAGGTCTGGAGGGATGTTAGAGTGGCTTTTATAATAAAGGCAGGTAAGCGGACTAAGGACATGTCAAAATCATATCGTCCCATCAGCCTGGCGTCTTTTCTTCCAAAAAAATAGAAGAGATCACAGATAGTCCAGTCAAATTAAACCAATTTTCGACAAATAAAAACATTAATCGGTAAAGATCTGAATTTTGGTACACATGCTTATTACGGCTTCCCATTGAACATACTAAAATTCCCCGTCATAATCTGTTGCGCTCGAGCCGCCATCTTGGAATAAAGGTACAGTTTTTCAGTTTTTTGCCTATATCTCGGCAACTATAACTGATACGAAAAAATAGTTCAGACAAAAAATATAGCTTATTAAATTGCCTATAAAAAAGCATATTAATATTTTTTTTATATCTACAATAATTTTTAATTACAGCAATTACAGCTAAAGTATTAGAGATACAAAAAAAATATTAATATGCTTTTTTATAGGCAATTTAATAAACTATATTTTTTATCTGAACTATTTTTTCGTATCAGTAATAGTTGCCGAGATACAGGCAAAAAACTGAAAAAGTGTACCTTTTTTCCAAGATGGCGGCTCAAGCGCAATAGATTTTGACGGGGACTTTTAGTATGTTCAATGGGAAGCCGTAATAAGCATGTATACCAAAATTCAGATCTTTACCGATTAATGTTTTTTTTTTCTAATTTGACTGGACTAAGAGAAATACATACGAAACGAATTCCTTGTTACAGCACCGCTTCATGAAAAACAATTTGCTTACCACCAAGGCAAAGAATTAAAACGCCGGTAATATTATTATCAAAATATACAGAAAATAATGCACTACAACATGAAAAAAGACCGATTGCTGTAGGTGATACGGTTTTCGAAATGCTAGAATGTGCCTCAAAAGAAAATATTAGTTTTTCGGTTTAAATACGTTTATTCGTACCAACAAACAATGTTGTAATTTTCATTTTTAGAAACTCCAAAGTGTTAACAAAATGGCACCGGTCCCATATTTTTATACTTCAAAAAAAAAATTCCTGCGTTTTTCAGAGGTCTATCCGCTCCACTATACTGGTATGTCCCTGAAGAGGTAATCGTGATTCTTAGAAACGCACTAAAATGAAGGTTGCACGCAAGAAATAGTTTGCAGCTGCAGCCCTCTTTTCTTATGGTTATATATTTGGTGTTGACAATTTTTATTGCATTTTGAACACCTGCATAAAAGAGCGGAATTTATACGTAAAAGCTTTTTGCAGATAAAAACAAGCAATAAACTTCAAGAGGGTTGTTTATTAAATACTGCCCGCCCTTTATTGAATAATTGGCGACTACAGGGTTTTTATTTATGACACCTTTTAAGGAAACATGTGAATTTCCCTATACAATAGAGTATCTATCTCATGCTGGATTTATGAGTTTCGAATTGCTTCACGATGCAATATACATATTTTGGGTACATGTGTTGTGCATTTCATGGTATTTAAAGCAATTTGTCCCAATATTTATTATATATACACACATTTAGCTAAATGCTTTTTATTTTAATAAATCATTCGAAATTTAAATAAATTTGTAACATTTGGTTTAAATATTCCAACATTTAATAAAGCATTAGAGGTTTAAATAAATCTTAAAACATTTACTTTAAATTTTCAAATATTTAGTAAATCTTTATGTATTTAGCCAAATCTGCACATATTTGTTTTAAATCTTTCAATATTCAAAATATTCAAGGCAAATCAACCGAAACTGCTCTACACATTCTCGTAGGTAAGATTGAAGGGGCAATAAGGACAAAGGAAATAGCACTTTGCGCTTTCATTGATATGGAGGGTGCCTTTGATAACACCTCCTATGAGTCTATGGAAAAGAAAGATATAGATTCTACAACCATAGGACCCAGTTCGTGCTAAAATATCGAAGGATAACTGCAACTGTTAAGTCCAGGCAAGAGCTGTCCGCAAGGCGGTGTATTATCGCCCCTCCTGTGGTCAATCGTCATTGATGATCTTCTCACAAAACTCAACAATTCTGGAGTTAACGTAGCGGGTTACGCAGATTAACTAGTGGTTACCATTAGAAGCAAACATGGCAGGATAATCTCCAAATTCATGAAAAATCCCCATGAAAACCACTGGTGCTATACATACGAGGATCGTTGGAAATGTACGTGGCCTAACAAAGAAACCTCAAGTTTTTTGGGCATTTTATTTTTCAATATAGTCTCCTGCTTGCTCAACGCACTTATTCCAACGATGCTCCAAAGCAGCAATGCCGTCTTTGTAGGTCGATGACCCCAAGTCCTCAAAATAGCTATTTACAGCAGCGATTACCTCGAAATTGGATGAAAATCTTTTACCGCCAAGCCATTTTTTCAGGTTTGGAAATAGATAAAAATCGCCGGGATCCAAATCTGGCGAATAGGGCGAATGAGGCACTAATTCGAATCCCAATGCATGAATTTTGGCTATGGCGATTGCAGACGTCTGTATAGGTGCGTTATCTTGATGGAAAAGCACTTTCTCGCCAAATGAAGCCGTTTCTCTTCGATTTTGTCGCTCAATTGCTGCCATTGCTCGCCATTTATTGTTTTTCCGTTTCCAAGTAGTCGACGGAGATAATTCCATGAGAATCCCAAAATTCAGTTGCCATAACCTTTGCTGCTGACAAAATCGTTTTTGCTTTCTTCGGTGGCGGAGAACCTTTGTGTGTCCATTGTTTGGACCCAGGTTTAATCAACGGTTATGAAACGGCGCAAAAAGTCCTTCGGATTGCTGCGAAAACGTGCCAAAAGGTAGCGAGAAACAATCAAACGATTCAGTTTTTGCTCTAGTGTAAGCAAACGCGGCACCCAACGCCCGGAGTATGTTTCATTTCTAATTCTTCAGTTAAAATTTTGTCCACACTGTCATTTGAAATGCCTACTTTGTCTGCTATCTCGCGCACTTTTACTCGACGGTCATCCAATACGATACGGATTTTTTTAAACATGTCCGGCCGTTTTTAGGCGTCCTCTGCGGGGTTCGTCCTTTGTGCTCACACGACCACGCTTAAGCTCGGCACCACAGTTTTTAACTATTGAAAACGAAGGAGTGGACTCAAAAATGTCGAATCCAACTCTGCTTTGATTTTAGTTAGTGTTAAGCCTTTCAAATGAAAGTACTACTTTATCACTAGACGCAACTCAGTTTTTTTCATTATGTACGAAATCACTCGAGACGGTCACTTTGGCGCGCTGTCAAACACACTACTGTGATATTTAACCTAAGAAAAGATGGTTCTGAAAATGGGTAATGCAAATTCCGCCGAATTAGCGCCATCTCTGTGTTATGCCACGTACATTTCGAACGATCCTCGTACCTGTTCAACAGCAGCATTAGAGGCTATGCTAAACCTTCTTCCTATACACGTACAAGTAAGGAAAATGGCGATGCAAAGTGTTTTCAGAATGCAGTTAAACAAGGAATTCAAACCAGGGGATTTGATTGGGCATCTACAAACTCTAAAAGAATTTCAGCACGAACTAATGTCCAAACCAACTGACATACTAAAGCAAAAGCAAGGTTTAACTATGAGCGACTATTTGAAATGGTTATTCCGGACCACCAAATATGGAGCTCGAGAGAGCCTAGATTAGAAAGAAAATTAGTTGTGTGGTACACAAATAGATCCAAAACAAACAACGCAGTGGGCATAGAGGTATTAACGGCCCTGGAGTAATGCTGTTAAAAACCTCGGATTAAACTTCTACCATTTTTCAAGCAGAAACTCATGCCATAGACGTCTGCACTCAAATATGCTGAAAGCTATAGTAGAGACAGAATTTATATCTTATCAGACAGGCAAGCAGCACTTGAAGTTTTGAGTTCCGACACTTTTGAGTTGGAGAAATGTCTACAATCAACGCCTGAGCAATAGCATCAAAATATCAAAATTTTTTTTTAACGACAGAGTGTTGAAAAGTAAAATGTAACATTTTTCATAACTACCAAAATTAATACTTAGTTGTTTTTTAATAAACAGTCAACTAGAGGAAATATTCATTAGTTTATTTTAAAATAATCTTTATTACACAAACAGTATTATTCAAGTTGTACATAGCACATAAAATTACAAAGTACAAGTACTGTTTGTTTTTTGGTAAGCGAAAATCAGCCTACTATGCCGCCTAGGCAAAGGATATTAACTTGATTGCAAAAGTTATTCCTGCAGTCAGCGCATTGCGCGGGATCAGAAGCATACTGCGTGTCACATTGGGCTTGACAACACTCCAGGCAAACTGCAAAAATAAAGTAATAAGTTGCACAGCATAATAATTTATGCACAGTTGTAGTGTGTGTGGTTTAGAAGAGTTTTTCCAAAATTGTAGTTCAAATTATTTATAACCACATTGGTACGAAGCACTTAATTTCATTATTACAACTAATTATATCTTATTACTAAAAGCATTAGTAATTTGATTACTTACGAAGACATAAGTCTTGCGATTGTGCCATTTGCAGAACGGCCATGATTGAAAGTATGGCAAAAAAGAAAACGATTGCTTTCATCTTTAACAATAAGTAGCAGCTTCCCTAAAAAAAAAGAAAAATGTTTATGTAATCTCCATTATTCAAAAAAACGATTACAAATTGAAAAAAATACAGAGCCTTCATTAGTTACTACTGACCACGTGATCACAAAGTATAGGCAACCCAACTTACACTGTTGGTAAGCCTTTCATCCAAAAATTCCCAAGCCGTCTGTTAATTTATCAAGGTTTGCTTGTTTACATACATAACCTCGCATTTTTGAGTGTTAACAGTGACAGTTAGAGGGAATTTTTAGTTACCACGAGTACCAATCCTGAACTGACTTCAACATCTAAATCTAAAACTCCCCAAGTCACTGCGGACCAAAGGCCACGTGGGTATCAGTATCATTGGCTTAAGTTCTAACAGTATTTTTTTGTCATAACTTGAGAAAATGCAACTTACCAAATATTCAAATTGCACCTGAACGCTAAGAAAGTTGAATTCAACTTGTACCTTGTCTGTAGAACCAACCTCCTTTTATACCCGAATCCTAAGGATATTATTGTTTGTTACGAAGAAAAAAATAGTGTACGCAATATTTTTTCTCAAATATTGATGGTGATATTATTAGCAAAAGTGGCATGTTAATCACCTGCATTTTATGATGCAAACTTGCATCTTAGCACAACAACCTGCTGTACGTATAAAAATAAACCAGACGTTTATCAAACAATAGGATTGTGGAAAAACATTTACAAAAGAATCGGTTTGTTATTGTTTTAGAAAGTTATCACAGTTTGATTAAAACTAATAAAATTACCCTTTAAAGCTCAAATATACGTACTCAAACTTATAGAGCGTGTAGTAAAGCTGAATTTTAAAATTACGATTGATGCAACCAAATAAAAAAAATTAACATCTGCAGTTAGTAAACAAGTATTTTAATGCAATGTTTACAATGCTTTAAATGCAGGTAAACACACAAAATAAAGAAAACAAATTTTCTTTTGTTTATAATCACTTTTAAGCCATTCTACCTTAGGTTCTATTCAGTTTAAAATCATTTTAGTCAAGCAGTACACAAATTATTAATAAGTTTTAGCTTTATTTCGTTAAAGTTCATTTTAATTTATTGTAAATAAAACAATTCCCAACTTCAACAAGTTTCTTTTTATTTTAGTTTTAGCCTTACACGCATTTCGATATGTTAACATGTCATTTTAGAGGCAAAATTAAAAGTAAACAGTTGGTGTTGCTATAAATCTTTATAACTTGATCTTGCTTTTCTATATCTACGTTCAGATGGCTTGATTTCTCATTCCAAAACGTCCAATAATGGTGAATTTAAGAGATCAATTTGCTCATTCATTAAAGGTACAGACTTTAAATGTTTATGAATTTCAAATGCTCCTAGTATAGCCAACTTACGTTTGTCATCACAAAAATGTAAAAATTTTATAGTGTTATTAGATGTCATCGAATGATTGTGTCCTAATATGTGTTTAGCGTAATTAGATTTCTTTTTCTTTAGAGTCCTTTTGCTCTCGAAAGAGCGTGGTGACTTTCTCTCCTATGCCTGTGGTGACCGTGCTTAATGAATCACACAGACATAGGGGACCTACTGTTTAACGCGGGCTCCGAACCGCAGGAAGTGCAACCACTTCTTCTCCAGAGAAAAATTTCTAGGCAGAATACCTCGCTGGTTTGCCATTGCCTTGCGAGGGAGAACGGCCGTTAAAAATCCGATGTTCCGGTACTGACATTTGAAATCCAGACCCCAAGCATAGCAGTCCAACGCTCTAACCGCTAGCCCACGGCCGCCTTCGTAATTGGATTTATGTGGGTGTTTATGTTTGTAACAACGCACGTGTTCCTTGTACGGTGTTATAGAAAGAAGATTATAGAAGATATAGAAAACCAAGATCAAGTTGTGAAGATTTATTGTTCCTGTAGCAACACCAACTGTTTACTGTTAATCTTGCCTCTGAAAATGACATGTTAACATGTCGAAATACGTATAAGGCTAAAATAAAAAACCTGTTGAAGTTAAGAATTATTTTATTTACAATAAATATAATTTATTATGTTTTCACGCTACCGGCAGTGTTAGTAGGCCTTACATCCATAGCTACAGGGATCGTAAATGGCTGATAACATTCGTATACTAGTTACCCTTGACGACGGAACTTAATAGTGTCACTTACGTTCCTAGGAAAATAATGTTGATTTTAACTGTTCGTTGATATGGTAACAAACACAGACAACTTAGAATAATTTCTACCTGTAGGCCTACTTACATTGCCGGTAGCGTGAAAAATTTAATAAGTAACACGGAATGTATCGACTAATAACATCCTCGGCAGGCGACAAGCTTCGGCTCCGCCTCAGCTCGTATTCGCCTACCTCGGATGTTATTACGTCCTTACATTCCTTGATACTTAAATAACTATTACACCTACGTTATCGCTTACTTATTACATTAAATAAATAATTCTTTTTAGTGTTTAATTCAATTACTTTTATCTACGCTTATCTGTTTAATAATTTAGGATTCCCCCAAAAGATTATTGAGGAATCTCCTAACTTGGGTAATCATGGGCGCCACTAGAAAATTTTCCAAGAGGGGGCATTAATAGTATGTGAAGGTAAGCGTGACCAGGGCTTCGGAGGGTACAAAGTACCCCCCGATTAGGGAATCTGTTTTCCACTGGAAAATTTTGGAAAATTTGGGGCTAAATACGCACCAAATTGGCCTTTTTTGCGGGGAAAAAAGTACTAATCTAAACGTTCTTAATATCATTATAAGAAATCCTTAACAATTCATTGTTTTTGTTAATAGAACTAAAATAGAACAAAAAAAATCAGTAAACGAACTTTTTTTATTTCATTATGGCATAATATAAAAAAAAACAAAATAAACTCTAAAAAACTGAAAAATTACATCAAATTTTTGGTTACATTAAAATTGGGCCTTCTTAGTGTATTTCCAGTAATTTATCTTGATTTCGGAGGGGGCAACTGTCCTGTCTTGCCCTTTTCTAACGGCACCCATGCTTGGGTTGTGCATTGAATTATTAGGTTTAGTGGCACCCCTAATATTTGTTAATGGTTGTGATATTTTTACCGTTTGTCTATAAAGTAACCCCCTTCCCCCAACTAACTTGTGAACGACTTGATATTTTACCACAACATTTAGCGTGATTTAATGAGAAATTGAATACTATTTTTTAGCCAATAATTATATTTTGTATCATTCAAAATGGCGTCTGGGCGCCATTTAAAATTTTTTTTAGAATAAAAATGGGGGTCAAGTGGCACCTCATTTGAAAGGTCTTTTAGTTCTGCGTCCGATCCTAGAGTTTCAAAGAAAAATATTAAGCCATAACAAAATGGCGGATTTTAAACAAATGGACTCACTCAATTTAAAATTGTTTTGATTTTTTTATTCAGTAGTACCTCAGGTGACTGGAAATAATAATGAAAACGTTATGTTCCAGCACGACGGTGCGCCGCCTCATTATTATAGGCCTGTTTCTGACTTTCTCAACGGACATTTTCTTGGAAGATGGATTGGTAGGCGGGGGCTTGTAGAATAGTTGGCTCGCTCCCCAAATTTAACCCCCTTAGATTTTCTTTCTATGGGGATATCTGAAATCGAAAGTTTACAGAACTCGTCCAGAAACAATTTAAGAACTGGAGCAACGCATTACAGAAGTTTGCAGAAATATCACTCCAGAAACTTATGAAAATGTAAGGCAGGAATTTCATAACCGACTTTTTATGCCAAGCAGTGAATGGTGAACATTTCGAACACTTAATTTAATTTCTTTTTGCTTTAAGTCTTAGTTTTTTTTAAACAAACTTTTTTATCTTCAAACATTTGTCATTTTGTTATGGTTGAATATTTTTCTTTAAAACTGTAGGATCAGGCGCAGAACTAAAAGCCCTTTCAAATGAAATGTCACTCGACCTTCCCTTTCCACTTAAAAAATTCAAAATGGCGCCCAGTCGCCATTTTGAATGATACAAAATTTAATTATTGGCTAAAAAATAGTATTTAATTTTTTATTACAGCAAACTAAATTTTGGGATAAAATAACAAGTCGGCGTTCAAAAGTTACTTGGGGGGGGGGGGGTTACTTTATAGTCACAGTGTATATCCCACTCCTAACCCCCAACTGTGTAAGCAGGGTTAGTTATTTATTTTACATGGCAATCATGATCTCAAATTATTTCAGATATTGGATAAATAGATTTATTGTTGTTTTGCCCTAATTGTTTTAAGGCATGTAACAAAACAATGCATTAAAGTATTTGTCCACCACCTGCGAATGTTATAAACTTTTTTATTTGTTCACACGAATTGTGATTTTAAAATTAAATTTTATTATACACCCTTTAAGTTTGAGTACGTGTCTGAGATTCAAAAAGTGTTTGGTTTTAATCAACTGTGAAAACCTCATGATTTTTCAGTATTACGATTAATTCACGTAAAACAATAACAACCCGATTCTTTTGTAAATAGTTTTCTACAATCCTATGTTTGATAACCGTCTGATTTATTTTTATACGTACAGCAGGTTGTTGTGCTAAGATGCAAGTTTGCATCATAAAATGCAGGTGATTAACATGCCACTTTTGCTAATAATATCACCATCAATATTTGAGGGAAAATATTGCGTACATCACTATTTTTTTCTTCGTAACAAACATAATATCGTGAGGATGGGGTATAAAAGGAGGTTGGTTCTACAGACAAGGTACAAGTTGAATTCAACTTTCTTAGCGTTCAGGTGCAATTTGAATATTTGGTAAGTTACATTTTCTCAAGTTATGACAAAAAAAATACTGTTAGAACTTAAGCCAATGATACTAATACCCACGTGGCCTTTGGTCCGCAGTGACTTGGGGAGTTTTTGATTTAGATGTTGAAGTCAGTTCAGGATTGGTACTCGTGGTAACTAAAAATTCCCTCTAAGTGTCACTGTTAACACTCAAAAATGTGAGGTTATGTATGTAAACAAGCAAGCCTTGATAAATTAGCAAACGGCTTGGCAATTTTTGGATAAAAGGTTTACCAACAGTGTAAGTTGGGTTGCCTATATTTTGTGGTCACGTGGTCATTAGTAATTAATGAAGGCTCTGTATTTTTTTCAATTTGTAATCGTTATTTTTTTAATAGTAGAGATTACATAAACATTTTTCTTTGTTTTAGGGAAGCTGCTACTTATTGTTAAAGATGAAAGCAATCGTTTTCTTTTTTGCCATACTTTCAATCATGGCCGTTCTGCAAATGGCACAATCGCAAGACTTATGTCTTCGTAAGTAATCAAATTACTAATGCTTTTAGTAATAAGATATAATTAGTTGTAATAATGAAATTAAGTGCTTCGTACCAATGTGGTTATAAATAATTTGAACTACAATTTTGGAAAAACTCTTCTAAACCACCCACACTACAACTGTGCATAAATTATTATGCTGTGCAACTTATTACTTTATTTTTGCAGTTTGCCTGGAGTGTTGTCAAGCCCAATGTGACACGCAGTATGCTTCAGATCCCGCGCAATGCGCTGACTGCAAGAATAACTTTTGCAATCAAGTTAATATCCTTTGCCTAGGCGGCATAGTAGGCTGATCTTCGCTTACCAAAAAACAAACAGTACTTGTACTTTGTAATTTTATGTGCTATGTACAACTTGAATAATACTGTTTGTGTAATAAAGTTTATTTCAAAATAAACTAATGAATATTTCCTCTTCCTTCTGTTTATTTCAACTATAATTTTTCGCTTCTTCCTTGCTATGTCTCTGACGATTGCATATCCTGGTCATTGACATTATCATAACTTCTTTATCATACTTAATTAGTTTTATTGTTGCTTTTAATTCATCTGTTATATCTTGTGTTCTACCGTCTTGTATTTGTTGCTCTTCATCTTCTTTTTCTTGCATGTACCTATACATCGTACGTTCGTTCTATCCTAGAGCATCGGGCTGTCTGTTGCAACGCTTACCTTATAAAGGACATTGACCTTCTAGAACGAGTTTAGAGAAAGTTTACCACAGTCGATCTAAGTTTACGTTTACTGTCATGGATAAGAAACTAAAAAAAAAATTGAGCTTATTTCGCTAGCTAAACGATGTCAAAGAGAAGAGCTCATTAAAATGTTCAGAATCATTAAATCTCGACATCTTCGGCCCTAATACTCATCTCCGGAAACACCGGCTCAAACTGGTAAATGAGTATTGTTACAGATCACCTAGGCAACATTTTATTGCCAACCATGTTGCTATATATTCCAGCATAGCAGACATTCGAACCATAAGAAAGGCGGCTTCAGAATCAGACCATTATTTGACCAAGATCACAATGAGAGGTAAACTCGACAAACTCAGAGCCACTCACACGATATGAGAATTGTATGAAGAAACGAACATAGTAACTTTCATTAAACTGGAAAGGTTTAAATGGGATGATCACCTTGAACGCATGGAAGAAGAACTTATACCTAAAGAGATGTTTAGGGGACGAATGGAAGGCGTTGGAAAGAAAGGAAAACCCAGACAGTGTTGAGAAGACAACATAAAAAACGATGCCAAAATTCTACTTAAGATGAGAAGCTGGAAAGGCGCCGTACAAGAACGAGATGATTAGAGGCGAAGAATTGGAGAAGCTAAGGTTCACTAATGGGACTGTTATGACTGTATGAATGAGAGATGTTATTATACCTTGAAATAATTTAGCATTCTACATCATTGGAGCAATTATTGTTAACAAATGTATGAACCTGCTGGTGCACACTAGTTCTGAACACATTATATCTTTATTAGGTATTCACGCTATATTGATCAGCCGGTTGTTGTGTTCTATATATATTGTCTGTTGTTATGTACTTTCACTTTACTCTACATTTGAAAAACCCAATCCGCATTTCTGTCGCCTAGCTTATGTTCTTTATTAACAACTGTTATGTCTTTGTACTGGTTATAATAAACACACAAGGTTGAGTTTAACTATTTTATTATACACACAGTAACACTATTACATTTACGTTCGGTGGTCAGTGGTTAAGTGTCCTACCCCAACATTCTTAGGTAGCTCGGTACCGCAACCCCCGCTCAACTCTTCGCCGAAGGCCTGCATACCTCACAACAACAATAACAACAATAAATAATAAAACAGCCAAACTATACATTATATACTACTTACAAGCATATGTATTTCAATACTAATCAATATTTGATATTATTTACCCATTTTTATGTGCCTATGACAGTTTCTAGCTTCTTACTTTATAGACCTACTTCACGTAAATATTAAAATAATTTGCAAATAAACATGAATTGGGAATTAATGCTGCTTTGTGTAATAGTCGTTTTGTACAAATTTAGTCGTTCTAATAGTCAACTGCAACGACAGCTACTATTACCAAACACTAACGAAAAACTGGAATTGTGTACATTAACGTTGTTTAAAAAATTGTATTCGTCTGAAGAAACCCTGGTGTTCATAGTTAAATACTATAAAAATGTTGTAATTCCAACTACGATTTCAAATCCACGAGTAATTGCAAGAATTGACGAACCAATACAATTGCCTCAGAATTTCTACAACAATTACGTCATTTATGTTGAAGACGCTGTATCATTAACACCGCACTTTCCAAACTTAGATGAATTTCCATCTGGAACAAAAACAAAGGTCCCAGGGGAAAATACATCGTAGTAAGTTCTACCAAAACAAGTAATTTGAAACATTTGTTTGAAATACTTTGGAGCTTCGATATAATAAATGTAGCGAAGATATAACATTAGCAGCTAGAGTTTCACGATCGCTGATACTTTACCAAGACTACGACTTAACTAACCTTTTGTATGGAGATGAGAGCGACTTGATTGTACCAAAGCCGGCTAAGATATCGAACAGTTTAAGGATAATTGCTGCAGTTTTTGAGAAACGAGTGTGGGCTGCGGTCAACACAGTTTTTGTTAGCACAGTTATCACTTGGTGCGTTATTGCTAGTCGCACAACAGAACGGGGGAGCTTTAAAAATGTTCAAAGGTGCTGTTTATCTATTTGGAGGTTTCTACTTTACGGCTCTAAAAATATTGTACCCGAAAAAAATATCCTTAGGATGCTCATGCTGTTCTATTTATCATTTTGCATAGTAATAAATTGTTGTTTCCAAGCCAGATTGGTGAGTGTTTTGACACAACCTCAGCACGAACCTTCAATTAGCACCATAGATGAAGTTGCACGGTCTAATCTAGTACTCTTAAGTATGCAAGCTTTTAGTACATCTAATTCTACCAATAAACCTTTTCTCAATAGTAAGATAACAAACAGGGTCATACTACAACCTCACACCAACTTAACCAACAACATATTTTTGGTTGCTTATAATCGTAGTTTTTTCTGCGCCATTGCACGGAGAACTTTAGAAACTCATCCAAAAGAAAGAGCTATGGTCGACATAACAGATCACAATACGGGTGTAATCAGATTAGAAGCATCGTTTTCTATGCGAAAAGGACATTATATGATGGACACCATCAACGAAATCACCAGGAGGATGATTGAAAGCAGATTTTTCGAATATCTCTTCACAAAAGGAGCTGTATTGCGTTATGCTACAACAGGTGATAATTCAGCAGTGTATATCACCTTAAATCATTTAAGTGGAGTGTTTATATGGTGGACAGTTGGATACTGGTTTGCGACTGGAAATTTTTTTTGTAGAACTTATGTTAGCGAGTAATTTCTTTAAAATAATGCTCCAGAGAATAGTGAGGTTTAGACTGCCCGTAGGGAAAGAAGACGTGAGAAAAAACACAATCAAAGAAATATGCGTATGTAAGGGACAGCAATAATAAAATCATTAAAATTTCAGTCAACTTTTAAGAAAAAACCTTGTATTAATCATTATGTGTGTGGTTGTAAACGTTTTGTAATTAATATTAATTTAAAGCAGAAAAGCATCGTCAAGATAACCTAAAGGTTATAATTCATCAATTGAATGTTATCTATGCTTTGTTGGCGATGCAAAGTGTTTTCAGAATGAAGTTAAACAAGGAATTCAAACCAGGGGATTTGATTGGGCATCTACAAACTCTAAAAGAATTTCAGCACGAACTAATGTCCAAACCAACTGACATACTAAAGCAAAAGCAAGGTTTAACTATGAGCGACTATTTGAAATGGTTATTCCGGACCACCAAATATGGAGCTCGAGAGAGCCTAGATTAGAAAGAAAATTAGTTGTGTGCTACACAAATAGATCCAAAACAAACAACGCAGTGGGCATAGAGGTATTAACGGCCCTGGAGTAATGCTGTCAAAAACCTCGGGTTAAACTTCTACCATTTTTCAAGCAGAAACTCATGCCATAGACGTCTGCACTCAAATATGCTGAAAGCTATAGTAGAGACAGAATTTATATCTTATCAGACAGGCAAGCAGCACTTGAAGTTTTGAGTTCCGACACTTTTGAGTTGGAGAAATGTCTACAATCAACGCCTGAGCAATAGCATCAAAATATCAAAATTTTTTTTTAACGACAGAGTGTTGAAAAGTAAAATGTAACATTTTTCATAACTACCAAAATTAATACTTAGTTGTTTTTTAATAAACAGTCAACTAGAGGAAATATTCATTAGTTTATTTTAAAATAATCTTTATTACACAAACAGTATTATTCAAGTTGTACATAGCACATAAAATTACAAAGTACAAGTACTGTTTGTTTTTTGGTAAGCGAAGATCAGCCTACTATGCCGCCTAGGCAAAGGATATTAACTTGATTGCAAAAGTTATTCTTGCAGTCAGCGCATTGCGCGGGATCAGAAGCATACTGCGTGTCACATTGGGCTTGACAACACTCCAGGCAAACTGCAAAAATAAAGTAATAAGTTGCACAGCATAATAATTTATGCACAGTTGTAGTGTGGGTGGTTTAGAAGAGTTTTTCCATAATTGTAGTTCAAATTATTTATAACCACATTGGTACGAAGCACTTAATTTCATTATTACAACTAATAATATCTTATTACTAAAAGCATTAGTAGTTTGATTACTTACGAAGACATAAGTCTTGCGATTGTGCCATTTGCAGAACGGCCATGATTGAAAGTATGGCAAAAAAGAAAACGATTGCTTTCATCTTTAACAATAAGTAGCAGCTTCCCTAAAAAAAAAGAAAAATGTTTATGTAATCTCCATTATTAAAAAAAAAACGATTACAAATTGAAAAAAATACAGAGCCTTCATTAATTACTACTGACCACGTGACCACAAAGTATAGGCAACCCAACTTACACTGTTGGTAAGCCTTTCATCCAAAAATTCCCAAGCCGTCTGTTAATTTATCAAGGTTTGCTTGTTTACATACATAACCTCACATTTTTGAGTGTTAACAGTGACAGTTAGAGGGAATTTTTAGTTACCACGAGTACC
Organism: Ctenicera cuprea; assembly: GCA_958336395.1. Classification (NCBI taxonomy): domain Eukaryota; kingdom Metazoa; phylum Arthropoda; class Insecta; order Coleoptera; family Elateridae; genus Ctenicera; species Ctenicera cuprea. The sequence continues at coordinate 1,353,720 of OY284493.1, forward strand.
AATCCTGAACTGACTTCAACATCTAAATCTAAAACTCCCCAAGTCACTGCTGACCAAAGGCCACGTGGGTATCAGTATCATTGGCTTAAGTTATAACAGTATTTTTTTTTGTCATAACTTGAGAAAATGTAACTTACCAAATATTCAAATTGCACCTGAACGCTATGAAAGTTGAATTCAACTTGTACCTTGTCTGTACAACCAAACTCCTTTTATACCCCATCCTCACGATATTATTGTTTGTTACGAAGAAAAAAATATCGCGATGTACGCAATATTTTCCCTCAAATATTGATGGTGATATTATTAGCAAAAGTGGCATGTTAATCACCTGCATTTTATGATGCAAACTTGCATCTTAGCACAACAACCTGCATGCTGTACGTATAGAAATAAGCCAGACGTTTATCAAACAATAGGATTGTGGAAAAACATTTACAAAATGATCCGGTTGTTATTGTTTTACGTGAATCAAACTAAATACTGAAAAATCATCAAGTTTTCACAGTTTGATCAAAACCTGAAAAACACTTCTTAAAACTCAGACACGTACTCAAACTTCAAGGGTGTATAATAAAATTATAAGAAACTTAATTTCAAAATTACAATTCATGTGAACAAATAAAAAAGTTTATAACAGTCGCAGGTGGTAGACAAATTTTTATTTTTATATATTATGCCACGATGGTGCCAATAATGGTGAATTTAAGAACCAACGTACAAGGAACACGTACGTTGTTACAAATACAAACACCCAAATAAATCCAATTACGCTAAACACTTATTAGAACACAATCATTCAATGACATCTAATAACACTATAAAATTTTTACACATTTCTGATATTAGATATACTAGAAGCATTTGAAATTCAAATATATTTAAAATCTGCACCTTTAATGAATGAGCAAATTGATCTCTTAAATTCACCATTATTGGACGTTTTGGAATGAGAAATCAAGTCATCTGAAGGTAGATATAGAAAACCAAGGTCGAAATACGTATACGGCTAAAATCGAAATAAAAAGAAACTTGTTGAAGTTGAATATTGTTTTATTTACAATAAACTAAAATGAACTTTGACGAAATAAAGCTAAAACTTACTAATAGTTTGTATACTCATACTGCTTGACTAAAATGATTTTAAACTGAATATAACCTAAGGTAGAATGGCTTAAAAGTCAGAAAAGTTGGTTACAGTCTTATATGCAACAAAATGAAGTTAGCGTTGATAATAAATAAATTAAAAGAAGTAAAATGAGAAAAAAACTACTAAACAATTAAAGTTGGAATATTTGATTCGCTATAAAGATGAAGTCGCATTGAATTTAAGTAGGAAAGGTAAAATAAAATACCTACTGTGATAAATACCGGGTGATCGTAAAAAACATCTTTCAGAGCAGGCCATGACCGAAGTGTTAAAGTTGGCAATACTTAATATAAGCCAATTGTCAAATGTGGACAGCTGTAAAAATTTTTGGTTAGATACATTTAACTTACTCTGTAATTTTTTTTACAGCTGTCAACATTTGACAATTGGCTTATATTAAGTATTGCCAACTTTAACACTTCGGTCATGGCCTGCTCTGAAAGATGTTTTCTACGATCACCCGGTATATGTGAGCCTTGATATATACAAAACACTTGCCTAATCCAATGTAATTGATGACATTAGAGCTTGTATTAAAGTTACGATTAGTTAATATACTGCGTGTTATTAAATGTATATAAATGGAATAACTCGTGGCAAATATTACACCTACTTTATAATAAATACGTAAAGTTAGAATGTTTTTATGATGGTGATGCAGCGAAAACAATGCCTAAAATATTAAAGCAAAAGAAATACAGTGAGCGAAACAAAATAGGTTTAATTTTTGGGCTGCAGATCTGTTTATGTTGAAATCTAAGCAATTTCTACAAATATCTTCAATTACTTTAAGTCACATATCAGGGAATGCTTCATTGTAAACAAAAAAATTTTTTTCTTTATTTTGTGTGTTAATCTGCATTTAAAGCATTGTAAACATTGCATTGGGTCAGCAGATGGTCTAGTGGTTAGAGTCCCAACCTCTAGAACTAGACTCCCAACGGCAGTAGGTTCGAATCCGCTGCCCGTCGGAAATTTTTCTGAATAAGTTAAACCCGGCATATCCATGGCCGGTGTGTGTGGTGTGTATGTTGGGTTGCATGTTTTTCGGGGTGGGGCATGTTAGACCGGTGTATAGCGCTAAGTAAGCTGAGCCCGGCCTCATGATTTTTTTAAAAAAACCTTGCATTAAAACACTTGTTTACTAACTGCGGATGTTATCAACTTTTTTATTTGATTGCATCAATCGCAATTTTAAAATTCAGCTTTACTACACGTTCTATAAGTTTGAGTGCGTATATTTGAGCTTTAAAGGGTAATTCTTTTAGTTTTAATTAAACGGTGAAAACTTTGTTAAAGAATAACAACTCGATTCTTTTGTAAATGTTTTTGCACAATCCTCTGTTTGATAACCGTCTGGTTTACTTTAATACGTACAGCAGGTTGTCCTGCTAAGATGCAAGTTTGCATCATAAAATGCATGTGATTAACATGCCACTTTTGCTAATAATGTCACTATCAATATTTGAGGGAAAATATTGCGTACATCACTATTTTTTTCCTTTGTAACAAACAATAATATCCTAAGGATTCGGGTATAAAAGGAGGTTGGTTGTACAGACAAGGTACAAGTTGAATTCAACTTTCATAGCGTTCAGGTGCAATTTGAATATTTGGTAAGTTACATTTTCTCAAGTTATGACAAAAAAAATACTGTTATAACTTAAGCCAATGATACTGATACCCACGTGGCCTTTGGTCTGCAGTGACTTGGGGTTTTTTAGATTTAGATGTTGAAGTCAGTTCAGGATTGGTACTCGTGGTAACTAAAAATTCCCTCTAACTGTCACTGTTAACACTCAAAAATGTGAGGTTATGTATGTAAACAAGCAAGCCTTGATAAATTAACAAACGGCTTGGCAATTTTTGGAAAAAAGGCTTACCAACAGTGTAAGTTGGGTTGCCTATATTTTGTGGTTACGTGGTCATTAGTAATTAATGAAGGCTCTGTATTTTTTTCAATTTGTAATCGTTTTTTTTTTAAATATATTTAAATAATGGAGATTACATAAAGATTTTTCTTTTTTTAGGGAAGCTGCTACTTATTGTTAAAGATGAAAGCAATCGTTTTCTTTTTTGCCATACTTTCAATCATGGCCGTTCTGCAAATGGCACAATCGCAAACCTTATGTCTTCGTAAGTAATCAAACTACTAATGCTTTTAGTAATAAGATATTATTAGTTGTAATAATGAAATTAAGTGCTTCGTACCAATGTAGTTCTAAATAATTTGAACTACAATTATGGAAAAACTCTTCTAAACCACCCACACTACAACTGTGCATAAATTATTATGCTGTGCAACTTATTACTTTATTTTTGCAGTTTGCCTGGAGTGTTGTCAAGCCCAATGTGACACGCAGTATGCTTCTGATCCCGCGCAATGCGCTGACTGCAAGAATAACTTTTGCAATCAAGTTAATATCCTTTGCCTAGGCGGCATAGTAGGCTGATTTTCGCTTCCCAAAAAACAAACAGTACTTGTACTTTGTAATCTTATGTGCTATGTACAACTTGAATAATACTGTTTGTGTAATAAAGTTTATTTTAAAGTAAACTAATGAATATTTCCTCTTCCTTCTGTTTATCTCAACTATAATTTTTCCCTTCTTCCTTGCTATGTCTCTGATGATTGCATATCCTGGTCATTGACATTATCATATCTGCTTTACCATACTTAATTAGTTTTATTGTTGCTTTTAATTCATCTGTTATATCTTGTGTTCTGCCGTCTTGTATTTGTTGCTCTTCATCTTCTTTTTCTTGCATGTACCTATACATCGTACGTTCGATCTATCTTAGAGCATCGTGCTGTCTGTTGCAACGCTTACCTTATAAAGGACATTGACCTTCTAGAACGAGTTTAGAGAAAATTTACCACAGTCGATCTAAGTTTACGTTTACTGTCATGGATAAGAAACTAAAAAAATTTGAGCTTATTTCGCTAGCTAAACGATGTCAAAGAGAAGACCTCAGTAAAATGTTCAGAATGATTAACTCTCGACATCTTCGGCCCTAATACTCATCTCCGGAAACATCGGCTCAAACTGGTAAATGAGTATTGTTACAGATCACCTAGGCAACATTTTATTGCCAACGATGTTGCTATATATTCCAGCATAGCAGACATTCGAACCATAAGAAAGGCGGCTTCAGAATCAGACCATTATTTGACCGAGATCACAATGAGAGGTAAAGTCGACAAACTCAGAGCCACTCACACGATATGAAAACTGTATGAAGAAACGAACATAGTAACTTTCATTAAACTGTAAAGGTTTAAATGGGATGATCACCTTGAACGCATGGAAGAAGAACTTATACTTAAAAAGATGTTTAGGGGACGAATGGAAGGCGTTGGAAAGCAAGAAAAACCCAGACAGTGTTGAGAAGACAACATAAAAAACGATTCCAAAATTCTACTTAAGGTGAGAAGCTGGAAAGGCTGGAAGCTGGAAGAATTAGAGAAGCTAAGGTTCACTAAAGGGTCTGTTATGACTGTATGAATGAGAGATGTTATTATACCTTGAAATAATTTAGCATTCTACATCATTGGAGCAATTATTGTTAACAACCTGCTGGTGCACACTTGCTCTGAACACATTATATCTTTATTAGGTATTTACGCTATATGGATCAGCCGTTTGTTGTGTTCTATATTTATTATCTGTTGTTATGTACTTTCACTTTGTGTTCTTACTCTACATTTGAAAGAGCCCAATAAGCTTTCTGTCGCCTAGCTTATGTTCTTTATTAACAACAATAACAACAATAAATAATAAAACAGCTAAACTATACATTATATATTACTTACAAGCATATGTATTTCAATACTGATCAGTGATCAATATTTGATATTGTTTATCCATTCTTATGTGCCTATGACTGTAACGGTTTCTAACTTCTTACTTTATAGACCTACTTCACGCAAATATTAAAAAAATTTGCAAATAAACATGAATTGTGAATTAATACTGTTTTGTGCAATAGTCGTTTTGTACAAATTCAGTCGTTCCAATAGTCAACTGCAACGACAGTTACTATTACCAAACGCTAACGAAGAACTGTAATTGTGTACATTAACGTTGTTTAAAAAATTGTATTCGTCTGAAGAAACCCTGGTGTTCATAGTTAAACACTATAAAAATGTTGTAATTCCAACAACGATTTCAAATCCACGAGTAATTGCAAGAATTGATAAACCAATACAGTTGCCTCAGAATTTCTACAACAATTACGTCATTTATGTTGAAGACGCTGTATCATTAAACACCGCACTTTCCAAACTTAGACGAATTTCCATCTGGAACAAAAGCGAAGGTCCCAGAGGAAATTACATCGTAATAGGTTCTACCAAAATAAGTAATTTGAAACATTTATTTGAAATACGTTGTAGCTTCGATATAGTAAATGTCATATTAGTACAGAATCACAATAGGAAACCAGTTCCTAACATTTACATGTCTAATCCATTTGGAATGGTAGTGGATGTGTTAAAAATGCACATTTAGACATTGATCAACAGTGTGACGAAAATACAACAATTAAATTTTACAAAACATACAACCAACGAAATGTGCGTATGTAAGAGACAACAATAATTAAGTCATTAAAGTTATGGTCAACTTTTAAAACAAAAACTTGTTGTAATCATTATGTATGTGTTTGTAAGATTTTTTAATTAAAATTAATTCAAAGCATGAAAACCTTGCCAAGATAACCTAAAGGTTATAATTCATCAATTGAATGTTATCTATGCTTCGTTGAAAGGTAGCGGAAGCTGTTAAAAAAACCAAAGGGCATACTATTAGTGTCAACATTTGTAAGCAAATGTTTAACGTATTTTATATTAACAAAATTGATATTCAAACTACGACATAAGTTACAAGAAACCAAAGAAATCGGTGTATGTAAGGGACAACCATGTTAAAGTTATTAAAGTTATTGTTAAGAAAAAACGTGTATTAATCATTATGAGTGTGTTTGTAAACATTTCTTCATTAAAATTAATTCAAAGCGGGAAAACCTTGCCAAGATAACCTAAAGGTCGCTATTCATCAACTGGATGTTATCTATGCTTTGTTGAAAGGTAGCGGAAACTGTTAAAAGGCCAAAGGGCATACTAGTAGTGTCATAATTTGTAAGCAACTAATTCTCACTTAAATATGTTTATATTGCTATGATATTTAGAGGTGTTTGATTTGACTGGGGTATTGTGGTTGCTGGAAGGCAATTTTTGGAATGCTTGCTGCAGTTCAATTTACATTTGGAGATTTATGAAGACTTGTAATATTTTAATATTCTAACTTATAAACTCAGGGTTGCGTATTTTTGCTAGAATTTCTGTTATAAATTCTAATAATTCTTATTTTTTATATGGTTTGTTTTTACTGAAAGAAAAGACAAACACAACAGATTGATACGAAGACTATTTATGTTAATTGTAATTATAATTTAATTCAGAATTGTTAAAAAGGTTTAGTTTATAAAAAGTTTTAGAGTTACTTGATTTGTGCGTCGACTAATGTCAGTTAGGATGTCAGTGTCATTGTGACAAACATATAAAAGGATACTCTTGGACATGAGATTTATGTGTTTGTTTTAAAAAATGGGGATCAAAGGAGGAAGACAAGATATAAAAGAAAAAGAGAGAATTTGTTTTAGTTAGTTACGGCTCGTCTTGAAAAGAAAAGACAGAGATTTTGATATCCTCTGGATGAAAACAGAAAGAACGAGTTTAAAACGTAATGTAAACTGATATTTAATATAAAAGAAGAAAATATAGGTGATTATCTACGAATTGTAAAAAGTACAGAAGTATTATAAGTAAAAGGCGATCGAGGAAGTTTCTTCGTTTTGTGATAGTGGTAAAAATAAATTGGAAAGAATATAAAACAGAGATACAAGAAGATTCGGATTAAGGGCGAATATTATTTGTTGTTCGAGAGGCCAACAGAACGAAATAGAGATTGGACACTAAGCGTTTTGCTAGAGCGAGGAATGTCATAATAAGAAGACGCTAAGTTAAGTGTTATAATTTAATAAAAAATTACGATAGTAATTAATAAAAAAGCCATTTGATTTTTCGGAAAACACATTTTGAAATTCTTCTAATAAATAAAAACTTATTTTGTAAAGTTGATATCGTTGTGTGTGTTTATTTCTATTTAAAATTAATTAAAATAACTTATTTACAAGCTAATAACGACCCTGAAAAAATTAGAAGAGTCTCATAGCAAGTTTGAATTTAATTGCGTGAATTGCAGACCGTGTAGGGAATTGTTTTCTAGTAATCACAAGGTCAAGCATATCATTGCAATATAAACATTGTAATATACTTTTCGCTTTCTCAACGTAAACTCAAACAAACCTTTATGTGCTTCATGAATTTTGTTTTAATAAAAATTACATTTAAATTATACTCAAACAAACATTTAGTACATAAACGAAGAACAAGTTAACTGACCGTTAGATTTTTAGGAAAACAAGCTATAGGCAACCATTCATACTTTAACCTTAATTACAGCTGTCATTACTTTGTATATCTCGTAGCGTAGAGATGTAAGCTGCTGATCGAGAATTTTTTAATCGGTTAAACCACAGATAAGGTTAACACTAGTGTTAACCTTATCTGTGGTTAAACCATGACAATTTATTTCTGAACTACTTTATTTTCTGTTTTAGGAAAAGAAGGTAAATCCTATTTCTACTGTAACAGAAGTGAAGTTTTAAATTCAGAAATCAATTTTTGCCTTCTATGTTACAATTTTTATCATTTTAGTTTGCCTCAAAATTAAATAAAGCTCTCAAACTTTTAAGCTTTTTTGAATCTAACTTGGTTCTGTATTAGAGCCAACTAAAGTTCCTGAAGTGTTTCTCCTAATCGAACGAACCTTGATAACTAAGTAGAAAATGTTTTTAAAAATTTGGGTTAAGCGTTTTATCGGGAAGTCATAAAAAATGGTGCATATAATTATGAGTTTCGCAGAACCATTAATTCGAATAAGACTTCGCTACAAACAGATAAGGGGATATAAATAAAGACTGTAAAATTGGTGGTCAGTTAAATAAAACTTTTGTTACTGTGCAGTTTAAATTCGTAAGTATTCTCTATTTCCTACTATTATGAATACGTACATCTCTTTTAATAGAAGGCTCATTATACGATAGTTTCGCGTAGATGATGAACGAGCACTTGACTACAACCTGTTCTGCTTCAAAATATTTCTCGAAATTTGTATTTTGCGTCTTGCTTGTTCACATAATAACCGCTGCTGATATCATAATATCAATATTTGGTATGTTCTGTAAGAACAAAATGTAAATAAATAACTTATCTAGTTTGAACTGAAAATTCGTCAGGGATTGTTTCATACAATTTAGATTTTTCTCCAAATGTGACAGTTTTTTTGTTTAATATTAACTTAAATGCTAATAGCGCATTTTATGCTTTAACATTGTAAACAGTTTCTATTATGAATCCATATTTTTAACAATTATATATTTTTGTGTGAAACAAGCTCAGACGCGACATTATTTACAGTTATTTATTTTCGCTTTGTTGTTGTAGAACTCTGTTTACATTCACCTTTCTACGAAGAGGTTCAAGGTTTCCTTACTAGACTCGTAGACTAGACACCTGGGCTAGTCATTTCACGAAGCGGGGTGTCTACTAGCTCCAGGACTCGTAAATCCAATCCAGTATATAATAGGGCGTGTGCGAAACTTATCACTGTAGGTACCGCAGTATGGAGTTTAAAGTGCTTATCACAATTGCCACACCCCAATTTTTACCACAATGCGATGAAGCATAAATCTGCATTTTAGTAAAAACTAAAAACCAGTTTACGCTGTTCAATGCTACATTGCATTTCATACTGCATTGAGAAGCTTAAAAACCCATTTTATAAAATAAAACGGCCCAAAACACGAAAAAATGTTTTCTTTGTCAAATTGTAATTTTTATATATTTTAATACCACGTCATCAAAACGCCCTTTTCACTTCTTGTTCGCGACATTTCATTTACTGAGGCATGTTAAGTGAAGAAAACTGATTTTGTTGATGCCAAGGCTCTCCCCTCTTTCTAGTAGTTCTTTGAATAAATGTTCGTGACAGATTTCCACCAGGTGCATTAATAATTAGGCGATCTAAATATGCGTAGCTCTAAATTGTGAGATGGAAGATCATTATTGCCAGAGAATTTCTTCTGTCTAAAGCCGTGCTTGATACTGATAACAATTCAGTTGAATACGATATAAACGCAAACGTACAGTCGGTCATCATTTGACTTTTCTAGTCGTGTTGGTCTACTATGCAGAGACCAGCTTGTAGTTGAGTAGTGTCGAAACATGGTGTGACATGGTACGTGACGTGACGTAACGTGACGTGACATGTGATGCCGTTACGTAGCGTGACGTGATATGGCGTGAATTAGCATGACGTGACGTGACATGAATTGATTACGTGAGGTGACATGAAGTGTTGTTACGTGGCGTGATGTGGCATGAATTGAAGTAACGTGAGGTGTTGTGGCATGACGTGACGTGAGGTGACATGCGGTGACATAATGTAGCGTGGCGTAATATGGCGTGAAGCGGCATGACGTTCAGTAACGTGACATGAATTGACGAAACGTGGTATGACGTGACATCATGCGATCCCGTAACGTGGCGTAACGCGATATGGCATGACGTTACGTGACGTGAATTGACGGAAAGTGGCGTGTAGTGGTATGACGTAACGTGACAGGCGGTGACGTAACGTGGCGTGACGTGATATGGCGTGAAGCGGCATCACGTTACGTGACGTGACATGGATTGACGAAACGTGATCTGAAATGGTATGATGTAACGTGACGTGACGTGATGTGACATGGCCTAGCGTGAAGTGATGTCACTTGACGTAACACGACGCTACGTAAGATAACGTGACGTGACGGCAAAGTGTGCTTTTTAAGCCCCAAAACATAGATTTATGTATACTAAAAATGTATTGAGTAAGTCAGTAGGGCATCAGTTTTTAATTTGAAAATTTTTTTTAATTTGAAAAAAGTTTCTGGTTTATGACCGTGGGGTTTACGGTCATAAACCTAAAACTGGCTGTTATTTATGCTTTGTTGAAAGGTAGCAGAAGCTGTTAAGAGGCCAAAGGGCATGCTAGTACTGTCATAATTTGTAACCACCTAATTCTTACTAGAATGTCGTCAAATAGACATTTTATACTTTACGTTTTCCATAAAATATCATTTTTTTTTTAAATTTGATGAACTTTTGTTTTATTAAAATATCATAAATGTTTAATTACATCTTTACTCTTCACCGAATAAACTGCTAAATGAGGTCAAAGATAACAAAAATTAAGTCTTAAAATTAGAAATTAATTTTAGGCATTTACGTTAAAACTTTTTATAATTTAGTTTGAAAGAATTTATTAAAGCAGCTTTTTAATGCCTCATATTTTAATAAACTTTTCTAAATGGTTTATCTTTGATTAGCTCTAGCTTGATTCTGAACTAGAGGTACATTCTTAAGTTGTTTTGCATTTCTGGTGACATTTATTTACACGCCAACCAAAGTTCTTGAAGTGCTGCTCCTAATCGGATAAATGTTGCAAATAATTAAGAGTTTCGTGGAATTATTAGTGCGAATAAGACAAGGGTATATAAATAAAGCCTGCAATAGTGGTGGTCAGTTTAATAAAACTTTTGTTACTGTGCAGTCAGTATTCATAAGTACACTTTACTTTCTGCTATTACAAATAACATGCGCATATCAAGTCTGCATGCGGTGTTTCTGCTATACTGGGTAGGAATGGCAAAAAAGTGGCACCTAAAAATCATTTTATTCTTTGTTTTAAACACACCTTACGTACATCTTTTTTAATCTAAGGCTTATTATATGATAGTTGCGCTAAAATAAAAGCGGTACGCGTAGGTGATGAACGAGTACTTGGCGTCAACCTTCTGCATCATAGAATGTCTCGCGACTTGTCAGTTCTATCTTGCTTATGTAGAGGGGGCGGCCAAGGATCCTCAATTAGGTGAGAGGTGCGAATGTTTGTTTCTGCGAATGCACTTTTTTAATATTATTATATCAATTGGCTACGTCTACCTTTCTACGTAGAAGTTCAAGGTTTTCTTATTAGAGTCATAGACACCTGAGTTAGTCAGTTTACGAAATAGAGCGTCTATTAGCTACCAGGATACATTAATCCAATATTAACTACGGTGCAACAAAAATTGAAAGTTACTCTGTGCCGCACACGAATGCTTGCAAAATCGTCCTTTTTAACCACAAATGCAGGTATAAAGTGCAAACGGCGCAAAAGTAGTTTCTGACGGTTGCTAACGAAACTCTAAATTTATTTTCAACAATATTCGTTGTAGTAATGCCCTTTAATTTTAAACCTATTTGATTATAACGTAACGTGGGTAGGTCCAAACACCTGAACGGTAAGGCGTTCGTTCTGCGATTGATTAACGCACCCACTCTTGGAAAGTTATAAATTTGCCTTCACGTTGAATGTTGTGCGTCAGAGAAACACTTTCGATGAAGCATTTGTCTATGCGCACCGTTGGAAATGAAAAGTAAACTGCAAAAATTGACGTCGTGCAGGAGGAGTGTTATTCTTGTTGTCCGAAGAGCGCTATGACTGTGGGGTAATTTCAGGTGACGCTTCAAGGAACTGCGTTTTCAGACCACCTATCTATGGGGCACCAAGTGTAAAGTGAAAATTTGCTGTGCATTTCACGGTATTTAAAGCAATTTGTTCCAATATTTATTATATATACACACATTTAGCTAAATGCTTTTTATTTTAATAGACCGTTGTAGATTTAAATAAATCCTTAAACATTTGGTTTAAATATTCCAACATTTAATAAAGCATTAGAGATTTAAATAAATCTTTAAACATCTACTTTAAATTTAAACATATTTAGTAAATCTTTATGTATTTAAATAAATCTGCAAATATTTGTTATAAATATTTTAATATTTAATAAATATGTATTTGCAGATTGAAGTAAATCTTTACCGATATAAATAAATCCTTACGGATTTAAATAAATATTTCAACATTTAATTTTTAGCTGTCATATTTAATGTTAATTTGTCATATTTATTTGACCTTGGTAGACCCAGCCTACATAGCAGACCAAGACCGTTTACACTGGTGGTAACGTCCAACAATTATGAACACGTTTCCCGTATTTCAAAAATTTGTACAATTAATGTTAGTTCAATCAGCAATAACAACATATTTAACAACATAAACATTGCATAATTTTTTATTCATACAATGAAAGTTTCCTCAACATTCCCTTGAGAATGTAGTTTTTAGTCGGTTTTGTTTAAGCGTCGAACGCTCCCACCATGACCCTGTCTTGCGCTTTGCTACCTATATAAACGCTCTTGGTGTCCTAATACGGCTGGGCTAACCAAGGTCAAATAAGTATGACAGATTAACATTAAATGTGACAGCTTAGAATTAAATGTTGACACATTGACTTAAATCTGTACGGATTTATTTATATCGGTAAAAAAATTTTTAAATCTGGAATATTTATTAAATATTGAAAGATTTAAAACAAATATGTGCAGATTTGGCTAAATACATATAGGTTTACTAAATATTTGAAAATTTAAAATAAATGTTTTAGGATTTATTTAAATCTCTAATGCTTTATTAAATATTGGAATATTTAAACCAAATGTTTAAGAATTTATTTAAATCTAGAATGACAGAATAACAGACGAGATTTAGTATGCACAATTAAATGAAGGCCGCATACACGTCAGTTACGTTACGTCACGTGACGTTGCACGGAAGCTCATTACTGTTAGAGAAATCCTTCCGTTGCAATTGCAATTATTCATTGTTTCACTTTTATATTCCTGTTTATGTACTGCGCGGTTGCCAATTCATCGGCTAATTGAAAACATGACGTAACGTGATGTGACGAACCTGACGTGACACAACTGCGACGCTCTTTTCCCCGGTTGCCTGTTTGGCAACTCTGTAGTCCGGTATGTAACTTGTGCTTTTGGTGCGGGCGGGATTATACGGCTGCTTATTCGTATAATCGCTGGGAAATTCTCGGGCGCCAGATTTTATATGGAATTTACTCTCCAGAACGGCTTCGCTGTAACAGAAAGACTTAGCGAAGACCTGGGTAACTGCAGTTGAAGATGTCGGTCTTCAGGGGTCTGTTTGATGGAATGCCAGCCTGCAGGTTCTCGAAGCAGCTCCAAATGTACTCGGGTATATTCAACAAATAAAGTAAAACAAAGTCGTATGGTTTAAATACGCCTATTAATAATAACCAATCCCAAATTAATAATATACAAGCAAAGCGGATTATAATAAGCAAATACGGAAGCAATACAGTAGCAATACGGTAGCAAATACGGTAGCAAATACGGTAGCAATACAGTAGCAATACGGTAGCAAATACGGTAGCAATACAGTAGCAACACGGTAGCAAATACGGTAGCAAATACGGTAGCAATACAGTAGCAATACGGTAGCAAATACGATAGCAAATACGGTAGCAATACAGTAGCAATACGGTAGCAAATACGGTAGCAATACAGTAGCAACACGGTAGCAAATACGTTAGCAAATACGGTAGCAATACAGTAGCAATACGGTAGCAATACGGTAGCAAATACGGTAGCAAATACGGTAGCAATACAGTAGCAATACGGTAGCAATACATACATACGGTAGCCAAAATATATACAGTAGTCACCAGTAGTCGTTACGGTCCGGTAAATACATAAACCAACGGAATCCTACTTATCTTAAATATAAAATAAACCCCTAACGGTAACATAATACTGTAAACGGAAAACGGCATATAAACTAAATGTAAAATTAAACAGTTCTTGTAAATTAAATCCAAAATTAGTAACGGTTCGTTACACAACACGACCTGATGTATTGTGACGTATCCCGACGTAAAATGACGTGACGAAACGTAACGTGATAAACGTAACGTGATAAACGTGGCGTGACGAGACATTACATGACGTGACGTAACGCGACCAGACATAACCTTACGTCACGAGACGCAACGAGAATGAATGTATTATTAAGTAAGACTTCACTTTTTTAATTCGAGAAATTTGTGTTTCTAGGCATGAAATGGCGAACTTATCTCCACTTTTAAAATGGATTTTTTTCATTGGACTGTATCAACTGGTAAATGCTCGTGAGTGCCAAAAAACATCGCCCCCCTGCTTTCCTTGCCACGGATACCTTGAGTTGGAAACATGTACGTCTTACGCAGCAAGACGCCAGCCGCCTGTCACATACTTAAATATCGAGAAGAGCTATTCAGACGTATTAACTGCAGAATTGTTCGACGGACTATCGTCAGTAAAATACTTGGAATTACAAAAAAATACTTTAAAAACTGTACCAGCTGGACTTTCCCAAAAGTTAATCGGATTGAAATCATTGCAGTTGAACCAAAATAAAATTGAAAATGTTGACGATAATGCGTTATCTCAACTCAAAAATCTAAAACATCTTTGGATTTATGGAAACAATATCAAACATATTGGGCAAATTAATTTCGATGGACTTGATTCTCTCGAAACTTTTGAATTTTCCGGTAACGTTGTGGAAAATAACAATTTCACTCATTTAAAAGAAAATTTGTTTGGTACATCAAGTAAATTGCGAACACTGAAGATAAATCAGAATTCTATTTCCGTTGTGTTTCCCAACGCATTCGCAGGTTTATCTTCACTCGAGATCTTAGATCTGAACGACAACAGCATTGAATTGTTACCAGATTATATATTTCAAGACAATGTTAAGCTGAAGGAAGTTTATTTAGCAAGAAATAGACTTCAAAAGTTGACTTCTTTCACATTTAAGGGCCTGGGAAAATTAGAGATACTCTACTTATCAGAAAATGAGATATCATCCATCGCACCTGATTCGTTCGATTCCTTCCGGAAACAAAACCACATACGCACGTTGGATTTCAGCAGCAACAACATCAGTCATCTGTCTGCTAAAGTTTTCCAAGATCTACATTACTTGAAAGATCTTAATTTGCAGAATAATCAATTAGTGGCAATTGAAGAAGGGACTTTTGATGAGTGTTCCAATCTAACTTTATTGAATCTTCGTAACAATCAGATCGAACTCGTTAACTCTAACTTGTTAAAACTTAACAATGTTAATCGTTTATTTTTAGATAACAATAAGTTGAAAACTTTAAAACCAGGTACGTTTAATGGGACGGGCAATGTTACGCAACTGATTATAAGTCATAATTATTTAGATAATCTGGAGAAAGGTCTTTTTAGTGGGTTGCGTGAGTTGTGGTTGTTAGAATTGTTCAATAACAAAATAGTTGTTCTTAGATCTGGTGTATTTACAGATTTGAATAGCTTGCGCAAACTTTTTTTATCAAACAATAAGATAAATAGAATTGAATCTGATGCGTTTCAAAACCTTTCCAATTTACAGATTCTTTATCTATCAGAAAACTATCTGACCAGGCTGGAAGATCCAAAATTGTTTATTAATTTAAGCAAGTTATATGAATTGGAAATTCGGAATAACCAAATTGAATTCATAAGTGCAGGTGTATTCGAACCACTTGCTGCACTTGACACACTTGATTTAGGAGGAAATCAGCTGCAGAGTTTAGCTCGGGACATTTTCAAAAATTGTACTCAACTAAAGCATTTACGCTTACAAAAAAACCAAATTAAATCAATACACCCAGACGTACTTAATCATCTGCCGCAGTTAAGCTCTCTCTATTTAAGTGATAATAAACTGAAGACGTTGGAAATTGGAACTTTTCAAAATTGTAAGGAACTTTATACATTAAATCTTATTAATAATCAGATTGAACACATCAGTCCCGGGTTGTTCAATGGTCTCAAGTTTCTTTCAAAGCTCTATTTAAACAACAACAATTTGAGAGCTTTACAACCAGGTACATTTGAAGGATTAATTTATATTGGGTGGTTAACTATAAGTCATAATTATTTAGATTATCTACAAAACGGAAGCTTTAGAGGATTAAGTAATTTACAAAAATTAGAGCTTTCTAACATAAACATAACGGAGTTGCCTCAAGATTCCTTTAATGGTCTTTTCGAGTTGAAGAAACTCAATATCACCCACACCAAATTAAATATCACCCGGTATGGTGCGTTCGATGGACTGCACAATTTACGCGATTTGTCTTTAACTAATAATGCAATTCACATAATAGAATCGGGAGCATTTCGACATCTTTCTAATCTTCATCTGCTTTCTCTGTCTAATAACAATTTGACAGAGATAGACAACACAAATTTATTTGTTGGATTAAATGAATTGAGGTCCCTGAAATTGGAGTACAACCAAATAGATCTACTCCCTTCAAAACTATTCGAGCCACTTGCTTCTCTGAAATCGCTTCATTTAAAAGGAAATCGATTGCATAACATTGAAAGTGTCGTTTTTGCAAACTGGTCTTTGAGCTACTTAGATATCTCCGATAACAACATCAAAATGATCTCCTCTGATAAAACCAACCCGGTAGACTCGATTACTTTTTTAGATTTAAGTTTTAACCACTTAGAGTTTTTAACTAACGCAAGTCTTCCCGATTGGCCTAACTTGAGATATTTAAAATTAGGACACAATGAAATTAAATCTATCCAACCTGGTACGTTTACACGTTTCCAATACCTGAGACATATTGATTTAAATAATAATAAATTGCATAGCTTGCCAGATGGAGTTTTTGATGGCTCTTTTGAACTTAGCGAAATTTTCTTAGAAAATAACACCATCGGGGAAATAAATCCGAAAGTGTTTGCAAATATTCCAGTTCGATTGCTTGTTTTAAAGGGAAATAATAATTTAAAAGCCGACTTCGCCGATGCCTTTTTAAAAGAACATCCATATTTAAAAGAAACAGAACCTTACAAGTTTGAATCAACTGATAGATATTATTAATCGATGCAAATTTCTATTAAAATTAATTACTATACCCACGTGGCCACAAAATATAGGCAACCCAACTTACACTGTTGGTAAGCCTTTTATCCGAAAATTCCTAAGCCGTTTGTTAACTTATCAAGGCTTGCTTGTTTACATACATAACCTCACTTTGAGTGTTGACAGTGACACTTACAGGGAACTTTTAGTTACCACGAGTACCAATCCTGAACTGACTTCAACATCTAAATCTAAAACTTCCTAAGTCACTGCGGATCAAAGGTCACGTGGGTATGAGTAATTAGGGAAGGCTCTGTACTTATCAGATGTATGCTGATTTAATGATGTTTTACTTTTATTTTCTAAGAATAAGTTGTTCTTGCTTTATACTAACACACCAGAATTATTTTAAGCATTTCACTTATAATAACAAAAATAGTAATGTATAGCTGTTGTATCGCTTTCAACAACTTTCATGTTTAAATAAAAAAAATGTTTTTAAGTGCTTGACAATTTGTTTAACGTGTGTAAATTTACTTTTGTAATAAAGTGTTTAATCACACTATGTAGAATAAGCTTTATTTAAGTGATTGAATTTATAAAAAGCTATTTAGAAGGAAATTCCTACAAGTAATTCAAAACTACTTTTATAACCCGTAGAGTTAATCCGACGTAGTGATTGAGGCGGATCCAAATTTATAGCGACGACCACGAAGGGTAGATTCCGCTACAAAAGACGGGCTGCCGCATAGGTGTTAGGGACCCGTACTAAAGTTAAATCATTAGCCCAGTTCTTCATGGTACCAAGTTGATATCACCGCAGTGACTTTTACAACCCCGAATACGCGAAAGGTGTCGTGGTTCATGCCTCTCACTTAAGGGAAAGTCCTTGACCGTCCCGCCTAATCGCAGCTTAGACAGTAGAGGTGTCCGGCCATCCGTACTGTTAGCGGACGAGTTCATGTTTGTCTGACTCATTATAATGGTGACCTACGTTTGTACAAACGCCTTACAAGCGCTACTCTGGCGCTGCTGTGCGGTGAGCCGATAGACTTGATGTTAAATTCGTGATGATTTGATACGTTGTCATAGTTCCAAAAAGACTTAACGCCATGGCAGTGTTTTTGAAGAGTATGTTGTGCCTGCATACAGTGTAGATCCTGGTTTTAACCTAATGCAGGATAATGCGACGCCACATACTGTAGACATCACCTGAAATTTCCTGCTTGAGCGTGAAATTCATGTCGCGAAATGTCCTGACAAGCACGTATAGGATACGCTTGACCAAGGTATTTAGGGAAAGGTAGACCACAGACCATCCAGCAATTCACACAAACAATATAACCCATAAAGACTATCAAAGACTTGTCTGAATCATACCATTGCGGTACCAAGAAGTCGTTCGTGGTCCTGCATGGCACATCCGTTATTAACCCCACCAAATATGCAGAGGACCTGTAACAAATTACTGCGACGATACCAATTTTACAATTTGTCAAGAATTATTTTGGTGGTTCAATACCCCGAACAGCCGCATGTAGCGCAGTGTAGGCAAACTCGCTGAATGTCCGCGTCAAAAAATTTCTTCGTTATAAGAGACTAGTTTAGCTGATTGTCTCACCAGATTTCTCCAGCATCAAACCGGAATTTTTGACCCAAAAATAAAATTTTTTTTGAGAGATCTTGACTACCAATTCAATCCCTTTTGAGAATTTCTGACTAAACGCGCTTTAGCAAATAACCCAGAAAATTAAAAAGGTATACCGAGATTCGTTTTCCAAATAACCTGAGGTAGCATCAACCCTACCCCAATTACACTCGATTTATTTAAAAAAAGTCATTTCTTCATAAGCTTTGCCATACATTTCACAATTAAAACTTTAGTGACGACATGCGTTGCGTGAAAAAAATTGTCGATTGAAATTAATAATAAAACAGCTAAAGTATATACACTATATACTACTTACAGTAAATGTATCTCATCACTGATCAATATTTGACATTTTTTGCCCATTAAAATCATTTTTTACAATTCATTTGTGCCTATTTCTGTCCTATTTCATTTTTGTTGACAACGCCGACGTGCTCCATAGCAATGTTAATACTTTTATAACTTGTTACGTTATAGACGTGTGAAACATGAATTGTGAATTAATACTGTTCTATGCAGTAACAGTTTTGTACAAATTTAATTGTTGCAATGGTCTCTTGGAACAGCATTTATTGCTGCCAAACACCAACGAAGAATTAGAATCGTGCACATCAATTTTGCTTAAAAAATTGTATTCGTCTGAAGAAACCTTGGTGTTTATATATAAATATTGTGAAAATGGTGTAATTCCAATTAAAATTGTAAATCCAAGAATAATTGCAAGAACTGATGATGATGTAACAATTAAGTTGTCTCTGAATTACTACACCAATTACATTATTTACGTTGAAGATGATGCGGCATTAAACACAGCAGTTTTAAAACTTAAGCAAAGCTCCATCTGGAACGAAAGTGAAGGCCCCAGAGGAAAATACATCATCGTTACTTCTACCAAAACAAATAGTTTGAAAAATTTATTTGAAGTACTTTGGCGCTTCGACATCATCAACGTCATATTAATACAGAATCGCAATAGGAAATCAGTTCCTAACGTTTACATGTCTAATCCGTTTGCAAATGGTAGTAGATGTGTTAAAAACGCGCGCTTAGATATTGTTCAACAATGCGACGAAAATACAACAGTTAAATTTTACAAAACGTTCAGAAACCTGAACGATTGTACCTTTAAATTAATATCTCCCCCAAACATAAGTAGAAATCCAAAAATCAGTGGATGTTTTTCAATCCTAATAGGATTTATGACGTTAGTTGGTGAATTCTTCAAGATAAACACATCCGTTATTGTTACGCCTAATGCAAAAGAGGTAATGTACAACCAGAGCGAAGATATAACTTTAGCAGCTACGGTCTTCCGAGCGCTTGAAATTTACCAGAACTACGATTTAACCAACCTTCTATACAGAGATGGAATTGTGGCGATTGTACCGAAACCTGCTAAAATATCCAACAGTTTAAGAATAATTGCTGCCGTTTTTGAGAAACGGGTTTGGGTTGCAATCGTCACAGTTATTGTTTTAATTGTTACCACTTGGTGGTTAATTGCAAATCGTACAACGGAACCGAAAAGCTTTAAAAACCTACAAAGGTGCTTCTTATCTATTTGGAGGTTTCTACTTTGCGGACCGGAAAATGTGGTACCAAAACAGAATTTGCTTAGGTTGCTCATGATGTTTTATTTATTATTTTGCATAATAATTAATTGCTGTTTTCAAGCCAGACTAGTGAGCGTTTTGACACAGCCTAGGCACGAACGTTCAATTAGTACCGTAGAGGAAATTGGACAGACTGATCTAGTGCTCTTGCTTATGAAATCTTTCAACGTAACTAATTCCACAGATAAATATTTCCTGACTAGTAAGATACCAAATAAGTTCATAACACAACCCCAAACAAATCTAACCAACAACATATTTTTGGTTGCCTATAACCGCAGCTATTTCTGTCTCATTTCGCGGAGAATTTTAGACGTTCATCCAAAAGAAAAGGCTATGGTAGACATAATAGATCACAATATCGGTTCATTAGGATTAGAAGTATCGTTTTCTATGAGAAAGGGACATTATCTGATGAACACCATCAACGAAATTACCAGAAGGATGGTTGAAAGCGGATTTTACGAATACGTCTTCACAAAAGAAGTCGAATTGCGTTATGCAACAACAGGTGATCGCTCGGCAGTTTATATCACCCTAAATCATTTAAGTGGTGTGTTTATTTGGTGGACATTTGGATTGTTGTTTGCGACTGGAGTGTTTTTAATAGAACTTCTGTTAGCAAGTAATTTTTTTAAAGGTATGTGCCAGCAGATAGTATGGTTTATATGGCGTGTGAACAGAAGAACCGTAAGAAAAAGTGTAAAAAGGTAAAAGACAAGAAAAATAACATTATAAAAGTAAATGTAGATCTTTAAGAGAAAATATGCATTTATTGTATGTTTGTAAACACTTCTTGATTAAAATTAATTGAAGGCGAAAAGCCAAAACCGAGATAACCTAAAGGTCATAACCCATAAACTGGATGTTATCGATGCTCTGTTGGAAGGTAGCAGATGCTGTTAAGAGGCCAAAGGGCATAGTAGTACTAATGTAATTTGTAAGCACCTAATTCTTAGTAGAACATAGTCACGTAGACATTTAATATTTTACGTTTTCTAGGTTAATCTAAAAATTTGTTCTAAATTTGGAGAACTTTTGCCTTATTAAAAGATAATAAATGTTTTTCCATCGTTGCTCTTCAAAGAATAAACTGCTAAATCAGGTCAAAGATAACATCATTAACGTCATAAAATCAGAAATTACTCTTTGGCCTTTACGGTATAATTTTTATTAATTTAGTCTGAAAAAAAATATTTAGACCAGTTTTTTAATGCCTCGTATTTTAATTAACATTTCTAAATAGTTTATTTTTGAATTAGCTCAAGCTTGATAAAAATGTTTTTTAAGTGCTTGACAATTTGCTTAGTGTATGTAATACTTATTCTTTAATAAAATCTTTAATCAAATATATATGAATATTTTATAAATTTTTACACATGTCTGTGAGTGAATATCTCATAGTTATGAAAATGTGGTCTGCATGACTGCGTGACTCCAAAAGCTTGTAATACGTCAACCCTCCACTGAACTGAAGGTTCGGGAAACGTTGAATTGCTCTGGATAACTCAAAAGCCAGATATCGTCGGAAAATAAACAGAAGACTGTGAATAAAAATTATATAAAATTTTAAATATCTGATTGTGCATTTTATATAATTCAATTATATTACATTGTCCACAAAAATAAATAACGATTAAGCATATCGACCCTTAAGAATGACGTCACTGGCTGATTGTTCCCTCCGGAACGGTACGTCCCTCTTTGATTGCTGATTAGTTAGATTGATGTATTAATTTTCCTCAGATCTTAGAAGAAAAGTTGATCTGAGAGTCAATCGAATGATTTGTCGAAAATACGGCGTCCTTTGATCAAAAATGGCCGTCGGCTTAAAATCTGTGAGCTGTTACAGAGTGAATAAAATGTAATTTTATTCACTCTGTAACAGGTCAACCTTCCGCTGAACTTAAGGTTCGGGAGAAGTTGAACTACCCTAGATAACTCAGAAGCCAGAATTCGTCGGAAACAACCAGAATACGTTAAATAAAAATTATATACAATTTTTATTATCCCTTTATAAAATTTTAAAATATTTTTGTGTACTTTATGTTATTAAATTGTATTATATTGTTTCCAATGATTAAATAATAATTACGCAAAATTCCCTCCGGAACGGTACGCGTTGGTTGTTAATTTATTGAAAAGTGTGAGTAATAATTTTCTGAAGTCGGCCGCATTTAACGATATGCTTTTCAACGACAAAATGATTGCTTCTGCAAATAAAATAAAGTTTCGCACACAAAAATCGTTTAAAAGCGTTAACAAGAAGTCCACTGCTGTCTGTAATAAAACAATGTGCATTTAAACAGTATTATTTGCTGGCTGCTGCAGTAACACTATTGAACTCGTCTTTTTAGAACTGATTTTTGTTATCTAAGAAAGAAAATTAGTTGTGGGTTTTCTTATGCAGTTTTGATCAGGTGAGTAATGAATTTAATCAGTTACTGATCAAAAATTCTCAAATAAAAAATTTTCAATTTTAAAAATCAAATAACATAAAAATTGTTCAAATATTTTCAAAAATTTATTAAACTTAAAAAAATTTTCCTAAAAATATAAAATAAAGCCCTATTTTTGAATATTTAAAAAATTTCTTGTGTAAAATAAAATTGAAATTTTTTCAAGATTTTTAAGAAATTCTCTTACTTCCATAAAATTTTTTAAATTTTAGAATTTAGAAACTTTCTGTATATTTGAAGATTTTTGAAAAGTTTTTATAAATTTCTGTAAAATTTTTAATAGTATTTAAAAAAATTTCAATTACTTAAATAAATGTTTTTCCACAATTCCATGTTTAATAACAGTCTGGCTTATTTTTATACGTACAGCAGGTTGTTGTGCTAAGATGCATGTTTGCGCCATAAAATGCAGGTGATTCAACGATTAATATCACCGTAAATATATAAAAAAAAATATTGCTTAAGATATTTTTTTCGTTGTAACCAACAATAATATTCCAAGGGTTCGGGTATAAAAGGAAGTTGGTTGTACAGACAAGGTACAAGTTCAATTCAACTTTCATAGCGTTAAAGTGCAATTTGAATATTTGGTAAGTTACCTTTTCTTTGCTTACTAATTACTGGTTTATTTAAAAGTAAATTGTTACAACATAATTGTTGTTAAATTATAGAAAATAACTATAACTGGAACTCAAGCCAGTGATTTTTTCTGAAATCGTTTTCATAGTGAAGATTATAAAAAACTTATTTCGTTAATGTTTTTTTAAGGAAAAAGTGCTCCTTGTTGTTAAAGATGAAAGCAATCGTTGGTTTTATTGTCGTCCTTTCAATTCTGATGATTCTGCAAGAGGCACAATCGATATGTATATGTACTGGTAAGTAATCAATCTACTATTGTTGTTAAAATTGTTGGTTTTAGCATACAGTGAGTTTTTCTTTTATGTATACATATCAGCTATGTATACTTTTATAAAAAAAAAACATGTCAATGTATTGTTTTACTGCAATCTGTAGGCAACCAACTGTACAGAAAATAAGAGAGAGAGAGAAAGGTTATTCCTCATATTGTGAGGTTATGTGTATGTTTGTGAATAAAACGCAAAAGTATTTGAATATAAACATTTTTGTAATAAAACTATTATTTTAAAAACATAAAATATCAACAATACACAAATTTTATGCTAAATTCAAAAAATCAAAACTAATTGCTATTAATTTGACATTAAACAATTTGATTACTGTTTCCACAGCAGACTATCCTTTTCAAAAATTGAAGCTTTAAAATTTAGTGTATAGTTGGCTGCCTACAGATTGCAGTAAAACAATGCATTGACATTATAAAAGTATACGTAGCTGGTATGTATACAAAAAAGGAAAACTCACTGTACAGTAATAATAATATAGTGTTTAATGCCCATGTGATTAAATAATTTAATCAACAATTTTTGTTAAAACCCTTCTGAACCATACGACTGGTACATTCCCATTATGCTGTGCAACTTATTACTTTATTTTTGTAGATTGCGAGGTTTGCTTCCAGAAATGTAGGGATCAGTGTGGCAATGATATTGATAAATATAATACCTGCAAGGACTTTTGCACTACTTACCTCCTTTGCATATTCTGAGCTGCAATTTCCGAAGAACAAACAGCACTTGTACTTTGTAATTTTAACTGCTATGTACAACTTGAATAATACTGTTTGTGTAATAAAGATTATTTTAAAATAAACCAATACGTATTAACTCTCGTCGACTGTTATTAAAAAATAACTCAATGTTAAACTTAGATGTTTCGGATTTTTTCTTAGTTTTAATATTTTGCGCTTCGACTAGCTTCAGTCGCCGACCCGCTGTTGAGGGGCAAGTACGCAGCACGAAGCCGCGTCCCACATTTATTAATAACTTAGCCCACTGGCTCCGCTAGTCCATATATTAAAGGCCGATCTTCGGTTTGACTTAACTTTCTGTTCGAATGCCTGCGTGCGTGGCCCACCTTTCTCTCATAACTCCCTTCCACCCGCGTTCAGCCTCGCCTCAGCTGTCGTAAAGAAATGCAGTGTTCGACACGGCTTACTTTTAATACATTCGCTAAAAATTGTTATTAAGAAAAATTCTGATATGTGATTGGTAAACGTAGATACGTCCATTTTTTAATTTGCCTATAACAAAACTGGAGGTAGGAGTGGTGGTCTATTATAAAAGTTTGCGGGAGGGGGCCTTACTGTTTGCGTTACGCCACTGAACTGATAACACTGTTTTCTGTATTCTTGAACACGGCTTCCGTGCTGTCTGGTAGGTGGTTGCTTACCTTTCGTTGAGAGAATTTTGGGCACTCAATAATTATGTGTTTAAGTGTTATCTGAACACTAGACAGTTCACAGGTTGGACGTTGGATAATCCTGGCGTAGAAGAATATGGTCGTGTGTGGCACGGATATGTCCAGTTTTTAAACGGCTTAGGTGGGTGTCTTACTAGCGTCTAGCCGCTTTGTGGCAACAAACGTTCCTATTTCTTATTGGAGATTTTAAGGTCAGACGTGCGCAGTTAATATTCCGTCAATCTCAGTGAGCGAATGCAACTTTGTTGTTGTATATTTTATTTAAATATAACTGCTCTTAACCATAACCTCAGGCAGACCGCAAAGACCAACAACATTGTTTTAAAAAAAACAGCATAAAAATTTAAAAAAATATTTTGGCCCCAACCGAGATTGGACCCCTCAACCATTTATGCAGTGAAAAGCAGCCGCATTTCCATCTGTGCCACTACGAGCTTGTACGATATCGGTAAAGTACTAGAGAAGTGCCAGCTGATTGCGTGAAAGCACCAATAAGAAGTAAGAACGATTGTTAAAATAAAGCGGCTAGACGCTACTAGGTTTCTTACTTGCGGGTTAGTTGGGTCTTGAGTAACAATGTTTGTGGGTGTGGTTTCACACTACGGAGCTTGTTCCTTTCTATTTCGTGCCAGACTGGTTCCATTTATCAGAGTTATTCTGTTTCTTATGGCTGCCTTCATGTCAGTTGCCGCTGTGCTAGTCGTCGTTCGAGATTTAGGAATTAATAAAATGCGGAGAAGAGGAAAGAACTAGAAACTGAGTAGAAAACATATAATGGAAGGAAGGCCCCAGAAAAAAGGAGGGAAAGACGCGGTAAAACATACAGAAGAGGAGACTTGAAGCAAGACAGAAACTGAGAAAAAGGGTGGAAAGGGATAAAAATGGATAAAAAGAGAGTTAGAAAAACCTATTTTCGATATCTTCTAACAAATTCTCGAAACAACTAAAAATACAAACAATCCAAAATATAAATAGTTTATTGTTTTTACAATAACCACAATAAGTTTAGTTATAATTTGTTTGTATTAAAAGCAAATTTAATTATTAACATATTAAAATTATCAAGTAGAGACTTACAAATACAATGTCCTCTATGTGTTGCAACGCAACAAACCGGTGTAAATGAAAAGGTAAGGTATCTACATGTTTACACAAGCACGAAAACGCTCGCGCTGCAGTAACAATAAAAATGAAGAATTTGGCGTCAACAAGAATTAGGATAGTCCGCCATGCGTTTCGTTCTTATTAGAACTCATCAGGCGCACTCAAACAAAACACAATTCTGTCCATAGTCGAAACCAAAATAGTCAGCAGTAGTATGCCAAAATTATCAGTAGAGATTTACAAATACAACGCCATCTATGCGTGGCGAAGAATAGCTGCAAAGCAACAAACCGGGGTAAATGAGAAAATCCCGCAGGTATCTGTAGATATATAGCTTTGTTCCTCGCCACACATAGAGGGCATTGTGTTTATAAGTCTCTGCTGATGATTTTGTCTTTCTGACATATTACTGATGTCCGTTTTTCTTTCAGCTATGCGGATATGATTGTGTCTTCCTGATGAGTTCTAATAAAAATGAAACACGTCGCGGATTATCCTAGCCATAGTCGAAACCATATCTTCATTCTCACGAACATTTAAAGAAACCAAATGCAGTGTTCTTTTATTATCAAATTCTCGAAGTAGGTAAACATTACAAGCTATCAAAATAATATTTTATTGTTTATGCAATAGCCAGAATAACTTTACTCATAATTTATTATAGTAATGGTAAAATTTA
This sequence comes from Ctenicera cuprea, assembly GCA_958336395.1. NCBI lineage: Eukaryota > Metazoa > Arthropoda > Insecta > Coleoptera > Elateridae > Ctenicera > Ctenicera cuprea. The sequence continues at coordinate 1,380,678 of OY284493.1, forward strand.
ATACAATTATTTAAAACAATGCAGCAAAGTTGTGTATACTCTTATTCTGGTAGAGGTAATACTAGGTCAAAAGACTCGTTATTATTACTATTAAAAATTCCGTGTGGAAAAATCACTAAATTTCTGTCGTCGAAAACAAGTTCGTTCAAAGAATCGAAATTTTCAAAAATACCACCAGGAAGATGCTCAACATCGTTTCCATAAAGATGCAATATTTGTAGACCCGTTTTGCTTTTAAAAACGTCGAACGTGTTGGGGTCTATAACATCGACGTCATTGTTTTGCAAATAAAGCGCATTTAAATTTTCCAAACCTTCGAACGTGGAGGGAGTCAAATGCCAAAGCATATTATTACTTAAATCTAAGACGGTAAGTGAAGACAAACCAAGAAACGCACCCGCTGATATCATCCAAATCTGATTATTTTCAAGTCTTAAAACTTCTAACTTATTCAACGCCCTAAACGAGTTTGTATCCAAATACCAAATAAAGTTACTTGCTAATGATAAATAAGTAAGCGAAGAAAGACCTGGTTGATTTGTAAAAGCATTAAAGTGAACGTGTTGCAAACTATTACAAGAAAGATCTAGTTTTACAAGAGAACTAAAATCATGAAAGAATTCTTCACGAAGGTAAGTCCAAGCAAAAGTGAAATTCAATGTTTTTAGGTTAGAAAGCCCTGCAAACATTACAGTGTCACGTATTTCAGTATTTTCAACATATAATAACTCTAAATTGTTCAGATTTTCAAACAGTCGAGCTGGCACGCTTCCGATATAATTATTTGAAAGAATTATCGTTTTCACATTTTTCACGTTTTCAAAAACTTCTGAAGTTAAGTAATTAAGTTCACTTTCTTGAATTATTAATTTCTTGGTTTTCGAGCCGTAATCTCCAATTCCACTTTTAAATTGTTCTAATGTGTCAACGTTCGTGCAATTAAGCAATCCCGGAGAAGTAAAAATACACGATTGGACTTCCACATATTGTTGAATTGCAATAAAGAATACCCACTTCAATAAACGCGTCTTGTCCTAAAAAAATAAAATTTTATGTAAGTAAATGATATTCTGTATCAGAAAAACTGCTCGATAGACTAAAGGACAGCAACAATTAAAAAACGTTTACCATAATTCCAGCTAATAATGCAGCGAATGTTAGCACAATATTCAATCAACTAGCCTTAAAATTTCCAGTTTTTTTTTTATATAACTTGCTGTTAATGTTAAGTGGTGCAGCTGTCGCAAATTAATAATTATACTACACAATTTTTGCATTATTGATAACAACGTATCTGAAGTGGTTACGCTTAGAAAGCCCCTCGCTGTTTATGCTAGCGTTGTACCTATCCCCTCCCTTTCTAGCATACTCTCCTCTCACTGGGCTTTCTTGTCAACTAGCGTCTAGCCGGTCAAATTAACAACTGATCCTACTTCTTATTGGTGCATTTCTATGTGCGCACGCATTCAGCTGGCAACCGGCCGAACTCGCCGTCGCGTCGGCAAAGATCGCACCTTTCCTAATAACGCGCGTGTTTTAAAATTGAAAACGTCAGTTGTACGTGTTTTGTTTATTTGTTGCTTCAAAAGTTATATAAAACAACATAAAAAAGACGTACAATATAAAACCAAAATATTATTTAATAATTATTTTTTTAAAGAGAGACAAAGTTAATTAATTTTTTACAAAAATAGAATTCATCCAAACTTTCAAATTTGCATAACACAACCGACCCGACAAATACAAATCAATGACACAACAAAATCAATATCAAACTTTTGAAATTACTTAATATTTAATCTATTTTCAAAAAAGAGTAACAAATTATTTTTAACATTACTTCTTGTAAAACATAAGAATTAGAAGTTACCTACTTTCATTACTTTCCTATCCTTTCAGTATAGGAAAGTATTGATTTTATGCAGAATTTTAAAGTTGAGATTTTAACGGAAATAGTCGGGGGGGGGGGGTCCATGAACCCCAAAAAAGTAATTTTTAAAAAATGTCTGTCTGTGGGTGGGTGTGTTACGCTCCATATCTCCGGAACGGCTGGACCGATTTTGATGTGCTTTGGAATGAAGGGGTATATCAAAAATTCACCGACAAAATAAGCTTTAAAAAACCGAAACCGGAAGCGGAAGTTAGACATGTTTTTTTGGTAGCATTTTTTTCAGAAACTGAATTTTGGAAATTTTAATATTGGAGATTAAAGAAGGCCTTAGGACAAATCAAACGATTTATTACCGAACTCTCTAGCTTCAACATGGCGGCCGCTACGAATTTTTGAACATTTCGACTTTAACGCCTATTTACTCAAAAACCAGTTATCTGATTGGAATCAACTACATCTTGTTTGGTAGCCCTTCAAGGGTACTATACCATGAAATATAATTAATTTTGAAAATATAAAAACGATCGCAAATGACATCACTCCAAAATTTTGGAATTTTTCAGAAACAAATTTCTCAAAAACTGCCCACACGTTTTTGTTTAAACTTTTTAAGCTGATAGAGCTGGGAATTTTCTACAATTTGTTTTTTTGCGCATTGCTATAATTTCACTGTGACGCCCTCTATGAATTTTTGAAAATTGAAAATTGGTACCCTTTTATTTATTTAACGGGGGCAATAAAATATTTCTGTTAAAGCAATATAGCTGATCATTGATAGCAAAATCCGAATATCATAATATTTTTTTGATACTTTAATATTTAGGAGGGGCTACTGTCCCCCCCCCCCCCCCCCCCAAATTTTCGCTACAAAATTAAAAAATTGATTTCTTCTTTGGCTTGCTCTAGGAGAATCTTTTTACAAAAAATCAAAAAATCGAATTTTTTGCCCCTTAATAATCTTTTGGTCCTTAGAAGAATTTCACATACTCTCTACAGCAGTTGTATTCTTGTACCAGTCGTTTAATGTTCAGTGTAGGCTAACTTTTTTATTTTAGTAGATAGACTCGCAAACCCAAGAGCAAAGTTGTAGGGCAAATTCTTCTCGATTGTATTTAAGAAAAAAACTTGAGTTTCCAATTTTAATATGGCGGCCACGGTAAAAAATAACTTTTTTTTAAATGGAAACGTGGCATTTTGTCGGTAAAATCAGAAAGGTTTTGAAATTCTAAATACAAATTAATAAGAGTAATTTCTTGCTAAAAATAATACTTCTCGAGTTATTAATATATTTTCAAATATCAATTTCCGCGCTTCCTTTGATTTCAGTCCGAATATTTTACCCAACCTTATGCTTGCAGCGCAGCGGTCGGTCTTTCTTCAACCGCTTCAAGATGTTACAACTTATAAGAACTATTTACTTTAACTAGTCGTGTCTAGACAGGTGTATATCGAAAGTGTTGGAAAATATAAAACAATGTTAATTTATAAGTATAGGAAAGTCCAGGCGAACTGTTTGGCTCATTTTTTTTTAATTTTCTGCGCTGTACCGTGCATGTTATACATTAAAAAAAAAGAGTTTGTTGTTTTGTATTAAATGTAATTTATTAGCAATAAAACATCGTCTTTAACTGTAATAGCTACAAATAGGGCATTTCTTAGAACTTTTAGTAATTTTATTCTCTATTTTCCGTGTTCTATTTCTCAGTGTTGATCAATTCTTTTGTTCTTGTGTGTTTTCATATGACAACGCAAATTATGTTCGTGATTATAATTTTTCCGCAATATTTACAAGTTAAAGTTAAAATTGGAACTTTCTTTGTGAAGCAGAGAAGCCAATTCATTTATCTTATTTGGGTGAAATTTTTTAACGTGTTTTCTTAAATTACGAAGGCTGCTTTTACATTCAAGGCACCTATTATTTGAATTTAAGAGCGCGCCGCCGTGGCACCTTTTTGTTTTTGACGCTAGAGGCGCTAGTCATTCTTAATTTGAATTTAATTACTGATGGTACTATTAAACATAAACAGGTAGCGTCACATGCCTTCTGTTGACGTGCATATATTTTTCTTTACAGGGCTGTACTAGCAGAATTATTGATTTCTCGCATAAAATTAATTCTCAGCATTACTTGCTCGTGGGTTTGTGTGCAACTAATCTCTTATTTATGTGCGAAATTTGTTAAAAGTTTTAAATTAACGCGCCAAATGCCTATCGCCGTAGCGCCATCCGTGGTGATTCCTATGAACTTTTGTTCAAAAACATGGCTGACGTTCTCGCATCGAATTTTTAAATTTACCCAGCTGGCACATAGTTTAAATAATTGACAAAAATTTTAAATTGGTGTACCTATTATAACAGTATCTAGATGATCAGCGTAAATACTAATGAAGAATAGTGTTAAATTTATAGTTTTATGTTTGCTAAGAAAAGTAAGTTTTTTTACCTTATTTGCATGTTTCACAAGAAATTAATTATCTGAGCATCTAAGTTACTTTATTAAGTAACATCTATTACCTTGTTTCATTTCGTTTTCTTTTTAATTAAGTCGCTGAGTACATATAAAAATACCTATATGATGTCTATACTAGCTACTAGCGCCATCTGTGTTGTGTGCCTCGGCGCGGCGCGCTCTTAAACGATTAAAAATTTCTCTTTTTTGTTGGTCTCCCATATTGTGAGATTAGGGTATAACCAGAAAGAAGTACTTCTATTTTAAAATTAAAATTATTTCAATTTTCTAGAATACGTACCGTTAAAACAACAGCAAAAGGTATTATTTTGTTGATCAAGAGAAATTGCAATTTCACTTTACACTTTTATTAATTTGCCGTACTTTGGATGTCACATTGACAAGCTAATAACAAACACAACACCGCACAAGGCACGCCGATATTAAACGAAGGTGCGCAAGTCATGAAAGCACCAATAAGAAGTAGGATCAGTTGTTAACATTTGACCGGCTAGACGCTAGTACGAGACATCACTTCACAGATTATATCACTTCGTCTTGCAGCCTTGGGTGATCAAATTGAAGCTGTAACTCTTCTTGTTTAAAAGGGTGCAGATACTAACATCCTTGGCTTTGATGAAAAAACAGTGTTGCATTATGCAGTGAAAAGAGGTTGTCAAAAAATAATAACTTTACTTTTGTCAACAAAGGGTATAAAAATAAACAAGCAAAACGCAGAAGACGACACGCCACTCATTAATATAAATAACAATTATTTTTTTTTTGTTTTTAAGTTTTAATGCAATAAAAAAAACTTTTATGACCACTGGGGCGGGGAGGGATTTACAAATAAATTTACTTGCGTTGCGCAATAAATTTATATATCCCTCATTTACTTTAGTAGTTATTTAAAGGGGAGTTTTTTTTAGCGATTTTTCAAAGCAGCCGCTAGATGTCAACAGCGTCAAACGCGGACATTTAACCTGGTAGTTTGTCATACAGGTTCTGATGCGGTGTTAATTATTATGTGGCAAAATACAATTGTTTTAATTTTTTAACGGTATTGCTAAAATATGTCAGAATTAATGTTAAATTTAATAAAAATCAATTAGGTTTTCGATCATTTAAAATATTGTAAAAAAATTGAAATCTAAAACTACAATGATTGAATAGATGGCAGCACGTAATATGAGTCAATCAAGGAGCTTAAATTTTGTCTGTTACTACGTTTGGCTCTGCTGCTCTCTTGTAAGGTAGTAGCTTCTAACCTCCCCTTGGTATAATACCTAACCATGCGGGAACGGGAATTTATAATAAGTTCTGGCCCTACTTACAATAAATTAAAAAAAAACTTTTTGTTTTAATTTTATTTCATCAAACAAATTTATTTTTTATACAAACTCAGTAGTGTTGTTTATACTAAGAAATGTTAAATTAGGATTACAATTTGAATTTCCCGCAAAAAAAATGCATCTTCGCTTAACGTCTACAATACCACCAATAGATGGTACCACAAATTTTAACTACTTTTTCTTAAGTTGGTCAAACTGAACATAACAAAATCAGCCGTTTTTGACGTTTCTACATCGACTGGAGAAACACAATCCTCAAATGCTCAAAAACTTACAAAAAAATGTCAGATTTGGTCTCGAAATGCGTACTAAGAGTGGAAGTAAACGATACTATTGAAGAGGATGGTAGGTAACTTTTTGTTTCGTTTTCATAACTAAAATTTTCCATTCTGTTCTAGAAGAAACTACGGGAGCCGAAGCTCTCGATGCATCGGTAGCTTCACTCAAAATCTCCAGGGGACAACGTAAAGTTAAAGACATAAGCGTGGAAACTTTTCCAAGCCGATTGGAGTCCCCCAGGGACGATTGGGGGTTCTTGCCGTCTGAAGCAAGGGAAGTTGCACCGTTGGAGCGTGAAGAAATGGAAGACAAAAACGAAATCGGATTTTTTAGTGGAAATCCTTTTGTGGAGGTTACAAAAGGGATTTTGCACTTGTACAAAGAAGAGTATGTACATTAAAACTGTCTGTATGCTTGTTATCATTTTAAATTAAAAAGCTTCACATAGCTGTAAAAACGTAACTAAATAATGCAGTGTTTATGTTAAAGAGAATTTTTTTGCAGCGTTTTAAGCAGCAGAGAGGAAGCGTTAACGTTATGTATATTAGGGGTTCCGACTTCCATGACTTGTCACGACTTGTTGGCCTTTACTGCACCTTGTCATGCTGAAATTGCTCACATAAGAGTATTACGAGACTGTAGTCCTAATCAATATATGGCGTTGCTTACGTAAGTGTAATTTTTGTGTAACGTTGTAATTACATCTTTGAATTTTTAGTTTTAAATCATGATTTTTCTGATTTGCTATTTTTAACAATTTTCGATGTTAATTCAGAAGTTTGGCGTAAAGTGGTCATAATTTTCAATTTATTACTTTAATTTTATTTGCAACTCAACAGTTTTCTGACAATTTCTTATTATTGAGTTTTTATTGCAGGTTTCGTAACCATTCAGCGGCAAAAGAGTTCTACGAAACCTTCAACGGAGCCCCCTTCAACACTTTAGAACCAGATAGCTTATGCCGTATTGTCTGGGTGTCTCGAATCGAATGGGCCCACGATGGCCTACCCCCACCAGGCCACACAGAGCTACCGACCTGCCCTGTTTGCTTGGAACGGATGGACGAATCCGTTGATGGTGTCCTAACTATTTTATGCAACCACGCATTTCACGCAAGCTGCTTAGAACAATGGAGCGACTCCACATGTCCCGTGTGTCGATGTGTGCAAAGCCCAGAGCAGGCCGAGAGTTCCGAATGCGAAAGATGTGGTCGAGTGGGGCCTTCTCCGGATGCTTTATGGATTTGCCTTATTTGCGGACATGTAGGGTGCGGCAGGTATCAAGGGGGCCATGCAGCATCCCATTACCGTGAGACCGGACATTGTTACGCTTTGCAATTGGGATCGCACAGGGTTTGGGATTATAAAGGTGATAATTTTGTACATCGGTTGCTTCAGAACAAGGCAGATGGGAAGTTGGTGCCTGCTGAAGGTGTCCCGTCGGAAGCCGAGGGAGCTCAAGAAAAGGTGGATTCGGTTCAACTTGAGTTTACGTATTTGTTAACGTCGCAGTTGGAGGAGCAACGAATGTATTTTGAAGAAAAACTTGCTCAGTAAGTTGTTAGGATTTTCTAACCTTACCTTAAATACGTAACTTAACCTTGCATTTTCAAACTTAACCAAGGTTAACAGTTAAGTTACTGAAGTAACTTGACTTTTGTAGCTTAATAACTAAGAGAAGTTAACTTCAATTTTGTAACTTAACTGAGGCCACTTAACCCCACTTTTGTAATTTAATTGAGGTAAGTTTTGAAACTTAACTTCAATTTTGAAGTCTATCTGATATAATTAAACCTCTCTTTAATGATTTGAGTGTTCAATCTCATTTAAACCACCGTACTGATTAATAGTCTAACTTTATATAAATTTGTAGGTTAGATAACCAAGCCGCAATAGACACCAAACTGTTACGAGAAAAACTAACCGCTTTATCGGATGAAAACAAGCAGCTCAAATCAAAGTTAGCAAATCTAAACAAAGAAAAGCAAGTAGCAGATAAAAAAGTCGCCCAGCAAGCTACTAAGTAAGATTTTCACGCTTTGTTTTACGTTTTCATTTCTATGAGCGTTATTTTAGACTAACGTCGACTTTGAACGAATTAAACGAGGAAAGGCAGCTAGGCAAAGCCCTACGCGCTAATCAACAACAATGGCAGAATAAACTTATGAAGTTAGAAGAAAAATATGCGGAACTTAAAAGCAGTAAAGAAAAAGAGGTCGCTGAGCTTCAAGAACAGTTGAGAGATCTTATGTTTTATATCGATGCACAACAGGTTAGGTTAGGTTGAGTTGTAAATGCGTAAAAGGTTGAAAAAATCATTTTTTAGGTCATAGCAAAATCAGATGATCGTGAAGATATAGCAGGAGGTACTGTTACAGTAGGGGAAGCTCCTCAACAGGGTAAATTAAAAAACAAAAGCAGAAAAAAGCGATAAGATTAAGTTTTTTTTGTGGTTATTAATGTAAGATTTAGTGTAATAATAAAAAATAGGTGTTAGTTATTTTTGTATTTGAACTTAAATTTATGTGAATTATACCAGTGTGTAATTTTATTAGATTAAATATAATAGAAGTGTGGTTATGATTATCTTTTGGTTTGTTAATACTTTTATACGTTTCATTGTTTGGCTGCTATTGCAATTAGAAATTTTTAAACTTCAAAGGTATTTTATTCAAAAATTTTGTTAGGTAAACCTATGAAAAAGGTACTGAAGTAGACAAAGGAACAATTGCTGGATTTAAAAACGAAAAAAACATAGGATGCCATGTAAAAAACAAAAGTTGATAGCTACAGCGACCAAGCAATGAAACGAAAAATGGAACATTGTCAAGGTATGCACTAAGATTTAACCAAACTATTTTTTCATAAAATCAATAGTTACAATCCCACAAACATGCATTACTATTTACTCACCCTGTACAAAACGACACATTAAAAGCACTTTTGGCATTATATAAATATAGTTAAAACTGTTTAATAATTATTTAACTGCAAATGTCATCACTTTGGTAAACATTTTAAACTGTCCGACCTAAAAATAGTAGTAGGTAATTTACTGCTGGTAGTTCAAATTACCATAGTAGATAAGATTTACTTGACGTCAAGTGAAACGCAGATTAGCCAACCTACAACAACTCGTAGTGCGTAATCGCCTACGCCAGTTGTATTCAATGAAAATGTGGCTTTAATTCGCACAAAATGGGGAACCATCATTCGCACGGGAACAAACGTAATAAGGGTGAAGATTCAGCCCCTTCGTCTGCGCCCAGTTCCAACAACAGTTCCCGTAAGGACATCTCGAGGACCCCATCGGCTTCGGACATTCAAGAGAGGCCATCAAATTTGTTACCCCTGGAAAAGCTTTCTAAGGTGTGTTTTTAGCTTTATCTTATCAGTTAACATGATTTATTAATGAAATCACGCAATTAAAATATAGCGAAGCATTTTGGTTGATTTGATTATTTTGTTTTGGTTTTCTTGTGTTTTATTTTTTGGCGCCAAATTCAAATTTTGAATTTCAATTTTTATAAGTTTTAGTTGACGAAACATGATTTATTAGTAAAATTATTTAAGTAAAAACCGACACGAACATTAGTTTATTTGACTATTTTGTAGATTTGTTGTATCTTATTTTTTGTATTTTTTGCTAAAAAAATTTTCCATCAAAATTTTTTTGATTTTACTCAACAAAACGTACTATGGTTTATATTGATTTGATTATTTTACTAATTTGTTGTTAACCCATGTTTTATAATTTTAGCATCTAATTCAATTTTAAAATTTTAATTTTGCAGATTCTAGTTAACAAGTGCCAACAACAAGAAGGAATAAATGGAATTACTTCAACTGTCTTTACGGTGAGCCCTTCATCCTTCTTTTGTTTAATTTGTGAATATGTCGTGTAACCTAACCTAATCTAATATTTTCAGAAATATTTATTTCCACGTTACCCATTATTTTCGGAGAAATTCTACAATTACCTCCACGGTTTATCGAAGGCCAAAAATACCTACATGAATGCTTCACAGTTTAAGCTGCAATGCGAAAAATTCCTAGGTGTAAGTACCCAGATACCATCGTAGCTACCTAACCTCAAACAGCTATATTGTAGATACTGGACGATGAAACCGTTCTAGACATTCTTGTTCGTATGTTTTCAAGCGATGGCGAGAATTTGACGCCCGAGAGCATGCGATCGCTTCTCATGTGCTCGTACCATGTAGCGATGGATCATTACTCAGAGGGCCCTCAAATGTGCCTTGGTATCAATAAAACATTAACGGCAGTTGTCGACGGTTGTTTTCACACGAAGAAGTCGTTGTCGTGCCAGTTTGTCGCACACTGGATTGCAGCTAATTGCCCTAGGTTGCTACTTACCCTACATAGGTATGCTGTGCATTCATTGGCCACTTCCTATAGGACATTGGAAACTGATGACCCACATTTGGCTGCAGGTACGATACGTTTGTAGGTTAATTTTGTAGTTAAATCAACGCTGCAAGCTAATTTGAGGTTATGTAGCTGCAGGAATGGAACTCTAACCTATCTGTTTTGATTAAAATGACCGTAGTTTTAAAAATAACATTTTTATTTAAGTTTTATTTTAACATAGGTCTTGATAAGGAAACAAATGAAGGTATTGCTTCAATTTTTCCACATTTTTTGCTATTTTATTTACATAAGACACAAAATGTTGTAGGTTTGGAATTAGCAACACCCGTTTTAGAACAATCAGCGCCGTTCAGTCAAGGCAAGCACATACACCCATACCTCTTGCAAATGAGTATGTCGTGGTTGCTCGCCGGTGCACTCCCACCTTTCTACTCTCGTCCACAACGAGCTCATTCGCCTAGCAACAGTGGCGTCGGTACATATTTTTCCACACGTAATTTCAACCATCCAAAAATGTTGCTTTTTTAGGTTTATCAAGTCAGGCCTTCTTAATGAAGCTGTTATGTGCCGTACCGTCACATTGGATTAATCTCTACGATTCTGATGAACAAGGATTGGGCGCAAACCGATTCATGCATCATGTTTTGGCGTACAAGGGTGCTACCTTGGTTTTATTGAAGGTGGACGGTGGTTCTGTGTTCTGTATAGGTTGCCCTAATGAGTGGAAGGAGTCGCATTTGTATTGGGGTGGCGAAGATGCGGTGCTTTTTCAATTGCTTCCAAAGTAAGCTTGGTCGAGTGTCCGATGTATTTTTATAATATTAAACTAAACCACTACTACTTCCAGCAGTGCTAGAGCCTCGATATATAAAGCTTATAACATTTAGGCATTTAACATTAAGATTCGAAATTGTTTTTAATTATAATGGCGTCGGAACTTGAAAATTAGCGGTCGCATAGCTGGAGGGGGTAAATTAGTTCTTGCTCATTATCAAAAACTTAAGCAGTGGGATCGAAAGTCCTCAGCTCAAGCTTTATGATGGTGTATGAGTTTTATTTGCCACCTCTAGGTATAACACATCACGTGGCCAGTTCAATCCAGAAGACAGGTGACAAACGGCACTGGCGAAAACTTGAAGTTCTCAAATTTAGATACAAAAAATTACTAAACTTTGAATTAACTTCCAGGAGGCGTTAAAAAACAATTCAAAAAGTTTCTTGAACCGCTACAAAGCACTATTTGTGCTCTTTCAAATAAAACTAACCCCCTAGTCTCGAGTCTTGTGAATTTTATTACAAGAAATATTAAATGTTGACGCTTTCATTGTAAATTTTTGGTAGTTTCGTCATTACTACTATGTTAAATGACTAACTTCTTATTACTGTAATGGACAAAGAAGTTCTGACTACAATTTACCTCTTGTCTATTATTTTTTAAAAGATTTGACAAAGGCAAATGATCAGCTCGTCAAAAATGCTTTTTTATGCAACTCTGATCATCTCCCACCGGCTATAATAGTGATTTCGTGTGAAGTTGAGTTGTACTTTTCCATTGTTTTGGTCTTGAGTGTTAGAATTGAAAAATTTGAGGCTACGTTATTGTAATTTCTGATATAATTTGTCCTCATTTTACAGTTTTGTGATTTTTAGGTTTTCCATGTTAGAAAAAGGCTCCAAAAGTTTATATTTGAACACAAGTATACGTGGATACCCACAAGGTTTACGTGTGGGTAAAGACCCACGTAGTCCAATTATTTCAATTAATGCTGGATTTGAAAAGGTGCGTATTCGAATGTTATTTTTCCATGGCTTAACGTCATTTTTCCTAGATGGAGTATCGTAAAATTCCTTACAGTCTTGAGACAGTAGAAGTATGGGGTTGTGGTGATCAAACTATGCGTGAAGCACAGTTGGATGTGAAAAAATGGGAGGTGAAAGAGGCCGAACGGCAACGTTGTGTCAAATTGAGTGCTACCGATTGGCTTGACCATCCTGATCGGTATTTATTGGAGCTGGCGGGGCGGCCACAGTACAATAACCAAAATCCTCCATCATAATGTCGTATATTGCTGTATTTAACTTCGTTTTAGTACTTAAATTTTGTCGGAAATGTAACTTAATTTTGTGTTTTTAGCTTAAATGGGATTTAGGTGCTTTGAAGTGCCTGTAAATATAAGATAATTGTACTTATTGCAATTTAATGCAACATTCCGTGTCATTTTATTATTATTTTTTTATAATTCTATGAGACAACCTGATATTTTTTGGGTGATAATTATTGTGTGGCAAGATGATTGATGATGATGGTAATAATAACAACAGGGAATGCTCATCTAATCTAGTTTCAAAGCGTTAAATGTATCGGCAAAAGTATTAAGTACTATTTTGTTCACTTGTGATTCCATTTTTCTCACGATGTTATGTAGGCTTAAAAACTATAAATCTTGGGCGAATTAACACATTAAAGGCTGTTGTGTACGTTATTTTTTTATAATACAGAGATGACGTAAATAAAAAGAGTTTAAATAATCATCTTTTTGTTTTATTGCTAGAATTAAAATTATTTCATAGATATTGTTATACAGCTCGTGCGCACATAAGATAATCATGGCGCGCTATTGAAAACAAATGAAGTTGGCAGGTGTCTTATTCATTTCCATGGCGTGCCACAATCCCTTATTTGCATAGGACCGTAAGCGTGCGATCTGTATGACAATATCTATGAAAAATGCAGTTCACTGTAGTAGAACATATCAAGGTACTCCTTTTTGTATGTAGTTTGCATAACTGTTTGATTTCCTTATGCTTAGTCGTTATGCAATCTGTTGCAGTTCCTCTTCCTGTCTAGTCTCGTGTGGTCCCTGCGTAGTTTTAGGTTTGAACTACTTATCACAGTCTTAAAATAAGCATAATAATCCCTTCAAATGATCCCAATATACACCTGCATCAAGAAGAATGAAATCAAAACTTTCCCGTACTGGAAGTATGAGAAAGTACCAGGAAATCACAATGCTATTTGTCAGAAAGGTTGCGATCCTTGCTAATAAAAAAATTGGTAGTTTGAGTGGTTGTTAATAGATGTCGACACAATGAACTTTGACGTTTCAAAATTTTCGCATATCCAAATATGGCCTTTTGCTTAGATCGCCAGTGTTTTCGTGATCTAGAAAATAACTCTAGGTTTTAAATCAAATGTATTAGTTTCATAATTAAGTTTTCAATGTGATTTAAGAGTTTTATTTATATTTTAGAGTTTATTAGTGCATCTAACAAGGTAAGTATCAAATTTTAACGGTCATAATGTTGCGCTTTTAGGTTATGTTTTTATATATAGCCAGTAATAAATCTATGATTTAATTTTTATTCGCCCCAAAAACTCGTTTTTTATATGAATAAATATTAACTTGGTCCATTTTCTTTCAGATGTCTTTTAGAGTCGTTCGCACCTCTAAGTTTCGACATGTTTATGGGACAGCGCTTAAAAGGGAGCAGTGTTACGACAACATTAGGGTTAGCAAAAGTTCCTGGGACTCTACGTTCTGTACAGTAAACCCCAAATTTTTAGCTATAATTGTTGAGAGCGCTGGTGGAGGAGCCTTCATTGTCCTACCTCATAAAAACGTAAGTTACATAATGATTACATAAATTGATTTTATAATTTAACGTTTCTCCTCGAATTACGATAAATTATCTTCAATTAATGTTGTAGTTATCAGAATAAATAAAGGAAACAAGTGTGCAGTACTTGTGATAAGATAAGGGCCCATGGCACATCCTAAACGTTTGAAGGAAATTGTAAATGTGGGTGTTTTGAAATTGTAGATAACGTTTAAAGGGCGCGGTATTCGGATGAGATATGTAAAAAATAATATATTTGAAAATTGCACTAAAATTGGCAAGTTTTCAAGTACGAAAATAGTCTGACATGTGCTTTAAATATACACTTTCCGGTGCATTTTTTGGCTATTTATATGAATCATGTTGCAGACTCTATTTTGGGCAAAAATTTATGTTTTTGAAAGATTTTTGCATTAACAAAAACAAGACCGATTTCCCCATTTATCAGAATTTGTATACAGCATGAGCCCTATATCTGTCACTGCTCTTTTATTTTATTAACCGTTTGTCGAATTGATTTTTGTTTTTAATAAAAATTGTTTGGCACCTAGTCGGCTGTCCTGTGATGTACTTAATTTTTTTACATAATTTAATGTGGCAAAATCCACAAATGTCTTAAACGATATCTCAATTTTTCTGTTAGATTAATAAAACATTATTTTTTTCTCTTTTCGAGGACATACATTTGCACTTTTACATAACAAACAATTTGAAAAAATGCGAAAAACCGTACCATAGAACCGTACCCTGAATGGGGGTTGTAGTTTAAGTGTTGCCTACTAGAGAACAGAACGCCTAGAATTTAAAATACCCGCATTTTGTTGTGTTGCGGTCAAATCAAACCAATACAAACAGCTGATGTTCGATACTTTGGGTGTCCTACGTCGCCATGTTTGTATGTCACATGTTCTGAAATGATGGATTATGAGATTAACATTTAGTTTTTGAGGTAAAAAACATAATTCTGATTTTGAAATCGTCGCAACGATGAGGCTATGATGTTAGAAATATGGCATCACAATGGTGGTTTAATTGTTTTCTATTTCTAATGCAGGCAGGACGAATAGCAGCAGATCATCCACTCGTAGGAGGCCACAAAGGCCCCGTTTTAGACATAGCTTTCTGCCCCCACAACGACAACATAATAGCCAGTGGCTCGGAAGACTGCGTCGTCAAGGTTTGGCACATACCCGACGGTGGCCTTATTAAAACCCTTACGGAACCCATAGTAGACCTTTTATACCATCAAAGAAGAGTCGGTCTAGTCTTATGGCACCCCACCGCTCTCAATGTACTCCTTACAGCAGGCAGCGATAACCAAGTCGTCATCTGGAATGTCGGCACCGGTGAAGCGCTCGTACACATTGATTCCCATCCTGACATCGTCTACAGCGCTTGTTTTAACTGGGATGGCTCCAAACTCCTTACAACCTGTAAAGATAAGAAAATAAGAATTCTCAACCCGAGGACGGGCGAAATTGAATCGGACGCAATTTGCCACGAAGGTTCTAAAGCGACACGGGCGATATTCTTAAGGCACGGACTTGTGTTCACGACCGGCTTTTCTAAGATGTCGGAGCGACAGTACAGCTTGAGGACGCCGGACGCTCTCAACGAACCCATTGTCATGGTCGAGCTTGATACGTCCAATGGGGTTATGTTTCCGCTCTACGATCCCGACACCAACCTTGTATATTTGTGCGGAAAAGGTGATTCTGTCATCAGATACTTTGAAATTACCCCTGAACCCCCGTTTGTACATTATATCAATACGTTTCAAACGCCCGATCCACAAAGAGGTATCGGAATGATGCCCAAACGGGGTTGTGACGTTACCACCTGTGAGATTTCGAGGTTTTATAGACTGACCAACTCTGGATTATGCCAGGTGAGTCAAAAATTAAGTAAAAGTTGGCTTTATGTAGAGGTTAGGTTAGGAAAATTTGAGGTTAGATACGGAAAAACAAAGCACTTTCAACTAAGTTTTGAGGTTATAATCCGAAGTTTTGTGGTTAAACTAATCTGACATTTATAGGCCATCACAATGACAGTACCTCGAAAATCGGAGCTGTTCCAAGAAGACTTATACCCTGACACCCTTGGTGACACTTCGGCTCTAACCGCGGACGAATGGATGGAAGGAAAAGACGCCGAACCGCTCCTTATCTCGCTTAAGGATGGTTACAAGCCACCAGAATCGAAGTCTTCCATAAGCGTCTCTAAACGACGTAATGTGTTGGACAAAATACCACCCAAAGGTGGAAAAGGTGCCGGTGGTGGAGGCACGGCGGAAGTTTCGGTAAGACTTACGGTTGTTTTAATAAGGACAACTGGTAAAAGTTTGAGGTTAGAAATAAGAAATGATACATTTTTTGGTAAGGGTGGAGGTTAGAAAAAAGAAAGGTAGCTGTTGTGTGAGGGTTGAGGTTAGACACAAAGAAGTAAGACAAATTTATGTGAGGGTGAAAAATAGAAACAAGAAATGAGACATTTTTAATTACGGCTTGAGACTAGAAACAATAAATGAGATTTCTTTGAGTAAGTGTTGAGGTTGGAAACAAAATGAGATGTTTCTTAAGTAGGGATTGAGGTTAAAACAAGAAATGATACACTTTTTGGTAAGGTTAGAAACAAGATATGGCACACTATTGTGGAGGCTTGAGGTTAGACACAAAGAAGTAAAACATTTGTGTGAGAGTTGAAAATAGAAACAAGAAATGAGACATTTATGAGTAAGGGGGTTGAGGTTAGAAACAAAAAAATTATCTTTTTGAGCCTAGAAGGTAAGATTAGAAACAAGAAGTGAGTCATTTTTGAGTAAGGGTTGAAGTTCGAAACAAAATATGCAATATTTTGAGTAGGGGTTGAGGTTAGTAACAAGAAATGCATAATTTCTGGGTAGGGTTAAAAATAAGAAATGATACATTATGGGTAAGGGTGGAGGTTACAATCAAGACATGACACACTATTGTTTGAGGGTTGAGCTTAGACACAAAGAAGTAAGATAAATTTGTGTGAGGGTTGAAAATAGAAACAAGAAATGAGTTTTCTGGGGAAGGGTTGACGTTAGAAACAGGAAATGATACATTTTTTGGTAAGGGTGGAGGTTAGAAACCAAAAATGACACACTGTTGTGCGAGTGGTGGGGTTAGACACAAAGTAGTAAGATAAACTTGTGTGAGGGTTAAAAATAAAAACATGAAATGAGTTTTCTGAGGAAGGGTTGACGTTAGAAACAGGAAATGATATGTTTTTGGGTAAGGGTGGAAGTTAGAAACAAGAAATAACATACTGTTGTGCAAAAGTTGAGGTTAGACACAAAGAAGTAAGACAAATTTGTGTGAGGGTTGGAAATAGAAACAAGAAATGAGTTTTCTGAGGAGGGTTGACGTTAGAAACAGGAAATGATACATTTTTGAGTAAGGGTGGAGGTTTGAAACAAGAAATTACACAGTGTTATGTAAGAGTTGAGGTTAGACACAAAGAAGTCAGACATATTTGTGTGAGGGTTGGAAATACAAACAAGAAATGAGTTTTCTGGGGAAGGGTGGAGGTTAGAAACAAGAAATGAGAAACATTTGAGTAGAGGTTGACATTAGAAATAAGAAACGAAAAAAGTTTGTATGACGATCTCGGTTAGATTTAAAGTAGAAATTCAGAAATTTTAGGTTAAATTTAAATTTTGAGATTGGAAACAAAAAATAATACATATTTGACTAAAGTTTGAGGTTAGAATTGTATTCAAATTGTTTCTAGGACAAAACGCTGCAAGAGTTTGCGGACGAGATACGCAAATTAAAAGCGATGATTGTTAAACACGAAAACAGAATTCGGGCGCTCGAAGCAGAGGTCGCTTTAAATAAAACAGTTGTGGACGAGGATGGGCCAGGTGGTGACGGGCTCAATGTCGCCCCGCAGATGGCGTCCGACGAAGTTTGACGGCGGTTTAGCCGATTTGTGTGATGCAATAATAAAAAAGCAAAAGGTGAGATCATTGTATTTTGTTTTTAAATTTTTGTAGTTGGAGTGTTTCTTTTGTTTTTTGTAGGCTCTCCTTCTTGCGTAACGGCTGTACTGTTAATAGTCTTTTTCTTTGTTTTTACCAAATCATGACGGATTGTAAATTTTTATATTATTGTAACTGTCAGCTTCTCTCTATTATTTTTTAAGTTTTAGAATTTTTTAATTTTATTTTCCCGTACCTCAGAAGTGATTCTGAAATTTTGATGGATATACACGTTTTGAACCTGCGAGAACTCAGAAAAGCGATTTGTGGAACAATTTAAGGTTAAATTTGGAAGGTTGGCAGTTTTATGAGGTTAGAATTAAAATTTTGAGGTTAGGAAGAAAGCCAAATGCATGTTTAGAAAAAATATGCCATCGCAACTTATAAATAGACCTCCCGCTCCTTCCAATATTTTGAAGTACGGGAAAGTTCAGGCAAAGTGCTTTGCCAATTTTTTTCTACAATATATAGAAATGTGTGTCGTTTTTCTTCTAATACTTCTTATTAAATTATAAGTTCTGTACTGTAATTGCGTTACGTCTTTATAATTTTTTGTAATTTATGTTTTCATTTAAATTTCTTCGTACTATTAGTGTTGCGCTTGTTTTTTTTTGTATTTTGTCTTGATTTATGATCTCTTTGTAATATTATTATTATTATTATTATTACTATTATTACCATCATCATTTCTATTTGTGTCATTGTTTGTTCGAAATACTTGCTGTGTACTTCCCCTTGTTGGTGTGCTCTTTTTAACAACGAATTAATCTTGAACTTGTAAATATAATGTAAATGTGTTTTAATATATTGCATTTTGACGTTATCATCACGTTATATTGTTAGTTAATTTTTTTTTAAATAAACTTTGATTTTTTGTTCTTAGCAATTTTTTTTTATTTTAATGTTGAATTTCGATAAATTTGAAGGTAGATTTAGAAATTTTGAGGTTATAACTCGAGAGTGAGGCTAGAAACGAAAACAAACGAACTTGCAAAACAATCATCAAGGTTATTACCTACAAATAGTGAGGTTACAATGGACCAATGTGGAAGTTAAACTAAGTTTTGAGGTTTAAATTCGTTTGTATTAATTTTAAGACAAAACCTCAAAAATTTTCATGAGGATAGGATAAAACTGTTGGGTTATATTAAACTGTAGCAATATGAGGCTAGATTTCCAAATTTTGAGGGTCAAAATTGTTTTGATGAGTTTGAAGGTTGTAACCCTTAAAAATTTAAGGATGTTACACTATAAAAAAAAATTAGAATTGCAAATTTTAAGATTCAAAATTGTTTTGATAAATTTTAAGTTTATACCTCAAAAATTTAACGGAGTTGGAATACAATTGTTGGGCTAGACTGTGACAATATCAAAATAGATTTGCAGACTCCTAGGTTCGAAAATATTTTTAAGAGGAAATCCTCAAAAATTTAATTAGGTTAATAGTTAGGAATAAAACTATTAGGTTAGACCCTGACAATATGGGAATAGATTCGTAAAGTTTAAGGATCGAAAATATTTGGAAAATTAAGGCTGAAATCTCAAAAAGGTTAGAATTAAAATTTTGTTAGAATCCAAAATTTGGAGGTTAGAAAATTGACGTATACATTATTCCAATATGGCGTCGCACAAGCCAAACCAATATGGCAACGTAGGACAAACGTACACATGTGGTCTGGTATTTCCTGTTATTGTGTTAAATAAACGTTGTTTTCTAGAGTAAAACGCCTGAAATTA
The DNA here is from genome assembly GCA_958336395.1 of Ctenicera cuprea. Taxonomy (NCBI): domain Eukaryota; kingdom Metazoa; phylum Arthropoda; class Insecta; order Coleoptera; family Elateridae; genus Ctenicera; species Ctenicera cuprea. The sequence goes on from OY284493.1 coordinate 1,400,401, forward strand.
AAAATGCCAGCATTTTGTTGTTGTGACCAAACCAATACAAACAGCTGACGTTCGATACTTTGCGTGCCCTACGTCGCCATGTTGGTATGTCACATGTTCTGGTGAATTTACAATTTAGACGTTAAAATAGACTAATTTTAATTTGGTTACATTTTTCTTTGTTTTAAATTGTTTTTCAAAGTCTATCTCATTCATAACCAAGTTTTAACAACATAAAGTGATATTTTGACTCGTATTCCTTTTCAGATGTTGTCTCCAAGTCAACTTCGTCCTGTTCGAGACTCCTCCGTAACTTGTGCTATTTCTATATCATTTTATAAGTGGCTCGTTAGTTGCAATATTTTAAATCTTTGTTGATTTTAGTGAACAGAAGTGAAAAGTGCCTTCGATAATTAAAAAAAAACGCACACAGTCCAAGAGACGAAAAAATCGTTATGTACATAAAAGTTTTATTTTTAACTGTATACAAAATGCAGTGAAGTATTGCATTGCAACCATCGTTTGTTTCAATCATTTGTTTTGGTAACAGCGATAATCATTAATGCTAGATAGTACGATAATAAATACTTTTTTTTTAATTTGCGACGATGTGATAATAGCGAATTGCAATAAATAAATAAATAATTATTGTTAGTTACAAATCAGTGCCAAAAGTGTTATATTGCTAAAAACTATAATATATAAAAGTTGTTATTTATACATATTTTTTGCAATAGATTAGACATTTAACACACTTAGCTTACATAACCTTAAAAAAGTGACTCGTTTAATCGTAAACCAAGTCTTTACGAGACGACAGTCGTTCCGTTTGTGTGTGTGAGTGATTTTATTTATCCAGAAGTCTTTTGTTTTAAGTCCTTAGTGTTAATCGTTATCAATCATAATAACTAACGTTACAGAAAAATTGTTAACAATGAGATCAGTTCCTTAAAATTAATTTTTTCCCTTAAAAACTACAGTATCATCTTACAAAAACATTATTTATAACAAAAATACCCACACATCCGACATTAATTAATTATTTAAGAATACACCTAGTGTTTTCGATAAGGTTTGAGGTTAGAATGGGCGTACATAACATTAAATTGATTGAAAGTTCAGATGAATACACCAAATTTTGTTGTAGGTTAAAAATATAACAAATTACCGTATCCGCGAAAAATTTTTAGGGGTTAATAGTTAAGTTTGGACCTTAGAATCACAAAATGTGTGAGGTTTGAGTCAAAATATTTGAGGTTAGAACTGCAACATGTGAAGTTAATAGAATAAAAACAAATGAAGGTAAAAATGAGATATATTATGATAAGTTTGTTTTAAGGTTTAAGATTAAAACCTAAAGATGTCGCTTTATAAGGCTCAAATCAGAATTTTGAACTTGAGATTTACGTTTCAAACTGTTGAGATTAGAAACGAAAACAAAAGCAATGTGTCAAAAAATTTAAGATTATAACCTAAAAACAGCGCGTGTTACGGTTTAAATAGAAAATTGAGGACAGGTTAGAATTAAAAATTGAAGTTATTTTTGAAAATTTTGGTTAAATTTGAAAATTAAAGGCCGAATTGAAAATTAAGGTTGGAATAGAAAATTGAGAGTATGTTTGATAATTAAGGGTAAAATTGAAATTTGAGGTTAGAATTGAAAATCGAGGTTAAAAAGGAAAATTCAGGTTAGGATTGAAAATTAAGGTTAAATAGAAAATCGGGGTTAGATTCCAAAATTCAGGTTAGAATGAAAAAATGCGGTTACAGGTTAGAATCAAAAACTGAGGTTATTTTTGAAAAATAAGGTTAAATTTGAAAAAATTGAAGTCGAAATGAAAAATTCAGGTTAGAATGGAAAACTTGAATACAATGAATGTAACAAACAGATATTAAATGAGATTTACGTAACAATTTTTGCTAATGTCATGACTTTATATTGATTATTCCGTCGCTTGTTTTTTGTATTGTCAGCTTCTTGTAGATCCTTACTTCCAGTAAGTTATTTGATGTTAAACCCTAAACCTGGTAAATGTGTTTGGTTTAACATCAAAGCTGAGTTTGTGTTCGGAGTGTTCCATGCATTTTTTTTACTCTCTTGTGTTCTTCGACAAACGTACATAACAGAGATAAACAAACGCTCGGAGCGCACAGAACGTCTGAATCGAACGCGGCTCAAAAATAAGGTCCTGCCTTAATTTTAAATGTTGTAAAATCAAAAGATTGAGGTTCAGTTAATCAACAACGAGGTTATGTTCAATTGTAAATGTTTTGCAATTAAAAAAATCGAGGTTGGGTTATTCCAATGGTGCAAATAACCTTAAAATATGTGAATAAACCAATCACCATCGAAAACACTGCCATATTCTTACATTTTCTCATTATATCGAAGTACCTAACCTAAGATCTAACTCATTTCAATAAAAATAATAAATGTAAACAACTATTTGAAACATTGCACACCCGAGTTGGCGCAGAACAAAACATCTCAATTCATAATTGCAAAAAAAATAGAACAAAATGACTAGTTAACTGTAAAGCGCTGCACCAACCCGACAAACATATCACACACGCACACACAAAACATCGAGAGCAAATTCACGTAAAGAGCGGTAAATTATGAAAGTGGTAACCCCGCCGCCCTTTAGCTGCCAGGTAAATATAAACTACGTGATATGCACCCGGTATGAAGCAAATAAAGCCGGCGAGCAGAAAAACAGCCCCTTGAAGCCCCGCCTGAGGCTCGGCCAGGGCTATCGTACCCGTGGCCAGCAGTCCGATTCCAATAAACAACAAGGTGGTGGCCGCTAAGACCATACGCCAATTCTCACGAACCTTTGGGTGTTGGAAGCACGACCGGTTGTCAAAATCTTGACTTGAGCCGTCGCAGTAGTCTTGGATGAGCGAGTCGCTGTCTCTTGAAGCGTCGTTTGTTAGTTTGTAACTCCTAAAATTATAATTCTTAACGAGGAAGATTAGATGCTTGTTTTAGTTACCTTGAGGATTCCATTTTAATGCTCGTGCAGTCTCCGTCACCACCCATGCCTGGTTTTCCCGATGTCGCTCCGGTTGTTCCGTATACCCGGATTGCCTCGTCGGTTTCTTCCTCAAAAGCGTCATCAATGGAAAATCTTTTCTGTCTGCTGCCGTTTATTCCGTTTGCAAGTCCGAATTGTTTAGCTGACATTTTGTTATAAATCAGGTTAAATTTTGGCTAAATAAGGTGAGCGACCGTTATTGACCCGTTATTATTTTATAACTCCGTTCATGGTTTTATGCCTCTTTGTTTGATAATCTGTTTGTTTTTCACTGATAACAATCAAAATATTTGTGAACGGGTGATTAAGAAAAACTCGAAACTGTCAAAATTTAAAGGTTAGATTAGTTAGTTTTTAAACCTGCGTACTTTGTTTTGTTCACGTTAATGTAGTTTAATTATTAGCTACTAGATGGCAGGCACATTAGAAATTATTTGAAAAATTAAAATAGATATAAAAAGAAATATTTTATTTTTTAGATAACGTCGCTGTAATTAAATAAACCATTGTTATGCTCCGATTTTCGACTTCAAATAAAATAAATAAATAATAATATCAGATGCACAAACAAGTTTTAGATAAATAAGTTAATTCAAAAAAGTAAGAACAACAGGCTCGGGCTGTGTGGCTTCAGATGGTTGCAACTTGCGTTCCGCGTAGAGATCGAACTGGGGGCTTACATGTCCTGGTAGTAATTTCTGTGGGGCGCTACTTCGTTTGAAAATGGGTGGTCGGAGCTTTGGGGCTAGTTCAAAAAAAGTGCCTCCTTGTAATAATTCTCTAATTTATTATACCTGTGATTATACTAATATTGTTTTTATCGATTTTTATTTTAACAAAATTCAAACATTTATTTTTCCAGAACAGAACGACATACACATTTATAATAAAAAATATTAAAATAAAACTACATTTTTACAAAACCAAAGACTTTATTATAAAGTTCTAGTTTTGCTTCGATGAAGTTCATATTATTTTATAAATAAAATAGTTAATAACTTCAACAGAGATGTATCTACTTTAATCTTATACATATTGCAACATATTTACGCGTCGCCATTAGCAAAGGCAATAAAAGCTCTAGCTTTATTTCAAGGAAGTTCATATTAGTGTCAATAAAATAATTAATAACTTCAACAGATGCAAATTTGATATAGGGTTTTGTAAACCTAATATTAACATATCTGTGGTTTTTCGTGATTTTTTTCTTTATTGTTTATTGTAATAAATTGCAAAGTAAAATAGGTGTTTTTACACTGCAGTTACTATAGTTACCAGGTACATAATATAAAATATTTTCAATTAGATGCCTTCTGGGCAAGTTGACTGGAAGGGTATGGTGTTCTCACTCGAGTTTGATATGGGCGTCACCAAATGTTTGGCGGAGAGATGGCGCAGCAGATCATAGTTATTAAAAAAATACGTTTGCGCGTCAAATTTGAAATCCACACGCAATGCTATTCTAACCTTACTTTGTTTCTACTGTGATATTATACTGTCATATATTCAATATCAATATTGAAAAGGTTAATATTTAATATAGCCTGAAAATTCATATCTTCACACTGATTATCACTGTAGCGAGCACAGTAGTAATGGAATTCAACTTCGGGAAAACGACCGTTAATGCGAGGAAGCGGTAAAACTTGGTTTTAATTTTCTTGGGAAATTCGAAAAAAAAACAGATTTCAATGCACACAGTTTTGACATCGATAAGGCCCCCAAAAGGCTTATTGCAAAGCAAAAACACAAGAATGGTAGCACCACTGCACGTGTTTTTTCTTAGACGTGATTGGTGCCATTGATAGTTGTCACATACCAGTAAAAGTGCCTGCAGATCAACAGGATAGCTATCTAAACCGTAAATTTCTTCACTCGATTATTCTGCAAGGAATATGTACTGCAAAACGAATATTCAAAAACATTTGTAGAATTTCCTGAGTCTGCTCATAATGCAAGGGTAAGAGCAATTAATTACTAAATTACACGAAGGATAATATCAATACTTCATTTTAGGTGCTGAGATACTCCTTCTTGCGTAAAAAAAAGTGTGGAACAATTTGGGACACAGAAATATTTCTATGGAAAATACCATTTGGTTGGGGACTCCGCATACCCCTGCCAAACATGGTTAATGACACTATACAAGTAGGTATTATCTATCATAAATTTTAATGCAATGTTTTACACTTGCGGTGGTACTGTCTGGTCTTTAATTCGTATTTTGTAAATAATCAATACCTATTTTAAATAATTATATATTGTTATTTATAGGGATAATGGAAAATTGTTGAAAAAGCAGAAAGAGCACAATAAAGGCTTGAGTAGAGTATTAGTGGAACTCCAACAGCACACAGCTAAACAGGAGCGCCTGCTAACAGACAAGGATGTGCCTACAAGTTTGCAAAGGTGCAACTACAACATACAAATGGCTCTTTTTAGGGCCCAAAACTCGTCCAAAAAAGGAATTTCTAAAAGTAGAGTCTGTAATCGCTAATTTAAAACAATAAGGAAATTAACAGAGTACAAGAGTGTGTTTTTAGTAGTAAGCTCTGTACATATGTTAGCTTCAAAAATTTGATTCTTCCAATGGTTTAGGAAATACTTAAATGACACACTGTGTATTTAAATGTGCCCTTGTTAATATGCTTGTATGTTGCATTATACAGAAATATACAATAAATGTGCATTTAACTGTGGTGTCTTTATTCTGTATCATTAAAAAAGGCGTTAACAACTTAAAATTTTAAATGATTCAGATTCAAAAATATTGGCAACAATCTCCTTTTTCTGCTGCGATTCTGGTAGGTACTGCTCAAAAATTTGAAATTTTTAACTCCACAAATACCTAACAGCACCTTATTTATTCTGTGCTCCTGGTAGTACTTGGTTAGCATATTGTTTCAGGAAATTTACATTTTTCCTTAAATAATTTTGATGCAACACCTTTTTCCTCGTATGCAATCCTGATACCAACTGGGTAAATTTTGATCCCAAAAGTTGAGATAATTATTTAGAAAATTAATTATTGCAACACCTTATTGTCCTTCTGTAATCCTGATAGCAATTATCTAGAATTTGATTATAAAATTGGGGTTTTCGAGCTTGAAATTTTTACTAGTTGCTACCTCTTTGCACTTCTGTGATCCTGATACCAATATTTTCTGAATTGATTTAAAAATTGAAGTTTCTCCAATTACTATCAGGATCACTGAAATGGGAAAAGGTATAAGGTCACGAGTATTTATTGAATCTGAAAATTTGAAATTCTGACCATTCGCTATTAGGGTCACATAAGTGCGAAGAGATCATCAATAAGCAAAAATTTTAATTTTGAAGTCAAATTCTAACTACTTGCTACCAGGAGTCAAGAAACGATGCATAGTTAGTATAGTTTCAAATTTTGACTATTGGGTAACAGGATTACAGCAATACAGGGATATTAATTTTGAATAATTTTGACTGTATAGATTAGAAACTTTAAAACAAATTTTTGACCACTTGCCATCAGCTGTATTTTAGTAATTTTATGATACATGACAAAGTTGATAATTAAAACAAGCTGATTGTTGCAAATATTATTTTATTTGTTATATTATTATTACAATTTGTAATTAACATTTTAATAATACGTATGTAAATACAATAATCAAAATTAATACGAAAAATTTCACTTTTTCACATCTTCAAAAGATGGGAAGTTCTCCGCTACAAGGCTGATTGATAATTCTACGTCTACACAATTGAGGGGCCTTGCCATCGGGCAAGAAAGATAGAGCTACCTACCATAAGGAATGTTGTTTTAAGTCGCTCTTTTTCACATCTTCAAGAACACAAGATAGTCAATAGTTGATGATTCTGGATCTTCATAATCGAGGTGCTTTTTACATTTTGTGCTCTAATGGTCACTTAAAATAAACAAATTTACAATCAATAAAGTAATTATCTATATGTAAGCTTTTAGAATTAAATACTAACAAAAGGAAATTTGATGAACATAAAATAGAAATGAAATCTGGAAAATCCTACCATCAGCTATGTAGCTCCTTTTTTGCTTTTTCAAAATCGACTAAAGTTGATGATTACGATCTTCACAGTTGAAGTGCCTTTTCGATTTCGTGCTTTAATGACGTAAATATTTAATATACAATCAATTAAGTAATTATCTATGAAAAGGTAAATTTACAAACTTCATTCTACATTCTTTTGACCGTTAAAACTTACAAGACAAGTTATCATAACTGCTTTCCTACCCAAGACATCGAATATCCCTCCAACAACTGGCAATGCAGTAAACTAAACATCAAACTCAGAAAACCACCAAAAAGGATTGAACTGTATTAGTACTCAGGTACACGACAAGTTCTTGAAAGTAGTATATTTTATGTGACAGTCACGCGTCCAGTCCTGCTGTCGGTAGTGTTCTAATAATGATGTCAATAGGGGCAGAATCATTGTAAAAGCCAGCAGATCCAAAAGAAGCGACATGAAAACGACGTAAACCATAGAATACAACAATAGAATCCACTTTTTCTTGGTTATTTTTGCAATTTTTCGTTTCTGCCTTATTCTGCTTCTTCATCATTCAATATGCTCAAAAAAAGAAGTGCAGAACAATTTTCTAATTACGTTTCACTTTTTCGTAATGCTTTCTTGGCACACCCTCGAGTAAATTGTCACACCTTAATTTAATCACTAATTTTTAATTACACCAAAAATGTAAACACAAAATAAGTTAAAAACTGATTAAAAATTAAATATAAAACTTTTAGGTTAAAGCTTCGCCCATTTTTAAAGGTTAGGTTACTTACTCGTCTTACTTTATGAACGAATCGAATCGTCTCGTCAACAGTCGGAACATTTCACGTTTCAGGATTAGGTTAAAATTCACGGACACTGTCAAAGAGATAAACCTTCACTGCTGCCCTCTCGCGGCAATACATTTGTGGGTCCCTGCCAAACCAATGTAAATATTAAAAAGTGAAAACAACTACATATATACGCTGTACAATTTAAAGCTAAGAGACATGCATTTAGTTACCCTTGATCGTATATATTTGTGATTCTGCAATTAAATCAAGTATGTGTTTTTTATTATTACATTTTAAAAATAAACCCAGCTTATAATGCATAGTTGCAACGTCTTCCAAAACTATAAATCGCGAAGATTTTGCATTCTTAAATATTAAATTATAAGTAAACTAATTACCAAAATGTTATAATTTATATTTGATTACTTATTTTAATTGTTGAATGATGTGTTGTTGATACTATTAAATCTATTTCTCAACCATAGTCGAAAAAAATTTCAAAGTTTGAGCATTAATAACTCTTTAATCCAAGAGTTAACACTAAAATTGTATTCGAGTTTTTTGCTTGTTTTTCTACGTAGAATTGCGTGGTGTAATTATTAGCCGCATGTTTTAATACACCCTGTATATACATATATTAGCTATCCATGCATCTTCCATCTAGGTCTCAAACATAGAACTAAAATTTCAAACAATCAAGAAAACTTGCAATTTCATACGTTTCCCCGATAAATGTGCACCGAAATTTTGTCCAGTTTTTAATATTCATCAAAGGTGCGATTAATTAACTATTAAAATAATAAAACCACTGAAATGCATATGCAATAACTACAATAAACATAATACATTTCATAAAATTGCAACAAAATGCAACTTAACCTCAATTTGTAAACACTATGAATGATCGTTTCTGGTTAACCAAGCGTTTATTTATGATAGCTGTTTTTCTAGCACTCGTTTTCCTTTTCAAGCAGTACTTAAGTTAAAATGTCTACAAAAAAGGTGTCGTACTTTTATAATCCCGATGTAGGGAACTTCCATTATGGCACAGGGCATCCAATGAAGCCTCATAGGTTATCTGTGATACACAGCTTAGTTTTAAATTATGGTTTACATAATAAAATGCAGATTTATAGACCGTACAAAGCTAGTGCTCATGATATGTGCCGGTTTCATTCCGACGAATACATTGGTGCGTTTTTAATAATTGTTTGGGTTTGGTTTTCAACAGTTTGATTTTAGATTTCTTACAACGAGTAACACCACAGAACATACAAGCTTTCACAAAGCATCTTAGTCATTATAACGTAGGAGATGACTGTCCGGTTTTTTATGGTTTATTTGATTTTTGTTCGATGTACACGGGGGCCTCGCTTGAAGGTGCAATGAAATTAAACAACAATCATTGTGACATTGCTATTAATTGGTCAGGTATGTCTCAAAATAGTTATATGTGACCAGAATTAATTACATTATTCCAGGAGGTTTACATCACGCAAAGAAATTCGAAGCCTCAGGTTTTTGCTACGTAAACGACATCGTCATCGGAATTTTAGAATTATTAAAGTATCATGCTCGGGTGCTCTACATCGACATAGACGTCCACCACGGCGATGGCGTCCAGGAAGCATTCTATTTAACCGATCGTGTTATGACGGTCAGTTTTCACAAATACGGCAACTATTTTTTTCCGGGCACTGGAGATATGTATGAGATAGGAGCGGAAAGTGGACGTTATTATTCTGTAAACGTGCCCCTGAAGGAAGGCATCGATGATGCCAGTTATTGGCAAGTTTTCAAGCCTGTTATATCACACGTTATGGAATTTTTCCAACCAACCGCTATTGTTTTACAGTGTGGGGCTGATTCGCTCGCTAATGATAGGTGAGTAGATTGTGTTTTGTTTTGAAGGTATTGTTGTGAGTTAAAAATACATTGGAGGGGTCGTTGAACCTACTCGTGATGGTTTGCAACTTGGCTAAATTTTGTTATAATTTAAAATTATGTTCGATTGTTTACTAGCATATTAATCATCCTTTGTTTTGTTTTTCAGGTTAGGTTGTTTTTCTCTAAGTACAAAAGGTCACGGAGAATGCGTAAAATTTGTCCGAGACTTAAACGTCCCCACTTTGGTGGTCGGAGGTGGGGGCTACACACTCCGCAATGTCGCCAGATGTTGGACATACGAAACGTCCCTTCTCGTAGACGAACAGATCTCAAATGAGCTTCCCTACACTGAATACCTGGAGTTTTTTGCTCCCGATTTCACGTTACACCCTGAAGTGGTCACACGACAAGAAAACGCCAACGGTCGGCAGTACCTGGAAGCAATCACAAAGTAAGTTTTTGTGTTGGAATTTCCAAATTTAATTTGAAAATTTTGGCCAGGTATGTGTACGATAACTTAAAAATGTGCCAGCATTCGCCGAGCGTGCAAATGCACGATGTACCAGGTGATGCGATTCCAGAGGACGATAAAATTAAGGAGGAGGAAGATCCGGATGTGCGGATAAGTCAAGATTTGGACGACAAAATTGTTGAGGCCAAGAATGAGTTTTATGATGGGGAAAAGGATCAGGATAAGGATGAAATGGAGACGTAGTGTAACATTAAGGTTAGTTTAAGTAATGAAAATGAATTCGTGACGGTTTGACAACATTCTTTTAAGTATTATGGTATTTTTATATTTTACGATAGTTAAGGCTAGTATTTATTGCAATAGGTTTAGTAACAGTACCTACAGTAAATTAATTGCTCACTTGAAATTTTGTAATATCCGATGACTGGTATCGTTTTAATATAAAATCATTACACATTTCAGGTTTGGTTTTTTTATACGATCATAAGGCTCTTAAATTATATAAATGATGTCACGCCTGAGTTGGAGTTTTAGAACTCAACAACGTAACTCAAAACTTGGTGTAGGCTGGACGTAAAAAATTCACCCCAAGCCCTTCATCGAGATATGGTTGTGGGGTTTGTTTTATTTCAAAAGGCATGGATGGCACGTTTAAACAGTTTCAGACATTTTTTAGAGTTAATTTAAAGTGCACCCACTTTTTTGTTACCAACATTTTCAAATATATTAGACCCTCACGTGTACGGAAGCGTAACGACGCCATTTTTTTTTAGCCAAAAAGTACGATTTTTAATGACTTTTTAAAGACTGTATATTCCGACGATCTCTATCCAGCTGTGCAACCCTGCCCTGCTAACCGACATAGTTTCAGAGCTACAGCGTGTTAAAGAAAAAAGTTTAGTACCCCCAGGCGGCAAAATTCGGAACTTTCCAGAACCGATTCGTTACGTCCGCCCACATTTCAACAATCTGTTTCCATTGGTGAAAAACGTATTTGGCAATTGTTGCTCTTTCCCGAAATATAAGGTCTCGGAAATCCGAAATTTTTCAAAAATCCTCGTGCACTCCCAAAGTTGACCGTTAATAGCCGAAAAACTAAGCGAGATATTTTAGTAACTATTATTATTAACTAGACTTTATTTTTTTATTGTACTAAAATACTGTCTAAAATGGCCATACTTTCAGATTTGCGGCGAATCGGGATTTTTTCACTCGTATTGTACTGTAGTGAAAATTGTAACTCAAAGCTACCTTAGCCCTCTTCGGATAAATATATTTTTACGTTATAATTTTTAAATGGCAGATGGCCTTATGACGTTTTATTTTGCTAGGCGTGGCAACGTTGTTAAGATCGCACATGTTCAGCAGGCCCAGCGGTGGCTTCTGTACCTGTCAAAACTGGAGTGGGGAAAGATATCGGTACACGCTTTTATGTGAAATTGATGTTACATGCTCAAACTTTTTATTTATCAATTTTACATAAAAGCTTGTTAATTAAGTATGTGAAAAAAATCTACAACCTTCACCACTTTAAGATTTAACAGGAACAGAAGACGGCGCCGGGCCTGCTGACCACACGTGATCTAAACAATGTTGCCAAGTCTAGCAAAAAGGTCTGTTGTTTAAAATTATAACATAAAAATTGGTAACAATTATTATTTTCACAAAAATTTGCATTTCTCACAAAAAAATTTATCATAAAAATTTTAATTTTTCTTTTACACTTTAAAGCACTTTTTAATTACATAAGCTACGTCTAATAGTATTTATTTATTACAAATATTAAAAATAATAAAACAAAAATATAACAAGAAATCAGTCTAATCTACCCCCACTTTAATACTAAAATTTTGTTACATAACGGTAGAAAAAGGAGAAAAAAATCAAATGAAAAAAGAGAAAAATAGTATAATTATGCAACAAGTGCCAAAAAAACGGTTTGGTACGTGTTGCATACGGTATTTTCTCTACACGCTTGTCAAAAGTGAAGGGAAATTACAAGCGTAATCAAACTTTTTTTTGCTCTAGTGTTAAAACCTTTTTTTCGCAGTAGTGCTTAAAAAGGCCGTTTTTGACACTAAAAACTGTGTCAAAAACTGCCACTTTTGACACGCGCATAGAAAAAATACATTTTTTACCTACACATATTGGAGGCGTCAACTGCCAGGGTCATACCCGCCCTCCCATCAGCCTGAGCTGGGGTACAACATAACATACACTTAAAAACATAAATAAGAATACATAAAATTAAAATAAAATCGCTGAAACGATTTTTTACACTAAAATAAGCGATATTTCTGTAATCTCAAAAAATTAATTGAAAACCTTGATAGTTAATAAAAATTACAATTAACTTAAATAAAGTACACAATTATAGTCCCATTTCTTTAATTAAATTTCCAGCTATAACCAATCTTTGAATTTCAGAGGTACCTTCATAAATTTCTGTTATTCTTGCGTCTCTGTAGAATCTTTCTGCGGGCATATCCGAGACGTACCTAAAATAAAACAAGTAATTAATCAACGATTGGTTAAAAATAAACTCAAGTTTGCATACCCCATTCCACCCAAAATTTGTATACACTGATGGCTCAAAAACGTGGCAGCTTCACTTGCAGCAAGTTTAGCCATTGCCGCTTCCTTCGTAAACGGCTTTTTGTTTTCTTTTAACCAACATGCACGCCATGTGAGTAAACGAGCTGCCTCTAATCGAAGTGCCATATCGGCTAATTTAGTTTGAATATTTTGTAACTTTAGTAGTGGTTTTCCAAAAGCCAAACGTTTGGAAGCGTACTCAGCTGCTACTTCTAACGAAGCTTGTGCGATACCCAGAGCCTGTGAAGCGATACCTATACGGCCTGCATCTAATGTCATCATGGCTATCTGCAAAGAATAAATGATTTTTTTTAATACTGTCCGTAATTTCAATAGGAACATTTTTAACTAGTGGGAATTTTTTATAATGGGATTTTTGACTAATGGGAAAAGTTAAATATTATAAAATAATACATATTTTTACAATAATAATAATTATAGCTTTGTTCGATTTCGTACACTAATAATACAGGTAATGTTGGCGTAAAGAAAATGGCGCTTTTTTGTGGCTTTAAATTTAACAGGAAAAGTCCGAGTACGAATGAAAAAATGTACCACAGCATAACATTCCACACTTTTGAAACAAACGGCTGGCAACTGCTCTTTCAATCGTGGATTATAAACACCGGTATTCGACAATGGTTTTCCCTGTTTAATAATAAGTGCTTATGCAAAACGCACCACCTCGACGAGCAGATGCGTTTGGAGTCAAACCTGAACCGGAAACAGTTACCCTTGCACCAAGTTAATCAAACCCTTTTAGTGACAATTTGGTAAGCTGTGTATGAAATCCAACAAAGCTTATATCTGACAATCAATAATAAACAAATATGATTTGGTTTAAAAAATTGTTTTCTAACCTTAAAACCAGCTCCGGGCTCTCCAAGAATATAATCCTTGGGTATTTTACAGTCTTCAAAGATTAAGCTACAGGTTGAGGAACCTTTAATGCCCAATTTGTCTTCTTTTTTACCCAACTCGAGTCCTTTGATAGGTTTCGGGACAATAAACGCAGAAATACCTTTATGCTTCAGATTTTTATCAGTGGTTGCCAAGACTACGCTAGCTTCACTTTCATAACCATTCGTAATCCATGCCTTAGTACCGTTTAGTATGTATTGGTCTCCTTTGAGCACTGCCACTGTGGAAGCAGCCCCTGCATCTGAACCGTTTCCGGGCTCCGAGAGGGCAAAACAACCTATCTAATTAAGAAAAAAATTAGACACGTTAACTTACAAAATTAATTATTAAAATACCTTTTGCCCATCCGCAAACGGTGTGATGAAGTCCTCCTTTTGTTTTTTTGTGCCCCAGTGATTAATCGGACCTAAATAAAGTGAATTATTGACGGACATTATAACTCCCGTGCTTGCACATCTAAAAAAAAATGTTTTTAATACCTCTTTGCTAGATAAACTTAACAATCAAGTGTACCCTCTTGATATCTCTTCCATGGCAATAGCATAGGCCAAATAGTCAAGCCCTGTACCCCCATATTCTTCGGGAATTGCTACGGCCATCAAACCAAGCTCGCCCATTTTTTTAATTTGCTCGACTGGGTACATGTGCTCCTGGTCGATTTTTGCAGCAATTGGTTTAAGTTCACCTTCAGTGAAGTCTCTGCAAGTCTTTTGCAGCATTTGGTGAGTTTCCGGCAGTGCTGATAGGGAGGCTATGGCACGGACATTTGAACCAACTGAGGGGGCTGTGAAAGGGGTGAAAATTATTTTTTTTAAATTAAGTAGGCAGCTTAGGTGATTATTGTTGAATTAAATCGAAAAGAAAATGATTAAAACTAAGGATATAATTAACAACTCACCAACTTTTACAAAAATGCTTCGGAATACAGCCATGGTACTTTGTAACTTTGTGTAGGTATTTACGGACCAATTTTACTTAATAAATGGGATAAGGTGATTTTTAAATGATAAAATTGATGGACTTTGGTCGGTTCAAGTTCAAATTTCAGGTTAATGCAGGTTATTTTTACAAAACTACATCTAAATAAGTTGTTACTTTGCCAGTGTTGTCAGATTTACAGTTTTTCAGTAACAATAGTCTTTCTTTTCAAATATATTATAAAATAAAATAATTACTAACATCAGTAGGTATAAATTACTTTTTTTACAACAATGCAATGGAAGCTTTTTTCACGCTATTTCTCAAATAAGCCACTAGATGTCAGCAGTATTTGGTGTGGCATGCAGTAGCTCTAGTTTAAACAGTTGCATTCTGGTGGCGGAGGCGGAGCTTAAATAGGGGGCATTTTAGTGATTTGTAAAAGTTAGCCACTGGGTCCTTTTGGGTTGCGCAGAACTAACGTAGTATGCAGTAAGGTTGCAGAGTTATATCTCCAGCATAAACCAATCGAATAAGACCGGAACGGAAGAGCTAGTGACCTCTGTGAAGTTTGCGGGTTCTTTTGGACTTGCCCAATTTTCCTAAGACTTCCCCGAGACTTCCTATAACTTGTACACCAAACTTCCCCAGTAGTTTACCATTCGTGCAAAACGCATAAGGCTGATGAATGATGACAGTGCCATTTTGTTAGTCGGTGTAAAATCCGCTGTGTACGATGTCATCTGTAAATATTAGGAATTATAGTAAAAAGAAAAATTGTTTTGGTATAACTGACACCGTAGTTTTTAATTAAAATTATGCTTTTATAACAATGCAGTTTCCTTCAGAAGTATGATGAAGTTCAAATGTAAAAAAATCAAATAGAGAATATTTGGCAACGCTGTACAATTAGTTCATGGCAAACATCACTTCACTGCATGGTACCTGTCAGCTAACTTCGCACTATAATGTGATTTGTACGTCAAAACAAGGGGTCTCGCCTCTTCAATTCATTAAACAATAAAAATAAATTAATTAATATTCGCAACACGTCCAAATAAGCTTGAATTCCCGTCGATGATTAGCCTGGTACGTGTTTAAATTATAAAATATCCATAATTAACCCTCAAATCAACACAATACGTTACAGTAACTAATCATAATCATCTGTGTTAATTAAATGTGCAATATAATGAGCTTGTGGGTGGCAAGTTGCGTCAATTAAAGTTAAATTGAACGAAAATGGCTTCATCTACAACAACCGACACTGTATCGCTATGCAGCGAAGCGAGCACCCTCATCGACGGAAGTGTTATATCGACCGTACCCGACCGACATGGGTTCCTCGGAGGCACACAATACTCCCCGGACCCCAAACAGGGACCCCCACCAGAGACAGTCTTACGCAGGGAACATAAGTGGCTGAAAATGCTTTCAAAATGGAATTTTTATATGGAAAAGAATTATCGGAAGGTTCGAGAACGTTGTCGAAAAGGTAACGGATTTATAATTCCCCTTTTTAAATCTTTACGAACTGAAATTAATAATTCAGGTTGTTAACTTTTAACTGTATCAATTGCAATGACTCATATTGTGGTTGTTGACATTTTTAGGTGTTGGTTTTTTAAGCTCATTAAATTTAAATTAATTTCAAGGTATTCCCATGTCTGTGAGGCCCAAGGCGTGGCTGTACCTCTGTGGGGGTAAATTGTTGTTAGAGAAATATCCGGAACGTTATGATGATTGTTTAAGCGAAGATGCCGACCCTAAAGCTTTGGACGATATTAAAAAGGATCTCCACAGGCAGTTTCCATACCATGAAATGTTTATTTCTGAGGACAAACCAGGGTAAGATATCGATATCGTTCACTGTACTTTTATATGAAAATTTTGAAAATATGTGAATAAATTTTGAGTTATCAAGATCCGTCTGCTCCTCTTTATATTTAAAAGCGATTGTTTTGAAAAAGATTGAGATTAGACTTTTAAAAGTGAGCTTGGATTTTAAAATGTTATTAAATATTGAAAAAACTGAGGTTAGACTGAAACGACGAGGTAGGTTTAGGTTACGAAATAGTGAGGTTAGACTAGGAAAATATGAGGTTAGATCATGAATCAAACAGTGAAGTTAGGTTATAAAAAAGTGAGGCTAGATCATAAAACAAACGGTGAAGTTAAGTTAGAGTAAGTTATGAAAAAGTGAGGTTAGACTATTAGCCAGTGAGATTAGATTATGAGAAAATGAGGCTACGCTGAAAAAATTAGGTTGGAATTTAAAAATGAGGTTAGCTGATGAGAAACTAAAGCTAGATGTTAAAAAAGTGAGGTTAGATGACGACAAACTAAGGTGAGATGATGAAAAAGTAAGGTTAAATGATGAACTCTGGTTGTATGATGAAAATATGAGGTTTGATTATAAGAAACAGGTAAGATTATGAATATATAAGATTATATAATAAAAACTCGAGGTTAGACGATAAAAATGTGTGGTTAGATGATGGTAAACTGAGGTTAGATGATGAAAAACTGAGGTTAGATGATGAAAAACTGAGGTTAGATAATGTACAACTGAGATTAGATGAAAAACAGATTAGATGATGAAGAACTTGAGGTACAAAAGTTAAGTTAGATTAAGAAAAACGAAATTAGATTCTATAAGAAGTGAAATTATACTATAACAATGTGAGGTTAGACTAGACATTATGTAAAAGTCGGGATAGGCTTCACTAAAGTGATGTTAGTTTCTGATTTAAGTGCTGTTCGATAATGAAAAATGGGTTTTAATTCTAATAAGGTTGTAAAAGTATGGTTTAGGCATTTTAAATAATAATTTTATTTACAGACAGCAAGAACTCTTACACGTATTGAAAGCCTACACCGTTTTTAATCCGACAGTGGGCTACTGTCAAGCCCAAGCACCCGTAGCCGCATTCCTTTTAATGCACATGCCAGCCGTCCAAGCATTTTGGTGCCTGGTAAGCATCTCCGACCGCTACCTTAAAGACTACTACTCGCCCGGACTGGAAATAGTCCAACGCGACGGACTCATTTTACAAGCGCTCCTGAAGAAAACATGCACACCTGCATACCGACACCTAAAAAAAGTCAACGCCGAGCCAATGTTTTACTGCACCGAGTGGTTCTTGTGCGCGTTTACGCGAACGTTACCGTGGGACTCGCTTTTGCGAATTTGGGACATATTTTTGTGTGAGGGAGTCAAGGTTTTGTTTAAGACTGCCTTGGTTATACTCGAGGGCTGTCTCGGAAGCGCCAGGAATAGGAAAAGGTGCCCTGGATTGTGCGAAACATTAGACTTACTGCGTAATCCGCCCGAGTATATCTTATCCGAGGAATATCTCGTGTATAATATGAACAGAATGCATTTGACGGAGAGGGATTTTGAGCTTGAACATCAAAAGCAGACGGCCAAGAGAAAAATGGCGAGTAACGGGGCTTCCAGGTAACTTTCGACTAAGAGAACTAAGATTGGTCCGATTTTTGGCTTTTTTGTTACGCAATATTGTAAAATTTAGTTTGAGGTTGGTGTAATGTTTATTTTGCAAGAAATCTAGTGCAAATATTATGTTGTTCATTCAAAGTTTATTGCGAATATTTAGAATTTACGTTTATTATTTATATTATCAGTTAATGGGAGGTTTAAAGCTGTTCTCAAATCGGCCACTAGATGGCAGCAGGGGCAAATGTAATAAGAATTCTCAAATCGGCGGCTAGATGTCAGTAGCACCAAATGTGATTGTTAATTTGTGATAGCAGGTGAAATCGGCCAATCACAGAGCTTAAATTTTGACAGCTGCCGCGTTTGGTTGTGCTGCCCTCTGGTGCACCATTATTTAAAACAACATTCAGAGCAAAATATTATTATTAAAATGCATTTAATTGCGATAAGTTATTAGGTTAGTTAAGTTTAAAAAAGATGTATTATTAAGGAATATATGTTTCGTTAAGTTGCTAGTCACTTTTTCTCTTGAATTTTGAAATAAAAAATCTAAATTGACTGTTTCTACAATAAAAGTCTTATAGGTGCATTCCATAATCGTTTTACTTCAAGTTTTGATTTGCAGTTGAATATGATTGTGTTTATACTGTATATTTATATTATTTAAATAATAAAGTGTTTAAAATTATTTTGTTTAAAATTTACTTAAAGCTAACTGACCCCGTGTGCTACGCCTCACGCAAGCTTTTGAAGTCAAGTGCCGCATCGTCCTACATGACTGCACGTAAACATTTGCTTCAAATACTACAAACAAAATAAGACGTGTTGAGATGTAAGAGCATAGCTCGTTATCGCGTAAAGCTGCGACAGTTCGGGATTTACTATATAGATTGAGATAGAACTGAGAGAGGCAGCTTTAGCTATTCTGAAAAGTCTTGCCTGGATTTTAAATGATCCCACAGAGGCCAGGTAGGCTTGGCGGGAGTTACGGATGTTGGCCCGCTGCAGCTATCGTTCTGGTCACACGGGATTAGCTTCCTACTCAAATTGGAGAACGTTTAGTAAAGTAGTGCTAAGCCCAGTGGCCCCGCTCCTCTACCGTCCGCCCCGAAACAGAATATGATATTCTCATGTATAAATATTCAACAGATGGCAGCACGTGATGTTAGCCAATTATAAAGGTTAATTTTGTCAGCTACCACTACAGCCTCTTATGCACGAGACATTTTCCAACAAATTCCGCGTTCGACAGATGCGCTACTTACGGTGCCAAACGCGTGCATCAAAGATATATTTGAGGTTCAGTTAGTGATTGATTAGCATAAAACAAAAAAAAACATTATTACATTTTACTTCCAGCTTCAGATTTTACAGCACAAAAAATTATTCCCTACGTGAACTGATAATTATTGCTACCTAATTTTAATAATTAAATTTTTAATACTGTTGCTTTTACCAAAAACCGTTAGATGACGACACATTGTATACGAAGTTTTTACAAAATTAAATATTTCGTAAAGCGCCAGGCCGCGGCCGTGTCTCGACTTTAGTCGATGTTAATACAGCAGGCTGTGGTTCTTACATTTAGTGATACCGCCCTCTAGTGAACAATATCTTAAAACACGACAACCATTTTTGTTTGTTTTAGTTCCGGGCTTGACACCTAGATGGCCCTTACGTAACAGTTATAGAGTGGTTCTAATATTTATTTTTATAAGTAAAAAGTAATAAAGTTTTCGATTGAGATTTTCACCAGTTGCTATCAGGACCACAGAAGTGGTAAGAGACATTATAAGAATTTATTTTTTCGAATAAATTTCTTAACATTTCGGCTCACAATTTAACCAGTTGGTATCAGGATCACAGAGGTGGGAAAAGTTCTTCCACAAACCTATATTTTTGACAAATTTCCGAGTTTCGCAATTTGAATTCTGACCAGGATCACAGAAATGCAAAGAGTGGTTCAAATATTTATTTTTATAAGTAAATTGCATAAAGTTTTCGATTGAGATTTTCTCCAGTTGCTAGCAGGATCACAGAAGTGGTAAGAGATCAATTTATAAAGATTAAAAGTATTTTTTTTTGTTTTAATTAAAATCATACATTATGAGAAGAGTTTTATTACTTCTTACAATTATATTTACAAAAATAGACTATAAAAACTTTAAAAACTACAAAATACTTTTATAAAAACACTAAAATGAACACAAAACTTTATCTGCTAATAGTGAGCTTGTCGTTTTTGTCTTTTTTCTGATATCTTATTTTTTAAATCTTGCTTAATGTTGATACTTGCGGTACACGGAACTTCCTGTTCGTATTTTATTATAGGTATAAACGTATTCGTATAACTATGATCTAAATTATAAAATTGGTTATTTATGGCTGAACTAATGTCCTTAACGTTTTGAAACGATTTTGAACGAGTTACACTAAATTTTTTGTTATAACAACTACTCTGCATTGTACTTTCGGTTAAATTTTCACTACTCTTCCTTTTAAGCTGCATCTGTTCGTCGTATGTGTGATTTTTGACATGTTTTCGAAGACTGCTTGGGTCTGTGTACTTCTTCGTACAACCTAAGACTTGGCATGCGTACGGTTTCTAAAAACGATTAAAAGTTATACACCGAATTTAATTGTTTGCAAACAGCTTACCGTATCGAAATGTGTCCGTTGATGCTTAGCCCTATCGGAACTATTAGAAAAACTCTTGGTGCAATTGTTGAACTGGCAAAGGTACGGTCTTTCACCCGTGTGGCTTCTTTGGTGAATTTTTAAATTTTCAAGACGAGAAAAAGCTTTATTGCAGCCTTTAAACTAAAAACAAACATTAATTTGTTATCTGAAAGCATAAATTAAAGGTGAAAATGATTTTTATATTACTTACAGGACATTTGTTAGGTTTTTCCCCACTGTGAACCCGCATGTGGATTAAAAGCTTGTAACGAGCATTAAAAGGTTTCGTTTTTCGCGGACAATTTATCCAGTAACATGTGAATTCTTCACCTGCAAAAAATTAAGTTGAATTAATAAAAAGTACCAGTTTTAGTTAACCTCTAGCCTCACTTATTCTGTCATTGTTGATGAAATCTAACCTTACTTGATTTAAACCGCTGGAGCGGTTTAAATTACAGCGCGCTGTAATTTAAGCAATTTTAAGAACAATTTCAAGGGATCCAAACCTAAATCTAATAATCGTAAAAAAATAAATCAAAAACTAACCTCTTTTAAGTTCAACATGGCTTTTTTCAATATGGCGGACCAACGAGCTCTGCGAGTCATAAATCTGGTAACAATCCTCCCATTTGCATTGCATATGGGCTGTTGAAAAAAATTCCTCACAGTCTGTGCTGATTTCTGATTCTTGACTCTCTGATTCATGCCTTTGCGACCTGTTTGGGAACAACATGATGTTGCTGGAGCTCAATAAGGGATCGTCCCTTAATAAGGCCTCGTCTTGGTAAAGAATCACTTGGTTTTGGTTGTCCGATTGATAGGTGGATTCTTGCAGGTTGTTGTTAATGTTTTTGGTCCCCACGAGGTGTCCAACGGGATTCTTGTTTTGTTCCTGTATGGACAAACGAAAAAAAAATTGAATATTGATTTTATTTATATTTTTAAACAATTAAATTTTGATTATACGCTTTTTTTTAAAAAGAATATTGTATTTTTTTAATTATTTTAACAATTCAATCTTGCATTTGTTTTAGATTGTTTTTAAACAATTGAAACTCGGTTTTTTATTTTTTGAACTATTATCAATTCTGTTTCATTTTTTAAAACAATCAAACCATGCATTTGTTTCAATTTTTTTTAAACACTTGAATCTTGTTTTTGTTTTAATTTTTTAAACAATTAAAGCTTGATTTTTTAAACAATTGAATGTTGAGTTTGTTTTAAACAATGGAAGGTTGATATTCTTTGAATTTTTTAAGCAATTGAATCTTGATTTTCTTTTATTTTTTAAACAATTGAACATTTGTTTTAATTTTTTAAGCAATTTAATCTTGCATTTGTTTTTTTAAATTCTCTTTAAACAATTGGCTGATTTTGTTTTATTTTTTTAAACAATTGAAGCTTGATTTTGTTTAAATATTTTAAACAACTGAAGTTTGTTTTTGTTTTATTTTTTAAACAATTAAAGTTTGATTTTGTTCTAATTTGGTAAACAATTGAAGCTTGATTTTGTTTATATTTTTAAACAATTGAAGCTTGTTTTTGTTTTAATGTTTTTTAACAATTGAGTCTTGATGGTTTTGTTTTAATATTTAAACAATTGAAGCTTGGTTTTATTTTGATTTTTTAAACAAATGAAGCCTGTTTTTGTTTTATTTTTTAAACAATTGAACCTTGATTTTGTTCTAATTTTTTAAACAATAAAAGCTTGATTTAGTTTCAATGTGTTAAACAATAGATAGCAAGATCATATGTTTGATTTTTGATACAGTTGAATGCTCATTTTGTTTTAAACAATTGAATGTTGATATTGTTTCAATTTTTTAAACAATTGAATCTTGATTTTGTTTTATTTTTTAAACAATTGAATCTTGTATGTTTTAATTTTAAACCATTGAAATTTGTTTTTGTTTTAATTTTTTTAACAATTTTATTGTGCTGTATCTTTTAAATTTTGCATTTGTTTCAATTTTGTAAACAATAGATAGCAAGATCATTTGTTTTACTTTTTATACAGTTGAATGCTGTTTTGTTTTAATTGTTTTAAACAATTAAATGTTGATATTGTTTTAAACAATTGAATCTTGCAGTTGTTTTAATATTTTAAACAACTGAATCTTGACTTTGTTTTATTTTTGAAACAACTGAATCCTGACTTTTTGCAATTTTTTAAATCTTTAAAATACATGCGGCGTTGCCGCACTTACAATAACATTTTGCAATCGGCATCGAGATTCGAACCAAAGACCCTGAACTACGCCAAAACTTCACGTAACTTAATTTTAAAGTAATTTAACCATAAAATACACAAATAAATACCTGTTGGTCGAAAAAATTCAACGAAGTCGGTTGCGTTTGTCTTAGGAATGTCGAAAAATCAACATTATTTCGGGTTAGAGATGCAACAGGAGGTAATTTTTCCCATTCAGAGTTACTTTGAGCCACAGAATTATCATCATCATAATCACAGAGCTCCGTGCTGAAATTTTCAATGTCAAAAGAGCTGTTAGAAAGACTTTCGCATAGATCAAAGTCAGACAACTCAATATCCTCGAAATTTTCATAATTTTCACGTGAATTTGTTGCTATTGGGAAGGGTGGGGGCACAAAA
Organism: Ctenicera cuprea; assembly: GCA_958336395.1. Lineage (NCBI taxonomy): Eukaryota > Metazoa > Arthropoda > Insecta > Coleoptera > Elateridae > Ctenicera > Ctenicera cuprea. The sequence goes on from OY284493.1 coordinate 1,423,769, forward strand.
AACGTCGAATTTTCTTCTGACGCCTGGTTGGGTTGCAACGTCTCGAGATCATTTTGAAAAGTGCCATTTTGACTTGAAATTTTATCCGAAAGGTCAGTAAAATTAATGAACTCTTCCCCTTGAAGTTGCTGGTCAAAATGTTGGGAAAACTCTTCATAATCAAAATTTGGAGCAGTTTCGGTGCTTACGGTGGCAGCTGAAGACTCCTCCTCTTCAGCTTTCGACATCAAAAAATCCAACAAGTAATCATTTTCAGAGTTTTCATACGTCTCAACATCATTGAAATAATTTTCATCAAACGAAGTCAAAATGTCTTCATGGTTAAACAAATCGGGGTTCCTTTCACCATTTTGGGCCTCGTAGAAAGCTGCTGTGAATTTTTCTGCCAGTTCGGCTTGAGTTTTCGTTAGTTGAAGGACCGGGCTATATTTTGACTCCGGAACAGAGGTCGTTATGACCATTCCATTGGTCATTTCAAAGTCTTTTAGCAACATTGATATTTTTAATCAAAAATTTAAAATTTTTAAATACCAAAACAAATGAAGTGTTAAATAATATCACTGTCGAGGCACAAAGCACTATTTAAGACACTTGTGTCATATGGAGGGTTGTTTTCATACTGATATGAGCTATAATAAGACGTTTGAAATTCATTAACATCTGTTGAGGTTTAAAAATGCCGCAAAAAAACTAGCTCCGTCTCTTTTCTCCTTCACTCTTACGTTGCGCTCGTTTCATTGTTGCTATTTTCAATTGTTACGCTTTAAATAGATTTGAATGATGGTCTGGCAGGCTGTGTGTAATTAATTGTTAATTTTAATTCATATCTGGAACAGTTGAACGACGATCATGCAATTTTGGTAGCTCGTTTGACTTTAAAACCGTTTTTCGTTTGTTTACTATAATTATAAACAATGAACAAATCGTTTGGATTGTTTGCTTGTTCATCATTTGTTTATCATAATGTAATACAATTTTAAATTCGTTTGTTTTTTGGCGGCAATTGTTGTAATGTGGTTGTTTTTTATGCTAAACTATCGAGTTCATTTGTTTTAACTTGTTTGACGTTAAATTTTATTTTGTTTTTAGTTCCAAATATTGCCTTTTTTGTCTTGAATAAAAGAAAAAAAAAGGAATGTTTATATTGTTTTATATTTGCTTGACTTCTTGTTTCTTAAACACGAATAACAATCAAATTTATTTGTTTTAAATTGTTTTGTTGTAGGTTTTCATTTGTTTTTAATTCCATACATCGGTTTTTTATCTTAAACACGCAGAAACAATAAGGTTCATTTATTTTAAGGGTGTTGGTCTTAGATTATCATTTGTTTTCAAGTACATGTCGTCATTTGTTTTCTTTTGTAAAAATATTGTATTAAAAAAGAAACTAAAAAAAAATTTGCAGATGAAACAATGGAAAATATACTTTGGACAGTTTGTTTATTTTCTGCATTTGCTTATCATTTGTTTAACAAAATTTAGATAGGTACCTATGTTTTATTTGTGGCAATTGATATAATTCAATTGTTTTTTTAATTCAATCAAATGTATTTGTTTTTAATTTTTTGTATTGTTTTTTATCTTGTACATGAATAAACAATCACGTTTATTTATTTTAACTGGTTTGGTCGTATACTGTCGTAGATTTTCATTTGATTTTAGTTCCAAAAATGTTTTTTATACCTTAAACATAAAACAACAATGAAATTCATTTGTCGAATTTTCTCTGACATAATTGAGAAATAAAACAAATTTAATTGTTTTCTATGTTGGTTCATTTGTTTTAAGTTTTTTGTTTGTAGATTATCATTTGTTTGCAGTTCCCCATCACTCGCCGTCGTTTGTTTTCTTCTGTATGAAGTTGTAAGCTCTTAAAATAAAGAAATTCACAAACGTTGTTTTATTTTTTATTTTCCCTCTATAAAGTAGTTATTCGTTTGTTTTTCAACAGTATATAACGTTACAAAAACAAACTAAAACTCAGGTTAATGTACTTAAAATTAAAAGAATGTTTATTTACATATTTTTCGTAAAATTCCGTTAATTTTAAACGTCAAATTTAAAGGTGAAGGCGGAAAAACATATCCACTTGGCCTTTTAAACATTAAAAAATTATACAAGCGTACGGTATTAATTTACTGGCATTTATTATAAAAACAAAAAAACGTAGATGGCGTAACTTTAGATAACAAACATGCAGATGTTGTGCGTTCACTGTTTTTTCTTTACAAAACAAAAAATGCACCCTTTCTGATATCTTACACTTTTAAGTGCTTTTATATGTTGCTTGTAGTAAAACAAAACAACGTCGAAAAAACAATCAAAACAGAAACAAAAACATTCTTTCAATTTCAATATTTCATAAAACAAAAGAACACCAAACCTCGAAAAATTTGCAACTTGCTGTTGATTGGTTCATTGCACGTGGCCGAGTTTTTCATGTGAATTCGACACCAACTCCGCGATGCACTTGTTTTACTATAAACAGAGAGAGAAGGAAATAGTAAGCACAACGAGAAGGAGCGAGACGGGACATCACATGTCATCAAACTTCTGGTGTCAATGTTTTCTATTTCTTAGCGATATTATACTTGACATGTGTTACTGAACGCCTTTTTAAAATTATTTTGGTTTGTTTTTTTTTTGTTTTTTACGAGTTGTAATTATGCGTTAATACTCGGAGCTGAAAATGACATAATAATGTTATCGTAATTAACAAATTTGATTTAATAAAATTGTGCTTATTGGGCTTATCTTTTGTTTCAGTAAAAAAACAATTGAATTTAATGGCTTACAACTTAAGCTGGTATTGATTTCATTTAATGTTATTATTTGTTCATTTTCTTTTGTTTTGTTTTTATAAGAAAACAATTGAATTTGAATCGTTTACATTGTTCTTTTGTTTTCCTTCATTTGTTTTATTCAAATCAATTAAATTTAACGGGTATAGGATGTGGCATGTTATGAATGTAAGTCTTTTGTTTTATAACAAAACATCTGAATTTAGTTGACGCTATTTTCATTTGTTATGAACCTTTATTTGTACCTCTAAAATATTGTCATTTGTTTTATACAAAAACAATTAAATTTACACAGTTTACAGCGTGACATTTTCAATTGTTGTTCTTTCCTGGATTTTCCAATGAAAGCTAAGCTTAAAACTACTTAATATTTCTACGAATTATGAAAGTAAATGCCAGAAAGCTTTTAAAATGATAAATATAGCCGGTTTAGATCTCCTGCAATTGTTTGGATAAAAATATCATTAAGAAAAAGCGCTTATTACTAGCTTTTTGTTACGTCTTGGCTCGCTTCGAACACGTGTTTCGAGACGACTGAAAGGGTAAAAAATGCCCTGAAAAACTGAAAAGGCTGTAGATGGGAGGCTGATGGTTGCTAGTTATTTTATATTTGTATAAAATATGATAAAAGCCAGCTGCATTCGAGGCACGTTGCTTTTTTGTGCGCGCTTTGTTCTTCTTGGGCTCGTTTTAGATTTGTCTGACTGGGAGATAAATTTCTTGTAAATTTCTATTTCTAATTACACCATAAATCTGCATATTTTCATAACTTGACTTCATAAATCTTTATTGCATAACCTCGTTCTAATAATAAACAATTTAAAATGATTTTTTTTTAAATTAATCTAACAAAATTATTATTTATTAATTACTCTGTATTAAAATTCAATACGATCACCTATATTGGACCTAGAGTTAACATTTTTTTTTGATTATACTATCTCAACAGCCACAAAACTACAATTTTTACGTCAAAATTATTCATTTCGGTTTTAAAACGTTCAAAATAGTATAATTTCAAAAATATTGCCAAAACAGAACCAACTTTACACTAACAGCTAACTTCATTTAGGTCTGGTCCCTTTAATCATCAGTTCCGATTAAAAAACCACTAAATTTAAATGTTTTTTTTTTTAATATTACTTACTACATCACTAGAGGGCAGCAGGGCTAACCGCGGTAATAAACGGTTTCGAGATTGCCTGACATTACGTGTGCAATCTATCGAATCATTATAGTATATTTATAAACCAAAAAAATTTTATTTCTTCAAATCTAAAACATAATTTTTATTAGAATTTACATTAATTGTGGCATCTTAACTGTAACGTTTAAAACTTAGTTATTTTAGTAAATATTATCTGTTGACACATAATAATCAGCACCGCATTTGGACCTGCTGACATCTAGCGGCCGATTTAATGGATAGACCGAAAAACCTCCCATTTCATTTTCTCAATACTTGCTTGCCGTCTGTACTTGCGCGTTTTGTATTTTTCGTTAATTTTAAGCCCATCGGTAAGTATTACGCTAAAAAAGCACACCAAAATATAATTTTTGTTTCAAAACATTCACATTAGCATAATTTCAAAAAAATAGTCAAAACAGTACCAAATTTTGCACTAACAGCTAACTTCATTTGATAGTTTTATCAGCCAACAGCTGCAGGCTCCGACTAAAAGACCGCCAAACTTTATGATGTAACTTGTAAATACGTGCTTGACATCTGTATTTGAACGTTTTGTATGTTCCGTTAATTTTAATCGGTTAGTATCTACTCAAAAAGTCTGACATAATGCACAGTAAATTATAACTTTTGTTTTAAAACATTCACAATAACATAATTTCAAAAACTTAGACAAAACAGTACCAACTCTACACTTACACCTGATCCTGGTACCTTTTATCAGCCAACAGTTGCCAGCACCGAATAAAAAACCACCAAACCTCTCTAACTTCATGTTGTAAATACGTGCTTGACGTCTGTATTTGCACGTTTTGTATTTTCCGTTAATTTTAAGCCCATCGGTGAGTATTTCGCTCAAAAATTACTACGAGATGTACGCTAAATCATAATTGCTTAAATTTATGGTTTAATTAAAGCGAAATTAGGTCGAAAAGTGCAATAATTTGTTACAATTGTTCGGCAGGTACAAGATGGCAATCAGACCAGTTTATAGACCTAAAATCGTCAAAAAGAGGACGAAGAAGTTTATCAGACATCAATCAGACCGTTATTGCAAACTAAAGGTAAGTTTTTATTTGGAAGAATGTGTAATTTTAAGCCTTCAAGTGACATAACCTAAAAAAATTTGTAACTGCAATATTTTGTTGCGTGATGAGGTAAAATCTGTTTGTTTATTTGCAGAAATTGCTTATTTAAAACGTATTTTATTAAGTTCTCCAAGTGTCTTTGAAATTTTATTTGATGTAACATATTTTGCATGTTGCTGTTTGATTTTACTACAAATTTTTGTTATGTATACAGAGAAACTGGCGTAAACCCAAGGGTATCGACAACAGAGTACGTAGGCGCTTCAAGGGTCAATATTTGATGCCCAACATTGGTTATGGATCAAACTCAAAGACGCGTCACATGTTGCCGACAGGTTTCCGAAAGGTTCTTGTACATAACGTTAAGGTAAGCTTTTAATCTATATTTTCTTTTTTATTTCCAAACAATTTTGCAATGATGTCTATGGTAATTTGCGCCTGAAGTGTTTAAAACTATGTTGAAAACTTCAGCTGAGCTAACTTATAAGACTCGTTTCAATTTAATTGTTATTAACGAGCACATTTTTTATTGAAATGTTGTTTAAAGGAACTTGAGGTGTTGATGATGCAAAACCGTAAATTCTGCGCCGAAATCGCGCACGGAGTTTCGTCGAAGAAGCGCAAGATCATGGTCGAACGTGCACAGCAACTTTCGATCCGTGTGACGAATGGACATGCTCGTCTCCGTAGCCAGGAAAATGAATAAGTTATTTTGTAATAAAATATAATAAAAAATGTTTAGAAAATTTATTGATTTGTGTGTATTTTTGTGTTGGTGAGTGAAATTTTGCAAATGTGAAGTGGCCAGTTTACGTAGAATAATTGTTTGTCAAACATGAATTTTGTGCAATTATGAAGCGGAATTATTTTTTAAGTTTGCCTAATTAGAATCTTGCTTTTGTCAAAGAAAAACTATTAAAATTAATAATTTATTGGGTAATATTCAAGAAACAAATGAAAATGTAGTTTGGTAACTAAAAAGTAAAAACAATTGAATGTAGTCAGAAAAATGAAGTCTCTAAATAAGTTTTGAATGAAAACAAGATTTGATAATGTAAAAACAGTTGAATTTTGACTTGAAAATTAGACCAATAACTTCGGTCATTTTTCGTGTATGTTGTTTACGGTTGGTTACCTTGTCGGCCATTGGTTTAATTTTGTATTCGTTAAATAATCTTGTTGAATACCACTGAAGCTTTTGAATTTTTCTCCGTTAATCAACGCAAATTTCCTGCAGATTGGCTCAAATCTGCAAGTAAAAACCGTCTAGGGCTATGCTCTGTCTGGTTTTTATTGCTTTGCCAAATTTGCACTTTGTATTACTATTGACTATTCTACGAACTAGTAAATATTAAAACAATTAGTTGGTATAATTATTTGTTGCTTAATGACGTACAAACTCGTTATTTAATTATGTAAAATGCAAAAATAAAAATTTTTTAATGTGATTGCTGTGGTTTCAACCGAGATAACACTGGAGCTTCCTAAAAGAAAGTATTATGCCAGAGTGCGATTGCTTAAGACCTTGAAAATAAGCGGCTGCCATTTGCTGTTAGAATGTGACAGGAATATTTATAAATAATACGAGTGATTGCGATTTTTCTATAAAATTGTGGTGTAAGTTCACGAGTGCTAGTTAAGATGGTAATTACCTAAATCGTAACTAGCACGGGTTAATTTACACCACAATTTTATCAAAGAAAAATCATATTACAAGTCGTATTCGGCTTGACTACATCACTCGCATTAATTTTGATTTTTGGTAACACTTACATAGTCGGACATGCTCGGAAGTTTTCGGGTATCGGCGCTCTTAATATGGTATTGTTGGCTTGTTTTCAAATGTTTTGTAGTGGCGTCCTTTTGCAATTTTAATTTTGACGTTCTTATTTACTGTTGCTGTGCAGTGTTGTAAAAATGGATCGTTTTGGAGGAAAATCGTTAAGTGATATTTCACTAAATGTTTGAGGTTATGTACATTATTGTGGTGTAAGATTTTGGTTCATATAATCTGCCAAACAAGATACAATTTTAATGTAAATATATGTTTATGTATTTTAATGCATATTAGCATGTTATAATTATATTTATTATAGGTGTACACTAAAATTTGGGTAGGTCATGATTTGAACATGCGATTCGTGTTGTTTTGTTTCGTGTCGATGTTTCTCGTATTTTGTTTTTTGCTTGTGGACGACAGAGACAATTACTGTTTTTAATTCATAAATTATGTTATAATTAAATATTATACTTACTTCTGGCCGAAGCAATGAAAAACTATATTAAAATAATAACTTGTAGGCCCAAAATATAAAACAAACACGATTGGTTCATTTTATGAAAGGGGGAAGTTGTGATTGGTTCTATGAAATGTAAGTGGTATAGTAGTCGTTATCTCTTGATATAAATTTTACGCATTCACTAATTTTTTGACTTGAAAGTCGTATTCTATGAATCAAAATGCACAAAAAAGGTATTCTTGTTAAAAAACATGCAGTTTTACAATATATTAATTTTTGTAAACAATTTAAGTACAATTTTTCACTGTTGGGGATAACAATTAACTGTATGATTTTTGAACAAGTATGCAAAATAATCACGTTTAAAGTTCTTAGGTTATGTTAATTTTATTGTTTGTTTAAATTTTTTAATTATAAATAAAGATAAGTAACTTTGCACAGCTTTACAGACGACATGAATTTTACATTATTTGGTCTTTATCAATATTACACATTTTACATTATTATCATGAACTGTAAAGTTACTAATACGTCTCAAAAACTCATCGAGGACTCAAAATGAACTATAATAATCTCGCTTTACATGCAGCTATTGCTACATTCGAGTAAGTAGCTAAACTTTAAATATGTTTACGGTCACACATTTTAATATATAAGTTTTTTTTAGTCTAGAGAACTTCAATCGATCGTTACATCACCCTTCCGTTGATGTAAATTATGAAAATAATGAAGGCAAAACACCATTAATGGCAAGTATGAAGGCCATCCTCGGCGCTGGATATGTTGAAAAAGCTTGTATTTCTACCATGGCAATAAGCCTTATCAGAGCAGGCTGCAATGTTAACTGCGAAGACCAAGATGGCAATACTCCACTGCACCGAGCTGCAGCACATGATTTAATTGATGTGGCACACGAATTAATACTACACGGTGCATACATAGACAAAAGAACTAGGGATAATAAGACTCCTTTATTTGAAGCTATTTCGAATTGCAAATTAGAAGCGGTTTGTTTATTACTTTATTATCAGGCCGATGTTAATGGTAATGTAGGTAAATTGAATGGAACACATCTTATGCAAGCAGTTGAAACAGATGAAATCAATATTTGTGAAGTGCTGTTAGACTACTGCGATGATATTTCATGTAAAGATGAATATGAATGTACAGCTTTCACTATTGCCGTCGGTTATCAAAATCCCATTGCTGTCGATCTTGTGAAAAGAGGAGCAAGTGTGAATTCTAGGGATAGATTGTTAAATTCCCCTCTTTATGATTCAATGCTATACTATGACAGCGAATTATTCAAATTGATTTTGCCCAATTATGTGTATGGATTAGGTGCGACGTTTGAACCATATCTGGATCGGTACATGAACAGCTGTAATTTTTCAGATTCAGAATGGTTGGTATGTTTCTACTTAATCCTAAATAGTGCGGAAGCTTCCAATTTTATAAGGGAGTATGAAAATTACCTTCAAGAGTATAATTATTTTAGTGTTTTGTGCACTATTATGAATCAGCTAGCATGTAGGAACATACAGCTTGAGGACAGAATCTCCATTTTTTATATATGCTTGAATTTGGGTGCAGAAGTAAAAGCGGACCAGTTACAATTTATGCATTTGCTTTTTGGATCAAACGACGAGTTCGAAGCTGTTGTTTATGCAGGCGATTTAAGCTACACCGATTACATAGAACAAATGCGCCTCTTATTCAAAGCACCATTTAACAGTACCGTTCCAGTAAATATGTACAAGAATCTGTCGCGGTATCCAACACTATCAAAGAAAACGTTTTGTTTCTTGAGATTTTTTTCAGTATCGCCTGAAGCACGGAAGCAGTTTTTGGATTGGATTCAGATATATATACCAGATAAGCGCAAAGTTATTCTGGAGGAATTGGATAAAATTCCGGAGTTTCCATCATTGCTCGAGTTGAGCAGGGACCGAGCACATAAATTTATTGAAGAAAAGTTTAAAATAGTTAAAGCTTATCAGTTTTACGATGCTGTTAAGAGTTTGAAGTTGCCTCCACTTATAGAAGATATATTACTTTTAAAACAGCCTATTTATTAGTTAATTTTGCATCAACGTAGTTCCAGTATGTGTAACGTGTATGTATTGTTATTGCAAAAAAAATTAATTCTGAGTAAAACTAAAAAAAAATAATGTTCTAGCCGTAATAGTTTCCAAATTAAACCCTTGTAAAAAACCATTTTTTAAAAATTTTTGGCTCAATAATCATACTTTGTGATTGCGTGAAATACCATTGCCCCTGATGATCATACGTAAGAGTGGTCCAAAGATGAGTTTAAATACGCTCAATTTCCTGTAAATCCCCCCAAAAGAAACAAGCTGTTAACCCTAATCGGTCGCAAGCTATGACGAAGTAGCGCATGTCTTGTAGGATTGCAGTTTTTCAAAAATAGCTCCTTTTGAGTGTATTCAATGTAAAATTGAGCAAAACTAAACTTAAAGAGGATAAAATTCCGTGTAAAACTAAAAAAGAATGATTGTTACATATAATTTTAGGCTATGCAGTGCTTATATGCAAACAACTTTTGTGTTTAAAGTTTTCCTTTATCTTTAATACTAACAGAGCTATCAAAAAACGACAAGATTTTGATGGACCCTGTATAATATGCAGGGTGAGGCAGTTGTTTAGAGTGGCGGTAGCTCAGAGGTTGGGCGCTCAGCCTCTAACGCTGAAGGTCTAGGGTTCGATTCCCCACCGAAGCCATGCAGCAATAAAAATCTATGCCGCAACCCGCCACTCACATTCCCCAATCCGGTGTAGGCAGCCCTGGGGTCTTAATGCCTGAAACCTTCTCTGGAATTTAGTCGTTCGGATTCGACGTTAAACTGTAGGTCCCCCGTACTCCACCTTAGCGCTAAGGAGAGTACGTGGCAGAGAAGAGTGCCGGTGCCCAGCAGTGGGATGTAAAGGCTGATTACGACGAGGCAGTTGTTTGTATATTTGATCCTAATTGCATTAATATAACAAATAGAGAACAAATGTGTCAAACCAAAGTTGCACCGCAGAACTGGCTATATTTTGACGTGTTCGCTTGTTTGCTACCTTCAACTGTTTTAACGTAGCGATGTTCATTTGTTTTTTGTTTAAATGGCACGGCCTATTTTTTTATCGCTGTCTGATAGAGAGTTTTATTTTCTTTTAAACGATGTAAATATTTAAATACCTTTTATATGTTTTTTTGTGAGGAAAAAGAACCATTGCCATGAACAGATAAGTAGATTCGCGCTTTGACGTATACAAATAATTACTATTTTCTACTAATTAAAAAATTTCGGTTTCATTCAAAAGTAAATAGGCATAACAGGCACTATTACTCAACTGAACGTTTGGGGAGGTGTAATTGGTGACTACGTTATTGGCCCTTATTATAGTTAAGAAACTTTACCAGCAGTCACATATGTACAGTTTCTTCACAATTGCACATTTTAATGAAAGACGTTAATTTAGAGACACAACGGTCGATTATCTTCCAGCATGGCGGTGGACCCCCTTACCAAATTATTATAGTGAGCAATTATTTAAAACATGAGTTTGGTTTGTGAATAGGGAAAGGCGGTGCAGTCACCTGGCCACCAAGATCACCGAACCTACCAACCATGAATTTCTTTCTGTAGGGTTACGACAAAAATGCTGCTTATACAACTGTACGCACAATAGCAGACGACATGAAAGAAAATAAGGGCAGCATTATTCCTTACGAATGATTGTAGAAATTTTATCAACGAATCCATAAATGTATTGCTGAGGAAGGATGAACATTTCATTTTAGTAAGTGCGAATCTGCATATCTGTTCATGGCCTACAGCAACGTAATGGTTTTTTGTTTCTCAAAAAAATCGATAATAAAGAGATAAATGTGATAAATAAGAAAATGTTCAGATGTGTAGAGAAGGTTTTTTAATTAAAGTTTCCAATTTACAAAGGAAAATGTGATTGTTGTAAATATTTGTAGTAAGTTTAGTTTTAAAAGGAATTAAATATGATAAAATATTCTAAAATAAAGATTTTTGTAAATTTGTAATTGTTATTTTCTTGTAAAATCAATGAATTGTAGGTAGGTAATATTCATTTTAGAAAAAAATTATTCAAATAAAATTTGTAGGAAAATGATAAAAATTTCACTTTTTGACTGTAGCTCAACAACAAAAGATTTTTTTTTATATTTTTGTTTGTACCGTTGAATTTGTTTTAAAAAATTGGCTCAATAACATGCAAACGGTATTTTCATAACTGTAGTATTAATTAAGTTTCCCATATAACTACATCAAAAATGAGACATATAAAAAATCAATTTAATACAGCTTCGGAATGACACTAAGAAACATAAATAGGACCAAATTAGAATAAAGCAAAACAAAACGGTCCAGTAATATTCAAAATTTAATAATATGTTTACCTACATTAAAATAGTTACCAAATGGGTAGATTTGCGTCTAGCTCCTTGGACTTACAGCCGATCCTACCTTACATGACTTGCGCACCTCCTCGGCATGTAGCTGAAATGTGTGTAAACCACAACTTCGTAGTGGCACAGATGGATATGCGGGTGTGTTTGGGTGTACTACTTATTTACTGCATAAGTAGTTGCGGGGTCGAATCTCGGTTGGTACCAAAATTTTTTTTTATTTTATAGTTTTTTTTAAACACTGTTGTTGCGTTTTGCTGTTTACGCGAGGTTATTTGTTAAGAGCAGTTATATTTTAAAGAAAAAATACGAAGACAAATTTGCATTCACTCACTGATTGACGGCATACTAACACGCAAGTCTAGTAATAAATTTAGAAAAAAAAGGATTTGTTGTTTTCTATTAAATGCAATTTATTAGCAATGAAAAAATCGGCTTTAACAATGCAAATCTCGATGTAAATATCACACTCGCACATATGCGAGCCAATATTAGATGACATTGGGCAATTAAGGACCGGCTGTACGTCCAAGGCGCTAGACGTTAGTAATAGGTAGGTACTAATCAAACATCAAAACAAAATTCATCGAAATTTACAAAAACATTAAACGGTTTAAGTATATACGGTTAAAATTTAAATCAAAAATACCTAAAAATCGAATTAAGACGGTTGAATATTGTTTGAACTTGTAAAATAAAAGACAAAATTTACAGATTTAAAGTCAAAAATCAGTTTAGTTAGGTAAAAACACAATATAACAATTGAATGAAAATAAAAAATTATTGTGGAACAACTGAATAACTATTTAACACAACAACAATGATTTAAAACAAAAGAAAACATTTGAAACATATAAATCAAAACAAAATCAGTGCGGTTGGGTAAAAACCACTGAACTATACTTATACTGGAACGCGCGCTCGGCCCGCCAGCCCGATCCGAGAGAGAGGGCCGCAAGGATCATCTCTGTTCTACTCTCGAGACTTTGCGCATGCGTAGAGCAGTCGATTGTCATGTCGCATGTTTTAAAATTGGGTTAGTTTGATTTGACAGCTTTACCGCTGTCTTCTCCCTCGCGCAGTGCATGCGCGGAGCGGTACGAAAAGGGCAGGAATGATCCTTGCGCGCTATCTCTCTCGGCTCGCTTCTTTTGTGCGCGTTCCAGTATAAGTATAGTTCAGTGGTAAAAACTCAACTCAACAAATGGAAAGGAAAAGAAAAAATAAAACAGTTGAATAATGAGTAAACATGCAAAACAATGGTTTAAGACTAGAAGAAACTTTGGAAAAAGAAAAATGAAAACAAAAGTCAATATTGATACAACTTAACAAATATTAAATGTGTATCAAAATTTAAGAAAAAACAGCTACATAAGTAAATCCAAAACAAACTACATTGATTGTATTGAACCTCAATCGAATCAAATATTGTAGCAAATATTAATATTATAACAATACGAAGTGTTCAAAACACGTGGAGTTACAGCCTCCTGAAAATGGACCAGTCTAATCACTTTTTTGCAATAACTTTCGTTGTACTAAAATTGTGAAATTTTATGTGTAAGCAATACCTACTCACTTAGCTTAGTATTTCTGCTAAATTTTTGTTTAAATAAGTGCACCAGAGGCGTTTCATTGGGGGGGGGGGGGGGGTTAATTAATATTTTCTTCTAAATATATTAGAGCATTGGAGATTTTGAAGCTTTGGTTGTAAAATCTTATTCTCCATACAAAAATACACAAAAAAGGTACGTACTCTTGTTGGAAGTCGCTATATCCAACAGTTTTTGTGATAATTCAAGTTTTTTGTAAAATCAAGTTGACTTCAATGTCCAAGTGTTTTCTTAAGATGTTTAAACAATTTGAGACCAAGTTGTACACTTCAAAACAATGAAAATATATCTATGGAGTTACAGCCTTTCGAGGAGGCAGCACTGTTCACTTTTCAGTAGGCTGTAACTCCGCGGCGTTTCCTTTGACCCATGTTTATAGGAACTGTTTTTCATTGTTTTAATGTGTAAAACTTATTCTCAAACTATATGTGCAAACTATTAAAAAACACGTAGACCATCATAATGACTCGATTTTGCAAAAACATTGAATTATCTCGAAAACTGTTCAATTGAGCGATTTCTAACAAAAATACCTTTTTTGTGCACTTTTGTACGGAAAAAAGATTTTATAGCCAAATTTCAAAAAAGTGAAGGTATCATATTTAGAACAAAATATTACGTGTTCCCCCTCCCATATGAGACACCTCTAGTGCAGTTACTTAAACAAAAATTAGTAGAAATACTAGAGTAAGCGAGTAATGTTTATGTATAGAATTTCAAAATTTTAGTGCAACCACTGCGAAAGTTATCGACAAAAAACTGACCCATTTTCGCGAGGCTATAACTCCGTAACATAGCGTTTCCGCGCCCATATTTATTAGAGTTGTTTTCATTATTTTCAACTTTTAAATCTAACCTGAGAACGCGCTCCCCATGTTATGAATCACCCTGTATATCAAATAAATTATTTTAACAAATATTGACATTTGATAATATCATAAAAATAATCGTAAACAACCTTTATAAAATAAATTCCAATGTATTTTTTAGCGTCGTATTGTAAATCGTAATCTGAATTACTATATAATGCTATGATATTTAGAGGTGTTTGATTTGACTGGGGTATTGTGGTTGCTGGAGAACAATTTTTGGATTGTTTGTTGCAGTTCAATTTGCATTTGGAGATTTATGAAGACTTGTAAGATTTTAATGTTCTGACTTATAAAACTCAGGGTCGCGTATTTTTGCTAGAATTCCTGTTATAAATTCTAATAATTGTTATTTTTCGTATGGTACTGAAAGAAAAGACAAACACAACAGATTGATACAAAGACTATTTATGTTAATTGTATTTATAATTTAATTTAGAATTGTTAAAAAGGTTTAGTTTATAAGAAGTTTTAGAGTTACTTGATTTGTGCGGTGACAAATGTCAGTTTTGGATGTCAGTGTCAAAGTCAAAAACATATAAAAGGATAATCTTGGGCATGAGGTTTATGTGTTTGTTTTTATAAAAATAAAGATCAAAGAAGGAAGACAAAAAGGATATAAAAAAGAAGAAAATTTGTTTAATTAGTTACGGCTCGTCTGTGTAAATAAAAACACAGAATTGAAATCCTCTGAAAGAAGAAAAGAGGAAAAACGAGTCTAAAAGCTAGATAACAGTAATTACGTGTATAAAAAGGAAAATACAAGAAGTAATAACGAATTAAAGAAAAATCCAGAAGAATTATAAATAAAAGGTGATCGAGGAAATTTGTACGTTTGTGATGGAATTAAAACCAAATTGGTAATAATATAAAACAGTTAAAGAAGAAGATTCAGATTAAGAGAGAGTATTTGTTGTTGCTCGAGAGGCCAGCAGAGCGTTTTGCTAGATCGAGGAATAAGAAGACGCTAAGATAAGTGTTTATTTGTTAAAAAAAGACGATAGTAGTTAGTAAAATTTATTGATATTTCGGAAACCACATTTAGAAATTGAGTTAATTAATAAAATTATTATTTTGTAAAGTTGATATCTTTGTGTATTTATTTCTACTTAAAATTTAATTTAAACAATTTATTTTGCAAGCAAAATAACGACCCTGAGAAATTTAGAAGAGTCTCATAGCAAGTTCAAATTTAATTGCGTGAATTGCAGACAGTTTAGGGATTGTATTTTAGTAATCACGAGACCAAGCATATCATTGCAATAAATATTTTCTGAACTCCTGTAGGAGCTGATAGGGTTCAGTTGTTATAATCAGCAGTGTAGCAAGTATTAACTACTTAGAAGTTTTCATTCGAATTGTTTACGTTAATTATTATCAAAAAACCTTGTTTATAAATATCTATAATGAATTAAAGTTTTAAATATAACTAGTGTTACCCCAGCACACAATGCACTGACAGACAGCGTTGACAGAACCGGCGAAATGTCAAGTCACGTGATGCATTAGTTCCAATAATGACACGCGACGTTATTGTAGATGGCGCCCCAAGTGACGCGCGTCTAGCCGACCTTCATATATATTATAAATTAAAATAATTATTATTAAAAAATCGACGTAGAATAAAATTATAAAAATGTTTCATGTTCCATCTGTGGATAAGGACCTTTCATTTAAAAAAAAATGGTCGAAATTGGTAAAGCGGTAGCCGCAGGAGGAACCGGAGAAAAAAAACCCTTTGTGCTTTTATATATGTATGGATATGGATTATTAACTTTAGATTAATATTTCAGACAACTTGTACTTACCTGAAAAGTAATTAATAAGTATTAAGAATTAAACAACCCATTTTATATTGTTACTGTTGAAACACCCTGTACGCCTGTCGTACTTAAATTTGAACTTCTGATAAACTTTAAGAAAATTAAATTAAGGAAGGAAAAAATTTAAATAAAATAACTCACAATTTTGCTTCCAATATGAATTCATACACATAAAAAAATACGTTACTTATAGTACAAACACAAAAAATCAAAACATTGCATTTAATTTTGACCAAAAATGCAGCTGAAATGCACCCAACAATTAAAATAATTAGTCCCATTAAACAACACATTTTATATTTTTTCTGCTGAAACACCCTGTATGTCATTAAAAACGTTTCAATTTGAATTCAATTATTTTGATAAGAAATAACCGTTAAATTTAAATTTCTGGTTAATTTTAAATGCAAGAAGCTTAAAAATTCAATTATTAAAAAAAAAAAATTAAAATTATAATTCTGCTTCCATTTTGAATTCCTGCACTTACAAAAACCTTTACTTGTACAAACACAAAGAAATCAAAACCTTGCATTTAATATTCGCCTAAACTGCAGCTGAAATGCGTCCAAATAAAGCTCCAACGATTTTTTCCAAGATTAAGGTAGGGGAAACTATAAATTACAAAAAAGGGACATAACTTCATACCTGAAAATTCAAACGGGCTGAAAAGAAATTCAAATTAGTGGAGGGAGAATCGTGGTTGGTGGAGGTGCCATTTGTAAGCTCGATTATGATTGGTAGCGGCTTTTGGCGCGCAGTAAGGACGCCTCTAGCGGAACGCTTTCATATCGAAGCATTGCTTTGCTTGTATTGGGTCGAGGTAAGTCGATTTATTAATTTGTTGTAAAAATTTATTGTAAGCAGGCAAAATTTCTTTGTTAAATCCAAAATATATTAAAAAATAATAGTTTTTTCGGTGAAATTTATCACGTGCTGTTTATTTAGCTCGGTTTCCTACTTGCACGGGAAATAATTTAGAACGAAATTTTATTGAATATTTTGGCCAGGCATGGCCGCTGTAATCTCAACGTAGCTTGAGGAGGATTCTAGAAAGTAACTTCGAAAATTAATTTCTCTGCAAGTATACCGCGTAGGGTTGATTTTTTTGCCCCAAATTAAAGCTAATTTTTGCTTTTATCGTTTAGTAATATGTGACTTGGGTTTTTTTGTATATTTTTGTAGAAAAATATTTGGGTGTTGACTGGGAATTTTAATATTATATATTTCAAGAATGGCGCGCGCGCGTTATAGCTTGTTTTGAAGCTTGCACCTCCAACTAATCACCCAAATCTTTTTTTTTAACCAATTAACTATTCGCATCGTAATTATACCTCCAAATTAACAATGGTGATTTTTTGCAGCACCTTAACCACCTCTTAATATACCAAGTAGACAAAAACACATATAATCATGTCTGATGAAGCTTCCGCACCAGCCAAACGAGGCCGCAAACCAGCAAACGTTGAAAAACCAGCCGAAAAGATTGAAAGCAAAAAACGCCAGCGCAAAGTAAGCTTTTCTCCCTTTTGATAAATCCAACCTAACTTTTATTCTAACATGTTAATTACAGGAAGTCAAGCATGTGGATAGCGGGGACGAGGATGAGGCAGCAGCCCCCAAGCGTGGACGTGGCAGACCCAAGGGATCCACAAAAAAGAAATCGCCAGCTAAACCAAAGGCGAAATCTGGTGCAGGTACGCTTTGGACTCTTCAGCAAAAGACTTTGATTATTATGTTGTGTTTTTCCTTAAGGTCGCCGAGGTCGTCCCAAGAAGGACGAAAAATCAAAAGATTCGGGCGAGGAAGATAATGAGGAGAACGACGCCGGGGATGATGAAGACGATTAAATCTCTTCGTATCTGGTGGGGCCCTAATAAAGAATCGAGTGGTCATTCCATTGAGTTAGGATATGTGCCATTTCTTTGTTTAATGATATAATGTAGAATTTTCTAGTTCGTAGGCGTTAGTATTTAATAGAAATTCATTTCATTATACCAAAAATTTGGATTAAGATTTTGAAAATTAACATATTAAGACGTTTTTTGTGTATTGGAATAGGGCCCCATTTTTTAAGTTTAGGTTTAAGATTTATGTAATAATAAAACTTTAGTGTAAATTTTTGGTGTATGTTCCAGAATCTCTGTAAATTTGTGCGTGTAATTGATAACAATTCACAATAAATTTGGTGTAAAGTATTACTTTGTTTTATTTATCCTGTTTAGTATAGAAATTGTAACAGGAATTAGTAAATTAAGACGAGGCCAGAAACGCCTAAAGTCCCCTAGAAACTAAAAGACCTCCGGAAACCCCAGAGACCCTCAAACTGCCGCGCTTAAAACAAATTGGTTCGATTCCCACATATTGCACTGCTGAGGGTGTTTATTTTTTTTTAAATTACGACATGTTGCAGCCTAAAGACAAAGCTTCCGGAAAACCGCGAAGTTTCTCAGAGACCCTCAAAGCGATTCTGCTAAAGGAAAATGGGTTCGATTCCCATACATTTCGTTGTTCAGGGGACTTGTGTTTTTCAAAATTAGGACATGTTGGAGCCCAGAAATCCTTAAAGAACTCCTCGGAAACCCGAAAAGTCCTCCAGAGATCCTCAAACATTCTGCTCAAGACAAATGGGTTCAATTGGAGCGTTTTTTTTTTTAAGTAAGACATGGTGGAGACCAAAGACTTCCTGCAGGGTTCTCCAGAGACCCCCAAAGCTACTCTGCTAAAGGCTTAATTCCCACACATTGTACTCTGCTCGGGGTGTTTGTGTTTGCACCTTTCCAAAATTAAAACATGTTGGAGGCCTAGCTGGACCCTACATTAAGCAACAACCAAGAAAAAACCGAATAAAATTGAAGCGATATGAGAAACCAACTTAGACTAGTGCATGTGTTGGTGGCTAAGACTGAGTCGTATCTCAAGCTTAAAGGTCGAACACCTGTTTGGCTGTGCACTGTCGCATTGGTTTTACCAATTAAAATGCATTACTATGCGAAAGAGCTCGACCTGGGGGTGTAAAAATGTATTTAGCATGTGTGTATGAGAGACCAATGAGGACACACAGGCTTCAATAAAACTACTATTTTGACTACATGGTAGCACTCCAGGTTTCAGGACAACTTTAATGATAATAAGCTTACTTCTGTTTTAACATCCAACCCTAAACCTTTTAATAAACATTTCAAAAAGCGTTTATATTTCATAATTTTTACATGAAATAGATCAAGGGTTTGGTTTGTATTTTAAAATTAATCCTCTACATACTGAAAATTATGTGTAGAACTTAAAAAAAAAACATTACGTCATTTAGGAGAGTTTGTTAATGTCTATAATCTAATATTACAATTAGCAATAATTGTGAATATGGTGCCATATTCTACGTTAAAAAAATTAACACAAAATTAAGGTTTATATTATGAATCTAACTTTTACAGATTAAAAATTATAAGAATTACACCATTAAGAAGCTATTTTGGTATTTAAGCGAATATTAGGCTGATGTCTACAAACTAATATTGCAAACTAACAATTATTAGTGTTATTAATTCGGTTTTTCTGTAACTATATGACAAAAAAATTACAGCACATATGTATTTCAACCTTTCTTTACTAAAATTTACATATTTAAGCTGTAAGAAGCCATTTTGGTATTTACAATTTAGAGTTTCGACAGTGTATTGACCTTTGGTAATTGGTATTGATGTGTACAGGATGTTCGAAAAATAATGTCATAACGCTTGGGACGAGCTTGAAAGTAAACCATACTATGAATAAAATACTTTATAACTTTATTAAAGTTACTTATAATGTATTTTATTCATACTAAATATGACCGCCAAAATTACAGCCTCCCGAAGAATGAAGATGAAACAGTTCAATCACGCTTTAATTTGTATCTCCAATATAATTTGAGATAATTAATTCAAGTTTGATTACATCAACTAGGGGCAAGCAACTTTGAGCTAAGAGAAATTCCAAGTTATTTTCCGAACACCATACTTCCAAATTAATAATTTCGAATTTGGCGCTATATTTTTATTGTAGATGAAAATAACGGAAAAATAAATGAAATGAAATTTATTGTTTCCGTATAAATTAACACTTAAGTTATTTATAATAGAAACTTGTTAACTGTTAATGATCTTTTAAATACAGGTAAATACAAAAAACGTATATCCGACTTTAATCTTGATTTGAATTTGGCGCACTTTTAAGGTAAGCAAAATAACCAACATTAGAATAATACTAAAAAACCATTTTTACAGCTACTTTTGCATAAATACTTTTAAAAATACACTTTTTTACAATTTAAACTTAAAAAACACAACTGATTATTTTAAATTAGTAAAATATATCCTAAAATTGTATGAAAACGGCCACACTTTAGTTGTTTTTGTCCGGTTCATGTTGGGTTGGCACACCTGTAGAACCAGTAATTTGACCGGTCTGTAATATAAACAATAATGTAGAATTTGTAATAATGAGGGTATTGTAATTTGTTAGTACAAACGCATTAAAAGTGAAGTGCTAACGGTGCAAACTGATTGCATCATCATAGAAGTCATTTTTAAGAAAAAGGTTAGATTTTTGCAGTTTTTAACACCGGCAAAAGGTTTTACTATTTAAGCTTTGTTGTGTTTTTAGGTGTTTTAAAAGACATTAAGGATGGCTGATAATAACGATAACAATAAACCTACAGAACAACCAGAACCAGGTAAGGATATAATATACTTATAGGTTATGTATTAAAAGACTCGATTTTATGTCCCTTTCATACATATATTCATGGTGTTTGTAATAATAACGCTTTGGTATGTGTCTTTTTTTTACCATTTATTAATAGCTCAGTTTGTGGTAAAGTTGTGAGTTCGGCAGATCTCATGATGCGTTGGGTTTGTGGAGATATGGAAAAGACACTGCACTTGGAAAAACAACGATAAGTTGCTGTGTGGTAGCCTCCTTGCGTTGGAACGTAATGTACACCACCCTGAGGGGTGGATGGACTCGCTTGTTGTTTTGCAGATTAGGGTCGGTATTACTGAAATGTACCTGAAGTTCACTGCTGTAGAGTTGAAATGCAAATGAGCTCCAGACTAGCTCCACCACTCTGGCTACTGTGCAGCCTATATTCACTGGCATCGTTAGATCTGTCGATCTGTACCCACCCCATGCTATATCAATAATTTACGTACATTGCCTCACTGCTGGATCACATTCTGCTATCGGTAGCTTGCCGTGCCTAGCGGTAGTGGGAGAATATAGGTGTTTTTTATGATATTTATAATAATTAGTAGTTTTACCAAAATTGTATTGATTTTTTGGTAAATTGTGAAAAATGCAAAGGGAACGTAGAAAAATAACAAAAAATACAGGGTGATTTGGTAAATATTGATTCTCTGAAAAAAAGTTCTTAATAAAACTTGTTTGTTAAATGTTTAATTATTTGGTTGCTATGGTAACCCCCCCCCTTTTTTTTAATGGCACCCTATATTTTTTTTACGTTTTTGAATTCAAAAATTGTTTTTCTTTCTGTTACCAAATTTTTCTTGGGGCATTAAACAAAATTTGCTAGTGACCAAATAACAAAAGTCGAAACGTATAAAATAATTGACATCAAGAAAGCGTGCACTTAAATTTAACAATCAACTCTTGTTACGACAAAAATTTTCATAGAATCAGTACTTACGAAGACGATGCATTACGTTTTACTCGCCTCGTATAAATTTATAGTAAAAAAAATGTAATCAAACTTTGCCTAACTCATAATTCGAAATTCACTTTTTCAACTTTCACGTTTTACTATTTTAAGTGTCGTTAATGTTTTAGTTTTACTTTTTTTGCACAAAGATTAGTTTGATGTTCTGGCGTCAAATTCAAATTTGCGTTTATTATGGAATTTTCAGAACTTCTGTCCAGTAAATAAGCAGATTTGTGAATTTACCCTTATGGAAATTTTTCCAGTCGCTCACCCACGGAGGGCTATCACAATATGCAAATGCAGTGGCGTACCATACCGTCCTTAACACTGTGTTGGCCTTGAATGGCAATCATTCGATTATGAACCTAAATTCGATGCAATCATTTAAAAACGTTGCTAAATAGAATTCAATTTCAGTAGAAGAACCGATGGAGGAAGATGAAATGGAGATGGAAATAGACGAAACTGTCCCTAACACCCCCATAATTGAAAACAAACGCAACAGCGATGATTTCCTGGCGTTAATAAAAGAAACGACTCCAACAACTGCAGCTCAAAGCGTCAGCACTCCTGCCACCCCGGCTGTTATTAATTCGCAACCTCCAGTTGAACCCCCAGCTATAAAACCAAGCGAAGCTGCCGCAAAGGAACCTCCCAAACCATCAAACACAACGGAAATTGATGACGATATTGAAATTGTAGCCGTAACGACACCGAAGCGCACATTAATACCCAAACAGAACAAACCTAAGCGTGTTGTAGCAGACGACGACGATGTCGTTTGTTTAGACGACGATGACGACGATCCAAAAGTAAAAAAACGTACAACTAATAAACCTCTTCCGTTAAAGGAATTTGAAATAATCGACTTAGTCGATAGTAAAAAAGGCAGCGCAAACAGCAAATGTATAAATTACGCATGCAAAAGTGGGGTGGACATGTTTATAGCACCAACTTTCTGTTTGACGTTTTATCGCGTCAAGAGTTCGATTAAGAAGCAGGAAGTTTGCAGAGCTTGCTGCGACCTCGCATTACAACACTTTGATGGGTTGGCGCAGTCGTTGATAAGTGGGGATATGTTGATGAAACTTGATATTCCCATCCGGAGCGATCTTGTCGAGATCGACGATTCCGATTCCGAAGACGAAGCAGATGAGGACATCTCCGAAGGTTTCGATGAATCTAACTTGGAGTTTTTGAGAGAAACTATCGATAAATGCATGGAAGAAACCATGAAGAAGTGGAAGTTCGATGAACACGGTAGTAATGCGATGGGTTTTTTGAAAGAGAAAGGAACATTAATTAAAGGTAAGTTAAATTTGCTTTCAAAAATATGATCAGGTTGAGTAAAATGAACTGCTAAATGTGATGGTGAAATTTTATTTAATTTAATAATAGAAAAACATGAAAATGTAAACAAAATGTAAAAACAATTGTAGATCAGTCCCAAAAAACAGTTCAATCTGGTCATAATAAAAGAAATTAATGTTGTCAGAAAAATAAGGGAATCACCCTTGTCAAAATAAATCAAAGGATTTACACTTTATTGTACAAAAACAAGTGAAAAACAAAGAGGAACAATTGAATATTGTCAAAAAACAAATCAGTAGGACTGTCATACAAAAACAAGTGAAACACTGTTGAATCTGTTCTAGAAACAAAAAAAAACAATTTAATAGTAGCAAAAAACAATGGAATTACACTTTGTTGTGCAAAAACAGGTGAATATCTGTTAAGTCAGATATAAAAACAATAGAAAAACACATTGTTGTACAAAAACAGTGTAAACTGTCAAATCTGGTCTACAAGCAATGAAACATAATTGAATATTGTCAGAAAAAAAGAACAAAGTCGAGCAAAAACAAGTCAATAACAGTTGCGTATGTTTTACAAATAAAACAATTGAATAGTGGCAAAAAACAAAAAAATAATACTTTATCAGAGAAGAACAAGTGAAACCAGTTAAATCTGGTCCACAAACAAAACAAAAACAGTTGAATATGGTGAGAAAAAACAAATTAATAATTAATTAATAATTTATCGGAAAATTTCATAAAACGAATGGAACACATAGTTTAGTAACTAAACAATTGAGTATCGCCAATAAATGAATGTGTTCACAAAATGTAAACCAAACAAATGAAAGAGGATGGTTTAATTATGAAAGACAGTTGAACAGGATACAAAAATAAAAATCACTGTTATGTGGTTTAAAGTTGTGCCTCAATTTAATTTTTTCAGAAAAATTTTCACAAGTCGACACAATGCTGCACAGTGTCCGCAAGAAACTTGACGGAATCCATCACGACCTTTACGCAGAATTTAAAGTACGTTACGAACATCTACCTCCACTTGATATAACCGATGTGTTCTACCCCACCGCTTATCCCGTAGTTCGAACCCAGGTTACGACAGGTAAGCACGCACTTTTATCTTTTTTGCTGGTATCTATTGAAAGAATTTTTTTTAGCAACAGATAATGAAAACGATAATGAACGTCGCAGCCCACGCAAAACAAGGGCGATATCTTATGTGGAAGTAGATGACCCCACTAGTTCCCATTCCAACAGCCCTGCTTTGGCTGAAGACTTAGACTTTAATAGTAGCGGTATAGAAGCCGTTGAAATACCACCTGTACCAGCCGACTTACCGCCAAAAGGTCCCATTCAAAAACCACCCCTTAAAGTTGGTACGATCATTTTTGTTTTTGGTTAGAATTAGGTTAGATTGAAAGTTCTAAGGTTAGAATTGAGTTAGATTGAAAATTCTGTTAGAATTTGGTTAGAGTGAAAATTCTAAGGTTAGAATTAGGTTAGATTGAAAGTTCTAATGTTAGAATTCGTTTAGAGTGAAAATTGTAAGATTAGAATTTGGTTAGATTGAAAATTCTGAGGTTAGATTGAAAATTCTAAGGTTAGAATTGAGTTAGATTGAAAATTCTGTTAGAATTTGGTTAGAGTGAAAATTCTAATGTTAGAATTCGTTTAGAGTGAAAATTGTAAGATTAGAATTAGGTTAGATTGAAAATTCTAATGTTAGAATTCGGTTAGAGTGAAAATTCAAAGGTTAGATTGAAAATTCTTAGGTTAGATTGAAAATTCTAAGGTTAGAATTGAGTTAGATTGAAAATTCCGTTAGAATTTGGTTAGAGTGAAAATTCTAAGGTTGGAATTAGGTTAGATTGAAAGTTCTAATGTTAGAATTCGTTTAGAGTGAAAATTGTAAGATTAGAATTAGGTTAGATTGAAAATTCTAATGTTAGAATTTGGTTAGATTGAAAATTCTGAGGTTAGATTGAAAATTCTAAGGTTAGAATTGAGTTAGATTGAAAATTCCGTTAGAATTTGGTTAGAGTGAAAATTCTAAGGTTGGAATTAGGTTAGATTGAAAGTTCTAATGTTAGAATTCGTTTAGAGTGAAAATTGTAAGATTAGAATTAGGTTAGATTGAAAATTCTAATGTTAGAATTTGGTTAGATTGAAAATTCTGAGGTTAGATTGAAAATTCTAAGGTTAGAATTGAGTTAGATTGAAAATTCTGTTAGAATTTGGTTAGAGTGAAAATTCTAATGTTAGAATTTGGTTAGATTGAAAATTCTGAGGTTAGATTGAAAATTCTAAGGTTAGAATTGAGTTAGATTGAAAATTCTGTTAGAATTTGGTTAGAGTGAAAATTCTAATGTTAGAATTTGGTTAGATTGAAAATTCTGAGGTTAGATTGAAAATTCTAAGGTTAGAATTGAGTTAGATTGAAAATTCCGTTAGAATTTGGTTAGAGTGAAAATTCTAAGGTTGGAATTAGGTTAGATTGAAAGTTCTAATGTTAGAATTCGTTTAGAGTGAAAATTGTAAGATTAGAATTAGGTTAGATTGAAAATTCTAATGTTAGAATTTGGTTAGATTGAAAATTCTGAGGTTAGATTGAAAATTCTAAGGTTAGAATTGAGTTAGATTGAAAATTCTGTTAGAATTTGGTTAGAGTGAAAATTCTAATGTTAGAATTCGTTTAGAGTGAAAATTGTAAGATTAGAATTAGGTTAGATTGAAAATTCTGAGGTTAGATTGAAAATTCTAAGGTTAGAATTGAGTTAGATTGAAAATTCTGTTAGAATTAGGTTAGATTGAAAGTTCTAATGTTAGAATTCGTTTAAAGTGAAAATAATTGTAAGATTAGAATTAGGTTAGATTGAAAATTCTAAGGTTAGAATTCGGTTAGAGTGAAAATTCAAAGGTTAGATTGAAAATTCTGAGGTTAGATTGAAAATTCTAAGGTTAGAATTGAGTTAGATTGAAAATTCTGTTAGAATTTGATTAGAATGAAAATTCTAAGGTTAGAATTAGGTTAGATTGAGAGTTCTAATGTTAGAATTCGTTTTGAGTGAAAATTCTAAGATTAGAATTAGGCTAGATTGAAAATTCTAATATGATTGTTTCTTTTAATAGATCAGATGTATTATGCAGTGCGTTTCCTTACAATGGGCTCTTGGATTCGGGTGAGGTTATCACAGATAATCAATCCGGGATCTATCGTAAACGGACAAGCCATAACCACTACCATGTATTGCGTTTCCATGGAAAGCAAACAACAAACTAAGTATCCCACAAACAGGCTAGTTTCGGGAAAAGAAATCGCTTATTCATTTCCCAGCCCGGTGTTGCTAGATGTCGGAACACGGATTATTGCAATTTTTAGGGAAACACCATCGACAGGTGAAACGAAAAAGTTGAAAAAGGAAGCTTTTTATCCAGGAATCGTTGCAGAACCGTGTTCTTACACTAATCGCTTCAGGTGGGTTTGTTAAGCTGTTGGTTGAAGGAAGCAAACTTACCGGCTGAATTTTGTGCAGGTATTTAATTTTTTTTGACGACGGCTATGCCCAGTACGTCGAACACAAGTACGTCCATCTCATTTACGAGTCGTCGAAGGATGTTTGGGAGGATATGCACATTGATTCCCGACCTTTTATAAAGAAATATTTGGAATCGTACCCGGAACGACCCATGGTTAAGTTGCGCAAAGATCAAACTGTTCGTACTGAATATAACGGTAAGTGGAAGCTACAAAGTAGGGTTTAGCAATCCCCAAAACTAGTCTTTATCACGTAGTAGTCACACATGCACACTCATGCGTGCGTGCAGACAATCACGAAAGCACGCGAACACTCATGCACTACGGATCCTAAAGCATGCTTATGCGTCAATATCTCGATATGTGATATATTACCGCTAAAATAAAAAAAGAGCTATGGCCAGCTGAAGAAGAAAGTAAATGGGGAGGAGAAGGGAAAATGAGGCTATGAGCAGGTTGAGAACAAAGGGGGGGGTTGTGGTCAAATTTGAGAACAAACGGGGCTATGGACAGGGCAGGGCAGGGCAAGAAGAGAACTTGTCGTAACGAGTCAAAAGTCAAGAAGACCCTTGGACGACACAAGAAGGAAAAACGGAGTCCGGCTCACAGACAAAGGGAATTATGAACAACTTGACAAAAAAAAAGAAACGGCAAGGATGTCACAAGAAGAGAAACGGGTACTACCAGGTCAGGAGCAAAGACAAGGGGGACTGTCGGTAACTTATAAATACGGGGGCCCTCGAGTGTCACTAAAAAAGACAATGGAGAAATAGGGACCACCGCCAGGCTAAGAGTGAACAAGGGGAATTGTGGGCAATTTAAAAATCCTGCAAATAATAATGGGTGCCATGGATGGCGCATATATAAAAACAAACCAATGGCCCTGGGCGATCCTTGAAAAGAAGTTTAATAACTGCGGAATACAAAGCTGAGCATAGTTTTTAGATGCGATAATTTTGAAGTAGGGCTCTTCCACATCCCTCCTATTTTTTGGCGAACCAACCTTGTTTTATAGGTTTTATTTGAGTGCCATTGTCTTTTTCCAGCACTAAGGTGACAGACACACACGAACACCATTGCGAAAATGGTTTTCACCGAATTTTTGATATCTTTCTAAGCGTAAAAGTGAGGTTTTAAAAATTTATTAACAACTAAAACATCCTCTTACAGGTAAATGGTGGCTCACAACCGTTATGAGCATCGATTGTTCATTGGTACAAATGTTCTTCGAAGCATCAAGCCGCGTAGAATGGATTTATCGTGGCTCAACGAGACTCAATCCCATGTTTAAGGAAGAACTGGCCGCTTCTAACAGAAACAACAAATCAAGGATACCTCGGCAGTTTAATGTAATAATTGTTGACTTGCTTGTTGTGGTTATTAAAGCATTGGTTTTTTGCTTTAGGAAACGGGTCCGTATGTTCAGTACACCCGTGAACCGACGAGAATTCAACGGCAGCTGCAACAACTACCACAACAACACCA
This sequence comes from Ctenicera cuprea, assembly GCA_958336395.1. Taxonomy (NCBI): domain Eukaryota; kingdom Metazoa; phylum Arthropoda; class Insecta; order Coleoptera; family Elateridae; genus Ctenicera; species Ctenicera cuprea. The sequence goes on from OY284493.1 coordinate 1,451,861, forward strand.
AATGCAGCAAATGGGATCAGTACGTTCAGTTGCTCGCAAAAGCACATCGAGGCCTATTATCCTACCCAATAAGATTCAAACAGTGCCGTTCTTGCCCATCAGTAACAATGCAAACAATACCAGTTCACATACACCACCACCCAGCAAAGTTGTGGTGAGAATTTTAATTGTTTTTGGTTTGCTGTTCTTTAGCTTCAACCCTCAATCATAAAATTAGGTTACAGTTAAAGTAAGGTTAGATCAAAAATTTTAAGGTTAAAGGAAGACAGCTGAGATTGCAATGGAACTATTAATGGCGTGATAAGTTGAGAATAAGGTTAGATTGAAAATTGTAAGGTTAGGTGTAGGTGAAATGAAGTTTAGGTTAGAATGAGGTATCTTAAGTTAAATGGAAGCTAATGAGATTATAAGGAGGTTTTGTAAGGTTAGAAGGGGGTTTTTGCAGATGCGAATGAGATTTTGTTGGTTAGATGAGGTATGTTAGGTTAGATGGAATATAAGATTACATTAGGTTAGAATTTGTTAGGTTATAATGAGGTATCTTAACTTAGATGGAAGATAATGAGGTTATATCAGATTGGAATGAGGTTATGTTAGATTATAATAAGATTTTGTTGGTTACAATCAGGTATGTCAGCTTTGAAACAAAGTGATATTAGATTCGATACAGTAAGGTTAGGTAAGAATAAAAATGATAAAACTTACAATGTTGGTTAATGAGGAACCAATCAAGCTAGATTAAACCTAACCTAAAAATATAATTTTTCAGTATTTCACTCCACGCGCACAAGCAAATACCAAAACATTGTACGAGGATCATGTTTGCACCCCAAAATGCAAATCGTACATTTCGTATGACGTCAACAAACTTAAAGGTTATAATCCATTATCAAAACCGTTGCTTTGTGGTTGGAACCGTGTAACTTACAAGCAGAAGGGTAAACGAGAAATCAACTACAAGGCACCTTGTGGACGTTTCATACGAAACATGCAGGAACTGCACAAATACTTGCGTACCACTCAGAGTGAGATGACGGTCGACCTGTTCGATTTTGACTTTTGGGTGCATTGTTTGGCCGAATTCGTGCTTGAACGGAACTCCACCATTAATAAGGACATGTCTTCAGGTAAATTTGTTGTTTTTATTTAAAAACTAATGAGTCAAGGTTTGTCAGTTTTGAAAGTGAGGTTAAATTACACTTGTAGGTCTGGAAAACGTGGCAATACCCGTTGTTAATTACGTGGACAACGGCGTGAACGATTTCTGCAATTATTCTATCAAACGTGAGCCCATGGAAGGTGTACACATGAATCTGGATCCAGAGTTTTTGTGCGGATGCGACTGCGAAGACGATTGTGAGGTTAGAGTTACATGGTTATGTTTAACAAGCCTGCTTAATTTTTAAACTGTTTGATGTTTTTGCAGGACAAATCAAAATGCCAATGCTGGCAGCTAACTTTGCAAGGTTTGCCGTACTTAACTAAGACAATGTCGCCCGAATATATAGGTTATACATACCGGAGGTTGCCCGAGCCAGTTATAACGGGCATTTATGAATGTAATGCCAGGTAAGTTTTCTTTTTCAGTTTAGCTTTAGTAGCCTTGTAGCCATGTTATCTTCAATCTAACCTGGGTACCTCGTTCTAACCTAACTTACAATGCCATTTGAATCTTATCTAACCTCATTCTAATCTTAGTCATAGCCTCCCATATAGCCTCATTCCAACTTGATATACCACAGTATAATCGAACATAATCAGTTATTCCAACATGACGTCACACAAATCAAACCATTATGGCCGACATAGGGCAAAGGTATAAAAGTGGTCAGCTATTTCCTATTATCTTACATCTAACCTGAGATACTCATACCAACCTGAGATTTCACATTCTAACCTAACATAATTTCATCTTAATGTTACATAACCTCACTCTAATCTGCTGTAACCGCATTATTTTCTATCTAACCTCATTCACGCCTAACACATCTCATCCTAATATGATATAACCTTATTCTAGTCTGTTATACCCTCATTATGTTCCATGTAACCTGTGTACCTCATTCTAACCTAACTTACAATGCCATTTGAATCTTATCTAACCTCATTCTAATCTTAGTCATAGCCTTCCATATAGCCTCATTCCAACTTGATATACCACAGTATAATCGAACATAATCAGTTATTCCAACATGACGTCACACAAATCAAACCAATATGGCCGACATAGGGCAAAGGTATAAAAGTGGTCAGCTATTTCCTATTATCTTACATCTAACCTAAGATACTCATACCAACCTGAGATTTCACATTCTAACCTAACATAATCTCATCTTAATGTTACATAACCTCACTGTAATCTGCTGTAACCGCATTATTTTCTATCTAACCTCATTCACGCCTAACACATCTCATCCTAATATGACATAACCTTATTCTAGTCTGTTATACCCTCATTATGTTCCATGTAACCTGTGTACCTCATTCTAACCTAACATAATCTTATTTTAACTCAAATATGATAAGGTTGGGTTCAATAAAATAGGAAAAGATTTGAAGTTACGTCAATTATGCATCCAAAAGAAATCTTATTTTCATGTTTTAGAATTTTTATTTATTTTCCCTTATTTATAGGTGTAAATGTGCGAAAACTTGCCTTAATCGTGTCGTGCAAAACCCGCTTCAGCTGAAGTTGCAAGTGTTTAAGACGAATAATCGAGGTTGGGGCATTAGGTGCCTCAATGACATACCTCAGGGGGCTTTTATTTGCATATACGCAGGATCGATTCTCACCGAACAGATGGCTAACGAGGTAGGTTACCTTGAGTAAGGTTAGGGTGGTTCCAGGATGGAATCTTTGAGGTTAGGTTAATAATATTTAAGGTTAGGTCTATTTTTATTACGACGACCATCCGAACCTGCTCAGGAGCCTCAAATTTTAAAAAAATTGCTATAAACTTTACCGCTGGCACATTTTGCTTATTTTCATCTTTTAGGGTGGTAAAAATTATGGTGACGAATATTTAGCCGAACTCGATTACATCGAAGTGGTGGAAAAAATGAAAGAAGACTACGAAGAAGAAGCCGTAGAAGACGACGACAGGAAGGAAGGAAGCAAAAGTCGTGAAGAGTCGGCAGACGAAGAAGACGAAGAAAAGCCCGAAAACACCCGCGGCAATAGAAAACGTAGCATGGAAGACGATACCGATTTCTTGCCCTCCTCGCACGTCCCGAAAGGAAAAGATTCCTCCTACAAGTTTGTTTTTTGTTTTGTTTTTGGGATGTGTCAAATTTATTCGATTGTTTCCAGGACGAGGTTGCGAAGACGTGCCGCAGGAGAACGTGTCAAAGGCGAGGAAAAATCTAAATCCGAAACAAACGAAAAAGAAAAGGAGAAAAATAAACAGGATGACGATGACGATTGCGTAACTATCAGCGATGATGAAGATGGTAAATCACTATAATTTTTTTAAATGCTGCACTCATTCATACTTTATTTGGTTTGCTAGCTTTTCGTGAACCGTCGAGTTTTAATCCCAAAAACGAATCGAATTTGGACGATTCACGGCCCTCCATGTACAAATCTGTGCGCGAAATGTTTGCAGAAGACGAATGCATTTACGTTATGGACGCTAAAGTGACGGGAAACATCGGAAGGTTCTTGAATGTAAGTAAATTTAACAACAATCAGATTTGTTCACTGAAATTGTTTAATTTCAGCATTCGTGCTCACCAAATGTGTTCGTGCAGAATGTTTTTGTGGATACACACGATGTGCGGTTCCCTTGGGTTGCCTTTTTTGCCTTAACATATATACGGGCAGGTACGGAGCTGACGTGGAATTATAATTATGATGTTGGAAGTGTTCCCGGGAAGGTTTTGTATTGTCATTGTTCGTCACTGGAGTGCAGAGGACGATTATTGTAAATTAGTTTGTTAGATTTATTTACGTTCGTGTCGTTTAAAGATCTGGAAAGTATTGCGAGGTCGAGTTTATTTTATTAGGAAATAATTTAATTTAGCTAAATAAGTGGCATTGAATGTAATTTTGCATTTGATTTTAATAATATACTTGTGTTCTTTTTTTAAGTAATGATATTGACACATACACTGTCCCACCACCCCCATGTGGGTCGCAGACTTGGTTCTGCGCCCATATGTGGGTCGCAGTTTAAAATGGAAGTTTTTTTTGAGGATAAAACAAGAGCCTCCTATGATACTTGGATTTTTTTTAATTCCTGGTTTTTTCCTTGGTATTTAAATTGCCCATTGGTTAATAAAAAACTTAAAAAAAACGCTCTCCTTGTAAAAACATACAGCGTGTTGTATTTAATGTTCTAAATAATGAATAACCAAATTCATATGTAAAATATCTGGAGGATAGTATGTGCAAGGGTTGACTTAACATTTCACAGCTAAATGTCTGGCAATCACCACGAGACCTTCCTTGTACGGTGCGATCGAAAATGATTGAACGTGCCGCTTCATACTGATTTGATCTTGTCCGCTTACTACTTAATGTGATCTTGACTAATTCCACTGGCGTGCAATAGTAATTTAAATAGCGCGGGAAATTTAAAAATGGGTGGCGTGTTCTTTATATGAATGTTGGTGCACCATTTTTTTAACGAAATAATTACTGTTAGGGACTTTTAAAGACTTTTCTTGTTGTAAATTACGATTTATGTTAGTAAATTTTTATATTCCAAAAGTTAACCTATAGGTTAAAAAACAAGACAATTTAATAACGTAATTTAATAACACAGTTTAATTAATAAAAAAAACACATTTTTCTTGATTGTTGCTTACAATAATTACTCAATTTAACAATTTAATAACAGTTTAAATTAATAAAAAACACATTTTTCAATGACACAATTTAAATGAATACAAAAATCAAATTCTTTGTAAGACAGTTGTTACAATAACTGCTCGAAATGCCCTCCATCATTGTCTAAACAAACATTGACCCTGCGCTTCATATTTTCAAAAACGGCTACTAACTGTCTTGGTGTGATTTCATTCACGGCATTTACTATGGCCTCTTGTAACTCCTCAATTGTGTGTAAACGATTTGCATATACAACATTCTTAAGATGGCCAAACATAAAGTAGTCGAGAGGTGTTAAGTCGGGCGATCGCGGTGCCCAACGACCTCTACTTATTATTCGTTCATCAAAGAATTCCCTTAAAAAGTTCAACGTTGCACCTGCTGTGTGAGCTGTTGCACCATCTTGCTGGAAGAACCCATGCTGCAGTTCGTCATCGTGGAGTTGATCAATAAACGGTCTTAAAAGTAGTCGTTGATAATTGTTAGCATTGATGTTTTCATTAAAAAAAATAGGGCCAATTATTCTTCTTCTCGACATTGCAATCCAAACCCCAATTTTAAGGGGATGCAATGAAGTCTCCCGATATACATGGGGATTTTCAGTTGACCACGTACGATAATTTTGCGAGTTTACGTAGCCACTTAAATGAAACCAGGCTTCATCACTGAAAAATGTTAGATCCAAAATGTCATCATTGTTGAAGTTTTCATTAAACCATGTACAGGATTGTCGACGCTTTCCAAAATCTGCTGGTAGCAACTCTTGCACCACCGACACTTTGTACGGTTGCATATGAAGTATTTTTTTGCAAGCCTTCTGACACGATCCGTATGAAAGACCTGAAACTAACATAGATAAATCAATTACAAAAACAACATTATGCTCATTACCTGTTTGAGCAGATAAAGATCTTAACGATTTGTTGGGACTTGCATCCATTCGTTCCTGAATATCATGTACAGTGTCTTCGGTAAGTACAGATGACCTGCCCGTAGACTTTCCTTTGCAGACGCTGCCTGTTTCGTGGTACCGTTGAATAATACGACGAACGTGTTGACTAAAAATTTCATAGTGAACTGCTTCGTTGGGAAAATGCTCTTGGAACTGATTGAAACAGGAGGGATAAGAGTACTGCCAAACACCATTTTGGTCACGTTCTCCGGATCTAAAGTACGCTTCCAAAATAAATTTATCATGCTCTATTGTAAACACCATATTAACCTAAAATTACACACCTGTTATCACCCTCATTTAAAATAAACTTTGTAATTTTATTGTCTTACCTAATAAAGGGAACGAATACAAACTTTGAGTTTTGAAAAAAACTGTTATAACGTGGGGATTACAAAAACGAGAACAATAACACAAAAGAAAACAATAACTGTTATTATTACGACATTTGACAGGTAAAATGCGCGTACGCTAATGGATTCCAGGGATGTAAGTATTGATAAACAACAGGTTCGCGGACACATCGAAACGCATTTTTGATAATAATGCGACCAGATCGTGGTCACGTGACCTTCAATCATTTTCGATCACTCCGTATAAGCCCACAACACTATTTTCCGATTCACATTTTTTGAAATGTTGGTAATTTTGTGGGTTGAAAATTTTTAAGTTTTCGAAGTTTATCTCGTTTTTGAGTAAATACGCGTCAAAGTCCAAAGTTATCAAAAATTCATAGAAGGCTTCACAGGGAAAATTGGTGGGGGCTGGGACACCAACCAAGTTGCAGCTGATTTCCAGATTTATGAACATACAAAATTTAAAATAAAATCGTGTGGCCAGTTTTTGTGCAATATATTTTTTGAAAAATTCCAAAATTTTGAAATACGTTTTACTACGAAGTTTTCCTGCTTTTAAAAATGTTCGTTTATAGTAACATTATGCTCTCCCTAGATCTATTACACTAACAAAATGTGATTCCGATCGACCAATTAATTTTTGAGTAATGAAGGGTTAAAATATAATTTTCAACATATTGTGGCGTCGCCATTTTAATGGTAAGAAAATCGGGAAAACGGCGTTGCATTTGGCCTCAGGTCTTCTATCAGATCTCGTTTTCAATACAGAAAATTGTTTTATGGTCAACAGGGCTACCAAAAACTGGACTAGCACTTCCGCAGAATCATCGTAAACGCCAGCTGATTCAAAAGAAGCGATATGAAAACGATTTTATTTTTGTTTCTGCCTTATTGTGATTCCTCATTATTCAATATGCTCGACAAAAGAGATGGAACAACTTTCTAACCTATTTTCACTTTTTTAGTCACTAATATTTTATTCACGTAGTCAATTACAAAAATAGGTGTACACAATTTTACCTAGCTGGACACAACTCGGTTTTTTCAAACGGGTTTTTAGAAGATTCGTACACAGACGGTTTCCGTAAAATCTCACCAGTTAACCGGTGAACCATAACCAGTCGACAGCACTACTAAATACATATAAGGTTAAAATAAATAAATATTGTTGAAGTTATTAATTATTTTATTTACTCACAAAAAATGAACGAATAAATATTCTGTTTAAAAAGTATGATATCTTCTATAATTGGTGGCAACTTTAAACCCTTAACAGCATCGTAAAACTGATAAGCTTTAACGATTTTAAAATAGTCTCCAATAAATGTATGTGTTTGATCTCTGCTCAACTCGAGCAATGATGGAAACTCCGGAATTTTAGCCATTTGTTCTAAATGTACTTTCCGCTTTTGTACTACTTTCTTATACACACAATAATAAAATTCCGCGTCCCTATCTGTTGGAACGGTTGTGATCTGTTGAAATGGTTTTTTGAATAAAAGACTCGTTTGCTTCTTATAGTCATCGTAGCTTAAATCGCCTGCATAAACAACAGCTTCGAACTCATCGTTCAATACATAAGTTGTGAATCGTCAGCTTCAATTTCTGCACCCAGACTCAAGCAAATATAAATGATGGTCACTCTGTCCTTCCGTTTTATGTTCCTATGTGCTAGCTGACCCATAATTTGGCAGAAAATACCTAAATAATTATACTTTTGAAGGTAATCTTCGTACTCTCTTATAAATTCAGAAGCAGCTGGACTATTTAAAATTAAATAAAAACATTCCAACCATCCAGAATTTGAAAACGTACAGTCGTCTATGTACCAATACAGAAAAGGTTCAAAGTTGGGACATAACGTATACTCACATTCAGGAAAAATCAATTTGAATAATTTGTTGTCCTTATAGAATATCGAATCACAAAGAACTCTAGACGAATTCACACTCGCATCTTTTTTCACAAGATCAATAGCAATAGGGTTTAATTGATGGGCGGCCATAGTCAAAGCTGTGGCTCCGCGACGATCTTCATATGAAATTGTAATATCATCACAGAAGTCCAGTAGCACTTTTGCAATAATATTCATTTTGAAACTCAGTGCTTGTGTAAGAGGCGTTCCGTAACTTCTAGTTGGAGTATAATTAACATCGGCTTGATAATAAAGTAATAAACAAACTGCATCTACATTGCGTTCAGCAATGGCACAGTTTAATGGAGTGTAATGATGTGCAACATCAATTAAATTATTTTCTGCAGCTCGGTGCAATGGAGTATAACCACATTGGACTTTGGCGTTGACATCATAGCCTGCTTTGATAAGACTTTTTGCTACAGCAGCAAAACCTTTCCTTATACTTTCACCTTCACCATTTTTATAATTTATATCAACATCGGAGTGATGTAATAATCGAGCAATGTTCTCTATTCTAAACAAATTTAAATTTTAGATGTGGAAACGTATTTAAAATGTATCAACTTACTCAAATGCAGCAATGGCTGAATATAACTGACCTAACCTATGAATGGCTGCATGTAGAGCTCCCTTATCCTGAACTGAATGTGAATGTCCATTTTTGTTACTTGATGGTTTTTTACCAGAAAATTATTTAAACAATGTTAGTAATCAACAGACGGAAAATAGTTTGCTTGTATAAATTAAACTTAATAAGCAAAGTGATAAATAATCGGTTAACATAAAAACAAGCAGATGCATAACCTTAAAATTTTAAATATTGTTATTTTACATACTCATTCAAAAATCATACAGTTCATCATAATCCCTAACAGCCAAACTTCACACTTAGGTGTTTTACTAAGCTGAAGTTACATACAGATGAAAATCAAAAAAGGAAAATAAAGTTGAAGTTACATACGTATCTAAGATTTCCAGTCTTATAAAAATTGGCAAACACATGAGTGTACACTTATTTCAAATGTTTTGAACAACTGAAAAACTCGATTTTCCAGCTTATAAACCTGTTTCAATCAGGGACGCAGTTGCGGTTCAAATTTTTTAATATTTCAGTTACGATAAACTCACTCTGAAGATGCAAGCTGCAATGTCGTGCGAAACGTTAGTTTGTATGGGTCCCCAAACAGCTAACAGGCATAAGACAATTAAGTACTCTTGTCTTGGCAAAACAAAATATATTAGGATCAAATCCTTGTCCGCCACAAGGTTTAAATAATTTAAGCTTACGGCCCTGTTTAGACAGGCAGGGCTCAATGTTGCTAAAACTTCTAGAGCAAATGCTTGTAAAGGCAGACAAACTACAGGTCGGTCCTTACCTGATTATGCTGGGTGTAGGTCCCAAAAGACGACGCGTTTTAAGCCGAAAGTAAATTGTAATATTGACAGTATTTAATGTTGATAGTTTTCGTGGTTTTGAAAACATTCTATCTTCCTAGGGCTATTACGATGAAACATTTTCTAGGCACGTTGAACATAAATTATTGCTTTTTTTCAGAAAAATAACAATTTATACATTTACGAAAACTTTATTTTAGAACATTTTATAATATTTTATTCCCTTTTCAACTATAAATTTACAATAATCAAATTTCCCTTTGTTAAATAGAAAATTCTGATTAACAAAAAATTTTCTCTACACATCCGAACATTTTTTGAATCATTAGGCAAACGAGGCGAATATTTTATGCAACCTCCTTACAAACCGTCATTGCATACAATTACTTTGTAAATGCAACAAAATTAATGTTTGTATACATTTAAAAATGAACCATTGGCTGTCTGAAGCCAATTGTTTTCCGCCCATTTGGTATTATGTTGCTCGACAACGTGGAATGTGTAGGCATGTCGAGATTTATCCGACTTGTTGGGTTCACTATAGTGGACAACTTTTCCGTGAATCAAAACACACGATCCTGAAAAACAAAACCAATTAACTTATCTTACCCAACTTCACCGGTTCTTTATGTGTACCTAACCTAACCTAACCTGACTTCACAGGTATTTTAGTCATTTCACCCAACTTCACGTGTTTTTAATGGCGACCTAACCTAACCTAATTTCACAGATATTTTAGTCACCTCCCTAACTTCACAGGTATTTATGACAACCTAACCTAACTTCAAGGGTATTTTCTAATTTCACACACACTTTATGGCCACCAAACCTAACTTGACAGGTATTTTATGGCCACCCAAATCTTAAAGAAAAATTTTATAATTTATTAAATTACCAAGTATTCTATTACTGTATTAAAACTTGATCATCACTTACCCTTTTTCACAGGAACTGGTGTAAAATCGGTGAGTTTATAATCAAGATTTGGTTTATCAAAGATCATCAGATCATTGGATGAATTATCGGGATTCCTGATATACCTCCTGTAAACACCGTTTTTATGAGAACCTCGTAAAAACCACAGACATCCGTTTTCCAACGTGGCATCTTCTAATGCTATCCAAAATCCCACTAGATTTACTGGCTCCGAATAAAGGTATGATGCGTCTTGATGAGGTGTAACTAAAACGGGTATGTAATTTTATATACGAACTTCACCTATTTAGTTAAAATAAAGTCAATGTTACAGCCTTACACATACCTACGCATCCGATTCTGGGATTTTTGAAGATCAACATGCTTTGAACAACGCCGGGATCTACTAGATCCAACTGTTTGCAGACATCTCTGACTTTTTGGTTGAAAATTACTTTTCGGAAAGGTTCGTTATGTAAGTGAACGGCATGTCCTATTTTATTTAAAGATAAATGCGGTTCGACCAGTAGTTCCCCTTGGGGTCCAAGAGCATCAGCTTCGTAAAAGTAGCTAAGTCGCTCGGAGCTCTCTAAGAAGTATTGGTCCTTGCCCTGACAAAAAATGCAACCTTGATGGTTTACAGCGAATAAATTACTACTATTTGATAATTGGAGTTGTACAACTCAACATTACACTACGAGGAGACTATTAAATTTTTTAGTGCCATTACCACCCCTACCACTCCTAAGGGGCGGGGCTTAGAAGGGGTTGTGGAGGCGGGGCTTAGAAGGGGTTGTGGAGGCGTGACTTAGAAAGAGTTGTGAAGGTGGCAGAGTTGCTGCGATACCACCTGACTAGATTCAAATCTCCCGCGCTTCGCTCTAACTATGGCGCCGGCACCGTTCCCCTAACCCCATGTAGGACCGAACAAAAGAAAAGTTTGGTGCCCTCTAGCGGCTGTACATAGAAAGTGTCAAAACAAACTCGTACACCATTCATACCAATCCAATCCTTCTATTCGAATTTTTGATATTGGCCAAAAACCAATTTGACCTTTTGCTCCCCCTTCCCCATCCCTCATCCAAGTAAGGATTTCGACGCCGTGTTGTGCAAAGAAGTTTAGAATATTTCTACAATTTCACAGGACTGGAAATGCTCTAACTAAAAAAAGTTTGATAAAATCTGATGACGGTCAAGTCTGAAGCTCAAACTCGATCGAAGCGAACTCTTTTTGGCGACTCTTTGAAATTTCCCCCGGCGGCCATAAATTTTTTGTTTTCTCAAAAGTTTCTGGGAGTAGACTCGGAGCTCTACCACTTGAGTATGTTAAACCTCGAAATGCGGTCCAGACCGTGTTAATTTCATACCTGGGTACAAACTGACGGGTCCTAATACAATCTACTTTGATGGTCACAGCATAAACTAAATGTCACAGTTGGGACAATAATTTTCCTGATTGCATCAGTAAGCTAACTCTTACCTGTCGATGATCTGTCATGGTAAGCACAGCCCGCTTTGACTGTTCAGGCATATTTCTGACCAGTTTTTCACCCTCCCGTTTCAAGGCATCGCTTTCTGCTTCTGATAGGAAATCCTCGATGACATAAAAGCCATCCCGGTTGTACTGGTATTTAAAAAAATGCATACAAGAATTAATTTAAATAAAAAATATACAGGGCGAGTCATTTAAGTGTCACTTCACTATTATTTCCTGAGCTGTTACGAATATCTAATTTTTTTCTTAATAAAAATTGTTAATAATTAAATCCCGCATAACCTATAATTATTATCAATTATACCGGGTGCTTAGTTCTGTTTGTACAACACAATACTTTGTTATTTTAAATGGAACACCTGTATACTATTACATTTTTAGATTCCACAGTTAATTCTAGATATAAAAATATTCAAGTACTGTAATCTTAATATAAGTGGATTTTGAAGTATTTTCATTAAAAAAAATTTCAACATTCGTTGGTCAATATTAGAAAAGTAATATTTTAGACAACAAAAATGTTGTTGCATCTCTATTTTCCACGGACTATTAACAAATTATAAGCGATTCAGCGGTATGTGAAACACAGCTGATGTTTAGGTACACAGGGTGTTCATAATTTAATGTTCATTTTGCCTAACTTCAAATGTCAACAATTTTTGTTTTTGAAATGGAACACCCAGTATGTAATAACAGTATCAGATGTAGATTTGAATTCTCTTTCAATTTAATATACGGTTTTGTGTATCAAATGACTGTTTTTAGTATCTAAAATATTAATTTTGTAATATTAGTGCACAAATATTAAAATTTTTGAAAAAAGTCAAATAACTTAAAAAGCACTAATTTTAAGATCATAGTACCTTAACGCTTTTATATTTAGAATTTAATGTAGAATCTAAAAGTGCAACAATATACAGGATATTCTATTTAAAATAAGAAAGTAACGTGCTGCACAGGCATAACTAAACACCCAGTATAATTTATAATATTTCAATGTTACGCAGCAGTAAATTACCAACAACTTTTATTAAGAAAAAAATTTTATATTCTCACTAGTTTAGGAAGTAATTGCGGGGTGACACATAAATGAATCACCCTGTATACTGTGGGCACTTACTTGATCCTTCAGCACTCGTTTCATCTTACAATTTTAACTTTAGTTGTCTATAATGTCGAACATCCAAACGGAAAAGCTTCAAAATTCAGACTGATCTTAAAATTGATTTCTAAATGTTAACGAGCTTTGTTTACGCAAGCACTTGATTGGTCACTCGTGTCATGTTATTTACTATATAATTATCTGTAAAATTTGTTATACAAATTCGAGTGAACTTTCAAAGTTAATGATTATCTGAGGTTGTTCAAGATGAATTATTTTTATTTTAATGTTATGTATTTATATCGTAATAAAAAGGAAATTATCATCAAGTTTTGTTTATTTTTTATGTTTAATACATTGTTTTATTTTTTGTTTCAAAATAATCTTCGTGTAATTTGAGCTTTTAATGAATTAAATTATACTTATAATATTATTAATCAAATTGGGATAAACATATCTTGTGCAATTTTAAATTGTACAAGGTGTCCGCTTTAATGTTACAAACCGGCTAAATTATAAAAAAAATTCGTATTTTCACTACTATTGGTAATATTTCGACAAATGTGCTATAAGTTAATCTGTGCCTAAAATAACTGGAAATTCGATTATGCCTTAAGTATGTTTTTGTAAATTATTAAAGATTTTATTATGAAAAAGGGTATTCATACAGGATGAGACAACAACACCATGGTGGTCCATAACACCTGTATGAGTAAGAATGTATTTTATTTAAAAAAATTCTAACAAAGAGCTCCTGGTGCTTAGGCGGCTTCGTCAAGACCTGTTGTAGCCGCTGCTCGCTCTTGAATGGGCATTCGTGCTGGGGGGCTTCGCCAACACCTGGGACTAAAAGGAGGTTGAGGGACTGGGAGGTCTGGTGTAGAGCTCGTGGTGCTGGAGTCGATACCTGGTCCGGTCCGGTCCGGAGCTTGCGGGGTTGGGATGGCTTCAAAACCTGCAATAACTTATGTTTTGCTGGGGGACCAGGAAACTTTGTTGGAGCAATGGCTTAGAGTTTCTCATTATTTTGCAGAGTAAAGATGTAAGCATGCGGTCAAGGACATTTAAATTTGTTAAATCATGTCATCCATAGCAATAGCGGCGATATCTCTTCTACTATTTAAAATACAAAACAAACTTTCAAATAAAAGTTGTAGGGTACCAAGAAGATCACATTTTAAAATTATTTTCAATTATACAGAGGGTTCCACATAAGACAGTGGCATACCAAATTTGATTTTTACTGGAACGTAATTTGAGAAAGTGGTTATCTAATAGTGAAGATCTTGTGATCGGGCATGCGAATTCGAGTAGCGTTATAAAATTTGGTAACAATGAGAATAACAAAACGTTGGGGTTGCTGTGGAATAGTAAAACAGACAAGCTTTACTATTCTATAAACAAAAGTAAAAACAAAAATGTATCGAAAAGAACAATATTGTCCTGTGTCGCACAGATTTTTGATCCCTTGGGATTAGTTAGTCCTTGTACTATCATTGCCAAAGTTATAATTCAACGCTTGTGGTTTGAGAAATTATCATGGGACGAATCTTTGCCTTCATCTCTTCATTCAGAGTGGCAGTTTTACCATAACGAATTAGATAATTTAAATAACATTCGGATTGACAGGCACATTGTCTGCAAAGATTTTGTAGACGTTCAGGTTCACGGTTTTTCCGACGCTTCTAAGCAAGCATACGCAGCGTGCGTATACTTACGGTCCGAAAATAGTCAAGGAGTCAAAGTTAAACTAATTTGCGCTAAAACTAAGGTCGCACCGTTAAAAACATTATCTATACCGAGATTAGAGCTTTGTGGAGCGTTGCTTTTAGCTAGCTTGGTCGAAAAGGTTAAAATATCATTAGACATGAATATTAATAGTTTCACTTATTGGTGTGATTCGACAGTAGTGTTAGGTTGGCTAAAACATTCGCCAAGCCTTCTGGAAACATTTGTAGGAAATCGTATTTCAAAAATACAAACCAGTTCTGATGTTAAACGGTGGAGACATGTGCCTACAAAGGACAACCCGGCAGACCATGCCACTAGAGGCGTAAGTCCTAAAGAAATAGGTCATTTGAGTATTTGGTGGGATGGGCCTGATTGGTTGAAACAAAGCGAAACCCGTTGGCCTAAGTTAGATTCGGATAATGTAAACTTACCCGAACTTAAAAATTCAAAAAATTTAATCTCTTTTGTCTCTGTTTCGTCAAATTCATTCTTTGAGAATTATTCTGATTTTTCAAAATTACAGCGTATTGTTGCTTACATTTTGAGGTTTAAAGGTAATTGTCTAAAGACCGAGAAAACGGTTGGGCCTTTGAATGCAAACGAAATTAAGAATTCAGTAATGTGTTTAGTAAGATTAGCTCAAAAAGAATCATTTTATCCAGAAATAAGGTGCTTGTCTGAGAACAAGGAGATTCCTGAGAACAGCAGAGTTAAATCATTATCCCCCTTCATAGATAATGACAATATATTGCGCGTAGGTGGTCGTTTAAAAAATTCTAGATTTAATTACGAGAAAAAGCATCCGATTTTATTATCAAATAGACACAGGTTTACCAAATTGCTTTTTGAGAAAATTCATCGACAATTGCTGCATGGAGGCCCCCAAATTATGTTGTATACGATTAGAGAAAACTATTGGCCAATTTTAGGTAGAAGTTTAGCTCGCCAAGTTGCGCATAAATGCATAAGGTGCTACAAGGCGAACCCGCGTATGATAAAACCTATTATGGGAGAGCTGCCTGAGATGCGTCTCCATGCTGAATTTCCGTTTCATACTACGGGAGTTGATTACGCTGGTCCTTTTTCGGTAAAGGACCGTCATGGTCGCGGTTGCAAAATTACAAAGGCATATGTTTGCCTATTTATTTGTTTTGCAAGCAAAGCCATCCATCTTGAATTAGTGTCAGACTTGTCGACGGAGGGATTTTTAGCTTCTCTAAAGCGTTTTATATCTCGTCGAGGTAAACCCGTTAATATCTACAGTGATAACGGTAAAAACTTTGTTGGCGCTAATAATGCGTTGGTTGAATTAGGTGAGTTTCTTAATAATAACTCCTTTCAATTAACTCAAGAAATTAATAACGAGGGTATAAACTGGAAGTTTATACCAGCTCACTCCCCTCACTTCGGAGGGTTGTGGGAGGCGGGTATTAAGTCTTCTAAGTTTCATATTAAAAGAGTAGCTGCTAATGCAATTTTGACATTTGAACAAATGTACACCTTAATCGTGCAAATTGAGAGTATCTTAAACTCCCGTCCTTTGTCCCCCATGTCATCCGATCCCTCAGATTTTACTCCCCTTTCTCCCTCTCATTTTTTGTTGGGAAGAAGCAGTAACACAATAGAATCACCAGATTTGCAAAATATATCTGAGAATCGTTTATCCAAATTTCAAAGAATAGAGCAGCTTAAGCAGCATTTTTGGGTCCGCTGGGCCAAGGAGTATGTATCCGAATTACAGATTCGCACCAAGTGGAAGTCTAATCAAGGCGAACTGAAGATAGATTCCCTTGTTCTTATAAAAGAAGATAACTTACCTCCAATGCGCTGGCTTCTAGGACGCATTGTAACCCTATTTCCAGGAAAGGATGGGGTATCCAGAGTCGCTGGCATCAAAACCCAGCGTGGTATTATAAAAAGGGCATTTTCCAAAATCTGTCCTCTTCCGTTATAGAAGAAAAAACCATTTATTTCCACAACCTCCAGCTCATTCGAGTGTTGAAATATATTTCAAGGCTGGGGGCATGTTAAGTTTATTTAAAAGTGCTTTATTGGTTTGTGGTGGCGCGATGCATTTTGTGTTGTGGCGGTGGGGGTTATATTGAAAATTTTGACTATTGTTAGTGAGTATGGCACAAGTGGCCAACAGAGACTGTCCGTTTAATTTACGCACCTTTTATATTCACTTTTTGATAATTGTTACAGTCCATTACATTACATATTTGAATTTAATTATATGGGAATTAAATTACCTATGAGTTTTATTTCCAATTTACAAAGAAGAGTATTAAAATCGGTTATCAAGTTGAGATTAATAAACCGAAAAACAACACACAGTTTTTTCGAAAAATTTGATATTTGCAGAGTACTAAAATCTGCAGGAGCCGTATTTCCATAGATTAAACAAACTATTTCTGTTAAATGTTACTCAAGACCACATTCTACAGATATAACTTTTTTTCCTGAAATTAAGTGTGCTATGAAACAATCGCTACATTTTTTGTGACACATGACCTATAATTTTACAAGTTATTTTTTCCTCTATCAAATTACATATAAATTCAATATTACGCCAAAAATAAATAAAACAGTTGACTATAAGGCATCTTACAAACAAATGAAGATACCGCAATTTTGATTATGCCATTGCGTTCTCATGGGGATTTATATTTAATTACCAAATTTTATGGACAAATCTTTAATAATTGGGCAATAACAACATTATTAAAGAAAAAAATGGATATTTTATTTATTATTTATTCCACAACGAATCGACTTATGGCAAATTTGTTTAGTTATTCTTAACAGCCATACAAAACTTATTTATAATTTAGCCAACTTTCTATCTTTTGCAGTTTCCGAGATCCCAATGGTGAGAAAAATTAAAGTGGACACCCTGTATACTGCATAGGAAATCAAGTTTAATAAATGAATATTTGCAAATGATCTGCTTAAACAACACTCTTGTCTATTTTTCTAATTACAGAAGATCATTTTAAATTATAATACACGATAAAGTGAGCTGAAATATTCCATAGTTTATTAATTGTTACGAAAACCAGATAACAAAGCTTAAAAAGTTTGATTTTATAAGTAAGGGTCATGTTGACTTGACATAAATATTTGCAGATACTAAAATATGATAAGTATTTGATTTAAAATTTGTAGTTTTTATTTTTAAGGTAGTGATGAAAAACCGCCCCCTACATTTTTATTCTCAATTGTAACATTAAGTAAAGGCACAAAATATTTTTTTGGTAATAGTGTTAATCGGTCAATTTTACGTTGTTACATAGCTCGACATATAAGTCTACAAAAATAAAACTCTTTAAATAAAATTGCACTTTTGCAAAGTAAGCATATCAAGCTATCTAATTGTATAATAATAACTTAAAATAATAAACCTATCTTATTTAGCTAACATTAAATGTTCAAGTGATGTAATACAATCAAAATTTTCCGCAAGCAAATATGCTTATGACAGTGATTCAGGTTTGTATTAAATCTTTATCGTGTACAATCACCCGATAAAAGTTTTCCGAATAGAGTAAACACAATCTGACGTAAACTTTTGGTTGCATTTAATAACGCTTGCATCAACGCTTCTAAGCAAGCATACGCAGCGTGCGTATACTTACGGTCCGAAAATAGTCAAGGAGTCAAAGTTAAACTAATTTGCGCTAAAACTAAGGTCGCACCGTTAAAAACATTATCTATACCGAGATTAGAGCTTTGTGGAGCGTTGCTTTTAGCTAGCTTGGTCGAAAAGGTTAAAATATCATTAGACAACTTTTGGTTGCATTTAATAACGCTTGCATCAACATAACATCGAGGTGTAAAATATTTCGTGCTATACATACGCAGTAGCATATTTAAAAGTAAAAAATGTCGACGGAAGCCTTCTGCATTCCAAACCTGAAAACTATTGCAAGATAAAACTTAAAAGTCTTTCATTTATATGCAAAGTACATACAAATACCTGCTTTGATTCAAATTAATTGAAAAATCCCCTGACAAGTTGTATGTTATGGGAAACGAGATCCTAATTGCAACACTACATAAATCCAAAAATTCAGTTTGAAAATCTACAGAGACTTTTCAAAGCTGTGTTAAATCACTTGAGAAAGCTATAAATGAACTTATTGTGGAGTATCATAATCATAATAATAAATGTTACAAATTTACGAGAACTTGTTGCTTTTTGTTAAGTTTGAGAATCTTAACCACAAAGATGAATGACCAAATTTACATTTTTAATATAATTGTATGTTGGTTAATATCAAAACGAGTTTTAGGTAAGTACAAATTAACATGAAAACTACCACAAACATTTAAAAAAATTAAAAAATTATTTTACTACCAGAATCCCAACCTCAAATGTACAGTATTTAGCTGTAGGCTAGTTTTATTGATAATGTTATTATGTAATAATTTTTTTTGGTTGTAATAAAAAAATGATTTAAAGTTTAAAATTTCTATTAACAATAATATAAATACTTAAAAAAAATAAAAGTAAGAATCTTAACCTTACATTATGAGCTGCTTAATTTTCATAACTTTTCTTCTAAATTAAACACAAAATTTAAATGGAATTTATATTTACTACTGTTACAATACTTATTTCTACCAATTATATGGATTTTTATAAAAAAAATACCACAGTTATTGACTCAAAACCAAACCTAACGATGCTTCACCGTTAGCCTGCAAAAAAATCATATTAAAACAATAATTTGCAACCCTTCAACCCACCTTTGCACGCTTAAACAACTCTAACTGTGCTGCTGCAACATTTTCATCTTTTCCGGCCCAAACTTGAGGTACGGTTGCTTGTAATGCACGGCCGAAGATGAACGTCAGGGACCACGGCTTTTTTCCACTGCACCTTAAGTCAAAATCGTTTATAAGTAAATTATACTAATAAAATCAAAAAATTACTTATTAATAGCAAGTAAATTTGCAGTGGCTTCAGTTCCGCTTTGTCCTCCCGAAAGAAAACCGATTCCAGGCATAGCAGCAGGTACGGTACGACTTAGAGCCGTAACCGTAGCAACTCCAATTTCTTCGGGCGTGTATTTAATCGAACATAATCGTCCTGGTGTTACCATGCTCGGTTTCAACAGCGTCCCTTCAATGAACACTTGATAATCGTTCAAAGCTTTATAAACGGCCGCTAGGACCGTTTCGGTTACTTTTTGTGCTCGTTCTAAGTCGTGATCACCTTCGAGTTGTACTTCCGGTTCGACAATTGGTACGAGACGGTTTGCCTGGCAGATGGAAGCATAACGAGCAAGAACGGTTGCATTTTCATGAATCGCTAAAGCTGATGGAGTATTGTTGCCAATTTTCAAAGCGCAACGCCATTTTGCAAAGTAACAACCATCTTTTTTGAATTGCTCGCATCGTTTATGCAAATCATCGAGACCTAAAATGCTTAAAATTGGAGCCTGTTTTAGTTACGGTTATAAATAAACTAACCTTGTGTGGTTGTTTCGCCATCGGTTCCGTACAATGTAACAAGTCCTTTGTCGACATTAACCCCAGGTATGATTCCTTTTTGTTTTAGAAGCTCAACGAATGGAATTCGGTTGTCTGTTTTTTGATGAACCGTTTCCGGATGTAAAATCACACCCGAAAGGTACGTTCCAAGTGATTTATCAGAAGTAAAAAGAACTTGTCTGTATCGTCGTCTATTTTCGTCCGTATTTTTAAGTCCAATTTGGCCCAATACTTTTTCCATATAGTCTAGAGGCTCGTCAGCTGCCAGGATGCCTTTGCCAGGGGCTACGAGCGTCTCTGCGACTTTACGGAGCTCATCTTGGATGGTTAACGGAATAGACATGTTTTTTACTATGAAACGTTGTGTTACAAGGCACGATTTAAATAAATGGAGGATGCAGTATGAAGATAATGTATGTCTGATGATTTATTATGTTTACTTAATGTTACTTACAATGGAAGTGAAACGGAATATAAATTTTGTGTATTTGATAAAATAGGTTTGTTGTGGAGAGAAGGGAATGATTGTTCTTTTGTTTGATATGCTTATATACGATAAGCAAAATAAATATTTTAACAATGATATTTTGTTTCATTTCGGCACTTACACAAAGGACAACTTCCAACGCTGCAGCGCATGATAGTCAACTGCGGGCGCCCACATGCCGTTGGGTTCCTATAAGTATTGAATCCAATTCATTACAATAGCTAAGTACCAGATACTAAGAAAAACTCGTCATCAAAATCGGAAGGGAACGGGGATGATTTTTTTTAATTTCCAAGATTACGTAATTTTAAATTTTGGTGGTTTTTATGATTTGGAAATTATCCTGTTGCAACAACCTTCTGCCTTGATAGGACTATTGCAATACGAAATCCTATAATAATATGCCAACTCATTTCTGAATAAATAATCATTAAAATCAATATTTCACAAAATAATAGCGGCTACCAAATGTCTGTCTGTATGTGTGTGTGCGCGTGAACAGGAATGTATGCTTATAAATATATATAAATATAATTCTTTTTTTGATCGTTCGCTGCTTTCCTTTCAAAAAACTGCCTACCTATATATGTACTTTTTTTTAAATATCAAAGTGCCCGAGCCCAACCCCACAAATAGTGCCGAATTGTACCCCTCCATCTACGAAACCCTGGCGTCGTCATTACATCAGTGTCATGCGCACTTTAATTATGGAAAACATTACAGTATTTGTTGTATTTTGTCATTATGTGCTATTATTACATAAATAATTATAACATTTAATTATTAAACACTTTATTATTTTGGTATGATCTTGGGGACTATCACATCACATGATGTATTGAGGGACTCTCTCATACTGGCTATATCTATACAAGCATTACTTATACAACAGTATTTTTATAGCTTGTGTAGCATAAAGCTGGTATGGTTACAAAGAAGATTTTGTGCGGTTCCCCAATGGAATCCCCAGGCCTTCCACCACCAAGCGCCCAGGGATGACGCAAGAGGTTGAACCCACGTGTGGAGTAAAAGGGTGGGGGTGAAGAGGGCGGGGGGGTTAAAGGGAGATGATGGAAAATCAGAACAAAGTTACTTTTTATACGCAAAATTGAGATTTATTATGTAATCATTTGGTTATCGAAGCGAAAGTCACAGACCTTTTCGAATTTTTTACAATTTTCATGTGTGGAATTCCACACACGGACATTTTCCAGGTGTGGAGTTTACTATACCCCCAATAGGGCTTCCGTCGTCCCTGCAAGGGCCTGTCTGGTCAATGCAACAAAATATCTACCTGTCACTGACACCCACATGAGTTTTTAAATTTCAAGAATTCATAGAGGGCGTCACAGATATATTAAAAGAATGGGATGGAAACAAATGATAGCATATTTCTACTTTATTTATTAACTGTAATATTAAAAAAATTAGGTACACATACATAAGGCATTTTTTAAACATTTGCTGGGTTCCTGGAAGTCCAAAACCTGAATTTAAAACAAACACACAATACATTCTCGTGCCTACTGGAAGTATATGAACTAATAAATGCGCTGTTTAAATAGTATTATATCTTTTATAATTGGTGGCAACTTCAAACTCTTAACAGCATCGTAAAACTGATAAGCTTTAAGTACATTAAACTTTTCTTCAATAAATTTTTGTGCTTCTGTTCTGCTCAACTCGAGCAACGATGGAAACTGAGGAATTGTTTTCAATTTTTCTAATAGTACGTTGAGGTTCCTTTGTGACAATACCTCAATCCGAGACATATATATTCGTCTCTTTCCAGGTGATATTGAAAAAAATTCCAAGGAACAAAACATTTTATTTGACAAACTGGGTAGGTTGTAATACAAAACTATTTCCATGTAACTGTTATATGCATCTGCCAATAAGATACCCATTTGTTTCTTGTAATCGTTGTAGCTTAACTCTCCTGCATAAAGAACAGCTTCGAATTCCTCGTTGGATCCAAAAAGTGTGCGCATCAATCGTAAATCCTGGGTTTTTATTTCCGCACCCAAACTAAAGCAAATATAAAGAATTGAAATTCTGTCCTTCAGTTCTACGTTCCTCGCTAATAACGCCATCATAATAAACAACAACATGGTTTTACCATTTCCATTACCAATGGAGCTTTCGTATTCCCTTATAAAAATAGAACCAAATGCACTTTGCAGGATTAAATACAAACATTCCAACCATTCAGAATTTGAAAAATTAGAGTACGAATTCAATAATGGAAAATCCACTAATGAAGCCAGAAGGTTCCTATAATAGTCATCTGCACCTCTTTTGAAAAGCTTTATAGCAATAGGATTTCTTGATTCAATGGCTAGAGTCAAAGTCGTATCTCCACCATTATCTTCAGCTGAAATATCATAGCAGTAGTCCAACAACAATTCACAGACACTGTTTGAATTTGAGTGAACCGCATGTGGGAAATGTGTTTGGCCCCAGTTATTTGCAATAGCATTAACGTCTGCTTGATAATAAAGCAATAAGCAAACTGCCTCTACATTGTCATTTCCTATGGCGTAACCCAAAGGAGTATTTATAAATAATTCAGAAACTGCATCTATAGGAGCACCCCGAAGTATCAATTCGTGTGCAACATCGACTAAATTATGTTTAACAGCTAGGTGTAATAAAGATGAAGAGTCATCTAGGCTTTTACAGTTAAGATCGCAGTCTGCTCTGATAAGGCTCATTGCCATGGTAGAACCCAACTCTCTGTTTTCGATGCTTGCCATTACTGGTGTTTCTCCGCTAGCGTTTTTATAATTTATATCAACATCGGGGTGATGCAGCAATCGATCAAAATTTTCCATACTAGAAAATTTAAAAATGAAAATGTGCAACAGTAATAAATACACGTAAAATGCATCTACTTACTCAGATGCAGCTATAGCTGCATGTAGGGCTAGATTAACGTCCATTTTTGTTGCTTGATGCCTTTTCGCTAAAGGGGAGCAAATCCATTTTATTTATAACTTACGTATTTTGTCAAAACTGGTCAAACTTGCGTATTTTATACTTCTAATAAAAAAAAATGTATTACGAGAACAATAAACTCAGATAGGACTTACCCTAACCTAAATAATAAACCATAAAACATACACGAATAATAAACAGTTTCACAGAATACATATGAATATTTTACATACTTGTTCAAAAATCATACAGTTAATCATAATTCCCACAAGTCAAAAAGCATACATAATTAATTTAATGCGATTGTAGAATCTAATCATTCGAGCATTTTTTATTAAAATGCTTCGACATAATTTCAGTTTGTTATTACTTTCCCATACCTTCGGTATAGGGAAGTACTGATTTTCGAAATCTACATTTTAACGGAAATACAAGTTTTGGGGCTCAAGGAAACCAAAAAAGTGGTTTTTAAAAAATGTCTGTGGGTGTGTGTGTGGACGATGCCTCTACAGGCGAAAGTACTAGAACGACTTTATTGAAATTCTAAATTAAGAGGTGTATCGAAAATTGTCGTTCTAGTTAGCTTTTCAAAAATGATAAAATCACACCCGAAAGGTACGTTCCAAGTGATTTATCAGAAGTAAAAAAAACTTGTCTGTATCGTCGTCTATTTTCGTCCGTATTTTTAAGTCCAATTTGGCCTAATACTTTTTCCATATAGTCGAGAGGCTCGTCAGCTGCCAGGATGCCTTTGCCAGGGGCTACGAGCGTCTCTGCGACTTTACGGAGCTCATCTTGGATGGTTAACGGAATAGACATGTTTTTTACTATGAAACGTTGTGTTACAAGGCACGATTTAAATAAATGGAGGATGCAGTATGAAGATAATGTATGTCTGATGATTTATTATGTTTACTTAATGTTACTTACAATGGAAGTGAAACGGTAAATTTTGTGTATTTGATAAAATAGGTTTGTTGTGGAGAGAAGGGAATGATTGTTCTTTTGTTTGATATGCTTATATACGATAAGCAAAATAAATATTTTAACAATGATATTTTGTTTCATTGCGACACTTACACAAAGAACAACTTCTAAGGCTGCAGCGCATGATAGTCAGCTGCGGGCGCCCGCATGCCGTTGGGTTCCTATAAGTATTGAATCCAACTCATTACAATAGCTAAATACCAGATACTAAGAAAAATCCGTCATTAAAATCGGAAGGGAACGGGGATGATTTTTTTTAATTTCCAAAATTACGTAATTTTAAATTTTGGTGGTTTTTATGATTTGGAAATTATCCTGTTGCAACAACCTTCTGCCTTGATAGGACTATTGCAATACGAAATCCTATAATAATATGCCAACTCATTTCTGAATAAATAATCATTAAAATCAATGTTTCACAAAATAGTAGCGGCTACCAAATGTCTGTCTGTATGTGTGTGTGCGTGAACAGGAATGTATGCTTATAAATATACAGGGTCGCTATTAAAGATGGAACCAAAGCTCTCCTGCTAAAACGGTTTGAGATATAGATATGAAAATTGGAAGGCTTCCATTTGAAATTATTTCGCATATTTTGAGGTTAAAAAAAAATTTTTTTGACATGACTTTTGAGGGCGGCCGCCATCTTGCATTTTTTTAAATGGCAACATGGGCTTTGTGATGCATCATTAGAAAGCTTATTTTGTTCTCTTTCTTACTACCTTAATCATGTATGGTGTTAAAGTAGAAAATAATGCAGAAAAATGGCTGGCCAATGTATTGCACTTTAAATCTAGATACCTTTGCAATAACGAAACGACAAAAATAAACAAAAAACAATCAGCAGGGGTTTAATAAGTGACAAAAGCACAGTACATATGGTTTGTTTCCTAACAACTATTGTATTACGTGACAAATAAACCTTAATTTCGTGAAATATGGACCATTTGACAGAAACAGAACGCATTATTTTCTACTTTAACACCATACATGATTAAGGTAGTAAGAAAGAGTTAAAAATAAGCTTTCTAATGATGTATCACAAAGCCCATGTTGCCATTTAAAAAAATTCAAGATGGCGACCGCGCTCAAAAATCATGTCAAAAAATTTTTTTTAACCTCAAAATATGCGAAATAATTTCAAATGGAAGCCTTCCAGTTTTCATATCTATATCTCAAACCGTTTTAGCAGGAGAGCTTTGGTTCCACCTTTAATAGCCACCCTGTATATAAATAATAATTTTTTTGATCGTTCGCCGCTTTCCTTTCAAAAAACTGCCTACCTAAATATGTACTTTTTTTAAATATCAAAGTGCCTGAGCCCAACCCCAAAAATAGTGCCGAAGTACCTCTCCATCTACGAAACCCTGGCGTCGTCATTACATCAGTGTCATGATCACTTTAATTACGGAACACATTATAGTATTTTTATAGCTTGTATAGCATAAAGCTGGTATGGTTACAAAGATTTTGTGCGGTTCCCTAATGGAGTCCCCAGGCCTTCCCCCACCAAGGGTCTGTCTGGTCAATGCAACAAAATATCTACCTGTCACTGACACCCACATGAGTTTTTAAATTTCAAGAATTCATAGAGGGCGTCACAGAGAAATTAAAGGAATGGGATAAAAACAAATGATAGCATATTTCTACTTTATTTATTAACTGAAATATTTAAAAAATTAGGTACACATACATAAGGCATTTTTTAAACATTTGCTGGGTTCCTGGAAGTCCAAAACCTGTATTTAAAACAAATCCCAGAACTGATTTTTTTCACAATACATTCTCATGCCTACTGGAAGTATATGAACTAATAAATGCGCTGTTTAAATAGTATTATATCTTCTATAATTGGTGGCAACTTCAAACTCTTAACAACATCGTAAAACTGATAAGCTTTAAGTATATTAAACTTTTCTTCAATAAATTTTTGTGTTTCTGTTCTGCTCAACTCGAGCAACGATGGAAACTGAGGAATTGTTTTCAATTTTTCTAATAGTACGTTGAGGTTCCTTTGTGACAATACCTCAATCCGAGACATATATATTCGTCTCTTTCCAGGTGATATTGAAAAAAATCCCAAGGAACAAAACATTTTATTTGACAAACTGGGTAGGTTGTAATACAAAACTATTTCCATGTAACTGTTATATGCATCTGCCAATAAGATACCCATTTGTTTCTTGTAATCGTTGTAGCTTAACTCTCCTGCATAAAGAACAGCTTCGAATTCCTCGTTGGATCCAAAAAGTATGCGCATCAATCGTAAATCCTGGGTTTTTATTTCCGCACCCAAACTAAAGCAAATATAAAGAATTGAAATTCTGTCCTTCAGTTCTACGTTCCTCGCTAATAACGCCATCATAATAAACAACAACATGGTTTTACCATTTCCATTACCAATGGAGCTTTCGTATTCCCTTATAAAAATAGAACCAAATGCACTTTGCAGGATTAAATACAAACATTCCAACCATTCAGAATATGAAAAATTAGAGTACGAATTCCATAATGGAAAATCCACTAATGGAGCCAGAAGGTTCCTATAATAGTCATCTGCACCTCTTTTGAAAAGCTTTATAGCAATAGGATTTCTTGATTCAATGGCTAGAGTCAAAGCCGTATCTCCACGATTATCTTCAGCTGAAATATCATAGCAGTAGTCCAATAACAATTCACAGACACCGTTTGAATTTGATTGAACCGCGTGTGGGAAATGTGTTTGGCCCCAGTTATTTGCAATAGCATTAACGTCTGCTTGATAATAAAGCAATAAGCAAACTGCCTCTACATTGTCATTTTCTATGGCGTAACCCAAAGGAGTTATAAATAATTCAGAAACTTCATCTATAGGCGCACCCCGAAGTATCAATTCGTGTGCAACATCGACTAAATTATGTTTAACAGCTAGGTGTAATAAAGATGAAGAGTCATCTAGGCTTTTACAGTTAAGATCGCAGTCTGCTCTGATAAGGCTCATTGCCATCGTAGAACCAAACTCTCTTTTTTCGATGCTTGCCATTAATAGTGTTTCTCCACTAGCGTTTTTATAATTTATATCAACATCGGGGTGATGCAGCAATCGATCAAAGTTTTCCATACTAGAAAATTTAAAAATGAACATGTGCGACAGTAATAAATACACGTAAAATGCATCTACTTACTCAGATGCATCTATAGCTGCATGTAGGGCTAGATTAACGTCCATTTTTGTTGCTTGATGCGTTTTCGCTAAAGGGGAGCAATTTGGGGGGATAATACATTGTAACATTGATCACGCAAAATGATGCAGTGTGTTGTAAAGTAAAAAAAATCCATTTTATTTATAACTTACGTATTTTGTCAAAACTGGTCAAACTTGCGTATTTTATACTTCTAATAAAAAAAATGTATTAAGAAACAATAAACTCAAATACGACATAGCCTAACCTAAATAGTAAACAGTTTCACAAAATACATATGAATATTTTACATACTTGTTCAAAAATCATACAGTTAATCATAATTCCCACAAGTCAAAAAGCATACATAATTAATTTAATGCGACTGTAATCTAATCATTTGAGCATTTTTTATTAAAATGCTTCGACATAATTTCAGTTTGTTATTACTTTCCCATACCTTCGGTATAGGGAAGTACTGATTTTCGAAATCTACATTTTAACGGAAATACAAGTTTTGGGGCTCAAGGAACCCAAAAAAGTGGTTTTTAAAAAATGTCTGTCTGTGGGTGTGTGTGTCGCCTCTACAGGCGAAAGTACTACGATTTTGATGAAATTCTAAGTTAAGAGGTATATCGAAAATTGTAGTTTTAGTTAGCTTTTCAAAAAAATCCGAAGCCGGAAATGGAAGTTAAACACGTTTTTCCCAAAATAAAACTTTGAAAATTTAAGCACAAAATCTAACAGCATTCTGTTTTATTCTGACGCCGCCTTCCAGGAATTTAAAAAAAAATGAAAATATGAACGGGTTTCCGGCACTTGCGTGATTTTAACTATGCCTATCAATTAGCTCTAGTTAAAAAATATATTTTTCATTTTTTGCATATTTTTGATCACTTCCCAAATTATAGCCATTTTTGTCCGACATCCGATGTGGAATTTGTAATTCGTCAAAGCGTGGCGGGCACTTGCCATGCATTCGTGCAGGTAGTCGCTGTTTCTATGGGTAGAGTTACGGTACGGAAATCAATTAAACAAGCTATCGCAAATTCAAATTCGCACAGCTTGTTTTCTTAGAAATCTAATACTTGGTGAACTGTACGATGTTATAATTATTAAAAGCTACACGTTTGCAAATACGGGAAGTATTAAAATCTAGTATAAGAAAGTCCACTTAAAGTTCACATTTCATTTTTCTTTTCTTTCGTTTGCACTTGAAGTACTATTTATATTTATTAAATAATTAACTATACCGCTATTCACTAAACCGGGTTTCCTGCTTCAAATGTTCTTCGCTCACTTACTACAGTCTCATCTGATGTTCTCTTTCTGGAACTATGTTTAGGCCACAGATTTCTATACAAGTTTACTATATACACGAC
This sequence comes from Ctenicera cuprea, assembly GCA_958336395.1. Classification (NCBI taxonomy): domain Eukaryota; kingdom Metazoa; phylum Arthropoda; class Insecta; order Coleoptera; family Elateridae; genus Ctenicera; species Ctenicera cuprea. The sequence goes on from OY284493.1 coordinate 1,481,009, forward strand.
TGCTATACAAAAAATAAAGCCATACGCCATTTTATAGAAGGTCAAAGTCAGATTTGTGGAAATTTAGACTGTTTTGCATTTTAACGTCAATATAAACAATTTAATTTTTTAGTTGCAGAACTTAGGGAAATGGTTTGCAGTTTTTGTGTCAAAAATATAGGCTAATTATGCGATTATTACGCAATGATACTATATTTTGTGTTAAATACGTATTACTAGTATTAATACTGTTTATATATGTGCGTCTTAGTTAACCCACCCACCCCACAGTTTAATTATTCATCATCGTAAAAATTGTGGGGTACATGGTTTCGTGGTCATCCAGTATATCTTGTAAATGGCAAAACGTCCACTAAGTCACTACATTTTGAGCAGCAAAATTAATAATGCTAGCGATTACTTTTCTTCGTTAACAAAATTTAAACTTCTATCCAGGTAACCTCATTGCACTGCACTCTATTTCTTTTAATTCACAAAACCAAAACGAACAGGCAAAAAAAAATAGAAATAATACACCATAATATTGTAATGTAGTAGTATATTATAATTAGCTGTTTTGATATACTCAAAATTAATTAACCATAGTTTGTTTATTAAATCGCACTGAATCATGTTTAAAATTACATTTCATATTGGCCAAGCACCCACAAATATTTTTAAATACGATTTATAATCAATAAGTTTTACAAGAGAAAGAAACACAGATAGTGTCTACCAAAATAACAGGCCGCCAGTGCCCAATGTGAACTTTTTTCCCTCCTCCTCCTCAGACCGTTCAACTAAAAAAACAAAAAAATAATAATACAATTTGACTCATGACTTCCTTTCTTTTCATTCCCGTGAATGTTAAAGCTTAAAATAATTTCTCCAGGTTATTCTTAAGGTTTACGATCTCTCGACCACGAACTTTCCAAACCGAAAAAAACGGGCACAAATACGAGAAACATAAAACACCGCTTCGGAGGGGCACAAAGTATTCCAAGTTCACAAAGCGCAATAATGGTGGATATACAAATAATGATGGAATTTAACATTCTTGTTGTTTTGTAGCTTGGTTATTTGCTCTAAAACCGGGTGGGCTAGCGATCTGTGAGTTCAATTCGTTTCCCAACCAATTTAAATTCTGCTGGGTATTAATATGTGAAAAATTATTATAGTTGTTTGCTTGTATTTGTGGATTAAAATTTGAAAAATTTGGGTAATCAAACGATCTAACTGGTCCATTTTGTAACTGTTGCGCAGCCAACGGCTGCAAGTTATTAAAGTGCTCTCTAGGCTGCATGTTTGCTAACAGAAAATGTCTACTGGATGATACGATCGCCGGATCTAGCACTTTCCAATCGTTACATGTTCCTAAACCTAAAACAATCAAAGACAATATTAAACACAACGACAAAAAAAAACAACAAAACACACACCTTTAGTATTATGTTGCTGTTGTGGTTGTTGCACTTGACTATAATTTCCCGACCAATTATTTTGTGTAGTGTTACTTATTTGTTGCTGTTGTTGGCTATTTCCCATGTTTAAATACGGTAATATTTTGCTACCTGCAAGAAACAACAAACATGAGAAAAATTCACATGCATTTAATTGTTTTGCACTCACCAAAAGAGTTCATATGTGTGTTATTTTGCATGAAACCAGGTGGTGGTGGAGGTATGTGACTATTTGCGCTCTGACTATGGACCAACCCGTTCATTTGACTCGAAGTACGACCTAAAAATAAGTATAAGGAACATGCTTATGATAATTCGATTCCTTTTCAAATTGTTTTTATTAAATTGGACATTTAACGCAGTTATTGTTATTAAATTTATATTTTTTTAAATTGTACACTGTACACAAAAAATTTTAATTAGTAAAAAATACTACTTTTACAAAAAATATAAAATCAATATAAAGACAAAATTATGAAAAACAATTATTCTTGAACACCCTGTATACTCCCATTTCATAATTATATTCAGAATTTGATTCTGAACACACTTGCCCGTAAAAGTTTTTTCATAGAATGTACTTTTAAAGCAATTATCGGCTTTAAATTTTGAACACCCTGTATATAAAATCGTTTTGATATTTCAGAATCATATTCAGCGATCAATTGTGAACAAATGTTCTCTTAAAAGTTTTTCTATAAAGTGTACTTTTAAAGCAATTGTCTATCAAATTAAAAAAAAAATGTTGAACACCCTGTACATTCTACGGCCTTGAAATTTCAGTATTATATTTAAAATCCAATCCTGATTAAAATTTATTTTAAAACTTTTACCTTATAATGTATTTGTAAAACAATTATCAGTATTCAATTTTTAAAATAATTAATTTTGAACACCCTGTATATACCCCAGTTTTGAAATTTTAGAATCAAATTCAGTGATCGATTCTGAACATATTTCTCATAAAAGTTTTACATTAAATGTACCACTACTGAATGAATTATCTATTGAATTTAAAAAAAAATCTATTTTGAACACCCTGTACAGTATACGGCCTTAAAATTTCGGAATTATACTGAAAACTCGATTCTGATTACTTTTATCTTAAAACTTTTTTATTATAGCTTATTTGAAAAACAATGATCAGTATTCAATTTTTAAAATAATTAATTTTGAACACCCTGTATATACCCTTGTTTTGTTATTTTAGAATCAAATTTAGTGATCAATTCTGAACATTTTTCTCATAAAAGTTTTTCCATTAACTGTGCTACTGAATGAATTATCTATTAAATTAAAAAAAAATCTATTTTGAACACCCTGTACAGTATACGGCCTTAAAATTTCGGAATTATACTGAAAACTCGATTCTGATTACTTTTATCTTAAAACTTTTTTATTATAGTTTATGTGAAAAACAATGATCAGTATTCAATTTTTAAAATAATTAATTTTGAACACCCTGTATATACCCTTGTTTTGTTATTTTAGAATCAAATTTAGTGATCAATTCTGAACATTTTTCTCATAAAAGTTTTTCCATTAACTGTGCTACTGAATGAATTATCTATTAAATTAAAAAAAAATCTATTTTGAACACCCTGTACAGTATACGGCCTTAAAATTTCGGAATTATACTGAAAACTCGATTCTGATTACTTTTATCTTAAAACTTTTTTATTATAGTTTATGTGAAAAACAATGATCAGTATTCAATTTTTAAAATAATTAATTTTGAACACCCTGTATATACCCTTGTTTTGTTATTTTAGAATCAAATTTAGTGATCAATTCTGAACATTTTTCTCATAAAAGTTTTTCCATTAACTGTGCTACTGAATGAATTATCTATTAAATTAAAAAAAAATCTATTTTGAACACCCTGTACAGTATACGGCCTTAAAATTTCGGAATTATACTGAAAACTCGATTCTGATTACTTTTATCTTAAAACTTTTTTATTATAGTTTATGTGAAAAACAATGATCAGTATTCAATTTTTAAAATAATTAATTTTGAACACCCTGTATATACCCTTGTTTTGTTATTTTAGAATCAAATTTAGTGATCAATTCTGAACATTTTTCTCATAAAAGTTTTTCCATTAACTGTGCTACTGAATGAATTATCTATTAAATTAAAAAAAAATCTATTTTGAACACCCTGTACAGTATACGGCCTTAAAATTTCGGAATTATACTGAAAACTCGATTCTGATTACTTTTATCTTAAAACTTTTTTATTATAGTTTATTTGAAAAACAATGATCAGTATTCAATTTTTAAAATAATTAATTTTGAACACCCTGTATATACCCTTGTTTTGATATTTTAGAATCAAATTTAGTGATCAATTTTGAACATTTTTCTCATAAAAGTTTTTCCATTAACTGTGCTACTGAATGAATTATCTATTAAATTAAAAAAAAAAATCTATTTAGAACTCCCTGTACAGTATACGGCCTTAAAATTTCAGAATTATACTGAAAATTCGATTCTGATTAATTTTATCTAAAAACTTTTTTCGTTATAATTTATTTGTAAAATAATTTATCAGTATTCAATTTTTCTAATAATTAATTTTGAACACCCTGTATATACCCTTGTATTGATATTTCGCAATCATGTTCAGCGATCGATTCTGAACAAATTTCCCCTAAAAGATTTTCAATTAAATGTGCTTTTGAAGCAAATATCACTATTAAATTAAAATTTCAAACACCCTGTACATTCGACGGCCTTAAAATTTCAGAATTATACTGAAAATTCGATTCTGACTAAATGTTATCCTCCTTAAAATTTTCCATAAAATGTACTTTTAAAGCAATTATGCATTATAAATTTTAAAAACAATTAATTTTAAACACCCTGTATATTCCTTTGTTTCAATGTTTTAGTATTATATTTAGAAAACAATTCGAAACAAACTTTCCCTGGAAAGTTGTTTTAAAAAAAGTACGTCACGATTTTTTCTGTACAAACAAATATACGGGGAGTAACAAAATAAACAGACTAACCTGCGTTGTGCATTTTATGACTCTGCTCGTTCTCCATGAGTTCGGCGAGCGCCTTTTGTGTCTCATGAAACGGATCGAAATCTAGCTCGTCCTCTGCCCGGCTACTGGTTTTGCCCATATTGACCGAATTTTGATACAGTTGGTTGTGCAATGGCCCGTAATTTTGCCCGTTTTGTGTCAAAATATCACCATTCATATACTGGTTACTGTGAAGCCCGTTGTGCAACATCTGCTGGTTATACGACTGCTGCTGTTTAAGGTTTAGATTCATCAACTGCTCCTCGATCTGTCTCTGTTGCAACAGGAATATGTTCTGTCGGTCGGTCACGTTGTGCAAGAAACCGTTTGGTTGGCTCAGGCCGTTTTGTGACAGCCCGTGTGTGTTTAACCCGTTTGGAATTCCGTTGAACATATCTTTCTGGCCGTTTTTGTAAAAGTCCGTAAAGAATTTTGACATTTGTTGATCTAAACCATTTACGCCATTTAATCCGTTGACACCATTTAAACCGTGACCGCCTAGACCAAACTGGCCGTTTAGACCGTTTAACCTGTCGGATTTGGAGAAGGACGGAGGCGCATTCTGCGCCCCCCCGAAATGTGTGTGTTTGTTGGACAACGCCTCCAGGAGACTCTCGTGCAACTTACTTGTGGAATCGTATCCGTTCTGGTAATTATTTTCTAGGTTTCCGAACATGTCTAACGTGTTAAAGCCGTTCCCAAACGTTTCCAGTGTGTCTTTGACGTTGTTCCGTTGCTTGGCCAACTCCTCCATGTGGTTGTTGTGTTTGGAGAAACCGAAAGCCGCCTCCCAGTCCTCCGAGCTATTTATGTTGGGCAAAGAATCGTTGAGAAGTTGCGTTTGGCTTTCCGGATTTTCCGTAAGTAAGTTGGAGTCTTCTTCGACGTCAGGGGCTATTTTTTGGAACGTGTTTTGTGAGAAGAAGCTAGAATTATCGTCTAATATTGGTATTTTTGGTATGGTGCATTCCTTTTCAATTTTCTCCCCGCCATCCCCGCCCTCCTTACTTCTAGCCGTGTTCTGGATTTTATCCTCGATGTGCGAATGTTTCTCACTTTTGCTATTTAAATTATTACTCTCCGTCCCGCCCTGATTTTTACCATTTTGCTCCGTTGTCGTTTTGCTCTTGTCCGGCTTTTTACTATTACCATTGCTACTATTATTATTATTGTTACATTCGGAACCGTTTTTAACTTTAGTTTTTCCCTTCTGTGTCTTCTCCTTGTTCGTGTCAACTTTTTTGTCGTTTTTATCTGCTTTATCGGGATTCAACTGTGGCCAGTTTTCTTTGTTTGGCGTGCCGACCGTCGATGTGCTGCTAGACTCTTTGCTCTTTCCGCTGGGCTTCCCCTCGTTCTGTTGCTGCTGCTGCTGCTGTTGTTGTTGCTGCTGCTGCTGTTGCTGCTGCTGCAAGGCCATTTTGCTCACTAACATGTCGTGCAGTTTGCGTTCGTACTCCTGGTGCTTTCCCGCGTGCATTTGCTCCTTTGTAAAACTCGCTTTCGGATCTCCTTTAACAAAGAGATGAACTATTAAAGGGAACGGTTAATTTGCTTTTCGTAACACATATGAAAAGCTACTGCGTTTAATTTTGCAAATTTGAACAAAATAAATAATTTGAGCGGCACAGAGCGCACACAGAATGTGCGAGTTGAAGTTTAACAAACTCAACATCACACCAAACCAATACTATACCCGCTAGTTAGAGTTGCGCAGACTGTGTTAATTTGGCGAATAGGTGGTGCGCACAGCTATGATTGTTTTGAAAGTTATCGGTGAGAGGCGCAGGGGTCTTGGAACGTATTCATCAGAAGGGAAAATAAGATACAGGATGCAGGAGACAGGAACGTGCAGGTGCACCTGCTTTAAAAATTGTTAGTCTAAGCGGTCTACCCAAGGCTAAGTTTAACAGTTATCTAATTTTTTTTATACTACGAAAGAACCAAGTAATTTTCATTTACACATACCTTGGTATAAGCAATTGTTCAACTGATTTTAAACTTAACCTCGCGTAAACCGCCTAGACCAACAATTTTTTTAATTATAGCATCGCAAGAGACAGGAACGCGCGCAAAGTGACTGCATCGAAAGTATCTGCTTTAAAAATTGTTGGTCTAGGTGGTCTACGCGAGTATAATAGTGGTTTAGTTCAACGTAAATCCCCGGCCCAACGCTCCTTCACTCTGTGCCAACGATGCAAATCTATGTCTCAGATATTGGCAACACACTGTTAGTATGCGGCAAAAGGCATAAAAAAAAGCTGCTCGTCGAACGTAACAAAAAAATAAACTAATAAAGAAACTTACCAAAATCATGAAGATACATGCAATCTGGCTTAGGACAAGGCTGATTCTTCATGAAATGTGAACAATACTTTGTGGTGCCCAGACTGGATTTTATAAGCCTACCGTCTATTGTTATATTGTTAACGTTTTGTATAGCTCTTAAAGCATCGTCGCTCTTCATATATGTGACATACGCACCTGAAATAGCACCAATATAAATTTAGTCCTTAATTATAAAAAACAACTATCTCAAGTAATTAGAGTAGGGAAAAACAAAACATCGTAAAAGTTTATTGGAAATGTAAAAAATGTACAGAGTGAGTCATGTAAGTGTCTGTCACCCCCAAAGAAGTAATAGAGGTTAGGAAGGAGGGTTTCGAGTTAGTTGCACTTAAAGCACTGTGACGGATGTGACGTCATCGCCGCCATATTCAGACACTTTTGGTGATTCATTTGTGCCGGTGATGTTTACAAATTTTGTTATTAAATATGGTTAGTTGTATTTGCTGTGGTTGCTCGAGTACAAAAATTAACAAGCAGAAAGGAATAACTTTCCATAGGTAAGTATTTTACCAAATGTAAATAATAAATTTCAATTTGACGTTTGAGGTTAAGACAGTGGCGGAGAGGTCAATATTTCTCTAACCCCTTCTATAATAAATTGGCAACTAAAACAGCATACTCATGTTTTATAATTTGTTCGTTATGCCCTAAATATAATTTTCTGACGCCGCCACTGGTGACACTTCCGCTACGTCACAGTTTGGCAGCCATGTTCAGACACCTTTAAGGTTTACTGGCCAATGTGCATAAGCTCCTTCCTAACCTCTATTACTTCTTTGGTCACCCCACTATTATTTTCTCAACTATTGGAAATATCAAATGCTTTTCTTAATAAAAGTTGCTGATAATTAATTGCTATATAGGCTAAAATTATACTGGGTGTTTAGTTATGCCTTAATAAAAAAAAATTATTTAATCTGTGGAAATATGGCTCAGGCAGATTTTATTCGAGGTCTGCAAATATGTCAAATTATTCGAAAAAAGTTGAACTTGGCAACACTGTAACAAAATTTCAAAAACAAAACATATTCAGAAAGATAGTTAAAAGCCGAATAGTAATATGCAAAAATATACAGAATGTTCTATTACACAATACATAAGTTTGGAATGGTACTCTTATACGGAACCCTTGTATAATTGAATTTTTTTTAATGTGGTCCTCTTGGTCCCCCAACTATTATTTGAAAAAATTTTCTGTATTTTAAATAGTAAAGAAAACATCGACTACTGCGGCCTTGTTGACGCCCTGTATATCAAGAAAAAAGACATAACTACAATTTAGAAAAGCAGAACAAACAATCACCACTCAGTACAGTACATTATTTGTTTGTAAAAAAGCAAGAAAAAGGCAGACAAATATTAAAAAAAAAGAAAGAAAAAGAAAACAGCTGACAATCACCATTTGCGTGATAAAAACAAACTATAAAAGTCAAAATCAGAATAAAACAAATGGCAATCAATATTACAGTAACAGCTAGGCTTCCGGGTTGGAGCCGCGTCATCGGTGCATGAACTGCCAACGTTTCGTCCTCGGTTCCACGGGACATCTTCAGGGCTGTGGTCCTTTGGGATCTGGAACACAACTGGTTAGACCGGTGCAGGCACCGGGTTTATAAGGGACGGGTGGGTAACAAGGTGTGACTGCTGGGTCTGTGATTGGCTGTCGGGCTGTAGGGGTTGAGCGGTCGCAGGGCGGGGCTTGGATTTACTCGGAAATAAAAGTGTGTAGGCATTGTGCAGGGGATAGCTGTGGTCTCGGTTAATATTGTTAGGAGTTTTGTGTATTTCTGCACAATGCCTACAAACTTTTATTTCCGACTAAATCCAAGCCCCGCCCTGCGACCGCTCAACCCCTACAGCCCGACAGCCAATCACAGACCCAGCATTCACACCTTGTTACCCACCCGTCCCTTATAAACCCGGTGCCTGCACCGGTCTCGCCAGTTGTGTTCCAGATCCCAAAGTGAACACAGCCCTGAAGATGTCCCGTGGAACCGAGGACGAAACGTCGGCAGTTCATGCACCGATGAAGCAGCTCCAACCCGGAAGCCTAGCTGTTATTAACAACGCCGCGGAAGCCTGCAACTTAGAATATTACAGTACATTATTTCGTTTGTTTAAAAAAGGCAAACATGACAGTCAAAACAAACAAAATTTCAGAACATAAACAAATGAAAATTCTCATTTACCACATACACACATGTTTGTTTAAAAAAACCAACATCACAGTCAAAACAAAACAAAAAAAATTTCAGAACATAAAACAAATTTCTCATTTCTCACATCATTTTGTTTGTTAAAAAAAACAATCATGACAGTCAAAACAAAACAAAAAAATTATCAGAACATAAATCAACAAAAATCAGAGGACTGTCAGCATCACAAAAACTGTCAGAAAAAAAAACAAATGTTTTATGGATTCTGCACTTCATTTATTAAAAAACCAAACAAACATAAGACACTCAAGTCCTAAAAACATAAGATGTATATAGTCAGACAAAAACAAATTACAAGAACGAAAAAAAACAAAAGCAAGCCAGAAAAACATAATCAGAATAAAACAAATAAAAATTGAAATAATAATTAAAACAATGACAACCACCATTCACTACATTTGTTTGCTAAAAAAAGAAACAAAAGACAGTCAAAATTGCACAAGAATATATCAGAAAAAAAATAGCAAACACCATTTATTTTTGTAAAAAAAAAGTCTAAGACTAACTCGGAAAAAAATGACAAAAATCACGTTCGGTTCATTAATAACAAAAAAAGCAAACATTCACAAGACCAAATAAAACAAACAAATAATAATCGCCATTTGTTGCTTAAAAAGAACAGAAAAAAATTGCATACAATCAGAATATCAAAATAACAAAAAAAAGACAATCACCACTTATTTCTGAAAAACATACACACAGAATGAATTAAAAAAAAAGTAACAAAAATAAACAAATGACAATGACCATTTAGTTAAAACAATTGTTTGTATTGTTAAAACAATAAACAAAAGACAGCCAAAAATAGATCAAAAACAATTAAAACAGAAAAAATGTCCAAAACACATCAGAACCATTCAAAATAAAACAAATGAGAATCAGCATTACTTTATTAAAAACAAACAAAAACCAGTCAGAAAAATAGAAGAAAAAAACCAGATAAAATCACTCCACTTATTTATTTAAACCAAAGAATATTTACAAGAAAAAATGATCACCAATTGTTTAAAAAAAATCAACAAAAGACAGACAGCATTTGTGTATTAAAAACAAACAAAAAATAGTCATAACCACATAAGAAAAATCAGAATCAAACAAATGACAATCAGCATGCAGTATAAAATTTGTTTCTTAGAAAACAAACGACTATTCCTGTTTAATGTAGGTTAAAAAAACAATCAGGATAAAGTGCAACATTATACTAGAGGAAAAAATAATAAACAAATGACTATTAGCACTCAGTATAACTGTGTTGCAAAAAAGCAAGTCACAATAAAAAATATATACAGGGTGGGTCATTTAAGTGTCACTCCACTATTATTTCCTAAACTATTCGGAGTATCAAATTTGTTTCTTAATAAAAGTTGTTGGTAATTAACTGCTGCATAACCTTAAATTATTACCAATTATACTGGGTGTTTAGTTATGCCTGTACAATACATTACTTTGTTATTTTAAATGTAATACCCTGTATAATAATACAGTTTTAGATTATAAATTAAATTCTAGATATAAAAGTGTTGAGGTACTACCATTTTAAAATTAGTGGTTTTTGAGTTATTTGACTTTTTTCAAAAACTTTGACATTTTAGACTACTATTACAAAATTAATATTTTAGATACCAAAAATATATTCCCATCGGTATTAACGCATTACAAGGTATTTAGTGGTATGTTAAAAACAGCAGATTATTACATAGGGTGTCCATAATTAAATGTCATTTTGCAAAAATTCAACTGCCAATCACTTTTGTTTGTTTTACAAACAAAACACCCAGTATTTTTTAACGCCATTAAATGTAGATTTAAATTCTCTATCAATTTTATAACTAAAATTAAATGTAAAATCTTAAAATGCAATAGTATACAGGGTGTTCCGTTTAAAGTAACACAGTAACATGCTGTACAGTTATAACGAAACATCCAGTGTAATTGGTAATACTTTTAGGTTATGCAGCAGTTAAATATCAACAACTATTATTAAGAAAAAAATTGAAATTATTAATTGTTTAGGAAATAATACTGGGGTAACATTTAAATGACTCATTCTGTATATACAAGCAAATGATAAACAAAACACAATCAAGACATCTCAAACAATTCAAGAAAAATAAATAAATGATAACTTACTTGCACTAGGACCCTGAGAGCCAGCGTAGGACGTAGACTGATTAATAACAACCTTGTGTATTTTTCCAAACTTCCCAAAATACTCGTGCCTTTTAAGGATCTCGGCGTCGGCTAACCTAAGGGGCAGACCCACCACGAACACCAAATTCTTCTGCACAACTCGTACACTAAGCCATTGCAACACGTAGGAGCCCGTTAGTAAACCGCCGTTAAAAAAACATTCTCAATACATACTTGGCTAGATGTTTACGACTTTCACTAAGCTTAGCCTTGCGCTGCTGGTCGCGCTGACGCTTGTCTGCCTTCAGCTGGGCCACCTGCTCCTTGGAAAGCGGAGTGAAATCTGCCGGATTCTCCGAGTACGCCTTGCGACATGCCGGACACAACCCATTCTCATCTGTCCGGATTCGGTGCCAGCAAAAACGACATATCTGGAATTGTAATTGTTGAGAATTGAATTCTGTGTACATTTTTCAACATTATGTACAGGGTGTTTAATAAAATAAATTTAAAAAAATTGGTTTTGCCCAAAATTTTGTAAAAAATTATTAACAATTACAATTTTCGAATTATGATGGCAGACAATTAATTTTGAACCCCCTGTATATGTTTTCGTTCTGAGATATTTTAAATTAACTTTATAAATCATTGCTGAACCATATTTCTCTTAAAAGTTTTTCCATAAAAAGTACTTTAAAGCAATTACTGACGTTAAGTTCAAAAAATTAGTAAGTTTGAACACCCTGTATATTTCCTTCCCTCGATATTTTCATAATCAATTCAAAAGACAGTTCTGAACAAATTTTCTATTTATAGTTTTACCATGACATGTAATTTTGAAGCAATTTACACTATCAAATTATAAAACAAAACAAAAAATATTTTGAACACCCTGTATCCAATGCATAGTTTTGAACATTCAGAATTGTCTTAAATATCGATTCTGAATAAATTTTATATTTAAACTTTTTTCGAAACTGCACTTATAAAGCAATTGTGGTTATTCGGTTATTTTAAAACAATTAGTTTTGAGCACCCTGTATATACTATTGTTTTGATTTTTTTGTAATTACGTTCAAACATTGTTGCGAAACGAATTTTCCCTTTAAATTGTTCCACAAAAAAAATGTAGGTACTTTTAAAGCAATTGTGGATATTAAATTTTGTAAACAATTAATTTTGAGCACCCTGTATATTCTTTCTTTTTGATATTTTTAGAGAAGGTTCAGAAATAATTGCTAAAAGACTTTTTTCCCTTTAAAATTTTCAACAAAACTAACGTAGGTACTTCCAAAGCAAAAAATGGATATTACATTCTGTAAACAATTAATTTTGAGCACCCTGTATATTCCTGTATTTTGATATACCACAACCATTGATTGATTGTAAAGTCAAAATTTTCAAATATATTGGCAAAGGGAACAGGGTATTCAGTAATAACTAGTTTTCATATACAGAGCGTTTCATATTTAAATATTTATTTCTCAACTGCTTGCAGAAGAAAATTTTCGCTTAACATTTTTTTTAACTATTAAAATGTGATTTTGGATGATCATTTCTAAATATCTCAAAAAACAACCTACAGGGTGCTTAATAATAACGATTGCCATATAGGGGATGTTTAATATTTACATTATTTACACAACAAATGTGTTAAAAATCAGATTAATCTGACAAAAATTGTGTCCAATTGTTAAAAATTAAATTAAATGTAAAATTCTTAAATATTACTCCAAAAGAGTTTAGGGATAACCGTTGTCATATACAGGATGTTTAATATTTAAATAATTAATTACTCCACATAATGTGTCCAAAATCAAACTGTTTAAAATTGAATTTGGATTACAACTTTTCAATATCATGGCAGAGAAACATACAGGGTGACCAGGAATCACTGTTGCCATACACAAGATGTTTGATAATTTAAATGACAAAAATATTAAAAATCCAATTCATTTAGACTTGTCAAAAATTTAATTTACTACAATTTTTGAAAACTACAGCAACAACGCATACAGAGTGTTTAAGAAAAACGGTTTTCTTATACAAGTTGTTAGACTTGTCTCCACAAATGTGTTAAAAGCAGAATTGGTGAAAAAAATTGCTTAAAATTGTGATTAATCGAATTCAGATCACAATTTTTGAATTTAATGGCAAAAAAACATATAGGGTGTTCCACAATAATTATTACAATATACAGGATGTTTGATATTTAAATATTTACTTTAACAAATGCCTTAAAAACCTCAATCACTGAAGAAATTTGTTTAAAATTATTAAAAAATTAATTTTGATGGAATTTTTCAAATATCACGGCTATAGAGCATACAGGGTGTTCAGTAATAATTGTTGTCATATATAAGATACTTGGTATTAAATTATTTGGTCCACGAATGTGTTAAAAATCAATTTTTCTGGGAATAATTGTTTAAATTTGTGAAAAATCGAATTGAATTGATTTCACAGCAAAGGAGCACACACAGTGTTCAATAATAAATGTTCCCATATTTAAATGATTAATTTCACAAATACCTTAAACACCAGAATTGCTAAAGGATTTTTTTTAACACTAAACTTTGAATGTGTTTTAAAAATTATCATGGAAACGTAGCCTATAGGATGTTCAAAAATAATTGTTGCAAATACAGGATGTTTCATATTTAAATATTTAATTCACCAATATTGTTACAAATCCAGAATTTCTGAAGAAAAATGTGATAAATTGAATTTGGCTTGCAGGTTTTTAAGTTCATGGTAAAAGACACTTTGCATATACAGAATGTTGAATAATTAAATATTTTATTCCATAAAAGCCTTAAAAACAAAAATTTAAATTACAGAAAAAATTTGATTAAAAATTGATTTCAGATTGCGTTTTCAAGTATGACTGTAAAAACAGATACAGAGTGTTGAGAAATAACTTTCCCTAGACGTTTTACTTATCATCCTTAGGTTCATAATTGTATGTAGGTAAAATTAGATTACAAACGCATTGCATGATTCATATCCTGCTTTCTGAGGCTTTTATTTCCTATAAAGTTCCGTAATTTGTAACCAAATTAAACACTTTTCCTATCCGGGTCATTTTGTCATACCTTTTGGTATCGATTCACTTTCCAATTTCATTTGCTACTTACTTTACAGTTACACTGACCAAATATGTCTATTCTTGTAAAGATAAGACGTAATTAGCCTACAAACCCACACAGATTCTTATCGACACCTATTGCACTGATAAGGGATTAAAAACAATCACGATTTCTATTGATTACCTACCGCCATGTCATATTATACATTCCTAATACGTATAAAAATTTTAAACGCACCTGATATCCACACGTGCACGGAAAGAAGTTTAGGTCGTCAACTTCCAGAGGTTCCATGCAAAGGGGGCACTCAACTTGCTCTTCACCGCTTTGATTAAGAACGGACATCTTTCTCTCGAATTCGTTCACAAAAATACTGCTTCGCTTCACCTGTCGAAGATGAAAATGTTATGATCAGTATTCGGGGAAAAGCCTTCGGGGTGTTTTGTAGTTTGTTGTCAGAATTAAATGGTGATTCATGCGGATGGAAAATTTCCGCAAATTTCCAACTGCTGATAAAATATTAAAAATCGAAATGGGTTGATTATTTTTCAACAATTTAGAAAGATTATGGGGACTATCGAAATGTCAAGGAAAATGAACAGCTGTCAAAAAAGTGCCATGTAGCAGTTTTTTCGGAAAAAGCCACTTTTCCGCGAAACGATTACGTAGATTTGCAATCGAGAGATTTGTCGATTTTTAAAGGTCCTTTTTGTTAAGGAATATCGCCAAACGCGATTTGTTACTAACACTAAAAACTATTTTGTAACAATACCTATTGTACGAACTTTATGCAATGGACTTGACGAACGTTGCTCTTTGCGAGAGGCTCACGGACAATCACGAACGCTCTCGACACTAATATATGCCTCAATTTACGCGGAACAAAACAGAGATTTCAAATAAAATAGCCAATGAGTTTATATAGGGCTTGATTAACGCAGAAATTGAAATATTTACTTACAAATTTTTCAGATTGAAAGATTTCAATATGGCGACTTGATAAATTGTGTGCGCGTGCGCATTCAACTGTCCAATTCATACAACTACGGTTCCCAAAATTTAGTAGGCGATACTCTTATTACTCATTTTTAACCAGTGGCGTAACCAGGGTCTTTCTGCAGACACTCCAGCATATTCAAATTTCCGGCAAAAATTGCAAGCAGCAGTAAGTAAAATACTTTTATTACTTCGATCAACACAATACTTTTTTATTAAAATTTATTTGAACCTCTTCTTATCAGAATTATTTAGAATGGAGTAAATGAAATTAGTGTACCGTTTTAGTTAATCAATAAAATATTGCGGAAGAAGGCTAACAGATTTTCAGCCAAAACGTCCAAATACACCAGTTTCATTTACTTCAAGACCCCAAATGTCCCAATTAATCTTTCTAAGCAAATGAGATTTAATACAAAATCAAAATACACAATAGTTTGCGTGAAATATGACTCAATTCTCAACGTCGATACGCGCGCACAATACATGTGGTTATTTGCACTGCCAAGTACGGAATACTGTTTTACTATTAATTCTGCATTGTAGAAAATAAAATTTAATTACATTTTTCTCGAGTCATTTTTAAATAAATTTTGACGTCAAAAATCTAATTTATTATTTTTAATGATATTTTGACGTCAATACATGTTTATGACGTAAGAAATCATTTTGTAACCTTATTTGACGCCGAATGGTTTGTTTTTGACGTCAAAACATTTTATGAAGCCAAAGAAACCTGTGTAGCTATTTATTAAATGTTTAGAAAAAAGAAGCAAAATCGTTGTGTTAAGAACAAATATCTCATTTGATTTATTACGAATAAATAAGTTTATTTTTATATTCCTACGTTATAAAACCATTTTCAGCCGGCAAATTATCAATATTGATATCAGAAAATTAAATTTGACTTCAAAATGTCAATTTTAAACGTTTGCAAATCACGTTTTTGTTTGGATGTCGATAAAATTTTTTAGACGCCAATAACTGCTTTTTGACGTCAAAAAAATTTTATGACACCAATAGTGCCTGCAGCCAATAGACCTACCTTTTTAGTATACGCACTAATATGCTCTTTGAATAGAACGTCAATTTTTTACGCCAGCATTTTTTAAAATATTGTTTAAGTTACAAATTCATAATTTTATATATGTATATTATTATATTTCATTGTTTTTTAGTCACTGCGCCTTTTATTGCTTTTATGTGCAGCGCCGCGCCGCTGCATGAAAACACTGACTACGCCACTGCCTCTAACATACAAAACCAACAGATATCGCTCCTAATCCAATATTAATCAACAAATCTTTCAGCTAAATACACAATACGGCACTTTTACTATTAAAATAAATCTCCCGTGACTTCAAAACCAAGTCCAACTTTACCAATACAACTCAAATAAAATCTGTTGAGAATCGCTGATTTAAAGCCACGTTCACAACTAAAATCAATGATAAAAATCAAAAAAACACCTTTTATTAAAAAATTATTCGAAAATTTACTTATTATTACACAATAAACCGCAATATAAATCTAATTTAACACACATTGGGTTTATTTACGTAAAAAATTGATAAATAACCCTTTCTAAGGCATACCTTTCAGTAAAGGTGTGTTCACAATTCTAATCAAGCTGTTTTATGCAAATTTTTTAAACAAAATATTTCCACTTACTTCCTACCTAATTTAAATTAAAAGCATCATTAAAAAACCTGTTTGTTGTTTACATTTTACTAAAGGTTTTTGAAATGTTGATGTTATATACAGTGTGGCCGGAAATTCGTTATGCTTCAAGTTTCCAGATCCAAATTTGTTTAATTATTAAAACTTCATGTCTAAAAAACAAAATATGGACGCAACATTTAGCAACCTACTTTTAGGCTACCAATAAAACGAGAAAAATAATGCATTTAAAAAATTTTAACAATCAAACTTGTTCATAAATCTTTATTGTAAATAAAAAATGAGTACATAAAAGTCTTTATATTATGTCTAAACGTTATTTTGACAGTTCACCAAAATCTAGCACCACCTCTTCGTTTTGACCTAAAACAAATTTTAAATTACAACTTTTGCAGCATCTTTTCTATTTTACATATTTTAACCCTGCGGCAAAATAACATGACTAGTATGCTGCGGTGTAGTAACCCAAATTTTTTACTCATAAAAAAAAATTGGGTTGATACCTAGGTAGGCTGTAACACACCCCAAGATGTATTAGCCCCCTACTTTCTTACCCATGACTGACCCATACGACACATCTACGTTTACATGGTGTAATTTTTAGCCATGAATTTCCCAAAACACAAATACGTTGTAACCAAGGTGGGGTGTAATGTACCCCACGGCGTAGTAGACCCTAACTTTTTTACCCAAAAGATATCACAACCCCAGAGTGTAGAAAACTCCAACTTTTTGATTAATTTCTATATGACAAAATTATACCAGTTCCAAGATCCCAGCCGAAATAATCTGTAACCCCTCTTTTATGTATTTTTTTAACATTTTTTGACCAACATAACCTCAGTTTTCTCTTATTATAACTCCAATTTTAAATGTTTTTTTTCTCTTTATCAAACACACAATCTCACATTTGTGTTACCATAACCTCACTTTTATGCAATGTTTTTCTTTCAACTAATCCAACTTCATTTTAAACTAACATAACCTTACTATTATGATATTATAACCAAACTTATATGTATTATTATTCCATTTAGTTCAAGCTTTTAGTTAACATAACATCATGGTCAATTAACTTAACCTCACTTTCACGTTACTACAACCCCACTTAAACATAAAAGTGGCAACAACCTCTTGGTGACGAATCCGAAGAAGTGTCCAATTCATAACCAAAAACAAGAGGTTCTTCTTTTTCCTTCCTCCTAATTTGTTCCTCGGAACTGGAAGTCATTCTATACTTTCCCGTCATGCTTGTATGGCAAGCGCAGCTAGCCGGATACATCGGTTTCCTAAAAAATAGTACTTAAAAAAATCATATGCTATACCACCATCCTTACTGTGTTTTTGATCCTTCCCCGGGCACTAACACAAGACTGCTGAGACAAGAGCTACCTTTGCTGCTTTTTTTGGTGGACGTTTTCTTAGAATTTTTGCTTTGTTGACTATCATCACTACCTGTAGGACTCGCTTTGCTTTCTTCAGGTGGCCTTCAAGTTGCGTTAATAAAGATGAGTTATAAGTTTGTTTTTGTTGAGGGCTAAACCGCAGGGGAAGTTTGGTGTACACCTTGAGGAAAGCCCCAGGGAAGTCAGAGGAAGTCTTGGGGAAGTCGGGAAGACCTAGAAAAGTTGGAGAAATCCAAGGAAAGTCAGGGAAGTTCGAGGGGAGAAGCATTTTAAAGAAATTTCTAGTCTGCGCAAGTCCAAGGGAGTAGAGGAAGTGAGAGGGAAACGAGAAGTCTTAGCAAAGTCGAGTGACTAGGAGGCAAGGTAGGGCAAAATCTAAGGAAGAGGAAATGTGGGATTGTCCAGAACTAGGGAAAGTACGGGAAATCTAAGGAAAGTCGAGGAAGTATGGAAGAAGTCCAAGAAAAGTCAGGGAAGTTAAGGAAAGACGCATATTGTAAGCAAATCGAGTAAGTCTAAAGGTAAATTGAGGAGGTACAAGGGAAGGGCTTGGCCAGAAGTATGGGAAATGTAAAGAAAGTCGAGGAGAAGTCGAGGAAGTACAAGTGGTAGTCCAAGCAAAGTCCGAAAAAGAAGTTCAAGGAAGAGGGCATTTTAAAGAAATGTCTAAAGTTGGACGATGCCAAGTTCCAAAGAAGTCCAGGGTAAGTAGAGAGAGTCAGGAGAAAAGCCAGAAGTCCTAGATAAGTTGAGTTATTCCAAGGGAAGTCGAGAAAGTTAGAGAGAAAGTAAGGGAAAATCCAAGGAAGAGCAAGTCTGCACAAGCCCAGAAGTAGGGGACGTAAAGAGAAGTAGTGGAAATGCAAAAGAAGTTTGGGGAAAGTGTAGTGTACGAAGTTTTTCCTGCGATTTGCCCCTCGATTTTTGTTACCTGCTGGATTGGCTAGAGGAGCTTCTTTCAGAATGTAATGAACGTATGGAGTGCTTGGAACTGCTACTAGGAGCAGGTGATGCGCTTCCACTCGCAAGACTGCTGCGGCTGCCTTTGTTTGATGTAGTACTCTGAGAGGCTCTACCGCTACAAAATTTTGTTAGTTTTACCCAATGTAATATCACTTTTAACCATATCAAGCTAACCTAACCTGAATTTCTTTGTAACCCTTAACCTTGCTAACCTAACTTAATCTAATGTAACTTGGCGTATTTCAATACAACAGTTTACCTTGACGACGATGTTTTTTTGCTTCGGCCCGTAGTTCCTGATGAAGTGTTGGATGGTTTTTTTGAGTCTCCCGAAAAGGTAAATAGTTTGCTAGAAATTTTACTAATTTTCGACGATGGTTTGCTCGAACTGCTGGTAATCGATGCCTTTGTCTCTGGCTTATTGCGACACTTTTTATCTGTTACAGAATTGGTAACGTAATCAATCCTAACAACATTCATCAGATATTACCTTTGCAACTCATCGCTTTAATGCGATGGCAAATAAACAGAGACCCCAGCAGGAACCAAATGAATATTGTTGCTAGTAACGCTATCAGGATGAAGTTGGATTTTTTCTTTTTTGAAGCCTAAAAAATTATAAATATGCTTGTTAATATCAACGCGGTTAGTTATAACAATTTTAAAACTTGTTCCGAGTGTTTTTATACCTTAACCTCACTTCTTACGTCATTTTATCATTTGATTAACGTAACCTTATTTTTCATTGCTGGCTAACATAACCTCACTTTTATATCATTATAACGTCATTTTTATGAATTATCACACTTTTAGTTGCCTCAACTTCAGTTTTAGTTAACACAACTGTACTGTTAGGCATTTTTTTTTGTGTCACACATTTAGCTGACGAAACTTCATTTTTAGCTAACACAACGCTGCACTCTTATGTTGTTATAACTCAATTTTTACGAATTTTGAGTTTTAGCGGACTCAGCTTAATTTTTAGCTAACACAACTGCACATTCATGTCGTTATAACGCCACTTTTATGAATTCTCACCTGTAGTTTTAGCCAACACAACCCCAGCTCCCTAAATACCACAATTTCGTTTTAAAAAAATATTTGGATTTGTATGGAATGACCTCTTTTATGCTATTATAACCCTACTTTTGTATAATTTGACTCAAATAACTAACCTAACTTCATTGCCACCCAACATAACTTCATGAACTGCAAACCTAACCTCACTTTCCTGTTTTTATCTAATTTTGTTCTTTTAGCTACTTATGTTGCTATAACAGCACTCATAGGTATATTTGCATTTTTTGACTAACCTAACTGTAAACATGCCGAAATACGTATAAGAATAAAATAAATAAATATTGTTAAGTAATTCAGTATTTTATATATCTATAATCAATAACCTAACTAAAAGGGATGTCATAATTGATTAACTTAACCTCACTTTTTTGTTCAACTAATCTCACCATCATAAAGATTTTACTTACTTCATCAAAACCTTCTAGTGACGATTCTTTAACTTGCTGTTCGGGCATAATATTATAATTTCCCATTTCTTTGTTGCTAACTTTTTGCGTTCCTACAAAACCAAAAATGTAAATCGCTGATTTTCATCATCGGCATGAGTTTCTTAAGAAAAAATAGCACTTACCTAACTTTCCAAGCGTTTTTTCTATTTGCAAAACGCCCCCGAAAGCAGAATAAAACTTGTCGTCTTCTAGACGCGGAACCACCTGAGAATGAATCCAAGAATAAAAATTCGCATTAAATTCTTCCATGCTCTTTTGATCGGCGTTACGCATAGCCAGACATTTTGTTGCGGCCATGTAAAACTTCACCAGAACATAGGACGCCGATTTGGACTCCAGGTTGCGAAGTGAATACGTTTTAAAGGGAATTGCAATGGACGAAGGGTGTGTCTTCGAATCAAGGAACGGCATAGGAATTCCAACTGGACAAGAATTACGACGACTCACTGGCGCAGCTAAAATTTGTAATTAATTACAAGTTTAGAAAAAATAGAATAACGTTGAAGCAGATGGCTTACATGGTTTCTCATAAACGATTAATCCTTTACATGGATCTGTTTTTGGTGCAGGTGATTGAATTGGTAAAGGCAGAGCGTCCATTATCTTACCTTAAAGGACAAAATTAGTGAATATGTGTAGTTATGTTAAGAAAACAATGAGGTTAAGTCAACTATTTACATAAAAGTGGGGTTATAATAACATAAAAGTGGGGGAAGGTAAGTCAAACATGAAGTTAGGTTAGTTACACTTGAAGTTAAGTTAGTCTACGTTCTAAAAATAAATAAAAGTGAAATTATAATAACATAAAAGTGAGGTTAGCTTAGTCACACATGAAGTTAAGTTAGTGAAACATGAACTTAGGTTAGTCACACTCAAAGTTAAAGAATTAGCATAAGCTGTAAAAATACATAACAGATAGATTATACTAACATAAAAGTTAGGTTAGTTCAGTCAAATATGAAGTTAGGTTAGTCAAACATGACGCTACGTTGGTCAAACATAAAATTAAGTTAGTCATACATGCAGTTAGATTAGTCTAAACTGCAAAACACATAAAAGTGATGTTAGGTTAGTCAAACATGAAGTTAGGTTTGTCGAACATGAAGTTGAGTTAGTCTAAACGTAAACTGTAAAAACAAATAAAAGTTAGGTATGTAATTACATAAAAGTAAGGTTAGTCAAGCATGAAGTTAGGTTGTCCTAAACTTTGAAAAACACAAAATGGTGGGGTTATAATAACATAAATGTAAGATTACGATGGTCAACAATGATGCTAAGTTAATTAAAATAAATGAAATTCCATAAAAGTGAGGTTACAACAAAAAAAAAAGGTTAAGTTAACCTGCTACTTTAACAAAAATCCTGCAGACTATGTTATATCTTAAAAATTAAACCTGGGCGATAGGGAAAATTGCATAGGGATATTAGATATGCAAATACTATTGCCGTATTGATATACATATTGATGTTTCTTTTCTGCATATCGATATATCGACCCAGACCTAACGCAGCAGCAATTGCTCATTTTGCAACTAAGATCGCTGAAAACAGGAGTTCCCCTTATAATTCTGCAAACTCCATATTTTTAATAAATATGCCATATTGAAACACATCAATTTGTATCACCGTATTGAAGTGTTGGAATATCGAAACTTGCTGATACATTGCTACTCTGCTTTTCTGCACATCAATATGCATACAGTATCAATATGTATCGAGCCAGCTCTCATAAAAATACTTACTAAATTTTGTTATTGGTTTAGTCCATCCATGTCCGTTGGTTCTTAAAAAGCACTTAAGCTCATCGAACAATTGATAAAGCCTGTCCATGCTATCGAAATCGATATAACCGGCATAATATGCATGCTTAGCAATCGGTATAACGAAATGATTCAAATATCCACCTAGAAAAAATTAAAAACGTTACAAACCGCTTCAAATACTTGTCCACTTACCTAAAGCATCCGTCAAAGCAAGTAGCATAATATGCTTGGCCTTTCCATAAGTTAATTTGCGAACCACCTCCAACACTAAGCGAAAATAATCGATTATGTCGGTGATAAACGCACTGTCTTTTATTACTAAAACATCTTGTGACGGAAGCACGTCTTCCAACATCATTCTCGAGGTTAAAAGTGCAATATTTTCTGTACCCCAACAGTCTTTCGAATTGTCTGATTCCGTGAACAAGACAGTTCCAACGTTCATTTTATTTTCATCAGTTTTAATAACGTAAATTATGGAAAAAATCAAAAATATTGGAAAACTCATTGTTTTGTCTAAAATGACAAATTTATTTGTTTTTACGTTATTACAAAACTACTAAGATTATTAAATTAAACTTAAGCCTAAATTAATGTACAACGGAATTTAAAGGTTCGGCTTTTATACTAGAAAGATTCAATCTGTTATCGAGTTCTTCGTCGATCAATCCGATTATTGCCCTTCAAGTAAAATACAAACAGTTATAATGTTTAACAAGAACATCGGGAAAATACTTACACATTATCTCCTCTTATTATGTGTAAGCCGAGCATGACTTGCTCGACACCAGTTGTGGTCGAATAGACACGTTCATGCGATTCGTCCAAGATGATGTTGATGGTTTGGTCAAATCCTTTAAGCGTACCCTAAAAATACTTCATTTACTACTTGTCAATGTAATTATGATTCGTATATCACTTACAATGAAGTTGCGGCCATCTGAAGTGATTATTGAGACAGTATCTGTGTTAAAAGTTGAGGATTTTGATAATTAGAGTAGCATAACCTAAAATTCTTGTTTAATTGACTTATTGTTTGAAATACAAATTTAAAAGGATACGATTGACGAAAACGTCCAAACCGGCAGACATTTTGTACTTTGCGGATTAAATTAACTGTTTAAAGTCAAGCTTTTCCAAAAATTCAAAATATTCTTATAACCTCTTATCTGTTGTCAAGTACCACTCTTGTAAACAAAAATTACCATATTTGAGACTAGGCTGAAGTTACGTACCTATGACAATGCTGCCAACATTAGAGAAATAAAATAAACATACAGCTGTACACTAATTTTATCAGTTTTGAGCAACTAGAAAACGTATTGTCTAGCTAAAAATCCAAGATATTGACCTAATCGGTAGTGATGCAGATTTTGTATGAAAGTAATGGAACTCTTCGAATATTAAATTTTTACGAGCGGTTACAGTAAATCATTCGAATGATTTTACGATTTTAAATTTTCGGTTAAAGGTGAATCTATGCTACTTTAGCATAAAGCCATCAGAGGCCACATAAACATAAGCCAAGAAACTGACCATTTACTCGGTATTTACCGAGCGGCCTGAGTACAGACATTAGGGTTGCATTCGGCAGACTCAACTATTGACAAAAATTCTGCTGAATGCCTATGATACCAAACGGTTACTTAACTAGTTTTTGTGATTGCTAAACATTTCTCAAAGCCTGCAGGGTTGTCGAAGCGCGCAGGGCCTGCCTTCTAAACAATTAAAGCAAAGTCTGTTTATTCACTTATAGCTTTTAAAACAGTATGAATGCATTAAAACGTAATGAATGCATATTTTACAGCCGAATCGTAAGAATTGTGAAAAAATTCAATAAGCATCATATTGTAAACATCATACAGCATCGTCTAAGACAAAAAAAGTTGTATCGTTCCATTTAAAAATAAACTGTTGAAAATTGCTAGTTTGACATTTGACGTCTAATCAAAAAACTGACCGCCAGGTTGTAGAGCACCCTTTAAAACATATGCATACCAAAA
Source organism: Ctenicera cuprea (assembly GCA_958336395.1). Lineage (NCBI taxonomy): Eukaryota > Metazoa > Arthropoda > Insecta > Coleoptera > Elateridae > Ctenicera > Ctenicera cuprea. Next base: position 1,505,606 of record OY284493.1, read on the forward strand.
ATTTTTAATAAATTCCTAATAATAAACTCGCTAAAGAAAAAGGCGTATAGCTTGACTCACCCTGTATAACCAGCTTAGATAAAATAATGGTAACTTTTGAATAACTTTAGTAAGAAATTGCAAGACTTGTAATTAGGTTGGTACTGCTGTAAACTTATTCACTGAAAGCTGTCATATCTGTCAAACTTGACCGAAAAATTCGCCCTAAAGTTAACAAAAATCACAAAATAATGAGCGAATTAGTTTGGGGAATAAAAAACGGCGATTTGGAACAAGTAAAAGATATCGTGGAAAAAAAGGTTGGTCTATAATATCGCTCAGGTTAACATAACCTCAAATTCATAATTGAAATGACTCATTTGTCATGTAAGCGGTCTTTCTGCTGTCCCCTATTTTATTTTAAATTTATTTACAGTCCGTGAATCTAAACGAAGAGATTGATGGTCGCCCCCCAATTCTGTATGCAGCCGATTACGGCCAGGCCGACGTAATAGAATATTTGATATCGGTAGGAGCAGATGTTAACGTAAGTTGTAGCTAATTTTTGGTCATTGTACAACTTTTAAAAAGCATTGTTTTAGTCTAAAGACAAGCATGGGATAACGGCTATTTTGGCTGCCATATGGGAAGGACACACAGACTGCGTAAAATTGTTATTACAAAACGTGAGTCCCATCAAATATTTTAATGGATCAACAAAACTTAATCCGTTAATTTTAGGGTGCTAAAAAAGATGGTGTTGCACCGGACGGGACGACTTACTTAGACTCAGCGGAAAGTAACGAAATCAAGCAGTTACTACTCGCATAAATAAAATCAGTACTCAAAAAACAACGACTGCTACTTATAAAATATAATGCCCATTTTTTTTTTAATTATGGATGCGTTTTTAAAGTATTCAAAGGAACGAAAATACGAAGTATTTATTCCGTTTCGTGTAACAGCTTCCTTCCATAGCAAACTTTTTTTTTTATTTGTATAGAGTGCATTTACTTTTTTACTAGATTAGATATTAAAGTTTTTTAAAAAAGATATGAAAAGATAAATGTTTAAGTGATATCTTGATATATTTGTGTGCATAGGTGTATTTTTTAAATTAATAAAATATTCAACGTGCGCTTCTGACGTTTGTTTTTAATTACAATCGTACACTGCATAAAAAGGAGTTCCGTGTAAGAAAGTCTGTTTCGAACTTGACTGTCGCCAGAGTTGATCTAGACCTCCTGTGCGGGGCTAGTGATTCACACACTGCCTCCCACCCCCAAGACAAAATAGAATAATAAAAAATGAATGTTTAATTTTAAATTAAGTGAAATTTAAAGAAAAACTTCTGAAATTTAGAAGTGCTCCTTTCCCTTAAATTAATCCTGAGTATGCCACTGTATGGAATTTCGTTTTGCTTCTTATAAAATTCTCGAAGACATTATTTTTTGACGCCAATAGATGATTTTCAGACATTTAGCATTTATTTTTCAACATAAAAATTTTATTTTGTGACGTCACAATTGATTTTTTGACGTCTAAAAAATCAACCTTTTAATGTAGAAATTTAAAAAAAACACTTTTTAAAGTCATATTGACGTCAAAATATATTTCTTTGAAAATAGATGATTTTTGACGTCAAAAAATCATTTTATGATACCAATAAAAACCATTTTTGACGTCACTAGTTTATTTTCTAAAAAAATATTATTTGGCGTCAATAAATTTTCAATAAAAAGTGAAACGGCGTTCCACAAATAATAAATATTAAAACTATTACAGAATGGTATACAATATACTAAATAATAAAATCACTTCCAGAGATTTTTCGACAGTGGTTGGACGTGTGTATAAACATCAAGGACTTAACAAGTATAGTTTTGTCGCTAATGCTGCTCCTTTAACCTAACATTAGATTACAAGTTAGGACTGTTTCTACACATACCTGCCTTCTGTTACGTATTTGCAGTTTGATTAATAACGCGAATATCTACACAAATTGTTATGCATTATATATTTGATTTAAAAATGTTTCTGAGCTCGATATGACTATTCATAGGCAAGTTGCTAGAGTTGAGTTAATAGAAACAAAATCGTATTAATATAAGATCTTAATAATCAATGTTGTGAGTTATATGAAGATATTATAAATTATAAAATAAAACTTCAAGCCTTTCTTCATAAATTTATTATATAGATCATGCTATATGTACATTTCGATTACGATGTAGCAAATGCTAACGTTAGCATTTGCTACTGTAGATGATTACATCGTAATCGAAATGTACATATAGCATGATCTATATAATAAATTTATGAAGAAAGGCTTGAAGTTTTATTTTATAATTTAAGATCTTAATGTTTAAAAACCTGTTTCTATAATTAAAATTGTAGAAACACATCACAAAACAGTGAGCAATTCTTGAATGTCACAATACCTCCTCACTTTCCACCTAAGAGTTCGTGTTAATGCACTGCTAAACTGTTCTAGATGTGATGCCGAATAGTAATTATAGATGGTGGTATTTGTACAAGTATGGAGCAACTAATATAAGCACATTTGTTTTTACTGTTAACTTTTCCAAAATTTTTGTACACAGTAACATTGTGTCTCTATAGTTCTACTATGATAAAATATTTGAACTCGATCTGTTAACCTGTTTTTGAGTAATAAGGCGCTAAAGTCAAACTATTCAAAAATTGTAGCGGCGTCGTTTTGAAGTTTAAAAAAAACGTTAGATTTACCCTAACGTCTTCTATTGGCATTTATAGTCATAAACTTGATCTATCAACTGATCGGACCTTCATTTCACCTACGCGTCCACTGATCGGATGCTTAGACACTTCCTTATAGCAAGCTTGAAGCTATTCTGGGACACCCCGTATTTTTATGACCTTGCTACACTTCGGCGTTTTAGGTTATTGATATATTAATGCTTTATTATTATTAGCGCAAACTGCGAAGTTTCGTTTAATCACAAAAACGCACCAACCACCAAAAATGGATATTAATCTAGCTCTACATGCAGCTATTGCTGCAGCTGAGTACATAAGCTTTAAATAAGTTTAGGAAAGCGCTTTTTAATGTTTAAACTATTTTAGCACAGAGAACTTGGATCGATTATTACATGACCCAGATGTTGATATAAATAGTAAAAATGCTAAAGGCAATACACCATTAATGGCAAGTATGAGGAAAGGTTTTGGTTCTACTATGGCAAAAAGTATTATCGCAGCAGGCTGTGATGTTAACGGCGAAGACCAACATGGCTATACCCCATTGCACAAAGCTGTAAAAAATAATCTAATTGATGTTGGACATGAATTAATACTACGGGGTGCATTTATAGACAAACAAATTAGATATCACAACGCTCCGCTGTCCAAAGCCATTGTCAAGCGCAATTTGGATGCAATTTGTTTATTAGTTTATCATCAAGCAGATGTTAATACTCCAATTAGCATTTGGGGGACACCTCTTATACAAGCAGTTGATTCACAAAACAATGTTATCAGTAAACGGCTTTTAGATTTCTGCGATGATAATTCAGTTTTATATGAAGATCGGTCGGGAAAGACAGCTTTGAGCATAGCTCTCGATCAAAAAAATCCTATTGCCGTTGATCTTATACGAAGAGGTGCTAGTGTGAATTGTATTGCGTGTGGACCTACCGCTCTTCATTATGCTTTATTCTATCAGGAGTGTGAGTTATTCAAATTGATTTTACCTGAATATGAGTACAGATTGTGTCTCAATCTTGTCCCATTTCTGCATTGGTACATAGACCACTGTGATTTTTCAAATTTTGAATGGTTGGAATGTTTTTATTTAATTCTAAATAATCCAGTTGCTTCCGCTTTCATAAGGGAGTATGAAGATTACGGTTGTAAATTTAGTATTTTGTTCAAAATTATGGGTGGGCTAGCATGTAAGAACATCGAACTGAAGGACAGAGTGTCCATCATTTATATTTGCTTGAGTCTGGGTGCAGAAATAAAAGCCGATGACTTACAATCTACCCATTTGTTTTTCGGATCAAACGATGAGTATGAAGCTGTTGTTTACGCAGGCGAATTAAGCTACAATGACTACAAGGAACAAATGCGTCTCCTATTCAAAGAACCGTTTAACAGTACCATTCCAGTAGATATGTACGACGAATTCTCTGATTCTCAGTATTCGATTCTATCAAAGAAATCGTTTTGTTCCTTGGGATTATTTGCATTGTCGCCGGAAAAAAGAAAACGGTATTTGGCTTGGATTGAATCGGATATGCCAGAGAAGCGAAAAGTAATATTAGAAGAATTAAAAAAAATCCCGCAGTTTCCATCGCTGCTAGAATTGAGCAGAGATCAAGCTCAAAAATTTATTGAAGACAACTTTAACATTATTAAAGTTTATCAATTTTTCGATGTTGTTGGGAGTTTGAGTCTGCCACAATTTGTAAAAGATATGATACTTTTTAAACGGCGTATTTATTAGTTTGTGTGAAATTTGTTAGAAATGTATTTTGCAGAAAGTATTATTTGTGTCAGGTTTTGAAATTGTATGTTTTATGAACTGTTTTGTATTTTTTTTTAATATTTTGCTATTAGTTCATTCTGTCTCTATCTTACAACTAAGTAAATACGTAATTCATTACCGCGAATTAAGAATAAATAATTAAATGTGCTGTGTGTGTATTTAATTGGTAGCCAAAACAAGTTTGAAGTTATCTGCTTTTAACCGAAATTTTACTAGCGTCATCTATTCTGCAGGGGAATTTGCAGCTCAGTGTTTAATTTGGTTCTTATCCGCGATCGCCACCCGCAATAGATGGCGCTGCTAGGTTTAAAATGGTTGACTTTAAGAAGGAAAACTAACTGTTTGCGATAAGTTTGTACAGTGTGTTAATTTGTTGTTATTTCAAATTTAAAGACTCAAAATTAGTATTGTTCACAGAAAAGTGTCCCTGATGGATATTTTTGAATATTTAGATAAACGAAAACGACTAACTGAAGAAGAAGAAGAGGCGCTTTTTATGGCAGCCCATTTTATAATGTGTGGTTGCAAAAATAGAAGCGGGCAATAAAATACATAAATCAAACGCTAGACTACCATCCATGTACAGACATTTTTGCACCTTTAGTGTATTCTTATTGAAAACTTGAGAACTAAATGAAATTTTCGGCTTATGTTTACAAACGTAGGCACTTTATTTACCTCCCCATGAAAATAATATCATTTTAAGTAATACAGCAGCCGCTAAGGGGTAGTGTTAACACTTTAAAGTGTATCTGCAAAGCCATAAATTCTGCTCCTTGCAATGGCCCATGCCTTGTACAACTCTGGGTTTTTATGCGGAAATAAGTGCAATGAAATTACTTTACTGCAATAGACGTTACACTGAGATGCCGAACAAAGTCTTTTTGAGCTAGGAGTAATTTAAAACTTATTTATTTTTAAATTTTTACTTAAACATGTGTGTTGCATCTAATGGCTAAACACTTTGTCTTCCTTCTTTTCCAATTTTCACCGACAGACGTCAGCCACTATGTTTGCGATCGCGGATTAATTTATATTATTCACGATTTAAAGGAATGACATCGTGAACAAGAATACTTGCTGGCTTCCCTAAAAAAATTGGTATGATGTTTGCTGTTAGGGATTTATAACTGTATGATTTTTGAGCAAGTATGTAAATTAATCATATTTAAAGTTTTTAGGTTATTGTAACTTTATTTTTCATTCAAACTTTATTACAAGTAAAGTTGCACACTGTGAATTTGAAGAGCTTTAATAGAAAATGTAAATTTATATTATTTTATTTTATTATAAATATTACAGATATTATATTATTATTAAAATAAGTTGTATTTTTCGAGCTTGCAACATATTACATCTTATGTATTGCATCATTTCGCCTTACTATTTATTATTAATTCATTAGTATCAAAATTACTCTTCAGTATTTATTGTAAAAATGCACCAACAAAAAAATGGATATTAATCTAGCTCTACATGAGGCTATTGCTGCATCAGAGTAAGTAGATATTTTAAAAATATTTTTACCTTTGCACATTTTAATACTTACATTTTTTAGTCATGAAAACTTTGATCGATTGTTACATCACCCTGATGTTGATATAAATTATAAAAATGCTAAAGGCAAACCGCCATTAATGATGAGCATTAACAAAGATGTTGGTTCTACCATGGCTTTAAACCTTATCAGAGCAGGCTGTGATATTCACTACAAAAGTCCATATGGTGAAAATCCATTGGGGGAAGCTATAAAAAACAATTTAATTGATGTTGCATGTGAAGTTATATTACGAGGTGCGGATGTCAATGCAAGCAGTTTATACAAACACACTCCTTTGTATAGAGCCATTTCTTACGGCAATTTAGAAGCAGTTTGTTTATTACTGTATTACCAAGCTGATGTTAATACCACTGTAGCTGTTAAATATTGGTATGAAACGCATCTATTACATGCAGTTGTAACAGACCGTCAGAATATTTGTGAAGTGCTGCTCGACTACTGCGACGATTTTTCATTTCTAAATGATGATGCAAACGGTGCTTTTGATATTGCTGTCCGTAACCAAAACCCTCTTGCTATAGATATTCTGAAAAGAGGTGCAGATATGACTATCCCTAAGTGGTGTTTTTTCTACTGCCCAATTGAGTATATAGTGCGGTATGGAGAAATTGAAATATTCAAACTGATTTGGCCTACAGTTGATTGGGAATTTATTTACGATAATGATTGTAAATTTATGGACGAGTTCATTCACGAGTGTGATTTTTCAAATTCCGAATGGTTGGAATGTTTTCATGTAATGTTAAATACGCCAGTTTTTAGACCTCTTATGGAGCACTACCGGTCTATGTATTTAAGGGGTAGTATTTTAGAAGTATGTATCCTTGGGTTTTTGCGTAGAAACATCAAACTGAACAACAGGATTTCTTTCATTTATAGTTATTTAAGTTTGAGTGTAGAAATAATAGCCGATGACTTACAAATTATGTACTTGCTTTTCGGATCAAACGACGAGTTCGAAGCTGTTGTTTATGCAGGCGAATTAAGCTACGACGACTACAAGGAACAAATGCGTCTCTTATTCAAAGAACCATTTGATAGTACCATTCCAGTAGATATTTACAAGGAATTGTATGTTTATAACAGTGAACAAGTGAAGCTGGAGAAAACTTTCTGTTCCTTGGGTTTTTCTTCAATGTCGCCTGAGAAAAGAAAACGTTATTTGGATTGGATTGAAAAAATGCCAAAGAACCGCAATATATTTTTAGAAGAGTTAAATAAAGTCCCGCAGCATCCATCGCTGCTCGAATTGAGCAGAGACCAAGCACAAAAATTTATTGAAGAAAAATTTAAAATTGTTAAAGCTTATCAGTTTTACGATGTTGTTAAGAATTTGAAGTTGCCGCCAATTATAGAAGATGTAATACTTTTTAAACAACCTATTTATTAGTTACTTTTACATTGCCATAACTACCTACGGTAATGTATTGTGTGATAATGAAAAGGATCTGAGATTTTAAGCTACACGATTTATGGATGAGGAAAATGTTTTTAATGCCATGTTCATTTTATACTTTTTAAGTCAAGTGCACTAAGTTTTCTTTCCATGTTGTATTGCCTTAAGAAAAGACTGCACAAGGAAGTGTAAATAATATAATTTTGTAATGAAATCGATGTTTTTATCAAATAAAGTGAGCATTTGTACTATCTCCGACAATTTTTGAAATAAATGATAACTGTGAAGTGAAACGTTTAATAAATTTTCAAAATAATATTTAATAACGGCCTATTTATTAGTTTTTGTGTGAAACTGGTTAGAAATTTATTTTTATGGAACCTATTAATTGTAAGATTATTACTTTTTGAAAATGTGTATTTTATTAACTTTGTTATTTTTAATAAATTCTATTTATAATTAAATTGTAATTTTTTCTTTCATATTTTATCCTAACTCGTTTTTGAGTAACTGGTCAAATTTATCAAGAAATGCGAGATAATAAGTGTGCGCTTTTATTTCTGCATTCAAACTTGAGTAAACATAACAATGATAATTTGTCATTTGGTTCTATCTTTACATCCGGCCTCCCGTCGGGACCTAGAGACATTGTTCAGTACTTAGTAGCTTGTTTCCCTGGGGCTTTTGGCCTGCATAAGATTCTACAAAAAACCATAATTATTACTATCATAATATTGACAGCATAATAAAACAGTAAAAACCAAATTAAATGAGACATTTGAATAAAAATTGTTAAAAAAAAATAAATTTAGTACATCTTATAAAAAAATTAGGTATGATTTTTGCTTTGTTACGGAGCTATCGCCTCGTAAAGGTGTAACAATCGAATCACTTTTTTGTCAATAAATTATTCACTTAGCTTAGTTTTTCGACAAATTTGGAATGGAAAATTGAGTTGCCATAAAGGTCTAAGCACTTTCTATGAAACGATGGGGATTCGGTGATTTAACATAAAAATATGATATATGTAAAAATTAATTTTTAGGTTATATAAGATGCAGACGCAATCCCAAAAATAAGTTTATGGAAAATTCTAATAATACAAATTTTCCCCATTATGTTGCAAACATTTTGCCGGTTACTGTATAGTCTCTAAATGGTTGGACTTCCTTATTTTTCCAATCAAATTGCAGCTCCACTCTATTTTAATTTTTGATTGGATAGAAGTACTAATAAAATTATAATCAAAGCAAAAATAGGCTAAAACAAAAAACCTGTTGTTTTATTTACAATAAATTTAAAAAAGTAAGATTTTAGGAATAGTAAAAATAATGGAATTTACAAATAATAATTTCCCGCCTTTTAAATACGATTTTGTACGAACTTTACCGACAAATTTTTGCCTTTCGTTTCCACTTCCTCATCACAAAAGCAAGACAAAATAGAGGTTATGTTATACTTTTGAACTTCTCAGCATTTAAAATCATGGAAATTATAACAAGTAATGCAATTGCAAACCCTGTAGCACTATTTTCGTTAGGTACAGTGCTCGGTGCTAGTTCTGTTTATTACTTTCTTCGTATGCGAAGAAAGTTCGACCCACCTACGCCGGTACCCATAGAAGAGCGATTTGAGGTAAACCACTTTTCTTCATCAGGGTTCCTTAAATTTCAACTGTATTCTTTTAGTTTCCTGATCCAAAAGACGAATATCGATTAATCATGGCAATTCGAAACGACCTTAAAATGCAGAAAGGAAAAGTCGCAGCTCAATGTGGTCACGCTGCTGTAGCTGCTTATGCTAAAGCTTTAACACACAAACCGAAAACCTTATCACGTTGGATGAAATACGGTAAATGTCTGCAATTTTTTTTATTAATTTATTACAATTACATAATTAATATTTAGGTGGTACGAAAATCACTGTAAGGGTAGATTCGGAGCAAGAACTTTTAAATTTGGATAAAACGGCCAAGACTAATGATGTGCTATCGAGTATTGTTCGAGATGCAGGACAAACCCAAGTGGCTCCAGGAACTCGAACTGTCGTTGCCATCGGACCCGCACCAAAAAGTGTGTTGGATAAAATTACCGGACATTTAAAATTGTATTGAATATTGAATAACTAGACCCAAAAATGTTTATATTTATTATTGATTTAAGTGTGTAATATTAATAAATTTACTTATCTTTTTGCTATGCGATTGCGTTGAATTTGTTAAAGTAGTTTGGTCTGAACGAATAATGAAATATTAAGCAATTTGTGGATTGCAAACAAGCTGATTATGACCACTTGGTCCTGTAAACTAGAGGTGGGTCGTTTTTGTATGGTTCGTATAAATCTTTCAAGGGAAATCGCATGTTATGAATCTCCCCCATCAGAAAGATTCGTATGCCGGAAGCAAACTGGTACGAAGTACGAATCTTTTTGAATAATGCTATGGTTCGCTCAAAAGAATTAAATCACCCGTCTTCTGTGGACTGATTAAAATTGAAAAGAAGGCCTTTGATTTATTTAAACAAATACATTATGTTAAAGGAGTGCATACACCTATGATAAGCAAATGAATATACAGGGTGAGTCACTTAAGTATCGCGCCACTATTATTGAGATTTATTTAGGGGAGAAACGGAAGGCACGAGCTATTAGCGCACAACCATGTGCGCACGATGACGGTGAGAACGCCGATTATCACATTAGGTCCAAAAAATGCCAATTCTACCAGTGGTATAGCCAGAGTTTTTATATAACCGGCGCTCAGCATAAAAGGCACATTGACTAAAAAGCAAAAACTATGGCTGTCAATGTGTAATATATTTTTTTAATTATCTAAGCAACAGTGTAAATATAAAAAATGAAAATAAAATAAACAATTTGAAACTTAAAACTTACTTTTTCTATTTTGGTTCTTTACTGACTACTTTATGAAACTCATTTGGATTTCATAAAGCAACTCCTAAAAGAATTCAAAATTTTATTTTGTTAGGTTGGTGACAACCATGTGACAACAAAACCTTCACGCGTTATAAACATAACCTTCAAATTGTAAGTTCTAAAAAAGATTATTTAGCGTATTTTCCGCTACTTTGCGTAGCTCGGGTGGGGTGCAAGATAATTCTTCTTCCATCTTATCTTCAAATCTTAGCTATTTTAAAAATTAAATCACTTTCAAATTGTTTGTCTAAATTTTAATTTGACAGTAGTTTGATTTGTTTGAAATGTGTTTTAAATGTTACCAACAGCCACATAACAAAAACAAAAAACCAAAAATTTACCTCATCGATTATATTTTTAAATTAAAATATAAAATAAGGTAATTGTTAACTTTTTAGACCAAAATAGAAAAAATAGTATAAAATACACGTTTCATAAGACATTTAAGCGCACTTGTCCATTAGAAAACTCGCCGCAAGCGGCTTGTTTTCTAACTTGGACGCGTGCTCTAAAATCATGTCTTATAAAACTTGTTTTTTAATATACTATTAAAAAACGCTAACAAAATATAAAAATTGACGTTTATTCAAGAGCATATTGGTGTGTATGCTAAAGAAATGATCGCATTATCTCAAATCTTCTGTTTATATTACCTGCAAAATGACCAATAATGGAGTTCATACATAACAATTTTGCTTCTTCGTACTTAATATTGGGTATAGCCAGCGACGCAGGTTTTAATGATGTCGAAAACGTTTTCTTGATTTTAAAGCTAAAATATTTTGTGATGTTAGTGAATAATATTTGACATCTACATTTTTGAGTTTTGACGTCAAAAATCATTTTCAGACTTCTAAAATTAATATTTGCACGTCAAAATTTAATTTTCTGATGTCAAAAATTAATTTTTTGACGACTTAAAATTGATTAACATAGATATGAAAAACTATTTACTCATTAATAAATTAAACCAATTTCTTGATGTCACTAATCATTTTGTACGTAAAAATTAGATTTATTTGACAATAATGATTCATAGCCATACATGACAATTTTGCTTCTTCATTCTCAATACGACGCAGGTTTTCTTGACGCCATAAAATGTTGTTTACGTTAAAAACGTTTATCTGCGTGATAAAGTAAAACAAATGTGATGTATATAAATAATATTTGACGCCTATAATTGTTTTGTGACGTCAATAAAAGCATTTCAGACGCCTTTTAATATTTAACTAGTGTTACCCCAGCGCACAATGCACTGACAGACAGCGTTGCAGAACCGGCGAAATGTCAAGTCACGTGATGCATTCGTTCCAATAATGACACGCGACGTTATTGTAGATGGCGCCCCAAGTGACGCGCGTCTAGCCGACCTTCATATATATTATAAATTAAAATAATTATTAAAAAACGACGTAGAATAAAAATATAAAAATGTTTCATGATCCATCTGTGGATAGAGACCTTTCATTTAAAAGAAATGGTCCAAATTGGTGAAGCGGTAGCCGCTGGAGGAACCGGAGAAAAAAACCCTTTCTGCTTTTATATATGTATGGATTATTTACTATTCGTCCGCTAATTGGAGGCATAGACACTCCCAGATTCAAAAGTATCCACTAACCTCACTTTTCAAGAATCTAAACCTACCTTTTTTGTAAATTGAACACGCACAAATGATTTCTGAAGTCGAAACGTAAGTATTTATAGCTCATTAAAGATTAAATTTAAACAATTTTTCAGAAACCCACAGATCTTACCAACAGTAGCATTTGGTTTATTAAAAGATTCCGAAGCTCTTTACAAGCAAGATAAAAAGTGTAAATAAGTTTGAATGAAGCTACTTTTTTTACTTGGTGTTTAATATATTTTATTTTAGTTTCACCAGAGACCCTTCAAGCTTTACATTCTGTCTTCGGCAATGTTTTAGTGCGTGCAATGGAATTACTGGAAAACGGACGTGTTATTCGGTACGAGACCAAAAACCACAGAAAAATACTTAAAGTGGAAAATCGAAACGAATACTATACGTTATTTGCAGATATAAACTTTTGCCACTGTCAAGCATTCAAATACCAAGTTTTACATACAAGGAATGCGTTAACTTGTAAACATGTTTTGGCTGCAAAATTGGCCGAGATCAGTGAACAAATAAAAGTGGAAGTCATAGAGGATCGACATTTGGTGGATTTGTTAAATGATCAAATTGAACAAGACTAATAAGTGTTAAACATAAAAAAAAAGTGGACGCAAAAGGTTTTTATTTCTTATGTCTTAAAATCTGCACCATAATTTATAATACAATAAAGTTATTTTTAAAACTACATTAGGTTCTTTGGGTTTAACATTCGGTTTAATAATGTACACTTGATTTTGATGAAAACATCCATTTTACCACAAAAATATAATATGTACGCTACAAAAATTCATTGTACAGTCTTTTCTTAAAGCAACAATATAAGGAAAGTAAAGTCGGCGAGTTTTTTTGACTATTTCTAAATGGTTAATTGAAACGGAAATTTTTTTTATTAGGTACCTGCAGTTTGTTTGTGAACATTAAAAAAACTAAATCACATTTTTAAGCCTTTTTGCAACATAAGTAATCAGGGACGGATGAGTCGACCTAGGAACATCAAGGTACCAGCTGGTCCCGTGTTTTTAGGCCCAGTCTTTCATTCATTCGGGAAGTTTCCCGTACTCCCGGCTTCCCCATCCAGCCCTGCTAGTAATCAAAAGTTAATTACAGAAACAAAATTTTTACTTTCAAGCCCTGCATTCGACCACGTTTTCAAATATGAAGTTCCAAACTTTCAAAATTAACTAAAGACCGATAATTACATCATTCTGTGGTAGTGGTACGGTTTAGTAACAAGTGTGTGTTCGATTAACTTATACTGGTTGATGGAGGAAATACAACGGAAGCCTTTGAAATTCACAGCCTACTTGCAGAAAATAGTTTTTTGCACTTTTTTTAAAAATTTGGTTGCTCAACACGTTGCACGCCACTTTAAAATTTGGTAAATTCTGCCTGGGAGCAAAAATAAAGAAATTTCTTTGATTGGTTACCAAAAAAAATTATTCTAAAATGTTACACATCAAGACTGCTGGGTATAACCAAACTACTAATGCACCAGTAGGCGGAGGTTCGATAGGTATAGGTAAAACACATACAAATCGTGTCCACTGGTGGGCATACGGGGCTGAAGCCAAAAATATTCAAAAGCCACCGCTGGATAAGTGACACACCGGTGATCACATGGCACGCAACGTGTTAAGGGTAGGATACTTTCATCCGGTTGATAAGAGAAAACAATTCTGTATTGAACTAGACCAAAAAATAACTGACTTGCTATTTAAGAAATATTTATAACGTCATCGTTGCGCTTACAGCGATTTACGAAAAAAATAATAATGCTAAAATGTGGACAATAATTTACAAAAAAACTTTTATTCACATATTCACATTTTTAGATAACATCAATATTTGTCTCCTTAAACAACTATTTCATACTTTCATCCAATCCTGTAGCTTTTGTTTGTAAAAAAATTGAAAATTGTCAAGGGTTTTGTTTTGTGCAAGTAATATAGCTTAAAACATTATTTAATTACTGCTTAAATGTTTTGAATGTGTATCAAGTGTGCAGGGAAACGCTCACTGCCGCTAGGCTCCGCCCCTCCGCTATTCAGCCACCAGGATGCGGCTATTGAAACCCGAGTGCCTATTCGTATATAATATTTAAACAGCTTTCCTTCTCTAATCAAATCTTGTCTCCTTACGAATACTATAATTATTCAAAATAATACTCTCATTGTTTTGCATAGGACTACGTTAGGATTGTGCAAATACAGCATCGTGGTGGCAAAGGGTTAAGTGGGCGTTTCGTTAACGTTTCATATGTATGAAGTAAGCAGGGAAATACTCGCGTATATATTGTCTCATTTTAGGCGAATTGTGCAAAAATATTTACAAAAACGAGGCCAACTATATAGGGTGTGGCAACTAAAAATATCTTCAAAACTATAAAAGATTGAGCAACAAATTTTTTTATAGTTTTATGGGACGAAAGGGGCCATATATTAGGCTAAAAGTGGGTTTTGAAAAGTCCCTTTATTTTAAGTAACCGGGGGGGGGGGGGGGGTAACGGGGGTAATTTTTATTTATTTTTTAATCTTCGCATCAAAATAGGTCCCTATTTTTTTTAGAGTTTTAAAAAAGTTAAGTGCTTCTAAAAAGTGGTGGGGGTGAAATTCTGTAAATGTTAAAAACCGATGGTAAATATGCAATGAAATTGTTAGCCTAATATATGGCCCCTCCCGTCCCATGAAACTATAAAACATTTTGTTGCTCAATCATGTATAGTTTTGCAGATACTAGCTTGTAACACTTTAGTTTCCGCACCCTGTGTAAACTACAGCTGGAATTTCAACAATCGCATCCTGCTGATAAAGTGGAGGGAAGTGGGGGTTTCGTTGCTATGGTCACTGCCATTAAGCTCCGCCTCCACTGCCAGGATGCGACTGTTGAAACGCAAGCGTGACTGTTAAACGCGCTCTTTCGCGTAATATTTAAAGGTAGTTCCTTGCAAAACCACACTTTCAAGTACATTTTATAATTTTCAACGATTTTATTTAGGAATTGTTAACAAAAACAAAGCTGAGTATACGGAGTCGCTATTATGTATTAAACCAACGCTCGCCTGCTAAAACCATTCGAGGTAGAAACTTGAAATTTTGCAAGGATACATAGGAAAAACATGGGATTATTGTGACATACTTTTCAATTTTTTTTAATCTTCAACTTTCTAAACAGAATGCGCCACCTTAATTTTTTAAATGGCAGGGTAAGTCGTGTGAGGTATCATTGCAAAGCTAAATTTAATAAACCACTGTAAAATGAGTTTCTACCATAAACTGTTGTATTAGGAGAGCATCGGTTCCATACATAAAAGCGATTTATAAACTGCAACTCAGATTTCGAGAATTGCATCCTGGCGGGGGAGACCGGGCCAAGTAGGCATTCCGTTTCATGTATATGAAGTTAGCAGCGAAACAGCCTGGTAAATATTATACATATTTTTGTCAATTTTGTTTACTAAATACCGGGTGATCGTAAGAAACACGATTCAGAACAGGCCATGACCCAAGTGTTGAAGTTGGCAATACTTAATATAAGCCATATTAACAAACTGGAAGCCAAATATACTGTAAACTACAACTCGGTTTTCAATAAATGCATCCCGGCGGCGGAGGTGGATCAAAGTACGCTTATCGTTGTTATCTGCACGTTTGATACAGCGATTACCGCTAAGTTCTGCCTCCACTACAGTTATTTGCCTAACCAAACTTCCAGGTACATATTATCTCAATACTTTTGATGATTTTATTAAGTATTGGTAACAGAAGCGAAGCCAAGTATATAAACTACCATTCCGGTTTCAACAATCGCATCCTGGCGGCGGAGGCGGAGCCAATTGGACGTTTCTTTGCTATCATTATCCAAATGTTTGTTGAGCGTAACATAATTAATTCTGCGCCAAACCATTTTTAAAGCAAAACAATGCTGTAACTTTGTGTCTAGGTTGATTTTTTCATCACATTTGCAAATCAATAGGACAAAGTTCAAGGGGATAACAGGCGTCATCCATCAAAGCTACATTCTGGTACAACATGCCCATTTTTTAAGTACATCTACTACATAAAAATATGTCTCGTTTTAGTCGTTTTTATATTGTCGATTAGGTCGTTAGTGTTTGCGGCTTCTCTGCCTGGACAAGACGTGTTTAAACGAAGCTATACTGGTTCTCAATAGCCCTGTTGGAAGCTTCTGCGATCTGTTCCAGCGTCGTTTCCTGTGTTCGTACACTGCCGTTATGCGTTTGCACCTGAAAATAAGTTGTGCTTTGGAATATTTCAAATATCGGCTAGAAAAAAAATAAAGCGTAAGCGTGGGAGTGTTAAATAAAACAAATCGTTACACTTGTTCCATTTTGTATTTACATTTTGTACTTTTATAAAATTATTAAATTAAATTTTAAGGACGTTTATATTATGCGTGTTATATTAATTAAAATTAAAGAGTAGCAACATGTTTAGGTGCCATAAAAATAAATATTACTCAAATAAAATTATTTACAGTGCAACTACAATGCGTTTCTAAAACTAAATCTGTACATGCCAATCTTAAAAGTAACCAAAAATCACTTTAGAGCTGTCTATTACAACTGTTTTTTTTATTTTTTACTTTTTATTCCGTCTCAATTCAGAACTGTTATACTACATTTATTTTAAATACTTTTAATATACAAAAGTGCGGTTAGGTTGCACTTGTTCACCCATTTTTAACGTTTAATAGAAATAGAGTTGTGTTCATTTATGTGCAGAAGTAAAGTTACGTTACATTACTTCAATGGTTTTGATTGTAAGGTTATTTGCCATTGGGAGCATAAAAGTGGGGTTATTTTACATTTCTTCAACTATTTTTGATTGGTAAAATAGTACAATGAAGTTCAGCTTAACATTTCTGTTGAAAATTTCATGAAAATTATAATTCTTTAACTGCTTCCGATTACTGGCCGTGAAAATTATATTTTTTCAACGGTTTTTGAGCAAAAATTGAGGTTACTTTGTATTTCTGCCAAAACTCTTGAGAATCATATTTATTCAACTGTTTCTGATTAGTTTATCCATTTCGGTCAAAGATCCATAAAATCACATTGACATGCTAGCTCAAAATTATGGTTAGATTTGACAATTCTGTCAATAATCACATTATTTCAACTGGTTTTGGTTGTTAAAACATTAAATTTACATTTAACTTTTTTTGTCAATTAAATTTATGATAATCACATTTCCCCAACTGTTTTTGATTACTAGCCCAAAATTATGGTTAGATTTGGAATTTCACGTCATTTCAAATGTTCAATTGAGGTTACGTTCTGTATCTCTGTCAAAATTGATTAAAAAATAACAAAATAGCAATTGTTTCAACAATATTCGATCAGACAACCACAAAATTCAGGTTAGAACTAAGATTTCTTTCAACTTGTTCAATAAAAACATTTAAAAATACAACAGGGGGTTAGGTTTGTTAATTACACTAATTATTACAACAAAAATTACTGGGAAAGTTTAAAAATCACAGTCGTTATGTATCAGACGAGACATTTTTTAGGTTATGAAGCGAGACGGAGAACTAGCCTTAGTGTAAAGCCATCGACCACAAAAATGATTATTATTTAAACAAAGTACGATTAACATTATTACGAAAAACAGCTAAATATTGTGATCGTAAAAGAATTAGACGACTACATCAATAAACAAAGTGCTAAAAAGCGCATTCACAAAAATAAATCTTAGAGACGATACACATATAAATACATACATAGCGAAAAACTAGTAATATGCAATTTTTTAACAAAATATTTACAAATGATGTCATGCGCTTAGACACAAACCGCATACATTAAAATCTAAGCGCGTAACAAACACAAGGCGACCTTGCTGGCCGATCAGTCATTAAGGTCGCCTCACGATAAATCCTTAAAGAAAAGAGAACACAAATAATTGTTGATACAAACATAAGACTATCTCACTTGTCTGACTTCTGGGAGTGGGGGAACTCGGCGTTCGGTTGGACCGTTCGGAGTCACACCGGGAGTTGTGCTTCCTCCTGGTTGTTGTCCGCCCCGTCCGACCGAGCCTTGAAGTTGGGCGCGAGATGCCGGATTGACCACGTAATCCGTGAGGGTGACGTCGGAATTACCTCCACTTTCAAGTGGAATCGGTTGTTGGCGGAAATGTTCCAGCATTTCGTATATAGATTGGAACCAAAAGTGTTGGACCCGACATTGACCTTGCTCGTTTATTGTCATTCGTAAATGTTTTGCTCTGCCCTGTAATAAAATTTGAATTTAGAAGGTAAGATCAAGTTTAGGTTACGTCAAATAAATGTGAGGTTATGTTAGCTATGAGTAAGATTGTTGTTTATTCAAAAAAGCAATTTAAAGCGGAATAATATGCAAAAAAATACAGGGTGTTCTATTAAAAAAAATTAAGTGTGGTATGCCATTCTTATATTAACGCCCCCATATAACCGATAATAATTTTAAATTGTGGTCTTCTTGATCCCCTGTCACTTTTACTTGAAAAATTTCTCTATATTTTAAACGGTCAAACCATGACTCGACTCGTTTTTGATGCAGTTACGGAAAATTTAATAAAATAAATATTTAAACAAGCTTCCCCTATGGAAAATATATATGTATAAAAATATAATAATAGAGTGACTCATCTAAGCATTTCCTGATGACACAACATTGTTATCAAACGAACCGGAACCTGTCTATCTTATTTATTACGAATCATCATCATGACTCAAACCGTGCCAACAAATACAATAATTAAATCATTGTCCGACCCACAAACACGATCCTTACCTGAAAATTAAAAGTGAGCACAAATTCCCCGGTACGAGTTTCACTTTGCCGCACCAAAAACAGTCCGTGTCCCGCAGAACCTTCATGCAACACCAATTGGGCTGCCTCGGAGCGCCCCAGCGTCCCATGGAACCACAGCTCCTTCTTCAACGTTTGTCCAATGTCATTTTCAACTCCTATTCATAGACAAACAAAAAGTTATTGTTCTTTAAAACAAAACTTTACAAACATTACCATCGTCACCTTGCGGACAAATCTCAAAGTTACTGTTGGAAGACAATCGATCCCCGCCTCTTCCTGCATGTCGCGGGGGCAACTCTGGGGCGTCGCCGTGGTAGTCTTGTTTGTTGGCATGATCGAAATGGGAGGGAATACCATCATGGCCTCCCGGAGCTGATCTAATGCAGTATTTGATCGTGGCCAGCCACGATCTATAAGATTTGAGGTTAGATTGTGCCAGTTTGGGGGTTTAGACAAAACAAACCTCATATCGTCTGTGTCATGAGCTTCTATAACAAATTCCATATTGTTAACAGCCTTTAAAACGAATGTGTTTTCGTGGTCGGGCATTTCGAGAGCGGTTGTTTCACGTGCTTCGGTTATGAGAGCGCAAAATACTCCACTTCGAGGCTAAAACATCAAAAGTTTACTTAATTGATCTAAAAGTTACTTAAAAACGAAAGCAACCAATGTTACTAAAAATTGTTTAATATAACTTGTCAAAAACAAACAACAAAAACTATAACAGACTCAAAAATCTAACCTAGCCTCTAAAATACTAAACATAGTCTCAAAATTAGCCTACATAGCCTCAAAAATAACCAACATAGCTTCAAAAAATCCAACATTCTTCACAAAATCCAACAGCCTCACAAAAACCCAACACAATTTCACAAAAAATCAACACAGCCTAAAAAACTACTAACACAACCTCAAAAATACCAACATACTTTCATCAAACAATCAACATAGTCTATAAAAACTACCAAAACATCCTCAAAAATAACCAATATACCCTACAAAACAACGAACATTGCCTCAAAAACAACCAACATAGCCTGAAAAATCCAACATAGTCTCAAAAACAATCAACACAGCCTAAAAAACTACCAAAATTGGTAGCCTCAAACACAATCTAACAAATACAAACATACTTCACAGAACACTCAACACATGACCTCAAAAACAAACGACATAGTCTGAAAAACAATCAACGCACCCTAAAAACCTAACAATGTAGCCTAAAAAACAGCAAACGTTGCCTCAAAGACTACCGACATAGCCTCAAAAAATTCTAACATAGCCTCAAAAAAAAGAACATAACCTCAAAAGCATTTATACCCAACAACAAAAAATAAACATACTTACAAAAATTAAATTTAAACTTAAAAAAATTACCAGCGACGCCTCGTACAACGTCACAAAAGCTTTCACAACATTTTTCTAGCTACAATATTAAAAAGCCCTCATATAATCCCCGCCAATATTTTTTTAATACATTTTTAAATACACCCACCTTCGTACTCTTTGGAGGCGAATAAAATTCAAGCATATATCCTCCAACCGCCTTCACTAGAGCCAACCTGCACCGTTCCCACTTTGGAGGACCCCCTGGCTGATCTAAACTTTCCGGAGTGGAATAATTAACGATTCCTTCTTTACGACATTCCACAACGATTTTTGCCAATTTTGTCTTGCTGTGGGAACCGGCCAGCTCGACTTCGTCTGAATGTTGTTTGTGAAAGAGATCTTTTCCTTTTCTGAGCATTTTAAAACTCAACCTACGAATTTATTTACATGAACAGTTGTAAATTAATGTAGAACTATATTAATCGTACCTGCGAAAGAAGGGTTTATGATGTAGTTTTGGAGAGGTGTCTCCATTCTCTGAAGCACAATCGTTGGAATCATCCGAGTGTCTTGTTATGCCGTTTGCTAATTTATGTCCATGAGGCTTACGTTTACAAAAGTCGATTTCGAACTGTTCTGCGAAGCATTCCAGAAACTTCTTGAGGAAGTCCTTGTGTGTGATGTTAGCCCTGGCGCTTTCGGGTAAATTTACCGATATAAACTGAACACAACTTTTGGAAAAATCTTGAGCTGCCGCTGTGGCGTGTCTTTCACAGAATTCCATCCAGGCGCCATCGTTTGACGGCGACTCAACTGCTGTAGCCATTCTATAGCCAATGACCACCGTTTTTACTGTAGTTTTACGGATTCCACATAGTTTTTAATGCGGATAACTGTTTGTTTTCACCGTAGGTTGCAATCTGACAGCCATTGATGACAAAAGTGACAGTTTTGACAGTAGTCAGATGTTAGTGGCATCTAGTGGCACAATTTTAAACTAATACTTGGCGCTTTTTGTAAGTTTTGAAGCTAATTGTCTAAATATACATATATGTAAAAATAGAAACACGCTTTCCTATGTAATTTTGTGTCTTGAGTAAAAATCGGTAAGGTCCAGTTGAAAGCATTGTTCGTTTAGCCCAGAAGCGGTTAACAAATTTCTATAGTACGTTTCATAGTTAGAAAATTCAGCATTTTGCGCTAGGAGAATAGTGTTGCCAGATGTATTATGATGCGTAAATCTCTTAACTTAAGCCGCACGTAAAAGTAAAGGGCCAAAAAATTCCCCTATAAGAATAACAAAGCCTTATTTATACCACCTGTACTGGGTTTAAGTATGAAACATACTAGAGTGTGTCATAGAGTGTTCATCATGCGGAAGGCTATGGGGCTTCTACTTTCAATATTTGTGGACTCTATTTTAAAGCTCAGGGCGGTATTAATTCAATTTACAATGAAATTCTGCCGCCCAAAGCGGTTGCCTGTTCGCCTACCGCCTGAAGTCACTGATTACAATCTGATCGAAGTATTTCTTCTCCTAAGGAAAAAAGGTTTTACCCCAGTTGAGGAGTCCCCAACTGGGCGGTGACCTAATCAAGTGGTCATTAAATAATGCGAAATAGAAATGAAGAAGTTTATTTTATAATCGAGATAACTGGAACAGGATTCCCACGAATCATCAAGAATCAAGTTCATGACTTTTCCAGAATATTCATGACCAAAATTCATACTTACCCATGACTCTTAAGACAAAAATTAAATTTCTCATAAAACCATGTTTAGTTTCCAAGGGGAATCACAGAAGACCGATTTCTTAACTTTTTACGGCACTTCAATGAAATTTAAATCGAACAAAGTCTTAAAAAACTGTATTTCTGCGCTCTTACTCGTACCCAAAAAGTTCCTGCAGACTTAAAAATGGACGCACACATACATTGGATCGTTTAACGACAATTTTAAAATTTTCTTGCAAGCAAAAATTTGTTTAGATAACAAATTCTGTAACTATATTCTATCTACACTACTGAAAATCAGGTTTTTAGTGAAAATCAAGACTTTTGTCAATTTTTGCCTAAAATCCATTACTTCCAGGTTGAAATTGTTATTCTCTGACTTTTCCATCATTTCGAGGGTCAGTCGGAACCCTGTGAAATGTTTAAATTGAGTCACCGCCCAGTCAGGGGCCGAGATTGCTCAAGTTTTTTTGATTTTTCTCTGAGGGGCGGGTTCCAGCCCCTTAACCACCCTCGTTCTCGGCACCTATGCCTGTCACACTCATTAGTTGCTTAATTTTCTAGTAAAGTAAAGATAAACTGTATAATGTAGCTAAATACAGTGTTATTATTAAATTAAGTTGTTCTACGTAAACCAATCTGTTGAAGAGAAAAACAAAATTAACATATTACAAGCGCATTTATTTAATAAAATGGCACCACGGTAGCGTACATATACAATTCAATTATGTATTTATTTGCAAAAAAATTAATATTATATGGAATTAATTACGTACAGTCTTATGTCTCACTCTACATCACAAATAAAGCAAGACACACACATAACAAATTGTGTAACTCTAATGGAATAATATTATTATTACAAATATCAGACTGATGGGCTTTGACATTTTTTTAAAAATAACAACATCATTGTCTCAATTAAACTTTTAACACAAGACTTTAAAAACAAAAGGCTGTAGTCAGTATCTCACAAAATGCTCATCTTTGGCTTTATTAATTATCCTGTAAAAGACTCCTTTCGGTTTAAAATCAGCAAGAAGAAGCAATAATTTTTACTGTAAGTAGATACTTAAAAACTAAAGTTTGTTTAAACAAAGACTACATCTAAAATAATCTCCGCGTTAAGGCTAGAAAAATACTAATTTTCTTTAAATTACCATAAATACAAAAATATACAAAATATAAGGACTTGACAGCAACTTTTTTTTTAAATACAAACATGCAAAAATACAACTTTCACACCCCCATAACCGATGGTTTCGTACTAATACCCAGGTCTTTCAGTTCCGTCTTCTACTTTTTGTGTATTACCAAATATCAGACTACATTTAATAATTAAAATACTTATTTGCTGTGAAACCGTGGTCGTGAAGCACCAGATTCTCATGGGATAACATTTATGCTTAAAACGTAACCTCATTTTTCCAATAATTAATTATACAGGCCGAGTCATTTAAGTGTTACCTCACTATTATTTCCTAAACTATTAAGAATATCAAATTATTTTCTTAATAAAAATTGTCGATGATTAACTGATGCATAACCTAAAATTATTACGCATTATACTGGGTGTTCAGTTATGCCTGTACAGCACATTACTCCGTTATTTTAAACGGAACACCCTGTATATTATTGCATTTCTAGATTCTGCATATAATTTTAGATATAAAAGGTTTAAGGTGCTACGATCTTAAAATGAAGTTTACCGTTTGTCGATGAATATCACAAAATTAATATTTTATATATCAAAAACGTTCACCAATGCAATTTTGCAGAAGTTAACACATTATAAAGTATTTAGAGGTACGTCAGAAACAGCAGATTATAACATAGGGGGTTCATAATTTAATGTCTGTTTTGCACAACTTCAAGCTTTTGTTTCAAATCGGTCAATTAACTCCAAAACCACTAATTTTAAGACCATAGCACCTTAACACTTTTATGTGTAGGTTTAAATGTAGTATCTAAAAATGCAATAATATACATGGTGTTCCATCTAAAATAATGAAGTAATATGCTGTACAGACATAACCAAACACCCAGTATAACTGGTAATAAATTTAGGTTACAAAATAGTTAATTACCAACAACTTTCATTAACAAAAAAAATTGATATTGTCAATTGGCTAGTAAATAATTGCGGTGTGACACTTAAATGACTCACCCTGTATTATTTCACTTCACATGTTAATTGTATTTTTTCTACCACATAAAATCTAAAATATTGCTGCTCCCTGGTCGCTTTATTATAGTTTTTTAAGCTCAATTAATTATTACTACGCCTTATTAACCTACAAATTAACATTGTTTTTTGAAATTACAATACCTGATCGATAACACAACAATAAATTATTAAAAAAATATGAATACATTAACAAACTTTAAATATAGATCTGAAAAGATGGGTTTATCACCGAGTGTGTGCTGAAAAAAATTGACAATCATGTGCAATTGTTCTACACTTTCAATTGTTTTAAAACAACAGCAATTGGTTCATTTGTTTACACTCAACTGTTCGTTATTCAATAATAAACAACAGTTGTTTAATTTGTTTTATTTTTTAAATTTACACGCCACATTCAATTGTTTTAATTAAAATTTTCCCCAAAATAATTTTCAATTGACCTACGCTTGTTTTTTAAGCTCACACTCAAAACAGAAGCTTTCTTACAACAAGTTAAAGATTAAAAATTAATATCAATGAAAAAAAACTTAACCAAGAATCAACAAATTTACTGAATCGAACACAATTGTTTGCGTAGCTCGGATTCGTTGTCTTCCAGCTCCACTTCGGGCACGACTTGGCCATTTGTGACGACCTCCGGCAAATACGGCTTGTAATTGAGCCCTGAGCGCTCGTAGAACAAAATGTAAGCGTTACTCGTGTCTATTTTTGGTATCTTAGCATCACTGTAAGCACATTTAAAACTATTCAACGACGACCTAGACGTGTGGCAATTGTCGCCGCCGTTAAGGTTCAAATTTTCCTCCACTTTTTTAAGGGCCGATAAGTCCGAGTTACAATCGTCGGGAAGAAACGAGTCGTTGTTCAAACCAACATTGTTTTTATCACTAACACTATTTAAGCTAACGGTATCACCATCATTTATTTTGCCATTTGCACTGTAGTTCTTTCGCCTAATTAACGGAGTCGTGTTGGCGCTCCTACTCATTTTACACGAGTATTTATTGCTGTATTTATACTCATTATTGTTGTTGTTTTCCACGTGGAGCGTTTCTGTCGAAGAGGCGGGGTTCTCGGCAGGCACTTCTCGGCATGAGCTGTCATTGTAACAGTACCAGTGGCTGTTGGGGTTGCAAGCATACGATACGTAGTGGCCTCCGTTCAGAAGACCAGAGTGACTCTTAAAAGCAAAAGAAGATTTTGAGGTTAGGTAGTCAACTAATATTTTATAAAAAATTACTTTTTGATGCGTAAAAATATTAAATTAAAATATTAGAAAGTAAAAATAACATCTAGAAGACCAGAGCAACTCTTGAAAACAAAAAAACTTGTTGTTAGAAAAGATTTTCAGATTTTGAGGTTAGGTAGTTAAGTTAGATAAAAATTATTACCTAATGTAATGTCGAAAATGTTTTTTTGACGTCAAAAATTGTTTATTGAAGTCAAATCATATTTTTTGACGTCAAAATTTATCAAATGAGTTCACAAAATATTTTTTTTTGGGCAAAAATTTCGAAAATGTTTTTTTGGCGTTAAAAATAAATTTCTGACGTGTAAAATTTTTTACATAATTTAGGATAAAAAGTAAAATTGCATTCCAATAGGTGGTAAGGTGAAATTTCAGTAAAAACCCTCATTTTATAATCAAACATCATAAAATATAAAACGTGTACCACAAAAATAGGTAGCCCTATTTACTATAGCACCTCATAGCTCACACCAACACTTACCACAACTGCATACAATTGATACTTCAAATCAAACGGATCCTGTCCTTCCAACAACTTATGCTCATGAAAATCATGAAGGTTCTCATCAAGAATCGGCGTTCTTTGCAAACTCGTCGACACTAACCGTTCACGCACTTTACTTAAATTCTTATCCTGCACGCCTTTGGCCAACTTCTCAACATTCTTAGTGTAGTTGGGCTTGTGGGGGACGGATTCGTCATTGCTGACGAGTCGACTCGTCTCGCTGCAAGTTCCCGTATCTTCACCATTACTCATACTGTTGCTATCATTGTTGTTCTGACTAGAAATCACTTTTGAACCTTCCTCGGCCTCCTCGATGACCGTGTTATTTGTACTACTTTGACTGTGGGTGCTGTCGCACGACTTTTCCAACTGTTCCACGTTCGGTTGTTTTTCCAACAATAATTGGCAATGCCTCAAGATGGTTTCTTGGGGGACCGATGCAAGGTAAGCGGTCGGGTCGAAGTTTTTGAATGGAAAATTAACGACTTTTTGCGTTTTGACCCATTTGTTGTTGACATAATCGAATCGCTTTAAGTGAACAATCTGTGAAAAATGGATTTTTTTTTAAATTATGGTTTGGGCGTGTTTATTATTGTGGTTAATTACCAGAATTGGAGGGAGTCTCCAAATTTGTAGCTTTTTCGTCGCCGGTTGTTTGTCCTGGCACTTGGAACAGTGGTACTTGGCTTCCAGACGCTCCTCCGATGTGAACGCTTTCAGGCAATAATCAAGATCTATTGGTTCTGTATGTAATTTTCTGCATGTGACGATTGATTCGTGTTCTAACCAAACCTTAAAAGTTTATAGAATACTAGAACAACATCCCTTGACTTACTTTTGTAAATATAATGTGTTTACAAGGGGTGGGAATGGGTGAGGGGTCAAGAAGACAGTGAGCGAAATAGAAGAAGGATGGGGGGATGAAGAGCAAGTGATGGAGGGGGGGCATAGGGAAGAAGAGTAAGGAACAAAAAAAAATAGATATAAAAACAGCGGGATGGAGTAATTGAGGGAGTGAGAGAGAAATATTAGCAAGAAAATAGCGATGAAGCTAAGTAGAAAGGCTGCAAGTGAAAGCGTGAGCGACAGAAATAATGGAACGATGAGGGGGTTGAAAAAGAATGGAAAGAGCAAGAGAAGCAAAACTAAGAGAATAAGAATGCAAAGGAGTGATGGAGAGAGAAGTGCAAGAGAAAGGGTGAGGAAGTAATGAAATGTGGAGGGGTTTAGAGA
Organism: Ctenicera cuprea; assembly: GCA_958336395.1. NCBI lineage: Eukaryota > Metazoa > Arthropoda > Insecta > Coleoptera > Elateridae > Ctenicera > Ctenicera cuprea. The sequence continues at coordinate 1,532,694 of OY284493.1, forward strand.
AGAATGGGAGCAAAAGTGGGAACAAGTGAGGGGAAGAGTTACAAATTAGAAAAAAAAAAGAAGACAAACATGAAAAGAGCAAGAAAAGGAAAGGGGCAGGAAATGGAAGGAGAAAGGCGCAAGTACAAGAAGGAGCGATCGAAAAGTGCGGGCGTCATGGAAGAAGTGAGCAAGGGGTGGGGTGCAGAGACTGCAAGTAAAAAAGTGTGCAATAAAACGAATAAATGAGGAGTTAAAAGAGATAGAAAGCGATAAGCGGAGCGAGAGGAGAGATTAAGTGAGAGAGGGATGAAGCGAGAGACAGAAACTGCTAACAAAAGAGTAGAGGTCAGCGCGACAAGAAAGAAAGATGGTAAATTAAGAGGAGAAAAGTTAGAGGAAGAATGGAAAGAGTGTACAGAAACAAGCCACAGAGGAGAGGAGAAACAGAAATGTAAAGAAGAACATACTCGACTGAACAAGAAAACAAAAGAGCAAGAATTGGGGATAAAAAATAGTAAATGCTTACAAGAAAGGTCTCGTGGCGTTGCTACAACAGTTACTTTTTGTTTATTAAAGTTCATTTGTCCTTGACACTTGAACATTATGCAATTTCCAAATATTATCTTACCTTTTCCCGACTGCTCTGATATCTCAAATGCAACGCAGTGGGGTCCCAATCGATGGCGATACACATGGTATTCTGTCCGACTTTACAAACATCAAACAAAAGATCGTCACTGCATGGTAAACTACAGCCACGGCAGAAATGCGACCAATGACACAAGGCACAGATTTGGCCCCCTTGCAGCACCGCTTTCAGGGTGAACGGAAACTCGTACCCCAAGGAATCATCACTGGAAACAATTTTCAGTTGTTTGTTTTTCTATTTAAAAATACAAACGGAAAAGAACAGAAATGAAATAAATTGCCAGGGTTGTATCGCATCTGTTCAACGGCCTGAGTAATTTATTTCCTAAGCTCCACACATTTAACTGGAAGCCCGCCCACTAGCTACCAAAGGAAATGAAAACATACCAATCCATAGCGTGATTTGTTTGGTCACTTTGCGGAAGCGGACTTAGTAACCTTGTAACTTGACCCCAGACGGCTTCGTACAGGCTTTGACACGTGCTGTTTGGGCCACAGCCTAACAAAAGAGGAATGCCAAACAGGCTTGGTTTTGTTTTGTGTTGCGAGAGAAAGTACGTTTCTTGACGCACACATTTGCGATGCACGGCTATGAGATAAGTGGGAACTTTTACCGGATTATCTGAAAACAAACAAAGATCAGAAAAATAAAACAGGTGAACGTAAAAACTTACCTGTGTAAAGACTGTTTTGGGTGACTATCGATGGCTTTTTCAATGTAAGTCGATCGCCATGGCGTGAAACAGATGAAGTCGCCTCATCGCCCGACTTATTATTCTAAAAAAAATTATTAGGACCAACATAAAACAAAAGTTAAATAAACTGTACAAAATTTATAAATCAGCAAACTAGGTAATATTTACAATTAGCGTAATTTTTGCCTACAACAAAAAAAAAATATGTTTAATAATAAAAGCCACTAATAATAGTCGAACCTCTAGCAATCAAACAAGCACGCGTATGTACAGGGTGTTCGTGAATTTAGAACCACTATTGGATTTACAAAGTTGGTAAAATTCGTAGCGGTACTATTTTTTCCACACATTACGGTGGTATTAACAAATAAAAAAAAATATTGAAAAACAGTTTAAAGAAATATTAACAAAAACAAGTGTTTTTTAACATTCAAGCACACACACAGGGTGTTTTCTATGCAACCTTTTTACCGTAACTCCATACAAAACATCAAGTGCAAACATGGGAAGGGGAGGAAAAAGAAAATGGCAATGTGGGAGGGGGAGAAAAAGACAGGGAAATAAATGAGGAAAGATTAGCAAGTGGGAAGGAGGAAAGGTAAACAAAGAGCGGAGAGGGGGAACGGGGGAAGAAGGAAGAAATAAAGTGACAATGGCAACGAGGAGATAAGGAATGAGAGTGAAGGAGAAGGTAAGGATTAAAACAGTGTGAATGAAGGGGAGAAGATGTAAAAAATGATAATAAGAGTTGGAGAGAAAGTGGGAATGAACTGGAAATGAATCTAGCAAAAACCGCAAAAAAGAAAGAAGAGCGGAAGAAACTACACACAATTAAACAAAAATGAGCAGGCGGGGGTTAGTAACGAAAAAAGATGAAAATAAGACATGAGAGAGGAATTGACTGAGAAAAAGGAGAGGGTAGAACAAATGAACGCCTGAAAAAGGAATAAAGGAAGGATAAATTACAGTGCCCGTACGTCTGTAATAAAGGGAAAATGGGATGGAGAAGGAGGGGGAAGAAAGTGCTTGCACATGTGTACGTATGTAAAATATACTGCAATATAAAAAGCGAGTGGGAGTAAGAAGGAGAAAGAAAGCGGGAGAAAAGAGAAGAAAAATAAAGTGAAATAAGAAAGAGAAGGGCGCGACGGGATTTTGCAAATATGTCGAGTAACAATATCTAACGTATAGGAAAATCTAGACAAAGTGCTTCGATTATTACTTTTCTGGGAATGTAGGGAAAAATTTGTATCGCCATTAGAGCCAAAAATGAGCGAAACACTTCGCCTGGACTTTCCTATATTTATAAATTAACATTGTTTTATATTTTCCAACACTTTCGATATACACCTGTCTAGACACGACTAGTTAAAGTAAATAGTTCTTATAAGTTGTAACATCTTGAAGCGGTTGAAGAAAGACCGACCGCTGCGCTGCAAGCATAAGGTTGGGTAAAATATTCGGACTGAATCAACGGAAGGGCGGAAATTGATATTTGAAAATATATTAATAACTCGAGAAGTATTATTTTTAGCAAGAAATTACTCTTATTAATTTGTATTTAGAATTTCAAAACCTTTCTGATTTTACAGCCAAAATGCCACGTTTCCAATCAAAAAAAAGTTATTTTTTACCGTGGCCGCCATATTAAAATTGAGGGGCCTAGAATCAAAACCGGCAATCTCCCACTTTCCTAGTTTTGAGATATCATTGAAAAACTGCTATGACTTTATTATTGGTATTTAGAAAAATACGTTTATATTAAGCTATAGTTAATGTTATTAGAAACAATAATGAATTATAATTTTACCTAAAACTCGTAAGGTTTTTGCAAAATTTAATAAGTAAATATGGATATTGCCGCCTTTGTTTCTACAAGGAGGACATTGCCGGTTTTGTTACTGAAATGGATATTAAGTTGCGCTAAAATAAGCAACAAAATGCGACGTAAATGCAAAACCAAAACTTTATAGAAACTTAGAAATTAAACATGCAGAAAACAGTAATTAAACAAAATCCTGTTTAAACTAAGTTGGATGGAATTTCTGGGATAAATTCACAGTTGGCATCTTCTTCTTTGTGGAGTTCTTGGGTTTCCAACAATTCGTCTCGATTGTCATTGTGATTTTCCGGCATTTCGGTAGGAATAATATCACGATAAAATTGGAGTTCTTCCAGATTTTTCCAGTTATTCCCAAAGTGTTGGGTAAGTAGATTGTTTACATCAATTAATTTGAGATTCTTAATCTGTTGAAGACCGCTGTTTATTTGATCAGGTTTTATCATTCGTGACTGTTTTCCTTTCTTTGTGATTCCTTTGAAGATTTGCAGATCGTTTTGGTAATGAAGTTCATCTCTTACTAGAATATTTCCCGACCGGCACCTCTTAAGATAAAATCGTTTGCTGTCTTTAAATTTGAAGTGCCACGATCCCGGAGGTTTTAGAATATCTTTGACACTTTTTTCCAATCATAAACAATGCATTCCTCACCTAAATGAGTAACTGTTTCAATTTTTGAAAATAGTTCTAGATATTTTTCAGGTTGCGATATTACTTCTAATTTTTTGATATTTTTTTCGATCTGGCCAAATACCCTATCAGCTGGTAAAAAAGAGTGGCCTACTACAGGAAAGACAACTTCCAATTTTTCAACATTCAATGGCGCACGTGGTGAACTGGTAATCACGTGAACACCACGCTGATTCTGATTGGCCGAAATGGAGATTTCCGTCTTTGATACTGAAAGTGTCACGGAGATTGCCGGTTTTGTTTCTGAGCACAAGTTTTGAAGCTGATTTTACATAGGATATTGCCGTATTTGTTACTCACGTAAAGCATATTCTGGTAGACTAGAAACTGACAAAAACTTTAACATATGCAACTCATTTTACTAAAAAATGGAGATTGCCGGTTTTGATTCTAGGCCCCTCAATTGGAAACTCAAGTTTTTTTCTTAAATACAATCGAGTAGAATTTGCCCTACAACTATGCTCTTGGGTTTGCGAGTCTATCTATTAAAATAAAAAAGTTAGCCTACACTGAACATTAAACGACTAGTACAAGAATACAACTGCTGTAGAAAGTATGTGAAATTCTTCCAAGGACAAAAAGATTATTAAGGGGCAAAAAATTCGATTTTTTGTAAAAAGATTCTCCTAGAGCAAACAAAACAAAAAACCAAATTTTTAATGTTTTATCGAAAAAATTTGGGGGGAGGGGGAACAGTAGCCCCCCTAAATATGAAATTATCGAAAAAATATTATTATATTCGGATTTTGCTATCAATGATGAGCTATTTCACTTTAACAGAAATATTTTATTGCCCCCCGTTAAATAAATAAAAGGGTACCAATTTTCAATTTTCAAAAATTCATAGAGGGCGTCACAGTGAAATTATAGCAATGCGCAAAAAAACAAATTGTAGAAGATTTCCTGCTCTATCAGCTTCAAAAGTTTAAACAAAAACGTGTGGGCAGTTTTCGAGAAATATTTTTTTGAAAAATTCCAAAATTTTGGAGTGATGTCATTGCGATCGTTTTTATATTTTCAAAATTAATTCTATTTCATGGTATAGTACCCTTGAAGGGCTACCAAACAAGATGTAGTTGATTCCAATCAGATAACTGGTTTTTGAGTAAATGGGCGTTAAAGTCGAAATGTTCAAAAATTCGTAGCGGCCGCCATTTTAAAGCTAGAGAGTTCGGTAAAAAATCGTTTGATTTGTCCTAAGGCCTTCTTTAATCTCCACTATTAAAATTTCCAAAATTCAGTTTCTGAAAAAAATGCTACCAAAAAAACATGTCTAACTTCCGCTTCCGGTTTCGTTTTTTTTTTTAAAGCTTATTTTGTCGGTAAATTTTTGATATACCCCCTCATTCCAAAGCACATCAAAATCGGTCCAGCCGTTGATGAGATATGGAGCGTAACGGACCCACCCACCCACCCACAGACAGACATTTTTTTAAAATTACTTTTTTGGGGTCCATGGACCCCCCCCCAACTATTTCCGTTAAAATCTCAACCTTGAAATTTTGCATGAAATCAATACTTCCCTATACTGAAAGTATAGGAAAGTAAAAATAAAAACACTCCTGCACAAACTGTACTAAAAACAAAACTTTACGTATCTACAACCATTTCAAGGTTAGGTTACCATGATTGGCTTACAATTTCTTGCATTAATTCAACGATAGCAAAAAATCTTTTTTACAAACAAGAAATGTTCATTAAATCTTTCACAAAATAACCTTTTATAAGTTATATTTCATCCTTTGATGGTTCCGAACCGCCATTGTTACACTGCCTTTGCAATACAACTAAAGCAAATGCTCGCACAAACGCTAATAAAAACAAAAAAAGACACAAACAAAATCCAACCTAAAATAAAACACTATCGCCTTGCAACAATTCTAATTTACATATTTACAATATGTGAGGTTAAGTTGCCCAATTTTCAATTAAAAAAAAACACACGCTTGCGACAAAAACAAGTGACAAGAGCGACGCGCGTGCATACCTTAAAGCAAAGAATGTTGGGCATGCAAAGGGCCGAGCTGCCTCTTACCTCTGGGCTTCGTGCCAGGGGGCTCTGAGATGTTTCCACCTCCATCTCTGCCAACAATCAAAAACAAAACGTTTAAATTCGCTACTTCTAATCGGAAACCGCATCGTAGCTTACCTTCATCCCCATTGATGTAAGTTTTGCCTGCATCACCATCGGTAGATGGCAGTTCGTAAGCGTAAAGCTCGGTGGCCATCATGGGGCTGATTTTGGCATCGTCAGACATGATCTGTCTTATTTGTGAGTATGCAACTTCGGCTAGGAGAAGCTGTGTAGGAGGAATGTCACACAACAGTTGTAGTTGTTGCTTTAATTCCACGTACTTCGCTTCGGAATTTAAACGGAGACCGTATTTCGTTGGCGTTTCACCGTTTAAACGGATTACTAAAATTTAAAACCTAAGTCTATAAACCTATACAGGGTGAGTATAAAGTAATGTATTTTTGTAACTTTGTAAATATTTATTCTCGGAAAAAATCGCTGTAATAAAAGTTGTTTGTTAAATTTCAGTGCAGAATAATAAGCCGATGTACAATTTTATATGTTTGGGTATTTGGTTGCTATGGCAATTGTTTTTTAAATGACGCCGTTTTTTGGACACAGCAATTGTTTTTCTTTCTGGTAAAATATTTGTTTCATAGGTTTATGTAACATAAGTTTTGAATAAAATACCTTTGAAGTACAAAAAGTTTCTTGTTACCATAACAACCAAATAAGGAAATGTAAAAAATTGACAAAGTACACACTTTATTTAAACAAGTTTTATATTTTCATAGAATCGGTATTTCTGATGTTACAGACATGCATTACTTTTCACCCACCCTGTATATATACACAAAAAACGAACAAAAAGCTTCACAATGCAATAACATTTAGAAAAAAACAATTCTTAACTCACCTAAAGCTTCACAAAGAGTAAAACTTTCCATTGGTAACGGTAAACTAAGGAGGTTAAAAGCATCAAAACGCACCGATTCATGTCCGCAGGTCTGACACATAACCTAAAAATTCAAAATAGGGTTATAAAGAAGTGTAGCAAAATGTTTTGCGAAACTTACTTTGCTTTTAAGTTGACCATAAAACAAATCGGTGATGATGGAATGGTCCCGAGCCAGATGTTGCTGCCACGCTTCTTCTGCGACTATTGTGTCGGGTCTTCCATCAGAGTCCCGTAGCTCTGTGTAATGTTTTTTGGTGACACGATTTAGGTCTTCGTGTAACGCGTCCAAAAGCCACGCCAAAAGTTCCTGTAAAATCAATAATACATGAAATTAAAAAAAATTGATGTTACGTCGCTAACAAAGGTCATCAAATGAATCTGATTAACTTGATTTTACCTGAGAATCGTGTTGTCCTCCACCTCCAAGGTGCGGGGCATGTTTCGTAACGCACCATCTGAGCTTTAATGGAGCTACACTCCGCGTCGAGCCAGCCCACAATTCTCGGCAAAGCTCGGCATACCTTCGGGCTACTTGCCCACGGGTTCCGAGAGGATTTGACGAATTGAGTTCACAAAGCTGAAGGTCTCGCTGGAAATACTGAGTAAGAGGCCTCGTGTTCGATACTGCCTGTAGAGCCGCATTCATAAAACATGTGTTGCCTAAATTGTGCAGGCCTGTCGCACCTAGAATAAAACGAAGCTTGAGGATTATAGTATAAGTGAATCAGGTTACGTTACTACCGGGTGGTAAAGTAATCGTCGGTCGCCGATCCATACTAACAAGGCCATGCGTTCCAGTAGCTCCGGAAGCAAGCGCCCCAAGCTCTTCCGGCCACGTAAGATCTTTATTTCGCACCTCCAACAGTATCTGATCGCTATCCTGAATCCCCAAATCCTGTAGCGTCGCGTTTTCATCGTCCATTAAAATCGTGTTGTCTTTAACATGCCATAACCTCACATCTTCAACCCGGAGTCCCAAACGAGACGACAAAAATTCAATAACTTGTCTCACATTCGCTAACCTACTAAAAGCAGCCATATGTGATAAATATCTCCTTGGCGAAGCCACGGGGGTGGTGGCAAGACCCGCGGTACTCAAAGCAGCGGCCCCATAACCACCCACGACACTCGTCCAGGTGTTTGATTGATTTGTCGGTTGATTTTGATGTCTCAAGATCCTTAAATTTAGCGGATAGAGCTCTAGTTCGACTTCCTGGCTGCCCGGTGGTCTTATAACTTGACGTGGAAGAGGTAATGGGCCCCCGTACCATAAAGCTAGGGCTTTCCAGAGCGAGTCGGGTATGAGCTCAAAGTCACGATGTTGAACCAACGGTGTGTCCCTTTTTAAACGGCCACCTAAAATAGTTTTGTGAGGTTGCGGTACTTGTTAAATCGCGAACAAAAAATTAATACCTTCACCCGTTAACGTTCCGACCTTAAAAAGCGGTTCGGCAACCAAATTAAGATTATCGATTGGACCCGGTGCTCCTTGGTTTCGCTTGGAGCAGCTACCAGAACTGCTGGATACACCCGAGCTTGAAGCAATGCTGCAACTGTCACCTCGACTAAGCAAATCACCCATCGAGTCGGTACTATTGGATGTGAACTCGTTGGAATGAGACGAGGTGTAGTCCATGCTGCTGCTGGTGAAACTTTCGTCGCAGACGATACCTTCTTCCACGGGTATTCGATGCTCTAATCTGCAGGAGCAATGGTCGTAGTTTGTACGGGCTGCAGTGGAATAGGTGGCCCATGTTTGCCACCAGTCGGAGGATACTAGGTACCAAAACTGGCCGACACGGTAACCTCGGAATTCTTCACGAGATAACCAGCCGGTCACTGTGGACAAAAAGCTACGGTTAACAATCCAAGATTTATTAAAAGTAAAAAAAACTAGGTGGAGGGGACCTACAGCATTGTAGCTAGAACAATTCTATTTTAGTACTAGATATATAGGACCTACAGTAATATTCTTGACAAGGGGACCTAAGTTAATTTTAGATAGATAGAACCTACATTAACATAAGATAGATGGAACCTACAACATTGTAGAGAAACAAAATATGCAGTAGTATTGTAGATAAAGAAGATCCACATTAATTCTAGATAGAGAACCTACACTAGTATAATAAATCCAGATAAAGGGGACCTACAGCAATATTGTAGCATTTTAGATACAGGGAACCTACAATTATTATTTCGGACAAAGAAGAACCAGGAAATTTGTCCGTTCAAATTCTAGGTTAGGTAGCAAATATTTATACAAAATAACATTGCAATTTCTACAACGAAAAAAAACAATTATAACAATAAATAAATAAATAATTACCAATTTCGTATTCATGATGTCTACAATGCGGTTTCAGTCCCAACGACACATGGCAAATCTCGAAAAGGAGTTGCAACAAAGGCGACACCAAACTGTTATCGTCGACACCCCAAATCAAAAAATCCTCCTGACTCAAACACTCGTTCTCATTCAATCGACGTTTCAAATTTTCTAAAATTTTCCTATGCGTCTCCTCCACATAACCACAACCATCGTCCTGGAATGTCTGTTCTTGACTCGCCAAGGGAGCTTTCGATTCTCGCTCCACTTCCATCACACTGTTTTCCTTTAGATATTTATTAGAACTTACGCTACCTCGACCGTGTTTCATGCTATTTCGCTCTAACGTGCTGAATATCGGTCTGTTCACATTGTCAATATGCATTTTGTTTTCTTTAGCGACAAACAAGAGAATGTCGATCATGTGCTGCAGTTCTTTGGAGTTTAAAAAGCCGTCTCGGTCCATATCGAAAATTTTGAAACAGAATTTTATACGTTCTGCCGTGGGGCCTCGACAAGCAGCTGAGATTCCGCAGCAAAGTTCTTTAAAATCTACATGACCATCGCCGTTTACGTCCAAAGCCATAAATAACCTAAATTTGAAGGAAAAATTAAATTATAGTAATAATACTAATATTTAAAAACAAACCCCAAACAAGCGCTGGCAGGTACAGGGGGGCTCACAAGGGCGCTCACACAAGCCAAATCCAACTGCCCGCACGGCGATGCACTCGACAACGACCAAAAACATTTCTCCAACTCGCAAATGTCTTGCTCTTCTAAATGCGTAACTCCAGCCAACGTCTGATAAAAAGTCGGCATTTCAAGTTCCGAGCTGAGAGTCACACAAGAATTTGCCAGGAGCCATTTGGACAACACAGTTGCCTCTTTGTTGTACTGAATCCAAGCTCGGAAGTGCTCGAATCCGACCCGATCTTGTCCGACACCAAACAACGATATAACCGTGCGGTCCCACCAAATATTCGGCCGGTTGCAGTTCGTGGGAAGAGTCCCCTCGATCTGTAAGGCGCTTTGGAATTCCGTACGAGTTATATGAGTGCCTGGGTCGTTTGAATATAAGGTCCATAAAAATTTTATTTTTTCTTCTTGGGTCCCTTTGGTGAGGAGGACGAGACCGCAAATGAGGTCACGAAGGGCGATGCCTCGGGGACCTCCACCGCATGCTGTGTACAGCCAGTCTGCTATTGTGATTGGTACCCCATCGCCAAGAACGTTCTGGGTGAAGGCATGTCGGCTAAGCAATTGGCCCCCTCCGGTTAACCGTTTAAATGCTTCACAAACTCGTTTGAATTCCACATCGGACACTAAAGGAAATTAAAAGTTAGAATGAGCATAAAGCAGATGGAGGGGATCTACATTTCATTTATGCAATTATTTACTTTATGAACAACATTACAATATTTATTGTTAATTATTTCGATGAACTTTGTGTCCTTACTTCCTAATCTATGATAGATCTAATCAGTACTTATTATAAACGTTAACTACCTACTAATGAGAACAATTGGATAATGGTCTTTGTTGGACTGGCGTCAACACAATGTCGAAAAAATAGTAACTCATTACGAATAATATAGAATAATAATGAAGGTGTTGAATCAGTTACAGAAGTGAGGGCGAAGGTTCTAAATATTTACATTGGATTACATCACATGATAAGAAGACAATGTCAGGAAGGTTAGGTCGCGGAATGTTGCAAAAGAAAGAGTACTTACTGCGCTTTACAGCGTCCTCGTAGCTCAAACAAGATCTCTTTGAGTCTTTTGCGCCCATTTTATACGCTTTTCTAATTGTTTTTACATTTTAGCTCGAGAAAAATTGCATTTCCTTTCACTATCCATCATAAATGACACTTAACTTTATATTTATTAGCACTGATCTGAACAACGCGCAATTGCGAAAAGCAGTGGGGTGACTTTTCTAAATACATATAGGATGAGTCATAGAAAATGTTTCTATACAAAGTGATTATTATTCTACACTTTTACTTCATTACGACAGCAAACTAATTAGAATTTCAATGCGTTGTACGTTGTTACAAAATTGCATAAACATAAAAATCTACTTTATTTTTAATTTTTTAGTTACATAGGTAGGTATTCCTAAAGCAAATTAAATAATAAATTAGTTAATAATCGGTCTGGCGTCGGTGATTAACGTTGCAGCAAAAATAACTATACTAAACTTTAGAAACTGCTTTTTTTATTACCCATGCTACTGCTAAAATTTTTAAACTGCGGATTTATAGAATAACAAACTAATCTATGCATTACCGAACTAATTAATATACCTAACCTAGGTATATATTATTGGCGTCAAAGTAGAATTTCAACTAGGTCTCCGAAATAACTATAGTAAACCTGGTAGGGTGTTGTTTAATCTTTTTTTAATATCTCCCTCGCAAAAACATAACAATTTACAACAGTAACTTAGCATAGAACTCAAAGAAATGGCAGTTTTGTTTCAAAAACTTTACTTCAATCACCTTGCCACCGATTTTTTAGCGGTTTTTTAACATCTTCTTTGAAAAAAACATAACAATTTGGAATAGTAACATAACGTAGAACTCGAAAATAAACTGACAGTCTAATTTTTAAATTGCGCATTTCAATGCCCTGACAAATATAATAAAACAATGCTGTAGCATGCTATGCACCCTATTGCACTCTCTCGCAAATACTAGGCTCTCGCTCACATCGACGCTTTAGTAGGCTGAAATACTAGGCTCTCGCTCACATCGACGCTTCAGTAGGCTGGGCGGCAAGAGAAAAATTGACGGAGGTGATATCCGAAAGTGTACGTGCAAACAGTAGAAGTATTGGTATTCAGCATCAAGGAAAAGAGAGTAACAATTTGCAGAATGTTGCGAATATCTCAAACGAATCGTGTATGTGTTTCTGCCGAGCGCTCTTAAAAAAAACGATGAGAACGAGGTTTGCATTCGGTTGCAATAAAATTGCCGACTTTCGATATATTGGTCAGATGCGCGCGCTTTTTGAGAATATTGTGAATTCTAACTGCACTTTTGATTATTTGGTAGAAGAGTACAAGGTAGAAGAAGAAGAGTAGTGAAGAAACCAAAGTCGGTCAGCAGAGAGATGTAAGCGAAATGAGATACTCTAGCCCCTATTCAACTCGCAGCTAATCAGCGTCCAGGAGGGTATGGTCGTTTACAACAATCGACATGTCAGATACCACTTTACCTTTCTCTCTGCACGACAACTACAATTCGTTTCACTCTCTTTTAATGCTGTGAAAAGCAAATCAGTCAAACTAACAAATATTTAAAAATCCGACCAGCTGTTTTGTTGTATTGTTTAAACGTTACGTTGTTCTGCAATATGTTGACAGTGCTGGGAGATCAACAATATATAAACAACGCGTTTACATTAATAAATCAGTTTTTCCTTGGGAATCGATTAGAACGGTCAAAACAGAATAAACCCTTGATAAAATTAGAAATCAATATCGAGCTACGCTTCCGGTCAAAAAACAAACTTAGATCAAACATTAGCTTCCGGTACCAGACTCCTTCAAAGCGCAAAGCGGAAACTACTTTAGGTCCCGACTTGCACTGTTATCCATTTAAGAGCAAAGCAGCAGTTACCGTAGGTCCCAACAAAAACCCCCTTTGAGCTTTTTCTCAGAGCTTTTGCAGTTCCCAACTCCTCTAAAAGCGCTGCTTCAGCCCAATAGAACCAACAAAACAAGCAGAAGTCGTAGGCCCGGTATGTATGCGGACCACAATCTTCAGAATAAGCTAGAGTTCAAGTTCCTAATTTTTCTTTATATTTGCTTTTCTTTAATAATTTTCGCCAATTATTTAATGTTATAATTTAAATTTTTTTAATAAATACAGACACGAATAAGATGTTAAAAAGATAGAATAACAAATTGAAAAAAAATATTTCTTTACCTAGTTCATTTATGTAGCAATACACTGTATATAGAAATAACGTAAACGTGTCTGCGCAGTCGCATTCGGTTGTTATCCGTTTACAGCAAGCTTCACGTTGGAGTTACATCATCTGTCAGTCGATCATCAACCACAAGTATTTATTAAATATTTTCTTTGGAAAAACCCACAGTATCATACAAAATCGCAAAAATGTCTCTGGCATCAACTATTAACAACATGATTTTTAAGAGGACGTCAACCTTCGGGTTGGCAGTGGTTGCCAGCGTGTTCTTCTTCGAAAGGACTTTCGATTTGTCCACAGAGTATATATTTGATAAATACAATGAAGGGGTATGTATTAAACTAATAATTAAAAGAATGAAATGATAATTGTGATTTATTTTACAGAAATTATGGAAGCACATCAAGCAGAACTATGAAAATTAATAACAGTGCGTTCGTTTAGCCCTTTACAATTATTTAAAAAATGTATAGATCATAATTATTGTTTTAATATAAATTAAAGAAGGTTTAGTGTTTTATTTATAAACAATACCTTGTTCAAATCTTTGTATGTTATCGTTTTATTGAGTGATTACAAATATTTAAATAACGCACATAATTAAAAAAATTAATAAAATGGAAACTATTCTGTAATTTCCCATGGCTTTTCTGGCCGTTGTCGGGTCCACGGATAAACCGTTTTATACTGCTCAGGTTCGGAGAGAACAATTCCAGCCTCTTGCAATGTTTTCAAAAACCGTGCAACCTTTCCGTCTTCATTTGGGGGCTTAATATCGCAGCTCATTTCAGTTAATCCACTCTCCATGCATCTTTGCGCAAATACCTTAAATATTTTCATCATTCAACACTCAATCTAAAATTGCAATCAAAAACTCACCCGAGCTAAATTAATGTAAGCAGAAGTATCAATAGTTTTATACAACTGCTTCTTTATGGCCCATTCCTGTGTGCTTGCCTTCAAAACCTCCCCGTTTTGAAAATGTACAACGGATGCGGTTACATGTCGAGAGGTTTGTGTTAAGTTTAACCTGCAACATTATTATGTGAAATAACTACCAACGTTAGTTATTAACAACTTACTTGTGCCAAAAATTCTTTCCGGGCTTGTCAACGTAATAACCATCAGGTTTGTAGGCAATTCGAAGCCGTTCCAGGTTTCTTGGGTTACGGTTTGTAAAAATCGGAGATATTTCGTCATTTTTTGGTGTGGTCGTACTTGATGGCCTACATTGTGTTATTGTGGGTGCTAGAAGCCTTAATTTGGGTCTCAATAATGACATTTTCTTGAATATGTAACTTTGTGCTGGAGCCCAACTATGGGATGCAACTTAACCTAACTTATTTAAGTTTTGAATAATATTTTTGGAAAAATGTAGATTCAACGTCGATTAACATTAATTATAGCCCGAATACGCTTAATTTTATAGTATTTCCTCATTTTATTTTTAGGAAAAAAGCAAAGTGAAGACAATTAACATAACCTTACTTTTTATTTTTTTGAAGTAATTAATTTTGCAGTTTGAACTCCGTTATTGCGAATAAGAGAAGTTTCAGCTTTCTAATATAAATGTACACACTGCTTTGAAGAAAAACAAGTATTTTTGTGTAATTTCGATAATTTTCCGATAACTGTATTTTGTAATAATTATTATAACCACAAACGATGGCTTGGATAAGGTAAAATTGGCAGAAAAACACATAATTATAGAATAGTTTTTATTTGAAGGAACCAGCAGGGCAAAAAACCTTGAAATACACAAGCTTCGTTTGAAAACTTGGATCTATAATTTGTAGAATGGAACAATTCCAAACGTGAACATAATCATATTAATACAAAGAAAGAACACCGAGAAAGTAATAATTTTTAACACCAATCTGCTATTTTAACAGCAAAACAATTTTGCCACAATTAAAAAATTACATTATGCAAAATAATAAAAACTGGGTTTAAAAATTAAATGTTAAAATTCTTTATATACAAAACCAACTTACAATAAAATGGGCTACAGTTACGAGTTTTAATGTCCACTGATGTCAGAAAACCAAACGTTTCCAAGCAGCAGCTGTTCAACTACATTTTTTTTTGTGTCAAAACCGAATACTGAACCGAACACGTCCCTGCCAGCTGCTCGCAAAACGTAAGATCTTAAGAAAACAGTTAAAAAATGTTGTACGTACATATCCTAGCCTAACCTACAATAAGTTATTCACTTCTTTTTGTTTTTATTTGTGGCACCCCGTGGTGGCGTCACGGGCCGGCCAGCATTCAAGCCCCCGTATTGGAACTTCCGTTTGTCTGCAGGTTTCAGTATTTGAAAACTGCACATTAAAGTCTCATCAACTGACATCATCGCTCCAGCATTGTCAAATTCACCTACAAATAATAAAAAATTTAAAATATCCTAAAACGCCGCAACTTTTTCATTTACAATTTACAAATACTTACCGCAATAATTGGGGGCACTGAATAATGTTACAAGTTGGCGCTTAGCAAAGAATTCATAACCGTCTTCTACTACCTGATGTGCCCGACAAATGAGGTCAAAATCGTGTTTGTGTAAAAATTTACCGACAACCTATGAAGTCACAAAATATTAGTCGTAATGGTGGGTAAAATAAAAAAGTGGACCTACCTCGGCCCCAAAGGTAAAGCTAACGCCTCGATCGTTTTCACCCCAACCCATCGTGTCTTTATCGGGATCCGACCAAAGCAAATCACACAACAGTCCTTGGTCGGGTACATCTGTAGGCCTCATTATCCGCCGAATCTGCTCCATTGATTGTAGATCCGGACTTAAACCTAAATTTAAAAAATTATAACCTCTCTTTATATACATATTAAAAAAACCAGCTCAACTTACCTCCGTGACAGCAAAAGATCTTTTCATCAACTATAGCAGCGACCGGTAAACAATTAAAACAGTCTGTGAATGTTTTCCAAAGCTTAATGTTATACCTGTAAGAAATAAATCGTTTAAATACGTTTAATAACGTTTCAAAATTTAGGTGAAGAAAATAGAAACTAACCTCCTTTTGCACTCATCGTAGAATCCGTAAATACGATTAATCGATGCACACTCATGGTTGCCTCTAAGCAAGAAGAAATTTTCGGGGTATTTGATCTTGTAGGCTAACAGTAAACAGATGGTTTCGAGGGACTGCTTCCCGCGGTCCACGTAATCTCCCAGGAATAGGTAGTTGGATTCTGGTGGGAAACCGCCATACTCGAACAGACGCAACAGATCATAGTACTGTCCATGGATATCGCCTGATTAAAAAAAATAAGTTAAAAATAATTAAAAACTAAGAGCAGTAGCAACAAAAAATGGTCAATACGTGAATAAGGGGAAGGCATTTAATGCCAATTGCCCAACAAGCGTTATTTAACAGTTAACAGATAGTTCCGAGAGGTCGGGCAAATAACTCTGGGATAAGTAAGTCTAAGGCAGCTGGGACAGGTTAGACAAATAATTCCAGAACAAAGTAGACAATATATACAAATAACTTCCTAGGCAAGTGGAACAAATATTTCCGGAGTAAGCTGGAAAAATTACAACAGAACAGGTTGAGCAATTATTTCCACGGCAAGCTGGACAATTTATACAATGAACGTTGGGGAATTAAATATTAATAACCTCAAAAATCCTTTTAAAACTTAAATAAAATTTAAAATTTAATAGTTCTGGAAAAGGTTAGGCAAATAACTCCAAGGGAAGTTGGACAAATTACTCTGGGACATAATAATAATAATAATTTATTGAGTCACCCGAATATATATGTAAAGCAATTAACCAACCCATTAATTACCAATAAGCATTCGGCACATGGCCCAATAATTGACTCGAGTTAGCCAACATTCGCTACTTAGCCGAATAGTGGGCCTTATATTTGTTACTTGGCCGAATTTTTAGTCTAATATTCGGTATTCAGCCGAATATTTGGCACTTTGGCCAAATATTCGGTATTAGGCTGTGAGAGACTGGCCGAATATTCAGTATTCAGTCAGTGGTCAAAACTACTATTCGGTACATTCCTACAAATAATTTTGGTTACAAATTACTACAGGACAGGTCGGACAAACAATTCCAACGCAAGGTGTTTAAACCTGGCACAAATTAAACAAATAACTTCCAAGACAGGTTGGACAAATTCTTCCAAGACACATAACTTTGGGACAGCAAATGTTAAACAAATGACTACACGACAGGTTCTGTACATAACTTCAAGGCAAGTTAGACAAATACGGGACAAATTAAATAGATAACTTCAAGGCAAGTTGAACAAATAGTGCTTAGACAGGGGGGGGGTATTAGGAAAGGGCTACAAATAAAACACAATTTAATTACGAGATGTCTTTATTTAATTCAGCTTGCACACCCGAGCTTGTCAAGTATTCATAATGAACTAAAATCTGAAAAGGTTTTAAATACACAAATGAGTACACATCGAAACACATATTTATTACTACATCGCTACCTGATATTTTGTGAAATTCTAACATCAGCTGCAGCTAGAGTTTTATGTAAACAAACAGTTCAATTCAAACGAATACTGAGAAAACATTAAGTTGATTTATTTTGTAATGTGTTTTATATAAGAAAACCAACAGGGGGGACAAATAACTGGGATGGCAAAAGGTGCACGAGCGACTATAACACAAATTGGACAATAATTACAGAGCAAGGTCGAGGGGTATCCCACTGTTGGCAATACTAGGTGATATTTGGCATTTTTCAATACTCGGCAACATCTAAACAAAATTAGGCAGCAATAAATCAACAATATCGGCATTAACTATAATTTCGGCAATACTCATACTTTTTGGGGTAGTAGGAAAACCCCTCGAGCAAGATATTCCAGCATTCTGGCATAAATTAAATAAATACATTCGAGGCAAGTTGAAAAAATAGTTCTGGGACAGGCCAGACAAATAACTCCCGGGCAGCCAAACTGGACACATAATTCAAGAACAAATTGGGTAAAGAGAAAAAATAACGAAACACAAGAGGTAGGTTTTATGCAATAGTTTATATTTGCGGTAGATAATTTACGTAAAAACGCAAGACAGAGTCGCAGAGAAGCGTCTACAAAATCTTTTAATTTCCTTCGAGATCGAATCCTTTTATCTTTAATAAATGTATGCTTGGAATAATTTCCTTGCAATTTTTATTAACATTTGCCATTTTCTTATCAAAATATTCCATGCATAAATTTAATCAAAAGATGGAAATATCTTTTCTGCAAGTAAATAACAGAATTAAAAACATTTCTTCCTGTAATATTAAAATGTTTCCAATTATTTTCCGATCAGGAGCTCACTAATTAGTCACTTATCTATAATCTAATCTTCATTACATACAAAGGATTTCTCCATTGTGAATCAGACATGTTTGTTATTATAACAATTTGTCATATCTCAAGTGCTGGTGAGAGTGGTGGCCTCTCATAAAATTAAAAAGAAATAAGAGGTTACTAGGAACAAAAACAAATGAATACTAGTTAGGTACCCAACAGTGACAAAAAACCAAATAACAATCAAAACATCTATTGTTGGTAAACAAACAAAATCTTCCTGCTGTTCCTTTTTTTGGGGGCTGTACTTAATCACAATCTGACAGCAGGAAAAACCAAAACACTGTCTGTCACAGGTTTCATTTGTTGTTTTTTACATTTGAAGTAACAATTGAACAAAAACAAAACATCTGAATAACTTACCACAAATCTTAAGCGGTGCCTCCAACTCCAATAAAATAGGTTGGGACAAGAATATTTCCCTCGATTTTAAACATAATCCTCGGATCTCGTTTTCGGTTAGCTGAACGTTCTTGCCTGGTCGTGCACCGCGAACTGCAAAACAGAAGACGACTAAGTATTCATAAAATCCTTTTATAAAGCCTTCTTAAAATAACGAGCTTTCTTTTAAGCTAAAAATTTATGTAATTAGGTTATTAGAAGAAACTTCCCAAAAGTGTTCATTCTGGGATAGTTCAAAAAGCTAATTTTGGAAGCGTATCATTAGAATCTCCTATTAGGTGTGGGGAAAAAGCTAGTAGTGGGTTTAAAAGGAAATTTTGAGAAAATTTAAAGGCGTATCCGACTGACGCCATTGATATGACAACACAGAGTTGACCTTCAATTTCGGGTCATATTTACCTTCCAAAAGACGGGCAATAATACTGTCGATATTTAACTTATCAGCTTCGGCCATTTGATGGTTTGGTTTGTTATACTTTTAAGCACTTCTAAACACCTAAGACTACGGGATGGCTCGGATTTTAGTGGGAATTCGTCGAGCCTATTACACATAAACACTATTTTTGCTTGAGAGACCGCTGTACTCTTCTTCTTTTAGAGAACTTTCATCATACCAACATTGCAGCGATAAATTCCCCACGCAGGCGCTGAAATGTAACCAGAATATTAATTAATAGCCTTTTTGCATTATTATTATTATAACTAGTATTAATTAATTCTAAACTAGAATACTTAAGTTAGTACAAACAAAAGAAACAGAAAAATTGACGAAAAGTAAAAAAAGAATTAAATACTAGGAAAATTTGTAAAATTACCATCCCAAAAACATATACTATTGTGTGTTATTTAAGAAAATACATTACTAGGGGTTAATTTTATTTTATACAAATTAAAAATTTTCAAACAGATTATTAAATTTACTGTTCTGGTGGGGTTGCATACACCCCAGTCACCATATTTAGGTACTACTAGCTTCAAGCTAAGGGTAGTAAAGAAATACGGCATAATCAATGAGTCGTAATTGCAACTCATACTTTGTAGAGACCTAGACGTCCTTAAAGTACTTTGGGGTATACTACACGCTACCATATACCACTCGCGCAACAAAACATGTCAGTCGCAACTCACAACAGCACGTAAACCATTAAGAAATAACCGTTTTATAGCTAAAGGTAGTGGAGAAATACAGCGTAATCACGCAAGTCACAACTCATACTTTGTTGAAGCTAGCCGTCCTTAAACTACTTTGGGGTGTACTGCACCCCACCATACCACTCGCTACACACAACCAAAAAATTCACCTGTCGCAATTCATTACAGCACGTGAAAAAAGCGATCACCTAGGGGGGTCGAAACTTGAAGGAACACTAAAACAAACTAGTCAAAAAGTCTATTTGACGCTGCAAAGATCTCAGTGTACACTTATGGGGCTTGCGCTAGTTTGATGCAAGACCGCACTACTTCAGTGTGCTCTCAAACGCTTGTCACGTCACCTCTTACAAACGTTGTGTTTCTTTCAACGTGCTTATACCTTGGGGTGTATGACACCCCACCATACCAGTTGCAAACCTAAAAAGTAGGTACATTTTTATTTTGTTTTCAGTATTTTTTTTTTGTAAATTAGACACCTCTATATTGAACCACAGAGATTATTTCAAGAAATGTCTTAAAAAAAGAGATACTTCTTGCTCTTAGGGAGGAAGTAGACGACAAACTTTTTGAGGCATTACGAGTGAATTTGTAAATGAAGCACCAAAGCCCCTGCCGCCAAAATGCAAAAATTACAAGAAAAGGGCCAAATTTGAGCTATGAAAGACAACATCAAAACAAAATATTTACACCTGCAAAATGTGACAAATATGGCTAGAACTTGCTAAAACTGTATGTCAAGACGATGTTAATTTAATAAAAAGATTTCTTATCAAATTTTCTTGTTTTCTCACAAATAATATAATTAGTGATTCCAGTTTCTCAATAAACTTAGGTTGACTGTTAACGAGTGCTAGATAAATCGGTAATTTCACGTGCGTTAAGCACGAGTGAAATTGTTGTGATAAATTAACTGTAAAAAAACTAAGTAACTAAGGTAAAATTTTCTGCTATGCTGTTAATATATTGCACAATTATACTAAATGTGAAAGCAGTAAATTGCAAATTGATAGAGAAAAAAATAGGGGTATATAACACCCCAGCATGCCATTTTTTAACCAACATAACACAATAGAGTTCCAAAAAAATATACTGTAGCAAACATCCCCAAAAAAATTTATAAAGTAAGGAAAACATGGTTTTGCTTATTTATTATTTACTTTAATACAAAAAAAAATGTAAATTTATATTTTATTTTCTTTAAATATAAAAACAGTCAAAATTACTTCAAAAATTAGAAAAATAATTAATAATCTGATAATATTTTAGTAACTTTCATCTTAAGTTGGTACTGGACCAACACAATCAAACGTCAAAATCTGTCAAACTTAGATACTAACATGCCAACTTGATAGTCCGGTTGTATGTAAATAATAATTTAAAACTAATAAACCTTAAAAATGCATTAAAATTAACAAAAATAATGTCGGAACTAACTGAAGACTTAAAAAATTTGCAAGTCTCTGATCAAATTTTCAAAAATATCAAGTTTTTCGTAAGCGGAGAAGTTCATGATAAGGTAAGTCAACAATTACCCGAACAAATACAAAAAGCCCACAATTTAATTTATAGGTCGTGGGATTGTTAAAATGTGGCGGTGCAGAACGCATGAATTACTTTTCCGATTATGTAACCCACTTGATATGTGGAAACGATGCTGAAGAAACTGATGTCTCGGATGCAAACGACTTGTACGAAATTCCAGCCCTTACCCCGAAATGGGTATTCATGTGTGTTAAATTGAAGAGGCTCGTTAGCATCAAACCGTATATTTACGATATCAAAAAACTCTTTTCCAATTTTATCTTCTGCTTTTCCAAAATCACGACGGATCGAAATGCTTTATGGAGCATCATAACTTACCACGGTGGGATTGTGCAATTAAATTTAAGCAGTGCTTGTACACATTTGATTACAACCAGTACAAATTCGTCTAAGTATATTAAAGCGTTCAGTTTGGGGGTTTCGAAGATTGAAATTGTCACCCCCGATTGGGTCATAGAGTCAGCTCGAAGTAAGTCGCTCGTACAGGCCGATTTGTTTCACCCAAAGTTAATAATTCAACCGAAAGTCATTAAACATGAAAGCACGACCGCTATTACCGGTTTTGAACCGGAACCATCGGAACTAGGTGATAAGGCTGATACTTCTGCAGCTGATTCAACTCAAGCTTTGCTTGATAAACTTAAACAGAGGATGCCTTGGAATCAACCACCCGCTACTACAACTAAAGGTAATAATTCTGAGTTTTTTTTAATGCTTCGGTCTTCAATAATTTTTGCTAATAGATATAGTGCCTCCAAACGTCGTAGCTCCAAGTTTCACTACGACACGACTTCCCCTCACCTCAACTGTACAACAAAACCTTCAGCAAGCTCAACAACAACGAGCGTTTGCGCAGTTATCACAACCGCAACAACCATTCCAAACACAATCAAGTATTGTGACTGCAAATCAAATAGCCCGGAGCGTGGTGCATCATACGGCCCAAGGTACTTTGATAGGTCAACCACAGCCCCAACTGAGCCAGTTCAGTCAACAAAACCAAATCCAACTGGCACAAAGTCGGCTACAACAGCGAGCCAATTTGTTGTCGCAAATTACCCAACAACAAGTTAATAAGGGGACTCATTTGGGTCCAATTGCCCAACAAGCGCAATTTAATAGTCAACAGATAGTTCAGAGGGGTCAAATGGGGCAAATGGCTTCCGTAACATCACAAATTGGGCAAATCGGACAAGTTGGGCAATTGACACCGGGGCAAGTCGGGCAAACAACCTTGGCACAGGTTGGACAAATAAATCCAGGGCAAGTTGGACAATTAAATCCAAGCCAAGTTGGACAATTAAATCCAGGACAAGTTGGACAAATGACTCCGGGACAGGTTGGACAAATGTCTTCCGGCCAAATTACTTCAGTCGGGCAGATTTCGTCAGGACAAATTGGACAAGGACAAGTTGCGCAAATCACTTCTGTTGGGCAACTTACCTCAGTTGGGCAGATTACTTCGGTTGGGCAAATTACGCAAGGGCAAATTGGTCAAGGACAAATCGGTGTGTCGACTGCACATCTTGGACAAATTGCTCAACCAACGCCGCAGTTAAGTCAGATGGTTGGGCAAAATCAATCTATAATTCAAAGGGCACAAATGGGACAGCTTGGAAAAACACCAGTGAGCATTCAACAGTTACAGCAGCAATTGGCCAATCGGCAACAACTTGGACAGGCCTTAACTCAACAACAACAGGTATGAACATAATATTAGGTTAGGTAATATTTACATAATTTTTTTTTCAACAGCAATTCGTCAACGCTTCCCAACAACAGCAGCAACAACAACAACCAACTCAACTAATAAACCAAAACCAAAATCCGCAGTTTGCCAACATCAACCAACAACAACAGCAACAATTAGGGCAAGTTTTAGGCCAAACCCAACAGCAACAACATTTGGGCATTCAGCAAAACAAGTTATTGCAAAATCAATTTGTGCAACAAAGTCAGAACAACCAAAATCAACAATCAGAGGCTCAACAACAGTTTGTTAATTCCTCGCCTATGACGCAACAACAGCATCAGTTTGGACAGAATCAACAGTTTACGCAATCAGCCCAATCACAGGTTTTTAATCAAGGAAATCAACAACAAATTGTGCAGAATCAGTTTGTGCAAAATCGACCCCCAAGTCAGTTTGGAAATCAACCTTTGTTGGGGGGAGTTTCACAGGTTGGTGGGCAACAACAACAGTTGATTAGTACGCAACAGTTAGTGAATCAACAGCAACAACAGCAGTTGGTCAATCAACAGCAGTTGGTCAATCAACAGCAGCAGCAGCAACAATTGGTAAATCAACAGCAGCAACAACAATTGGTTAATCAACAACAGCAGCAACAAATGGTTAATCAACAGCAACAATTGGTTAATCAACAGCAATTAGTTAATCAACAGCAGCAGCAATTGGTTAATCAACAGCAGATTGTAAATGTCAGTCAACAACAGCAAATTGCGGCTCAACAGTTGGTTAATCAACCACAAATTGGCAACCAACAGTTGGTTAATCAACCACAAATTGGAAATCAACTAGTTAACACAACACAACAGATGGTTAATCAAGCGCAAATAGGTAATCAGCAACTGGTTAATACAACACAGCAATTGGTTAACTCATCACCAATTGGAAATCAACAGTTAGTTACTCAATCACAACAATTGGTTAATCAAGCTCAACAGTTGATAAATCAACAACACCTAGGCGTCCAACAGACCGGGGCTCAACAACAACAACATCTAGTTGGCCAACAAGTAATAAATCAACAACAGCAAATCAATAAACCCTTGCTGTTGAATTCGACAGGTCAACAAAATGTACAGCAACAGCCTCAACAGAATCAGCAACCTGGACAGCCGAATCAACCAAAGCCTTTATGGCAGCAGCAACAACAGCTGGGTATCCGACATCCAACAGGTATCATACAGCAACAACAGCAAGGTCCTCGGGTGCAATGGTCGCCTACCCAACAGCAGACGGCTATGCCACAAAGGCAATTAATTCATTTGGATGCGCAAACGCATCAACAGTTGCAGCAAATGGGACCCGAACAACGAGCTCTGTTCATTGCGAAGTTACAGAAGCAGCGACAGGTGTTTTTACAGCAAAGGCAGATGCAGATGCAACAACAGCAAACTGCAGGACGTGTACTTATTCGAAGTGAGTAGGCGGGACGTAAACATAAACAATTAAATGTTATAATGTATATAAAAAATTTGAAAAAAATTGGTGGTAGAATCAATAGCAATATTGAGCTTATACAAATTGACTGTTTGGTCATTTTGAATATTTCAAAGGTATTGACTAAAAAATAACGAAAAATAGGGGTTGAGGTAAACGGGGGGAGGGGGTATTGATATTGAGAAAAAGTTGGTTCACAATAAGAAGTCATTTCATACCCCCCACGCCATGTTTGAAGCTGCAATTTCAAAAATTTTGAAAGAAACGGCATATTGATGTTGGGATGAATGGAAGGGGGGGGGGGGGATATTGATCTAATGTAAATTTACTACAAGTTTGAGTAAATTTTTTTATAATGAGAGATTATTGCTTTGGTTATTCCAAACTTTAATGCCAAGTTCAAAGCTGAAATTTCAAAATTACTGGAAAACTGAATTAAGGAGGGGGGGTTTATGTAAATTAACTACACATTCGGAAATCCTTGTCCACAGTAAGAGGTCATTTTCTACCTTTATTTGTACTTTGGAACTGAAATTTTGAATTTTTTGAAAAGATAAAAAAAAATGGGAGGGGGGTTGAATGTGGGGGAGGGAGGATACTCCCTTCAACCTCCTTCCTAACTCCTTCAGCTAATGTTTATTGACTACACTAGAAGAAGTTTGTTCTAAATTTTATGAAAAATGTTAAAAAACAAAAAATTGGAAAGTGGATTGAATTGGAAGGGGGGAAAGATAGGGGGGGGGGGGGGTAATGAGCTAATGTTTGCTAATTATACCAGGAGAAATTTGTTCTCAATACGAGATCATTTTCTACCTTCACTAACGGTATGAAGCTATTATTTCGAAGAGAAATAGAAAAATCGTTGGTGGGGCTGAATTGGTGGTGGGGGATATTGAGCTTTTGCAAATGTACTATTTGGAAAAGTTTTCTCACAATCGAGAGGTTTTTTCTGTATGTTATGCTTGGTACTACAATTTGAAGGTGAAATTTTGAAATTTTAGTTAAAAAAAAACAAAAGACAGGGGGATATTGAAGGAATTGGCCTTATGCAAATATAAAATTTGAGAGGGGGAAATTATGTTGGAAGTTGGAGGCGGGTGGGAGATATATTGAGTTTAAACAAATTTCCACTTGTATACTGAGTAATTTTATAAAGAATCCAGGCTATTTTTCGAGGGGGGTTGATATTTAAGTAATCTGCCTTTCCCCCTCCCTATTTTTTTGTGGACTGACTGCGTTCCTGCGCGGTTTTAACCAAGTTTAATTACTAATTTTCAAACCTAAATTGGTTTTCATGCATTCAACCATTGGTTCAAAAAAAGTATAATGTCATGTTTTGTCTTTAGGCGGTCCTGTGCCTCAAGGTTTAAACCCGCAACAACAGGTGCAATGGATTCAACAACAAGCGAAACAGCAAGGAGTCATGTTGCAGCAGTCAAACGTCCAGCAACCAAACCTAACACCCGCGAACGTCGTGCAGAACTCCACTATAACCCAAAATCTTCCGCATGCACCGGGATTGAGCCCGATCCAACAAAATGCCCCACAATTTACAACCGAACAAAACCAACTCCAATTGCAAAGACAGCAACAGTTCCGCTTGCAGCAGTTGCAGTTGCAACGGGAGCAAGTCCAAAAGGCGGCTACACCTCAACCTTTACCACAACCCAACGTTATTCGACCCATTGGACAACCCCAAACTGCCGAAGTTGTAAATCCTACGACGGTGGTCGATTCAAACGTTGCCCAACAACAATTGGTGGTGAACGCTAAAACCAAAACAGCCTTGGCTAATATGTTAAGTATTCGATTGCAGAGCGGGACCACTACAATGGGACCAAGCCCGGAAAACATAACCGAGCCTTCGGCTGCGGGAACGTTAAGGTAAAATAAAATTGATTTTAATTTCCATCACTGATTCTTTGTTTTAGGCTTATGACTGCCCAACACAATGCTGCCTTGAATTCAAATAATCGCCCGCAAGATATATTAGGATTACCATCCCAGCGTCGACCCATCACGGGACCTAACGGGGAGTTGATACGACCTGCACCTGCCCCTTCAGCACCTCCAGTGGTACAACCTGATCCTCCTAAATTACAATTTTCGCCCAGAAATAATGTGCCCGTTCAGCATAGGCAGGGACCGTTTTACGGGCATAATCCGAATTTAAAGTGTAAGTAATTAGGTTAGGGTTGAATGTTGGATAGTCATCTGTGCTTATTCGACTAAAAGAATGAATTTTATTAGGTTGTAATACGATATTTGAATATGTAACCTAACATTTCGGAATTAATTATTTATATAGTACATAATAACCTCACATTTTTGACTTTAAGATTCGATTAGGGCATCGTAATCTCATATTTCTGACTTAGTGATTGAAATAGGTGATTATAATTTTGCAATTTTGACCTTATGATTGTCATAACTTATCCTAACCTCACTCTGACATTGCCAAAAGTGAATTTTATTTTCTTGGTACAGTGCCACCGGATTTGTTTCTACTCGGATGCATATTTGTGGTGGTAGAACTGGATCGTTTCCTCGAAGAATCTATACCGGATTGGCAACAACAAATTGAAAAACATGGAGGTAAGTTTAAAACATTTAAACACATTGCGCCGGAGTTTAAAAAGAAAAACAATTTCAGGTGAAATAGAAAAACAGTATTGTTCTCGTGTGACTCATGTCTTATGCGAAACCCAACGGCATGGGGTCGTGATGCAAGCTTTGCGTGACTGCAAGCGATGTGTTACACTTTATTGGCTGTCAGATGTAATGAAACGCAAGCAGGTTTTGCCACCGTGGACTGCCCTACACTTGCCGACCATGTATTTGGACACCACACCTGCATCCAAACACTTAATTTCACTTACGGGTTTTGTGAATTCTGAAAGGAACCGTATTAAACATATGATTAAATATATAGGCGCTACGGTAAGTTGTAGAAAATGAAATTTAAATGATTGAAATAGTGCGGCATAATTGCACATTTCTGACTTTATGATCCGAATAGTGCGGCATAATTGCACATTTCTGACCTTATGATCCGAATAGTGGGTCATAATTGCACATTTCTGACTGCATGATTCGAATAGTGCGGCATAATTGCACATTTCTGACTTTATGATCCGAATAGTGCGTCATAATTGCACATTTCTGACTGCATGATTCGAATAGTGCGGCATAATTGCACATTTCTGACTTTATGATCCGAATAGTGCGTCATAATTGCACATTTCTGACTGCATGATTCGAATAGTGCGTCATAATTGCACCTTCCGACTTTATGATCCGAATAGTGCGTCATAATTGCACATTTCTGACTGCATGATTCGAATAGTGCGTCATAATTGCACATTTCTGACTTTATGATCCGAATAGTGCGTCATAATTGCACATTTCTGACTGCATGATTCGAATAGTGCGTCATAATTGCACCTTCCGACTTTATGATTCGAATAGTGCGTCATAATTGCACATTTCTGACTTTATGATCCGAATAGTGGGTCATAATTGCACATTTCTGACTGCATGATCCGAATAGTGGGTCATAATTGCACATTTCTGACTGCATGATTCGAATAGTGCGGCATAATTGCACATTTCTGACTTTATGATCCGAATAGTGCGTCATAATTGCACATTTCTGACTGCATGATTCGAATAGTGCGGCATAATTGCACATTTCTGACTTTATGATCCGAATAGTGCGTCATAATTGCACATTTCTGACTGCATGATTCGAATAGTGCGTCATAATTGCACCTTCCGACTTTATGATCCGAATAGTGCGTCATAATTGCACATTTCTGACTGCATGATTCGAATAGTGCGTCATAATTGCACATTTCTGACTTTATGATCCGAATAGTGCGTCATAATTGCACATTTCTGACTGCATGATTCGAATAGTGCGTCATAATTGCACCTTCCGACTTTATGATTCGAATAGTGCGTCATAATTGCACATTTCTGACTTTATGATCCGAATAGTGGGTCATAATTGCACATTTCTGACTGCATGATTCGAATAGTGCGGCATAATTGCACATTTCTGACTTTATGATTCGAATAGTGCGTCATAATTGCACCTTCCGACTTTATGATTCGAATAGTGCGTCATAATTGCACATTTCTGACTTTATGATCCGAATAGTGCGTCATAATTGCACATTTCTGATCTAATAATCAAAATAGTGCATCATAACCTCACAGTTTTAATTTACACTTTTAAACCTCCTTGCTTTATTTTTTGTTATTGGTATTTAACGATGGTTTTTCTTTTAGTTTACGAGTTATTTTTCCAAACACAATACGTTACTTATCACTTCAAGAGCAGAGGGACCAAAGTTTATGCACGCCAAGAAATGGGGCACGCCTGTTGTTAACGTGCAGTGGCTCACCGATGTTATGTTGGGAAACTTCAGCGCCCTCAATCAGATGGAGCATATAAAGTATCAGCAGTTTGCTAACCCACCGTTATTTAATTTCGAACCCAGCCTAGTACCCAGTTTAATGCGTAAGTTTATTCTATTGTTTCACTTATAATTTGAATACATTTTACGTTGTTAATGATGTAGATGCATGGAAAATGCCGATAAACATATCACAAGAATCCTATGAGAGGGTTAAACGCAGCCCGTCACCCGTCGTGTTACCAAAGAAAGCCAAAAAAATAAAGACGGAACATACAAATGACGAAAACGAGAATCCGAATGATCAAATGCCTCCCAGTGCTACACACAGAATATTATTTTCGATGTTTGCGGATGCAGAAGACCTTAAAAAAATGGTTAAGTGAGTTATTTATTTATAATTCGTAACATAACTTTACTTTTGACCATAATTGCAGCAACCTCACTTTTAATGAACATAATTTTACTTTCGCAGAGATCTCGGTGGTTCTCTAGCCCGAAATCACACCGATTGCACACATTTAATTATGCCGTATTTAGGAAGAACCAACAAGCTTCTCCATTGCATCTGTCTCGGTGCCCATATCCTTCCCGATACCTGGTTGCGTGATTCGCACACTGCAAACAAGTTTCTCGATCATTCAAATTATGCTCTCGATACTAAAGAATTTAATAGCGAGTACAAATGCGACTTCAATCAAACATTGGCGACACGAAACAGAAACAAACTCTTTGAAGGCAAATTTTTCTACATCACTCCCAGTGTTTATCCCAGCAAGAGTGTGTTGACCGAACTTATACGAAGTTGCAGCGGAATCGTTGAGAAGAACAGACGAACCGTCTCGCAGATCGAGGCCACTAATATTAATTCGCCCTACAGTTATATTATTTTAACTCACGCGAACGACCTGCATTTGGTTTATGACGTATTGAGAAATAAGAAGGATAAAATTCGGACCGTTTGTAACGTCGAATTAATTTATAGTGCCATTTTAAAGCAGACTTTTGAGGTTGAACCTTTTGCTGTACAAGTATGTGAGGTTAGACGTTAGGGTTAGATAATTGGCGGGGGTTTTCAAGATATTTCGAAAAACGGACACTAGATGTAAGCAGGGTCAAAATATAATAATTCAATAGATGGCGATGAATAATATCAGCCAATCACAGAGCTTCATTTTTGTTTGACCTTGCTGCTCTCTAGTAAATAATACCTTGAAACGAACTTCCTATGGTTTTGTTTTGTGTAGAAGAATGCTTTTAGTTAAATGTTTCTTTTTATCTGCCAGTGCCTCCGTACCTGATATAACCTAAAAAAATATCGTTATAACGTATCTGATAACCTAAACATTCAAACTAGCAAAATGGTTTTTATTTTTTGAAACTTTTACCGTTGTGTTCTTCTATATGAAACAATAGAAGAATTTTGTTATAGTTGTTCTTTTGTTCCAAAGGGTCTCTAATAAGTATGGACATTTAGCACTCAATTGTTTTGTTATTTTTTAGCACTAATTGATTGTGAATGGCTAATTATTATAATTATATATCGAATTAAAATGATGTTTCGTAATTTTTGGATACATAATTTGTAATATCTTCTTATATTCCTATTTTATTATTGTGTTTAAATATACAATTTAAATAATAAGTGTTGTTTTTTTTACGTAACCAGCAGTGGAGTAGTGACCAGAACTGTAGGTTTTGCACATGCTACGCTAAAGGGGAGTGCATTCGAATCTTACTTGCTGCACATCTCGGGCAGTGATGTAGTCAGTATCCTTCAAGCACCTGCAAAAAATAGTCATCTAGGGTATGCTGTATGATATCCCTGGATAGAGTCTAATTAGATCATTATGAAGGGCGTCTGATTTAGCTGACAAAATTGTGACCAGTTAATGTATCAGTGTCTGATTATATTATGGTGGCTCTATATATTTTTTTTTAAGCTAAATTGGTGAGAATCCTCTTTTAAACTAAAAATATTGTTTCTGAATTCATCACAACCCAACAATGCACAGTGTGATGCTTAATAAAACTGAATCCTATTGGAATGTAAGGGAGGAAAGTTTGTTTATACGATAACGTAAACATATGATAAGAACACTGGCCAAATACCACCATTAAAAGCTCGATTGTTTCTGCTCCACACTATTAAGGTACAAATTGCGTCTGTTGCGGGCTTATTATGTTTCATATTATTTGTTTAGATAGCTATGGTTTCGTTTTAAAAACAACGGTGCTTGCCTGAAACGCTCATATTTGTAGTTTTGTCACCTCACAACGCTTTATAAAAACCTCGCTCTTCTGTAGCAAGTCTTAAACGGTATTTATATGTGTTAGAAAAGTACAATATGTTATTTATGTAATATTCTTTGTTAAGGTGGTGGTCGATCAGCCGTCACTGGTCCATATATGACCATAGTAATTGAATTCACCACAGTTAGCTACAAAAAAGAAGCAAGTAGTAGTATTAATTTCGTCTAAAAATCCAGATTTTGGCTTTTATTGGGTAAGATTGTAACGTATTTATTTTGCCAATCTACCACTTTAATGTCAATGGTAGAGGCATGAGAGTTTCTGTTGTATGAATACTAAACTAGAGAGCGCTGTATACGCTGACTTTTTTGACATTTAAGTATTGATGTGTAAAAAGGGGCGGATGAACGATTTATTAAGTTAAATAATTATACAGAGTGTTTAGTCACTGTATTTCCAGTTATATAAACCTACATCAAGAGGTTTGTTTAATTTTCTAATTGGAATTCACCCTAGTTCACAATTAGAAGCGGTAAAAGAAAACCTAACCTCAAAATGACAGATTCCAAATATTTCACAACTACTAAAAAAGGGGAGATTTTTGAGTTAAAATCCGAGTTGAACAATGATAAAAAGGAAAAGAAAAAAGAAGCTGTTAAAAAGGTAATGTTTGGCATATTATTCTGACAAAAAAAAATTAATAAGGTGATTTTAGGTTATTGCCAGCATGACGGTAGGCAAAGACGTCTCGGCATTGTTCCCCGACGTCGTTAACTGTATGCAGACTGACAACTTAGAGCTCAAGAAACTAGTTTATTTGTATCTAATGAATTATGCAAAATCGCAACCTGACATGGCCATAATGGCTGTCAATACTTTCGTTAAAGTGAGTTCTGCAATTGCATATCACAATTGTAAATTGAATAATTAATTTATACGTAGGACTGTGAGGATCCCAATCCACTGATCCGTGCTCTTGCTGTACGGACAATGGGCTGCATACGTGTTGATAAAATCACTGAATATCTTTGCGAACCTTTACGCAAATGCTTGAAGGACGAAGATCCATATGTACGCAAAACTGCAGCTGTTTGTGTAGCAAAATTGTATGATATATCTTCAAGTAAGTTTTTAATAACAAGTGAACATATATATATAAGCGAGGTTTTTTACAGCCTTATCTGCCGTTTCTCGCATCCCGTTTTCCACCTCTTACGATCATTCCAATCGTCTTTTAATAGTCCTTGTTTCTGCATTTTTTCAAAAAAAAAAAAAAATGCACAAGTGAACATCAAAAACAAACAAAATTACCCTATTTTAAGTGTGAAAAAGAAATTTCAATAGAATAGTGTATTTTTTACAAAGAATATTTTTCTGTTAAGGTTTAGTAGAAGATCAAGGATTTTTAGATCAATTAAAAGATCTCCTGAGCGATTCAAATCCAATGGTTGTTGCAAATGCGGTTGCCGCCTTGTCGGAGATCAACGAGAGCAGTCCCACTGGGCAACCGCTTGTTGGTAAGTTTACGGCTGAATGTTTAAGTCAGTAGTTTAACATAGTTTTTAATTTTATATTTTAGAATTTAACACAAACACCATCAACAAGTTATTAACCGCTCTGAATGAGTGCACTGAATGGGGACAAGTTTTCATCTTAGATTCACTTGCGAATTATAGCCCGAAGGATGAACGTGAAGCCCAGAGCATTTGCGAACGCATAACCCCAAGGCTTGCGCATGCAAACGCCGCTGTTGTGCTTTCAGCTGTTAAGGTAAAATCTTAAAAATAAAAATTTTTTTAGACGCCAAATAATTAATTGTTGACGTAAAACAATTAATTTGTGACATCTAAAATTCAATTTGTGATGTTAGAATTTATTTAGCAACTTGACGAAAGTGTAATTTTGTTTTCAATAATTCAGAATAAAAAGTTAAACGGTCCATGTAATAATATTCTTTTTAGGTTCTTATGAAGCTCATGGAAATCTTATCTGGAGACAGCGACTTTTGCACAACTTTAAGCAAAAAATTGGCCCCTCCATTAGTTACTCTTTTGTCTTCAGAACCGGAAGTTCAATACGTTGCTTTAAGAAATATCAATTTAATTGTGCAAAAGCGTCCGGACATTTTAAAACATGAAATGAAGGTAAAAAATTCGTTTTAGTGTTTTGTAACATTGTAATTTTTATATATTTTTTGATAAGGTATTTTTCGTTAAATACAACGACCCAATTTACGTAAAACTGGAAAAATTGGACATAATGATTCGACTGGCTTCTCAAGCAAACATCGCACAAGTACTAAGCGAGCTCAAGGAATATGCAACTGAAGTTGATGTTGACTTTGTACGCAAAGCCGTACGAGCTATTGGACGGTGTGCCATCAAAGTGGAGCCGTCAGCTGAACGGTGTGTCTCCACGTTGTTGGATTTGATACAAACTAAGGTTAATTATGTCGTGCAAGAAGCTATCGTCGTTATTAAAGACATATTCAGGTAAGATTTGATGTTTGTGTTTTTCTTTTTTTTGTATTATCATATTTTAAAAATGGCCAAAAATTCGGCGTGCAGTCTCAAGTGTAAGCGCCCAGTGGCGGAAAGCGAAACGAGATACCTAGATGCAGTTTGGGTATTGTGGATACGGTCAGGGATTGAAGTGGCCATTTATGTCTATGTGAATTCCTAGCTTTGTTTTCTATAGAA
Organism: Ctenicera cuprea; assembly: GCA_958336395.1. Classification (NCBI taxonomy): domain Eukaryota; kingdom Metazoa; phylum Arthropoda; class Insecta; order Coleoptera; family Elateridae; genus Ctenicera; species Ctenicera cuprea. The sequence continues at coordinate 1,566,798 of OY284493.1, forward strand.
CATCACGTTTCGACATTTTTGATCCCGAAGATGAGTTTTGTGCAAACTTGGATTACGAAAATTGTTGAGAAAAGTTCTATCAGATAGTACCGTCGCAGAAAGTAATTTGGAGACGAAACTATTAGCAGCGCTAAAAAGTTTTTAAAAGTGATTTAAATTATGATACTTTGTGAGACCACTCGCTCGGCTGTCTAACAAAAAAAGTTCACCGGGGTAGTTCAATTTAGAACAGGTATGTTGACCCAAAGGTGAAATTTTGCGCGCCGCACTTAAGGCAGTGCCATTTGTGAATTGGTCGACCTATCAGGTTCCGGTTTTGACGTGTTATAGCCAGGGGTTGAAGCCAAATTCCTCCCAAGTATGAAGTTTTTGCGTTTAGAAATGTAAATTTTGAAAATTTCAAATTTTATGGCCGAATACGAAATTGCGAAGCCAGCCCCGAGCGAAAAAACAAAAAAGTTTAGCGTCCTCTAGCGGAAACGCTGACAAATTAAACTTGTATTCCATCTGGAAGTATTCAAAGTAAAAAGAACTTCATAAAATCTGACGATGGTCGGGTTTGACAGATTTGTAATTTTTATGACGGTCCGCTGGAGGATCATTACATTGTTTTTGTCTTACACAAAAATTTTTTATTTAAATTTTGCCGCCCTAACAAAGAATATCAAAGAGAGAAGCGTCACTTGTGTCGGTTCCTTTGATGTTTTGAGCACAATTTGGGTGACCTTCGCCATATTGAAAATGGTTAACGTCAAAATTAAATGGCGCCAATTTTAAATATAACTTGTAGACATACAACACAAAGAACTAAATAATATTGCTAAAGGTAATTCGCAGGAAACCGAGGCACGCATTAAATAAAGTAATAAGTAAAAATAATTCTGTAGATCGAGTAGGATTTTTATTAGGTACGTGAAATGCAAATAAAATTACATTGTTCAATATTTTGTAGTAGGTATACCTACCGCGTATTGTTTTGTCCAAATGGTACGAGTATTTACCAACGTTTGACTAAAACCACGGTATATAATAAGATCTAAAACTGATTACTTTAAGTAAAATTCACAGAACACAATTTACTGTCAAGTCAACCAAACGAACTGCTCCGTCTGTGATGCTGTTGTGGTATTGTGCTACATTTGACACGCTAAATAACTGTAATACCCTTAAAAACGATACCTGAATAAAATGGATGAAAGAAGAACCTTACATGGAGTGAAAGATAATGTTATTGTTATCTACTGTTAATTATTATGGATGTTTAAATATAATAATAAACACTAAGTTGAACATAACCTCCAAGTTACATCCGTCAGATTGACAGGAAAACCATTTACAATATGGCCGGCTAAAGTACAAAAAAATATCGAAGTGACGCTTCTGGGCGTTTTGATGTTCTTTGGCCCTAATTTGAAATATGACGTTGGATATTAATTCAATTTCCCGCCAAATTTTTGTTTGGTAGTATCGGCCACCTGGTGGTTGTAATATTTATCATTTTTACCAATTTTTGATTTTGATCACCTGTCAAATTTTGCAAAATTATGTTTGAGCTCTGGTTTCAACAAGCAAGAGAAATTGCCTTAGTAGCAATAGTCAGTTCTACGCTACTCACTTTAGTGAAATTGATTTTCAAATTATACTCGCATCATGTAACCGAATTAAAAAAGGCGCAAAAGTATTGTTTGTCGCAACGTATTCGCGATTTTTCCCCCGACTCGTTATGTAATGTCGGTGAACACCAAGTGGATTTACAAGGAAGAGCTGGATGTATCGAAACACCAACATACGAGTTTGGAATCGACTTGGCGAAGGTTAATTACTTGAACATGTTAAACAGCACAGAAATCAAGAATGTTGCCATCGAATGCATTAAGCATTATGGAGTTGGTACTTGTGGACCTCGCGCTTTCATTGGTATGTTTTTAATGATATACCGGGTGACAACAATTTTTACGATAATAAATGGAAACCCCCACAGTTGTGCTCAAGCAATATTGAAGGCCATTGTGTCCAGCTGAAGGTGCGGCCGCTGTGTTGAAGCAACATTGATGACCATTGTGTATACCTGAAGGTGTGGTCGTGCCCAAGCAAGTGTGAATAAAACCCCTAAGCTATCGTAAAAATTGTTGAAACAAGTGGGAGCGTACATGGTTTTGGTGGCACCTTGTATAAACTCAATTTAATTATTTTAGGCACAACCGAAATCCATCTCGAGCTCGAATCCCAACTAGCAAGTTATTTTGATATGGAAGAAGCTATAATTTACTCTTACGGCTTTGCAGCTCCATTGAACTGTATCCTCACCTACTGCAAAGAAAACAACGTCATATTCTGTGACGAAAAGATAAATTTTACCCTCCAGCAGGGCATTTTAGCTACAAAAGCCACCGTAATATACTTCAAGCATAACAGCGTCTACGATTTATGCGAGAAACTCAAAGAAGCAACGACGACACACTCACCAATATGTCACTCGAAAAAATTCCTTCTAATTGAAGGAATTTATGCCAAAACGGGCACCGTTTGCCCTTTGCCGGAATTAATGGAAGTGGCAAAATTGTACAAAATGAGAATTTTTCTGGATGAAAGCATATCTTTTGGGGTTTTAGGCGAGAAGGGTTGCGGGGTGACTGAACATTTTGGCATCAGTCCTAACGAGGTCGACATGATTATCGGAAGCCTTGAGGGGGCTATCGGGTCTATTGGCAGCTTCTGTGTGAGCTCAAAGTCCATCATCGAGCAGCAACGGTTGTCCAGCACGGGATACGTCTTTTCGGCCTCCTTGCCGACGTTTCAAGCTGAAGCGGCAATGATGGCACTTAGTATGTTAGAGAGGAGCCACGATGAGATTTTTCGCTTGCAGTTACTGTCTAGGAAGGTTCATAAATTTTTAAACAGGAGCGTGAATTTTGTTGTCCAAAGTGACCCTGTTTCGCCTTATAAAGTTTTTAATTATAAGTCGGAAGACGACAAGCGGCTGCAATGCGAGCGCGAGATTTGTGATTATTGTCGGTCCAATGGGGTTTTTCTGATTTCGAATGAGAACGGGTTGGTTATGAATTTAAATGCCGCCCTCTATTATGAAAAGTCGAAAATTTTGGATATGTTTGCCATTTTGGATCTTGCTGCTAACAATTGTGGTGTTGCGTAATTGTTTTTTAAGGTTATAATATGTAAAAAAATTTATTTTATGTTATGGTTTTATTTAGTTGCAAAATCTGAAAATAAATATCTGTAAAAGATGTGTTCCATTTCAACGGTGTAAATTATTATTGCTATTAGCAAGTCGTAACATTTTTCAGAAAATACCCCAACAAGTACGAAAGCATCATCAGCACTCTTTGCGAGAACTTAGACACCTTGGACGAACCCGAAGCTAGAGCCAGCATGGTTTGGATCATTGGAGAGTACGCCGAACGTATCGACAATGCCGACGAACTCCTCGACAGCTTCCTCGAGGGATTCGCCGATGAAAACGCACAAGTGCAACTGCAGCTTTTAACTGCCGTTGTGAAGTTATTCCTGAAGCGTCCAGCGCACACCCAGGCGCTGGTCCAACACGTGTTGAGTTTGGCCACCCAGGATTCTGATAACCCTGATTTACGCGATCGTGGATTTATTTATTGGAGGTATGTAAATATACGTAAAAAATTATCGAGAAATTAATAGTTGATTTTTTAGGTTATTAAGTACTGATCCTGCAGCAGCTAAGGAGGTTGTTCTTGCCGATAAACCTTTAATTTCCGAAGAAACCGATCTATTAGAGCCAACGTTATTAGACGAGCTTATTTGTCATATTTCGTCTTTGGCGAGTGTTTACCATAAACCACCTACGGCATTTGTAGAAGGTCGCAGTGCAGGTAAGTTGAAATTTACGTTAAGTTGGGCCAACAGAACCTCACTTTTCATGTTTTATTTTAGCAATTAAGTAACCTTAAGGTCACTTTTAGTACCTTCATTCGTTCATTTATAAATTGATGCTCGTTTTTTAGTTATTTCAGCAACTGTAACGTCGCTTTTTTACAATAATCTATTTTTAGGTATTCGCAAGTCGCTACCAGCTCGTCAAGGTTCTGCCGAAGAGAGTTCAGCTGCACAACCTGAAGCTACAGTAATTCCAAACCAGGAATCTCTTATTGGTGATCTTTTGTCCATGGATATCGGCAGTACTGTTCCTACTCCAGCTGCGTCAGCGCAACAGGCTAGTAACATTGACTTGTTGGGCGGAGGCCTTGATTCATTGGTAAGCAAAGATTTTTTAAGACACCAACAGTGGGTAAATTTGCAGTGTAAAAAAAAACGTTAAGAGTTAACATTTGCACACTAACCTTACTTTTCACCCTGTAAGGCAACTATAACTATTTTCTGTTGTGTAAAGCAACACAAACCTCACTTTTTGTCCTATAAGGCAACTATTACATTATTTTATGTTCTGTGAGGCAACTCAAACATCACTTTTGGGCCTGTAAGGCAACCGTAACCTCACTTTTTGTCTTATAAGGCAACTCTTACCTTATTTTATGTCCTGGGAGGTAACTGAAACATCCCTTTTTGGCCTGTAAGGCTACCCAAACCTCACATTTTGTTCTGTAAGGCAATCCTAAATCGACTTTTAGCTTTCAAGCCGCTTTAATCTTACTTTTTGCTCTGTAAGGCAACCCATACATCACTTTTTGGCCTGTAAGGCTACCCAAACCTCACATTTTGTTCTGTAAGGCAATCCTAAATCGACTTTTAGCTTTCAAGCCGCCTTAATCTTACTTTTTGCTCTGTAAGGCAACTCCTACATCACTTTTTGGCCTGTAAGGCTACCCTAACCTCACATTTTGTTCTGTAAGGCAATCCTAAATCGACTTTTAGCTTTCAAGCCGCTTTAATCTTACTTTTTGCTCTGTAAGGCAACTCCTACATCACTTTTTGGCCTGTAAGGCTACCCTAACCTCACATTTTGTTCTGTAAGGCAATCGTAAATCCACTTTTAGTCTTTCAAGCAACTTTAATCTTACTTTTTGTCCTGTAAGGCAACCCTAACTTATCTTTGTGTCTTATAAGGTACCCTAATCTTATTTTCTGTCTTGCAAGACAACTTTAACCTCCTTTTTGGTAATGTAAGGTAACGCCAACCTTACTTTACGTCCTCTAAGGCAACCTAGACCTCACTTTATGTTCTGTAAGGCAACTCTAACCTTACTTCTTGTTTTGTATAGCAATGTTAACCATTCGTCTTTTCTAGTAATTCACATCTTACTAGCAACTGCCATCTAGTTTTTAATAATATAATGACAGTTTTTATATCGCAACAATAATTTTTCATAACCTAGCCTCAAATATCTCACACAAACTTCTGTTAAAGTACAATTTTATGTTCAACGGTTTGTTGTACAAATTTAACAATTTTTATTAGCTTGGTGGAAGTGGCCCCGATTTATCTGCAGGAACCGCACCAACTACCACAGGTCTCCTAGGCGATATATTTGGTATAACAACCGCTTCAACAATGCTCACTCCACCAAAATCATGCTGGTTGCCTGCAGAGAAAGGCAAAGGCTTAGAAATCTGGGGAACGTTCTCGCGACGCACCGGACAAATATCCATGGACTTAACATTCACAAACAAAGCCATGCAGGTACTTACCCCCAGTAATTCCTTTTAATTTTCAAATTCTAATAATCATTTCGATTTTAGGCGATGAGCGCTTTCGCAATTCAGTTCAACAAAAATAGTTTTGGACTCGCACCTGCCTCGCCGCTAAATATTGGAGCTTTACAACCGGGACAGAGTCTCGAGACTAATTTAACTTTGAATACAACTGGGCCGGTGCAACGCATGGATCCTTTAACAACCTTACAAGTTGCTATTAAGAATAACGTTGACATTTTCTACTACGCCTGCCAGATTCCTATTCAGATTTTGTTCATTGAGGATGGACAACTTGATAAGCGGGTGTTTTTGACTACTTGGAAGGATATTCCTGCCGCTAACGAGGTTTGTTTGTTTTATAATCGGAGATTGCAATAAAGTGTGATTTGTTTCATCGTCGGTTAGATTTCCAAAAAACTGATCTGATACTTTGATACAAATTTCAGGTGCAATACACCCTTAATGAAGTGCGAGGCACAGCCGATAATCTTGCAGCTAAAATGACGCACAACAATATTTTCACCATTGCGAAGCGCAACGTGGAAGGTCAAGATATGCTCTATCAGTCCCTGAAGCTTACAAACAACATTTGGGTGCTGCTCGAACTGAAACTCCAACCAGGCGTCACTCACGCCACTTTGAGTTTGAAATCGAGATCCGTTGAAGTTGCAGGCCCCATTTTCGCGGCGTACGAAGCCATTTTAAAGTTGCTTTAGAGGATTTAAATGTGATTGTAAGATATATTATATTATTCATGCACCTAAATTTATTAGAAAATATGTTATTAGTGACTTATACGAGGTCATTCCATTTGTTTTATATTAGATAAAAGTGGATGTAGATCTTTTAAGAGAAAAATATGTAATTATTTAAGGTTTAATGATTATATGTGTATGTTTGGAAATAAAACACGATGTATTTGTTTGTGGATTTACTTTAGGTTGTTAATCATGGGGAAATTTATATGTGATAAGGTGTCTGCAAATGATTCTCTATATGATGAGGAAGTAAAAACATTCTGGAAATGATTGTAAGATGGTTTTATGTTCAGGGAATTGATATACGGCTTACTGTACTTTTTAATATTTAATCTTGTTTCCCTGGCAATTAACATACATAGCGATTTTTTAAATAGAACACCCTGTATTATTGCATATATTTATTTTTAATTGTTTCTTTATCAACAAGGTTTTTTTGTATCTCAAGTTAGTAGTTTAGTGTACTACAGGATGATAAACACAGGGTGTAACAAAAATGCTATACATACACGTGTTGTACTCGCTGAAATGATCAATAAAGTTTATGTAAACATGTGTTTATTAAATGAGTATGTGTATATAAAATACTTAATTACTTTAACAATTTTTATTTATTTTAACCTTATACGTATTTCGGCATGTTTACATGCCATTGTCAAAGGTTATATGAAGGTAAACAGTTAGCGTTGTTATAGCAATAGAACTTTTTTACTTATCTTGGTAATCGTCTGCAGATGACTTGATTTCTTATTCCAAAATGTCCAGTAGAGGAGAATTTAACAGATCAATTTGCTCATTCATTAACGGTACAGTTTTTAAATGTTTGTGAATTTCAAAAGCTTCTAGTATATCTAATTTACGTTTATCATCACAAAAGTGTAAACATTTTATGGTGTTATTAGATGTCATTGAATGATTTTGTTCTAGTAAGTGTTTAGCGTAATTGGATTTATGTGGGTGTTTGTATTTGTAACAACGTACGTGTTCTTTATACCTAATATCAAAATTTCTAATTGTCTGGCCTATATAAACCGAATTACAATGCGAACAATTTAATTTGTAAATGCCTGATTTTAGCAAATCGTCTGTTTTTGATTTTGCATTAAACAAAGTGTTTAAGATGTTCCTAGTTGTTTTAAAGCTTACTTTATATTTGTTTTGTTTATAATTTTAGCAATTTTTTCTGATTTGTCACCAAAATATGGGATCGAAGCATATTTAATTGTATGGAACGAAGTTAGGGTATTCGGATAAATTTTTTGAATGGCTAATTTATAATCTTTTTCTTTAATTAATGTATCAATAAGTTTAGTATTATAACCATTACTGTATACAATTTGTTTAATAATTGAAATTTCTCTATTATAATTAATTTCATCTGAAGGGACCGTCAAAGCCCTACGTATCAGGGACCTGTATGCTGCTAATTTATGTGTTTTATGGTGACAAGAATCGTATGGTATTGTAATGTCTGTTTGTGTAGGTTTTCTATAAACTGAGTACTCAAATTCATTAGTTGAATTAATTTTTATGTTTAAATCTAAAAACAAAACCAACTTTGTGTTGGTTAGATCTGCGATGGAGCTATTTATGTCTTAACCTTACATTCTGTAAGCATGCTGGTTAATAATGTTAATCGCTTTTATATTATCACTTTGTTTATTGTAGTTGCCCTGAGGAAGAAAATAAACATTTTCGAAAATTCGGCTTAGAATAAAGAGTTTTCTTTGAGTTTCAACGCACGTTGGCCGCACCCCCACGAGTTCTGCAATTTTGTGTTAAAACTAGTCGGCCGTGACTACCCTTCACTCTAAATCTAAAAAGTTAATGGACTTATTTTGTTCAATTTCTAGTGTAAATTTTATGTTTGGGTGCAAGCTGTTAATAAAAATTAAAAATTCATTAATTAAATCAAATGAACTATTAAAACATGCTAAAATGTCATCAACATAACGAAACCAAAATATAACTTTCTCAGATTAATTTGATTCGAATATTTGATCTTCTGGATTTTCCATAAATATGTTAGCTAAAAGAGGTATATAGGCCAGACAATTAGAAATTTTGACATTAGGTATAAAGAACACGTGCGTTGTTACAAATACAAACACCCACATAAATCCAATTACGCTAAACACTTACTAGAACAAAATCATTCAATGACATCTAACAACACCATAAAATGTTTACACTTTTGTGATGATAAACGTAAATTAGATATACTAGAAGCTTTTGAAATTCACAAACATTTAAAAACTACCGTTAATGAATGAGCAAATTGATCTCTTAAATTCTCCTCTACTGGACGTTTTGGAATGAGAAATCAAGTCATCTGCAGACGATTACCAAGATAAGTCACAATGTTCTATTGCTATAACAACACTAACTGTTTATTTTTTAATATAACCTTTGACAATGGCATGTAAACATGCCGAGATACGTATAAGGTTAAAATAAATAGATATTGTTAAAGTAATTAAGTATTTTATATACAGATACTCATTAAATATGGACTTTAACGAAGTAAAGCTGGAAATTATAAATAATGTGTTTATTAGACTTATGACGCCATCTTCTGCCGAGTAGTTGTCCGGATTAGAAATAATGCATAGGAAAGCGTGGAATTTTATTGGATTATGTTCCCAATTGGGAACGCTATACAATAGTGGGTTTATTTAAAATATAATCAATTATGGTTTAGTAAAACTTTATTTTTTTTGTACTCTGCTCAGCAGTAAAAGTTCTGGTGAAAACAAAAAAAAATCTCAGTATGAGAAACGGTAGATATTTTAAAGTCGGGTAAAGAAATGCATTTCTGTAATTTATTAGACGGGTACCTCTGTTTTACACACAAGGAATTGATTTATGTGAAAATAAACCATTGCAACTATTGCCTTTCCTAATTATTTTGGAGCAAAGTAAAAATTTTTTTAATTTTTCATTTTCATTTTTCGCCGATATTTAATTCAAAGTTTACCACCTTTTTACTTTGAACCAGTAGAGTTCGTCCTCTAGTGTCAAGATCACCGGGCTCCTAATATTTGATATCATAATAGGTCCCCGTGCTTTCTGTTATACAAGGTGTTTCAAAAGGTTTACGACTTCGACCGCGCAGTGTTATAGATCTCTAACGAGCTCTATCCAACTGCGCTAACCCCATCTCGCTCACCCGCCTGGTTTTGGAGTTACAGCGTGTCAACTAAAAAAGTTTGGAGTCGCCTACCAGCGAAATTCTGAACACAGTGGTTTGCTACATCCGGCTAGATTTCGCCGAGCTCATCTTTTGATTGGTGAAAACTGCATTTTGCTATCTTGTCTCTTTCTTGAAATATAAGCTCTCGAAAACACGTAATTTTTAGATTAAAATTTAAAATATCTGATCATAGTAAAACATTAAAAACAAAAAATAATTAAAACTAGTGCAGTGTCGAAACTAAGGTGATGCGAACAGGGTTTCCGCCCCCAGACGTAACATTTTAAAGGGCGCGATTTTATTGTCTATATTTTTTTCTGGGACCTACTACTTGATCGTTTGATAGTTGTCGGCAATTTTTGTTTGCAATGCAGTATTTTTAAATTGAGAAAAGGCAGATTTATATTATTATTATTATAAATCTCATGAAGGGCAACTCCTTTGTGGATACTCAGACAATACCCAGATTAAAATTTTTTTCTACCTGCAGAACAACTCCACCTAATCTTGCTATGGGCGACCTTGTGGGAAATGCCTCTAGAAAACGTACTTTGCTGTTTTTCAAAAATTGTACAGGCCGGTCTGGGGAAGAGGTACAAGGGTATCACTTTCAGGTGCAGATAAGGAATGGAAGAACAAAAATTCAAAATTTTTTGTATTTTTTTGATTCTAAACAACTTTTCCAAATAACGTTTTGCTAATTTCACGTTTTCTTGGAATCATAGTAGGCTGTATGTAATTATTTAAATTTGGTATGTATACATAAAAATAAGCGTCTTGTGATCCTGCAAAGGGGTACAGGACACAACGTCCAATGGCCACATCGCCCACCATGTGTTTTGTAGGTCCATATCGCCCACCGAGGACACAACGCCCACTCTGCATATTGGCCGCAACGTCCACCGTGCCCACAACGTCCACCAGTGAAAATGCCCATAACGTCCACCGCGGCCACAACGGCCACTCATGTCTGGTGGCCACAAAGCCCACCGAGTCCATAACGCCCAACCGTTCGGGTTGCCGTGACTGTCGCCTCGCACGATGTCCGATGGAGACAACGGCCACCGCGACCATAACGTCCACTACCGTAACGAACCACAACGTCCACCGTGACCACAACGCCCACTACTGTAACGGCCCACAACGTCCACCGTGTCCACAACGTCCACTCACGTCTGAGGGACACAACGCCCACCGAGCCCATAACGTCTACCACGGGTATATGTATATTTTTTAGTAACTAGTAACCTAACCTAACCTAACCTAACCTAACCTCCTTTACAATCGCACTGTATAAAATACCTAGTGTATGAATTTTTTTCTTTATGGTTAACTAGTTACTAAAAAATATACATATACCCGTGGTAGACGTTATGCGATCGGTGGGCGTTGTGTCCCTCAGACGTGAGTGGACGTTGTGGACACGGTGGACGTTGTGGGCCGTTACAGTAGTGGGCGTTGTGGTCACGGTGGACGTTGTGGTCCGTTACGGTAGTGGACGTTATAGTCGCGGTGGCCGTTGTGTCCATCGGACATCGTGCGAGGCGACAGTCACGGCAACCCGAACGGTTGGACGTTATGGACTCGGTGGGCTTTGTGGCCACCAGACATAAGTGGCCGTTGTGTCCGCGGTGGACGTTATGGGCATTTTCACTGGTGGACGTTGTGGGCACGGTGGACGTTGCGGCCAATATCAGAGTGGGCGTTGTGTCCTCGGTGGGCGATATGGACCTACAAAATACATGGTGGGCCATGTGGCCATTGGACGTTGTGTCCCGTCTCCAAAACACACTGTATGATGGGGAAGTAAAAATAGTTATTGTTACGATTTTGTATAGGATGGGGGAAAGTAAAAATATTCTAGGAATGTTTTAGAATATGATGAAAAATTATAAACATTTTAGAAATTATTTTTAGTTGATGGGGAAGTAAAAACATTCTGGAAATATTTTAAAATATGAAGAAGACATAAAAACATTCTGATGGTGTTTTTGAATGTGATGTAGTAAAAAAATTATGGAAATGATTTCTAGATGATTTAGTATATTATAAATATTCTGGAAATGATTTTTACACGATTTTGTATATGGTGAGGAAGTATGAATATTGTCCAAAACCTTTTAGTATATTATGATTATTAGATAATTAGCAAGTAAAAAATAATATTTATGATAAGATAAAATATTTTATTGTTATTTAAAAATACCTTTTGCTGATTAGGTAATTTATGGGAAAGAACATACGCCAAAATTGAATAATTTTACATTCTGTTACACAAACTTGTAATTTAATTTTTTAGTTAAAAATAAGTATTTTTTTTAATAAAATTTCAAACAAAACACCGTTTTAATTGTTTAAGTTCACTTCCTTTAAATTTATATTTTAATTGACGTTGCACAATATTACGTCCTTCTAACTTTATTAAAAAAATCCATATTTTTACTTCATATTGTGCAACTGTATAACACCACCTATGACATAAACCTAATTTGTTGATGGCAAAAGGGGCTCTGATAGTGATAAGTTGCCCCCTTAAGGAACCTATTGCCACTAAACATACCTTGTTCCCTTTTCAGATTTGAATCCTTAACACAGGTAGTTCTTCCCGAGACAATTTCTAGTTATGAGAAAGTAAAAAATAATCTGATTATTCAATAATTTCTAACAAACAATAATATTTCTAAGATAAAATATTTTATTGTTAACTTAAAAACAGGTCCTACTGATTAAGGAATTTTTTGCTACAGAAATTAACCATAATTGAATAATTTAATTTTGTTGCACAATCTTGTAATTTTAAAAATGAATCATTTCGATAAAGTTTAATGTATTGTTAAATTTCATTCATTACAGCTTTATTTTATAAATTTTTTAATCTTCTTTTAATTTCACTTTACATTGCACGATTTTACATCGGATTAAAAAGCTCAATTTTACTTCACATTGTGCAATTCTATAACGCCACAAGCCCAATTCCCATTTACAGTACAAGGGCTATCCATAATCTTGACTTGCTTTCAAACTCTGATCCCCATTTCAGCTTAACATTATTCTAATAAATAAAAACAAACTTGGTACGAGACCTCAAATTTATTAAACAAAATTTAATAATTACATTATCATAGTACAACTTATACTTTAGTGTTGTTTTCGACGGAAACTGCACCCTTCGGTGAGTCTAGCTTTTCCACCCGTTGATGTGCAGAGTATCGTCGAGCATCCCTTGCATGGTACAGCACTTTGGGCGTGGGAAAAAATCGTAGAAATAGCATAGCATCCTGGACATTTAACATCCATGAAATAACTATTAGGATGCTGGACTAACCTTTTCAGCTTATGTGCGCGACGTTGCTTTTCCGGACTCGGATGCAACAAATCAACTGCTAGAGGCATCTAAAAAAAACACAAGACTTATTAAAAACTCAAACCGGAGCAGATATTTGCGTTTCTAAACGTCACTGGAGGGTTTGGGTTGCAAATGCGAGCAATACTCACATTGTTTTCTCGGTTTTCACAATTATTTATAACAAATTACGTTTTGCAGCACGTGGTCGCACGCAAAACTTCCATGTAAAAGGAACGGACAGTTTAGTGTGTTTTATAATAAGCAGTACCAATCGCTTTACGCCGGTAAAAGCACTATAATCTGGGGAAAAAACTAAATTCTAGTGAATTTTCACGTTTTTGCACCTTTGTATCTTTAATGTAACTTTTAGCGAGCACTGGTATGCTATTTGATACGGTTTTTCTCTGATTTACGAACTAGGTCTATAGAAATCAACTTCACAGCAAATTGTTTAAAATTATAACAAAAACATGTTTAAATGAAAATTTGCTACATTGGTAAAACCCCTAAATCAGCTGTCGCCAAGGGTATTGTTGCATACTGTGTCTCCCTTAAAATATGAGACATAGGAGAACACCATGGAAAATTAAATGTGTCCAAATGTTATCTCTCTGATCAATTTCTATTAATTTCTGCAGATGTAATCGTAAAAGCATGCATTATGTTATTAGCAAAGCTGCCAATTTTTATTCAATTATAACCGGTTACTCACAACCAGTTTTAGGAAAAAAAACACGTTATGTTTTATGATCACCTATTGTTTACAACCGGTTATTGGTTACTGCCGGTTATCAGATAAAACCTGTTATTAGTTATGACGGCTTATAAGCTTTTGTCTTACTAATTGTAGCGCTGTACGCTAATTACGGTTACGCAGACAAATTTAAATAGTTAAGAAATCAATAGGCATTAAAAATAAAACTAACAAACCCGTTTTCTGGTTTGAGTCATAAAAACAAACATTTCCGACGCATTTTATCATTTTTGCATTGTCAACATTTTCTAGTTTAACATATTTACAAAACTCATACGTTAAGAAATACTATGTAGAGGTACTACATGACCTGTTTCGAAGTTTAGGCAAAAATAACAAAAACCTCAACATAAATAATAATCGGTTTGGCATTAACACCGATGTGTAGTGGTAACCAACGTCGTTTGATAGGCTAGGTTTGGTTATCCCACGGATATATAATAAGAATAATATATTTATATCCGTGGGTTATCCTAACTATCCTAACCTAACATGTCAAATAACTGGTTACCACTCCACGAGTATTTACATATGGACGCATAACATTGTTATTTAAATAGTATTAAATTAATAAATTATGCACAACTGATTAGATACATATTATCAGGACAAATTCCCTTTTCCGTGTTATTCTCCTGTCTCATATTCTAATAAGGGACACAGGATATAACATTAGCATAGTAATACCATATCATACCAGCTGAAACCACGTTCTCCCGTTCGAAATTGCCTAATCATGCTTGCAGCTAATTCATTAGCTTAACTTTAATAATAATTTTTAAGTATTTTAACTACTTTAGACCGTTATAATTACAATTAAAGGTAAGATATGAATGTTTTGAATTATTGTGCAAATTTTGTGGCGCTTTAATTGGTTTTAGTTATATTGGGCATGACCTAACCTAGAATTATTGGTACATTTTATAATAATATTAATATGTTTCTTTACCCAAAAATTACGTGTTTAGATTTTCTTAATTAAGAAAACTTTGAAATAAGCTCGATTTATTGATTAATTGTGTATTTATAGCCATAATTTTAAAATTTTGTGAGGTTATGTCAATTTGCCTTCTGCTAATTTACTGCTTTAAAATATTTCCTTCATATTCTACTTTGAAAACTACAGCTGTACTTATTATTTTCGTAACAGTTATTAAGTTTTTCTAATTTTAAACAACTCGATATCGTCTTTTTTAGGCCACCCCAAGATGGCCCGTTTCTTCAATAAAAACGACGTGATGCGAGCAAAGCACTTAGATCCTGACGCCATATCGTTCTCTGTGTTTACTTCCGAGGATGTAAAAAAAATGAGTGTAATGAAAATTCACACCTCCTTAACGTTTAACAATATGGGACATCCTCTTGATGGAGGTCTTTATGACAAAAATTTAGGTTTGTTTCAAGCTTAATTCTACCAAGAACAGTATTTGATTGTGGATTTCCTTTTAGGACCATTAACGGACAGAGGCGAACCATGCGGAACTTGTTTCAAAAATATGTATTTTTGTCCCGGACATTTCGGATATATAGAATTACCATTGCCAGTTGCCAGTCCTGTATTTCACAAAACAATTGCTGCAATTTTAAAAATGGCGTGTTTCAGTTGTTTTCAACTTCAATTGTCAAGTAGGTTTGATTTAATTTTGGGTTTATTGTCATTATTTAATTGGAGTTTGATCATTTTAGATGATATGAAGTACTGTTTGTCGATTCAAATGAAGTTATTAAACCGTGGATTGATGATGGAAGCCAACAACATTGAAATAAAGATTCAAGATCTTATTGCAAAAAATAAAAGCTTGGATAATGTGTCCGAGGAAGATCGGATGGTTTTAAAACAGTATGAAATGCTTGTTGAAGGAAATGCAGGTAAAATTTTATTATCAAAACAACTATTATTGTGGTAATAAGATACTCAGTAGAGCGAGTGATATTGTAAAATAAACTGATGGTACTCTGAATTTTTTCCAAGTTTTTTGGAAATTGGACCAATTTTACCGGTTCCACGCAGTATAGCATATAACTTACCCCTAGCTTTATCAAATATTTGATGAAGTGGTTCAAAAGAGGATGAAGGTGCTTTCAGCATTTGTAATTTCATTGATTTACTTTCAGAATCACACGAAAAAATAATAATCAACAAGAACATCGAAACAATGAAAAATAACTTTATAGACAGCAAATTACGAACCATTCGTACACGTAAACTGTGCATGCATTGCAAAAAACTGTGGGACAAAATAACCACCTTCAAAAACAGGATACGGTTAGACGTCAACAAATTAAATACAAGCAACACGTAAGTCTTTTCTTTCTATTTTTTAAATCAAATCGCTTTTAATTAAATAAATTATAATTTCAGAGAAGAAAATTTAAATCGTTCCATTATGTCATCTCGTGTAATAGCAAAGGAATCCAAATACGTGAATCCCGAAGAGTCAAGGTGAGTTTGTAAAGGAAATGTGACATTAGATTTTGCAAGAAAATTTTTGTAGGCGATATCTGAGAAAAATATGGCAAACGGAAAGTGATTTCTTGCAAGAATTGGTTCCGGTTTTGAAGGATGTTAATTGTGAAAATCCAACGGATGTGTTTTATTTCGATGTTGTGCCTGTAACGCCGTCTAATGTTCGGCCAGTAAGTATTTATCTTCAAAATTAATTAATCAATCTATTACCGAATTTAATTACACAGTTGCCCGAATATTACCCATTACCTGATAATTGCCCGTTAATCATGTATGACTTATAACGTTCAGGCGGCACCAAAATTTGTTTATCTGTTGTTACAACCGCATGCTGTAGAAATGTCCCTGTTCAATGTATTTTGACTTTAAACATATATATTTAATGACTATTTTGATTTATATAATGTGGATATTGAAATTTATACATATCTTGGGGTAGAAATGAGGATGGGTACACAGGTAGTACCCGATAATATGGTACCCGGTTAGAATAATTAATGTTTACCTGTTACCTGATAATTACCTGTTACTTAATAATTACCTGTTACCTGATAAACACCTGTTACTTAATAATTACCTGTTACTCGATAATTACCCCTTGCCCGTTAATAAACACAAACATTACTTAAAGTAGAATATGCGATTTATGAAATAGGATGTTAAGAATTTATTTTAAACTATTTTAACCTCAACATTAACTCAAAATCTATTATTCCAACATGACGTCACACATGCCAAACCAATATGGCGACGTAGGGCACACATATGCATGTGGTCTGCTATTTCCTCGTTGTGTTAAATAAACGTTCTTTTCCCCTAGTAAAACGCCTAAAATAAATGCCAGCATTTTGTTGCGTTGTGGCCAAATTAATACACAGGAAACAACTGACGTTCAATACTTTGATGTCTGCCCTATGTCGCCATGTTGCTTTGTCACGTGTTCTGGAATGATGGATTGAGTATTATAACCTAACTTAACCGTACCTCAAAATTAACATATTTAATATCAAAATGAACATACGAATGTAAAAGTATCAAAAGGTTAAGTTAGAACTCTTGAAATTGCAATCTAACCGTACATACAAATTTATTTGTGTACATAAACCCTCCAAAAATGATGTGAGAACATCTTGAAGTTGCAACCCCACCTCATAAAATCGCATTCGACTCATATTTTTTTATTTTTAGGTTAACGTAGTTGGAGGTAGAATGATGGAGCACGAACAAACTCAATTATATAAAGAAGTTATAGAAACCAGCATACTATTAAAGGTTATAATTACGGTCGTACAGAACGATGGCGACATCAACGCCCTTCCAGCAGAATCTCGAGTAAGTTAAGCCAAACTGATAACTTTAAAAATTTTTATCGTAATTTAACCCAACTTATTGAATACAGGGTGCTTATGCATCAGCCCCGGGTGCTTCTCCTATTGAAAAATTGAACAACGCTTGGGAGACCCTGCAATTGAAAGTTGACTGTATTATAGACACTGAGAACAATGGTCGCAATGTCGTTGGCGAAGGTTTAAAACAAGTAAGCATATTTTTATTTATTATTTTAATTTAGAATTGCTTCTGTTGTATTAACTTCGCTACCTAACCTAAAAACAAGTTTTTAGTTAGTGACTTAACCTCAAAAAATTTCAAACTTATTAATGATATGCATAACCTCACGATTGTGTTAATTAGACGATAGAAAAAAAAGGAGGTATGATTCGGATGCACATGATGGGGAAAAGGGTTAATTTTTCTGCTCGTTCTGTCATCACGCCCGATCCTAACCTCAACATCGAGGAAATTGGAATTCCTGAAGAGTTTGCCAAGAAGCTAACTTATCCTGTACCGGTTACTTCTTGGAACGTCACCGAATTAAGGAAAATGATACTCAACGGACCAAACGTGCATCCAGGGTAATATTTTTAACTTTTATTTTCGCCGTTTTTTATTAAAGGTTTATATTTTCAGGGCGGTTCAGGTTGAATACGAAAATGGTACCATAATGAGGATCAACCCGACAAACACCACACAGCAAGAGAGCATTGTTAAACGTTTATTAACGCCAGACGATAAAGAGAAAGGGTTTACGGGTGTAAAAAAGGTACATATGATTTTATTATACTAATTACATGCAACTCTATTGATGTTTTGTAAGTATTAAATAACCTCATATAATATGAAAATTTCGAACATAACCTCACATTTTTCTAATCACTTTCACAGGTTCACAGACATTTATGCAACGGGGACATCCTACTGCTAAATCGTCAACCAACATTGCACAAACCGAGTATAATGGCACACACTGCACGTATTTTAAAGGGCGAAAAAACCTTACGTCTACATTACGCCAATTGCAAGGCTTACAATGCTGATTTTGACGGAGACGAAATGAACGCCCATTTTCCCCAGAACGAACTTGCACGCAGCGAAGGATATACATTAGGTAATATAAGCATATTTAAAAAAATAACATAACCATACTTTTTTTCTAGCTAATGTTTGCAATCAATATTTGGTACCGAAAGATGGAACCCCTTTAAGTGGCCTAATTCAAGATCATGTAATTTCGGGTGTGCGATTGTCGATCCGTGGACGTTTCTTTACAAAGTATGTTAATTTAATTCAGTTTTCTGGTTTGTATTAATTTCAGTGGTTTTTAAGGGACGATTACCAACAGTTAGTTTACCAGGCTATCCCTCGTAAGACGTTGAAAATAAAGCTTCTACCACCGGCGATAATTAAACCTGTTTGTTTATGGTCAGGAAAGCAAGTTTTGTCGACTGTTATTATAAATATAATTCCTCATGGTCGGCATCCTATTAATTTAACGTCGACTGCTAAAATTAGCGCAAAAGTAAGTTTGAAAACTTAATCGATAAACAATTCAGTTGTTAATTTTTTTTACGTTTAATTTAGGCTTGGCAGACAGAGTTTGTAAGGCCATGGAAGGCAGGCGGAACCGCTTTTAATGATGAAAAAATCATGTCGGAAGCTGAAGTTGTTATAAGGAACGGAGAACTTCTAGTTGGTGTACTCGATAAAACACATTATGGTGCGACACCTTATGGACTTGTACATTGCATGTATGAGGTAAGTTTTGAAGATAGGTTTGGAAAGTTTCACTTTGAACTTTTAAGTTGTACAATAATACCACTTTGGATTAAGATGGGGTTAGATTTAGGTTACGTTGCATTGTTTTGGGGTCTGAACTTGTATATTAAATGTTTAAGTCACGTTTGAGTTAAGGTTTTCGATCAAAGGTGAGGTTTGAGGTTAGATTTTGATTCCACGTGAGGTTTGAGGTTAGGTTGTGGTTCTTAGGTGAGGTTTAAGGTTAGGTTTTAGTTCTAAGGTGAGATTTGAGGTTAGGTTAGGTTTTGTTTCTAAGGAATATTTGAGGTTAAGTTAACTTTGAACATTAACGTTTTACAATGTCTGCTTTCGAAGTGGGTAATTTTGAGGTTCGGCTAGTGTTAATTTTGAAGTTAATTAATTACTTGGAAAAGCTTAATTCAGCTCATTTTTAATATAAATTACTTAATTTTGAGGCTGGAGAGCTGATCATTAAGTTGGAATAATTAAGTTTAATTTTATAAGTTTGCTTTGTTCATTTTATTTTTCTGCAGCTCTATGGTGGCACCTACGCAACAAAACTGCTCAGCTCCTTCGCCAAACTTTTCACTTATTTCCTACAATTGGAAGGCTTCACTCTCGGTGTACATGACATTTTAGTTCTCGATAAAGCTGATAAGAAAAGAAGAAAAATTGTTAAAAACGTTCGTAAAATTGGCAACAGCGTCATTGCCGCTGCTTTGGACATTCCCAAGGAAACCTCCCTCGATCAAGTTGTCGAAAAACTCGAAGAAGCGAGTTTCCGTAATGCAAAGATGCGAACCATAATCGACCGTGAGTATAAATCGGCTTTGGATTCTTATACAAACGATATCAATAAGTAAGTTTAGTTTTTTAATAACTTTAAAAATTCTAATTTGTAAATTTTAACTTCACTTTTTAGGACATGTTTGCCTGCCGGTCTGATATGTAAGTTTCCGCACAATAACCTGCAACTTATGGTACAGTCGGGTGCTAAAGGTTCCACTGTTAACACTATGCAGATTTCGTGTTTGCTCGGACAGATCGAATTGGAAGGTAAACGCCCCCCTGTGATGATATCCGGAAAGTCGTTGCCAAGTTTTCCTGCATTTGAATTTGCTCCACGAGCTGGCGGTTTCATCGATGGACGGTTCATGACTGGTATTCAACCACAAGAGTTTTTTTTCCATTGCATGGCGGGACGTGAAGTATTATTTTCTTTTCTTGTCTTTGTGTAATTGATTAATAAGAATTTTGCTTTAGGGTTTGATTGATACTGCTGTAAAAACTAGCCGTAGTGGTTATCTACAAAGGTGTCTCATTAAACATTTGGAAGGTCTTACAGTCGGCTATGACTTGACAGTGCGAGACAGCGATCGTAGTGTCATTCAGGTAATGGAATTTTTGTGAGGCTATGTTGATTTGCATAAAGTTAGTTCTTTTGTGTAAATATGTATGTAAATCAAAATTAGATCAAATGTTGAACTTGTTCCAATGGTGTATGTTCATTTTCTGTTACTCAGAAGAATTATGTGAGGTTATGGTACATTCTTTTTTTTTGAGGTTAGGCTAGTTTATTGAAAAGTTAAGGACTCTGATCTGATCCAGACTTGAAGTGGACCTGATACAGACCTCATCTAGATCTGACCTGCAGCTGAAATGGGCCCAGACCTGATGCAGTCTAACCCAAACCGTACGACCTAGAACTGACCTGACCTAAACCTGATTCGGACCTAACCTGGACTTGAATTGAGTAAGATCTGATCTGATTTTTAGCTGATCTGAACTGACTTAATCTGATATGACCAGGGATGTAAATTTAATTTTTTTTTGGAAAATAATGATAATTTAAAAATAAATACTCTAAATCTTAAAATTTATTATGGTAACGTCAAAATTAACCGGACCTGACTTAACCCAAACCGCCGAGCCGAATGTAACCTGACCCGACTCGACTTGAACCTTACCTAATCCAATCCAGAGCTGATTCAAACTAACTCAGGCCTGACGCGGCCTTAGCCAAACGTGACGACCTGTAACTGACATGACCCAGATCTGACTTGAACCTAACCTGGATCTGAATCGGGTTAGACCTGATTATCTGACCTTAACCTGATCTGACTTAATCGATGTAAAATTTCCAACTTTATTTTTTTTTTGGTAAATAACTGGGCAATTTAAAATTAAATACACTAAATCTCAAAATTAACATGTTTGAACCGGACCTGACCTAACCTGAGCTCACCCTGACCTGACCTAAATGACCTGACTTAACCGGACCTGACCTGGATCTGAACAGACCTGAACTGCACTTGACCTGACCCGCCCTGAACCTGCTCTGACTTTAATCCCAATCAGACCTCTTAAACTAACTCAGACTTGATGCGGCCTAACCCAAATCTGACGACCTGAAACTGACCTGACCCAGACCTAACCTGGATCTGATCCGATCTCACATAACATAATCTAACGTACTACTTTTTGTTTCTCAATAATAGTTCTTATACGGAGAAGACGGAATGGACGTCTCAAAAGCTCAATTTCTAAATTCCAAGCAAATGAAATTTTTATCTGAAAATTCCAAAGCCATAATCGACGACGAAGTAATTAGAACCATACAAAGCAGCGAAGAAAAAATGAACGTTGACGATCATGTTACTCAGGTAAATCTTTCACAAAAAGATATTCAAAAAAACATATGAAAGATATGTTACAGTTAGAATCATGGAAAGCTAAGAACGGGAATCCATTAAAGAAGCAACATGTTAGTCCTTTCTCCTTATTCTCCAAGTACGTTATAAATAAACTCGATATACAAAGTCCCAAAAAGCGCAACTCTAAAACTGGTCGCACTAAAATAACCAAACGCATTATAAGTTTATGGCAATCAGCCGACGACAATCTTAAAAACGCGTAAGTGTTACAGTTGATAGGTTTTTTACATCACGTTTGTACAACTCGATCATTTTCAGCTTGGAGAAAAAATGCGAGCATTGTCCGGACCCATTAAATGCAGATTTACAGCCCGATATCTATTACGGTGCGTTAACGGATCAATTATGGTCATTAATGGAAAACTACAAAGGTTGTCAAGGCGATAAACAACGAACTGAGTTTCAGAACATGTTAAAATTCAAGACAATGCAGTCGCTTTGTGATCCTGGTGAACCTGTAGGACTTCTCGCAGCTCAAGTAAGTTGTCTTGGTTGATAAAATTGTGTATAAAAATAATTTTGTGCTAAGGTTAGCAAGTTTTACGGTTAATTATAATTTTGAGCTTTGACTAATTAATTATGAGGTTTGATTATTTAATTTGAAGTTGATTGATTCTTAGAGGAAATTAATTAATTTTCAGGTTTGGTTAAGATGTATTTTGATTGTTGATAAATTATTTTGGGGTTAGATTCGTTTGTGTTTGTTTTGGCTAACTTTGAGGTTAGAGTAGTGACTTTTGAGGTTATGTAGTTTTTTTTAGAAGTTTTCTATTTTACATTTTAGTCGATTGGAGAACCTTCAACTCAGATGACACTGAACACGTTCCATTTTGCCGGTAGAGGTGAAATGAACGTTACGTTAGGTATTCCACGCCTTCGAGAAATTTTAATGATGGCATCTAAGAATTTAAAGACACCTTCAATGGAAATTCCCTTCCTTGATATTCCCAACCTCGAGAAAGAAGCCGAGCATCTAAGAAAAGCCTTAACGAGGGTAACCGTGGCCGACGTGCTGGAAAAAATTGAAGTTAAAGGAAAAATGGAGATGGGGCATTATCGGTTTGTGGATTTTTATTTTTTATTATTAAATAAACGACGAGTTTTTTTTTTTCTTTTCAGGCAAATGGTATACAAACTAAAGTTTTATTTCTTACCGCACAATCTTTACAAGTCGAAGTATAACGTGAAGCCGAAACATGTGTTGAAACATATGACAAAATGCTTTTTCAGGCAAATGTTTAGCATGTTTAAAAAATATACAAAAATTAACACAAACGTGTAAGTATTTTTTTGATATTTGTCATTCGTATTGATATTATTTATTTATTAGACAATACATGGTACATTACCTCCCATTTATGTAGAAAAATCGTTTTTTTTTTTTCGACAATTGCCAAAATCATAAAGAAAATAAAAATAGGGGATTTCAAGTATTTTTTCCGTTCTTAACGGTCGAAGTTGGGACGCGTATTTTTGGCCGATTTGGGGGAAAATTTTGAATTTTCGACATCTTATATTTCGGGAAGGAGACAAAGATAGCCGAGCGTGGTTTTTGCCAATCGAAAGAGCTCGTCCAAATTTAGCTAAATGCAGCGAACTGGTACGTAAAAGTTCAGAATTTCGTCGTTAGGTGGAGTCAAACGTTTTTCTTTGACACGCTGTAACTCTGAAACTAGGTGGTTTAGCGAGATGGGGTTTGCGCAGTTGGATAGGGCTTGTCGAGTTCTACAATGCTGCAGGTCATAAAAAAATAAAAACGGGAGTAAACTTAATTCAACTTCTAGGCGGCGCTAACGAATATTACAAAAACTTTCTCGAACTGTTTAAAAGTTCGTGCTTTTAAAAACAACATAAACTCCAAGTTGATATTTCGATCAGGTAATATTTGGTGAACTTTATAAGTTAAACTTGAACAAAAACCAGAGTTTTTGCAGGATGGAACTTAAAAAGTACGTTTTTTGAGGTTAGGTTAGTCCATTCTAAGGTTAAGGACCCCGGTCAGATATGGACCTAATCCGGAGCTAGCCCGAAACAGATCTGGATCTGATTCGGAGCTGACCTGGACCTGTCATGACCTGACCTAACCTGACCTGATCTTACCTACACCTGACCTGACCTGACCTGACCCCGATCTAACCTGACCCACCCAACCGAATCCGACCCGACTAGTACCTAATCTGAACCTTTGTTGAAATATTTTATTTTGGGGTTAGATTAGCTACTTTGAAGGTTTGATTGGCTAATTTTGAGTTTAGAGTATTGAATTTTTAGGTTATATTGCTTAATTTTTCCTTAATTAAAGTCAAATTAATTATGTGTGTGTTAAAGCTTGTTTATTTTACTGTTTGGTTTGATTAAAAATTAGGTTATGGTTTTTTTAGGTTAGGTTAGGTTATAGTTATGGTGATGAAGCTTGGTTACATTTGTTTAAAATTAGGTGAGATTTTCTTTAAACAATTTTACGTTTCAGCGTTGCTGTAGATAAAGATGAAGAACAAAATAGGAGAAGAAATAACGACGATGACGATGACAATGATGATAACGGTCCTGAAACTGGTGCGAATAACAAACCACAATCGAATGCTGATGGTGATTCAGATAAATCGGACGAAGAACCTGAAGATTCCGAAGATGCAAAACTAGCATCGAAATTCCAAGAAGTGCATGATGATCAGGAACCCGAGGGCGATGAAAAAGAAGCATCCGATAATGGTTAGTTACGTAAATAACCAAAACTGCGATTATAACCTCAAATATTTTTTGCAGAGGATAGTAACGACGTCAGTAAAGAAGCTATGAATGGTGACGAAGATGAAGATGAAATTGATGGCGAAGAGGCAGCAGCATCTGTTGTTAGTTCTTATAATTTAGCTCAAAATTACACTTGTGATACCAAAAAGCACCTTTGGTGCGAGTTAACGTTTGCTGTAAGTATTCCTATAATGTTTTAGTTTCAATTTTTTCTATTGTTCGTATGTTTTAGTTGCCGTTGGCACATAAAAAGCTTGATTTAACTGCGATATTAAGGGAAGTGGCAAATAAGTCTGTTATTTGGGAAACTCCGAACATAAAAAGGGCCATAACCTATATGAAGGATGATCGGTTAACTTTGAGAACTGACGGAATTAACATTATTGTAAGATTTGTATAATTGTTTTGGTAAAAGTTAGGTTATCTGGCTGGTTAGTCATAATTTGAAGGTGACATAACTTATGTTAATGAATTCTTTCTAATGTGCTCAAGTTCAAGTAGTGGGGGCGAACTTATTCTCTTTTTAAGTTTAAGTAGTGGGGTGACTTAATTTTTTTTCTCCTTACATCTAAGTAGTGGGGACTAAGTTTTTCTCGTGTGCCTAAGTTTAAATGGTGGGGGTAAATATATATTATTTTCTTTAACTTTAAGTGGGGGTGACTTCATTCTCTTCTCCTTAAGTTTTATTGGTGGGGGTGAACTCATCCTCTTATTAAGTTTAAGTGGTAGAATTCAATTCATTCTCGTCTGCTTAAGTGCATGTGGTGGGGATCGATTTATTTTCTTCTGTTTAAATTGAAAAGGCGGAGATGGTTTCATGCCCATCTTCCTCCAGCACATGTGGGGGGATTCATGCCCATTACCTCAACATGATGTAGTGGGGGGAGTCTATTCATACCCTATAACTTAAGTTTAATTGAGAGGGGTGTATTTACGTCCTTTAGTTCAAGTTTAGGTGGTGGGGATATTCAAGTAAATTTCCTTTATTTTAAAGTCATAGACTATTTAGCTTCTTCCCCCACTTCCTGCATGTAATTTTGTTTTCATATACAGAGTGGCTAGGAAAACCCGGCTACTTTTCTTGCGGCGGTCAAGAGGTGGCGCTTTAGTAAAGAAAAATTAAATTAAAATACTGGCAACAACGCAGAATCCAAGACGCTTTAGTTGTTTTGATTTAATATGGGGCGTATTTAATAACTTAAACGTCTTGGATTCTGCGCTGTTGCCAGTATTTTAATTTAATTTTTCTTTACTAAAGCGCCATCTCTTGACCACAGCAAGAAAAGTGGCCGGGGTTTCCCCAGCCACTCTGTATGTCGTAATTAGTACCTGTGAATTAAATTACTCGAAAACTTGCACATGCAATAATGATTATTTGAGACGATCAAAGTCTACAACTGCTGTCTTGTAAGGAATGGTTTTTCAACTGGTTTAGTAATTTATCTGATGTTACTCATACTGTTTGTTGTTTGTGTACATTTTTGTTCTTACTTAATTCATAAGATCATAACTACTAAAGGAAATTATTTAGGAAATGTTCAAGTACAACAAACTCCTCGATTTGGACAAGCTCTACTCAAACGACATACATAAAGTTGCTGAAACGTACGGTATCGAAGCTGCTGCTAAAGTAATAGTGAAAGTAAGTAATTAAAACTTTTTTTAAAATTAATATATCACTTAATAACGTAATTTTAAACAGGAAGTCCAGGAAGTGTTTAAAGTGTACGGTATCACCGTCGATCCTCGTCATTTACTCCTCATTGCTGATTACATGACATTTAATGGAACATTTGAACCTTTAAACCGTACCGGTATGATCAGCAGCGCATCACCATTGCAACAAATGTCTTTTGAAGCTTCGCTTAATTTCCTGAAAACTGCCACTGTTCGAGGTAAAGGAAAATAATAAAAAAATGTG
Organism: Ctenicera cuprea; assembly: GCA_958336395.1. NCBI lineage: Eukaryota > Metazoa > Arthropoda > Insecta > Coleoptera > Elateridae > Ctenicera > Ctenicera cuprea. Next base: position 1,593,441 of record OY284493.1, read on the forward strand.
TGGTATTTAGGGCAATTAATGTTTAAATTTTGTTGCAGGAAAACAAGATCAGCTTCAGAGCCCATCTAGCTGCCTCATGGTGGGAAAACCTTGCAATACAGGCACGGGGTCGTTTACTTTGATGCAGAAAATACCAATTTTACCTTTTGTGAAATAATTTTGTTTTAGTCAATGAAATAAATATTTTTTATGGTTGTTTATAATTGAAACTTTAAATCTTTACTTATCAGTTCAAAATGCAGTTTTGAGGTTACGCTTAGCTTTATATTCTTTGACTATACAGGGTGTCCCAACCTGCGAAAGCTCCTTTGTTAATTAAGTTATCAAAAAGATATAATAAACGTGAGCCACTTGACAGTTTGTGCACATTCTAAAATTATTTTTGTTTATACAGGGTGTTCTACATTAGAGGGGCATACCAAACTTGTTTTTTTTTAATTAAACACCCTGTATATTTTGCATATTCATATTGGCCGTTTAATTGCCTTTATAAATATCTTTTGTTTTTGAAGTTCCGTTGCGGCGTTAAGTTACTCCAATTTTTCAAAAAATCTGACATTGGCAGACTTCACTAATAAAATCAACACGAGCTGTATTTCCCAAGATTAAACAAACTTTTTCTGGGAAACTTTAGTCAAGACCATGTGCTATCTTCCAAATATTCTAAAGTGAATTTGGTTAAAGGAGGTGTTTGTTGCAACGTTGCAAAGACTTTGATGCAGTGATGTGAGTCTCGGTATTTTACCAATCGGTAAAATGGTAAAATGGTATTTTACCGGTAAAGTAAAATCACATTTTACCGGTAAAATGGTAAAATCATTTCGATTTGCCGCGCGCAGGCGCAGATATTCGTCGTACTCCAAAACAAAACATTATTTTTCTTGGAAAGGGTCAGAAATGTTTTGTGGTAGGAAACCTAAATAAAGATTAATTTCTTTAAACCAATCATATTATAATATAATAATATATATTAAATATTTTTTATTTTTGTTATTAAAAGTTACATCAATTACATTTATTAAGTTTGTTTAACTTTATGTTTATATGTATAAGTTTATTTTATCTAAATGTTTATTGCGATTTATATCTTCATATTTTTTATTTTCGTTATCACATTTTGCTTTGTATTTAATTTAGGTATACTTTAATAATTATAACTGTAACTGTAAGTTACATAACCGTTATATTTTTATAAACTATAAATAATTGTATTTTTGTGTTTTGGTATCAAGTATTAAGTAGACCTGTCGAGTATCTAGTATCAAACTAAATGGTTTTTCATAAGGAATCCAATGACATCATTTTTGACGTGAAATTAATTTTACCGGTAAAATAATGATTTTACTTACCGTTTTTTATTTTACCGGTAAAATCACATCACTGCGTTTGATGTGTCATAACTCGATTTTTTTGCATGGATTGACGGCATACTAAGTGCGACTGTGCACGGTGCACGAAGCTAATGAAAGCACTAATAAGAAGTAGGAACGGTTGTTAAATTGACCGACTAGATGTAGTGTGAAATGATAGTTAACGATTCTAGTATTCAGCACGATATATCTCTTTACATCATGCCGCCATCTGTAAAAATGCCGAAAATAATTCACAACGAAATTCTAAACAAAAAGTTCAGGAAGTGTTGTGCTGTTGAATTGTAGCGTTGTATTTTTTAAGTATTTCCTTTCTAGGCAAACCGGGCTTTACATTATTTCGTGGTGTAAACCTATCTTTATATTCATCATAACCTCAACTTAAAAGATGCAATTGATAACTGATAACACTCAAGGTTTTATGTTCTGTGACTCATATCAACGCAACGACCTGCAGCTTGATGCAACATCTGCTTGCAGTGCATTTTTAGTTTTGATAACAAATTATAATGCAAAATTCAGATGGAAAAACCATGACAGAAGCCGAAAGGCTGGAATTATTAACAAATTTTGAAAATTTCATGATTGATAATGAAAAGCACCGAGGATGGTCCGAAGGGCGCTGGCAAGAGGTTATACCCATTTACAATTTTATAAATATCTTTTGAAATTTAACTTGTATTTTTCTAGGAATTGACAAAATATTCTTCCTTTACGAAAAAAGTTCGAGAGCCTGGGCAGAAGCAAAATCCATTCTTGGCAGGGCTCCAGTTGGACTACGATCCTAACAAAATGACTCCCGAAGGTTGGTTTTAAAATTTTAAATTGTGGATCTTAGGTGAAACTTTAAAAAAATTTTAGTATGGGCAATAGACCTTAAAGAGGACGGAAATCTTAATTTCAAAAACAAAAATTACAGGGTAGCGATTATTGCATACACGGAAGCTATAAAAGTTAAATGTGGTAACCCCAACATCGAAGCAACGCTTTATAACAATCGATCTGCTGCTAATTATTTTTTAAAGAAATATTGGTAAGTCTAGAAAACATTTTACGTTATATTGGTTTTTACTGTGTTAAATTTAGAAATTTAAACTTTTAACATGTAGGCTTCCGGGTTGGAACCGCGTCATCTGTGCTTGAACTGCCGACGTTTCGTCCTCGGTTGCACGGGACATCTTCAGGGCTGTGGTAGCTTTGGGATCTGGAACACAACTGGTTGGAGTTGTGTTCCAGATCCCAAAGCGACTACAGCCTTGAAGATGTCCCGTGCAACCGAGGATGAAACGTCAGCAGTTCAAGCACCGATGACGCGGCTCCAACCCGGAAGCCTAGATGTTATTAACAACGGCCGCGGAAGCCTGCAACTTAGATTTAAACTTTTGTGCGTTTTTTAGTACGGCCCTAAAAGATGCAGAAATGGCTCTTATGCTCAAACCAGATTACGACAAGGCGGCCATACGTGCAGCAAACTGCTGCTATGAAATAGATGAATACGAAAAAGCAGTGGAATTTTGTGACGGTTTATTACGTAAAAAGCCAGAAGACAAAGAAATTTTACAGCTAAAGCAAAAGTGCATCAATGCGATGAAAACTATGGAGAGAGATTCAGAGAAGAAAAAACAACACGAATCGAAGAAAGATGCGGATGACAAGTTAATGAAAGAAATATTAAGTCGTGGGATTAAAATCGAGGGTTTGTTGTTATTTGTTTTCATTTTTTTGTAATTTCGCTTCTGACATGTTATATTATTTAGGTGGTTTGAAAACTGAACGTTTGAAAGAAGTTCCTGAATTGTACAATAGCGGAGTGGTTTTAGCCGAACCAGGAGTATTAGCCTGGCCTGTAATGATAGTTTTTCCGGAATATCATGAGATAGAGTTTATGAGTGGAGTTCGAGAGGATTGCATGTAAGTTTTTTTATTCAATTTTATTTTTGCGTTCCGATACTTTCAGAATAAGCATTGATTTTAAGAAAATTTTAGAATAAAAAACCTGGACTTCCAAGAACCCAAAATGTGATAATAGTGAAAAGCTGACCTTGTAGCTTTGTAGGGCCTAAAATTTCTACCCAGCAGGTGGTTTAGTTGTCTTTGCAATGAGGGATTAGCAGGGTTTTATATTTAAATACTCTTCAACTGAAAACAGTTCTTAGTGATTGTTGTGATTAGATACATAAAAGTAATTATTTTATATAAAAGCATAGGAAAGTGCAGGTGAAGTGCTTTGCTCATTTTTTATTTTTGTACAGCTTCCGGGACTATGTGGAACCAATTTTTAAAGAATATCACCACTGGGATGTAGATAAAAAATACATTCCAAGCAAAATCAAAGTATATTTTCTAAACAACAATACAGGCAAGGTATACGAAGTTGATCTTGATAAGACTTTATTGGAAATATTAAAGCGAAAACAGTAAGTACGGTTTAAAATTATATTGCGCTATTACTAGCTAATTTTTTTTAGATATATTGTTCGAGAAGGCTTACCTACATTCATAATTGTAGTTAAAGGCAGCCCAGCCGAGAAGAAATTCTTAAAACAATATCGATAAGGTTTCTTTACGATGTGAGAATCAGTTTGTATTTTAATTTTGTTTATATTCAATGCATTATTTTTTTATTGTAATATTATAGTAATAAAGTGAAATTTTTCTTAACAGAGACCTCTCTTTGACGACAGTTTTTTGCACTTCTAAGCTACCACAATATATTTTAATTTTGATACACTACAACTTTCTGTGCAAGCAAACACTCTCCGGTACGAGCACGTAAAACCAGCAAAATAGCAAATTTTATTTCCTTATAATTTCAGTACAGGAAATTTCATGAAAATTTTCGATTATATGGATTTCTCATTACGTTTTCATTTCGAATAAATTTAATAGTCGAATGATTCATTCGAACAAAATTATTCGGATGCACTTATGCAGTAAATGTTTTAAAAATGCTCTCTGCTTGCTTCTCAAATGCTCTTTTGAATGAATTCTTGTTCTCATCGTCTTTTCACGGACTGTGACACTCTTCTATGTTGCGGGTGGGATTGTACACCGCCTTATACGTACAACCTCCATGAAATTCTCGGGCGCCAAATTTTATAATTGAGTTTACTCTACGGTCGGACTTCACTGGTTTTTTTCCAGCCTGACTTCACTTTTTGGAGGCTTTTCTCCAGTCTGACTTCACTTTTTGAAGGAGACACCTCTCCACTCTGACTTTACTTTTTGAGGAAGGCTTTTCTCCAGTCGGTTTGCACGGTTCACTGTACCTAGTTGAAGACCCGATTGGCTAATTTAATGGCCATCGCTTGAATAAAACCATTCGAATGATTTTCCGCATACTAATAATTGCTGTGATTTTCTGTTACGCAAACGTAAAATTTCTGGTTTTAATGTTATAATTATTGTCCGTAATTGCTACAACACATAATGGACATTCAACCAGAGCTGACCGGCTCAGCATCTAATCAGAACCAAGCTGTTAAACATTTTATAAGCTTATATGGTAGGGGAGATGCCATCCAAGATTCCAACTATACCAACAAAATCTTCATTAAGCAAGAAGTTAATGACGATTTTAACTGTAATTTTACATCGGTCAAACAAGAAGAACTGGACATAAAAGACGAGTACGATACTGATGAACCTACATCATACAAGCAAAAGATACAAAAAATAAATGTTTATTATACTAATCCTCCCGACAACACGAAGACGTTTAGCTGCACCACTTGTAATTATAAAACTGTTTGGCAGAGTACTATAACTCGGCATCTTCGAACGCATACTGGAGAAAAGCCATTTACTTGTGGCATTTGTAATAATAAATTTAGCCAAAAAGTATCTCTGACTCTACATGCTCATACGCACAGGGGTGATAAGTCATATAGTTGTATTATTTGTGATTATAAAACTTCTAGAAAGGAATCTTTTGTTAATCATCTCCGAACACACACTGGTGAGAAACCTTTTAATTGTTCTATTTGTGGTTCCAAGTTTACTAGAAAATGTAACTTGAATTATCACATTTTATCTCACACTGGAGAAAAGTCTTTTAACTGTACGATTTGTGAAAATAAATATTTTCGGAGAGCTGACTTAAGAATTCACTTACAAACACATTCGGGTGAAAAACAGTATAGTTGTTCATATTGCTCTTCCCAGTTTACTTGTAAAAGTAGCTTAACTGAACATGTGAGGATTCACACTGGTGAAAAACCGTTCAACTGTAATTTTTGCAAATATAGATGTTCAAAGAAGACAAACTTAGTTCGGCATCTTGGGAAACATACGGATGAAAAGCCCTGTATGAGATAGGTTTTTTCAACAAAATGTTGTAGCAGAAAACTTGCTTGCAAAAAACACCAATTCTACCTTTAATAAAAATATTTTTTTATGATCCATAATAAAATATTTTAAATGATTGTTTACAATAAATTAAAACACGTTTTATTTATTTTAATACAGCATAATTAAACATTCGGTTTTGGGTTAAGTTTTTTCTGTGTAGACCCAGCTTTACATACATTCTTCTCTAGTCTAGACACACCTTTACGTTTAAAATAACCTCAATCAACTTCACGTGTATTTTCTATTTTCATAACAAATAATGGAAAATTCAGACAAAAATACTATGACAGACGCCGAAAGGCTAGAATTAGCAGCAAAACTCGATGAAGATCTGGAAAATTTCATTAATGGTCTTGAAAAGCGTCCATACACCGAAGGGTGGCCCGAAGACCGCTGGCAACAGGTTATCACCCTACAACTTTATACGCCCCTTGAGATTTAACTCTATTTTTCTAGGAAATGGAAAAACATCCATTCTTTATGAATACATTCCCGGAGCCTGGGCAGGACGTACATCCCCTCATGGAAGGGCTCCAGCAGTTGAAGTACGATCCTAACGAAAACAGCCCTGATGGTTGGTTTTTGGTTTAAAATTATGTGGAATTTAAATTAGATTTAAAAAAATGTTATTTTTAGAACTTGCAAATGCTTATAAGGACGATGGAAATTTTAATTTCAAGCACAAAAATTACAGATTAGCTATTATTGCTTACACGGAAGCCATCAAGGTTAAATGTGGCAATCCTGACATTGAAGCAACCCTTCATAACAACCGATCTGCTGCTAATTATTTTTTAAAGAATTATCGGTAAGTCTAACTTTTACTATATGACTGAATTTTGGTTTTTATTGAATTAAATTCAAAAATTTAAATTTTTGAACATTTTTCAGTTCAGCCCTAAGAGATTGCGAGTTAGCTCTTAAACTCAAACCAGATTACGATAAGGCAGCTATACGAGCCGCAAACTGTTGCTATGAAACAAACCAATACGAAAAAGCAGTGGAATTTTGTGACGGTTTATTAAGTACAAAGCCAGAAGATAAAGAAATTTTACAATTAAGGCAAAAGTGCATCAATGCGATTAAAACTAAGGAAAGAGATTTACGGAAAAAGAAACAACTTGAGTTGAAGAAAAATAAAGCAGATGTTCAATTAATTAAAGAAATATTAAGTCGTGGTGTTAATATCGAGCATGGGAAAGGTTTGTTGTGGTTTAATTGGTTTTCCGTTTCTGATATGTTTTTATTGTTCAGGCGGTATGAAACTTGAATTTTTGGAACCGCACGTTCCCGAATTGGCTAACCATAGAGTTTTTTTAAACGACACCGGAGTATTAGTCTGGCCTGTCATATTTATGTATCCTGAATATAAGATAATGGATTTTTTACAAGGTTTTCGGGAAGATGAGATGTAAGTTTTTTACACTTTTCTTTGGATTTTGAGATTATGTCGTAAATCATGTTTTGGGCATCAAGGAAATAAAAGAAATTGTTTTTAAAATGCTCGTTTGTGGGTGTGTCTATTTGTTCCCTCTCTATCTCCGGAATGATGCAGAGTCTATCTGAAGAAGCTTGAGAATGGGGAGGGGGTAGGAAAACCCCGGCCACTTTTCTTGCGGCCGTCAAGAGATGGCGCTTTAGTAAAGAAAAATTAAATTAAAATACTGGCAACAATGCCGAATCCAAGACGTTTTAGTTATTAAATATGTCCCGTATTAAATCAAAACAAGCAATTCTGCGTTGTTCCCAGTATTTTAATTTATTTTCCTTTACTAAAGCGCCATCTTTTGACCGCTGCAAGAAAAGTGGCCGGTGTTTTCCTATCCACTCTGTATAAGGAAACTGTAAAAAAAATTTTAAAAAAAGTTATTGCAACCGGCAACAAAAGTTTGACGTCACAGAAAGTGAATTTTGTAAATTTTAAAACGGGTAAAAAAAAACAAACTTTTATTTCTGGCTGCTGATACGATTTTTTAAAAATTGTGATTTTAATGCCTTGTTACTCAAAAACAGGATGACATAGAGGGATAAAATTTGGTTTGGTAACTGCTCTAGGGAAACACAATATTACTATCTACAAGAATTTTTGAAGCCAAGAAAACTGCAAAGAATAAAAATTATCATAGATTTAGAAATTAAAAAAAGATATTGTACACAAACTGGTTATATGTTCATTTTAAAACTTTGTGTTTATGGAGCTAGGGATGAGCTACAATACGGTCTTTGTTCCAATGCGTTGATAGCTTTGTAACGCCTTCTATGAATTTTTGAAGTTTGAAAATATTGTTGCCTTTCTATTTAATCTTAAGGGCCGATAAATTATTCCTGTTTAAAGATTCCAAGCATAATTGTATGTTACAGTAATATTGGTGGGGGGGGGGGGGGGGGGTATTTTCTCCCAACTTTTATTTTTGACTGCAAAAATTTATTATCTAGTTTTTAGTGTTCTTTAATTTCTAGCAATATTTTTCTTTAATTTCATTAGAGGAACTTAAAAAATATTTTAGGCTGTTAGGCAGAATTTAAAAATGCAATGATATACAGGGTGTTTCATTTAAAATATCAAAGAAATGTGCTGTGGAGGCATAACCATACACCCAGTATAATTCTGTATAATTTATGATTATGTCGCAGTTAATCACAAACAACTTTTATTAAGAAAACAACTTGATATTCCCAATAGTTGAGAAAATATAAGTGGGGTGACACACCCTGTATATCTTATGGCCATATCTTGAGTGTAGCATTCTGACATTAATGCTGGTCTTAAAACTGTTGGCACTGGAAGTTTGTATCAAACGTATTTTTTAATACAAAGTATAATATTATTTGTGAAGTATGGAAACGTCCAGGCGCAATTTGTTTTATTCTTGTTTAAATACTTTTTATTGTGATACAGCTTCAGAGACCATGTGGAACAAGTTCTTGTGCAACATCCAGAGTGGGACGTTGAAAAAAAATACATTCCTAGTAAAATAAATGTATATTTTGAAAACCACAAGAAATCCAAGTTGTACGAAGTTGACCTTGATAAGACTTTAGCGGAAATTTTAAAACTGAAAGAGTAAGTATTGTTGAAAATTATTTTAAGCATTTAATAGGAGTTGAATTTGTTTTAAAGATTTGTTGTTCGAGGAGGCACACCTTCGTTCATACTTTTGGTTAAAGGCAGCCCAGCCGAAAAAACATTTTTAGAACAATACAAATAGGATAGTCTCATCTAATAAAGGTCGTGTTTTATTTTCTTATTGATATTCAATATTTTATTTTTACTTGTAAACATATTGTAATATATTCTGTAAATATTTTTTTTGCCTATTATTATTAACTCAACCACTATTACATAATACACATTCGTGTAAGCCATTTTGGGTGAAAAACGGCACTACTGCATTGTGCATTAAAGCGCGACATCGTCAAGTCGTGTGCAACCTAGAGTCCTTTGGATGACAGTTTTGTTACAATGCACTCTAGCACAACCTGTCCGATTTGTTAAAACCTTCTGGCCACAAAGCACATTTTTAAAGTTCTAATCGTCTCCCAGCGGTTGTAATAGTAGTTGAGTGTGATGTTGAGTTGTAAAAGTGTAACGCACATCGGCGCCCTTCCTTTTTAGGTATTTATTTTCAATAATGTACCTGAATATAGGATTTGCACAGCTGCATAAATAATGGTAAGGTTGCACGCCTCTGGTGTCATCGCTTTATTAGTTACATAATTTGCTATCAAAAAGTTTTACGAGGGATCACTGTATGAATAGAGTTAATAGTATGATAAATAACCGGTGTATAATAATAAGTAGTAATGGTTGTTTTTTATACATGTTTAAAAATTTGAAACAAACGTCAAAAAAAGATGGGTATTAAGCATTTGTGGACGATTTTAACACCTTTTGGGGAACGAAAACCATTGTACGAGCTCCAAGGCAAGACTGTGGCCATAGATTTATCAGGTTGGATATGCGAGGCGCAAAACGTAACCGAATATTATATACAACCTAAAATGTATTTGAGGTTAGTTTTCCCTTAAGTTTTCTTCAACCAATTTCAAATTATTCTTGTAAAAATGCATTAATAACTTCTCCACCCTCATTTTATATCAACTAATACCCCCAACTAATTTCTCTTACAGAAATTTATACTTCCGCACCTGCTACCTCCTCTTAATGGAAGTTAATCCTGTATTTGTGCTAGAAGGCAAAGCTCCAGAGCTAAAATACGACACCATAGCTGCTAGAAATGAGATACAATTTAAAGGAGCTAAACCCAAAACCGATGGAGTCAAAACGGGCAAAGATCGGTCACGCTTTAATTTTGTTTTGCAACGTTGCGAAGAAATGCTGCGTTTTATGGGCCTTGCTTGTGTGAAAGGAAATGGTGAGGCGGAAGCACTTTGTGCGTACCTCAACGAGGGCAAGGTAGGACTGAAATAATTTGAAACAATCATCTCTGTGCTTTTGTGGTTATGTTTAAGGGGCGGAGTTATGTTTAAGGGGCGGAGGTTACGTTCAAGGGGCGGAGGTTACGTTCTAGGAGTGGGGTTATATTCAACGATTATGTTACGGGGTTTGCGCTTATATTCATTCACTAAAATCTATTTGTAGTTGGTTGATGGTTGCATAAGTCAAGACTCCGATTGCTTTGCGTACGGTGCCAAAATCGTGTATAGAAACTTCTCAATTTCGCAACAAGGGGCACATGCGGCAAGTGGTGGTGCCGTTGACGTTTATGACATACAAAAAGCAAACGACGCGTTAAAGTTTGGCAGGAATAAAATAGTTGCCTTGGCTTTATTATGTGGAAGTGACTATTCCGATGGTGTGTTTGGTATTGGCAAGGAGGCTGCGATGAAGCTTTTTGAAAATATTCGAGACGAAGATATTTTGGAACGGTTACGATCATGGAGGACAAACAACAAGCAGTATGAGGAGTTATACAAGAAATTAAATGATAAGAATATATGTAATTCTTGTGGACATTTTGGAAAATTGCAATCGCATACAAAAACAGGTAAAAAATCGAATTTTTATTAGCAAAATTTTGAGGTTAGGTACCTTAATTTTAGGTTGCAACGAATGTAAAATGATGAAAGGTTGTGATTTTTCCAAATACAAAGACAAACGCATGGAAATGAAGAACGAGGTAACAATGCGCGGCAAAGCGATGGCGGATCCTAGTTTTCCCAACGAAGAACTCGTTAACGAATTTCTCGTATGCAAAGATAACGTTTCAAAACTTGATTTAAAATGGAAACAACCAAATTTGATAAGTTTTGTGGTAAGTTTGTGTTTTTGTAGTAAATTTTGTATAAAAATGTATAATTTTAGAAATTTACATTGAAACACCTGCAGTGGGAACAGATTTACGCTTTCGAGAAGTTCCTACCAGTCCTTACACGATGGCAGTTGGTAAATTTTGAACTTGTTAATAGTAAAATAAAGGGAATTCTTGTGCCAGAACGCATTAAGAAGGTTCGAAATCCAAAAGGTAAGGAACACACATAAAAAGTAGGGTTATGTTGTTGATAAGTTAGGTTATGTTACTGAGAAGTTAGGTTATGTTGCTGATGAGTTTAATTAACTATAATTTGATACTGTGACAAAATTTCACGTTTTATGTCCCAGAAATGGCCCTAACTCAAACATAGTGAGTTATGTTAACAAAATCGTAGATTAGATCAACCAGAACATTTAAAATTAATATGTTACTCACATTACAATTCAGGAATACCAAGTTTTGAAATAATCTGGACAGACCGAGACGGCCATTATAACAATCTCATACCCTCAAATCAACTCACTGAAGTAAATTTGGAAAAATTATGGTCAACAATCGAACCGCAAGATGTTGTCCGCAAAGCCCACCCGGATTTAGTCCACACTTTCGAACAATCAAAAATTAAACCGAAAAAAGCTCCGAAGCGTAAACCAAAACCCAAAGATCCAGTCGACAATATCGAGAACATGCTCGCCAACACTTCAATATCGGAACCGCAACCAAAAACAAAACGCAAAAACAATCGAAAACCTGTGAAGTGTAAAACAATCGATTCTTACTTTAAAAAGGCCGTGTTGAACAACTTGGAAGCCAACAATGCATTGCAGGAGATACAAATAACCCAAAACGACAGTTTTACTTTGGATTTGTCGCAGTTCGGAGATGAGGACGACTTTGATATTTCAGATATAGTGAAAGATATAGTTAATCGAAGCCCTCCAAGATATATTCGAGATAATTTAAATAAGTTAGGTTATGTTGTTGCGAGTAATGATGGAGAAAAGTTAAACGAATCGAGTTTTTTTATTACCGGTGTCGTTGAAAACGACTTGTTCGAGAGGAGTATGTATTATGAGGTACTTTCCGATTCTAGCGATGAAGAAGACGATGTTGCTAAAGATAAAATGCAGGAAAGTAATGATGGTAAAGGAGATGCGAAAAGTGAAAGCTCCGACGAAAGCTTTTCCGTGGAGTATGTTCCTTTATTAACTAGACTGAAGGGTAAGGTATAAAAGGACGATCGTTTTTTTGTTGTTTTTTTAAATTAGAACGATTTTAGTTTAATTTTTATTACGCTCTGATTAATTTCTAAGTTTTGTTTTTTACATTTTTAGACTTTTTTTAATTGGGTAAATCAATAAAATGTTACCTAATATACAAAAACATTTTAGAGTCTGTAGTTTTAAAATGTTGTTGTAGACAAAAGTGAGGTTAGAATTTAAAAAATTAAGGTTAGAATTATGTTATGTAAGCAAAATACGTCTAAAGTTGAACAAAAGTGAGGTTAGATATGTTTAATAAGGAAATTTTATTTTAAAACTCGGAAATAAGCGTCGGATACAGTGACGCAAATATCAAGTAATTGGAGTGTACACACATATTTGACTGTTTTTTTTTTGGTAACCTCCCAGAAATCTGACAAAAACGCCGCAAGTATTTTCAACTATCAAACTATTGTTTGTGTACCCAACAGTTGTCTGATAATTTGCGGCACTGATCAAATAAAAGATGAAAGAAGAAAAAAAAAAAACAATTGTATTTTGTGGTTAGAAAGATAAACAAAAAACAAAAGAGGAAACTGTATTTTGAGGTTAGAAAGAAGCGGAAGGAAAAGCAAGCGTTTATTTTAAGGGTAGAAATAAAAAGAAAGAAAAACAAACACAAAATAAACAATTGTATTTTGAGGTTAGAAATAAACGAAAGAGAAAATAAAGTGTTTATTTTGAGGTGAAAGAGTAAAAAAAAAAAAAGAGAAAACAATTGCATTTTGAGGTTAGGAAGATTAACAAAAGAGAAAACAAGTGTTTATTTTGACATTAGAGACAAAAAAAAAGAAACCAATAAAAAATGAAACAAAAAACTTTGTATTTTTTTGAGGTTAGAAAAATAAATGAAAGAAAAACAGCGAATATTTTGAGGTTATAGAACAAAAAGAAAAACAATTAAACAAAAGAGAAAACAATTGTTTTGATTAGAAAGATAAACAAAAGAGAAAACAAGTTATTACTTTCGGGTTGAAAAGGCAATAAAACAATTGCCATTCGAGGAGAAATAGCTTTTAATAAGAAAATTAAAAAGAAGAAAGTTTTTTTAGAGAAAATGTATTTTTATTGGTTGGTACCTTTTTTGTGTGGCTAAATTTATTCAAATCGTGTATAAAACCGATGTACTCTTGAATTTGTGTATCTTTTATCTGTTACCGATTTAGTTTGTTCTGAAACATTGAACAATACAGCAAGGAAAGGTAGATAATGTTAGACATCTTATTTATAACCATCTTTTTTGAATATTAATAATGGCATGTGGCTTCAGTTTCTATAAATAAACATTGATATTGTGTTACATCCAGTCTGTCACTCTGTGGCTGATACCAATGATTAAAGATGTATCGTTTATCAATAAGTGAATTTTAATATACGCAGAAGTGTCTTTTTTTTACGAAACGTAAGTACATCCTTTACTATTGTTATAAACATCAGAAACAATTTTAAAAAATACAACCAAACCAACACATACATTTTATTCATGAATAAATATCAATATTAATTTAACTTACTCGACTTACTCAATATCACACATTTTGACTTAAATATTACCTAGCTGCGTTACTTTACATGCTCATTTTTACAAAACTGTAGAACCATAATCATTGTACGCACTGTTACTCTCCTCGCTGCTCAGTAACGGTGTCTCCCACTCATTTTCGTTCGAATCAAATTCGTACAAGTGCATAAGGTTCTCTCGAACCAACTCGAGCCGTTTTCGTTTTGCCATCAAGTACACCTAAAATTACTTTATTTCAATTTTAACGTTATAGTTTATACAAATAAACATGTCTTACCAAAGCTGAGAGGATCATAACGAGCAGAATTACAATTAGTGGTATTATTAAGAATTTTAAATCCTGTTTTAATACTGGATGGAAGATCGTTGTTGATTCCGTTGTAGTTGCGGTGTCATTACTGGATTCTTGGGTTGTTGTGTTTGACATTTCCCGATTTAAAAACTGCCATGTTCCACGTTATTATTGCATTTGAATTTAGTTTTACACAACGGACATGTTTGAGAAAAAAGTGCAGAATATTTTGGTAAAAAAGTTTGTGAGGTTACGTGTGTCGGATTTGCGACTTAGCTAAGATTACTAGGCTGAAGTTAGATTCGTATAAAAAATAACAAAGCTATTTCGTACTGCCGCCAACATTAACAAGAAATTTAAACAAAGTGTACACTAACGTCATACGTTTTGAGACCGGAAAACAATTTTCTTCAATAAAATAGAATAGTACCCCGTGCCCCGTGAACATTAACGTGATGCTCAACCAATATTGATGTATTGTCTAATAACACATATATTAATAAATAATATTTATTTTCGTTTTTAAATATTTATATTTATATAATTTGATAAATAGATTTTTATGTTGTAATTTTAAGCCAAAGATGGCGCTGTAGCAGCGTGACGTAACGTTGGTAAAATCACACGTGGTCAGCAGTCTCGGTGCCGGTTATGAAGAAATTTTAAATCAACAACGTCAATCTCTTTGCGACGTATACACTGGCACTGGCAAGTGCAATAACTACATTTACATTCTATGTTTTAAAATTTTTCTGCAAGATATTTAGTGGCGCAGATGAGCGTAGTGGTTCTGGGGTCAAATCACTGATTTTTTAGAACAATGTGGTCCGTCTATGCGGTTTACGCGAGCTTACGACTGTAAAACGGTTGTTATTTAAAGAAAAATACGAAAATGAAGTTGTACGCGTTTTAATCAAAATAAGCACATCCGCAAAGAACTGGCTTTGCTGATTTAATGCTTTTTTCGGCTATGTGCCTGTCAAAACCTGAAGTGAAGAAGGTTATGGCTACAAGCTTTTGGGTGAAATTGATAAATGACATGCTCAAACTTTTTGTTTAACAATTTTAACTAGAAGCATTTACTTTTTAAGAACTTTCTCTACTTCAAGAGAAGCATAGAAGGGCGCAGATCCGGGCCTGCTGACTAAGTGTGATTTTATGATTTTAACAACTTTGCCAAACGTAGTAAAGTAAAACATAATCAGTCTATTTGTCGTTTTAAAATTATAACTACATTTTTCGATCAGAATGATTTTAATTTAAAAAAAATTTAATTGCACTTAGAAGTTTTAAAAAAAAATGTATTCTTAATTATTATGGAAATTTGTATTTATCGTAACAGCTTTTTAAATTTTTTTTTAATATAGCGCTTTAGAGGCGACGCTAAAATTAATTTTTTTCGGGAAAAACAACTTATAGAACAGGCGCCGGGGAGAAGGTTTAGTAAAGTATTGAAATCGAATTAAAAAATTCTAAAAAGTTTGTCAAATATTTGCCTTTTTTACGCAGATGTGGACAGAATATTAATTTAGAAAAGAAAAAGAATATGTTTTATAAATATCTGTTATTAACCAAGAGTGGTTTATCATGCAGTTAATGTACGGCGTCTATAAGTCTTTTTTAATTAGGAATACCATATTTTTGCATTTTCATAACTTACGATGTTAGTGTACACTTCGCCTGTTTCTATTTAATATTGGCACCAGTGTATACTTGTGCAAACTTTAACCGAACTTCAGATTAGTAGGTTAGGTATAGGTTTGCGACCTGGCTAGATTTTGGAGTGTAGATAACATCCTTATCTTGATTGATTTTTGATGAAAAAAATACCGTTATAGACTATAGTTTTTATGTGTTTAGAACGTGTACAGAATTTTAGAGTACTCCAAATTTTAATCATTTTGGTAAATTATACAATATTAGGGGATATTAGAAAGCTAGCTACAGTGTTGGTAATACTGTTAAACCCGATTGTTTTTGATTGTTTTGACATATATTTGCCATCTATCGCCAGACCCTGCAAGTTTAACGTCGTCACTGAAGGGTGTTGTCATTTTTACTGAAAAATTGTAAGTTTTTCGTGTTTTTGGATCTTTTTTGACCGAAATCGGTGTTTAAGGTGCGGCGCCGATTAGTGGGGAGTCATGTTTAGGCATTCACTTGCCTGTCTCGATGATATTTCCAAGTATTTTTCCTTGAAAGTTAACATTCTGCGTCGCAAGTATGTGCTATCTGAAAGTGTTCTAATTTTAGGCAATTTTTATGTTTATTTGGTTGTCGTTGAAGAAATATGCGTGATTTGTGCCGTTTCGTACTAGTTTGCATGCCTTTGAAGTGTTTCTGCTCTTTTTTTTTATTGAAAAAACTCGTTCTTGTCAATTTCTTGACATGTCAAACCAGTGGCGTATGCTTTTGCATTTCTTAAAGGGTTTTAAGGTTATTGCTAATTTTGCGTTATTTTTTTCCAGGTACTCTATAACTAATAAGTGGGTGTTGTGGCAGCAAAAAACTGATTCACTCTCAACAAATAATTACGCAAAATGTTGTTAAAAATAATCATATTCGACAGGAAAATATCAAGAGATTCTATTTGTGATACTAAGTAGTTTAATCGTTTAAAATAGAAATTTAATTTAATCTTAGGCAAATATTTATAAATTAATTGTATACGTGAGTTGGTGCTTTTAAATATTAGGTTATTTTTTTTTACACTATAATAATTTACAAAGTGTCAATCCATACTGGAATTTGAAAAGCGAGGTCGATTTCCCACATTCGTGCCGTACGAGTTATGCCCAAAAGTGGCAGATGGACTAGGGAAAGTGAGATCTAAACGTTGTACGGCGTGCTATCTCCAGAAGCACGGAAAAACGGGGCAGTCGTGCCCAAAATTTGAGCAAGGAGTGTAAGTGGTATGTTTAATTTTTCTTTAATGTCTTTTTAAATATAGTTTGTATTGCAGAGATTCTAGTCCGACAATTCCACGCAAGGGTAGTGGTGGTAGTGGTGGCAGTAAAGGCAGCTTTCGTGGCAACGGTAAAAATGCTACCCGGAAGTCAGTAACGGAGCCATCAAGCAGAGGCACCCCTCATCGCAGGACACAATCCACTGCTTCCAGCAAGTCATGCGAAACAGGGGAGGACGTGGCTCTCGAGCTTAGCTCAGGCCCCTCCTCCCCTTCACAGGAACTAGATGTGAGGCATTTGTTTTTAGGTTAAATATTGTTCTATATACAGAATAAGTCATTTAAGTGCCGCTCCACTTTTATTTCCTAAATTATTGGAAATATCAACGTTTTCTTAACCCTGCGCGGAACGGGTGAACATTCTTTACACAATAGCACGGGTGGGGTCACACAGACCCAAATTTTAATTTGTTAAGTAAAATTGAAATAAATAATTTATACACATTTTCTGATCAAAACATGTATTTATAAAGTAATTGTAAGGTACATATAACAAAATAAAAGGAAATATTAGATAAACATAACACTATATTCTTATTCCAAAAAAGATAACAAAAATTACACGAGTTGTACGAAAGTCACAAAAAAAATTAATCTTCGAAGCCTTCTTCTAGGCAATCTGTACAAAGTGGTTGGACATGCTCCAAACAAAGCCATTTTTTACGGCAGTATTTGGTTTTCTGGTTTTTCTTACAATAGAAACATCTAAAAAATTTGTAACGTCAAATCACGGGTGGGGTCTGTGAGACAATCGTCGTAGGTAACAAGCCACATCTATTGCACACAGTGACATAACTTGTACTGCACACTGTAACAATCCACAAATGCAGAAGGTATATGGATCCCCACCACTCTAGCTACTGCAAGCATTAAGCTGCAGCAAATACAGTTGCGCTGTGGCCTGTGAGGCCCCACCCGTGCCGCGCAGGGTTAACAAAAGTTGTTTGTAATTAACTGCTGCATAACCTAAAATTGCTAAGCGCAAAACAAACCGAGGAAAACTAAGCTAAAAAAAAACAGCGGGAATAAAAGCTGAGGAAAAAAGGCGCGGAAAATAGCCTGTCAAAAAGCCTGAAAAGAAAAAGCCGGCAGAAATAAAAGCCGAGGCAAAAATATCCAGGGAAAAAAAGCGAGAAAAAACCGAAGCTTAAAAATCGATTTATTTAAAAAAAATTAAAGGATCGATTTTTTTTTTAATTTGTTAGTTTTTTTAAATTAAAATTCGTAATTTACAATTTAAGTTATTTTTTGCATTTTTGAAATGGGTGACTTATAGCAAAAAAAAAATTACGTTTCATTTTCAGCTTTTTTTCCCTTTAACTTTTTTTGTCTGGCTATTTGTCTGCTATTTTTTTCCCGTTTTTCTTTTTTAGCGACTGTTTTTCTTCGGCTTTTTTTCCTAGATTCCTTAAAATTAAAAGAAGATGTCAACCACTGCGGCGTTGTTGACTCGCCCTGTACTTATACCGGATGAGTAAAAAATGAAACAACGTCTGTAACATCGTAAATATTGTTTTTGTGAAAGAATAGCCGTAAGAAAGAAAGATTTCAGCGCATAATATGCCAATTTTAATTTTTCATATGTTGTGTTGTTTGGTTGCTATGGTGACCAACTTTTGTTTTTTAAAAACGTGTAAAAAATATAGAGTGACGTTTAAAAAACAAAAGGCATCCACATAACGAAATGTTTAAAAACTTGAACATCGACGAATTATGTGCTGCAATTTAAGTAACCGTTTTTATTATGGCTATTTTTTCGTAGAATCAGTATTTACTCACCCTGTATGTTTATTAAGTAAGACAATTTTTTTACATTTGTTAATTTTAGGTTAGATATAACTTTTATTACTTACCCTTTTTTTTTTTGCAGAAAAGAAGCAAATCCAACCCCACTACTAATCCACAACCAAAAGAACAAAACTCACCACCTACACTGAAACAGGAAAATGAAAGAACTGATGAAATCCAAGACTGCAACACACCTAAGGAAACGCCTAACTTATATAGCAAACTCGAAGGTATCGAATACATTGACCAGCTCGAGACGCCCAGCGGAACCGTGAGCTCGGACAAGCCCACAAGCAAAGGATATGTCACGATTGACGACGGCTCGTACACGCCACCAAGTTCCAACAGCGGCAGCGTAACAAACCTACAAAAATCATCTGATGACAGTGCGCTGAGAAGCTCAGCGTGCAAAGTAAAACACAAAGGCGCCAAGAAACGTACCAAAAAAGAGAAGAGGATGCCTTCGAGGAGTACTGATTTTTCGACGGACTCAAACGAGGCCAGCAGCACTGATTTAACAATGTCACTACCAAAGCAGGAGGTTATTACGACAGTGAAGACGCTTACAACGGATGTCGAAACAACTACTGTTGTTGCTACGACAACCAGCATGAATCGATACACATGGACGAAAATATCGGACGACGAAAAGAACGGAAAAGATAAGAAACAGGAAAAGAAGACTAGGACGAAGAGTTGCTCGTCGATTTTGGACGATAAATTAGATATAATTGAAAAGTTGGCAGTTTTTCGGAAGAGTTTTGATAATGTGCAGATTTTCGAAGACGCCGGATTGACGCTGTTTCGTGAATCAGATGGAAAAAGTACCGGTAAGTGTTTTTTATTTAAAATTTAATTGTTGCATCTGTTAATGAGGTAAAAATTGAATTCAGAATTAAGGTTAGGTTAATTCAAATTTTGTTTAGGTAATTTCAGCTTTGTTTTTCTCTTACGTTATCATTTGAGGTTAGGTTAGGTTAATAAAATTCCGATGATAATTTTTTTCAAATTTCCGTTCTCTCTGTTTTAGTTCTTAACTTTAATTATGTTTTTGGTATCTTGTAGTTGAATTCGCCTGTTTTTAACTTCACCAATTTATGTTGTTTTGTTTCTTAGCTCGATATTTTTTGTTTTGTTTCTAATTTCATTGTTTTAGTTTATAACTGCAAAATATTTT
Organism: Ctenicera cuprea; assembly: GCA_958336395.1. NCBI lineage: Eukaryota > Metazoa > Arthropoda > Insecta > Coleoptera > Elateridae > Ctenicera > Ctenicera cuprea. The sequence continues at coordinate 1,613,443 of OY284493.1, forward strand.
CTATACTAGCAATTTTTTTGTATTTTAACGTCACTATCCTAACCTCACTAATTTTTTTCTATCCGCGTTCCTTTTTTGTTCTTATCTCACAGTTTTAGTCATGAATCTCACTTATTTCTTCTAAACTAATTCTTTTGATTTTCTATCTTTATTTTTGCTGTTTCGTTTCTTTTTCTAATCTTGTCCTTTTTTTTGTTCTAATCTAATTTTTTTTTTATTTGCAATTAAATTTTTGTTTCTAACTTCACTAATTTATGTTGTTTTGTTTTTAACCTCAATTCCTTTTTGTTTTGTTTTTTAAATCATTTTTTTTTGTATCTAATCTCATTGTTTTAGTTATTTACCTTAATTTCATTTAGATTTTCTAACCTAATTGTTTTAGTTCCTAACGTTAATTATTTTTTTTTAATTTTTTCTGTTTCTAATTATTATTTTTTTTTGTTTCGAACTGTACATATGTTTGTTGTTTTAACCTCACTATTTTGTTTCTAATCTCGCTTAGTTTGGAATTTCTAATCTTTTTTGTGTTTATAACTTCATAAATTTTGTTTCTAACCTTAATTTTTTTTCTAATCTCACATAGTTTGAAATTTCTAATCTCTGTTGTGTTTAAAACTTCATAAGTTTTGGTCCTAACATCCAATTTTTTTTGTTTCTAACTTATTTTTTTTTTGTTTTTTTCTGTTTCTAACTTCACTAATTTTTTTTTAATCTCTAACCTCAATTATTTTTTTAAACAATTTTTTGTTTGTTTCTTATGTCACTTTTTTTTAAATTCTAACTTTCCTATATTTTTTTGTTTCTAACCTTCGATAATTTTTAGTTTTCAATAATTATTTTATTTAAAAAAAAAAGCTTTTAATTTTAATAATTGTCGCTAAGTTGTTTTGTAATTTTGTTTGTCACTTAGAGCTTTTGTTTCTAACACTCTTTTGTTTAACTCAAATCTTTGAATTTTCTAACAAACCGTTTTATTTCTGTAACAGCCGGATCATCGAAAACTTCCACCTCTGAATCGAGTCCGGACAGCATAAAAACCCTAAAACCAAAAGTCAAAGTATCCGAAAAACTCATCGAACCAAAGATGGTCTCGGAACAGGAACTCAAACCGGCCGTTTCGGAACTTGTCACGGAGATCCTCGAATCGGCGACCAACATCGTGATCCAAATCGACAACCGCCTCAAAGGCACCAGCTCCAACAAAGACGTCCGGCAAAAATCGGCATACTTAGAATACTTAAAAATAAAAAGCAAACCGGGAAGTCTCGAAGACCTGGCAAACAAATGCCGCATAAAATGTGAGACTTCCGATCCATCCGTTCCCTTAATAAGACTACCATACCTTTCTCGGACCCCATCGACGGATTTATTAACTGCCAGAAATTTTGTGGAGGATTACGAGGAGTACCATGACTCGTGCTCGGAGATCCCAGACTCGGAACTAGCAGCCGGAGCAATTTTAACCGAAATCACAGAAAACGTCGAAGACATCGTCGACAAGCACAGACCAAGGAAGAAAAAGGATAAATCCGTCAAACACGGAGGTGTTACTCATTGTATTCCGATCGAGACGGACTCAAATGTTGATGATGATTCTGATTATCCCGCAAGCGAGCTACAGTTGGTGCCGTATGATGCGAAATATAACCTGCCTAAGGCGCTTTTTAGTAAAATCAACACGGACGCTATGGTGGAGATCACGGATCAAAACATCGACGTGCTCCATCAAAACGTTGAGATAAACGAGAATAATCCGGATTTGATAACGGATGTGATTGTGTTTGAACCGTCCAAAGCTAAGGATTATGTTGTGGAAGATGATGATGATGTTTATAAGCCCATTGCTGTTAGTCCGTGCGGCCGATTTTTTAAATATGAGGAGGAGGTATGATTTGTTTATATTTTTGCTTCTTCTAAGCTCATAAATTGCTATGTTTTTGTTTTCTAACTCTAAAGTTTGTGTTTTTAAACTCTAATTTATGTTTCTGATTTCACTTCTTTTTTAGTTTCAAACCTTCCTAGTTTGTTTTTTTAACCTTACTGTTTTGTTTCTAATCGCACTAATTTATTGTTTCTAACTTCTAATTTTTTGTTTTTTACAAAAAAGTTTTATTTCTAATTTCACTAGTTTTTTCCTTTCAAACCTTACCAGCTTTTTATGTGTACCATTGTTTTGTTTGTAACTCACTATTTTTTGTTTCTAACTTCTTTATTTTTTGTTTCTTACAAAATTAATTTGTTTGTAACCTCAACCTAACGCTCCTTTCGGTTTCTTACAGTTTTTTGTTTCTTATCACACTGTTTGGTTCTTTCAGTTGTTTTTATTTGTTTCTAATCCCATTGTCTTATTTTCTGTAAACTAATTTTTTTTGTTTCTAATGTCAATTTTTTGTTTCTAACGTCAATTATTTGTTTCTAACTTCACCGTGTTTTGACTCACTATTTTAGATTATATTATCAATGTTTTTTTTCTAAACTTATTCTTTTGTGTTTCTAATTTCACTTTTAGTGTCTAACTTTTTTGTGTCTGATCTCATTGTTTTGGTTCCTAACAGACTCAATTGTGTCACATTTTTCTGTTTTTAGCTTAATTGTCGTGGTTTCTATTTTCAATTTATAAAGCTAATTTTTGTTTCTAACTATACTAGTTTTTTTTTGTTTTTGTTTACTGTTTTAGATTTCAATTTCATTTATTTAGCTTAAAAAGTATTTTGTTTATAATTTTTTTCAAACTTCATTAATTTTCAATCTCACCAATTTATTTCTTTCAAACCTTACTAGTTTTCTTTTTTTAACTTATGTTTTTTTTCTAACCTCAACAAATTTTTTGTTTATAACCTCTACTTTTTGTTTCCAATCTCAATAAATTTTTCTTTTAATCCTTTTTTTTTAAAAAGCTTACTAGTTCTCAATTTTTTATAAAATAAGTTTTCTGTTTCTAACCTTACTATTTTTTTTTGTTTTAGATTGTAATTTCATTCTCATTTATTTATCTAAACAAATTTTTAGTTTAAGATATTTTTCTGTTTTTAACCTTATATTAATAATAATGTTATTATTTGCAGAACTAATGTTTTTTATTTCTAACCTCTTTTTTAATTTCTGATCTCAATTGTTTTTTAACTAATGATCTGTGGTACGAATTCATTTTCTTTTTGTTTCTAACCTCACTATCTTGTTTCTAACCTAACATATTTTGTAGTTTAGGTTCTAACCTTGCATAATTGATAGTTTTCTGCTGAATCTCTTTTATTTCTGAATGTCCAAATTTTATTTTTCCTATCTAACCAAACGTTTTTGGTTTAACAGATTGGCCGCGGTTCCTTTAAAACAGTATACCGAGGTCTGGACACGCAAACAGGAGTCGCAGTGGCCTGGTGCGAGTTACAGGAGAAAAAATTGAACAAAGCTGAGCGACAGCGTTTCCGAGAAGAAGCAGAAATGTTGAAGAAACTTCAGCATCCCAACATTGTCCGTTTTTACAACTACTGGGAGTCGACGCTTAACAAAAAGAAGAACATCGTATTAGTAACGGAACTCATGCTCAGTGGAACCTTAAAAACGTAAGTTGTGGAACATAACCTAACATGAAAATGTTACATGCTAATAAATTATCATGTTTAGATATCTCCGAAGATTCAAGAAAATTAATCCGAAGGTTTTGAAATCATGGTGTCGGCAAATTCTCAAAGGGTTAGCCTTTTTGCATTCAAGATCGCCGCCGATTATCCATAGAGATTTGAAGTGTGATAATATTTTTATAACGGGAACTACAGGATCTGTTAAAATTGGTGATCTAGGTCTGGCAACTTTGAAGAATAGGAGTTTTGCAAAATCTGTGAGTGACTATAACATTAGTTTTTGGATTGTTTGTCTGAGTTGAAGTTATTTACCCTCACTTTTCTAATCTGTACCCTAGTTTTTGGAACAATTATTAGTTACCTTATTTGCGTTCAGGTGATTGGAACACCCGAGTTTATGGCTCCGGAAATGTATGAAGAGCATTACGATGAAGGTGTAGACGTTTACGCCTTTGGAATGTGCATGTTGGAGATGGCAACTAACGAATATCCATATTCAGAATGCACGGGTCCTGCTCAGATATACAAAAAAGTTATTTCGGTAAGTTGTTGGCTATGTTTTTGGCGTTGATATAATCGTTTGTTTCAAGGGTGTAAAACCTGCAAGCTTTGACAAAGTAGAAGCGTCCGGTGTCAAAGACGTCATTGAGCATTGCATCAGACCAAAAAGGGAAGATCGACCCAGCGTTAAAGAGTTACTGATGCATTCCTTCTTCGAAGAAGATTGCGGCTTGCGAGTGGAAGTTGTGTCGCAGGATGAAAAGAAAATTGTATTCCGATTGCGAGTTTTGGATCCCAAGAAGCGGACCCACAAACACAAGGAGAATGAGGCGATTCAGTTCGACTTTGACTTGGAAACGGATAGATATGACACCATTTCCGAGGAGATGGTTAGTTGTTGCAGTTACATGAACAAATTTGTGTTTTAATTGCTAGCATTGTTTTTGATTTTAACCTCATTTGCTTGTTACTAGGCCAAGTCTGGTATCATTTTCGAAGATGACGCCAAGACCGTGGGTCGTCTGCTTAAGGCGCAGTTGACGCAAATAGAAAAAGAGCGCAAGCAAGAACAAGAAAAACAACAGGAAGCGCTAAATCAACAGTTGCAGTACCAATTGTTTCTTCAACAGCAGGTCGAGCAGGCCCAGAAACAAGCTCAACAGCAGCAACAGATGGTTCAGCAGCAGAACATTGCTCAAACACAACAGCAGCAACAACAGCAAGCGGTTGCGCAGCAGCAGCAAGCTGTGACGCAACAACAAGATATGACTGCGCAACAACATATGACTCAACAGCAGGCCATCATTCAAGGGCAACAGCAAGGAGGCTCTCCGCAACAGCAAGCTACTTATCAACAGCAACAACAAAGCTATCAACCTCCCATTCAGCAACAAGAGCAGCCGATCTATCAACAACAACAGGAGCAGCCGATCTATCAACAACAACAGGAGCAGCCGATCTATCAACAACAACAGGAGCAGCCGATCTATCAACAACAACAGGAGCAGCCGATCTATCAACAACAGGAGCAGCCAATCTATCAACAACAGGAGCAGCAAATTTATCAGCAGCAGCAATCCGTTCAACAACAGCAGGCAATGCAGCAGGTCACCACGAATCAGCAAACGATTGCGCAACAGCAACCACAGGTTACAGCGGAACAGCAGGCACAACAGATTCAGCCTGTATTGCAAAGGCAAGGTTCTGCTGAGCCTGTGCAGCAGCAGCCGATTGTTTACAAGCAGCAACAACCATTTGTGCAGCAAGGGTACCTCACCGATGCCCATATGCAGCAGCCTCAGCAAGCTGAGTTGTTACAAGTCCAGGAACAGCATAGGCTTTCCACCGTTTCACAACCTGAACTGCTACAGACACCCATGGCGCCACAGGAGCACAGGTTTGTAGTATTATTTGCTTTTACCGTTTGCTCATTTTCATTTTTATATTTTTAATACTTGGTGTCTAATTACATAAACTGCAAGCCCGAGCTAGCTTACTGGCTGGGCCGGGCTGTGATAGTAAGTGGGAGGTAGTGGGACATAGAGCAAGTGGGAGGTAAGCCAGCCTGAGACGTCGAAGAAGCCAGGGTGGATTGCTTTCTGGCTGGTATGGGATGGCTTGTTTGCTGGTTGGCGTAAGTTTACTGGCTGGCCTGGGCTAGCTTGCTGAGTGGCTCGGTTAACTTGCTTATATATTTAAACATGCAGTAACATATGCGGTCTTCCATTTGGAAAAAAGAAGTTACCTCATTCTATACTTACGACGAACATGCTATAGACCAATCAAAGATGGTTAACTAACTTTTTCCTTTTCTTATCTTGAAATAACAAAATTATCCTTAAAGTACCCTTTCGTGAATTACCCTGTATAATATTGTATTGTTAACCGTAGATTGAGCGTCGACAGTCAACTGGATCTGCAGAAAAAACAACTGTTGCAAGAGCAGCACCGTGCAGTTGCCGCTTCTCAACCATCTATACAAGAACAGAATGTGCTACTGCAACAACAGCAGCCACAACAACCGAGCGTAACACCTCAGTATGTCCAGCAACTTAGCCAGGAACATCAGCATCGGAGCTCTGTGACACAACCACCAAACGTTCAAGAACTGCTTCAAATGCAACAGAATATGGTGCAACAACAAAATCTCATTCAACAACAAAACCTTGCTCAGCAACAAACTGTTGTACAACAGCAGCAACAACAATTCGTTCAACAGCACGATCAACAAGTTGGATCTGAACATAGGGTTTCTGTTACGCAGCAACCAAATGTGCAGGATTTGCTTCAAATGCAACAACAGCAATATGTTCAGCAGCAAAACCAACAACTAATTCAACAGCAGGCCTCACAACAAACAATTGTTCAGCCGGAAATTATGCAGTCGCATCCAAGTATGGCTCAGCAACAACAGAATGTTATTCAACAGGCTGGTGTTGTTCAACAACAGCAACAACAACAACCGAGCAGCATCCAACAACAAACGAATCTGAATCAGCAAACGTTTATGCAGCAACAACCAACTGTTGTTCAACAACAACCAAGTATTATGCAACAACCGCCGAATATTAATCAACAGAATTTCAGTCAGCAAGCGAATGTGATGCAGCACCAGCCTAGCGTAGTTCAACAGCAACAACCAATTCTTACTCACCAAACCAGTGTTATTCAGCAGCAACAGCAGCAGCAACCGACTGTTGTTCAACAGCAACAACAACCGAGTGTTGTTCAGCAGCAGCAACAACAACCTAGCATTCAACAGCAGCAGCAAAATCTCGCCCTGCAGCCTGGTGTTGTTCCGGCTCACCAGCCACCAACTAGTATTCAGCAACAACCTAGTGTTACTCAGCAATCAACTCTTATTCAACAACAAACAACTTATAATCATCAACAACCTAACCTCGCTCAGTTGGGACAACAACCAAGTGTTGTTCAGCAACAACAACCGAACCTTACTCACCAAACAAGCATTGTCCAGGCTCCACACCAACCAACTGGTATCCACCAACAACCAAGTGTTACTCAGCAACCAAATGTTGTTCAACAACAAGCAAATTTTAATCATCAAACAGGCTATCCTCAGCAGCAAACAAGTGTTCTTCAGCAACAACAACAACCGAACCTTATTCAGCAGCAACCTAACTTTACTCAGCTGAGTCAACAACCAAACGTTATTCAACAACAGCCAAATGTTGTTCAACAGCAAGTTATTCAACAACAACCAAATGTTATTCAGCAACAACAGCCAAATGCTGCTCAACAACAGCCCAACTATGCCCAACAACCAAGTGTCATTCAACAACAACCGAATATTGTTCAGCAACAGCAAATAATGTCGCAACAACCGAATGTGGTTCAACAACAACAACAGCCTATTGTTTCTCAACAACAACCAATTCTTCCTCAACAGCAATCTCAAATGATCCCACAACAACTCCAAGATCTCCAACAACCACAGGCACAAATTATACATCAACAGCAACAACAACAGAATGTTCCACAGGCGGAAATCCAACAGCACAATTCCGCACATCGTCTGTCCACTGATATTCCTCCAACAAATCTGGCGGAATTACACCAGCAACTTAGTCGCGTAATCCAGGACTATCCTCAACAACAAACAAAAGAATCGCACAAGTTGTCGACTATGTCTTTGCCTCCGATGTCAACTTCTGAGGTACAAGATCAAAGGCGCATATCGACAGCTTCACAACCGCCATCCCAGCAGGACTATAGTCAGAAGGAAACAATTCAAGAACGAGTTGAATCAGGTACCTAACCTCAAAATATTGTGGTCTTAAATTTTACTGATTTTGTTATTGTCCAGTGGTTCGTGCATTTCTAAATGCTCTAACTTCATTTTTTTGTAAGTAATTTAATCTTACTTTGTGTTCTCTCATGTATTACCCCAAATTAACCTGTACCTAAACGGTTTTTTCGCGTATTTTGGTACCTAACCTCATAAATTGTGTTATCATGTAGGTTAGTGTTTTGATTTTCTAATGATCGATGTGGTAACGTTTTTTAAGTAACCTAACTGTATTTTGTTCATTTTGTAGGCCTCGTAATTATTTTTCTTGGTTTTAATATTGTTTTTGCTTAAAAAATCAGGTTTTGAGGTTAGGCATGTTTTGCTTAAGCTCGATTTAACCAATTAATCTGACTTGACACTCTTAAAGAACCTAACCTTGATCTATCAACCTGATCTTAATTTTTTACAGTTGCGGAATCCGTACCTCAAGGGAGCATCATTGCTACGGAAACTGCCGAGCCAACGAAGCAATCCGAGGAAGCAAAATTGACCCATACGAAAAGCTTGGAAGAGCAGGAGATGTCCTCTAATGAACAAGTAAGTGAGGAGAGTAGCTCTACGGAGAAAAGCCATCGCAGGCGTTCATCTAAGTACTCGAAACAATTGAACGTCCAGTCTGTCGGTGGCGACGGCACTGTAGAGTGCCAACTGCTTTGCAAACAAAAAACTATTAGCTTTAAATTCAATCGATTTGATACTACACCCATGGATATTATTGAGGGAATGGTTAGGCAGGAATTGCTTAAACCTGGCACGCACGATAGTCTTGTGGCGCAGCTCAAAGATATCACGAAACAACTCGAGGAAAATCCTCTTAGAATCCCACACATACAGAAGGTTAGTCGAAGACTTTTTTTGATGAAATTGTACACATTAATTGGCCGTATATCATTTTAGTAACACTGAACGTTTGGAAAAATTGAATAGGGTACCTAACCTAAATTCGAATATTTTTACCGTAAATTTTTATTTTACGTAAATTATTGAAAGTTGATTGTTTTATAAAATATTAAGGGTCGGGCTTGTGACGCAAGTGATTACGTGTTTGGAAGTTACACAAACGTTTGTGTACTCTCCAAACACGTAATCACTTTGGCAAATTGCCGGTCCGATAATGGCGATCGCGAACAGTTTATCCGTTCCTGAGGTAGATGGCAAAGTACAGCACGATAAGTGTGCCCGACCCATATACCTAGCCTAAATTATCTCAACCTCGAAAAACGACCAATTTAACCTCAAAATTAATTGCACTTGTCGTACTTAGTAAATATTCTAGTCTAACACCGTACGTCACTTTAATGATTACCCATTTTTTGCACGCTGCAACATTAGGTGCGACATGCATCACTGACGAGGCACCCTCATCGCAAAACTCATCGACGGCACCGATCTGTGAGTTGTTGGCCCACATATTTTTTAATTTTGTTCTCTGTTATATGTTGATAGTTTTTTTTATTTGTTTGCAAGGTAGTTTCTGTTTTAGTGAGGTTATGTTTTAATCAATTTGTATTGTAATAGTTAAAATTCAATTGTTTTTTAGCTCGAAGAATGTTCAAAATGATTTTATGATGTGGTGACTTCAAATTCCATTGTTTTTGTACTTATGAACTCCAAAAAGAAGAAAAGGTGGTAAATTTCAAATTTCCAATTGTTTGTGTTTACATAACTGCGCTAATATAATATTCGATTGTTTTTAACTAACGAGCTCAAAAAAACAATTATTGAATTTTGACATTTTAATTTAACTGAAGTTATTTTTATGTTGTGTATTACTTAATTACTTAAACCACATTATAATGAAACGCCGACATTGTACTCCCAAATAGCTAATTGGCCACAAGCGCAAGGTGCATTATTGCCGAAAAATTAACCTTGGTAGCTCCACATATCGTCGAACTCAACTAGGATTTTATCGTTTTTTTTTACTTTGGGACTAGGCATGGTGGCGAGGTCTTGACCACGCTGTGTAATTGTAAAAACAACTTCACGGCTGTACAAAATTTTAAATCTGCAATTAGAGGGGGTAGACAGAGGCGTTGACAATACTTGGACTTTGTTAGCTTTACCATTTGGCTGCTCGACTGCGCCAGTTTTTTTCTATTCTGCTCTAGCCTGGTAACATACGTGGTTAGGGAAATGGAACCGGCGCCTTTTGACATGTATAAGGACCGGACAAAACGCCAAATAGGAAAAGTTCATTATTAAAATTAAATGTGGTAAGCTCCTAGTTGGCGAAAATTTAGCAGTAATATTTCCCTTACACATCCATACTCGGACCAGATTAGTTAAAGAAATTTCTAGCCTCAGTTCCGAACTCTGTCGACTCAAGCCGCGTGCTCCCCAACTATAATAGTGGTTTAATGTGGATGGTAAGTTTGTCAAAACTTCAACCATCAAGTTACCCTGAATGAATGTATTTCTATCATAATATAATAACTTTTATGTAGTTTAAAATTACATTGTTTTTGTACAGAAAGACGATACCAACAGCCAAGTATTTCCATCGTTTAAGCAAGGCTTGCTTCAAGGTAATTCCGACAGCTTTGATGTCGATTTTCCAGGTCTCAAAACAACCCTCGCTGAGAAAATAAGCCAAAATCTTCGTTGTCGAGAAAGCCTAAACAGCAGTGGCACTGTTTCTCGAAAGACTAGCACCGCTAGCGAGTACACGCCTGAACATACTTTCATACAGGACAACCGGCCACAGTACGTGGATCAAACTAATGTTTCTTACTCGACCGAAAGTTGCGTAAGTGTGACAGAAAATGCTTTGACTCGTGATCCCAACATCCTGGATGATCTAGTTCTTAATAAGAACATCGAGAATGCACAGATTGTGGATGAAGGCAGAAAATCGGACAGTTTGGTTGATCAAACAGACGAAGATCACGTTGAGGTTGATGACGATGATGACGGAAACTCAAAGCAAGGACAGAAGGTTGATTTGAAGATCATTTTGTTGCGGCAGGACTCGCAGTTGCTTAATAGCGAATCGTCTCTTAGCATGTTGCTTAATAGCGAATCGTCCCTTAGCATCGAGGCCGAGCAACAAGGCCTTTGCGAGGCCGATTCCAAACCGAGCACCGAACAAAAATCCGAGGCGGAAATAAATGAAGATGCAGAATCTCAAAACTCGAGTGCTAAACTCAAAGTGCCACAACGGAAAATTTCAAGGTTTCTCGTTAGTCCCGTTTTGTCGGGCCAGCTCGACTTGCCCAAAGACAAAGACTACGGAGAGGAAACAACGAAGCCGGATGAACCTCAACAACCGACGACTAATGCAATGGATCGAGACGTTCCAGAAACAAAAGCAACGGTGTCCTCGAAAGTGGAAGAAAAAAAATCGGATTCCGACGGTGGGCAAAAAGTGGAAGAAGCGAAAGTCTGCGGTCCTGAAATGATCAACACTCTGGAGCAGCTTAAGATTAGTTTGCAGAATTTGACGCACTCCCATTCGTCTCATAAAAAAGACTCTAGTGAAGGAAGTGATCTGAAGACGCAGGGCGGTAGTAATACGCCCCAGCAACAAGTGAAGACGCCACAGGTGCCGAGTAAAACACAGCAACCGACTCAAGCGTCTCAGCAAACTCAACCAACGGGTGTACTTCAAAGCACCCAGCAGACGCCGCAGGCCAATGTTCCTCAAATTCAGCAACAGATGACAGCTCCAATCCAGCAGGCGCAGGTTCCTGCTGTGATGCAGCAAACTCAACAACAGCAGGTACAGTACCTTTAGAATGCTTTTTTTCTAATTACGAGTTGTCAAACTTAAGGTTAATTAAAAATAAATATGAGAATGTTTGGTGAACTTGTTATAATGCTAAACTTTGAGGTTTTTTGATAGTAGATGGTTTCGTTTTTGCGGTTTTAGTTAAAAATAGTGAGGCTAGATATCCCTATAGTTTTGGTGTTAGTGGATTTTTGATGAAGTGCGTAGTTTTATTGTACTTGTATTGTATTGTATATTATTTGTATTATCTCAGCAACCGCAAACGATTCCACAAGCTCAACCGCAACAAAATCAGCAACCGATGATGCCTCCTCAGAGTGTCCCTCAAACTTACCAACAACCACAGCAGACAATGGTTGCAACCGTTCCACCACAAACTATTCAACAACAGGCAGCTCCTCTTCAACAACGGCAAGACTCCATTCAACAACTTCCTGTGCAGCCACACCTTCCACAACAACCGTCAGCTAATATTCCGCCACAACAAACAAGTTCGTCTCAGATTCCAATACAATTGCAAATGCCCATACAGCAACAGCAGCCTCAAATTCCTCCGCAAATGTCCGTTCACCAGCAGCAACCACAAATTCCCGTACAACAAGCGCAAACTTTCCAACCGGGACTTTCCGTGAGTACATCGATTGTGCAACCGCAGACGCAATTGTACACGATGGCTACTACAGCGCAACCGATAATACCTCCGACTTCAGTTTTGCAACAACAACCGTTGCAGGTGATTCCCCCAATTTCCCATGGTGTGTCTCAACCGCAACCAACGCTTCCACCTAATAGTTTGATTACCCAGATGTCGGTTATGCAACCGCAACCGGCGCAAGGGTACCCCACGCAGAGTCAGAATGTGAGCCAAGCACAACCGTTTCCGGTTACTGCCGCTTATCCCACTAACACAATGGTACAGCAAGATTTGACCCATCCGGTTGCTGCCCAGCCTCAAATACCGTACGGGAATGTTATGACATCGGTTCCCTTGCAGCCACAGTACCAGCCGCAGGTTGTTGCGGTTAATCAAATTTCAACCGTCGGTTCTGTACCAACACAAGTTTCTACCGTGGCAGCTGTGTCGACGCCCCAAGACCAGGTGTTGGGTTACAATACAGGCGTGCACCCGCTTCCTGGAGTTGTCGATCAAACAATGGTGGCAGACAACGTGGCTGCGCAACAAACATTTGCGCAAGCCCTCAAACACGGCGGTGAAAGGTATAAGTTTGAACAAAATGATTTCTTGCTTGATTTGTTTTTGTTTTTTAGCTCAAGTAAGAGTCAGGCTTCCACACCGCAAAGTGATGCGTCTTACGCGATCCATCTGCAAAATCTGCAACGCAAACTTTCGTCCGTTACGCAGTTGGTACGTATTTGTTATTTTTATTTCTTTTAATACATAATCTAGGTTGCTTTGTGTCAAATATGGAAAAAATACTTGCTGTCTAATATTTTGACATTTAGCATTAATTATTAAAGGTCAGAGATTTTTCAAAGAGTAAATTTTTTTATTTAATCGAAATTTTTTTATTGTTTAACTTTTTTTTCTTTGTTGCATGTGTTAGGGAACCACTACAACACCTTTGGATTCTCCGAAAGTTACTGTGGAACCTCTTATTACATCTGTGACCACGGTAAGATTAATTTGCAGATAAGTGTAGGAAATTCTGAGCTTATGTACGGGGTGTTGCAAATTTTTTTAGATTTGTAGAACTGTTGAGCTTTTTAAAATTGCTTGAAGTCAAAATATAAAAATGTACTTGAATGAATTTGAGGGTTCATTTTAGTTGAGTTGTTTTGACATGGCTTTGTATACAGGGTGTTTAGAAATTTACATTTAAATCCTTGCTATTTGTTTTTTTTAGCTTTGAATAATTTTAACGTGCAAAAGAGCTTTTTATGTTGGTTAGGTTTGTGTAAGAATCTGAAGTTTTAAATTTATTCAAATTGTATAAACGTCAACTGTCAAATTTTAGAGTTAAATACAGGGTGTTGCAAAATTATAGATGTGCAGAACTGTTTATTGATTTAAAACTGCATCAAAAATAAAAAACGTAAGAAATTAATTTTAGAGTTTTTATGTCAGATAGAGTTGTTGAAATTCTTTTGTATATACAAGGTGTTGATGAAATACATGTCCAATTTATTATTTGTTTTTAAGCTATGAATGACTGTAACATGCAGAGGAGGCTTGTGTGGGGATCTGAAATATTAATGTCGTTCAATTGTTATGTACATCAACTATGAAATTTTAGGGTTAAACACGGGGTGCTGCAAAATTTTAACCTTGCAAAACTGTAGAGCTCTTGAAAATTGCTTGATAACAAATAAAAATGCGCAGGAATGAATTTCTGGCGTCATTTTTATTCAGTAGAAGTTTTGACATGCTTTTGTATATACAGGGTGTTTGGAAATTTATGTCCAGTTTTTTACTATTTTCTTTTTTAAAGTATTGAATATTTTTAACATGCAAACAAGGTTATTGATGTAGGGTTAGACGTGCATAATGATCTGAAATAATTTTATTTTATTAAAATGGTATGTAAATGAACTGGGAAATCGTAGGTTTAACTAGTGTTATAGAATGGTTGGGTCTGAAAAATTGCTTGAAATCAAATAAAAATGTAGAAGCATGAATTTTAGAGCTCGTATTTAATTAAGTAGAGATTTTGAACGGTTTTTGTATCTACAGGGTGTTGTCAAAATATTATACACATGAACTGTGACGTTTTGGGGTTAAATACGGGGTGTTGCGAATTTTTAGATTGCAGAACTGTTACGCGATCTAAAATTACTTGAAATAAAATTAAAATGTGCAGGAATTAATTATAAAGCTTATACGCGAATCAGGCAGCGGTTTTGAGTTTTTTTGTATATACAAAGTGTTACAAGGGGGATGTACCCTGTTTTGTTTACACCCTATATAACATCTTGAGTAAGTTTTTATTGTATGCATTCAATTCTATGAATTAACAGCTTTATTTCATATATTTAAGGAAATGTCGACCACTGCGACCTTGCTGACTCACCCTATATACAGGGTGTTGCATTGTATAGGTCACAGGTCACATATATTGTAATTGTACAAAGTATTGCGTAATTTTAGTATCAAACAATTCTTTATGACCAAATTGTTCTCAAAAGTAATTTGTTTATTATTTTTTAGCAACATCTAGAATCGAGTTATCCAAACAGCGGCACCGCAACCGCAGAGATGCTTTCGCCAGTACGTGACATCGATAATACTCAGTACTGTACAACCGACACTGACGTGCACGTGCTGCATGAAATCAGCAACCACTATCCAAACGGCCAAATTGCAGCTCCATTAGAGCACCTCGTGCTAGACAACATTGAAATGAACGTCATCGAAGAGGAAAACTTAAATGGCGAGCCCGTAACCGCTAAAGAACACACCGCTTCCGGCTTAAACTTGCCTCTAGAAAACACCACCGCCAATTTATTGAACAACAGCAAGGAAGAAGTGAAGACTGAAAGTCCCAAACCTAAGATGGAACGAAAAATCTCCAGGTTTAAAGTCAGCGTCGTTAACGAGCCTGATATTAGTAAACTGAACGTGCCCGAGAAGCATGCGAGTGAAGTTGTTGAGGAGAAGGTCGACGAGAAGGATGAGCAGCCGGTCAAGAGCGACATTGGTACTATTATTAATAAAACTTTCAGCATATTAGAAAAGGATATCACCGCTTCTTATACTCCCAATCAAGGTCAGTATTTTTTTTCTTAATTTGTGTTTAGTAATAAGTTGTTTAAACCTCTCTTCCGTGATTAACATGCTAGAGCTACATAAATCAAGGTTAGCTGCACGTGTTTTAAGGTTTGGTTTATGTTTGTAAGGTTAGCCTAAAATTTTTAGGTTAGATTCATATTTCAAGGTCGACATTATTAAGGTTGAATTAATATTTAAGCATATGTTCATGTTTTTGAGATTAAGCTTATATTTTAAAGTTTTGTTTATATTGTTTAAGGTTAATTTTTTTAGGTATCTACTTTTGAGGTTAATTTGTAAGGTCAAGGTCATATTCGTATAATTAAGGTTTGTGTTTGATTTATATTTTGGGATTAAATTCGTAGTTTTACGATCAGATTCATATTATTACAGCAGATTAAATTTTCAATTTCATAACATCTAGGCTTCCGGGTTGGAGCCGCGTCATCGGTGCTTGAACTGCCGACGTTTCGTTCTCGGTTGCACGGGACATCTTCAGGGCTGTGATCGCTTTGGGATCTGGAACACAACTGGCGAGACCGGTGCAGGCACCGGGTTTATAAGGGACGGGTGGGTAACAAGGTGTTACCCACCCGTCCCTTATACACATATTTGTTTTTTTATGAATTTGAGTTTTTGTTTTAAGGTTGGGATCATGTTTTTAGGGTTAAATAATCGTCTTTAAGGTTAGATTAAGTGTATTTACTGTATTTTAAGGTTATCCAATATTAATGCAAAGCTTGTTGGGCTTTGATTGCAGAGTTTTTTGAGGTTATGCCATAATTTTATTGTTTTGTTTAAACTATTTGTTGTATTTAAACTTTTCTGACAGTCGAGGTGTAATTTTACAATTTTTTTTTGTTTCAGCTGATTCCGCTAGTACTATTGAGGCACTTGTAAGTATAAATGTTTTTTTCATTTTTGTTTACTAATCTGTGTGGTAGTTGGTTGAAACATTCGGCTCAAAATTATCATTTGTTTTTCATCTTATTTTTAAGCGCCTTTTTTTACGGTTGATTTATTAAATTTTTTTTAATTTTTAAAATGCTTGTTTGGCAAAATTTTAGTGGGGGAATGCTGTTTTATTAGTTTATTTGTTTTTATTAATCCCTGTACTTTAATCATATAGTTTTGAGCTTGATTGTAAATGACGATTAATTTTTTTGTGTGCGAATTATTTAGTTACTTTTTTTTTCTTTTGTCGGTAGTTAGTGTGTTTTTCTTATAGCCGCATGCGGTGCGCCGTGCTTCCTCAAGCGTTGGCACCACTGTCCGTACAAACACTAACACCATAACACATTCTAACGCAATACAAAAGGCACGATCGTACAACGATCTTGTGGCCGCCATTCAAAAACTGTTGCCAAAATTACGTAACGGTTCCGAATCGGGCTCCGATAACAGTCTCAGTCCGGATATTAACACCAATAACCCAAGAAAAACCTCCCAGCGTCGCATGTCGAAGACGTTCCGTCGAACACCCGACATCGTGGTGCATCCACCTGACGAAAATCTTACTAACAGTTTGCCTGACCTTAACATGATTTTTTCCACACACAAACCCGAATCCGTTGTTAATTCAGTCAGCGATTTAAATTACAGTTGTCCCGATTTAAATTTTGCCAGTTGTAAATTTAATTTGAGGTTAGGTAGCCAAATGAGTTCGAGTATTGAGAGTTTTGAGTCGTGTGAGAGTTCGAGGCCGGTTTTGCATCGACAAACAAGTTGGCCGGATTACAGCGAGCCGGAAGAATTTGTACCGATATCTAAAAACCCGTGTCGGACTTACATGAAGGAGCTTAAATCGTTGCAAAATTCTTTGAGCGAGATGGAAGTATGCGCTTATTGTCAGAAATTGGTTGAAAAATGTAGTTGCAAACCGGTCTCGTTTAAAGCACCAAAGTGGACGGGTTTCAGTACGAGTAAAGCCCGGAAGGGGCGACGGAGGGAGTTGCAACGGAAGGAGTCGCTGAAGCGGATTGTACCACAAAAAGTTGAACCGTCGCAACCGGTCATCGTAACTCAACCAAAACTGCGACGTAAAAAAACAGATATCACCCCAACGGATATTCTAAAATACAAACTAAAACAGTCACTGTCGATGCATAATTTGTATGCAAGTCCATCGGGACTCGATTACAATCACCATTATACTATACATACGAGCACGGATATTCCTCAAAATATTACCGAATTTAAGTTTCATAATTATAAGAACGACCGTAAGAGTAGCAGTTTCGATACGATTACGGAGAATGTTACGTTCGGTAGTATCGATCCTAGACAACCTAGTCAGTTCTCAGAACAACCGAGATTCAGTAGTTTAGAAAGTTTCTACCCCAAGTGCAAATCTCAAGTACTACAACACACTCAACAAATACAGCACAATACTGTAACAATACTCAAATGTTGCTGTGGCAACCCGCACTGTAGCTCAGTGGTGCCAATCAACAAATATTTGGAAACTTATTACACCAAAACGGTAAGAATTTTATTATGGGCGGGTCGGGTGGTGATGGCAAATTATGTATTGGCTGTACTTCCTACTTTTAACATGGACCCTTTACTTTACGCTTACCCGTTATGTTTGCATGTGTCTATGTTGCATTTATGTCACGTCATGCTGAACTAAACTCGCTTATTACATAGATTAAGTAGAATCAATGTTGAAATGGAGTAAAATAACGGTAACTTTAACGATATACAACATTAAGGTAAGATCTGAGGTTATGTCTTATAATCACCTATTTTATGAAATCCCCTTTGAAATTATTCTGTTCAGAACGTTTTTAACCTAATCTGTCCATCAACGGGGATTGGAAATTACAAATTACTAACAGTTTTAATGTTAGGTAACTTGTTTATAACCTAACATTTTTGTAAATCTTAAACTGGATTGGTTGGTTGCTTATTAAAAAATATGGGAACATTTTTTTTGCTTACATACCAGTTATTTTACTCTACGATATTTGAGATTAGAGATATACGAGCTAAATATTAGTCGTCGGCACAGCCTTTTATCTGTAGCAAAAAATAAAATGCACCACGAAACGTGCAACCGCAATCTAGTCGTAGTCGATTTCTTGTGTCTGAGTTGTGTTTTGCTTTTGCATTAGAACGAATCCTACGTAGAAATGCTGAATAGGCAAAAGGCTGAGGTTAACGCGCTGTTGGAGGCCCACCGTAAACAGCAGTTGGAGTATTTCGGCACTATCGCAACCGGTAAGTATTTGTTAGCCTGAAGTAGTTTTAACTTTTAATTATAAATGTTTGTTGACAGATGGTGCAAAGTCACATAAGGATCAAGAACATGATTCATAATAATCAAGTGAGAAAAGGCTGTATAGTGATTGTTTATAATTGTATCATAATTATCTAATTATATATTATAAATACACCAATCGCTTGAGTTTATAATGTAATTAGGTTAATATTTGTAGTTTCAATAGTCCTTCTGCAAATATTGTTAGTTTAAGATGAAAATGGTGTGTGTGAGGGTCATTCTAACTCCATTTTTGAAAAATGAAAAGATTTTCAGAAATTGTTAAAAAAACCGCGGTGGAATTGGAAAACAACCGTTACGGAACTTGGCAACTCCACCAAATTTTACAAAATTTTAGAAATTGTTAGAAAAAACCATGGTGGAATTGCAAAGCAACCGTTATGGAATGTTGCGATTCCACCAAGATTTTAATAATTTTTGGTAATTCAAACAAAAGTCGCAAAAAATTTATCAAATTAAAATTGTGACTAGCAACTTTGGTGGAATTCGAAAGCGCCTTTCTTACTCACCACTGCCCTAAAAAATCATTGGAGTGTACTATTCTTTCACATTAATACCAATATTAAATTTTTATAGTAAAACAGACAGTAGTAAAGCTTCAGGAATTGCGAAGTATCCTTGATAGGATCTTGCTATTACACCACGATCAGGATGTACAATTACCCTAATTTAGGTAGTGTAGCAAAAACCCGCAATTTACACTAATTTTATATTTATTACTATAATAATAATAATTATTATTTTAATATTATATTTAAAAGCAACGTGTAGAAAAAACAATGGTAATTTTCGTTAGTTTTGTTATATAAAATAGTACTAGTGTTACCCCAGCACACAATGCACTGACAGACAGCATTGACAGAACCGGCGAAATGTCAAGTCACGTGATGCGTTAGTTCCAATCATGACACGCGACGTTATTGTAGAGGCGCCCCAAGTGACGCGCGTCTAGCCGACCGTCATATATATTATAAATTAAAATAATTATTATTAAAAAATCGACGTAGAATAAAAATATAAAAATGTTTCATGTTCCATCTGTGGATAAAGACCTTTCATTTAAAAAAAAATGGTCCAAATTGGTGAAGCGGTAGCCGCTGGAGGAAGGGGAGAAAGAAACCCTTTGTGCTTTTATATATGTATGGATATGGTAATTAATTCAGTAAACTTCACTTTCAAGTTCACAAAATTAGAATAAAAATAACCATTGGGGAATCGTACAGTTTCTTGCAATTCCAATGCTGTTAAATAAATTAATTCAATTAAGCACAATTAGAAAGAAGCGCGTTGTGCAGCTGGTTACAAAATGTATAAAAATGATGGTAAATTTTGTGTTGAATATGTAGTACGTAGAATTTTACTTTACCAACAATAGTCAATTTCATTTCAGATTGTACCCTTATGAAACGTACAGCTGCAGACTCGAAAGTGGGTGATCTCATTTAAAAGCTTATACAAGCAAATTTAATTCAATAAGAAAATATTTATTAGAAAGGGGAAACCCCAGAACGGAAGTAAATATAAGGAAAATAAAACGCAAAATGTCTGGGATATCGTAACTAATATTGATTCTATAAAAACTAGCGTCAATGGAAGTTGTTTATTAAATTTCAGCCCATATTTTGTTTTTGAATTTTCTATAGGTTTCCGTATTTGGCTGTTATGGCAACTAGGATGTTAGAACTTCAAAGGTGTTTTTTTCAAAAATGTACGTATGTAATCTTATAGAAAAAATATAATACATATCAAAAAGAGATGCAATTGCATTACGTTATGAACGTTAACATGGTTATAGGGTGTCATTTAAAAAGCAAGTCGGTTGCCATAACAACCAAATAAAACATGTAAAACATTGTACAAGGACATAGTATGCCCTGAAATTTAACAAATAACTTTTGATTAAGGCAAATGTGTTTATATAATAAGTATTTACAACAATATAAGACTAGAACAGTAAAACAAAGAAATTGATTACGTGAGATATGCTTCAAAAAAATTCGGAAGATCTAGCTACACTAAATGTGCCGCTACCACCTGAGCAGGACAGATTCAAGAATCCAGGTAAGTTTCCTCGGGATTATTATTATTAAAATAATCAAAATTAAGGGGTTTTACCATCGCAATAACAAAAATATTCGATGTATAATTTTATTTATTTAATGGAAATTCGAAGTAAAGTTTAGTATTTATCCAATAGAATCTCATGTTTGTTTCAACGGGCTCAAGGTAAACTGTCAAAAAACTATTGACGTAAGAACTTTGCGTCACCGCACTTGCGCATTATGCAACCAAAGTAACATTGAGTGAATCAGCCCGTGGTTTCGGTCGAACATTTCCATGTGCAAAATATTAAATTTTGTGAGAACAAGATGCTAATTAAAGAATAGTAAGTGTTGTTTACGCTTAGCTCCCATCATGCCACCTTTTTTATTCATCGAAAACTTCCCATTTATCCAAATTATCATCTAAACCATTTAAGGTTTAAAAGTGTCAAAAATTTTGGGAAATTTAGTAAAATTTGGGCGTATCTCTTGAAATTCAATCAATTTACACCCCCGCATTAACGTTTACCCCTTTCAAAAACAATTTCATATCAATTCCAATACTTTTCTAACCCAACCTTGAAATTTTGCAACTGTCATCTTAATTTATGTCATTGGATCTAATGGACTTGTGTTTTTATCTTCTTAATTAGTATTCGTGTCTTTTCAGCCGAGTAACTTTGCCCCTGACCGTAGAAGAGGTAGGTCTTATCGACTGACTAGATTTTCCCATTATTGTTTAGCATAAACTATAATTTACGTTCTAGTATCAAGTAGCCCAGTTGTACAGCGTAGCGGAAGCTTCGAAGGACAATACGGGAGGAGGTGAAGGGATCGAGGTGCTGAAAAATGAACCGTTCACGAATTATCCGTTACTCGGAGGGAAATACAACTCCGGCCAGTATACGTATAAAATCTACCATCTCGCCAGCAAAGTACCCTCTTTTATAAGATACTTAGCCCCCAAAGGGAGCCTCGAGATACACGAGGAGGCCTGGAATGCTTATCCTTATTGTAAAACGGTCATTACGGTACGTACCAGGCTAGAAAAATCTTTTTATTGTGTCCCCGATGATGACATGTTACAGCCGTTGCTGATGCTGGACTCGTATTTTTAGAGTTACGCTTATTTTTTTAAGGTTTATTACTGTGGCTAAGTTGTATTTTTATGTTAAAGTTTGGTTTATATTTTTTATTTTTAAGATTGGGATAGTATTTGTCAGGTTAAATTAATATTTTACGAGGGTGAATTCATTTTTAAGGTTCCATTACACATTTTGAGATTAGATTTGAGTATAATATATTTAAGCCCAAATTCAACCTTAAAGTCGGATTTGTATTTGTAAGGTTTAAATTTGCAATTTTAAGATACAGTTCAGGTTTTTTTTTCTTCTGAGGTAAACTAATAATTTTACAGAATAGATTCTTTAATGTATTGCTAAGTTTAGATAAATAGTTTTGGATTAGACTATTTTCTATGGTCAAAGGTCCGACTCTTTAAATTTGTAGTTTTAAGGGTAGATATCTAAAGTCAAGTTTATATTTTAGGGATTAGCTTTAAAATTTTATGATAGATGGATAGTTTTTTAGGTTATTGAAGGTAGATTGGTTTTTAAGGTTAGGTTCCAGTTTTTATAGCTAGATTCTAGCTTTTAATGTTAGATTCTGATTTTTTAGGTTAGATTTGTTTTAAACGTCAGGTTTTTAAGGTTAGATTACTATTTTTACGGTTATATTTTGGTCTTGACTGTTAGTTTGTCCGTTTTTAAGGTTAGATTCCACGTTTTTAAGGTTCGATTCTTTTTTTAAAATTTAGGCTCTGGTTTTTAAGGTTACTTTTGATTAAACTTCAGGCGTTTGTTTTTAGCGTTAGATTTTTATTTTTAAGGTTAGCTTTTGGTTTTCACGGTTAGTGTAGGAAGGTATTTGAAGGTAGACTGGTTTCTAAGAATTGTCTGTGTTTAAGGTTATCTGAAGGTAGATTGGATCTGAGTTTAGATTCCGGGTTTTTAAGGTTCGGTTCCGCTTTTTTAAAGTAGGCTCTGATTTTTAAGGTTACGTTTGTTTAAAAAGCCAAGTTTCTGTGTTTAAGGATAGATTTTGGTTTTGACGGTTTGTTTGTCTGTTTTACGGTTACCTGAAGCTAGTTTTGCTTTTAAGGTTAGATTCTGGATTTTTAAGGTTATACTCCGGTTTTTAAGGTTTCATTTGTTTTAAGCGCCAGGTTTTTATTTCTGAGGTTAGAATCCTATGTTTAAGGTTAGATTTTGGTTTTAAAGGTTTGTTTGTCTATTTTAAGGTTATCTGAAAGTAGATTGGTTTTTAAGGTTAGGTTCCGGTTTTTATGGTTAGATTTTGGTTTTTAAGCCGAGATTTAGTTATTTATTTAGTTTGTTTTAAGGTAATCTGAAATTTGTTTCCTGGTTTTAAGGTTAGGTTTCGGTTTTAAAGTTGGAATTGTTTTTCTGTGTTTGATTATGAGATTATCTGAAATTAAAATTTTGTTTTTAAGGTTATGTTTTTGTTTTGAATGTTGTTTTAAGGTTATCTGAAAAGGGATTCTTTTTTTTAAGGTTGGATTTGTTTTGAACGTTGAGCTTTTGTATTTAAAGTGAGATTCCTATTTTTTGTTTTGAAGCTTAGTTGTGTGTGTTAAGGTTATCTGAAGTGAGATTGATCTTTCAGATAAAATTTACAGTTCTTAGGTTAGGTTCTGGTTGTTAAGGTTGGATTTATTTTAAACGTTCGGTTCTTGTTTACGGTACACAAACGTTTGACGTTTGTTTGACACTTGTAAATACCTGACGGCTATTTTGTCACGTGACTGGAGGGCAACCAAAAATGCACTAATTACTCATGCCCTGCATTTGTAATTCCGTTGTAGACATATAGTAGAAAACAAAGCACGTGTACAGACGCAACGGACTCACAAATGCAGGGCATGAGTAATTAGTGCAGTTTTGGTTACCTTCCAGGCATGCGACAAAATAACCACCAGGTATTTACAACTGTCACTGTGCACGACTCTTTTTATTAAGGAAAAATTGGATTTAAGGTTAGATTTTTGTTTTTAAGTTTTTTGAGGTTAAATTTGTTTTGCATGTCTGTTTTTAAGGTTAGAGTTTTGTTTTGGTGGTGACGTCTGTTTTATGGTTAGATTTTTTTCTGAAATTGACTGCGGTTTTAAGGTTAGAATTTTCTTTTTAATTTGGGTCCGTTTTAAAGGTGAAATTCGTTTTGAACTTGAAGCTCTTGTTTTTAAGGTTAGATTGCAGCTTTTTGCGTTACAATTGTTATTTTTAATGTCAGGAATTAATATTGTTGCCATGGCAACCTTATCGACTTTAAAAATAATAGTGTTACCCAGGTAACCGCTGTTTGTTTGTAATGATAGGATAATTATCATACGAATGTTATAAGCGATGAAATTGTAATTTGTACCATTTTGGACGATGAGCGACGAGGAACATTTTTTTAATGAGCTATTTTTTGCAGATAGTATAGAAACTGTGGTGGAATTGCAAAAATTACTTTTTGGTTGTTTGGCAATTCCCCCATGGTTGACTGTAACAATTTTGTCACAAGTGCAAGTACGGTTATATTTAACAAGAAAATTAAATTTTCAGAATCCCGGTTATATGAAAGAGAAATTTCAAATCTGTATTGAGTCGTTTCATATAGGCGATGAAGGGAACCAGAACAATGTGAGTACTAATTTTAAAATTTTCTTGTTTTTGGTTACGCTGTGGTCCTTGGGCAATCGATCCGATTGCGTGTGATTTATGTGTGTTGGTGTTGGTGTGGGTCGTGGGTCAGAACCCCGGGTACATGAAGGAGAATTTCGTGATCTGTATAGAAAGTATGCACATCGGCGACATGGGGAAACAAGAAAACGTAAGTCGCTTTGCTTGCATTTCGCTGCTGCTGATTTGCTTATCTTCTTGCCTTGTTTTTTACACGACTTTTAAGGTTATGCGCTAATTACATTTTTAAGCGATTTTGTTTAAATGTATGTTTGTGATAGTGATTTGCTGGTAATTCCAATCCACCTTTTTTTTTCTCGATTTTACGCAAGTTATTGTAATTACATAACAAATGACGCGCTTCAAACAAGTTTCTAGGTGACTTGATTATACAAAATGTTGTTTAGTAAAACGTTTTAATTAATTTAATTGAAAATCTGAGTAATAAGATTGCTAAGGAATTTTGTTGATAATTTTTATGTTGTTTTGTTCGTCTGCTGTTGCTTTTCTTTCGTCTGCTTCTTTCATTTGTTGTGTTTGTTTTCTTTTGTTTCATTCATTTATCTTTTATTCTTTTCAGTGTGCAATTGTTTTTTATGTCTTTCGTTAACTTTCCCGCCAAAAATTGTTATCTTATTTCATATTATTATTTATACTAATATAGGAAAATTTGGCGAGAATTTTAGTTTTTTTTTAATGACACATTAACGTGAACGTATATCATTGCAAATTAGGGCGGGGAATTCAAATTTTAAAATACAGCTTTTAGAGTTTCGTATAAATAATGAACAAGTGCCTGGAAATTCATTCATTTTTTATTGTTTTAAAAAAAATTTATTTAAAAAAAAGGCGGGAAATTCAAATTTTAATATACAAATTTTTGTAAATTTTGTAAAATGACAGAAAAATTTGGCAGGGAATTCAATTGTTCACATTGATGATAAATGAACGCTATTATCAGTTTTTCGTAAAAAGGCGGGAAAATTGAAATTTTAAAATTTAGAAGTTTGGGAATTTTCTAAACTGACAGATATAATAAATAACATGTAAATTTGGAGGAAAATTCAATTGTTTATATTAAAGATATGTTCAATGAACACAATCCGTTTATTTCAAAATAAGCGGCAAATTCAAATTTAAAATTTTTTTGTGTAAATTTTCGTAACTGATATATATATATATAATAACAGTTGCAAATTTGGTGGGAAATTCTATTGTTTTTATTAATGACAAATGAACGTAATTACTTCATTTCAAAAAAGGCGGGACATTCAAATTTTGAAATTAAGATTTTTGAAAATATACCAAACTGACTATAGCGAATGTGTATTTGGCGTGGAAATCAATTGTTTTTATTAATAACAAATGAACGCGATCAGTTCATCTATAAAAAGGCGGGATATTCAAATATTAAAATTCAGATCTATGGAAACGAAGTTTCACAAATAATAATTAATGGAGGTTTGGCATAAAATTCAATTGTTTTTATCAATTGCAAACGAACGTAATGAGTTTATTTCAAAAAGGGCGGGACGTTCAAATTTTCAAATTGAGATTTTTGTAAACTAAGTTTTAGAAATAAAAACAAAGGAAAGTGTGGCTGAAAGTTCAATTGTTTCTATTAATGTCAAATGAATGTAATAATTTTATTTAAAAAGCGGGAAATTTAAATAATAAAAAAACATTTTTTGTGAAATGGTAGAAATAATTACAAATAAAATTTAGCGGGAAATTCAATTGTTTTCGTTAATGACAATACTAGTTGACGTTTTTCATTTTGTTTTTCACTATTTTCCCATCAAGAAGATTTAACCTAACCTGATTTTTTACAATTAACATTTTTCGTATTTTTTTAACAAAAAGGGCGTAATAAAAATTTCGTATATATAACCTGAAAATTTTACAACTTTCATTTACTTCACTTTTGTTTTCCAACAACCTTTTGTTTTGTAACCTAACCTAACCCCAAAATATAATTTTTTTAAGGCAAATTTTACTTTTACTTCTTTCGCTTTTGTTTTCCAATAATAATAATTTTAAACCTAACTTAATTTAACCTTAAAATATAATTTGTTGTTCAGGTTTCCCCGCCAAACTTTCAAATATCTTGTTTTTTTTACTTACATTTGTTTCACTGATGTTTTACAACAATTATTTGTAACCTAACCTCATATCATTTTTTTTTTAAGTTTTTCCGCCCAATTTTCAATTGCTGGTCAATTTTTTTTATGACTTCATTTGTTTCACTTTTGTTGTCCACGAAAAATTGTAACCTAACCTCAAAATATTATTTGTTTTTAAGAAGTACTTTTCATTTTTTTTATGTCTTTCCTTTGTTTTCTTTTTATTGTTTTTCTTGTAACTTAACCCCCAAAATATGCTTTGCTTTTGACTTTTCTGGCAACTTACTAAACATTTTTTTAAACTTTTTAATCATGCTTTTATGCCTAATGCATCCATCTCACTCTTACAGTAGTATCGATCACCAGATTTTCCTAATTTACACGGGTATGGCTAGTGGAATTGTGTGATGTTGTTTTGTTTCGACTTTTAGTGCATGTTTGTGTTTTGTTTTGTTTTTTAAATTGTTGTAGATATGTCTGCTTATTAATAGACCTCGATATAATAATCCTTGAACGGAATTTGCAGGTCCACGAGTTACCGCCAGAAAAATTGAAAATCCGAGACGTGGTCCACATTGACATAGCCAATGACCCCACCACCGCGAGCGATTACAAGGAGGACGAAGACCCCACCAAGTTCAAGTCCAAGAAAACGGGCCGGGGGCCCCTCGTTGGACCTGACTGGCAGTCCAAGGTCCAGCCCGTGATGACGTGCTATAAGTTAGTTACCGTAGAATTTAAATGGTTCGGCTTGCAGACCAAGGTAGAAAATTTTATACAGAAATCGGAAAGGCGGCTGTTTACTAATTTCCATAGGTGAGTTTGATGTGTTTCGGAAATAAATATTAATATGAAATGTAGTTAGAAAACTGTGGTGAAATTGCAACAGTTTACTGTGGACGCAATGTATAGAAATTTTGTCCTTGAGGCGGTTTTTTACAATTTTTTATAATATAATAATATAAATATACTGTGACTTTGGTGGAATTGCAAAAATCCCTTGTGGATACTTTGCAATTCCTCCAGGGTTGTTTTTTGTGGTCACAGTTTTGTAAGCATAAAAGTTAACAGCAGGTCTAATCTGTTTTCAAGAATATGATTTTTTTATAGCATTGGTGGAATGCAAAAATTCCCAGTCGACGCATTGTAATTCCATCAAAGTTGGTGGTTACAAATTCGTTCCAATGTTAGCTGCTTTAATTATAATAAAAATTAATATTTTAGCAATGCTAAATTGCAAAAATATCTAAAACATCGGATTGTAGTACCCCCACCACCGTTTTGTAATCTCATTTTTGAAGCGATGTATTTTGGTGAATACGTCATCCCATAACAGTTGCTTTGTAATTTCACCACGATTTTTTCTTAACAATTTCTAGAAGTCGTAAACATTATGAAAACTGTGGTGGAATTTCGAAATGCTATAACGGTTGACCTACAATTCTAACAGTTCTCTAAGACTCAGTAGTTCCAAATTTTGTGACGTTTTGATAACTTTTGAATATCATCGAAACTTTGGTGGAATTGCGAATTTCCATATCGGCTATTTTGTCATTCAACCACGGATTTTTAAACAATTTCTATGATTTTATTTTTTAATAATTTAGTTTTTTTTTTTTCATAACTACTTTTTATATGTCTTTAAAAGTTGGTGTATTGCGAAGTCCCATAACGGTTGCTTTGTAATTTCACCACGATTTTTTTCTTACAAATTTCTAGAAGTCGTAAATATTATGAAAACTGTGGTGGAATTTCGAAGTACCATAACGGCCGCTTTGTCATTCCACCACTGTTTTTCAACAATTTCTATGATTTTATTTTTTAATAATTAGTTGTTTTTTTTATTAGTATATTAAAGTATAAGTGGATAAAAAGGTCTTTAAAACACGCGCGATTTTTCGAGCACGACGGCGCAGCCGGAGTGCTCGAAATAGAGCAAGTGTTTTAAAGACCAGTTATCCACGAATACTTTACGCTATTTTTTTTTATTGGTGCACTTTGAAATCATAAATACTGGTATTATTACTACAAAAAATGGAAATAAGAACTAATAATGTAAAATGGTTGAATTCGTGATGTGACATCAGTATACCTTTTGTTGTCATGGAAATGAGAAAAACAGAAATTAATTTGCAATTTGTCATCGAAGATTAATTGTTGTCACCGCACTGCTTAAAAATGAATTCTAATATCGATTTTTTAAATAGTAAAGCAGAATTGCGGTTAATACCGCAAAAATCTAATGATGCGTATAAAAAAGAATATGACAAGTTCATCAAATGGATGGAAGAGCAAAAGGTAACAGATATAAATGAACGAGTTGTGCTTGCTTACCTTCAGAAATTTGTTAGTAATATTTTATTTGACGTTACAAGGTACTCCTGTCAGATCAATAATCAAAAAATTGTCATTTAGACTTCACGTTTCTCGAGTTGTTGATGTTGCCATGGTAACTTTAAAAAACGCGCGTTTTTGAAAGTTCGATTTAAACACGCTGAGGCGTGCTTTAAATAGGTAAAATGGGGCACCAATAAAAAAAAATTACCTTTTAATTGTCTTCAAAAGTTGGGTATATTGCGAAGTCCCATAACGGTGCTTTGTAATTTCACCACGATTTTTTTCTTAACAATTTCTAGAAGTCGTAAATATTATGAAAACTTTGGTGGAATTGCGAAGTTCCATATCGGCCGCTTTGTCATTCCACCCCGGTTTTTTTCAACAATTTCTATGATTTTATTTTTTAATAATTGTTTTTTTTTCATCATTACTTTTAAATTGTCTTCAAAGGTTGGGTGTGTTGCAAAATCCCATATCGGTCGCTTTGTCATTCCACCACGGTTTTTTCAACAATTTCTATGATTTTATTTTTTAATAATTAGTTTTTTTTCCATCATTACTTTTTAATTGTCTTTAAAAGTTGGGTGTATTGCGAAGTCCCATAACGGTTGCTTTGTAATTTCACCACGATTTTTTTCTTAACTTCTAGAAGTGGTAAATATTATGAAAACTGTGGTGGAATTTCGAAGTGCCATAACGGCCGCTTTGTCATTCCACCACTGTTTTTTCAACAATTTCTCTGATTTTATTTTTTAATAATTAGTTTTTTTTTTTATAATTACTTTTTAATTGTCTTCAGAAGTTGGGTGTATTGCGAAGTCCCATAACGGTGCTTTGTAATATCACCACGATTTTTTTCTTAACAATTTCTAGAAGTCGTAAATATTATGAAACCTTTGGTGGAATTGCGAAGTCCCATATCGGCCGCTTTGTCATTCCACCCCGGTTTTTTTCAACAATTTCTATGATTTTATTTTTGAATAATTGTTTTTTTTTCATCATTACTTTTAAATTGTCTTCAAAGGTTGGGTGTATTGCAAAGTCCCATATCGGTCGCTTTGTCATTCCACCACGGTTTTTCCATCATTACTTTTTAATTGTCTTTAAAAGTTGGGTGTATTGCGAGGTCCCATAACGGTTGCTTTGTAATTTCACCACGATTTTTTTCTTAACAACTTCTAGAAGTGGTAAATATTATGAAAACTGTGGTGGAATTTCGAAGTGCCATAACGGCCGCTTTGTCATTCCACCACTGTTTTTTCAACAATTTCTATGATTTTATTTTTTAATAATTAGTTGTTTTTTTTTATAATTACTTTTTAAATTGTCTTCAAAAGTTGGGTGTATTGCGAGGTCCCATAACGGTTGCTTTGTAATTTCACCACGATTTTTTTTTTGTTAAATTTCTAGAAGTCGTAAATATTATGAAAACTGTGGTGGAATTTCGAAATGCTATAACGGTTGTCCTACAATTCTAACAGTTTCTAAGACTCTGTAGTCCCAAATTTTGTGACGTTTTGATAACTTTTGAATACCATCGAAACTGAGGTGGAATAGCGAAGTCCCATATCGGTCGCTTTGTCATTCCACCACGGTTTTTTGAACAATTTCTATGATTTTATTTTTTAATAATTAGTTTTTTTTTCATCATTACTTTTTAATTGTCTTTAAAAGTTGGGTGTATTGCGAAGTCCCATAACGGTTGCTTTGTAATTATTACACCACGGTTTTTTTTTCTTAATTTCTAGATGTCGTAATTGTTATGAAAACTGTGGTGGAATTGCGAAGTCCCATATCGGCCGCATTGTCATTCCACTACGGTTTTTCAACAATTTCTATGATTTTGTTTTTTAATAATTAGTTCGTTTTTGTTTCATCATATCTTTTAAATTGTCTTCAAAAGTTGGGTGTATTGCGAAGTCCCATAACGGTTGCTTTGTAATTGCACCACGTTTTTTTTCCAACGATATTGAAATACCTAAAGTGTTAATTTTATTGCAGACAAGTCTTCTGTTGGATTGACCGCTGGCACGGACTGACAATGGAGGATATCCGGGCCATAGAGGAAAAAACAAAAGAGGAGTTAGAGGCGCTACGCAAAAAAGGCGAAGTGCGAGGAATGAAGGCAGAGTCAGATTAAGCAACAAACACAAATAGTTTAAGAAAATTTTATTTCTTTTGTTCTAGTGATGACTAATTTTCTGACCATTCTGAACTTTCTGCATGCATTTTTTAAAACAACTTAAGGATTTATTGTATGATGCTCAAGATTTTATGAAATTATTTTTTAGCCAATTTTAGCGAATTTTACTTTTTTATTTTTTTCTCATAAAGGTAAAATATATTATTTTTGTATTATATTGTATTTTTTATTATATTGAGTGCTACTGTAGATTTTCTTCTGTTTGTGAAATAATTCGATCTAGTTCAGAGTCGTCAGACATTCAGGGTCGCAGATTAGAGTTTGTTTTTTTCAGAAAAATTAACGGCTAGAAAAGTATAATAATGTTGCACAGTTTTTGCAGATTTTGTTTTTTTCTACTCGCTTTTGTTTTTGTATAAACGTCGCCGTTTTTCTGACTGAAACCTTCTCAGCATTCCTCTATTAGCGAAATTATATCTGCCTTGTGTAAATTATAATTTTTTTAATTAATTAGATAATTGTGGGGGTATTACCGGGTGAAAAATTAGGAAATTTGGTGCCATTTCGAGCATTTCCCAATTTAGCTTAGGCTTTAGGTTTTAATTTTTTTTGTTTTGTTTTGTGATTGCAATAATTCACCTTAAAATAATATTGTGGAAAAAATGAAGGTGTAGGTGTCCGTATTATTGAAACACGACGGTAATGTTTTGGTACCGTAACTACTTGTCAAATACCATTTTGACTTGTTGATAGTCGATGAGAATTTGTCATGGTCCCCCTTTTGTTTTGTTTGGGAACATTTTTATATTTTTTGCGGTCCATGACAAATTGTCAACAGTTTAGAGCCCGATTGGGATCACAAATTTGACAATATATAAAAAAATCTAAGAGTAGGCCGAATGTATTCACTTCACAATGAATGTATTTTTGTAATAAAAAAAAATTTCATTGGTTTGTAGTCAAAATGGTTTTGACGACTAGAAAAAAAATTAAAGCTTGTACGGTCTGCATATGTTCTTTACGTTGGCACCCTTGTTGGCATTGATTTTTTTTTGTTCAAACGCGCTCAAGTGGTCAATTAATCCCGCCAGAATTTTGTTTCAATGCTTAAGGTTGGATGCACGACCGTATGATGCCGGTGTTTGTTCTCTTCGTATGATAAAATAGCAAGTAGTATTAACAATATTATGATATTGCAGTTTTTCGTGGTTACAGGAAACTTTTAACTTTCAAAACCATTTTGTCTAGAAATGGTTTATGGTACTAATTGTTAGAAAAAAAAAATTGTTACTGGTTCAATAAATATTAATAGTTAAAATTTCAAGTCAATTTGATGATAGTGTTATGTTAATTCGACATCTTTTATGATATATGAAGGATAAAAATATTGTAACTTTTGCGTAATTGTTAACAAAATAAATGTTTTACTTATTTTTCAATTAATTACTTATGCAAACCCATATTTATTTTAATTCAAATTTGTCCGTGTAAGTGTAGATAGTCACTTTCTAGTTGCAAATTCTGTATGTATTGTGTAAATGACATGTATAAGAGCTGTTACAAATACAGTTATAGATTGCAAGTGTTTTTTTACTTTGTATTTTTAATTTTGCGCTATATTCTAATTCAAATTTCCGCCCAAAAATTGAAATTTCTCATTAATTGTAATATGAATATGCGCCAAGTTTTAAATTTCCCGCTAAAATCACTTTTAATAAAAATTTTGGAAGTATTTTACGAAGCAAGTTATTAGGATCGCAGAAACGCAAAGAGTGGTTCAAATATTTATTTTTATAAGTAAATTCTGTAAGTTTTCGATTGAGATTTTCACCAGTTGCTATCAGGATCACAGAAGTGGGGAAAGGTCTTCTACAAAGATATACATTTTTGACAAATTTCCGAGTTTTGCAGTTCGAATTCTGACCAGGATCACATAAATGCAAAGAGTGGTTCAAATATTTATTTTTATAAGTAAATTGTGTAAAGTTTTCGATTGAGATTTTCACCAGTTGGTATCAGGATCACAGAAGTGGGGAAAGGTCTTCCACAAAGCTATATTTTTGACAAATTTCCGAGCTTCGCAATTTGAATTCGGATCAGGATCACAGAAATGCAAAGAGTGGTTCAAATATTTATTTTTCATAAGTAAATTGTAACGTTAACGTGGAGCTAGACGCGGCGAAAACAATAAACTCACCAAAGGCGGGAAATTTGAATTTGTAAAAATTTTGAGGTGGATTTTTGGCCATAATTACAACCCCATGGGGAAAACATTTTGGCAGGAAATTTGAACATCAAATCGGTTTTGCAAGCATACAACAAAATAAAACAACTCTATTATTTAACAACAATTTATAGTTCTAAACGTACATGTGTAACATAATTCTCAATAATTATATATACGTATCATTTAATTTCTATGTGCATACAAAATAGTTAATAAATTTATTTTAATTACACTAAGAAAGCTTAAGTCGGTGATGAAGACTCGATTTCTTGATTCCACGACATGTTGAACCAAACACCAGGTACGTTTTGTTCAAGAGTGGCTTCTAAAACGGTTTCTGTAAAAAAAAAAACAAATATTCATCATAATACAACATGGCAATATAAATAAATTACAGCCTGCAACTAACCTAAATTTTTTTTTATTTGATACCATGGTGGAATAATAAAAACCCTACCGGTATTTTCGCTATTCCACCACGGTTTGGGGTTAATTTTTGCTTATAACAGATCATGGTGGAGAAACAACAACCTCATGAAAGTTTTGAAATTTTGACGGAAATACATGTTTCAAATCTCAGGCATGAAACAACAAAAGCAGTTTCACGTGTGAATGTTTTAAATTTTATTATAGATACTGCAAAAGTACCAGAAAATGATTCGACTGTATTATTACACTCAGGAGGCTGTAGCTGTGTGCTATAAAAACAAAACAAATACTCTCATTTTGTAACGTTTAAAAAGTGCCCCCCTACCACTAAGTTGTCCATAAGTGATAGTAGAATAAAATTCACAATTTAATTTTTGTATATGAACCTTGGGTTCAACAACATTTAGGGGGATTAATTTTCCACCTCCCATCATCCAATGATTGGCTGACGAATTTCGTCTTTGTTTCTAGTTTCCTTCAATATCAAACCTTTTTAATTTTTTCTCGAGGGTAAATATACAGTCCATCTTATTGTGTAATTCCTTGAATCTTCAGAGTAGGCTTATTATTAATACAAATGAGAGTAACAGTTTGCTGTGGATAAAGAAGCACCCTCGTTTGAAATTGTATTTTTAACAAGATTTACAGTTGGCTATCCCTACAGTAAACGGCTGTTCTCATTTAAAAAGATATACTTAAATAGTAAAGCAACCTATGACATGCAAAGTGTGTTGCCTACTCTGAAGAGTCAAGAGGTTACAGGATAAATGGGCACCCTGTACAAGATAATATTATTTTTATGCGATTGTCATGGCAATGACTCGTGAATTAAGGGCATGAAAAAATCGCGAAAGCTAGTTCCAGCAATTTTCCTTATCTGTGTCTGTAAAGTAACCCCCCCCCCCAACTAACTTTTGAACGACTTGATATTTTTCCACAAAATTTGGTGTGCTGTAATGGGAAATTAAATACTATTTTTCAGACCATATTAAAATTTTGTAACGTCCAAAATGGCGACTAGGCGCCATTTTGAATTTTTTTTAAATAGAAAGAGAGGTCGAGTGACACCTCATTGGAAAGGTCTTTTAGTTCCGCGTCTGATCCTAGAGTTTCAAAGAAAAATATTCAGCCATTGAAACTACTGATAACAACATTTAAGTTGTTTTGTTGTTTTATAGGTTGTTTATTTTTATTTAGTAATTTTTAATAATTAAAAAAAATGCTGTCGTGTACAATCAACTTAAAAAAAATTATCACTAGTCCCCCAATGGAGGTATCAAGTTGAGGTTTGTTTTATTTCGAGAAGTATGGACGGCAGTTTAAGGCAGTTCGAGAAATTTCTTGAAAGTATTTTCAACGCCGCCTACGATACGATGGTATGGCCGGTTTTTTCGCTCGTCTTATGGTGCGGGTCCCGTTCCCAATTTGGGATCGAGCACATAGTAATAAAAGAAAAAAGTTTGGCGCCCTCTAGCGGCCAATAAATTAAACTCGCAATTTTTCTAAAAGACCGAACCCCCACCCCTCACGCCCCACTCAAATTTCAATATCGACAAAAAACCGTTTTATGATGATGACGCAAATTGCAGTTCAATCTGCGACGTGCGGTTTTGTTTCCACCGACATGACGTGTAGGGCTATAACTAGCGTCTAGTCGGTCAACTCACAACCGTTCCTGCAAAGTCGGACCTGCGCAGTTAGTATGTCGTCAATCTCGGTGAGTGAATGCAACTCTGTCTTCGTATTTTTTCATTTAAAAATGTAACTGCTCTTAACTTAAACCTCGCGTAATCAAAACGTAATTAAAACAACGTTGTTGCTTTTTGCTGTTTACGCGAGGTTTAGGTTAAGAGCAGTTACATTTTTAAATGAAAAAATGCGAAGACAAAGTTGCATTCACTCACCGAGATTGACGACATACTAACTGCGCAAGTCCGACTTTGCAGGAACGGTTGTGAGTTGACCGACTAGACGCTAGTAGAGCTATACCAGGGGTTTACTTTATAAATCTTACTTTACATCGAAATTTTATCACTTTACCGGTCAACAAAAAAAACTCACCTCATGGGTGGTTGTGATATGCCATTCTGTAGAAAAAATAGGGTCCAAGTCCCAATCCCCATGGACACAGCCCCACACGCATTTTCTTCGATTCTCGCCCCCACGTATGTCTTAACCCTCAACTTTTATTTTGGTCACAACGCCCACGTTCGACACGACGGGCCCCCCAATTACATCTTTGGTCACAAGCATCAAATATCGTTTTGGACACGAAGGCCACGTTGGTCACAAGCTTCACTTTCCGTTTTGGTCACAACCCCCAATTATACTGAGACGCCCTTTGACATTCTTCAGATGGGCAGGCTAACATTCTTGCGATTGATGAGTTCAAATCGGTTTTGTGGAAGTGTTTTCAAATAAAATTTTACATTCAATTAAATACAAGTTTTTATTAATAATAATTCAAATAATACAGAGCCTGCTAAACATTTCAAACCTGCGTCAATGTCTGATAACGTGCGGTCGTTGCGTATCCGGCGTAAGTCTGGTTTTCCCTCTAAATCTAACTGATAAAAAAACACTAAACTTAGAAGAGAAACCAATACCTAATAAATCGCAGTTCAGTTTAAACCGTTAAGGGAACGTGTGATGCAATCCTGAACATGGACAAGGAACGAGCATTGAAATGGTGCATGGGCGTTAGTTTTGTGTTGGGTATAATTTGTTTAATATTTGGAGTGATAGAAATAACCCGAGCTAAAGACAACAAGAAAGTAATGAAACCGGTAAGAAAATGTGTTTTACTTTCATAGTTTAGAAATTTCTGTGGTTTAATATCAAAAAAATACCAGACCGCAGTGGCGGTTCCAGAATTTGATAATTGGGAGGAGGGGGTAGAGCTACAATACACGAGAAATAGCGCCGCGGCTGTTGTTGATGCAACAATTTCTAATTACTGCTACCCCTAACTTATCAGCCTTATCTATTTCGCACGATATATTCGACAAGTTGTAAATGAGGCCCAAGCCCGAGCCGCCGATATTTTAAGGCGTTCTCGTGTTGGTGAGTTAAAAGCGTGAAAATTGTGACATAAATAAACATTGTCATTGTGAATTTAAGCAAGAATCAAACATGTGTTAGCAGTTAGCTATTTAGGGCTACCCTTAAACTGGTGGCAGATTTTTATTAAATTTATAGCCAAATCGAGCTGGGGATGAGCTTCAACTTGGTACGTGCCCCAACACGCTAATTTCTCTGTGACGCCTTCTATGAATTTTCGAAGATCACAAATTCATTCCCTTTTAATTTAACAAATAGGAGACAACGAAACATCTCCGTTTAAGCTACATTGCTCATGAGTGATAGTAAAATAAGATCCACAACTTCATTTTTAGGTGCCGAAATATTTAGGGGGGGTATTTTCTTCCTCCCATCGAATTTCTAGTGGCGAATTTATTAAAAAATCAAATAATACATCTTTTTCTCACAAAAAAAATCAGTTCACTACATCTCTCTATCTGAAGTATGTGAGCGATATTCCGTTTACGGCTTGGACCGAAGCATACAGTCTAACGGCGCATGACTGAATTATCCAGCTACACCGGCCATTGCATCAGCACTCTATGTTTATAGTCAGCATCCGACAGATACTCAGAAAGTTTATTTTATTATTTTTATGTGAAAGCTTTTTATAGTATTTACACTATTTTAGTGCCAGGTACAGCAAGGTGCAAAAGTAATGTCGTAAATAGTAGTTGTATGTATGTATATATGCAACACACGTTTGAGACACATTTGAGTCACGACAAACGTTGTTACAAAGTAAGAGCAAGAGTAAAAAAGACAACAAATACTTTGTAGCAACGTTTGTCGTTGCTCACGTCTGCCCGAAAAGTGTATTGCACTACTACCATTTGCGACATTACTTCTGCACGTTGCTTATGTTCCTATAATATAGCTATGCACGCGGTAGAAACATGGGATCTCGTTATAGCCAATGTTGACGTTAATACAAAAATACTTTTGAATATTTGGAAGCCCAGGCAACGACCTTCGCTTGTTTTTTGCGTTAGTTTCGTGCAAAGAAACTTAAAATATTTTCGGTCTTTACTTATGGCCGTGCCCGAGCGTAATCGATGGTCTAACGAAGGTAAAGCAAATACAGAAGCGTTTTTATGTAACCGCCATGTAAAAATTACACTTTTAGGAAGAGAAAACAATACTTCATGGTATAAACGCACAAAAAACATAACATCCCATTTGAAAAATCAAAGTTGATGCTATTTCCGGTCAAACCGGAAATAGAATAAAACTACGTGTACGCTATTCTAAGACTGCGCAATCTTACGCGAAACTTTCATTCTTAACATTTCTTTCCAGACCGAAAATTAAGCTGATTATTACGTGTAACACTCAGACATTCATTTGTTTTACGTAAATTTACGTCACACAAGCAGAGCAGTTACCAGTTACGTCTTTGTTTTTATATTCAGATTGCGTGTTCGTTTGTTTACTGATCGTCTTTTATTCAATGCGTCATCGGGGTGGTTTCCAAATTTAGAAAGTGGAAATTGACCTCCATCTTGTTTTTAAAAACAGGCAAAAGTAGTAAAGCCTAGAAAACGAGTAGCATTATAGTGAATGTGAAGGTCTATGCCTTCAAAAAATTCCTTCAGGAAATACAATAGCGGATAGGCCACCCGTCGACGTCTATGTAGTCGGTTCA
This sequence comes from Ctenicera cuprea, assembly GCA_958336395.1. Taxonomy (NCBI): domain Eukaryota; kingdom Metazoa; phylum Arthropoda; class Insecta; order Coleoptera; family Elateridae; genus Ctenicera; species Ctenicera cuprea. The sequence goes on from OY284493.1 coordinate 1,651,846, forward strand.
ATGAACACCGCGTGACGTCATGCTAGCCGCATACTCCAGCGGCGACGAAATTGGGGAGGGAAAACCTAAGCGTTGCACAACACAAAGTGTTATAGATTAGAAAATACTTTTATTTCTATTGAAAAAAGGTAGGTTGTGAAATAGAAATATTTAAAATCAAAATGGCGGCAAATTTTTACTATAATATAAGGAGAAAACAACATGGCGGCATAATCTCCATTCTACCAAAATAAAAAACGAAATGGCTTCATAATTTCTGCCAAAAGAGAAAAAAAAAACAAAAAGGCGGTGTCGTTTCTGTTAATGTAATACAAAACAAAATGGCGGCATATGTTTTACACATAGATTTTTATACATACGCATAAAAATCTATGATTCTACAATAAAAACAAAAACCAACCGGTTAGGTTCTAGAAAAAAGGTGGCAAAATGGTGGCATAATTCTTAATAGAATAGACAAAATGGCGGCTTAGGTTTCACAAATATGAGAAAAAAGAAAGTTACGAAACTCAGATTTTAGAAATATGCAACTTGGGATTAACTATAGAACTTTGTTGGGCCAGCGGGTGGTCTAGTAGTTGAGTCCCAACCTCTAGAACTAGACTCCCAACGGCAGTAGGTTCGAATCCTCAGCCCGTCGGAAATTTTTCTGAATAAGTTGCACCCGGCGTGTCCATGGACGGTGTGTGTGGTGTGTATGTTGGGTTGCATATCTTTCAGGGGTGGGGCATGTTAGACCGGTGTATAGCACTTAGTGTGCTTAGCCCGGGTAAGGGGGTGGGATGGGAATCATGGAGTCGTGCTCACGCACGGCTTTATGATTCTTAAAAGTTATTATGAGATCAGAATACTTCTTATACATATTTACACCCACCTATAACCGAGGCTTCGTTGTCTATAAGAATACATGTCACAGTTAGACGTTGAAAATATTTACCTCCTCCTTTTCACGAAATATATGCGAAACACTTAATCTTGTATTTAGGGCCAGCGGGTGGTCTAGTGGCTAAAGTTCCAGGCTTTGAAACTAGACTCCCAACGGCAGTAGGTTCGAGTCCTCTGCCCGTCGGAAATTTTTCTGAATAAGTTGCACCCGGCGTGTCCATGGACGGTGTGTGTGGTGTGTATGTTGGGTTGCATGTCTTTCAGGGGTGGGGCATGTTAGACCGGTGTATAGCGCAAGTCCGCTGAGCCCGGGTAAAGGGGTGGGATGGGAATCATAGAGTCGTGCTCAAGCACGGCCTCATGATTCTAACATTTACCCTTTTAACAAAAAAAAACAACTGTTATTAAATAAAAAAACAAAACGGCGACACATTTCAACAAAAATGGCTGAATTTATTGTTGAGAAATAAAAGATAAAATTTCAAGCACGCCAATGGTTTGCACATTAGTCATGCGCCCATGTTTTCTAAACAGTAACAACCGAACAAAACCGACACTTTGTTGACTAGTTTAGTTCCTTGTGTTTTCCCCTTCTGCTGCAGCTTCAGTACGGAACGATTTGTGTGAGTGGCGAGTCGCGTATAATATCAAGTCGAGCGTATTTATTACACCACACCTAGCAATACAACAAGAAAAAAAAACCAACAAAATGCATCTAAAAGTACTGTGTTATCTGTCTGCGCTGCTGATGTGCTTCTATTTTGTGCAAGGCCAAGATAAAATGGACAAAGTGAGTAAAACACCATCGCACCATGATTCACGATGCGATTTTGTTTTTTGTTACTTAGTCGGCGTCGTTCAGTTGTTTCGTTTTGCGCTGATAGAAAGTCCAAGAGCGGATTTTAGAAAGTCGCGTTTTCGGTCAGAGATGAACTAGAAACCCACATTTATTAGGAAATGCCACCGGTCTGATCGATAAATTAGAAAAAGAGAAGGGCGGACGGACGATGCGAGATTGTTTTTTTTTTTGAGAGCGTGAAACAAATGCCAGTTCTGGGAGGAATAAAAATGTAACAAAATTCCCTGAACAGTTGTTGGGTCGGTAAAAATAAATGAATCCATTTAAAAAACAAATGACGACGTAATCGGAAAAAAACAAGCGATCGCATATCTATTCGTGGTTGTTTAATTAGAGGTTTGTTCTGTCGCAACAAACAAGTCCAAGGTTTAAATGAAACTTTGCGAAAAAAAAAAAAACTGCAACGTATTTTAAAATTTTGGATGCGAAATTGTTTTACTGAGAAGTGAGAACAGTTGAGTGCTTCCATGAACTTTATATTGGGCTGAGATGATGATTAACTCGGGTTAATCCCAGGTTCATTTTCCGATAAAATGCGCGCGGTCCGAATTATTACCGTTAACCTGTTAAAAATCCGACCTAAGCTAAACCAATCAAAAAATTGATCGGGGTAACGCCACTCGACCTTCTTCGCATAATAGGCCCGTAGCCTACTTTCCCATACTCCTAGCATTGATTATTCTACTGTGGGAATTAAGAAGTTAAGTAACTACTTGTTTGTGTTCGTGAAAAAATTCTATTCTAAGATTTTGATGGAAATAAATGACTTCTATGAACCAACAAGAAAGTTGTTTTTGAAATAAGGTTTGTAGGTCAACGATGTCAACGAAATTTGTAATATACAGATAGGTTCCACCATAATTTTTAAAAAATTAAAATAAACTTGACCCCAGCTGGGGTTCGATCTGGCGGCTACCGATGCCATATCTGTATTTTTCAACTGAGCTACCGAGCTGCTTACTGCAAACGGTACAATAGGGAAGAAAAAGCCACAGGGGCTGTTTTTATTAATAGTTTTAAGGGATGATAACTACCAAGTCAGCTATCCAAAACTACTTGCTCAATATCAGATAACAATTTCCGGTTCACTCTGACCGCGTGGATCAATACTACTATATCGCATTAATTAAGGTAGCTGTTAAGTATTAATAGTTCCTCTATAGAAATAGCACTAAAACTATTATAATTATTTTGGACATGTTTTTTCAAGAACTTCCCACTCGCCATTTTGAATGTCATAATTTTGATAATGGATTCATAATTAGCGGCCTCCCAATTTTTGTGCAAATCGGATGAGTTTAATGAAATTTTGCCGCCATATTACATCCGCCATTTTTAATTTCAGAATTCTGATACTGGATTCGTAATTAGCGACCTCAACGACCCCCGTTTACCACTTTTTATGCAAATCAGATGACTTTAATAAAATTATTCCGCCATATTAGATCCGCCATTTTTAATTTCAGAATTCTGATACTGGATTCGTAATTAGCGACCCCAACGACCCCCGTTAACCACTTTTTATGCAAATCAGATGACTTTAATAAAATTATTCCGCCATATTAGATCCGCCATTTTTAATTTCAGAATTCTGATACTGGATTCGTAATTAGCGACCTCAACGACCCCCGTTTACCACTTTTTATGCAAATCAGATGACTTTAATAAAATTATTCCGCCATATTAGATCCGCCATTTTTAATTTCAGAATTCTGATACTGGATTCGTAATTAGCGACCCCAACGACCCCCGTTAACCACTTTTTATGCAAATCAGATGACTTTAATAAAATTATTCCGCCATATTAGATCCGCCATTTTTAATTTCAGAATTCTGATACTGGATTCGTAATTAGCGACCTCAACGACCCCCGTTTACCACTTTTTATGCAAATCAGATGACTTTAATAAAATTATTCCGCCATATTAGATCCGCCATTTTTAATTTGAGAATTCTGATACTGGATTCGTAATTAGCGACCTCAACGACCCCCGTTTACCACTTTTTATGCAAATCAGATGACTTTAATAAAATTATTCCGCCATTTTTAATTTCAGAATTCTGATACTGGATTCGTAATTAGCGACCCCAACGACCTCCTTTTACCACTTTTTATGCAAAGCAGATGACTTAAATAAAATTATTCCGCCATATTAGATCAGCCATTTTGTAATTCATACTTTCGTTACCTGGATTCGTAATTTGCGTCCTTAAAAATCCCCGAGTACCAATTTTTATGCAAATCTGATTAATGTTGAGGTTTTGGCCAACTTTTTTTGAAAATCCCCCCCCCCCCCCCCACTGTGTGTTGGGCAACTTTTGAAAAAATCCGAAACGTTTTTTCGTTGTAATTTTTTTCATGAATCGAATTTTAAGCGCAGAGCCTGATATAGGGTGCTTACACAAATCGAATGCCTTTTGTCGTAGCTTAAAATGGCGACCACTACGATTTTTGAACCTTGAATTTTTACTTCAACGCCCTCTAGCGGCTAACCATTCAACTTCTGGGGTTACTTTTGTATCTGTTAAGAGAATAAGATTCAAACATTAATTTATCGATGGAGTATCATAGGCTAATCCCCCCATCCCCTCCTCCTCCACCACCACCACTTTTTGATTGATAATATTTTCTGGTGTTTGGTGTTCTTCAATCCCAAGCAATATTTTTTTTTAATATCTAATAAATCGGTGTATTTTCTTAATTTCGTGTTGGAAAGTTTCCAAAAAGTTGCGGCTGTTAACTGAAATTGTTATCATAATGGGCCGTGCCTCGAGCGTAACCGACTGTCTAGCTAATGAAAGCTAATGGGGGCGATTATGTCTGAAATATGTATAGTACAAATTTTCTCAGGAAAATCAAACTTTCCAAAAGTATCTGCGTATTGAAAGCTTGTTTCTATCGTCATTTAGCAGCAATTGCTGAACTGTTGCGTCATAGCAGGGCTGGACAAACAGGGCCGGATTCGGCACAAATGTAGTAATATTTAGTGTATTGCATGACCGACTTTATGTACAAGCTTAAGAAATCCCGAGGTCATTTGCAGTAGAAAATACACATGAATTCGTAAACTCCGCCTTACTACAGCTTCCCGAAGACGCAACTGCAGTCTAATCACACTTTAATTAATATCTCCCACACGCACTTACCGCTCGCAGCAACATAAATAGGATTTTTGTCATTTTTTGCAGATTTTTAAAACAAATCTTTCGCACGCAGCTCATCTGCACATTTGGTACCAGAATTTTAAACTATAACAAAAGGGAAGCGGTGAACAGTGGGAAGGGTTAAATATATCGCGCGTGCGCAATTCGGATTCTTTTTCGAATGTCTGTATGTAAATAGATCGCGTTTTACCACCCCACCTGCGTTTCTTGAAAGAAAGGAAAAGTGGGGAGCCAGAGAAAAAAAGGGGGGCGGACAAAGAATGAGGCATGGCGGGAGAGAGAGAAGGGGGAGCGCTTAGAGAATAAGAGCGGCGGGGAGAGAGTGAAATGGGTCGTGGTGAGAGTGAAGGGAGGCGGGTAGAGAGAAAGGGGAGGGGCAAAGGAGAAACGGGAACGTGGTGGGTGGTAGAGGACAGAAAAAATCCAACCTATGATAAAATAAAGCAGTTGCCTAACCTAACATATACATTCTAAAATTGTCTGACCCGACCTAACCCAACTAATCTAACCAATAAAAATTTCGACTTAACTTACAATAAAAAATCCAATTTATCCTATAAAAAAAGCCAATCTAACCCAATAATAATTCTACGTAACCTAACAACAACAAAAATAAGTAATTACTGCAATAGTTCATTTTATCGCCACGCGTTGCACACGCCATTGTTTTCTGGAAACAAATGCAACACGTAGGTGCAACAACATTCTACAAAACAAAAAACGTTTTTCAACTGTCACGTTTGCATGTACGTACGCAACCTACGCCGGGAAATTTGAATTTATAATGCATGCAAATTTCAGTCGTTTCTAGAATTTCATGCAAATGCTTAATCAGCTTTAAAAAAAAACTGGCGGAATAGTGAGCATATCCGGCATATGGTTGCGGTTTTTTGTACGTATTTAAATAGAGATTAGCGACTTAACGTGTGAATAACTGACGAAACTATTTCGCATAACGGAAACAAGCGTAAAATCTTGATTTTACCGGAGCAAACATTCTAAAATTGACCATAACCTTATTTTTAGCCGATCAAGATGGCGGACGCGCGCCCTCTTTTGTTTTATCTAATCTTACCATCAAACGGTCGCTAAATCAAGATGTCATCGTTGGAAATTTATTGTAAAACGCAATTTAATTAATAAAACATGAAAGCAATATACAGAGTGCAATGCAAAATGTGGTGATAACTTCGGTTTTATGAGAGATGGGAATTTTTTTTAATTATAAATCACCGTCCTTTTATGTACATGGCTTTACCTAACCAAAACATTTCGGCAAAAATCTAGAATAAAACCCACAAAAGAATGTCAACATATGGTTTGGGACATTCAGAACAACAAAATGTAATCATCTGATAACATCCATTCGACAAGGACCGTTTTAATACAAACGATTGCTGTTGGCGACCCAATAATGAAAAAAAAAACCGTTGACAATTAGATGTAATAAGAAACACGTCATCGGAGACAAGGTTAGTTTCAAATCAACACTGCGATTAGAAAACCGTGGAATGATTATCGCAACAATTTGCGCTATTTTTGTGTGGTAATCGCCTGTGCGCGGTACAATTTCCTTGGTTTAGCGATATATTGTTATTACTATGTAGAAACTTGTTGCTTCATATTTGCTGCGACGCCGAGCAATTTTCCTTAAGCGCATAATAAACGGTGTAACTTCGCTAATTGCCAATTTGCATGATAAAGCAAATATCGGATTTTTTGGCGCCACTAGGTCGCGCGCCTTGTTGTTATTGTTCGTGTGGTAAAAAAACTGTTTTATTAACACAGAATTATTTTTCAATGGTCGCGATATACCCTATGATAGCTTTGTTGCAAAACAATTATTTTTAAATAAAATTGAGGTGGAATTGACACAAACCCTTTTGGGCGCAGTGCAATTCCACTACATTTTACATTAAAAAATGTCATAAAAAAAATTGGTATAATTTAGAAAATCCTAATGACCACCGCATTGTTATTCCTCCTCGGTTTAGGTTGTTTGTTTCATTTCTTGGTGGTAATTATTTACTGGAGCCAGGAACGCAAAAAAAAATTATTTCGTAAAAACATTTTTGCGTAATACAGAGTCGCTAGGAAAACCCCGGCCACTTTTCTTGCGGCGGTCAAGAGATGGCGCTTTAGTAAAGAAAAATTAAATTAAAATACTGGCAACAACGCAGAATCCAAGTTATTAAATACGCCCCATATTAAATCAAAACAATCAAAGCGTCTTGGATTCTGCGTTGTTGCCAGTATTTTAATTGAATTTTTCTTTACTAAAGCGCCATCTCTTGACCGCCGCAAGAAAAGTGGCCGGGGTTTTCCTAGCCGCTCTGTAAATACGAATAAGTGTAACAAAACGTAATAATCGGTCTTATTTGTGATTGGTTGCAATTGACCATCGTATAATTAGTCGAATTTGCCTATCCGACGCGAAGGCCATGTTTGCCGATGAATAATGCTAATGTTATAAATGTCTGGTATCAGTTGCAAGCTGCATTAAGTTTAACTTTCAATTATGCTTGAAATTGTCTAATAAATAAAAATCCTGACCGGGACATTATTTCTGCTTTACAAGTGTAGTAACGTTAAGTTAGTTCTAAATTCGAAAATGTCAGAATTAGGTAAATGGCATTTACCACAATTCCCAAAAAATTCGTAACTCTGAGGTTAAATCGCGTAAGGTGTAGTAAAAATTGTGGCTTTAGTAAACAATTACCCACTTTTTAAATTTTTTTCCGAAATCGTGGGGGAATTGCAACGAGCCTTTCGGGCATAATTAAATTGCCCCACTTTTTTCATCAACTACCTTTTATCTGGCCATACTGTAACTATCCGTTTAACCCGCTCGCAATATTGAACAAACAATCAAACAGGGTGTGTTACGAATTCATTTCATGCTAATCACGCCATTTATATTCACAGGTGCACGTGACTGTCTATTATGAATCTCTGTGTCCCGACTCGAAGAAGTTCTTCACGTCCCAACTCTATCCAACCCTGGTGAAGGAGAACCTCGCTAAATGGGTTAATTTGACGCTGGTGCCGTACGGCAAAAGCACGGTGAGTATTTAATTAATTTATTGCCAAATAACAGCAGCATACATGTGTCTCCACCCCCTTTTATTATGCGCCCACCCTTGTTTGCTGCCGACTAGCCTTTTTAGGGGAAATTGCATGATCTAAGCTAATGGGAGCGGCTGAGTAATAAAAGTAATAGTCGCTGGAACAAAATTAGAAATATTATGCTCTGGAGGTTAAATGAACACGAAAGGTATTTTGCACAAGGTGGATTATTTTCGTTAGGGTACGAGATTGGAAAATCTATAAAGGGGTAAAAAAAAGTAGATTAGAGTTTTGGATGTCTTCCAGGATGTTCACTTAAAAAACCTAAAATTCTTTAAAGATCAAATATTTGTCATACGAGCTAAAATGATTTTAAAAAAATCTACCAGTTTTTAATGTGTTTTGTTTCCGCTTTAGAAATACCGCCATTTTTGTTTTTAGATTATATCTTAACAACCGAGCATCGTAGAAAAAAATTGAAAACAGTTTTGAATTCCTCCAAAAAACTTTTTTCCCCAACAAATTTACCTTAAAAAAATATTTAAACCGATTTTGGATTCCTATCAAAAAAAAACTTTTGTTCCATAACAAATTTCTCTTGTGTCTTATATCTATGGGCCAAGTGTAAACTGAAAATTTGCTGTGCATTTCATGGTATTTAAGGCAATTTGTCCCAATATTTATTATACCATGTGACACAGACTCATGGTACACCCCCCTTTTCTCCTTTGTTTCTCTAGCTATATTTCTGAAATTTGGAACATTGAATATGCTCACTAGACGGCACTTTCTGACATATTTGGAAAAAAAATTCAACTTACGGTTTTTCCGGAAATGACACCAACTTTCGATTTTCAAATGGGACACCCTGTATATTATTACATTTTTGGATACCCCATCGATGGTACTTTCGAATGACGTCAGAGTACCATTATGGTACCGTTTGAAAAAATGGAGTTTCGAGTAAAAAAACGTTTTGTTTTACTTTTTTGGCACGTATTTCGAACCACAATACTATTTTAATCGAAAATGCGATAGTGTAGCATTATTTTGATTATTTGGAATAATTTTAGGGAGTTCATGGCTCTCTAGATCGAAAAATAAAATGGGTGTTCTGACAAATGAAATATCAACTATAAGGTATCATTGGATTCAGATAATTACGAAGATTTCAAAAATGTAATAATATACAGGGTGTCCCATTTGAAAATCGAAAGTTGATGTTATTTCCGGAAAAACCGGAAGTTGAATTTTTTTATAAATATGTCAGAAAGTGCCGTCTAGTGAGCATATTCAATGTTCCAAATTTCAGAAATATAGCTAAAGAAACAAAGGAGAAAATGGGGGTGTACCATGAGTCTGTGTCACATGGTATATACACACATTTAGCTAATTTTTTTTTAAATTTTAATAAATCATTCTAGATTTAAATAAATTCTTAAACATTCTGTTTAAATATTTTAACATTTAATAAAGCATTAGAGATTTAAATAAATCTTAAAACATTTACTTCAAATTTTCAAATATTTAGTAAATCTTTATGTATTTAGAGAAATCTGCACGTATTTGTTTTAAATCTTTCAATATTTAATAAATATTTGCATATAAATAAATCCTTACAGATTTAAATAAATGTTTCAACATTTAATTCTAAGCTGTCACATTTAATGTTAACCTGTCATATTTGTTTGACCTTGGTGAGCCCAGCGACTTAGGACACCAAGACCGTTTATACCGGTAGTAAGGCGCAAGGCAGGGTAATGGTGGGAGAGTTCGACGCTTAAACAAAACAGACTGAAAATTACATTCTCAAGGGAATGTTGAGGAAACTTTCATTGTATGAATAATAAATTATGCAATGTTTATGTTGTTCAATATGTTGTTATTGATGATTGACCTAACATTAATTGTACAAATTTTTGAAATACGGAAAACGTGTTCATAATTGTTGAACGTTACCACCAGTGTAAACGGTCTTGGTCTACTATGTAGGCTGGGTCTACCAAGGTCAAATAAATATATGGCAAGTTAACATTCAATATGACAGCTTAAAATTAAATTTTGAAATATTTATTTAAATCTGTAAAGATTTATTTAAATCTGCGAATATTTATTAAATATTGAAAGATTTAAAACAAATACCGGCAGATTTATCCAAATACATAAAGATTTATCCAAATACATAAAGATTTACTAAATCTTTGAAAATTTAAAGTAAATAGATTTATTTAAATCTCTAATGCTTTATTAAATGTTGGAATATTTAAACCAAATGTTTAAGGATTTATTTAAATCTACAACGATTTAATAAAATAAAAAGCATTTAGCTAAATGTGTGTATATACACTGTGTCTATAAAGTACCCCCCCCCCCCCCCCCAACTAGCTTTTGAACGACTTGGTATTTTACCACAAAATTTGGTGTGCGCTGTAATGGGAAATTAAATACTATTTTTCAGCCCATATTAACATTTTGTGTCATTCAAAATGGCGACTGGGCGCCATTTTGAATTTTTTTCAAATGAAAAGGGGGGGTCGAGTGACACCTCATTGGAAAGGTCTTTTAGTTCTGCGTCTGATTCTAGAGTTTCAAAGAAAAATATTCAGCGATTCGAATTCCATAGCAGTCTTAAGAAACTTCGAGGCTGATTTTTTTTGTCGTATTTCAACAAGCGACAGTCGCAGACTAAAACTGAAAACGATATTGAATTCCTGTCAAAAAATGGCACAGCTTTGCTCTGTTTAAAAATATTTGCATCTCGTGTAATAAGCAAAATGGAGCCGTTTTAAGCCTCTACCTAACATTACTTTCATAAAAACAGCGGAATACTTAAAATAGAAACAATTGCACTTGTAAAATCTGTGGGCAGGATTAGCAAGCAACTCGCCGTCCTAAAACGATTAGTGACTCATCCGTTAGGCGGAGGTTATGAACTTGAACTGGTAACGTGATTACTTTGCATAATCTCCAGTTTTAAGAGATACAATTCTTTAAATAGAACCTTTATATGCAGAACTATTCTTTGTTTTCTGATTTCAAGTATATGCACGATTTGTATGAAAAAAAAATAAAACTAGAAATTAAAATTTAGGGATAACTTCTAATCGATAACAAAATAATTGAAAATTAACGCAATGGGTGGTTTGTTTTAAAGTAGTAATAAGTATAAGGCAACTAGGACAAAATTTAAGTTCTGTGATGATTGGGTGTTTGAGTCGGGTCATTATATACAGGGTGAGTCAACAAAACTGCTGTGACCCATATCTCCTTTACTATTTAAAATAAAAAAAATTCAAGTAATAACTGTAGGGAACCAAGATAACCACATTTTAAAATTATTTTCAATTACACAGGGCGTTTCATATAAGAGTGGCATACCAAACTTACGTTTTTTTTTTAATACAACACCATAAATTTTTGCGTATTCTTATTCGCTTTTTAATCGCCTTTCAGAATGTTTTGTTTTTGAATTTCCGTTGCGGCGTTGCCAAGTTATTCAACTTTTTTCGAAACATTTGACATTGCTGACTTCGATAATAGAATCTGCACGAGTCGTATTTCCAAAGATTTTTTAAACTTTTTTGTTAAATGTTAGCCAAGGCGTGTACTAACCTCCAGATATTTTTATGTGGAAAATATTGCAAAACTGAGACATGTATTGCCCTAGCAACAGGCGCTTCGTGCAACCTGCTTATCTTAATGAGTAAAAGACTTATTGACCGCCGCGGCCTTTTGATTCACCCTGTATAATGACTAATTTTTATTTTTTATTTTAACAATAACGTATTGGTAACTATTGTTTGCCATCACATAATAGTTAAAACCGCATTTTACCCTGCTGGCATCTAGTGGTTGGCGTAAGAAATAACTTAACCCCCCCCCCCTAGGTTTTATTCTTGGTAACAAAAGTCACCTGAACTTATTGAAATTACGCTATGTACTAGGTTTTAACAAATTAAATTTTAATAACTTTTATTTTCTCTAGAAAACGAGCGTGGACGGTCAGTGGCAGTTCTCATGCCACCACGGCACATACGAGTGTCTTGGTAACAGGATCCACGCGTGTGCCCTGCATGAAATCGAAAAGAAGGCCCCAACCCCTGCTGGTAAAGGTTTCAACCCAATAACGGTGGCTTTCATCAACTGTCTTATGGACAAGGCCGAAAACAAAACGGGACCGGGTGGCCCGGCAGATGTTGATTTCCATGTCGGCAACTGCTCCGAAATTAACAGCGTGCCAAATTATGTTGAAATCGAGAACTGCGAGAAGCATTCCGATGGTAAGTCCGGAAACAATTGCACCACATTTATCTTTTTCAGGTAATGCAACAAATCGAACTGAGCGCTTATTTTGTTGCAGGCGCAATGTATTTGGCTCAAATGGGCGATTTAACCGATAAACTGGAACCAAAACTGAAGTCGGTACCCACGATCACCTTCAACATGAAATACAAGATGGAAGATAGTGAGCTGGCCGAAAAGAATTTCGTTAAAGCTTTGTGTCAACACATTACACAACTTACTAAAGATATTCCAGCCGAATGTAAAAGTTCTGCTGCCACATTATCGGTTTCCATATTAGCATTGATGTTATTATTTGTTAAACAATTGTTTTAAATTCCAGTTTTGATTGCAGACCTCCCACATACTCTTGTTTAAAGAATCTTTTTTTTTTTAATTTTTTGTTGACCAGGATGCAGCTCAAATTTTTCAATAAAAATGAGGTTAAATTAAAATCCCGTTAGGTTGATTTGTTTTATTGAAATGTGTAGAATTGAAACCGAGGTTGGTCGACCAATATACGATGGAAAAGAGAAAGGAAGTTCAGATCTCTATCCTATGGTTATTGAAGCATCCACATCGTAATTATCCTCCCTGTTTACTCCCACCACTAATAGAAACTATAAAACATGCACTGTGGTTGCCATAACAACCGTAACTCAAAGTGATAGGGACACTATCGTAATAGGACGAATTTTCGAAGATCCTCTTTCTTCTAATGGCGCGGAATTTAAATAGTTTATTCTATTTTCTCAAAAACACAAGAGCAAAGTACCGTTATGTACGTAAATACATTAAAATTTTATTAAAAAAATAGATTAAAATTGTTTAAAACAAACGAAATAGTTTTTTTTTGCGTTTCTGGCTTCGGTAAATAATTACCACCACGAAATGGAACAAACAACCTAAATCGAGGAGGAATAACAATGCGGTGGTCATAAGGATTTTCTAAATTCTACCAATTTTTTTTTGGTCAGTTTTTAATGTAAAATGTAGTGGAATTGCACTGCACCCAAAAGGGTTTGTGTCAATTCCACCACAATATTATTTAAAAAAAATTCTTTTGCAACAAGGTTATCATTTGGGTATATCAGTTTTTTTTCCACACGAACAATAATAAGGCGTGCGCCCTTGTAGCGCCAAAAAATCCAATATTTGCTTTATCATGCAAATTGGCAATTAGCGAAGTTACACCGTTTATTATGCGCTTAAGGAAAATTGCGCGGCGTCAAACACCATAACTCAATAATAATTGCAAATTGCGAAGGGGAATCCCCAAACCTTATTGAAAGTGTCTAGAAAGGAGAGAGGTTGGTCCGCTAAAAAAACGAGAGAAAAATAAGTTCCGACTTCTATTCGCGGATACTCGTGTTAGCTTGGTATTATTACCCCCTTTTAACCCCACCACCAACTTACACTCCGGACAAACAGTAAAACAATAGAGGGTATTCCCCTAATGACACAACCAATAACTCCTTTATTTCTAATTTCTAAAAAATAAATTATTCTTGATAAAAATTAATGCTGTGAATGAAATCTCCAAATATGTTTAAACAATTGACGTATTATGTAAATTAAGAGGGGAAATTCAAATTTCTCAAAAACACAAGAGCAATTTATATCGTTAAAATTTTATAAAGAAAAAACAATTAAAATTGTTTAAAACCAATTGGTTATGAATTTTGAAGATGATACTCAAATGTTGGTATTATTTTTGATGATTATGTGAGAGTTCTGCGATAATTCTTATTTATTGTTGTATGTCGATGTTATTATCAGTATCCACCATTTAGATATAAAATGTGCACTTGCATTTCTCGAATTGCCTTAAAAATGTCGATCTCGTATATTTTGTATGATACTTTTTTGCTACAGTAATGCCTTAAAAAACAAAAGAAGAAAGTGAATGAAAGGACGAATGTAAAAGCAGGTGCACCATTTTGAACCAACTTATACAACTCTTTCACCTTAAAAGCTTAGCGCTTATTATGCCTGTCATGTCACGTATGCAAAGATACTTATTTTAGAAATACTCATACCAATTAATACCACCGTCCTTCATATAATGTAAATTTATACAAATAAATACATATATACATACACAATTGTTTTTGTTTTTTAGTTTAGGAAGCAATAATAACCAACCCTTTTATATTGGCTTAATGATGGGGTGTCGGTTTTTAGAAATAAGTAAAATTATATAACCACCTCAACGTGCATTAATTAAAATAAACGTGCTTACCTTATTTCACTAGTCGATGGTCGAGCTTTCGCTTCTTGCACAAGGTCATTCAAAAGTAGCTGTTGTCGTTGCTTCACGTTCATTACTGACAATCACCTGAAGACGACCTTTATTAAAATACGGAAAAAATTATTTGTGGCACAAAAGAGCGCGAAATTTGAAAATTCAGCGTGTTAATGAATTGTAGGGACAACGTACTAGGCCTTGCAAAACACAACAACGCAAACAATTTTTGTTAATAAATGTGTGGTCAAAGGCGTTTCCTTTAGAAAATAGAGCCTCTTAAAGATTCTTTAAGAAGTACCTGAAAATAGGCAACCCAAATTGCATTTTCAATTATTTTGCACAGGTCATGGAATTTTGAAAAAAAAACACGATCTAGACATACATGCATTCAAATAACTTCAATTTTGACACAATTCGATGTTTTTGTGATATTTTTTGACTTTTCTTGTATTCGTTTCTTTCTGTGCCTTTCATAATTCGTTTTTTTCGTTCTGTGATTTTTTTGATAATTATTTTCGTTCTGTTTCGTATTTTTGTGTTATGGGGAATTATACTTTTACCGAACACCATGATATGATGTTCATGTATGAAGCTGCTCGGCTGTACCAAGACCATTTTCCGAATAGGAATCATCCATCGCACAAGGCCTTTAGTGTAGTTTCACGTCGGCTGCGGGATGAAGGTACATTCGTTGTCAACAGACACAACTGTGGAGTTACCAGAACAAGGCGAACGGTGGATTTTGAGGAAGAAGTTTTGGGGAGGGTGGCTCAAAATCCTTCTACTAGTTTAAGAGCCATCGCTCATTAAATGGGAGTGAACCATGTTTCAGTATGGGAGGTACTACATGAGCAGCAGCTACATCCGTACCATCCACAGAAGGTACAAGCCATGGTTCAAGCAGATTTTCCCAGAAGGGTAGAATTTTGCCAGGGATTTCTGCAGCGGTGTAATGAGGATCCAGAATTTCAAGTAAACGTTCTGTTTAGCGACGAGGCATCTTTTACGAAAGAAGGAATATTGAACAGTAGAAACAGCCACATTTGGGACGATGAAAATCCCCATGCTGTGGTTCAAAAAGGATACCAGCAAAGATTTTCAGTGAACATTTGGGCCGGGATTGTTGGCGATAGACTCATTGGTTAACAAAGGTTAACAGAAGCAATTTATTTAACTTTCTTGCGCCATGTCCTGCCTGAACTTTTGGAAGATGTTCCACCTCAAATGTGGCTGCAGCACAATGGTGCACCTGCTCATTTTTCGGCGGAAGTCAGGGAATTTTTAAATAACACTTTTCCCAACAGATGGATAGGTCGAGTGGCGTGGCCTCCACGTTCTCCTGATTTGACCCCACATGATTTCTTTTTGTGGGGTCATGTTTAAACGTTAGTGTATGCTACCCCAGTTGAAACTGTAGAAGAACTTACGGCGCGTATTCTTGCTGCATGTGAAGAAGTTCAACAGACTCCTGGTAATATATGGAGCGGTGCGCAGGAATTTACTTCGTATATGTGCTTCGTGTGTAGAAGCTGGGGGGGGGGGGACATTTTGAACATTTACTATAATTTTGTTCATTTTTGAATTAGTAATTGTAAATTTTTCAAATAGTTGATTTTTGCTTTGTAATTTTGGTTTTTTCTATTGCTTAGTTTTGAAACACTTTGTTAATTAATTTATTTTTAATTTAATTTGAATTTGAAAAGTGGGAAAGAGGGCTTTATTTATCCTGTATTAATTTCCGTCGCTATGGAAACAAATAGTAGGTAGTAATCTAAGTTGCAGGCTTCCGCGGCCGTTGTTAATAACAGCTAGGCTTCCGGGTTGGAGCCGCGTCATCGGTGCATGAACTGCCGACGTTTCGTCCTCGGTTCCACGGGACATCTTCAGGGCTGTGGTCACTTTGTGTTCCAGATCCCAAAGTGACCACAGCCCTGAAGATGTCCCGTGGAACCGAGGACGAAACGTCGGCAGTTCATGCACCGATGACGCGGCTCCAACCCGGAAGCCTAGCTGTTAGTAGGTAGTAAATTGAGTTGCCTACATTTAGGCGCTTCTTAAAGAATCTTTGAGAAACTCTATCCCTAAAAAGAAACGCTTTTGACCACACATTTATTAACAAAAGTTGTTTGCTTTGTTGTGTTTTGCAAGCCCCAGAAGTTTGTGTGTTGAAGTTTGTTCATTAACACCCTGTATATCAAATTTTTGGAAAGTAAGTACCGTGTGTTCAAAAAGTAATTACATAAGGGTTGGCCATGGAAAATAAAATTTCTGTCTTTGCACGCTTTAGAATTTAACTGTCATCACTCTGTAAGGGTCACTACAAATGACAAACTTAACCTAAAAATTTGTTTGTTTAAATTCTAAAGCATGCAAAGACAGAAATTTTATTAGCCATGGCCAACCCTTATGTAATTACTTTTTGAACACACGGTACTAATAACCACTTACAAAAAAAAAGAGTACAATTTCAATAGCCACTTCTATGGAGCATAAAAAAGTTTTTTAATTATTTCTAATCTTTATCTGGAAATTTTTAACTTTAAATTTTATTACGATATTATCATCGAAAAAAAAAAGTAAGAAACTTTGAGAATATGATAAAAAATTGCCAAACCTTACCTTGAAAGCTTTGCTCCGTTGCGGCTGAATGAATCCAAATGGTGACATAACCGTGACAACCTCCGATGTGAATACTGAACATATTTCGCCCCCTGAGGCACTTTAAATGACACCTGTTCAACCAGCGAGGCAAGGGTCCGTACAGCTGTCGCGTACCCAAACCTGTATTTACAAATTTTAATGTAGCAAACCTTTGCCAGTTAAGTTAGATAAAACAATCAACATGAAGTTACACAGGGTGAGTAATTTAAGTGGCACCCCGCTATTATTTCCTAAATTATTGAGAATATCAAAATTGTTTCTTAATAAAAGTTGTTGATAATTAACTACGACATATCCCAAAATTATTACCAACTATACTGGGTGTTAAGTTATGCCTGTACAGCACATTACTTTTTTATTTTAAATGGAACACCCTGTATGTTATTGCATTTTTAAATTCTACATTTAATTTTAGGTACAAAAGTGTTAAGGTACTACCGTTTTAAAATTAGTGGTTTTCGAATTATTTCACCTTTTTTCAAAACTTTGGACATTTTATTACAAAATTAATATTTTCGATACCAAAAACGTTCATCCATCACTAGTTTGCAAAGACTATTAACACATTATAAACTATTTCGCGGTATGTTAAAAACATCAAATTATTATACATAGGGTGTTCTTAATTTAATGTCCATTTTTGCAAAACTTCAAAATGTCGATAGCTTTTGTTTTTCAAACGGAGCGCCCAGTATTTTTTAAAACCATCAAATGTAGAAGTAAATTCTCTTTCATGCTGATACAGGGTTATATACCAAATATTAAATTTCTATAGTTTTTCGTGTTTTTTTAAATATTTGATACACAAAATCTTATATCAAATTGTATCTACTGTAATTTATTATAATAATTTTAGATTACACAGCAGTTAATTATCAACAATTTTTATTAAGAAAAAATTTGATGTTCCCAATAGTTTAAGAAATAATGGTGGCACTTTAATGACTCACCCTGTATACTATATAAAAATTGAAAACGTGCTCCACCTACCTCTTTCATATTAACAAAACAAAAGAAAAAACTGCAGGAACAACAACAAAAACACAAACATTAAACGCCAACAGCAACAAAAAATAAAAAATGGGTTCAGTTTGGTTCAAGCATGGGGTGGGGCAAAATTGGAGAGTGGAGATCCGGTATATGGGTTAGATTCGGTACTATTTGGGTACAGGGAATCCAATTTCTGTTTCTACAACCAATTATAAACGTAAAAAACAACACAAAAATTTTAAAAAAAATTTGTGAATACTTCAATATCGATGGCATGCCAATCCACCATTGGCAATACGTCTAAGTTAGCAACCGAGGCTAGCGGGTTATAAGACATATTGGGACTGTAACCCGTGCTCGGTGTGTTGTATGAGTTGTTGCTCAAAGGAGAATTACTGTAAACCCTGGCCAGACTGGGGGTTGACGACGCCACACCTGCAAAACATGTTATTTATACAAAAATCAAAAACTGGTAAGCAAAAAACTAAAAGGACTTACTTTGGTAACTCGGGCTTGGTTGATGTTGGCTGTATCTAGAATTATTAAACATCGTTCCAGGTGATTGAGGTGTATATGGTCCATTCATTTGATAGCCTGAAGTGCCTAAAACAATTGAATACCGTTTAAAATAATTTGTTTTCCTTAGTGCAATAAGTAAAAATATGTAACCGAACCTTACTTATGCTAGCTAGTAGGGCTGGGACAAATATTGATACCAAACTTGACAATCGATTCGTGATTTTCAAAAAAAAATTGAAGAATCTTATAATTTTTTTTAATAATTTCTTTTCAGAATCGATTGACGATAATATTAATAGAAAAGAAAAAGAGACAACAAAGGAGGGAAAAAAACGGTAAACGAGAAGAGAAGGGGAGCAAAAATACCGCACCATCTATTTCAAGCTAGCACATTGCAGCTCGGAGAAAAAATAGAGAATAAGAAAGAGGAAGGGGGTGGAAGAGAAGAAAAGGTAAGTGGGAAGAAAAAATACCTACTTTAAGTTTGTACATTGAGGTGGAGAGGAAAAAAAATATAAGAACGGGGAGAGATGAGTGGAGAACAAAGAGAAATAAAATAGAAAAGTGGGGGGAAGGGGGAAGCACAGTCGGGGAAATGAAGGAAAAGAAATCATAGTCCACCATCTGCTTAAAAGCTGCATTTAAATGGAAGGACAGAAGACGGGAAGGTGGGGGAAGTAACAGAGAGAGAATAAAATAGTGAGGGGAAGAGAAGATCGAGAAGATTATAGGAGGGAGGGGGAAATACTGCAGCTTGTGTAGTACGGTGGAGAATCTTTCACTGATTAGCTAATCAATTCTTTTCATTCTCCGCCTTAATACACAAGCTGCAATATTTTCCTCTCCCTCCTATTGATCTTGATCTTCTCTTCTCCTCACTACTTTATTCTCTCTCTGTTCCTTCCCGTCTTCCCTTTGACGTCAAAAATTAATTTCTGACGTCGATACAAAATTTTCTTTGACGTAACAACATTTTTTTTATTTGATCATATCAAATAAATAAATTACGAGCTCGTCATTCATTTATTTGATCAAAGAAAGAAAATGTCGTAACGTCAAAGAACATTTTTTATTGACGTCAAATTCTTGACGTCAAATAACTTTTTTGACATTAAAACACTTTTTACATAGACTTCAAAAATGCAACTGAATTTGAAATAATTTCTGTATTTTATATGGCACGCCGTCGTTTAGCTTTTTATTACATTTTGAAGTAAGGAAATATATTTTAGATGTCAAACAACGTATTTTGACGTTATAAAATGTTGTGACGTCAAAAAACATTTTGACGTGAAAAATTATTTTTTTAATGCTTAAAAATTCTTTAATTATAAATAAATAAAACGAATTTTTTTTACCAATAAATGAATGTGATAAATAATTTTGTACGTCCTAAATTGAGTTTTTGACGTCAAATTATTGAGGTCAAAAAATATTTAATGACGTCAATATTTAATTTTTTGACGTATAAAAATTATTTAATTATTGATAAAGAAAACTGATTGTATTGACGTCAATAAATTTTACTTCATAAATTCAGTTTTTGACGTCAAATGTTTATTTGACTTCAAAAATGGATATGTGGCTGATCTGATAATAACATAAAAATTGAAAATGGCGCCCAAGGAAGTGTTTGTGTGCGGCAAGTGCAACGAAAATTTAGCTTCAAACTCGCTGCAAGTGCTATGCAATGGTCCATGTGGAATGTGGTTCCACCTAAGATGTAGCCAGCTAACACGTGAGAAATTCAACAAGCTAGGAAAAAAAGAAAACATACACAAATGGGTTTGCAAAGTATGCGAAGAAAGCGAGGTTATGAATACAATCACAAACGCACAGGAAGTGGTTAAGATGGTTAACGGACGAAACAACCAAACAATCACCAGAAGCGGCGTCACCACTAGATACGGGAAAGATAGAGGCAAGTATTGAAAAAATTTTACAAAAACAATTTAGGGAATTCAAAAAAGAAATAGAGGCTTCTTTGAACTTCAACTCAAAAACGGTGGAAGAACTCAAAAATGCCCTCAAAGAACTTGCCTCGGAAAATAAAAATTTACGACAACAAAATGAACAACTTAACAACAGGTTAACTAGAGTAGAAAACGAGCTCCGCAAAACCGCAAATAAGAGTCAGGAACAAGGAACAAGAAAAAATTGCCAACAATATTGAGGTAGCTGGAATCCCAGTACACGAAAACGAAGACCCCGTTAAAATGGTCGAGACAATATTTAAAGAAATCAACTATAACGCCAATCCACAGGAAATCCAGACCGCAAAGCGAAGTTTTCCCCGGGAAAAAATTACCAACAACCCAATCAGGGTAACATTACAAGACCGCACCGCAACACTAGCAATTATTTCAGCAAAAAGATGCTACGCCAAGAAAGGCCAGCTATCAACGAAAAACGTCAACATCGAAGGCCCAGACACCCCAATCTATATAAGTGAAGAACTAACTCCTCATAACAAATACCTACTTAGCAAAGCAAATAAACATAAAATATATCTGGACTAAGGAAGGAAAAATCTTTGCCAGGGATAACGACGGAACAAAACCGATACGAATCGCCTCAGAGGAAGATATTGAAGAAATTGAAAGAACAATAGGCAAAAACATCAAATAACCAACACAAAAATTATAATAATAATAATAGTACAATATCAACAACCAATCAATGAACCTTACCACCGAAAACCAATATGACTCCATATTTCATTACAATAACAGACACACTAAAGAATTGACAACAAAAATTTTGTACATTAATGCCAGAAGTGTAAAAGCAGGATCCAAAATCGAAGAACTAATTAATAATTTGCAAACCGAGATTCATTTCATAGTGATTACAGAAACATGGTTAACAGAGGGAGACGAAAAATACTACAACATTGAAGGTTACCAAGCAGCCTTTGAATCCAGAAACAACAAGAGAGGGGGAGGAGTAGCAATATACATTAAAAATCATATCCTGTACAATGTAATTCAAAGCAACACAATACAAAACACTTCGACACTACAGGTGAAGATAAATATCACGAACTTCACATCTTTTAACCTAATAGCTATATACAGACCGCAAACTAATCAATTCGACTCCTTCAAGAAAGAACTTGAACAGCTAATCAATAAGAGCAAAAACACAATTATTGTGGGAGACATAAATATAGACACTCTACAAGAGAACGCTGAAACTTGGGAGTACAAAACACTATTAGCAAATCACAATTACAAAGTCAGGAACACCGTATATCCCACAAGAATAGACGAAAACAATGGTAAGCGTTCACTCATAGACCACATAACAACAAATATGCACCACACAGCTAACTACATATCCACAATAAACAATGACATTAGCGATCATGAAATAATCATCTAAGAAACAAAATTTTCAAGTGCTAAAGGTCTGAGGCACAATGTAGAAATAAATATAAAAAAACCAACCTAGATGAGGTATATACAATGCTGCAAAATACATCTACGCACGAGAACAGCACGGATCCCAACGTAAGGTACAATAAACTGGCGAGAAAAATATGCGAAGCAATAGCAGCAAGCACAACAGAAAAACACCTGAAGATCAAAAGGCAACTTCCAAACTGCCAATGGGTCACCCCAAGACTAATTAACCTCATAAAAGCCGGAGACGCAACTAACAGCAAGATGAAAACAAACACGAACGAAGACCTAAAAAGACAAAGAAATGCAATAAGAAACGAAATCACAAGTCTTAGGCGAAAACAGAAGAGAGAATTCTACCTCAACAAATTTCAGACAGCCAGCGATAACACCGGAAAAACATGGAAACTCATTAATCAGCTAGTTAATAATACTACAAAAAACAACCAACCACAGATAATAAAAGAAATATTCTACAAAGGAACACACAACACTGAACAAAAAGACATAGCCAACGCTCTAAACAACCACTTTATAGAAATTGCAGAAAAAATCACAATCATTAATACACCAACAAACCCAATTAGCCAAAGCCCTATACCAGCCAACACCATATTTATCAAGCCAACATCCACAGAGGAAGTTGAATCGTTAATAAAAAACATGCCAAACAAATCCCGCTCAGGTCCTGAAGGTATCTCACCACAACAACTAAAGAAAATATACCCCACTATTTTACCTATCTCTGGATCATGGAACAGAACCCACACAGATGAAATCAGGTAAAGTTACACCACTCTACAAGGCAGGCGACAAAAGACCCGGGAAATTACCGTCCAATAACAAACACACCGGTACTCGCAAAACTACTAGAAAAAATAGTGCAAATACGAATAATGGAGTTTTTAGAACAGGCCAACTTCTTCTACACCAACCAGCACGGATTTAGAACAAACACCAGCACAAAAATAGCAGCTGCCGATATAATAAGCAGAGCACAAGAAAGCTTAGACAAAAAACAACAATGTGCAATGCTACTGCTAGATCTCAAAAAAGCCTTTGACACAGTAAATCATAAAGAACTATTAAATGCCTGTGAAAATGCAGGTCTGCGAGGAATAATGAATAGTTGGATTAGTTGCTTTCTGACGGATAGGCAACAACACGTTTGCATAGGCAACGAAAAAAGTTCCGAAAGAATAATAAAATGTGGGGTTCCACAAGGACTTTATTTTTGGTATACATAAACGACTTTGGGAACCTAAGTTTGAAGGGGACGCTCACATTATTCGCCGACGACGCAACGATACTGTACACAGGAAACCATCAAGAGTCAATAAAAACCGATATGCAACAAGACCTAACAACCATTGAGAAATACCTTCAAAGAAAAAAGCTAACATTAAATACATCCAAAACAGTATACATCAACTTCTGCACCAATCACCCATTCAACACGGCACTACGCTACAAGGGTCATGAAATAAAAAGAGTCGACCAAGCAAAATTCCTAGGACTTAACATAAATTCTAACTTGAGCTGGAATAATCACATACAAACAATAAGGAAAAAAATTACACCATTAATCGGTCTCTTCAGAAGAATTGCTCACTACATTCCACAAAATCAAAAACGAGACATCTACTTCGCGCTAGCTCATCCACACCTGAACTACCTGTCAGCAATTTGGGGACACGCCCCCCAAAAACAATTGCAACAACTGCAAATAGCACAAAACAGAATAATAAAAGCACTCTACAACCTACCCTTCAGATACAACACAAAAGCACTGTACTCCGAAAATAGAATCACCCCATTAAAAGACATCATCAACATAGAAACAGCCACATACGTCTTTGAGTTAACCCAGGGAAAAATTAGAAGTAACCAGACATTAACTAGGAACAAGCACGTTCACAAACACAACACAAGAAAAGCAAATGACATACAAACACAAAGGGTGGAATCAACCACCTTTGGCCTAAGGACAACAAAATACATTGGAACCAAGCTATACAACAGCTTGCCGGCAACTATCAAGAATGCAAGAAGCGTGCGTATGTTCAAGAAGAAGATGCAGAAGCACATTCGTGTCCATCCAGATTCTTAAGCGATTCTCCAAACGGTATAATAGTGCAATCATATCAGTGCAATAAATCGTAACAAACAAGACTGAGATTAAACAGTATTATAGGAGAACTTAGAATAGTAGAAATAATACCTATACAAGTTACCATAGTCACTAATTTAATTGTAACAACCATAAGATAAGTATTTAAGTGAAATCAAAGTTCAAATTCACCACTTATATTCATCACAGTTAGGTTATAAGTTCTAAAACGGTATGTTTCTCCAAAAAAAACGGTGGCATGGAACTTGCAACGCACCTTTTCGATTTCTATCGTAAGTTATGCTATCTTTGGAAAAACATGCTGCTTTAACACTTATAACCTAGCATAGAACTCAAAAAATTACAAATTTGTTGCCGGCAAATATGTCTCCTTCCAATTTCCTCCACATACCTGCCATCTATTGCGCGACTCATTTGCCCGTAAATTTTTAACATCGGTATATAAAGCAAATGTGTTTTTATACAGTATAACCCCACTTTTAGATGTTTACTTACTCGGATTATAACGAGGTGAAGGGCAAGTGCTTGAAATTGTCGGATCCCATTCCGAATGTGCATTGGGGGTCCTAGAACCATCATGTATGGGCGTCATAGAACCATAATGCAGAGGTGTGCGTGATCCTGAATCAGCCATGGGTGTTTTGCTGCCACTGTCACGATACAACGGTGTATGGTTACCAGAATATGAGGGAGTTCTTCCATAATTCGAAACACTTCCCTCTCTGCTGGGTGTACCTAAAATGGTCTCCAGTTTAAATACATTCAAACTTGAAATATTCAACGTTAATTTACCAACGTCGGCAATGTGATTTCTATTGACAGAGATTGTTTGACATGACGTGTGTAATTCTATACGTGCAGTCGATTGTGTGGCATCCTTGACAATTCCAATGTTGCCCTTATACGGACCTCTTGTGATTTTAATGGTCAATCCAATAACTTCACGGTCTCTGGTTGCACGTCCTTGACCACATCCTCCTTGAGGTGGCCCGGAACCTTCTCCTAATGAAACAAATCTTTAAACAAATGAATCAAAAACAATACAATTGTCTAACCTTCTCCACCATTCGAAGAATGCATTGGAGAACTTTGTTGTGGCGACATATATTCCATACCCGTTGTGATATTGCCCATGGGAGCCGCTTTGTTCCCACCAGCCAATTGCAAATGTTTTGCTTTACAGACAAAAATACCTCCATTTTGTGAATACTGAACACAGTGTAAAAATGCAAAATTTCGATACAAATGTTTGATTTCACACGAAAGCCCCAAATGGGGCCCGTCAATCACTTTCACCATGTCCTTGCGGTGAAGTTTGTTACGGAAGAAATCCAAAGCAGCTGTGAAATGATGCAGGCTACGCTTTTGCAAGGAGCTTGGACGACATTCCACTACTTTACCTACAGATTAAAAGTTTTTCAATGCAGATTCGAAAGTAGAATACAATAAGCGACTTACCGTGCATGTTTAAAACATGGAAATTCTCACGTTGTAAGCGTACGATGACGCCAACGGTTTCGAGATTAAGGTTTACCAGATCGCCCCATTCGAATTTACCCAACGAGTCGACCCCACTTGCCATATCCGTACACAGTTGTACATCTTTGGGCAGAATTTCCATTTCGTGCATTGTTAGATCGGATATTAACACGATTCGGTTGTTTTCAACACGAATTATTAATCCAGTATCGCCTTCGTACCGGCCTGAAACAAAAATTGTCTTTATATATTTAATATTTTTGGGAATTTTGTGGATTTTGTTTTTTGACATTTGAATTTTCTGTAGAATAACAATCAAAAACAAACACCCTGTACAATTTAATTTTTTTTTCAATTTATTACATCGAATCATACCTATTCACGCTCACTCACATATTAAAAAAAGTCAGTTATTGTTTCAAAATTGGGGCACAACTGTTAATTTTTTTTTAATCGCTATTATCTAAAAATCTGTACATTTTAGGCACATTGAAACACTCTATAAAATCTTATAGAGAATTAAATGGCGTATTTAAAAATATAATAATGTATAGGGTGTTGCATTAAAAATAACCGAGTTGCTTAATGCTGTTCCTGAAAATTAAACACCCTGTACAAGTGAAAGTAATTTACAGTGATGAGAAATTACCAACCAAATAACTTTTCTATATAACTTTTTTTTCTATTTCAAATAATAAAGGTGCCATCGAAGATCACACCATTCCGTGGACACCCTGTATATGTGGAACAAAGTCTTAATTACTTAATATTTTCGTAATATTGCGATGCTAGTCCAATTTAAGCTGATGTACGTTTACGAAAAACAAAACGTACCCGACAAAACCTTAACGTGATCTCCCATCCTGAAGTACTTTTTCAATTCCGACGCTTGAAATACGAGCACATCCTTGAGTTCGTCATGTTTGGGCATAACAGTGATCATGTTGCCATCGATAGCGACGATTTTTCCCTGTAAATTCACCAATTCACCCTCGCACACCTCAACATTGTCGCCGGCACTGAATGTGTGGGTTAGAGCTCTGTCGTCTTTCCCCGCTGGCAGTTCTAGATCGATACCTTCAGGTTGTTCTTCAAACCGTTCTAATTCTGCAAGTGTCGGTTTGACACCATCCACAATTATAGCGCTGACGGTAAAATTTTTGTAGAGGAAACCTTTGCATGAGTAACGGTTGCCTTCGAAGATTAAATAGTCACCGTCGGACGTTACTTCTCCACCGATGGCTCTGTAAAATTATTGAAAATCATCAAAGTACTAAATAAAAATAGAAAAAAATAACAGTATCTGTATCACCTATTTACAAAAAAAAAAAAAAAACTACTACAATTTTTATTTAAATTGGTATTTTACCTTATTGCTTCCGGATCGAAAGGTTTACTGGGTGGTTTACGTTTCTTTTTTCGTTTGTCTACTTCCAAATCCTGAAAAATATTATTTTAAATACATGCGACAACAAAATCTTTTAAAAACACCAGAAATATTGCAGCATCCCGTTTATAAATTTCTTCAATTTCGGATATGAGACAAAACATATTGAAACACCTTGTCTATACACGATGTATCAAATTGCCAGGTTAGCAGACAAACGTTATCAATTACTACACAGAAATTATTTCTTTTCCGCCTGAAATCATGAACAGGATGAAAACTTACCGATTGGGTGGTCCGTAAAGCACCGCGAAGCCTCGTGTAGTCGACTCGCGGCAACAATTTCAAATGTACTTGATTTTGGGCCATATCAAAGTAATCCACTTGCGCAATATCATCCTTATAGAGCCCCTTCTTAAGTCGTACCCATTGTTTCGATTTTAATCCTGAAGAATTTGTAAAATTGCATAAAAATGTGGTTATGATACCATTGGTTTTGTTTTCTAACCTCAATATTAACCTATATTAATTTACTTTTGTGCCATATTAACAAAAAAACAACATTGTTTGGTTTTAAATCTGGAATAAGTTAATAAAATCGTAAAACCTAACCTGTTTGCTCTTTAACGACTCTCAAAACGTCCGTCATTTCCTTGATGGGCACCATCTGCTGCTTCCAGAATCCCACACGTAAATTTCCAATATTTTCTATGACGGCTTTAACATGAGGCTGCTTGTACGCCTCGATATAAATGTACCCTTTAACGTTTTGTGGTGCAAGGGCCGACTTAATTTGAAACGGCTTGCTTGTATTCTGATATGCTAAGAACTTGCGCATCAGCAATAAAACTGTGGCTTTTTCCTCCCCAATACGACACTTAACAATCCACAAATTTGGATCCCTACATAAAAACAATGTTAAAATATTCAAACTGGTAATTATTTTACTCTAGTCTGATTTTGAATATTAAAAATTTGTTATAGCGAGTTGCTTTTGAGTTGGGTTAGATATTCTAAATCAGTATATGAAATGAAAATTATGAAAAACAACAGTGTAAATAATGTATAGTATAAAACGTGAACCATAAGAAAAAAAAATAAAATATAAACAATGTAAGTAATGTACCGTACAAAGCGTTAACGGTATGTGAAATACAAATTAACAGTATGATACGTTATAATTATAGAAAACGACCAGTACACAAAATTAAGGGAAAGAAATGTAGATCAAAAAAACAAACAGCACGCGAAATAAAAATTACAAAAAACAAACAGTATATGAATTAGCGATTATGAAAAATAAAGAGTATAAACGGTGATTATAGAAAATAACCAGGATGAAACAAAGTTTTATAAATGTACAACATACGAGAACTTACGTTACTTGGCGATTATGAAAAACGAACAGCAGGCCAAATAGCGATTGCAGCAAATAACCGGTATGAAAAATGAACAGTGTAAAAAATGTATAGTATGAATCATGTACCAGAAAACAGATAAAGTGAATCTACCTTATTTTGAAAATCAGTGGAAAAACAGCAGGCTGTGAATGAAAAAAAGGTTATCAAAAAACTTACTTTACTCCAGGCAATAAAGTTTGTTGTGAGATTTCATCAGACATTTCTTCACCACCTTCACCAAATTGTCGGGCAACTGTTCCGTCATCGGCGTATTTCTTCCTGAGATACTCCTCGATTTCGTGTTCTTTCTGTGTACTAAAGAAAAAATTCGTTTACCGCACAATAGCAACTGCATAAGTTAACTTACTCCCACAAATTCGTTCCACGTCGTCTCCCTTCAATTTCTCTAGCAGTTGGCCCCAATTCGTCCACTTCATTTCCAACAATTCCAATTTCCTGCGCACCGTCTTCCCAATCCTCATCATCGCCAACTTCGTCATCGACTTCAGCTTCATCAATAATAAACCCTCCATAGCGATCATTCTTTTTACGTTTACGCTTGTGTGCAGTATCACTTTCATTTTCCTCGCTGTCATATTCCTCACTATCGAACAATGAGTCGCTATCTGCTTCCTGTTCGTCTGCGGAAGCTTCTTGTGCGTCTGAGCTGTTACAATAAAATTATATGTGACATAAAATTGTATAAGAAAGATAACTTACCCTGAACGTGAACGACTTGAACTATGGCTGCGGCTTCGAGATCGTGACTTAGAAGCGGACCGGCTTCTAATACTACCTTGCGATCCTGATCGAACACTGCTGCGTCTTGAATGATTTGGCAGCGGGGACCAACGTTCCGAGCCCGAGTCTCCCGGATCGGAAGCAATGCTTGCCTCGGAATCACACATTCTACAAACAAGATTCAAAAATTGTAAGAAAGTTTGGTTATGTACCTAGAAATAACGTGAAAACCAATTTTTAAATAGAATTACATTTTCAATATGTATTACTTACGTGTTCGTTTAAAAATCCAAGAATGAGACTTTTTGCACTTAAAAAACTGTTGAAACTGATATTGCGTAAACGCGGCAAACTTTAGTTTAAAATCAACCTTCAATTGTTTTTGGAGTGAAGTCAGCTGCAAAACAAAAATTGTTAAGTTAGCGTATATTCGTACATTTTAGGATTTTCCAATCTGTTAGCTATTTTTTCAAGTGTAATAGGCGTTCTGCGCATTTTTCGTGTCAGCGCCTCTAGCGGTAGGTTCTGCAACATCGTTATGTAAACAACGTTTTAAATAGTGCTGGACACACATATTTGATGTGAACATTGTAGTTCTTTTAACACCAGTGTTCCTGTATTTTAAGGCAAGAATAAAGGATTTTATTTAATATTTATTATCGATAAAACATGGACGAATTTGCAGATAAATGGATGTGGCTATTTATTTTGGTTTTCTACCTATTAAACATCAGCACAAAACGTCGGGAAATGTTGAGAAAGGAAGAAAATTGTTTAATGCTGGTCATGTGTTGGATTTAATGGAGAGAAATTTAGAAATTAAAGCAAAGGTTATTAAACAGACGTCTGTTTCATTACCACCATACACCGTTTTGCTTCTTGTATGTACATTTATATTTTAAGATTTGTATTCGCAATATAATTATTATTTATTTGAATTTTCAGCTTAACATTGAAAGACAAGTAATTGATGCTAACTGCAATTGCATTGCTGGCATCATTGGATTTTGCAAACATATTTCAGCTGTAGTAATTGCTGTAAACGAAGAGGATTCGGCCTCAAAAACAAGTGCGGCCTGCGAGTGGAAAAAACCCTCCGTTTCAAAAAAAGTAGAGAGCAAATACAGCAAAGGCAAAAAATTCAAGGAAATGTTTCCAATTTCAAAGAAAACCAAAACATTCTTGCCCTACAAATTGGATTACAATAAAGTAGCATTTAACACTCCATCGATGTTGGAATTAATAGTGAAATCGGGCAATCATCATTCAGAATTAAATTATGTCAGGTGGTATACTTTAGATAATTCAATGCCTAATTGTGGCTATGTAATTTTGAAATGATATTTTCAAGTTTTAATTTTCGAGTTCTTGTTGCCTTCGTTTTGGTTTTACTTTACAGAACTTCGCCAGCTCTTGCTCCAGTCACAATGCACCAAATAGAAAATCAAAACGCTGAAGAACAAATAAAGAGTATTATTGCAGGCCAAGAATCTTCTCAAATATTAGCAGAATTAAGCAAGCAGCCAATAAATATAGTGGGGGACTGCTGTTTGCATACTTTTAACAATTACATATTTTGTAATTCATTAAAAGTTTGCTTAGAAACAGTTAACAATAAAGAAAAATGGAAGGGTGAAAGAATTACAGCTTCAAGGTGTTATGGCCTATTTACATATGGGAAAGATAATTGGCTAAACAAAACTAGCAAATATTTTTGGGCAAAAGAATTTAGCAACAAATATACTAAACATGGTATTATGTACGAAAGCGTTGCAAGAGACACATATTCTAAGTTAGCAAAATAGTTTTGTATTTTGTAGATTACCTTTTAAATATTATATTTTTAGACAAAAGAACGTTCACATTTTGGAGATGGGGTTAGTTGTATGTCAAACTGATACATGGCTAGCCGTTTCACCTGATGGTGTAGTGTTTGAGGAAGGCAAGGCAACAAAGCTTTTGGAAATCAAATGTCCATATAAAGGTAAATACATTTTTGCAATTCGTTCATGATATTGTCTCTGTACAAATTTAATGTTTCAGGAAGAACTGTTGCAGCAAATGTTATAGAAGAGCATTGTAGTTTTTTGAGACGTGATAAAGGAAAATTAATTTTGAAAGCAAAGCACGCCTACTATGCACAAGTGCAAATCTGCATGGCAGTATTAAATTTGAAAATATGCGATTTTGTAGTATTTTGCTCATTTGATCATTCGTTTATAATTGTAAAGGTACCATTTGATTATGAATTTACGAAAAATATGCTTTTTAAATTGAAAACAATTTATTTTAAAAATATGTTACACTCCATTTGTGAAAACATTAACAAAAATAGTAATAAACAAATATAGAATAAAAATTATTTTATTAATGTACATCAACAATCATCCTTTTCACAGTCATCTTTTATTATTGGGGGCTGCAAGTTGGCCAAAATACAGCACATTAAAATTATTTCATCAAAATATGGAAACAGGTTGCTAGAAACTTTTTGGAGAATGTTGTACAACTTAATTCTTTGTATCGATCTTTCAACATGAATTCGAACACTTGCTATATTATAAGTGGCTTCAACTTCTTCACAAGTAAGCATTCCTTCATGGACAAATGGTGGCATCACAACTATGACATCATCTTGGCATTTAATATAGGGAAAACCTTTATCTGCTAGGACAGTATCTCCAGGTTCTAGCAAATTTAAAATTCCAGAATCATTTGTTATGAAAGAATCACTGGATCTTCCACCATAACATTTTGAAATAAACGTTATAAATCCATTTGGTGCCACACCAACTAAAAATTTAGCTGTGAATGTGCCCTTGTAACTCGAATAAGTATGTATTCTGTGATCGACTTTATTTGGCTGCTGTATTTTAACTTCGGTGCAATCTATTATTACCCTGCATTTTGGGTAATGCATTTTGAAAGAGTCTGGCATTGTTTTATCAATTACACTGCGAATGGGCCAGTGGACTATATCTGCTAATTTTTGTGTTAGCTCTATCAATATCTTTACAAACATTCTTGAGCACGACGTATGATGAATATGAAACAACACACCAAGAGCACTGTTTGATAATCCTAATTTTATCTTCATTAGAAACATTAATAATTGATTTTCAATAGATAATTTGCTATTTTTGTGAGCCGGCTCAAGAACTGATAGCAGAAATGCAAATCTGTCAAATGTTACCCCGCATAAACTATTAATTTCTCGATCATCTTTTAGTGATTCGTAACCATGAAACCCTTCACATTCAATATTGTCATTATTTCCAACACATTTTTCAGTTATTGATTTCAAGCTGACTGTGTGTGGGATATTGGCCTGGGTAGAAACTTCTCTACAATCCCTTGAAAACATGCTTTCAAAAACAAAATTTTCATTTTCATTTTTCAAGTTGACTTGACAACAAAAATCTTCACTTGTATTATTGATAGGAGTCAGCTCATCTACTTGAACTTCATGGGAAGTAATTGTAGATGCTGAATGTTTTGCAGCTACTCTACGCATTGACCTTATAAATCTATCATTTTTTGATTTGAAGCTACTTTCAGTAGTCGAGCTTCGATATTCCTAAAATTATTTTTGTTTTGTTTATGGGTACCACTTTTCAATAAAGAAAACTTACAGGTGGAAAAATGGTTGGGTTGTAAGCAGGATTTAAAGGATTGTTAGATTTCTCATTGCCAACAAAATGTGCACTGCACACTTTATGGTATACTTTCGGTTCCCACTGTAAAGAATCAATATTTACATACCTATATAAATAAATGTTTAACGAAAACTCTTTTTAAATTTAAATGAGTAAAAGCGAAAATACTTACGAGGATCGTCTTACTCTTTGAACCCAAATTTTACGTTTCTCGTTTTCATACCACCTTCCAGGAAAGCCGTAAAATTTCACGGTACCATTCGTGTTGTTGTAGGAATTATTGCACCCAACTACGCAACACATTATATTTGATCTTCTAACATTCGCATTCATTGTCTTGATAAAATTTTACAGCTTCCACACTCGTTTTACGCGCCTAGTTGACACAAATATAAAAGCCTGTTATACCCTGTTTACATAACGTTATTTCAAAATTCTGCGGCAGGTGGCGTGCTCCACTTGTATGCAGACCGCCTATACGCATTATTTAAATAAATAAGTGACATTTATTGTTACAAATTCATTGTTTATTTACTAATTTAAAATATATTTAACAAATGAACTTGTTAAAGTATATATCTTGAAAATATAAGAAAGGGAAATTAAACCCCTATTGACTTATACTAAATTTAGTTAACTAAATTAATGGAATAATAGCATGGGGATCAGCGTATGATACTGCACTATCTCCATTATGTAATTTACAAAACAGAATTATTAAAAAAATAAATTATAAGAGCAACGGTCAATCGAAAAACCAACCAATAGAAATTAGAAAAACTTATATATTACAAGCACTGATTTACAATTATGACAATCTAAAAGAAAAGTACGCAAACTCAATCAGCAAAACAAGGAATAAAAGCTTAACAACCCCTAAAGTAAGTCTTAATGTGGGAAAAAAGAGTAACTTATATAATGTGACAGTAAACTACAATAAACTACCAGATCAATTAAAAAATGTGAGCCTAAATAAAATTAATATTAAGAATAAACTTAAGAATTGGGTGATAAATAACGTGATATAGATGGAAAATTGTATTTATATTTATATTAATAATATAGGGCAGCACTCACTCGATATTCATAATATTGAGTGAGGTGATGTTCAGTATTATTTGTTAATTTTGTTATAGTTTTAAGTAAAGTAGTGGTTTGTGCGTGTATACGCACAGTATACAGTGCACAAGCCATCTACAGTAGGTTTAAGTAGGCTAGGATCGTGTACAGATAGAATGACTATCTACTTCGATCCTTGGTGCTAATATTTTGTAAAGCACCAAGGTACATTGTACCTAGTAAATAAATCAATAAAATAAAAAATAAAATAAATAAAAATAAAATATGGAAGTGCTTATTATATCATTAACGTGAAGAAGTATTTACCATACCGCTAAAGCAGCGACGTGAACTTTAGAATAGGAGGCTATTGTCGACCTGTGCGTCAAATTTTCGTATACGTATATGACGTCATTGCATTTAATTTTATACAAATAACGTCATTAAAAAATTTGAGGCACGAGTCGAGAATAGGCCCCCAGATCGCTCAGTAATCGGTAAATTATCTGATCACTACAGTTAAAATTATCGCTACCATAGCGATTATCATTTCCATATAAGCGGACACCAATTTCCGCAGCAAAAATACTCTACCTGTAATGGTGTTTCATCAATTTGGTGAAATTAAACCAAATACAACTCTTATTAGATTCTATTTTTTGCAAAAAGATTTAAATTTTGTTTGTGCTTAAAAATTCGATTTAAATGAAAATTTACCAAAAGAATTTAAATAAAAATAATGCCTTTTCGTTTCGGGAGCGCTCCAGAGCCCCCTTTACGAGCCGCCACTGCGCGCCCTTCTTTTCGCGCCAGCATACTCTCCGACAAAGAACCGAGACCTCGCCTACTTTTCTTTTCAGCAGTAGGTTTATTGTATCGAAGTACGCGGGGTGCACAACACAAAGATGTATCCCAAACTGTTGTTTTACTTGTTCGCCCTGCTGATGTGCATTTATTTCGTTCAAGGTGAAGACAAAGTAAGTAAAACACTATTGCAGCATGAATCATGAAGAAATAGTCTTTGATAAAATGTTGGAATCGAAATTTTGACGGGTTAGAACGTCTTTATTGTAAGAGGATGTCAAAAAACCGCGTTTTCGCCTAAACTATTATAAGAAATAGAAAAATATATCACGAGATCAAAGGTGTATCGTTTTGTTAAAGCAATTCACAGTTGCTTTTAATTTATTTTAGCGATGCTCGATTGTCATGATAATAAAGTAAAACTGAAAAGTTTTGTTTTGAAGCGTTTACAATATGTTGACTTGACAACTGAGCATCGCAACAAAATAGTAACGCAATAGTTATTATTAGAAATGGAAAAAATGTTCAAGGATACAAAGTTGTGTTACTTTGCAAAGGGAATTCTGAGCTACCTTCATTTTCTCCGTGCGATGCTCTGTTGTCAACAAGATACGAAATTTAAACTGGATGGAAATTTTTTTTTGAAATTTGCAGTTGGAATATCTTGACAAACGAGCATCGTAGATAATAAAAAAAAACAATTTTGAGTTCGTCTTGAAGAGGGGTGCAAATTTGGTCTCTTTACAATTTAGCCTATTTCTTATGATAACAAAGTTGCAAATTTTTTAGTTAAAAATCCCCTTCCTTTTATGTTCAGGATATTTTTCTTACGCAAACAAATTCGTCAAAAATCTGGAAAAACCTAGAAAATGACGTAGACATAGGCCTCGGGACATTGAAAATAGCAAAACAAAGTAATCATCTGATAACATTGGACAAGACCTTATAACCTTTTTAATCAGAGC
The DNA here is from genome assembly GCA_958336395.1 of Ctenicera cuprea. Lineage (NCBI taxonomy): Eukaryota > Metazoa > Arthropoda > Insecta > Coleoptera > Elateridae > Ctenicera > Ctenicera cuprea. The sequence continues at coordinate 1,687,546 of OY284493.1, forward strand.
AACTACTGGTGTGCCTAGACAAAAAGCATTTACAAATAATTATCTGTATATTACCCATATTACTTCAATTTTTTATCACTTAACTTAATTAACTAGGAATATTAAAGGAGAGTTTAAAAGATTTTATTGAGAAGTATGTAAGTGATGATCTAATTATTGCTATTACGGTTTTGAGATATCACCAACAGTTACCGTTAATAATAGTAATTTTTTATTTTATAGAAAGTGTAAATTCAATTCTAAAACAGCGGTGGAATTGCAAAACATTATCGTATTTCTCCAAGGTTATTTTCAATTTTATTAATTTTTCTTGAACTGTGGTGGAATTGCACTGAGCCTTTGCGGTGCAATACAATTCCCCTATGTTTTTTTCTTATTTAATATTTTTTTTCTATTTCGGTTTTTTAAGGTTATTCTTAAAGCACTGTTTTAGCTAAAAAACAGTGTTTTAAGAGAGTCTTTTAAAACATTGTTTTTAGTAAAATTTCACCAACAAAGATTGGTATTCATGATATATTCATGATCAAATTTGGTAAATTTAGTATGTATGCCAACATATACATACTAATGTTACCAAATTTGATGGCAGCAATTTTTTATAACGTTTTTTCATTAATTCTCCTCAATAGAAAAAATAGTATAAAAAACTCGTTTCATAAGGCGTCTTGACGCACTCGTCCATTGAAAAACTCGGTCGCTACGCTCCCTCGTTTTTCAATCTTGGACTCGTACGTTAAGACAATGCCTTATGCAACTTGTGTTTTAATATACTATTACAGATCACACCATAAGTATTTAATAGCTTCAAAAATATCCGTTAAACAAATTGGTAATATTGAACAAGGGGGGGGGGGGCTACGAATGGCACTATCGAATGAAATGAGAACTATCGATAGTTTATGAATGAATGATTTAAATTATCGAATGAATTCATTCGAAAACTTATTCGAAGGAATTTAACGCAGAATTAGCGAAAACGGATAACCGACGTTCATGCGACATGTCACACAGCTTTATGAATTTATCGCACATCGTGGGGTTTTACAACGATTAACAGAAGGGTGCTGTCATGACTCATTATTTTCATGCGCTTTGCGTCAAAGACTGTGCTTTACTTATCGCGTCAAGCGTTAATTCTGCTAAGTTAGTAAATTTACTAAATTCATTCGAACAATTTTCTATTTTCGAATAATTGGCAACAATCGAAAAATGAACCAAGTTATCAACGATGAAAATTTTTGTACCCGCTTTTACGTACGTTTGTATCTAGAACAAGAATCCAGTAAAATCTAAAAATAACGTATCGGCATGAAAAACAACACAAGAAGAAATCAACAGCAATTCCACACGCGAATAAATTTTTTTAAATAATTTTCTTTATTGACAGACAACCAAAATCGTGTTGCTAACGAATGAAAGACGGAATTGTAGAAATGTTTTAATTCAGGAGTGGATTTTTTAGGCAATTGACCTCACATATTTTAGGCCAATAAAATCAATGCTTTGTAGACACGTCAACCAATCAAAACCTGATTATAATGACAATTACCATAGTAGGGTGATTGTCAGTGTAATCAGCCCTAATGGCTTCTTGGTAGATGCAAAAAATATACTTTAATAAACATATAATACAAACACTAATTTTTATAAAGCTCTTGTTCGAACGATTGTCTTACCGAATACCACTAATGACCGACACTCCTCGTACAGATTTACTTCGCAGCAAGCAGTGATGTACAGCAAAGATTGCCGAGAATTTCAATGTTACTCCTGGTATTATACACGAATATTCTATTCACATTGCAAACAACCAATGGCAGCCGTTTATTATCAAGCTCTTAACTAATCACACCTTTCACTGACCAACTCAATTGTATTGATACGAGGCAACATCACTCGTTCTTCGGACTCGTGATGTTTCCTAGCAACAATACAATTTCGTTGTCAACAAAGTAATAGAATTATCGATAATTTTTTTTCACTTATGCAATCGCTATTGATTATTCAACGCTATATTACAATTTTTACTACCAAATTAAATAATCAAGCAAGCCCTAGTTAACGTGAATAGAATAGTTTAGCTTGCTAAGATAAGTTCATATCTGCTTGCGATTACTTAGAATAGTTTTGTATCATGCATTCGCACTTATAATTCAGTTCTTTAGTCTACAATTAGATCTTAACTTGTAAAGACGTTTGTGAACTCCGTTTTTTATGCTTTTAGAAATAAACATATATTTTTTAAAAGGCATTTTCTTCGACAAGAAAAGTAAATTCCCTTGTCAGTTACTTACAGTTTCGCAATATTAATAATTATTATTTTGTAAATAAAGATAATTAAAATTATATTGTTGAATAATCTTTCCAAATACTACTCGCGACAAGAATTTTTTTAGAGAACGATTTGTCATTTCTATACAAATTATTGCAAATTTCACTCAACAAAATCACCTTGAAATCCAACTCGCCTAACGGCTCGTTGGATTTGTTTCATGACATTTTGACGCAACATAATTTCCATGCAAACCACACATAATTCTCAACACTTGTGACATTACTTTTCCACAAGGCCAAGGGCTACTCTTGCCGGCGACTTGAAACTGCGATCTTACTGCCTCTTTCCAAATCAAATGTAAATTACTTCCCACAGAGGGCGCTGCACTAAGCCTTTTAAGACTTCTCCTACTTGGAGCAACCAATAGAGTTAGAATTTGAAAGGCTTGAAAGGAACTATAGAAAAAAATAGCGAATGCAGTTCAGTTGTGGTTTGTGACACTTTATTTACTAGGGCGACATAACAAATATTACTTTATTTATAAGTTCGAGCTTTACTTCGTTGAAGTTCATTTTAATTTATTGTAAATAAAACAATTCTTAACTTCAACAGGTTTTTTATTTTAGCCTTATACGTATTTCACGTCATTATCAAAGGCAAGATTTACTTTTAATCTTGCCTTTGATAATGACGTGTAAACACGTTGAAATACCTATAAGGCTAAAATAAAAAACCTGTTGAAGTTAAGAATTGTTTTATTTACAATAAATTAAAAAATATTGTACATCACCATGCGACACAAAGGTAAAAACAAAATTATTTGTGCCGCGCTAATAAGTGCATGATATATAGATAACTGACCTGGGCCGTTTCAAATTCTGCGTTGTGATTGGCTGAGAACAAGGAGGGAGCTAAGTAACTACATTTTAAATAGCATAATTTTCTAAATATTTCTAAAACGCCGCGCAATTTCTCAGTAGCTAACCTATTCTCTTATTAATCAGAAAATTGAAAATAGGTTAAAACATTGTATTGTAAAACTCTGATGTCACCAATAGCTATCGCTAATAATTGCATTTTTTTCTGAAATTTAATAAATTTAAATTTAATTTTAAAACAGGTGTGGAATTTACAAAAAAAGATTTAATGTGGTTTCTATTTCCCCAGAGTAATTTTCAATATTTTTCATTTTTCTCCGCAAACTGTGGTGGAGTAGCAACAACCTTTCTGGTACATTGCAATTCCACCATAGTCTTTTTCTATACACTGTGTCCATAAAGTAACCCCCCCCCCCCACCTAACTTTTGAACGACTTGAAATTTTTCTACAAAATTTGGTGTGCTGGGCGTCATTTTGAAATATTTTTTTAAATATAAAGGGGGGTCGAGTGACACCTCATTTGAAAGGTCTTTTAATTCTGCGTCTGATCCTAGAGTTTCAAAGAAAAATGTTGAGCCATAACAAAATGGCGGATTTTAAACAAATGGACTCACTCAGTTCAAAATTGTTTTGATTTTTTTATCCAGGGTCGAGTGACACCTCATTTGAAAGGTCTTTTAGTTCTGCGTTTGATCCTAGAATATCAAAGAAAAATGTTGAGCCATAACAAAAAGGCGGATTGTAAACCAATGGACCCACTCAGTTCAAAATTGTTTTGATTTTCTTATAGAGTAGTCCACTTTTTCATTTGCAGGACTAAATTTTCCCAGAAATATTTCAGGTGGCTTGAAATAATATTGAAAACGTTATGTTCCAACAAGACGGTGCGCCGCCTCATTATTATAGGCCTGTTTCTGACTTTCTCAACGGACATTTTTTTGGCAGATTGATTGTTAGGCGGGGGCCTGTAGAATAGCCGGCTCACTCCCCAGATTTAACTTTCTTAGATTTTTTTTAAATCGATCATTGCGAATAACGTTGAGCTAAGTGAAGAACAACAAGGTTTCCGGAACAATCGAACTACAACAGACGCAATAGTTGTTCTACGTCAAATCGTCGAAAAATCCATTGAATACAACAAGCCAGCTTTTTTGTGGATCTCACGAAAGCATTTGATAAAATAAAAGTAAACGGCGTTTTAAAAATTTTAAAAGAAAAACAAGGAAATAATACAGATAATAGCACAATTAAACACACATACTAAGACACGTATACGAATCAACAACAGATTAACGGAAGAAATCGATGTATCAACCGGAATCAGACAGGGAGATTCATTGAGCCCCCTGCTATTTAATATAATAATGGATAAAATTATAGAGAAGGTAAAAAGAACTAACCACGGGTATAAAATGGGAGACCAAGAACTAAAACTGATATGCTACGCAGATGACGCCGCAATCATTGCTGAAAACGAAGACGATCTACAAAGGCTGCTACACACTTTCTACCTGACGGCTATATCGTACAACCTAGAGATATCAATAGAAAAAAACAAATCCTTAGTGATATCAAAAGAACCCAGAAGATGCAAACTGGTAATCAACGACAAAACCATTGAACAGGTAATGCATTTTAAATACCTAGGGGTGAAAATATCAAGCGACAGGAACCTAAATACAGAGGTTAAATATCAAATCAATAAAGCAGCAAGAGTATCAGGATGCTTAAGGGAAATAATATGGAGAAACAAAAACATGAACACCGAATCCAAGGTTAAAATATACAAAACATGCATCCGTCCCATTATGACATATGCGGCAGAAACAAGGGCCGATACCGCACACACCAAAAGATCACTCCGTATCACGGAAATGAAGGTTCTAAGATCCATATCAGGACACACACTCTACGAAAGAATACCAAACGAGAGCATAAGACAGACGTGCAATGTCCAAGATGTTGTAAGGTGGACGAGAAGACACGGTAGAGAGTGGAATGAACAAGTAGCAAGAATGCCCAACGACAGACTGCCAAAAATTGCCAGAGATCACAAACCAGGAACAACACGCCTAGCTGGAAGACCACCAAAACGCTGGAAAGACAGCTGGACCTCTGTATCACAAGAACAATAACGATATTGGAAGAAACAGGTCTACGACCTATTGGAAGAAGAAGAAGAAGATTTTTTTCTATGAGAATATCTGAAATCGAAAGTGTACAGAACCCGTCCAGAAACAATTGAAGAACTGGAGCAACGCATTACAGAAATTTGCAGAATTATCACCCCAGAAACTGTGAAAAGTGAATAGTAAACATTTCGAACACTTAATTTAAGCTTAAATTCTTAGTTTTTTGAATAGACTTCTTCATCTTCAAACATTGTCATTTTGTTATGGCTGAATCTTGTTCTTTGAAACTTTAGGATCAGACGCAGAACTAAAAGACCTTTCCAATGAGGTGTCACTCGACCCCCGTAACCAATTAAAAAAAAAATTCAAAATGGCGCCCAGTCGCCATTTTGGATGATACAAAATTTTAATATGGTCTGAAAAATAGTATTTAATTTCTCATTACAGCACACCAAATTTTGTAGAAAAATATCAAGTCGTTCAAAAGTTTGTTGGGGGGGGGGGTTACTTTATGGACACAGTGTATTTTTTTTAAAATAAATCTAACAGATCAGACTGTAACTGTCCAATAAATTCAGAAATATCCGTGATACTAATTCGTTTCATGCATTTTTAATAATGTTATTTATATTCACAGGTGTCCGTGACCGTCTATTATGAATCTCTGTGTCCCGACTCGAAGAAGTTCTTTACGTCCCAACTGTATCCAACCCTGTTAAAGGAAAACCTCGCTAAATGGGTTAATTTGACGTTGGTGCCGTACGGCAAAAGCGCGGTGAGTATTTAATTAATTTATCGCTATAACAGCAGCATACATGTAGCTTCCCACCCCATTTTTATTATACACCCACCGATTTTGTTGTACAAAGTGGTTTAGATTCTAAGCTCATGAGAGCAGCACAGTAATAAAAGAAATAATCACTAGGACGAAATTATGCGATTACATTCATTTTTAACGACTGCTATTTTCTCCAGAAAACAAAAGTGGATGACTATTGGATGTTAACATGCCATCATGGCCCATACGAGTGTCTCGGTAACAAAATCCACGCATGTGCCTTGCACGAAATAGAAAAGTCAGTCCCAACCCCTGCTGGTCAAGGGTTTAACCCAATAACGGTGGCGTTCATCAACTGCCTGATGGAAAAGGCAGAAAACATCAAGGTACCGGGCCAAACATTAGAGGTTGATTTCCATGTCGACCACTGCTCTGAAGTTAACCACGTGCCAAATTACATTTCAATCGAGAATTGCCAATTGCATCCCACAGGTAACTTGGCAACAATCGAACTGCACCTAGATTTTTACAATCAATAAAACAAATCAATGTGAGCTTATTCTATTGCAGGTTCAATTTATTTGGCTGAACTGGGCGACTTGACCGATGAATTGAAACCAAAGCTAACTTCAGTGCCTACGATTGTCTTCAATGGGAAATACACGATCGAAGACAGCCAGTTGGCCGAAATAAACTTTGTTGAAGCTTTATGCCGACATATTACCAAAGAAGAAGCCGTGCCAACCGAATGTACTTCATAAATTATGCAATTCGTGTTATTATTATTATTATTTGTTAATTTGATTTTACTAAATCTGAATGCATTTTTTTCTGTAAAAGTGCGGTTATGCTTTGTAATAATTTAATAGAAAGCCATACAACTCTTGTTGCTGTTCATTTTTATAACATACTTTAAAAATACACTGGAATCTATATCCAATTAGCGAGAGTAACCTACCGTTTTCCTTTTCCATTACACAAAATGTATTAGAGACTATGAAACGGCGTTTTACTTTTTGTTAAACATCTATTGACGTCAAAAAATATTTTTAATGTTTTAATGGAAATAAAATTTGGCAATTTTTTGACGTCACAAATTTCGTTTATGACATCAAACGATGTTCTTCAGACTACTGTAAGATTTATTTTTTGGCGTCAAACATTGATTTTTTACGTCTGAAAATTATTTTTTTGAATTAAGGAAAGCACACAAAAAGTAATCATTATTAATGAATGAGACAGATTTTTTGAGGCAATAAACAATTAATTTTTGAGACGTCAAAAAGGTATTTATTAACGTCAATAAATCTGAATTTTGCCATTTAAAGATCATTTATTGAGGTCGGAAAATGGTGCCATCTAACGCCGTAGCAGGAGTAGTGTGATGTCTTAGTCGGTCGCCATACCGATTTTGACTAAAAAGGCATTAAAATTCAAATTTTTCAACTATTCATAGAAGCTGTCCGAGGGAAATTTGCGAGCTTGGACACGACCAAATTAGAGCTCATCTCAAGCCCTATGAGCTTACAAAATTGTTTTTGAGTATTAAAGCGCTAAATACAAAATTTTCAAAAAATCGTTCAAACCGCTCGAAAAAAAAACGTTAGATTTACCCTAAAGTCTTCTATAAGAATGCAGTTTCAGATTTAAAAATTCTTTTTACTAAAAATATATCAATTTCGCTTCCGTTTTTGAATTTTTTTTTAAAGCTTATTTAGCCGATAAATTTTTGATATATCTTCACACTCCAAAGCTCATCAAAAACGGACCATACATTTGGGAGTTATGGAGCACACATACCCACCCATGCACCCACAGACATTTTTTAAAACCTCTCTTTTAAGTTCCTCGAGCCCCAAAACGTGTATTTCCATCAAAATCTGAATTTTAAAAATTTGCATGAAATCGAAGGAAGGTTAAAATGAAAAACGAATAAAAGTAATGAAGCAAATGAATGTTACTGGGGGCTGTAATTTTATATCACTGCCGTTATATAAAAAACAAAACGATTTAAATCACATACCCATTTGCAGCAAATAGAGCCCTTGTGGTGAAGACTGTTAAGAAGTGAGTCCAATGCGGCTGCAAAAAAGTTCAATCAACGTTTTTGCAAACACTTCGGTCAACATTTTACAACTTTACCTACGGATACAATTTTTAATTATACACAATAAATAAAGGACAAACAAATGACTTACTATACATGTTTCATAAATAGGCCTTTTTTTTCTGGGCACTTCTCACCATAGATAAAAAATATAATACGTTTCTTCTCACTAATACTTGTTGCATAGCAATGTTTAAATTTCACAAAGTAGTTCCTTCACAACATTAAAATTGCATATCACCGTTTATATTTATTTAACAAATTAAATTTTCTTGTCTGTTAGTAATATTAATTACTTTAATTTTTCTTGGCCATTTACTTCAATCATTTATTGTAGAAAATTTTTTTATCTATCAATTAAAAATGGTAATAATAAGAGTTAAATATGGAAGTGTTTATTGTACCCTTGACGTGAAGAAGTGTTTACCATACCGCTGACAAGAACAAGCATTTACCATACCACTGACGTGAACATTTCATTGCAACAACAAAAGCCACGCCTGCTTTGATAACCAATCACATTTCAACAATTCTGAAAAATGGTAGTTAAAAGAATATAATGATTGACATGACACACGATTAAAATAATACTTTCTACATTAAAAATTTAAAACTATAAATACATTATATAATATATAGATTATATTTAAATAATATAATTATCATAAAACTTCGCTCTATAGATTACTAATCAGATTTCCGCATCTTGCACAAGCTAGAAAGCGGTAAGAGCTTAATGTCGTTCTTCATTTTAACGACACCTTCGTGCAGATCAATTGAAAGAAGTTCCCCTGTTGCTTCACGCTCCTCACCGATAATGACCTGATTGCAATCGAAAGCAAAATAAAATATAAACACTCTAGATTTGTAAATTACAAACAAAAGCACGTTAAAAAATTCATAATCAAATCAAAAGAAACCGCATTCCTACCTTGAAAGCGTCACCTCGTTGTGGCTGCACTGGATCCAAGTGGTCACACATAATCGTCACCACACGATCCTCTTCGGGTAAAAACACAGAGCACATAGCCCCAGAAACACTTCGTATGACACCGGTTTGACCCACAAGGCCCGGATCATCGTGTCGATCGCGTATACGAACCTGTTGTTAAGTATTACCACATAAAATAAGATCGACTAAAGTATTACAAAATAGGCAAACATCAGTGAGGTTAGAATTTTCATTTTTACACATTCTAACCTCACTTTTTGGTAAATTACAAACCCACCTCGATGTCAACTGTATGCCAATCAGTCATCGGCAAAACATCCAAGTTAGCACCAGGTGTATGTGGGTTGTAGGGCATGTTGGGACTGTAACCTGAGCTAGGCGTGTTGTACGGATTGTTGCTTGCCGGTGATTGGCTGTAGCCAGTCGCCGGACTGGGCGTTGAGACCACACCTTAAAAATGAATTCTTATGTACAAACAAATAAATATTTAACGAAAAATATTCTTACTTTGATAACCAGGGCTTGGTTGGTATGGACTGTACCCAGTATCGTTGTAGACCGTTCCAGGAGTTTGAGGTGTATACGGACCGTTCATTTGATAACCTGGAGTACCTACAAAAAAATATATATATGAAATATAGGGCGAGTACAAAGTATAAAAAAATAGCCTCGTTTGTTAAATTTTTGCGTGTTAAATTTTTTTTAATAAGTTACGTTATTTGGTTGCTATGGCAACCAATTTAGTTTTTAATTTTAAATGACGCCCTATATTTTTTTCACGTTGCTTCTCTTTTTAATGTAATAGTTTTTTCGTAGATTTACATAATAAAAATTTTTGAATAAAATTCCTTTTAAGTTCAAACATTTCCAGTTGCCATAGCAACCAAACAACGAAACGTATAAATTTCACAAAATATGCGCTGAAATTTTATTAAAGCTATTTTTTCCTTTTCAATTTTTTTGGCGATATTTAATTTTTGTATGGTAATTTATAGAAATATATACAGGGTGTTTTAATAAAGATGAGCCCCCATTCAGAAGCAGCTAAGCTGTTGCAAACACATATTTATAGGAAGTGTTTGTCTTATTTTTAGGTAAGCAATCTGCCTTTGAACGGGAGCTCATATTTTCAAAACACCCTGTATATACAGGGTGTCCCAACGATGCGAAATTCTTTAATAACACTCTTGTTAACTAAGTTATCAAAATAATATTGTACAGGTGGGCTACTTGACAATTTATGTACATTTTAAAATTACTTTTATTTATACAGGGTGTTCCAAATTAGAAGGCCATTTCAAACATTTGTTTTTACAGATTAAACATGATTTTATCTGTTTTAATCTACTAAAGATATGCTCAGTAGATGCTATTATTGACTCAAATTTGTAGAGCACAGAAAGCTCTATCCAACTATCTAAAAATATACAGGGTGTTCTATTCCCAAAAAAAAAAAAAAAGTGTTTTTGCACAGTTAAACACCCTGTATAATTGAAATATCTGGGGAATAGTACACAGTATTGACCTAACACTTACAAAATTTTGTGTAATCTGTAGAAATGCGGCTTGTGTAGGTTTTATCAGTGACGTTTGCAAATGTCAAATGCTCTTAAAAAACCAAAAAAATTCATAGAGGAAATTAAACCGCCAATAAGAAATATGGAAAAATATACAGGGTGTTTTCATTTCAAAAAATAAGATTCGTGTGCCCCTCTCACTTGGAACACCCTGTATAAACGAAAATATTCTTAGAATGTAAACATAATTGCAAGTAATTCAGGTGTACAATATCTTTTTGATCTCTTATTTACAAATGAGATCAAAAAATTTCGCATCGTAGGGACACCCTGTATAGATCTGTCATTTATAAAACAAAAGTTAGTTGATATAGCAACAAAAATACCAACAAAAAAATTGAACATCGACAAAGTATGCGCTAGAAATAGTCTTAATAAAAATTGCAAACAAACAAAATTTGGTTGCTATAGCAACTAAATAACATAACATATACAAAATTAATTACGTGCTGAAATTTAACGAACAACATTCATTAAAACTACTTTTTCATAAATGCAATATTCACAACGTTAGAGACATTATGCGTTACTTTTTAATCACCCTGTATATATTTATTATTGCGTAGAAAATCAATTAATTATTCTAACCTCATCATGCATTTAAACAACAATCCTAACAACATATTTACCTATCTAAATCGTAAGTCTGCATTGATGTAGTTTAACCTCACTTTCGTGTAATCTAACCTAATTTTTGTTCACTATTTACAGTAAACTACTTGCCTGGATTATAACCTGGTGAAGGGTAAGTATTGGAAATAGTAGCATCCCACTCGGAGTGTGCATTCGGCGTCCTCGATCCGTCATGTATGGGCGTCATAGACCCATAATGCAAAGGTGTACGAGATCCAGATTCCGCCATGGGCGTCTTATTGCCAGTGTCACGATACAATGGCGTCTGGCTGCCAGCATAAGCGGGAGTTCTTCCGTAACTTGAAATACTTCCGTCTCTGCTCGGAGTTCCTAAAATTTTTAACAGTTTAAAAGCAATCAAACCTGAAATATTAACGTTAATTTACCAACATCCGCAATGTGATTTCTATCGACCGAGATTGTTTGACACGACGTGTGTAATTCGATACGTGCAGTCGATTGCGTGGCATCCTTGACAATTCCGATGTTACCCTTATAAGGACCTCTTGTGATTTTAATGGTCGATCCAATTAGGTCGCGGTCTCTTGTTACACGACCACGACCGCCTCCACCTCGAGGTCCGCCAAAACCTCCCCCTGATCAAACAAATCTTAAAACAACTGCATCAATAGCAATATGATTATCTTACCACCTCCTCCTCCTCCTCCTCCTCCGCCACCACCTCCTCCACCACCTGAAGGATGCATCGGAGAACTTCGTCGCGGCGACATGTATTCCATGCCCGTTGACATATCCGCAGTCGGAGCCGTTTTATTCCCACCGGCTAATTGCAAGTGTTTTGTTTTGCAAACGAAAATTCCTCCATTTTGTAAATACTCCAACGAGTGCAAAAAAGCAAAGTTTCGATACAGATGTTTGATTTCACCTGAAAAGCCTGAATGGGGCCCGTCAATCACTTTCACCATATCCTTACGGTGGAGACTGTTACGGAATGAATCCAATGCGGCTGTAAAACGGTTCAATCTCCGTTTTTGCAAAGAACTTGGGCGACATTCCACTGCTTTACCTAAAAATAACTAATTTTGTTAGGCAGAATCGAATACATAAAACAAATGACTTACCGTGCATATTTAAAAGGTGGAAATTTTCACGTTCTAAGCGTACGATGACGCCAACGGTTTCAGAATCAAGATTGACCAAATCGCCCCATTCGAATTTACCTAACGAGTCAACTCCACTTGCCATATCCGTACATAGTTGTAGGTCTTTTGGTAAAATTTCCATTTCGTGCATCGTTAAATCAGATATTAAAACAACACGATTGTTTTCAACACGAACTATTAGTCCTGTATCGCCTTCATAACGTCCTGAAACAGAAAGTCTACATTCCAGCATATTAAGCGGGAAATATAATTATGGCGCCATCTACCAGCAATTCGCGCAACTACGCAATCTACTTTGTTTAGCGAAGTAGTTAACAAAACCTGGCAACAGATGGCGACGTTTACGAAGTGTCGAGAAAGTTCTATTACTTCTTCCGCTTCGAATTTTTTTACTTAAGTTTTAAAAAAGGCATTTTTATTTAAATATCGCTTAGATGTTTGTATAGAACGCCGTTTTTTTTAATTAAATATTTATTGACGCTAGAAATATTTTTTGACGTCAAATAAAACATTTAATGAAGTCAAACACTTTTTTTTCGTCATTAATTGTTTTTTAGATCTCAAAAAAATCATTTTCAGACATCTATAATTTCATTTTTGACATGAAGATTTGATTTGAAAACAACAAATTATTGACCAAAAATATTTTAACGTTACTGAATGTTTTTTTTGATGTCAAAAAATCTATAAAATTTATAAATAATTAAATAACTATTTCTTAAAATCTTACCATTAATTAAAAAAACAATTTTTAACGTCTAAATGATCCCAAAAATATTTATGACATCAACGAATGATTTTTTGAACGACAGAAAAATAATTTATTGACTTCCTAATTTTTAAATTTCGATCTCGTATAGCGCAAAAGTTTGAATAGTTGGATATTTTTTACGACTTTACAGTGTGGTCCTGACCTCACATTAAATGAAAATTGCATTAAAATCAGATGACGGACTAAATTGACACCGGTGCTGCATGTGATCAATAAATAGATCTGCTAGTAAATAATATTTTAAATCATTTTATCTCTAAATAATGCTTTAAAAAACCCCAAAACGTACCTGACAAAACCTTGACGTGATCCCCCATCCTGAAGTACTTTCTTAATTCCGATGCTTGGAAAACAAGCGCATCTTTGAGATCGTCATGTTTGGGCATGACAGTGATCATATTGCCATCGGTTCCGATAATTTTGCCCTGCAAGTTGATCAATTCTCCCTCGCACACCTCAACGTTATCGCCAACACTGAAAGTGTGCGTTAATGTCTTGTCTTCTTTTTCGGCTGATAATTCAAGATCGATGCCTTCGGGTTGTTCTTCAAATCGCTCTAGTTCCGCAAGCGTGGGCTTGACACCTTCCACAATTACAGCGCTCAGAGTGAAATTTTTGTAAAGGAACCCTTTGCGGGAGTAACGATTGCCTTCAAAGATTAAAAAGTCACCGTCGGACGTTACTTCACCACCGATGGCTCTGAGAAATTAATCAGAATCAATATTTTGTTAAAATTTTTACAGTATATGAAAAACAAATGTTATATAAATATTGTAACCTCATTTTTTTGTACAAAAACCAATAAACACCTTCTTTCAAAATCTTTAAACAAACAAATATAACTGAACTGTACCTTATAGCTTCCGGATCAAATGGTTTACTGGTAGGCCGACTCTTTTTTTTCCTCTTTTCTGCTTCCGACTCCTGCCATAAAAATGTTCTATAGTGATTAAAATTGACACATTAATTCCAGAAATACCAAGCAAAATTTTGATTCGTTTCTAATTTCCCGCCTAATCACATACATGTCCAAAAAAAAGACTTCAATGTATCTACTCGTAACGCAAATGGAAATAAACTTACCGATTGGGTTGTCCGTAAAGCACCGCGAAGCCTCGTGTAGTCGATTCTTGGTAACAATTTCAAATGGACTTGTTTTTGAGCCATGTCGAAGTAATCAACTTGCGCAATGTCGTCTTTGTAGAGCCCCCTTTTAAGTCGTACCCATTGTTTCTTTTTCAATCCTAAACAATTCCCAAAAAAGTAAAAATTTCTTAGAAACTGTAAATGTCATCGACATGTCAACACAAAAAAACCACTTGTTTGGTTTTAAATTTCGAATAAGTAATTAAAATCATAAAAACTAACCCGTTTGTTCCTTAACGACTCTCAAAACGTCTGTCATTTCCTTGATGGGTACCATCTGCTGCTTCCAGAGCCCCACACGTAAATTTCCAACATTTTCTATGACGGCTTTAACATGAGGCTGCTTGTACGCCTCGATATAAATGTAGCCTTTAACACCTTCTGGTGCAACGACTGACTTAATTTGAAACGGCTCAGGTGTATTCTGATATGCTAAGAACTTGCGCATCAGCAATAAAACGGTGGCTTTTTCCTCACCAATACGACACTTAACCATCCACAAATTCGGATCCCTATATAAAAATAATGTTACAAAAAATTCAAATGTAAATGAGTAGACAAAATATTAACTTTAACGGAAACGCTTAAAATTCATTCATTTTGAATTGATGAAATTTTTATTACAATAGAAATGTTTTTTTTAGTTATAAGCTAGATGTTCTAACTCAGTAAGTAAAATGAGGTTTATCAAAAATGAACAGTATGATAAATAGCGATTATAGAAAATGAACAGTATGGAAAAATTGAGTTTAAAAATGTACAGTTTAAAAGGAGAACTATATGTGTATTGGTGGTTATGATAAATGAACAAAATATAATACAACCAATTAAAAAACTGACATGTCTAAAAATGTAGGTACGAAATGGAATGTCAAATGGAGATTAAAAAATGTAAACAGTATGATAAATGTCAATTAAAGAAAATGACCAGATAAAATACTCGTGTTTAATAAAATTAACAGTATAAAATGAAAACTGAATGGAAATTGACAATTATGAACAATGAAGAGCATAACAAATGGCGATTATAGAAAATCTCCGTCATAAAAAAAAATACAATGTAGATCAAAAAACAAATGCTTGGTTAAATTAAAGCTATACACAACAAACAATATGTAGAAAACGATAGGAATAAAAAATTTAGTGTAGATGGTTTGTGAAATTAAAACAATGAATAACGAACAGTCTGAGAGTTGGCAATTATGCAAAACTGAACAAAAGACAAACAAACGTATTAGAATATAAACCAATATGAAAAAATAAACTGTGCAAAAATGTAAGTATAAAACTTAAATGATGTATAGCAATTATAGAAAATGACCAGTATGACAAATAAAGTTTAATTGTAAGGTATAAACCGAGAACTGTTTGTAAAGTGGCGATTATGAAAAATGAACAACATTACGAATGGCGATTATAAAAAATAATCAGCATAAAAAATTACCAAAGTAAATCCATAGAATAGAAAAATGTTTATGAAATTAAAATTATGAATAACAAACAATATAAGAATTACAGTTGCAAAAAATAAACATTGTAATAAATAACAATTATAGACGATATCCGGTATAAAAACTGTACCACAGTACAAAGCAGAAGGGGTATCTGAAACGGAGATTATGAAAAACATGTAGAAAAAATGTACATAGCGGATGGCGAAAATCAATCAGCAGAGGAAATTTGCATTGTAGATTAAAAAATAAATGAACAGTATGCTAACTAAAGTTTCAAAACGTTCAGTATCAAACGAAAATTGTATATTAGTTGGCGATTATGAAAAATGTACAGCATTACAAATGGCGATTATAGAAAATGATCGAAATAAAACATTAACGGTGTAAAACCCTACATTAAAAAAATTGTTTATGAAAAATAAAGTGTAATAAATGACAATTATAGACGATATCCGGTATTAAAAAATGTACTGCAGCAAAAATATAAGCGGTATATAAAATAGAGATTATAAAAAACATGTAGAAAAAGTGTACAACATGAAACATAAACAATATAAAAAATTGATTTTAGGAAAAATGAACAACAGTGTAAAAATTGTAGAATAAAAAACAATTTTATGAATAACGAACAATATATGAATTCACGGTTATAAAAAATGAAGTATACGATGACTGACAATTATAGATGAAGTAAACAACTTACAATAGAAAACGTAAAAGGCATGTAAAATGCACAAAAAAATGTACACTATCAAATATAACCGCTAGAATAATGAAGAAACATAGTTTATGAAAAATGATCAGGAGGATAAATAAAAATTAGAAAATGAGCAGCGTATAAAATGAACATTATGAAACATGAACGGTATGAGCAATAAAACTATCACGAATAAATAGTATGGCAAATGATGCTATAAAAAATGAAGTGTAAAAATCTACACTATTCGAGTAAAACGTAAATAGCATGTGGTAGTATTAAGCAAAAAGATTTTCAAAAAACCGATGAGTTCTTAAAGCAAATAGTTGCTTTTAGGTGCTACAACAGATTAGATTTTGCTCAATGTAAATCAAATATTGAAGACTTCGTTAAAAAAATTAATGGCAGACGTCTTGCAACAGCCGTTTTGCAAATTTTTTACATATTTTCTAAAGCAAGAAAAAACATCAATCTACCTTATTTCAAAAATTTGTATAAAACGAGCATATTGTTTCAACAAATCCTTAATGTGACAGAAAATCAAAATCAAAAAGTGTCAAAATGAACCTTTCTGGTAAGTTATTTCTTTATCCTACTAAAATGTAATCACAAGGCTACATTACACGAGTTAAGTGAAATTTCATCAAAAACAATTTTGACATTTTAATTTAAAGCAAAATGTTAATAAAAAAACTTACTTTACTCCAGGCAACAACGTTTGTTGGGTAATTTCATCAGACATTTCTTCACCACCATCGCCGAAGTGCCGAGCAGCTGCCCCATCATCGGAATATTTTTTTCTTAGATACTCCTCAATTTCATGTTCTTTTTGTGAACTTTAAAAAAAAGTTTTTAGTTAAGAACTAAATTGTGTATACGATTATTGTACTTACTCCCATAAATTGGTTCCACGTCGTCTCCCTTCAATTTCCCTAGCAGTGGGTCCAACTTCGTCCATCTCATTTGCAACAATTCCAATTTCCTGGTTATCATCACCCCATTCGTCCTCATCTTCAACTTCATCGTCAACTTCGGCCTCGTCGATAATAAAGCCCCCATAACGATCTTTCTTTTTACGTTTACGTCTGTGTGCCGAATCGCTTTCATCTTCTTCACTGTCGTACTCCTCGCTATCGCGTAAAGAGTCGCCATCTGGTTCCTGTTCCTCTTCCACACGTTCATCTTCTGAAGCTTCTCGAGCCTCGGAACTGTTATTAAAAGCAAATTAAATTTAAAAATTACATCTTTAATGAAGGTAAGTTACCCTGAACGGCTATGATTGCGACTCCGATTGCGACTTCGACTTCGGTTGCGACTTGGGCTTCGACTTCGATTGTGACTTCGACTGCGGCTCCGACTAGGACTACGAGATCTTGATCTGGAGACAGAACGGCTTCGAGAACCTGATCGGACACTGCTGCGTCTTGAACGGTTCGATACCGGAGAGCCACGATCAGAGCCCGAGGCCTCCGCATCTGAGAAATTACTTGCCTCGGAATCAGACATTCTAAAAATTAAAATGTAATAAAAATAAAAAGTTGGGTTAGGTTTGTAAAGTTGGTGTTTTATACACGAATTATAATGCAAGTGTAAACTTTTCAAGAACACTGAATTTACCTTAAGACTGCAACTGTGAATTTAAGCACTGAAAATACCACAAAGGTTTAGCAAAATTCCGAATAAAAGTAGGCTTAACTTTCCATCTGATCATAAATATTAGTAACTGTTATTAGTAACAACAGTGTACCAACCTAATTAATTACCCCAGCATTGGCAAAAACTTTTACGCCGGCGCGCCGGGAAAATCAAATTTAAAAAAATGAGCAAAGCGCTTAGCCTGGACTTTCCTATACTTTTTAATTACAGCACATCTAACTGAGAGTTGTATTCAATTGTAGGGCATTTAAATATAAAACCCTACTAATCCCTCATTGCAACGACTAACAACGACCACGTGCTGTGTACAAATTTTAGGGTCGTGCGGTACAAAGCTACACTGACTATTATCACCGGATTGTACTCTGTTCATCTCTTATGAACTAAGTATTTCGCAATCTACTTTGCCTATTCTTAAGTTTACCATCGATGCTCTCATGCTGACTAATTTACGTGAGAGATTTAAAAAAAAATCGATTTTTGATATTTGGAAAAAGATTCCTCAAGATTAAACAACAATAAAAACGGAAGGAAAAGTTTGTTCTCCAAAATTAATAAAAGAGGGGAAAAATTAACCCCCTTTAATATTACTGCACCTAAAAATTAAGTTCTGAATTCTATTCTACTATTACCGTAAATTAAATAACTATGTACTTTAATTACCATAAATTAATTTGTTAGTCTATGCTATTACTCATGAGCAATTTATGTTAAAGAGAAATATATTTATTGTCCATCGTTTATCAAAGAAAGAGAAAGGCATGAATTTTCGGTTTCAAAAATTCATAGAAAGCGTCACAGAGAAACTAGTGAACTGACATGGTATAAACCAAACTGTTTTAAAAATTTGTATAGGCAGTTTTTAAGAAATATTATCTTGACAATTTCAAATATTTGGAATTTACATTTTCTACAGTAGCCCCACCGTGTATAAAAATATATAAAAACTAACATTAGATTTTGATACTACCGGTCATGATAAGCAATTCTACTTAAGAAAAATTTTTATCAGACCCCGTTTAATAAATAAATCTCGATTTTTTCTTTAGAATAAATTGAATCCAGTAAAATTCACTTGTTTAGGTCACAATCGAACACAAATTAGGACAAGCTCGAGGGGTTAATCATTTCAAAAATGAGTGTACACCGAATACAGATTTCACATGAATACAGCAAGTACATAATGAGTACGACCGAATACCTGACCAAGTACATACACAGCAAAAAATTCGTTTGTGTACTCAAGAATACCTATGAATACTCGTGAATATATGGGAATACAAAAGAATACATACAAATATTGGATAGAGTACGCCTAAATACGAGAGCAGAAATTACTGCAATAAAGCTACAATCACGATAAACATTTATTAGGTACAGGTAAATGCTGTAATGCAATATAGTTGTAACAATATATTATATACAATACACACTGTGTCCATAAAGTAACCCCCCCCCCAACTAACTTTTGAACGACTTGATATTTTTCTATAAAATTTGGTGTGCTTTAATGGGAAATTAAATACTATTTTTTAGACCATATTAAAATTTTGTATCGTTTAAAATGGCGACTGGGCGCCATTTTGAATTTTTTTTAATGGAAAGGGGGTCGAATGACACCTCATTGGAAAGGTCTTTTAGTTCTGCGTCTGATCCTAACGTTTCAAAGAAAAATACTCAGCCATAACAAAATGACAATGTTTGAAGATAAAGAAGATAAAAAACTAAGAATTAAAGCTTAAATTAGACAAATTAAGTGTTTGAAATGTTTACCATTCACTTCTTGGCACATAAAAAGTCGGTTATGAAATTCCTGCCTTACATTTTCATAAGTTTCTGAAGTGATATTTCTGCAAACTCCTGTAATGCGTTGCTCCAGTTCTTCAATTGTTTCTGGACGGGTACTGTACACTTTCGATTTCAGATATTCCCATAGAAAAAAATCTAGGAAAGTTAAATCTGGGGAGTGAGCCGGCTATTCTACAGGCCCCCGCCTACCAATCCATCTTTCAAGAAAATGTCCGTTGAGAAAGTCAGAAACAGGCCTATAATAGAGGCGGCGCACCGTTTTGTTGGAACATAACGTTTTCAATATTATTTCAAGCCACCTGAGATATTTCTGAGAAAATTTAGTCCTGCAAATGAAAAAGTGGACTACTGGATAAGAAAATCAAAACAATTTTGAACTGAGAGTCCATTGGTTTACAATCCGCCATTTTGTTATGGTTCAATATTTTTCTTTGAAATTCTAGGATCAAACGCAGAACTAAAAGACCTTTCAAATGAGGTGGCACTCGACCCCCTTTTCATTTAAAAAAAAATCAAAATAGCACCCAGTCGCCATTTTGGATGATACAAAATTTTAATATGGTCTGAAAAATAGTATTTAATTTCCCATTACAGCACACCAAATTTTGTAGAAACATATCAAGTCGTTCAAAAGTTAGTTGGGAGGGGGGGTTACGTTATGGACACAGTGTATATATATATACTATATAGCTATTGTACAAAAAATAAATTATACATTCTGCAAAGAAATAAACAAAACTTTGACCTTGGCAATACAAATTAAAGTTGTCACAATGTGTATTATATATTTATTAAACAAAAAATTAATTATAAATTAACAAAAAAACAAAGAAAACAAACACAAAAATGTGTATGAAAAACTTCTCGAAAAACATTAACGATATCATTAGGTGTAGTATTTAATTTTAACTTATCACTGCTGCTTTCCCTGTCGGGAAAATCACAGTCTTCGTTGTGGGCTTGGTCATCATCAATCTCCTCCAAGCCTACATCATAGACCTCTGAATCATGATTATCACATGTATTTATGTGCGATATAAAGTCACTTTCAAATATCTTTACTTTTAACTGAAGAAACATTTCTTCAACAGATTTTTTGGCAGATTCAATAGCGTTTTTGACGCTGTTGCAACAGACTTGGGCAATGAATCAAATAAATTATGTAGCAAATAGTTTTTCATACCAAATATCAATACATATATAAAAGCTCAAAGGGTATTTCTCTCCGGTTCCTCAAGCGGCTACCGCTTCACCAATTTGGACCATTTTTTTTTCAATGAAAGGTCTCTATCCTCAGATGGAACATGAAACATTTTTATATTTTTATTCTACGTCGATTTTTCAATAATAATTATTTTAATTTATATATGAAAGTCTGCTAAACGCGCTTTACTTGAGGCGACATCTACACCAACGCCGCGTCTCCTCATGGAACTAATGCATCACATAACTTAGCATTTAGCCGGCTCAGTCAACGCTCAGTCTGTCAGTGCATTGTGCGCTGGGGTAACACTAGTTAGTTTTATATGACCTGGCAAAATTTTGAAATTAATTATATTTTGGTGATAAATCCCATAAAAGTCCGACCGAGATGCATTTTCCTGAAGGAAAGACTCCATATCTTTTCTGCCTAACCCTTCCATGGCTTCAATGTCGTGATTTTCTATTCCTTTATCGATACGGGTGTATCAAATCCGCAAAACGTCATTAAATTGATCATATACCTTGGAAACGTGCACTTTAAATAATATCGGAGACGCTTCCAGAAGTCATTTTCTGAATCATTATTATTGGCTTTATTAAGATGACGCTCGCAAGTGTCCTCAGATAAGGGTGCTATACCTCGAGTTGTACACTAATCCAATTACTTAAAACAAAATATTGCAATGATATGCTTGGTCTTGTGATTACTAAAATACAATCCCTAAACTGTCTGCAATTCACGCAATTAAATTTAAACTTGCTATGAGACTCTTTTAACTTTCTCAGGGTCGTTATTTTGCTTGCAAAATAAATTGTTTAGATTAATTTTTAAATAGAAATAAACACACAAAGATATCAACTTTACAAAATAATAATTTTATTAAATAACTCAATTTCTAAATGTGGTTTCCGAAATATCAATAAATTTTACTAACTAATATCGTCCTTTTTTTAACAAATAAACACTTATCTTAGCGTCTTCTTATTCCTCGCTCTAGCAAAACGCTCTGCTGGCCTCTCGAGCAACAACAAATAACCTCTCTTACTCTGAATCTTCTTCTTTAACTGTTTTATATTATTATCAATTTGGTTTTACTACCATCACCAACGTACAAACTTCCTCGATCACCTTTTATTTATAATTCTTCTGGTTTTATATATAATTCGTTGTTACTTCTTTGTATTTTTCACTTTTATTCTCGCTATTACTTTTATATAACTTTTAAACCCGTTTTTCCTCTTTTCTTCTTCCAGAGGATCTCAATTCTGTGTATTTATTTACACCAACGAGCCGTAACTAATTAAACAAATTTCTTTTTTTTTTAATATCTTTTTTCTTCCTCCTTTGATTTTCATTTTTATTACAAACAACTAAATCTCATGTCCATCAGTATCCTTTTGAATTCGTTTGTCATTTTGACACTGACATCCTAACTGACATTTATCGACGCACAAATCAAGTACTCTAAAACTTCTTATAAACTAAACCTTTTTAACAATTCTAATTTAAATTATAATTACAAATAACATAAATAGTCTTCGTATCAATCTGTTGTGTTTTTCTTTTCTTTCAGTACCATACGAAAAATAACAATTATTAGAATTTATAACAGGAATTCTAGCAAAAATACGCGACCCTGAGTTTATAAGTCAGAACATTAAAACCTTACAAGTCTTCATAAATCTCCAAATGCAAATTGAACTGCAACAAACAATCCAAAAATTGTTCTCCATCAACCACAATACCCCAGTCAAATCAAACACCTCTAAATATCATAGCATTTTATTAAGAATGATTTCCTTTTACAGAAAGCTTGCCGGTAGCTCGCCTTATCTCTAATATTTTCATAGTCCGACATTTCATTTACGATTTATAGATACTTCGCATATTACGGTTTTAATGCTTTTAACTCGGTTTTTACTGTTTGTTGTTCACTCGAGTGTTCACTGCATTGTTGCTCACTCTACTCCCTCTACTCACAATTGCAGCTGATGTAAGGGCTGACTATGCTCAATTTCTTCGGAACTAGTCTAGTCTAATCTGGTAAAATCGGCGGAAAAAGTTATGATTGGATTAACCGAGGTCTCAGGAATACAAGAGAATGCACGATGAATACGCGAGTACACTAGGAATTCACGCGAATATGGTTGAATACACAGGAAGATGCGAATGCAGATGAATATGTATTCGAATACTCTGCTAGTGTACACCTGAATACGTAAATGATTAACCCCTCGGACAAGCTAGTTCAAAAAAATCGTTTTTCGTTAGGTACCTGCTTGTTGCAATGCTTTGTTTCTATTAGCCATTGCAGTAGCTTTTTAATAGTATTTCTGTGCCAGTATACCTAAAACTGCTAAATATCTGTGATTCCAACACGTTTTAAAAATGAGAATTTGAACAAAAATAATTTAAAAAAAACACTATTTTTAGTTTATTATTAATTTTGTTACAAACTTTGCACATGGCATTAGAATTGGATTTTGAACCCTTTTTTGTAATAGCTATTGTTGATATTTTCTCAAATTAAGGCGACTTTTAGCGAATCAATTTAATTATTTTTTTCTTTCACGTCAAAGCAGAAGTAACGTGGCCTACGTCTACATCAATTTTTAGGTTATCCGAGATGCAGAAGCGATCCAAAAAATAAGTTTGTGGAAAATTCTAAAAATAATAGTTTTCCCCATATGTAGCAAACATTTTGCCAGACACTGTATAAAAAAAAGGACATTTAAAAAAAAACGGGTTATTCTGAGTAATGAATGGCCCTTCAACCTAATAGCCTCGGTTTTGCTTGGCTCGGGTGTCGAGTCAGCTCTTTCTATTCACTGTTTCTACTCAAGTCTTTTCCACATCCTTAAATGGGGAAAAGTGACAATAAACATCAAAACGAAAAAGAGACAAACACTTTCTAAATATGAAACCACAACAGTACCTACCACTATTATTGAATATTGAAACAGCTTTTCCAATTTTTCCAGCAATATCTGTTATAACAGCTGAAAGAACTATATCTAAACAAACAAGTAAGCAATAAAGTAAGCTATTGTTTACAACTAGTTTCTATAAAGAATAAACTGTATAAGCAAATGCGAGGAAACAATTTTATTTTTCAGACACATACATGGTTAATAGTAGCTTATTCTATGAATGTTTTACAGAGAAATCAAGCAAAAAACAAATGATAATATATCTACAATTCTATCAACTTACAAAATATTAAAAAGATAACGTATAGTGAACACACATAGACAAAACATGTCAAACCGTTTTTCGGTTTCCAAAAGTCCATGGCAAATAAGAGTTTATTTACTTCACCTTGTAGAAAGTATAAGATGCAAAAGTAAACTAATAAATAGGTTGTTTAAATAGTATAATATTTTTTACAGACTGTGGCAAGTTCAACTTCTTAACAATATCGTAAAACTGATAAGCTTTATGAATTTCAAAGTTTTCTTCAATAAATTGTCTGGTCTTATCTCTGCTCAATTCGAGCAACGATGGAAACTGCGGGATTTTATCTAATTCATTTAAAATTGTGTTCCGCATGTTTAAAAGAAATTTTGGTGTTGGCACCACTTCCTCTGTTTGCACCAGACTCACAAATAGATTTTCGAAAACGAAACAACGTCGCGGCCGAAACAGAATTTCAATCCAATCCAAATACTCTTTTCTTTCCTCAGGCAACACTGAAAAATATCCCAAGGAGCACAGCGAGTTGGCTCGTACATTTACATTTTCATTGTCAGAATATTTATTGTACAAAGCTTCTGGAACGCCACTCTTGAATGGTTCTTTGAATAAAAGCCGTACCTGTTTTTTGTAGTCATTATAGCTTAAATCACCTGCATAAACTACAGCTTCGAAGTCACCATTTGATCCAAACAGCAAGTGTATCCACTGTAAGTCATCGGCCTTTATTCCTGCACCCAAACCTAAATGAATATATAACACAGAGATTCTGTCCTTCAGTTCAATCTCTCTTACGAAAAATTCAAACATAAATTTCCACAGAAAGAAAGGATGTTCATCTAGATAAGTTTCGTAATCAAGTTGACACAAAATCATTTTGAACATTTCAATGTCTCTGTACAATGCAAAATCAATTGGAGCATTACCATAGTATTCACCAGTATTCACATTCGAACCTCTTTTCAGAAGATCAATAGCAAGGGGGTTTTGATTAGAGACAGCAATACTGAAAGCCGTCTCTCCTTCATCATTTTCATAAGAAATATCTTCGCAGTAATCTAATAGCACTACACAAATATCGTTACGGTTTCTTTCAACTGCTCGCATAAGATGTGTTCCACGTAAGTGATCGCCATCATCTATTAAATCGGGTGGAAACGTAAATACATACACACCATCAATTATATCAGGCTCCCTGCCCTCTTTATAAAAATTTACTACATTAGTATTAACATCGGCTTGGTAATAAAGCAATAAACAAACTGCTTCTAAATTGCCAACCAAAATGGCTATGGATAAAGGAGTGTGGTTGCTTTCATCTCTTGCGTTTATATCTGCCTTTCGTAGTATTAATTCTCTCGCAACTTCAATTAAATTGTATGCTACAGCTTTGTGCAACACAGTCCAGCCATATACGTTTTTGCAGTTAATATCACAACCTGCTCTAATGAGCGTCATTGCCATCATAGAACTAAAATCTCCATTAATGCTTGCCATTATAGGTGTTTCGCCTTCACCACTTTTATAATTTATATCAACATCGGGGTGATGTAACAAACGATTAAAATTGTCCATGCTAAAAAGTTTTAAAATGAAAATGTGCAAATGTACCATTTAAAATGTATTTACTTACTCAAGTGCAGTAATAGCTTCATGCAGAGCCAGGTTGTTGTCCATTGTTTAGTTTTTGCTGCCTTTTTGTGATCAACAGTAACTTCCAGTAATTAACGTAATATTTTAACGATTGTTAACAAAAACACAAAAAAAAATTCCAGGTAATGCCCCCGCAACAAGTATAACGACCATGACCTTTTTGTACGTCGCATTTAAAAACGTCAAATGACAAAATGTTCGAATAACAAACACGTCGAATTCAGTACCTAACCTAACATCGATTGCTAATAACATCGAATCAAAATTGCATAAAAGCAATGGAAGGGCGAATACAACGCACTTTTCAAAATAGAACTATCGTTTCCTTTAATTCTGGGCTAGGCTTGAGAATTCTAAAGCAGTACCTTTCTCTAAAGAACAATAAAAAAAATGCAACAAAAAGAAATGTTATTTATTATTAACATTCGATGCTAATTATTGCTTTCAATGTTATTGTCGTTATCTGCGTTGATCTGTGTGTCTACACGGATCAGCGCAGACGGCGGTTTTTGCTACTCGAAATTTTTATTATTTTTTGAAATAGATATTACTTAAATGCGCCATTTTGTACAATCAACGTTTTATTGCTTCGACACCCTGCACGATAAAATAATAGAACGTCTCATCGCAGTGAATAATTTTGCAGTCCATGATGCCACTAAATCTACATATATGTTGCGATTATGCAATTCTATTCCATATTTACTACCTGCTCGAGCTATTACCCGGCAACCATGTATGGAAATCCGGCGCATGCGCATAAACTCCGATATTTCTGTCTGTGATGGCATAGACGGACAAATTTTTATAGTGCTGATACTCATAATTACAACTAAATTAATATTTGTAAACTTCAAAATATTACTTACTAGAGAGCAACAGTGACGCAAGTGTTTCCTCGCAGTTACAAATGTTCTCCGTCTATGATCTCATAGCATTATTCTTTAAAAGTTCAAAAACTTATCCCGTTGCACCCAGAAGTCGTAGCAGAAAGTGCATACGTGGGGATCATGCAATTACAATTATATTTTACGTTGCTAGGCAACGGTGACTTCCGTTTTGAAAATATTAAATTTGCCCTGTTGGTGAATGTTTGTTTGAGTAACTAAACGACCTAAATTTCTATAATAACCTTCCCTCATCTTTAGATGTTGCTTTATATGGCTACGCGACGGCACTTGAGCAGCTTGCATTTACAACGAAAAGTCAGTTTATTTTTCAGAATTGAACAGAACGGTCCAAAGAAAAAAACTTGAAAATTCGCTTCAGAGTCGAACAGAACAGTCCAAAACAGCAAATCAATCTTGCCACTCCTTCTAGAGCTGCACCCTGTCTAAAGATCTAGCATAAGTCTCCAGCCCAAAGCAAATCATCCCCACACGCTCTTCCAAAATCTCTGAACTTGCTTTAGAATCGAACTAACAAACGGTCCAAAGACAAACAACTCCACAAATGTTTACCATGGCGAAGCAGAAGCCACCTCAAGTCCCTCCAGCATCAGTAGCCCCTTCTCTAGGTTTTGTAAAGCTCCTCTGTAGTCTACAGCAATTCCAAGAGTGCTGCATAGATAACCAGAAGTCTCGGTTTCTATGCAGACCATAGCCTCCAGATGCTTCAGCTCGAACTCTTTATTTTTCTATATATTTGCTTGTACATAATTCTAAGTGTTGATGTTAAAATTTAACTTTTAGTTTTGTCGGTTAAATAAACAAATGAAACGATTACAGGTGTACCACTTTCACGACTTCTGGCAAAAAGTGTATGCGTTTTGACTAAGCAGGGAGGCTTTATTAAAGTCCCACAGAGACGATTTGCCACATACGTCCGAACAGAGAGTATGCTTTGCATGGACTGCTAGTGACCGTCATTTACTGCATAAATTAAATATAAAAAGTGTCGCCCATATGTGGCGCCACCTGTGGATCAACAGTTACTTATGAACTCGTTTTTACCGCTGTTGAATAACAAGTCCAATAATTTTGTGGTGTCACACTTTGACAGATGTACCCTTAGTTCCGGTCTTTGCCGTTTACCCACAGGCGGCCCCACAGATCCGAGCGACACTTTCTAAAATGCAAATAGCAGTCCATGCGAAGCATGTACCAGCATGTACAAGGTTTTTCAGGAAGTTAAACTATATGCAAAATGCATGGGAAAATATATTTTTCCAGATTTTATGTCTCCAGGATATTTGGCAAAAAATTTAATCTGTGTTATTGTTATTAGTGCCGTTTAGCTAAAAAAATAATAATTTTGACTTTATGAAAAAAAAATTTAGGCTAAAATCGAAATAAACATTAATAAACTCAAGATGTGTTCTTTTAATCCGAGAGTAACAATAACGCTTTGTAATGTCTCCGTAGTGACATGCGTAAGGCAGCTGCATTTTATGCAGAAACCCTGGATTATAATCCTGACTAGGACAAACTTTTCTTTTTAATTTTTGTTTGTTATTTATTTAACTTTTACACCAGTTCTACAATCAGAGAGTAAAAAGAACACGATATGTACAGTAAATTGTAATTTTAATACGTCAGGTAGTGAAATAATTAAATTGGTACCTATTTCATAGTTATACCGGCAAGTACCCGATAAAAGATTGTAATCTTGGGGAAGAACAAAAGACAGTGCCTTAAGTTAAATTATGCAATATGCATCGAATAATCTGATTTTATTTGTGGTTCTGTAGGATAATTTTTGTACTTAAATTCAATATGCAGTGACTGGCAAAATGTTCGCAACATACACACAAACGTAACTGAAAATATTTATTTACAAAATACATTAACACGTTATTATAATTATATTATCAACACAATCCCATTTGTTTTTCAAACTCCTCATCAGAAATTTTCTTCTTCTTTAATTTTTTGCACAGTGCGACATCCTTTGCTAATTCAGCCATGTCCTCTTCAGACATTCCAACTGTTCAATACACAATAAATTAATTAACCGGTAGTGATTTTTAAATTTCCCTACCTTTCCGTTTCTTCTTTTTAACAGGCTCATTATTCGCAACCTTTTCGGCCTTTATTTGTTTTCGTTTAAGCCTTTTCGCCTTCTTTTGCTCCTTCTGCTCTTTTGTCTTTGACCAAGGCTCGGTTTTCTTCATGTGTGGTTTATTTTTTTGCCCCGGCCATACCCCTGAAGAATTAAATAAAAATCAATTTGATGTTTGAAAATGGATGAAAAAGTACCTGTAGATTTGTAAATTTCCAATTTTTGTTTTCTTTGTGCTTCACGCTGTTTGTCTTTATAAGGTATTAAATTAAAATCTAAATCGGGAATTGGAGAAAACTCGGACGTGTCTTGATTTTTGAATTCGGGCATTTTTGGAAGTTGTAAAAGACCATATCCGGTTGCCATGGCTGCTAACGAAAGCTCCTAAAGTTAATAAAGCAATTACATTCAAATAAAACCACTTTACAGAGTTTTACAAAATAATTTGTAGGTTAGGTAGCTAGTTTGATCTATTTTCAAAATAATTTAAAGTTCATGACTTTATCTTAATCTAATTTATACATTAGGTAGCTTGTACCTTGACTTTTAACAGCAAAGAACACTCGTGCTTCGAATATGCTCTAATATGTGACACAAATGCTCGTGTAGCTTTCTCCATAATTGCCCGATCCGCCTTCTGAAGCCTTCGCAGCTTCGCCGTCAGCTCCCTTGTCTAAAAACGACAACATATCATTCTAATTTATCAATTAATTGCAATTCCAACACCTACCTTTAAATCTGATGTAGCATCAGGCATCGATTTAATTTTTACCCGCTGATTACGTTCAATAAAATCCACATAGGCCTCCTCCGATTCAAGTAAAAGTATAAGTGCGGAACCTTCATGGCCCTGCCGGGCCGTTCTACCAATGCGATGTACAAAAGCACTGGCACTTGCCGGAGGGTCCCATTGCAATACCCAATCAACCTGTAAAAACATGTTTTTCTGCTGCAACCTTGTTTACTCATAACCACACTTTTTACCTCCGGAATGTCAATGCCCCTTGCCATAACGTCTGTGCAAAGCAGAATTCCTTTCGGAGCGGTTCGAAAGCTGTCCAGGATTTTTTTGCGCTTGTCTTTCATTTTTCCGTGGATCGCCGAGACGGGTAATGTGAATTTTGAGTGGAAAAGGTGGGTAAAAACGCTCGACCAGTAGTCGACGCAAGCACAGGTTGGCAGAAAAAGCAAGGCTTTTTGAACATTCTTTTCTTCTAAGAATGAGATTAAAGTTGCTAACTTTCCTACAGCACAAAATATAAAAATTTGGAAGAAAATTATGAAATATATAAAGTTAACCTAATTTACAAGTCTAGTCTGAATAAGAATTGCTTCTAGAAATAAAATTCGTCAAAAAAAACAAACTTCAGGTAGAACCAATCTAACCTCAAAGCTGACCAACTATAATGTAGCAAAAAACTTCAAATTTAACCAATTAAACCTTAAAAATTCTACCAATGTAACGTCAATTTTTAGTTAAAAATTAAACAACTGTACACTTACCATTATTTTTGGTAACAATAAAATAATTATCAAGCAGAATAGGAGTACTTTGCGTTGCCTTTTCCGTTACAGTCACCGTAACCGGATTTCGAAGCCCTGCACGAATTAACGCTTGAACTTCCTTCGTTTGCGTTGCTGAAAATAGACCAGTTCTACGTTGCCTCGGTAGATAACTTAATATATTGTCCAAGGAGTTCTGAAAACCTAAATCAAGTAAACGATCGGCTTCATCCAACACCAGAAGTTCCTAAAAAAAACAAATAATTTTTTTTGAGTAATTTTTAAAGTTATTTTAATACATACCAAACTCTTAACAGCAGCTGGTAAATTTAAATCTTTGTTACGTGTTAGTAAGTCTTCTAATCGCCCTGGGGTACAAATAACAATATTGGCACCATTTTGTCGAATTTTTTTGACGTCTTGTTCCACACTATTGCCGCCGACCAGAAGTACTTGTGTTAAACCCTAACAAAACTCTATAAATAAATCAGATATTGAACGGAACAAGATTCTTACTGTAACATGCACCAAAAGCTGCTCCAAAACACTGTTGGTCTGCAATGCAAGTTCACGAGTAGGTGAAACAACTATTGCAGCAACTTGGTTTGACTTCCACCGATCTTCTTTGCCTCGCCGTTTTAATAATTCCAATAAAGGAATTAAGAATGCCAAAGTTTTCCCCGAGCCTATTTTAATTACAATATAATGGATAAATTTAATAAATCAAGTTTAAGCACAAACCTGTAACGGCTTGTGCTGCAACGTCTTTCATGTTTAACAACAGTGGTATCGTAGCAGCTTGCACGGGGGTCATAGTGGAAAAATTTAACGACTCAATGGCCCTTTTTACGTCTTGGTGGAGAGACACTTCTAATTCGTCCCATGGTTTACGCATTTGAAAATGGGAATGGTCGAATTAAGTTAAACTAAAGTTATTCCTTTTTTCTGTAAAATAATTAATTGTAGGTTAAAAATTCATTTAAAGCAAATAGCTTTCTCCATAATAAAAACAAAACTGGAGAGAGTAGAATGAATTTGAGGTTAAGACTCCCAAATTTAGGAAAGGTTTTGAGTTTGAATATAAAATCTTTTTTCTCTGCAATAAAAGGATTGCTATTTATTATAAATGTATTTAAAATGATTACCTTAGTATGTAACGCAAAAATTGTAGCTATTTACCTATTTTTAATTATTGTTCAATCTAGTAGAATTTGAGGTTAAATTTGCTATAATGTAAAAAATTCTTCTAGTTTACATATCGTTCGACTAAAACTATTATTTTTACAATAAAATGGCTTGTATAAATAATGTAGCTTAATAATTAAAAGTAAAAACAACAAAATATGGAATTATATTAAAATAACACGTGTAAACCATTTTAACTACGATATGTCATTTGAACTACTTTGAATAGTTTTTAGTTTGCACGCGGCAAATTCAAATTTTTTCGTAGAACGCTTTAAGGCGAACAAATTTTTTAAGCATTATTTAAAACGACAAAATTTGCTAGTTAATTCTTTTGTATTGTAATGCTTTGGAAGCCTAATTTAATTAAATTTTGACTTTTACTTTTCCTCGCCGCACACCATACAGTTTTGTATAAATAATCCCCCTTTAATGTTAATTTTTACTTGTTAGTGTAATGGATCAGAAACCCAATTTATTTAATTCGACTGGTTGCTCAAAACGCTGAAAGTTTAAATATAGTGCTACAAAAAGGGTAAAACCTCTCCATTGCTTAATACAAATAAATCTTAATGAAAAACTTGTGAATATAGTCAATAGAACGTTTTTTAAGCTATTTCTCTAATTATCTGCTAGATGTCATCAGAGCCAAATGCGGTTTTAGTTATTATGTGGCAGCGATAACATTTACCAAAATGTTAAAATGTTGAGATTATTATCAATACATGCTTTAATTAATGCAAATTTAAACAACAATTATGTATTCTAAAGTTTGTAAAGAATGACAAAATTTATTATGTTTGTGTATATTGATTCCCTAGATGGCAACACGTGATGTTGGCCAATTATGAAGCTTACATTTTGTCATGAAAGGGGAATTACAAAAGTAATGCCCTCTAATGTGCGGCAAGAAAAGTTGCAAAGCGACAAACCGATATATGAGTGTGAAAGGAACCCGCTAAGCGAGTATCTACAACCACTAGCGGCCTCTAGATACAGCACACGAAACGCCGTGTTGCTAAAGTAAATCAAGAAAAATATTTTGGCGTTTGTTTTTGCAGATTTTGTTGATCGCTGGGTTTACCGCTTTTTACTCCTCCAGGTTTATCAGTAACAACGCGGCAGTTTTCTGCAGCAGAAGATAAGTTATTGTGATCTTCAGGAATGTTATTTTGTGTCCTTTCCGAGGTATTGATGTTAACGCCTGAGGGCGCTTGGCCCACAAATCCTAAACTCGTCAGCCAAAAAATTAAAGGAGGGGAACATGTAACCCCACCAAATACATTTTCTAAAAAGCCGAGTAATTCTTCTTAAGCAGAAGTTATTTATTGTTTCCCGTTTAATAAATAAAGGGGTACCGATTTATGATTTTCAAAAATTCATTGAGGGTGCCACAGTGGAATTATGGTATTCAGCCAAAATCCTGGTCGTAGCACATGTTCAGCATTGTATAGCCATTTCTACAGTAGCCCCACCATGTATAAAAGTATATAAAAATTAACATTAGATTTTGGTACTACCAGTCATGATAAGCAATTCTGCTTAAGAAAAAATTTTTATCGGACCCCGTTTAATAAATAAATCTCCATTTTTTCTTTAGAATTAATTGAATCCAGTAAAATTCACTTGTTTAGGTCACAATCGAACACAAATTAGGACAAACTAGTTCAAAAAAATCGTTTTTCGTTAGGTACCTGCTTGTTGCAATGCTTTGTTTCTAGTTTTTTAATAGTATTTCTGTGCCAGTATGCATAAAACTGCTAAATATCTTTTTATAATTTTTAAAAAACACTATTTTTAGTTTATTATTAATTTTGTTACAAACTTTGCACATTGCATTCGAATTGCATTTTGAACACTTTTTTTCTAATAACTTTTTTAAACACTGTATAAAAGAACATTTTTAAAAGAAAACGGTTATTCTGAGTAATGAATTGCCCTTCAACCTAATAGCCTCGATTTTGCTTGGCTCGGGTGTCGAGTCAGCTCTTTCTATTCACCGTTTCTACTAAAGTTGAATATTGAAACAGCTTTTCTAATTTTTCCAGCAATATCTGTTGTAACAGCTGAAAGAACTATATCTAAACAAACAAGTAAGCATTGTTTACAATTAGTTTCTATAAAGAATAAACTGTATAAGCAAATGCGAGGAAACAATTTTATTTTTCAGACACATACATGGTTAATAGTAGCTTCTTCTATGAATGTTTTACAGAGAAATCAAGGAAAAAACAAATGATAATATATCTACAATTCTATCAACTTACAAAATATTAAAAAGATAACGTATAGTGAACACACATAGACAAAACATGTCAAACCATTTTTCGGTTTCCAAAAGTCCATGGCAAATAAGAGTTTATTTACTTCACCTTGTAGGAAGTATCAGATGCAAAAGTAAACTAATAAATAGGTTGTTTAAATAGTATAATATTTTTTACAGACTGTGGCAAGTTCAACTTCTTAACAATATCGTAAAACTGATAAGCTTTATCAATTTCAAAGTTTTCTTCAATAAATTGTCTGGTTTTATCTCTGCTCAATTCGAGCAACGATGGAAACTGCGGGATTTTATCTAATTCATTTAAAATTGTGTTCTGTATGTTTAAAAGAAATTGTGGTGTTGGCACCACTCTCTCTGTTAGGAACACACCCTCAAATATATTTCCACAACAGACATGACGTCGCGGCTCGAAAAGAGTTTTAATCCAATCCAAATACCGTTTCCCTTCCTCAGGTAACACTGAAAAATATCCCAAGGAGCACAGCGAGTTGGCTCGTACATTTACATTTGCATTGTCAGAATCTAAGAATTCATCGTACAAAGCTTCTGGAACGTCACTCTTGAATGGTTCTTTGAATAAAAGCCCTATCTGTTTTTTGTAGTCATTATAGCTTAAATCACCTGCATAAACTACAGCTTCGAAGTCATCATTTGATCCAAACAGCAAGTGTATCCACTGTAAGTCATCGGCCTTTATTCCTGCACCCAAACCTAAATAAATATATAACACAGAGATTCTGTCCTTCAGTTCAATCTGTCTTGCTAAAAATTTAAACATACATTTACGCAGAAAGAAAGGATGGTTAAATAGATAAGTTTCATAATCAAGTTGACACAAAATCATTTTGAATATTTCAATGTCTCTGTTCAATGCAAAATCAATTGGAGCATTATCATAGCAATCACTAGTATTCACATTCGAACCTCTTTTCAGAAGATCAATAGCAAGGGGGTTTTCATTACAGACAGCAATACTGAAAGCCGTCTCTCCTAGATTATTTGCATAAGAAATATCTTCGCAGTAATCTAATAGCACTTCACAAATATCGTTACGGTTTCTTTCAACTGCTCGCATAAGATGTGTTCCAAGTAAGTAATCGCCATCATCTATTAAATCGGGTGTTACCGTAATTGTACACACACCATCAATTATATCAAACTCTATGCCCTCTTTATAATAATTTACTACATTAGTATTAACATCGGCTTGGTAATAAAGCAATAAACAAACTGCTTCTAAATTGCCAACCAAAATGGCTGTGGATAAAGGAGTGTGGTCGCTTTCACCTCTTGCGTTTATATCTGCCTTTCGTAGTATTAATTCTCTCGTAACTTCAATTAAACCGTGTACTATAGCTCGGTGCAACGCAGTCCAGCCATATACGTTTTTGCAGTTAATATCACAACCTGCTCTAATAAGCGTCATTGCCATCATAGAACCACAATCTCTGTTAATGCTTGCCATTAAAGGTGTTTCGCCTTCACCATTTTTATAATTTATATCAACATCGGGGTGATGTAACAAACGATTAAAATTGTCCATGCTAAAAAGTTTTAAAATGAAAATGTGCAAATGTACCATTTAAAATGTATTTACTTACTCAAGTGCAGTAATAGCTTCATGCAGAGCCAGGTTGTTGTCCATTATTTAGTTTTTGCTGCCTTTTTGTGGACAACAGTAACTTTCAGTAATTAACGTAATATTTTAACGATTGTTAACAAAAACACAAAAAAACAATGCTAGGTAATGCCCCGCAACAAATATAACGACCATGACCTTTTTGTACGTCGCATTTAAAAACGTCAAATGACAAAATGTTCGAATAACAAACACGTCGAATTCAGTACCTAACCTAACATCGATTGCTAATAACGTCGAACAAAAATTGCATAAAAGCAATGGGAAGGCGACTACAACGCACTTTTCAAAATAAAACTATCGTTTCTTTTAATTTTGCGCTAGGCTTGAGAATTCTAAAGCAGTACCTTTCTCTAAAGAACATAATAAAAAAATGCAACAAAAAAAAATGTTATTTATTATTAACATTTGATGCTAATTATTGCTTTCAATGTTATTGTCGTTATCTGCGTTGATTTGTGTGTGACTACACGGATCAGCGCAGACGGCGGTTCTTGCTACTCGAAATTTTTATTGTTTCAATATTTTGAAATAGATATTACTTAAATGCGCCATTTTGTACAATCAACGTTTTATTGCTTCGACACCCTGCACGATAAAATAATAGAACGTCTCATCGCAGTGAATAATTTTGCAGTTCATGATGCCACTAAATCTACATATATGTTGCGAATATGCAATTCTATTCCGTATTTACTACCTGCTCGAGCTATTACCCGGCAACCATGTATGGAAATCCGGCGCATGCGCATAAACTCCGATATTTCTGTCCGCGATGGCATGGACGGACAAATTTTTATAGTGCTGAGACTCATAATTACAACTAAATTAATATTTGTAAACTTCAAAATATTACTTACTAGAGAGCAACAGTGACGCAAGTGTTTCCTCGCAGTTACAAATGTTCTCCGTCTATGATCTCATAGCATTATTCTTTAAAAGTTCAAAAATTTATCCCGTTGCACCCAGAAGTCGTAGCAGAAAGTGCACACGTGGGGATCATGCAATTTTAATTATGTTTTACGTTGCTAGGCAACGGTGACTTCCATTTTGAAAATATTAAATTTTGCCCTGTTGGTGAATGTTTGTTTGAGTAACTAAACGACCTTAATTTCTATAATAACCTTCCCTCATTTTTAGATGTTGCTTTATATGGCTACACGACGGCACTTAAGCAGCTTGCATTTACAACGAAAAGTCAGTTTATTTTTCAGAATCGAACAGAACGGTCCAAAGAAAAAAACTTGAAAATTCGCTTCAGAGTCGAACAAAACGGTCCAAAACAGCAAAGCAATCTTGCCACTCCTTCTAGAGCTGCACCCTGTCTAAAGATCTAGCATAAGTCTCCAGCCCAAAGCAAATGATCCCCACACGCTCTTCCAAAATCTCTGAACTTGCTTTAGAATCGAACTAACAAACGGTCCAAAGACAAACAACCCGACAAATGTTTTCCACAGCGAAGTAGAAGCCACATCAAGTCCCTCCAGCATCAGTAGCCCCTTCTCTAGGTTTTGTAAAGCCCCTGTGTAGTCTACAGCAATTCCAACAGTGCTGCGTAGATAACCAGCAGAAGTCTCGGTTTCTATGCAGACCATAGCCTCCAGATGCTTCGAACTCTTTTTACCGCTTTTTAATAACAAGTCCAATAACTTTGTGGTGTCACACTTTGACAGATGTACCCTTAGTTCCGGTCTTTGCCGTTTACCCACAGGTGGCGCCACAGATCCGACACTTACTAAAATGCAATTAGCAGTTCATGCGAAGCATATAGAAGCATGTACAAGGTTTTTCAGGAAGTTAGACTATACGCAAAATGCATGGGAAATTATATTTTTCCCGATTTTATGTCTCCAGGATATTTGGCAAACAATTTAATCTGTGTTATCGTTATTAGTGCCGTTTAGCTAAAAAAATAATAATTTTTACTTTATGAAAAAAAATTTAGGTAAAATCGAAATAAACATTAATAAACTCAAGATGTGTTCTTTTAATCCGAGAGTAACAATAACGCTTTGTAATGTCTCCGTAGTGACATGTGTAAGGCAGCTGCCTTTTATGCAGAAACTCTGGGTTATAATCCTGACTAGGACAAACTTTTTTTTTAAATTTTTGTCTGTTTGTTATTTAACTTTTACACCAGTTCTTCAATCAAAGAGTAAAAAGAACACGATACGTACAGTAAATTGTAATTTTAATACGTCAGGTAGTGAAATAATTAAATTGGTACCTATTTCATTGTTATACCCGATAAAAGATTGTAGTCTTGGAGATGAACAAAAGACAGTGCCTTAAGTTAAATTATGCAATACCCATTGAATAATCTGATTTTATTTGTGGTTCTGTAGAATAATTTTTATACTTAAATTCAATATGCAGCGACTGGCAAAATGTTCGCAACATACACACAAACGTAACTGAAAATATTTATTTCCAAAAAACATTAACACGTTATTATAATTATTGTTATCAACACAATCCCATTTGTTTTTCAAACTCCTCATCAGAAATTTTCTTCTTCTTTAATTTTTTGCACAGTGCGACGTCCTTTGCTAATTCAGCCATGTCCTCTTCAGACATTCCAGCTGTTCAATACACAATAAATTAATTAACCGGTAGTGATTTTTAAATTTCCCTACCTTTCCGTTTCTTCTTTTTAACAGGCCCATTATTCGCAACCTTTTCGGCCTTTATTTGTTTTCGTTTAAGCCTTTTCGCCTTTTTTTGCTCCTTCTGCTCTTTTGTCTTTGACCAAGGCTCGGTTTTCTTCATGTGTGGTTTATTTTTTTGCCCCGGCCATACCCCTAAAGAATTAAATAAAAATCAATTTGACGTTTGAAAATGGATGAAAAAGTACCTGTAGATTTGTAAATTTCCAGCTTTTGTTTTCTTTGTGCTTCACGCTGTTTGTCTTTATAAGGTATTAAATTAAAATCTAAATCGGGAATTGGTGAAAACTCGGAAGTTGTAAAAGACCAATGTGGTTGCCATGGCTGCTAACGAAAGCTCCTAAAGTTAATAAAGCAATTAAATTCAAATAAAACCACTGAACACAGTTTTACAAAATAATTTGTAGGTTAGGTAGCTAGTTTGATCTATTTTCGAAATAATTTGTAGGTTATGACTTTATCTTAATATAATTTATACGTTAGGTAGCTTGTACCTTGACTTTTAACAGCAAAGAACACTCGTGCTTCGAATATGCTCTAATATGTGACACAAATGCTCGTGTAGCTTTCTCCATAATTGCCCGATCCGCCTTCTGAAGCCTTCGCAGCTTCGCCGTCAGCTCCCTTGTCTAAAAACGACAACATATCATTCTAATTTATCAATTAATTGCAATTCCAACACCTACCTTTAAATCTGATGTAGCATCAGGCATCGTTTTAATTTTTACCCGCTGATTACGTTCAATAAAATCCACATAGGCCTCCTCCGATTCAAGTAAAAGTATAAGTGCGGAACCTTCATGGCCCTGTCGGGCCGTTCTTTAGAATTAATTGAATCCAGTAAAATTCACTTGGTTAGGTCATAATCGAACACAAATTAGGACAAACTAGTTCAAAAAAATCGTTTTTCATTAGGTACCTGCTTGTTGCAATGCTTTGTTTCTAATAGCCATTGCAATTTTTTAATAGTATTTCTGTGCCAGTATGCATAAAACTGCTAAATATCTTTTTATAATTTTTAAAAAACACTATTTTTAGTTTATTATTAATTTTATTACAAACTTTGCACATTGCATTAAAATTGCATTTTGAACACTTTTTTTCTAATAACTTTTTTAGACACTGTATAAAAGAACATTTTTAAAAGAAAACGGTTATTCTGAGTAATGAATTGCCCTTCAACCTAATATCCTCGGTTTTGCTTGGCTCGGGTGTCGAGTCAGCTCTTTCTATTCACCGTTTCTACTAAAGTTGAATATTGAAACAGCTTTTCTAATTTTTCCAGCAATATCTGTTGTAACAGCCGAGAGAACTATATCTAAACAAACAAGTAAGCAATTGTTTACAACTAGTGTCTATAAAGAATAAACTGTATAAGCAAATGCGAGGAAACAATTTTATTTTCAGACACATACATGGTTAATAGTGGCTTCTTCTATGAATGTTTTACAGAGAAATCAAGGAAAAAACAAATGATAATATATCTACAATTCTATCAACTTACAAAATATTAAAAAGATAACGTATAGTGAACACACACAGACAAAACATTTCAAATCGTTTTTGGGTTTCCAAAAGTCCATGGCAAATAAGAGTTTATTTACTTCACCTTGTAGAAAGTATAAGATGCAAAAGTAAACTAATAAATAGGTTGTTTAAATAGTATAATATTTTTTACAGACTGTGGCAAGTTCAACTTCTTAACAATATCGTAAAACTGATAAGCTTTATGAATTTCAAAGTTTTCTTCAATAAATTGTCTGGTCTTATCTCTGCTCAATTCGAGCAACGATGGAAACTGCGGGATTTTATCTAATTCATTTAAAATTGTGTTCCGCATGTTTAAAAGAAATTTTGGCACCACTATCATGTAGCAAAAGAAACGTTTCGGCTCGAAAAGAGCTTTAATCCAATCCAAATACAGTTTTCTTTCCTCAGGTAACACTGAAAAGTATCCCAAGGAGCACAGCGAGTTGGCTCGTACATTTACATTTTCATTGTCAGAATATTTATGGTACAAAGCTTCTGGAACGCCACTCTTGAATGGTTCTTTGAATAAAAGCCGCATCTGTTTTTTGTAGTCATTATAGCTTAAATCACCTGCATAAACTACAGCTTCGAAGTCATCATTTGATCCAAACAGCAAGTGTATCCACTGTAAGTCATCGGCCTTTATTCCTGCACCCAAACCTAAATAAATATATAACACAGAGATTCTGTCTTTCAGTTCAATCTCTCTTGCTAAAAATGTAAACATAAATTTCCGCAGAAAGAAAGGATGTTTATCTAGATAAGTTTCGTAATCAAGTTGACACAAAATCATTTTAAATATTTCAATGTCTCTGTTCAATGCAAAATCAATTGGAGCATTATCATACAAATCACTAGTATTCACATTCGAACCACTTTTCAGAAGATCAATAGCAAGGGGGTTTTCATTACAGACAGCAATACTGAAAGCCGTCTTTCCTTCATAATTTTCATAAGAAATATCTTCGCAGTAATCTAATAGCACTACACAAATATCGTTACGGTATCCTTCAACTGCTCGCATAAGATGTGTTCCAAGTAAGTAATCGCCATCATCTACTAAATCGGGTGTTACCTTAATTGTACACACACCATCAATTATATCAAGCTCTATGCCCTCTTTATAATAAAGTACTACATTAGTATTAACATCGACTTGGTAATAAAGCAGTAAACAAACTGCTTCTAAATTGCCAACATAAATGGCTGTGGATAGAGGAGTGTGGTTGCTTCTATCTCTTGCGTTTATATCTGCCTTTTGTAGTATTAATTCTCTCGCAACTTCATTTAAATCGTATGCTACAGCTTTGTGCAACGCAATCCAGCCATATACGTCTTTGCAGTTAATATCACAACCTGCTCTAATAAGTATCATTGCCATCGTAGAACCACGATGTCTGTTAATGCTTGCCATTAAAGGTGTTTCGCCTTCACTATTTTTATAATTTATATCAACATCGGGGTGATGTAACAAACGATCAAAATTGTCCATGCTAAAAAGTATTAAAATGAAAATGTGCAAATGTACCATTTAAAATGTATTTACTTACTCAAGTGCAGTAATAGCTTCATGCAGAGCCAGGTTGTTGTCCATTATTAAGTTTTTGCTGCCTTTTTGTGATCAAGTAACTTTCAGTAATTAACGTAATATTTTAACGATTGTTAACAAAAACATAAAAACAATGCCGGGTAATGCCCCGCAACAAATATAACGACCATGACCTTTTTGTACGTCGCATTTAAAAACGTCAAATGACAAAATGTTCGAATAACAAACACGTCGAATTCAGTAGCTAACCTAACATCGATTGCTAATAACGTCGAATAAAAATTGCATAAAAGCAATGGGAGGGCGAATACAACGCACTTTTCAAAAAAAACTATCGTTTCCTTTAATTCTGCGCTAGGCTTGAGAATTCTAAAGCAGTACCTTTCTCTAAAGAACATAATAAAAAAATGCAACAAAAAAAAATGTTATTTATTATTAACATTCGATGCTAATTATTGCTTTCAATGTTATTGTCGTTATCTGCGTTGATCTGTGTGTCTACACCACTGAACTATACTTATACTGGAACGCGCACTGGCGATCTCTGCCATAGAAAAGAAGCGAGCCGAGAGAGATAGCGCGCAAGGATCATTCCTGTCCTTTTCGTACGGCTCCGCGCATGCATTTCAAACGTTGCGACATGACAGTCGACTGCTCTACGCATGCGCATACTCTCGAGAGTAGGACAGAGATGATCCTTGCGGCCCTCTCTCTCGGATCGGGCTGGCGGGCCGAGCGCGCGTTCCAGTATAAGTATAGTTCAGTGGTCTACACGGATCAGCGCAGACGGCGGTTTTTGCTACTAGAAATTTTTATTATATTTTGAAATAGATATTACTTAAATGCGCCATTTTGTACAATCAACGTTTTATAGCTTCGACACCCTGCATGATAAAATAATAGAACGTCTCATCGCAGTGAATAATTTTGCAGTCCATGATGCCACTAAATCTACATATATGTTGCGATTCTATTCTGTATTTACTACCTGCTCGAGCTATTGCCCGGCAACCATGTATGGAAATCCGGCGCATGCGCATAAACTCCGATATTTCTGTCGGTGATAGCATGGACGGACAAATTTTTACAGAGCGGAGACACATAATTACAACTAAATTAATATTTGTAAACTTCAAAATATTACTTACTAGAGAGCAACAGTGACGCAAGTGTTTCCTCGCAGTTACAAATGTTCTCCGTCTACAGGGCTCGAAACAAAGATGAAGTGTCAAAATATGTAAATAGTGACTTACAGTGCCAAAAATATGTACCAAAAAAGTGAATAAAATAGTACTTACTTTTAAGAAATCATTTATTAATATATCCAACATACATGCATTAACATAAAAACTTTTACGAAATACTAATAAAAAAATATAGAAAGTATTAACATTTTTGAAAACAAGGTATGTATACAGGATGTATCAAATTGCGTGTTAATTATGGGAATCTTACTTATTTGGAGAGATACGACGATCGTTAAATTAGAGAAAAGTTGTGAAATTTTATGCCCATTAATAATCTTAAACGAAATTAGAGCTATCTTGCTTAGTTTCTGAAAGAACTGGAAAAAACTGAAATTTTGTTTTTTTTTGTTTTCGGCTATAACTAATTTATTATTTATGTTACATATTTGTAGTTCACACATTATTAAGACACTTTTTTTATTGCTAAACCTAATATTTTTATCAGATTTTGTGTAACTGCTACCATTGCTCATTTTCGACTGCCAATTTTTTTTAATATTTGAATAGAGTTTTAAATTCTGATTTCAACGATGTGTCACACTTTGCGTTTTGTTTAATTTTTGAACATTTTGTATCAGAAAATAAACATTTCATAAGAGTGCCATGGAAGGACCACGTCATTTAATTTATTTTGAAAAATTCTAGTAGGCCATGAATTGATGGAAGTAGAATAAAACTTTACTTTGGTAATGTTAACAGTTATACCAAATCTTATCAAAAATTTAAATTCAGCATGAAAAAGTGTCCTAATAATGCGTTAACTAAATATACGAAATATAAATGACAAATGAGTTATAGCCGAAAACAAAAAATCCAGAATTTCAGTTTTTTTAGTTTATTCAGAAACTAGGCAAGATAGCTCTAATATCTTTTTAAATTATTAATGGGCATAAAATTCAACAACTTTTCTCTAATTTAACCATCGTCGTATCTCTTCAAATAAGCGAGGTGCCCATAGTTAACACACAATTTGATACATCCTGTATACTACTTCAGATAAATACATACCAAAGATAATAAAAATCTTATAATAAAAAATAAACAGAAATTTTTTAAACATTAATTTTTGCCGCACCATTGATTTTTGATATCACGCGGCGTCATTTAGTTTCACAGAGCGGGAATATTTGAAAATATGCTCTTTTAGTGACTACTTCGTGGAAATACGTACTTTTATGCACCATCTTTAAAAATATGTACTTTTATGTAAAAAAGTAACTCGTTTCGAGCCCTGCGTCTATGATCTCATAGCATTATTCTTTAAAAGTTCAAAAATTTATCCCGTTGCACCCAGAAGTTGTAGCAGAAGGTGCACACGTGGGGATCATGCAATTTTATTTATCAATTCCAGCTTTACTTCGTTAAAGTCCATATTTAACGAGTATCTGTATATAAAAAATACTTAATCACTTTAACAATATCTATTTATTTTAACCTTATGCAATTTTAATTATAATTTAACTTGGCTAGGCAACTGAGACTTCCATTTTGAAAATATTAAATTTGCCCTGTTGGTGCATGTTTGTATGAGTAACTAAACAACGACTTAAATTTCTATAATAACTTTCCCTCACGTGTAGATGTTGCTTTATATTGCTACGCGACGGCACTTGAGCAGCTTGCATTTACAACGAAAAGTCAGTTTATTTTTCAGAATCGAACAGAACGGTCCAAAGAAAAAAACTTGAAAATTCGCTTCAGAGTCGAACAGAACGGTCCAAAACAGCAAATCAATCTTGCCACTCCTTCTAGAGCTGCACCCTGTCTAAAGATCTAGCATAAGTCTCCAGCCCAAAGCAAATGATCCCCAAACGATCTTCCAAAATCTCTGAACTGAAACGGTCCAAAGACAAACAACCGCACAAATGTTTACCACGGCAAAGCAGAAGCCACATCAAGTCCCTCCAGCATCAGTAGCCCCTTCTCTAGGTTTTGTAAAGCCCCTCTGTAGTCTACAGCAATTCCAAGAGTGCTGCATAGATAACCGGCAGAAGTCTCGGTTTCTATGCAGACCATAGCCTCCAGATGCTTCAGCTCGAACTCTTTATTTTTCTATATATTTGCATATTTCGCTTGTACATAATTCTAACTGTTGATGTTAAAATTTAACTTTTATAGTTTTGTCGGTTAAATAAATAAATGAAACGATTACAGGTGTACCACTTTCACAACTTCTGGCAAAAAGTGTATGCGTTTTGCCTAAGCAGGGTAACTCTATTAAAGCCCCACAGAGGCGATTTCCCACAAACGCCCGAACAGAGAGTATGCTTTGAATGAACTGTTAGCGACTGTCATTTACTGCATAA
Source organism: Ctenicera cuprea (assembly GCA_958336395.1). NCBI lineage: Eukaryota > Metazoa > Arthropoda > Insecta > Coleoptera > Elateridae > Ctenicera > Ctenicera cuprea. The sequence goes on from OY284493.1 coordinate 1,732,495, forward strand.
ATTAAAAATAAAAATCGTCGCCCATATGTGGCGCCACCTGTGGATCAACAGCTACTTATAAACCACTTATTACCGCTTTTGAATAAGCCCAATAATTTTGCCGTTTACCCACAGGCGGCGCCACAGATCCGAGCGACACTTTCTAAAATGCAATTAGTAGTCCATGCGAAGCATATACAAGGTTCTTTAGGAAAGTTGGACTATATGCAAAATGCATGGGAAATTATATTTTTCCAAATTTTCTGTCCCCAGGATATTTTGGCAAAGAATTTAATCTGTGTTATTGGTGCCGTTTAGCTAAAAAAATAATAATTGAAAAAAAATTAAAGCTAAAATTAAAATAAACATTAATAAACTCAAGATGTGTTCTTTTAATCCGAGAGTAACAATAACGCTTTGTAATGTCTCCGTAGTGACATGCATAAGGCTGCCGTTTATGCAGAAACCCTGGGTTATAATCCTGACTAGGACAAACTTTTCTTTTTAATTTTTGTTTGTTATTTATTTAACTTTTACGCCAGTTCTACAATCAAAGAGTAAAAAGAACACGATATGTACAGTAAATTGTAATTTTAATACGTCAGGTAGTGAAATAATTAAATTGGTACCTATTTCATAGTTATACCGGCAAGTACCCAATAAAAGATCGCAATCTTGGGGATGAACAAAAGACAGTGCCTTAAGTTAAATCATGCAATACGCATCAAATAATCTGATTTTATTTGTGGTTCTGTAGGATAATTTTTGTACTTAAATTCAATATGCAGTGACCGGCAAAATGTTCGCAACATACACACAAACATAACTGAAAACATTTATTTCCAAAAAACATTAACACGTTATTATAATTATTATTATCAACACAATCCCATTTGTTTTTCAAACTCCTCATCAGAAATTTTCTTCTTCTTTAATTTTTTGCACAGTGCGACATCCTTTGCTAATTCAGCCATGTCCTCTTCAGACATTCCAGCTGTTCAATGCACAATAAATTAATTAACCGATAGTGATTTTTAAATTTCCCTACCTTTCCGTTTCTTCTTTTTAACAGGCTCATTATTCGCAACCTTTTCGGCCTTTATTTGTTTTCGTTTAAGCCTTTTCGCCTTTTTTTGCTCCTTTTGCTCTTTTGTCTTTGACCAAGGCTCAGTTTTCTTCATGTGTGGTTTATTTTTTTGCCCCGGCCATACCCCTGAAGAATTAAATAAAAATCAATTTGATGTTTGAAAATGGATGAAAAAGTACCTGTAGATTTGTAAATTTCCAATTTTTGTTTTCTTTGTGCTTCACGCTGTTTGTCTTTATAAGGTATTAAATTAAAATCTAAATCGGGAATTGGAGAAAACTCGGACGTGTCTTGATTTTTGAATTCGGGCATTTTTGGAAGTTGTAAAAGACCATATGTGGTTGCCATGGCTGCTAACGAAAGCTCCTAAAGTTAATAAAGCAATTACATTCAAATAAAACCACTTTACAGAGTTTTACAAAATAATTTGTAGATTAGATAGCTAGTTTGATCTATTTTCGAAATAATTTATAGGTTATGACTTTATCTTAATCTAATTTATACGTTAGGTAGCTTGTACCTTGACTTTTAACAGCAAAGAACACTCGTGCTTCGAATATGCTCTAATATGTGACACAAATGCTCGTGTAGCTTTCTCCATAATTGCCCGATCCGCCTTCTGAAGCCTTCGCAGCTTCGCCGTCAGCTCCCTTGTCTAAAAACGACAACATATCATTCTAATTTATCAATTAATTGCAATTCCAACACCTACCTTTGAATCTGATGTAGCATCAGGCATCGATTTAATTTTTACCCGCTGATTACGTTCAATAAAATCCACATAGGCCTCCTCCGATTCAAGTAAAAGTATAAGTGCGGAACCTTCATGGCCCTGCCGGGCCGTTCTACCAATGCGATGTACAAAAGCACTGGCACTTGCCGGAGGGTCCCATTGCAATACCCAATCAACCTGTAAAAACATGTTTTTCTGCTGCAACCTTGTTTACTCATAACCACACTTTTTACCTCCGGAATGTCAATGCCCCTTGCCATAACGTCTGTGCAAAGCAGAATCCCTTTCGGAGCTGTTCGAAAGCTGTCCAGGATTTTTTTGCGCTTGGCTTTCATTTTTCCGTGGATCGCCGAGACGGGTAATGTGAATTTTGAGTGGAAAAGGTGGGTAAAAACGCTCGACCAGTAGTCGACGCAAGCACAGGTTGGCAGAAAAAGCAAGGCTTTTTGAACATTCTTTTCTTCTAAGAATGAGATTAACGTTGCCAACTTTCCTACAGCACAAAATATAAAAATTTAGAAGAAAATTATGAAATATATAAACAGTTAACCTAATGTACAAGTCTAGTCTGAGTCAGTCTGAATAAGAATTGCTTCCAGAAATAAAATTCGTCAAAAAAACCAAACTTCAGGTAGAACCAATCTAACCTCAAAGCTGACCAACTATAATGTAGCAAAAAATTTCAAATCTAACCAATTAAACCTTAAAAATTCTACCAATGTAACGTCAATTTTTAGTTAAAAATTAAACAACTGTACACTTACCATTATTTTTGGTAACAATAAAATAATTATCAAGCAGAATAGGAGTACTTTGCGTTGCCTTTTCCGTTACAGTCACCGTAACCGGATTTCGAAGCCCTGCACGAATTAATGCTTGAACTTCCTTCGTCTGCGTTGCGGAAAATAGACCAGTTCTACGTTGCCTCGGTAGATAACTTAATATATTGTCCAAGGAGTTCTGAAAACCTAAATCAAGTAAACGATCGGCTTCATCCAACACCAGAAGTTCCTAAAAAAACAAATAATTTTTTTTGAGTAATTTTTACAGTTATTTTTAATACATACCAAACTCTTAACAGCAGCTGGCAAATTTAAATCTTTGTTACGTGTTAGTAAGTCTTCTAATCGCCCTGGGGTACAAATAACAATATTGGCACCATTTTGTTGAATTTTTTTGACGTCTTGTTCCACACTATTGCCGCCGACCAGAAGTACTTGCGTTAAACCCTAACAAAACTCTATAAATAAATCAGATATTGAACGGAACAAGATTCTTACTGTAACATGCACCAAAAGCTGCTCCAAAACACTGTTGGTCTGCAATGCAAGTTCACGAGTAGGTGAAACAACTATTGCAGCAACTTGGTTTGACTTCCACGGATCTTCTTTGCCTCGCCGTTTTAATAATTCCAATAAAGGAATTAAGAATGCCAAAGTTTTTCCCGACCCTATTTTAATTACAATATAATGGATAAATTTAATAAATCAAGTTTAAGCACAAACCTGTAACGGCTTGAGCCGCAACATCTTTCATGTTTAACAACAGTGGTATCGTAGCAGCTTGTACAGGGGTCATAGTGGGGAAATTTAACGACTCAATGGCCCTTTTTACGTCTTGGTGGAGAGACACTCCTAATTCGTCCCATGTTCTACGCATTTGAAAATGGGAATGGTCGAATTAAGTTAAACTAAAGTTATGCCTTTTTTCTGTAAAATAATTAATTGTAGGTTAAAAATTCATTTAAAGCAAATAGCTTTCTCCATAATAAAAATAAAACTGGAGAGTAGAATGAATTTGAGGTTAAGACTCCCAAATTTAGGAAAGGTTTTGAGTTTGATTATAAAATCTTTTTTCTCTGCAATAAAAGCATTGCTATTTATTATAAATGTATTTAAAATGATTACCTTAGTATGTAACGCAAAAATTGTAGCTATTTACCTATTTTTAATTCTTGTTCAATCTAGTAGAATTTGAGGTTAAATTTGCTATAATGTTAAAAATTCTTCTAGTTTACATGTCGTTGGACTAAAACTATTATTTTTACAATAAAATGGCTTGTATAAATAATGTAGTTTAATAATTAAAAGTAAAAACAACAAAATATGGAATTATATTAAAATAACACGTGTAAACCATTTTAACTACGATATGTCATTTGAACTACTTTCAGTAGTTTTTAGTTTTGCACGCGGCAAATTCAAATTTTTTCGTAGAATGCTTTAAGGCGAACAAATTTTTTAAGCATTGTTTAAAACGACAAAATTTGCTAGTTAATTCTTTTGTATTGTAATGCTTTGGAAGCCTAATTTAATTAAATTTTTACTTTTACTTTTCCTCGCGGCACACCATACAGATTTACATAAATAATCCCCATTTAATGTTAATTTTTACTTGTTAGTGTAATGGTTCAGAAACCCAATTTATTTAATTCGACTGGTTGCTCAAAACGCTGAAAATTTAAATATAGTGCTACAAAAAGGGTAAAACCTCTCCATTGCTTAATAGATATAAATCTTAGTGAAGAACTTGTGAATATAGTCAATAAAACGTTTTTTAAGCTATTTCTCTAATTATCTGCTAGATGTCAGCAGGGCCAAATGCGGTTTTAGTTATTATGTGGCAGCGATAACATTTACCAAAATGTTAAAATGTTGAGATTATTATCAATAAATGCTTTAATTGATGCAAATTTAAACAACAATTATGTATTCTAAAGTTTGTAAAGAAAAACAAAATTTATTATCTTTGTGTATATTGATTCCCTAGATGGCAACACGTGATGTTGGCCAATTATGAAGCTTACATTTTGTCATGAAAGGAAAATTACAAAAGTAATGTCCTCTAATGTGCGGCAAGGAAAGTTGCAAAGCAACAAACCGATATATGAGTGTGAAAGGAACCCGCTAAGCGAGTATCTACAATCACTAGCGGCCTCTAGGCACAGCACACGAAACGCCGTTTTGCAAAAGTAAATCAAAAAAAAATTTTGGTTTCAACTATAGCTAGGACTTTTCTTGCGGCGGTCAAGAGATGGTGCTTTAGTTAAGAAAAATTAAATTATAATAAAGTACTGGCAACAACAGAATCGCAGAACCCAACACGTTTTGATTGTTTTGATTTAATATGGGGAGTATTTAATAACCAAAACGTCTTGGATTCTGCGTTGTTTCCAGTATTTTAATTTTTTTTTTTTTTTAATTAAAATACTGGCAACAACGCAGAATCCAAGACGTTTTGGTTGTTTTGTTTTAATAACTAAAACGTCTTGGATTCTGCGTTGTTGCCAGTATTTTAATTTAATTTTTCTTTACTAAAGCGCCATCTCTTGACCGCCGCAAGAAAAATGGCTGGGGTTTTCCTAGCCACTCTGTAGAACTAGGATGCAGCAGGCGTGAACGCGATGATAGACAAAATTTAAGCTCCATGAATGGCTGACATTACGTGCTGCCATCTATTAAATCATTATGTATTTAGGTATCAAATCTTATCTTTCAATACTTCAAACGTTAAAAACGTTGCTGACGTAACCTGCATTTAATGTCAATTAATTAATTGTTATGCTACATTTTTATCGTAACATTGAAAACATAAACAATTTGGTAAGTATTGCCTATTTGGCCCTGTATTGGCCCTACTGACATCTAGCGGTTGATTTGAGAAATAGCTTAAGAAACCTTCCCATTAGAATAACTTTTAAACTAAATTTTAGATTTGGGTAGAAATTGAAAATAATCAATTTCGCTCTAGCAACTAAACTACATCAAATTTCAAGCTGCCCATTGGATAGCGAACACTTTTCCTAATTTAACAGAATTCGTATTTTTTGTAGTTACCGCATGTTTGGGAAACCCGAATCTAGGAATAAAAAGCCGTGGAAAAAAAAGCCGGGGTATAAAAAGCCGGGAAAAAAAAGCCGCGGAAAAAAAAGCCGGCGGAAAAAAAAGCCGGCGGAAAAAAAAAAGCCGATGGTATAAATATTTAACATATTTAATAAATAAATACTTATTAAATCCCAAAATAACAACTACTACAATAATTTGTACAAACTTTATTTTATGTCAGAAGACAAAGTGTTATAATAATACACATTATTATACATTATTATTATATTATTATATTATAATACACACAATTATAGTAATACACATTAAAATTATAACAATAATCATAATAATAATATAGAGACTTAGTGGTTAGGGTCAACTAGGGTAATTGTAAGCGCATTTTGAAAACTGCATTCAATGTATAAGAAAAAAGTATTCTTGTTTTTTTCGTAAAATGCTGTTTTCGAGATATTTCAATTTTCAGATTTAGAAATGCACCTTCTAAAAGCAAAATTATTTACAATTATTAACTAAAAATGTAAAACATTTTTTTAAATACCTACCTAATATATGCATTTTTATGGGCATAGATCATATCGTTGAAGTTTTTAATAATCAGCTAGTTGGTAGATTTCCTAATAAATGTAATTGAGTAAAAGAAAAACACTCTTTACATTTCCCCTTAGAAAGCAAACAAGTTTCTAAATTTAGTATCTAGTAGTGGTAGTAGTTAGATGTAAGTCTCTATATTATTATTAATATTATTATAATTTTAATGTGTATATAAACAGTTTGTCTTCTGACATAAAATAAAGTTTGTACAAATTATTGTAGTAGTTGTTATTTTGGGATTCAATAAAAATGAAACTTCACAATTTTTTAGTCATTCTATGCTCCCTTAGTAGTGGATCAAATCATTGTTTTCTTTGCTTCAAGTATTTATTTATTACATATGTTAAATATTTATACCATCGGCTTTTTTTTCCGCCAGCTTTTTTTTCCGCCGGCTTTTTTTTCCGCGGCTTTTTTTTCCCGGCTTTTTATACCCCGGCTTTTTTTTCCACGGCTTTTTATTCCGCCTACCGGGAAACCCTGTAGGTGTTATTAAATTTTTATAATTTATGATTACCTACATGTTTTAAAACAACTAACGATTTTTTTATACATAAAAGCTGTTTTTAAGTATACATGGTTTAGACCGGTTTGGTTCAATTTTTAATATACAGGGTGTCATCTAAGTGTTAGCTTCCTTTTTTTTGTAACCGCTACTTCAACTGATTTTTGTTTTGAATAAAAGTTGTTTGACAATAGCTGAGGTGTTCTACAAAATACTAATTTTTCAAATATTATTTAATCTGAGCGGGCTATAACAATACCAATGATATTTATTAAATTGTACTAGAGATGTTTTTTAATGACTGATAAAGTGAAACCTTTACCATTTATATTAGGTGCTATAACTCGTGTACTTCCAAAAATATAAAAACATGGCGCAAAGGTTTTGAATTGTTGTTTGTGTAGATTATAGTTTGGTGCTCGGATTTTCCCTTACATACTCTTGTCATAAATTAGCAAAATGTGAACTTTCACATTGTTAGTAGATGTAAATAAGTAACTTAATAAAAGTCGCCGTTTATTTAGTGTTATCAGTGCACTGATACCATCATAATTATGAGCTTAAAGAAGCTTGGCTTTTGGTTTCGAAAATTCCAGAACTGCAGATTGGGACAGAGCTTAACGACAGGGGCGATATTATTAAGTTACATTTGAACATTATTTTAACATTTATCAGTTATGAGTGTGCAATAATTATCAAAATAAGAGCAAATGATTTTTATTTTTCATATTATTATTAATTATTATCAGTTTCTTGCAAAGACACTGTTATTTTTGTAATTGCACATAGAGATAGGTAATCCTAATGAGTCACGTTAAGCTGCTCGCATTGTATAATATACAATTAGTCATTTGTTTTGTCACGCTTGAAGGTTAATTGTAATATAAAATTTTATGTGGAATAACTTTTAAAATTCAACAAAACAGCTTCCTACATTCTTGTTTAAGTAAACCAGATAATTGATATCTTTTTTGCGACTTTGCATCATATAAAATTGCAAGTTTGAGTTTGCGCGGGAAAGTTCAATTTCTGAATTACTTTTTAAAAAACCATTGTTGTTTTAATTATTATAAACGTTATATACCTACACAAAATTACCTACATTTCTCTAAAACGCACAAATATTAATTTTGTCACAGATTTCTATTCAGTTACATGAAATGCACGACTTCTATATAAAAAATGAACCCAAACGCCATTTTTTAGAAGGTCAATGATAATTAGTGACATACGTTAAAAATTCAAACCGTATTTCGCAATGTAGCGTTGCTAAACATTAATATGTACAATTTTTAATTGTAAAATATAATCTTGAGGTATGGTGGGCTATTTTTTTCTAGATTTTATTTGTGTATTTTGTTTCTTTAGATTGTCTTACCTTTTACCGTACAAAAACCGTCCATGCCTCATATGATATCTGAATTTCCAAAAATTACCTGATTTTTTCCTTACAATCAAAATTAAAACAAAAAGTCAGTTTTTAGGCAGTTATGTTTTTGAAAAAAATTGATATTTTTTTACTTCACAGTTGTAGTAGTTTGTAACACTGTGTATCCTTAAAGCACTTCCAATATCGAATTTCATCCCGATCTGATTACTCGTTTTTGAGTAAATACGCGTTAAAACTCAAATTTTCAAAAATTCATAAAAAGCGCCAGAAAAAAAATTCCGAACAGGAACACGAACTAAATTGTAGCTCATCTTTAGCTCTATGAGCTTACAAAATTTTGAAAAAAATGGCATAACCAGTAATTGAAAATTTCCGAAATTTTCGATTTTTTTTCACATAGTTTAAACAATTTGAAAATTTATGTGCACAGCAACATTGTGTCTCTATAGAACTATTACGATAAAATATTTGAACCCGATCTGTCAACTTTTTTTGAGTTATAAGGTGTTAAAGTCAAAATTTAAAAAAAAATTGTTGCGACCGCCATTTGAAAGGTAGAAAGTTGAATTTGCTTCAAAATTTTCTACTAGTATTCGTTTTCAAAGTTATAAAATTGGGTTTCTGAAAAAAATGATATACCCCACATTCAAATTTCGACCATCCGTTCGGTAGTTATGATGCACCACACAGAAACACACCCACATACCCACCCATCCACCAACAGACAGACATATTTGAAAAAACACTTTTTTGAGTTCCTTGTGACCCAAAGCGTGTATTTCCATTAAAATCTCCCTTTCGAAATTTTTAATAAAATCAATAATTCTCTATAAGTATAGGAGAGTAAAAATAACACGTAACCATCGAATCCGAGACACGAGAGGCGTCTCGGCACGATTCGTTCCGGCTCGAAAGTCGAGATAATGGCGACTAGAGGCGAGACGCCGCAGTTTATCTCGTCTCGACGGCATCACTAGTGGAATAGTTTAATCTCAAAACTATCTAAATTTAGGCGCGGTTTAGATAAGGCATGCAATAATGTTACATCCTTTTAAGTATTAAATATTAATTAAAAGTATAAGCAAGTACTGAAAATCAGCAGCTGCCTTCTCCAAACAAATTCTCCTTTTTAAATATTACTACACAATAACGTAAAAAAATGCATTAAATAATAAATAGCAGTTCATTTTTACAGCATATTTGTCCAACTTTGGTAATAATAATAAAATAAACAACTACATTTTATATTATGAATATTTTTTCCGTGTACTTATTTTTCCTATGGATTTTTTTCCTTTGATGTTTTTTCCTGGATTTTCCTTGGGTTTTGTTCGTTAGATTATTTTACCTACATTCTTTTCGTAGGAAGATATGTAATTGCGGGCGATACTGCTTTGATCGAGAGTAAATGGACATACTTATCTATTTTTCTTAAGAAATAGTCTGCCAGATTTTCTTGGAAAATGTAGCTTTAGCAACCCTATGGAGAACCAGACCTTTACAGTGCGCTACTATGTCAATAACGAATTTCCAGCAAGTCGATTGGGTACAAGTGAACTAATTTGTTGGCCACCTAGGTCTTCAGACCTAACAAACTATATTTCTTTATGTTGCGTTCTTGCAAAGAAAGCGTTCACCAAGCTCCGCCAACTACCTGTACCTAACGTAAAATTGCCGTTCAAGAAATTAATGACCATAGGTTAAAAAACGTTAGCCAGTCGTTTTAGTGCCATTGGAGGTTGTGTGTGAAAGAGCATAGAAAACAGCTTTTACTAAAAAATTACCATTTTATTTACATGTTTGTAGTTATTTCTTGCAAAAACACAAAATATAAGTGACAGTGCCTCGTGGTATCTGGATTTCTAGAATTTACCTGATCGTTTGCTTTATAGAATCTAAATTTCTCGAAAACTGTTTGTTTTAAGAATAACCATCGCGTAATAAAATTTATAGAACGCAAAAAGCAACTAGGTATGTAAAAACGGGGTGTTCTGAATTAAAAATCGGATTATGCTCAAGGAATTCACCTCAATATGCTATACTGGGTAGTATTGGCAAACAGTGGAATACTTGGCACCTTTTTATTAAACACTCGTTACAAATAATCCGCATTTTTAATTCTATTAAATTTAGGTACTATTAAATACTAAGAAACATCAAAAGTTACACACTGAAAACTTTTGGTACTTCTTCATCATTTATTATGATAAACTGTTATTAGATTAAAGAAAAACAAATTAATACAATTATTTTCAGCAGTACATTTATTTATTACACCAATTAATACACAGCAGGTAATTAAAAATCTGCACAAATAGTTACCTAACCTAAAATAAACGTGCAAGCCAAAAAACACATTCAACTTCTAATGCATCTCCAAAACAACAGCAACATTTTCACCAACAGCATTCGGTTTATATTCCAAATCCCACAGACTGGTAAAAACCAGAGCTTCTCCCCGCATCAACTCAATGTTAAGAAGCGGACACTCATCCTCGCAGTTCCGTCTTGGAACAAGTCTAAAAATATTGCTCCCAATTGCTTGCCCGATGACTGTAATGGGTTCCCTTAATTCAACCGACTTATAATTACTCACATTATAATTTTTACTTATCATCAGCCAATTATATTGCACCGGAGATAACTCCGCTGGAAGAAACTTGGGTCTCGGAGCAACCACTCGAAAGGCTTTGGTGGCTTCAAAGTCACAATTTTGAAAATGCAAGAAGTATTCGTCGAAATCGTCAAGTTTTTTCAAGATTTTTCCCAAGTTTGTAACACCACTATGGATGTTGGTCGACAATTTGCAGGGAACGGAATCATGAATCGAGTTGTCTTGGATTAACGACAAAGAAGGATTGTGGTAAATTGGCCAATTTTGTAAAGCGTTGGATAAAATGACCGGTTTGTGTAGTTCCATGTAGTGATCATTAAGGAATGTTGAGTCAATTTGTGGCTCAACGTAAATCTTATCGATGGCTTCGCAAAGGACGCAGTCAAAAACTGGGGCTGAATTTTCTTTGGTGTTGATGAAATTTTCCACTAAACACTTTTCGTTTTTTAAGTGTCTCCAATCCCAAAGGGGTAGGAGTTTTATCAGGGCTATTCGTCCCATGGCCGATAGGTTCCATGAGATAGTTTCGATGTACGTTAAGTAGTATAAAATGGTAGCAATGAGTAAGAAAATGATTAGGTAGCGCAAATGTTGGATTAATTTTGCTTTTTTGATGGAAGCTGTCAATGGTTGACAGACTTTTACGATTTCCTCGTCTGTTAGGTGGTTTTCTCTGCAGAACTCCAGAAACAATTTTAGATCATTGTTAATTTGTTCCAGAGTGGTTGTGTTATTTTTGGTAACCATTTTGCTGAAAACATATAGAATTGTTTGCACTGGAGAAAATGAAATAAACAATTAACTATCAACATAATAACTTTGAAAATGTTTTAGACAACGTCATCTAATTTAAATTAAAATTCTAAAAAAAAAGGTTGCCAAGAAAAATAAACAATAGACTATCGACGTAAAAACAATAGAAACGCCATAAAGATCATTTTGGTCTGAAAAAAAGGTATTTTCCGCTATTGTTTTTTTAAAACAGTTGGTGATAGGATAGAATATTAGATAACCAATTGTTTCAAACTATTTGACAGTTTTTTTTTCTAAAAACAACCATAAAACATAAAAATAATAATAAAATAAAAAACAATAAATGTACAATTGAAGGTCGCATTCAGCATTCTAATCTAAATAAGATAATCTAGATAATCGATTGTTCCAAATAATATTTGACAGTTTTTTGATAAGAAACGACCATTACCCGACCAAAACCAAAACAAAAGTCTGAAAAAGCAAACAAAAACCAAACCAAAAACCCTAATAAAACCATAACAATAAAAAATCTAGATTTCCGAAAAAAAAAATAGATAAACAACTAACGATCACTAGCAAAATACTCTGAAAAAAATGACTATCGCTGTCAAAATTACAATCTGACAGATTAGATAATTGATTGGTTCAAACTATTTGACCGTTAAAAATAAAAAAAAAACATAAATTTCCAAAAAAAATTAATAAATAAATAGCGATCACTTTCAAAATGACCTAAAAAAACAAACAACAAATAACGGTCGCTGTCAAAATTCCAAACTAACCTATATTAGATAATCACACATTTCAAACTATTTGACAGGTTTTGTTAAAAAATTAGCAAAACCATCTAAATTAAAACCAAAGAGTTAATTAATAAATAAATGAACAATTAACGATCACTTTCAAAATTGTCTGAAAAAAACAATTAATGATCCCTTTCAAAATTTTAACATTTTTAAGCATAATTTATTTAAATGGAATATTATTGTAATTAAAACTATCACGTTACCTTAGCAACAAATTCAAAAAATTTATTTTACCGCGCAAATTTCTACCTTGCAGACTTTAAAATAATTAGTAAATACAAAAACAAACAATTTTTTATTTTTAAATGCAATTTAATACCATATGTTTCGTAATAATGTAAAACAAATATAAAATATAATTCATGCTTCTTTGCTTACTATTGCTTGCGATGTATTTCGATTAGTTTTATTCAAATTTTTGCAGATTCGTGGGGTACTTTTTATGCAAAAATTAATTCCAATATTGTATAAACGTAACAGGTGTCACAGTGAACGATGATTAAACTCTTGAAGTTTTCAAAAGGGATGTGACACGCAAGCCCGGGATTATTGACAAATTTCAAACACTTCCCGTTTGCCGCCATCAAAACAAAACAACAAAAAAGAAGAGAATCGTCCATTCGCGTCCGTCTATTTATGCGCAGGCGCATTGACGCACACGTCAGTCTGACATTCGGGTTATGCTCGTAATGTTGTACTTCATCAGTTGTTAACGGAACGTTTAACTACGTTAAGTACCAAAAATAATTAGTATTTAGTTATCCGGACTTCAAGTCGAGTAGTCTGGATACGCGTTGAGAAAAATTAGTACGGAAGCAATGATTTAAGTCCCATTTATTTGTACTTATTGATTACGTCATTAAGCCATTTTGTAAATCGTGAGCTTTGTTCGCATTGTTTTGCGAGAAGCCAAGGGTTTTTCTTAAACCTAGTGTTCTTTGTGAGGAGTGAGCCCCAAGTTTTTCCAAAATTCCCGTGCCTACGAGAAAATACGACACCACCGGGATCGGTAGCGGCGGTGATAACATGAACAAGAGAAAAAACAGAGGGGGAACTTTAAGGTAAGCCTGCAATCACTTTATCTATAAATTAAAACCATTTCGCTAACCCAAAAGTCCTCGTTGTGCATTCTAACCTAACAAAAATACTAAAAACAATTGAAAATCGTTGATGGTGTTGTTAACCCCTAAGCCCCCTTCCCCTCCATTTTGCTTCTAACCTAATAATAAATGAAAAACATAAAACAATCACTACCCTGTTGTTACCTTAAATCTCATATTTGTGGATTTTATCCTTGAAAAATCCAAAAACAAACGAATCATTGATTTTGTATGGTGTTGTTAACTTAGGAATCACTCTAGCTTCATTAACTCTAATCTAATAAAAAACAAGACAATCACTAACCTGTTACTAACCCAGAAGTTCTCCTTGGGGATTCTATCCTAATTGAAAACCTGAAAACAAATTACAATCATTGGTGGTGTTGCTAATCCACGAATCCATTTCCTCCCCATATTAGTTCTAATCTAATAGTCCTTATGCTGTTGTAAATTTGTAACCCTAAAAAAATTGTAGATTTTGTCTAAGCAAAGTTTCATAAAAACATATGAAAATCGTGAGCGTAAGAAACAAAAGACGATCACTATTTGTTGGTAATCTAAATGTAAAAAAGTACCTACTAAAAACAAATGAAAACGTAGATGGCGAGCATAAATAACAAATGACAAGCCCTATATTGTTGTCATTTTAAATATTGTACGGTTCACATTTATGTTATTTTATACAGTTTGTCTAGAAACAGAAGAAAATCGTTTATTGTGATTTGTGTTATTAACTAAAAACCCCTCAAAAAAAATTATTATTTTTAAATTTAACAAAAAACAGTTAATTGCTTGCCCAGTTTTTATAGAACCGCCTCCCCTTAATTCTATAAAAATGCCTGTCCTTTTTTTTTAGTTAATAGTCCCTCTTACATTCATTTAAATTAAAAAAACAAAGAAAATGATAATGTAGGATAAATAGCCAAAAATGAGTGTCTAGATTTTACCCACCCCATTCCCAATGAAAAAACACAACGCTCCCCAACACCCAATCGGGAGGGGCCCTTAAACGAAAAAAAAACAATTAAAATTGAGTCTTCAAAAATCCTGTTTTTACTCAAATCATCCCGTCTGTCCCATAACCTTCAACCTAACAAAAAGCAAGAAATCCGTATTGTTGAAAATAATGGAAACAAATACTCATTCTACAAAAATGTGAAAAAAAATACCCCCCCCCCCCCTCCCCGACTCTAAACAATCATGATGTAGGAAAATTTTAGAAATTTTCTTTCAGTCTTTCACTCGCCCCTGTTTCCCCCATCAACTCCAATAAAATAAAAAATAAATACACTGGTCCTATAACCAAGCAATAAACGAAAGAACATCGATGCCCCTGGTTTTACTCAAAAGCTCCCCCTAAACCCATTTATACCCCAACCAAACAAAAAGCCAATACAAATCTACTCCTCACTCTCCATTATGCCCTAACCAAAGAAAAAACAAAAAAATTTCGATTTGATTCTAACCTCGCTATTGTGTACTGTAACCTAATCTAACTTAATAGGCTCTACCTTTACATTATTGTTGTTATAGTCCATCTATCGCATACAGATTGCAATGTTCATCTAAGGACGATCTTGAAAAACAATGTAGCAAGCAGGACATAACCTCGAAACGTTACTTTTAACGCTGTCGTGTGGTTTTAGCTTAGCTATCGATGTCATGATCGTAAGCCTTTACTTATAAAAATATATCTACCACTGTAAGGCAGTGATTCGCACCTCATAACCATTAATTAAAATTTGCAGACCTCCAAGGGTACGTTCAGTAGTGACCGAGGGAGTGTACAATAATGCCCACTTCATGCACGCTGCCACCTCGCATGTCGGAAATGTTGTTCGTATTCAGACGGCATCGGGAAGTGTTTGGGAAGGTGAGTTTCAGGTTAAGTTGCCAACGAAAATTGGTTGCTAATTTTATTTTTTTTTTGATTGTAGGTGTTTTTCGCACATTTTCGAGTCAATTTGACGTGGTGCTAGAAGTTGCAGCCAAGGTTGATAATCCCGACACTAACAATTCCAGTCTAGCAGCGGACTCACTTGCTGACAAGCTCATCTTCAAATCTTGTGATATAATAAGCATGGTCGCGAAGGACGTTGACCTCGATTTTGCCACAAGAGACACGTTTCAGACCGATACTGCCATTTCTGCTAAGTTTAACGGTAAGGACTAGAAACAGTAAAGTTCTGTTAGGTATGTTTGATAGCACGGCTGAATGTAAAATTAGACGAGCACAAGTTTTGTTGTTTGGTTGCTATGGCAACCAACTGTTGGTTTATTAACATGGAGCAGTATATTTTTGCATACAATAATTGTTTTTCACATAAAATTTTGAAGAAAATACCCTTAAAGCTCCAACGTTTAGGTGCAGTCGGCAAAGTATGCGCTGAAGTTTAGTA
This sequence comes from Ctenicera cuprea, assembly GCA_958336395.1. Classification (NCBI taxonomy): domain Eukaryota; kingdom Metazoa; phylum Arthropoda; class Insecta; order Coleoptera; family Elateridae; genus Ctenicera; species Ctenicera cuprea. The sequence goes on from OY284493.1 coordinate 1,748,303, forward strand.
ATTTTATTAACGCTATTTTCAGCCGTCTTGTTATTTGGTTGTTATGGCAACTAGATGGTACGCCTTAAAAATAATTTTCCCTGATTTGTTGTTCAGGTCAGCAAAAATCCCTAGAAGAAAAAGAGTTGGAACCGTGGGACCCTTCTTCGGGCGTAAACGGTGGTGACACATCCCTTGAACTTGAGCCAGGGGCTAACGGGTGGGATGTAAACGACATGTTCAGAAAGAATGAGCAGATTTATGGGGTGACCAGCACATATGATCAATCTCTGACAGGGTACACGGTTCAGCTACAACACAGTGATTCGCCGGATTATAGGTAAGCACGTTTTTGAGGTTATGGTTTCTATATTGTGGTTTTTCTTTCCTTTAGAGGATGTCGGAAAAGATAAATAAGGTAACGGCATACTGTTTTGTGTTTTAAATGATTTTGTTAGTTATCTAACCCCACTTTTCGCTACTCATTTTTGAGGTTATGATTTGAATTTTCGTTTTTTTAATCCATAAGAGGACGTGTAAAAAGTTATATAAGGTAACAGCCCAATTTTTTGTCTTTTGATTAATTTTTTTTGTACCTAACACCATGTTGTTGTGTTATAAAAGTGAAGTGTCTTAATGTGGTTTGTTTCCGTGCAGGGAACAAGAAGCAAAAGCAGAACAGATAGCAAGTGAAATAGAAAGCCAGCCAAATTACAAGGCTCGACTAGATTTAGAGAACGGTGATGAGGAGGAACGATTTGCAGCTGTGATACGACCCGGCCAGAATATGCCACTTCCAGACACAAGCTATTCGGTAAAAATTTGTCTTATTGCAATTATTTTTTATGGTGGTTGACGTTGCCCTGTCAACCTTTAAGTTATTTTTATTGCGTTTGTTTGTTTCTAACCTTAAAATACAATGGTTCTCTGCCATCTATCTAAAAATTATTTTTTGAGGTAATAAAATATTGACGCCAGAAGATATTTTTGACGCCTAAAATTTATTTTTTGACGCATATAATGTGTGAAAATATTTGTATCATGTAGGAGTTAAACAACAAAACTGATTATTAATGCATAAAACTGATTTTTTGACGTAAAATTCACAAATTCAGCCACCTAACGTAAAAATTTTATTTATAGAAACCAGGCCTAGACACGACATCCAGTGGAGGCAAATATGTGCCCCCAGCAAAACGAAAGAACCAAACTACAGGCAAACTAATGCGCAGCACTCCTCCACCCTCGCAGGGAAGCAGCGCTCAGACGACGCCTTCACCGAAAGGCAACATGCCGCCCATGCAGTATCCCACGCATCCTTCTCCCCACTCTAACGCCACGCCCCCTATGTCCCATGCACGTGATAATCAAAACAGAGACAGAGATATTACCCGAGAAAATCCGCCAAGTCATAGTGTTCATAGTCCCCACGGACCGTTACCGCCGCAAGGTGCTATACATATGCCCCCCGTAGCCACACAGCATCCAATGACCAATCACGCACCCCCACCACAACATGTTTATAACACTCCAATGCAGAGGCAGGGCCCACCACCCAGTGGTGGGCCGAACGGCCCTAAACCTCAGCTTAACGGGGAGGCCAAGCCCGTTCCCCAAAGAAACCCTAGAAATAATTATCCCCCTCCAAATAATGGCCCACCACAAGCGCAGTATCAGGAACAGCAGAAGCCCGAAGGAGTTGGCCGGGCACCTCGACACAGAGAGGATGTTAAGGTTTGTTATTTAACCTCACATTTTGGTTTGATTGACTTAAGCGTTACGTATTTCATTTTCAGGATTTGCATAAATTTTCACAAGATTTTAAACTTGCTGCTCCACCGGCTGAGCCGGTGGTGGTAATGACAAATCAAGTGCCAGAGCAGATGCCGCCTCCACCCCAACCAACACAACATCCAGCCCAGCAAGGCACGCCCCCACAGCCACAACAGTCCATCTCTCCACCACAAGAGGGCATGGATAAAGTTACCAACACATTTAAGAAATCTACTTTAAATCCAAACGCAAAGGAATTTGTTTTAAATCCTGCAGCTAAACCGTTTACGCCGAGGTAAGAATTTATTTTGTTTTATGTTCTGTTTTTATTTTTTTATGAAAGGCTGAATTTAAATTATAGATCGCCCAGTACGCCTGGCGCAAGTAGACCCCACACGCCTCAAACTCCGAGTCACAGTCCTTATATTCAATCTTCAATTAGCGGACCACCAGGCCAGCCGTCTATGCCTCTTGTTATGGGTTATATGGTACCGAGTCAACCGCAGTATCAACCACAACCACATCCACAAGGCAATAGAATTAGAAAAGGTAAATTAATTTTAGTCTAATCATGACGTTACAAAAATAGGGGGTGTAGGGAAATTTTTTTGCTATTTAGTCGTGCAAAAGAGACCCTGAGTTTGTGAATTCTAACTCAGTCGGGAACCTAGAAAAAGATTTTGAGAAACGTGCAAAAAAACCACAAAATGCGATTACAAACTTTTAATTTTTTTCGATATTTCTGGTTTACGCCAAGCGCCAGGTATTTTAATAATAAAATAATTAGAACAAAGCTGGAAAAACATGTAATCACTTTATTTAGATCCTCCTAAGAACATACTAAAATTTCTACTTCAAACGAGGTCAGGTTTCGCCACCATATTGGTAAAATGGCGCTAAAAATCAACCTTTTTCTTTTATTAGCCAATATCTTTTCTGTGGCTGATTTTAGAGCAAAATGACAAATTACCAATATTAAAGACAATTAAATTGTGATACCTCTTCTCAGAGGACACAAGGTTTCAGAGTTACAGCTACGAGAAATTTGATATTTTCGCGATGATGTACAAAAATCTGGTTTTATTAATTATCATTAAATCGTTGGTGCAGTAGCCAATGCTAGACATGCTTTTGTTTTCGATTTTGTGGTGTTAATAATCAATTGTTTTCTGCTTTTTTTAGTTTTCATTTTTTTTTATATTGTCTATATGTCTGGTGTCAATATTAAATTGTTTCTTTTATTTAGTTTGTGAACCTTAAATGCAATTGTTTTTAGTTAATTTTTTTCTGGTATCAATATTCAATTGTTTCCTGCTTTTGATAGTTTTGTGACATCAAGTTCAATTACTTTTTTTAATTAATCTTTCTGGTCTCGATTATCAATTGTTTCTTCTTTTTTTTAGTTTTGTAAGCTCATTTCATTTGTTTCCTTGTAGTCTCAATATTTAGCTGTTTTTTCTTCTGGTTATTTATTTATCATTATATACCAACATTATGATTTTTTCTTAATTTGCTAATCTTTGTAACCTCAAATTTAATTGTTAATGATTTTTTTTTTTATATTTTCGATATGCAGTTGATTTTTTCTTCTAATTATTATTCCAATCTAACATTTCAATTGTTCTTTCTTTTGTTTAGCTTTGTCATCTGAAATTTTAATTGTTTTTTTATTTCTTTATTGTTTTGGCTCTGATATTCCGTAGTTTTTAAATTTTAGTTACCATAGAATAATTTATCTGCTTACAATAAATATTTCTTAAATTACAGTACCAATGGGACAAATGCGAGCCGACATGGCATCTCAAATGCAAGTGGCAGCGGCAACAGGTCAGCCTCTACTAGCTCCAGCTCCAATTCAACAATTCGTCTATCCGCCAGGAATCAATCCGCAAGCCTATCAACAAATGCATACAGTTCGCATGTACGAATCGCCTCAGATACAGTATATTCCTCAAAATCCATCGAACGCCCCCAGTCCTGCGCAACCTCAGACACAATACACACAAAACCAAGGGCCTCAGCCCCCACCACAGCAGTACCAGGCTGGTCCGCCACCACAAGGCCATCCACAGTTTCCCATAATGTGTCCGTTGATTCCGACACAACCACATATGATGCCCGCTGGAATGCATTACATCCAACAACCTCCTCCACCACAAGGTCCCATCCAAGTTCTCCTACCCCAACCTCCTCACCAACAACAGCACGCTCAAGCACCTTAGCGTTAATTTTAACCCCCCTTAGTGAATTGTAACTCCTTTTAAGTATAATAGTGTCCTCTAATTTCTTTTTTTTTTGTTCTTTTAGTTAATTGTTTTGAGGTTAGGAGATGATTTAGAAAAGTTTTTTGGATTTAAATTACGAATGTGGGTTATTCGGCAGCAATTCCTTTGCAAACTTTTTTAAATCAACTCTTAACGGGTTAGTTTTTTTTCTTGGAAATTTTTGCTCCAGTTTGTTGAAATTTTTTGACTTAATCTCACAAAAACTGTCAGGTCTGATTTTTAAAAGACGTCTTCTGTTAGGTTAGTTTATGAAAATGCAGCGTTAACTGAGTTACTGCAATGATGTAGCCTTGACCGGGTAATTGCAACGGTATAGAATTTTAAGCATATCAGAAGGGGAATTACAGAAATTATTTCTAATGGAAGACCTCCATTCAAATCGATCTTTTTGTAACATAACCTTATTTATTATTATTTGTACTGGAGCAAATGTTTTAGTCAAATTTTATTGTTTTTAATATATCTTTTTATCATTTTGTTTCGGATTAAAACTAAAGATTTTCTAAATTATTTCATTGCATCAAATTGATAGAAAACTCTCCGGCACAGTATTTTGTATGTGTCTTAATGCATGCAGTGAAAAATTGACACGGAAAGGGAATTCCCCTAGAAATAAATTGCCACAGTTTAGAAATAATTGCCGATATCTAACTTAACTTAGTGTTCAAATTTATAAAAGTAAAATGTTTTTTATGAAAAATTGTATGGTGTAAAATCGGCTTTAGTTGATTTTGATTGTGTAAATCTGCCATTGGTTGAAGTCTGAACCTAACCTCACTATTATATGAAATTGTTACGTTATTAAATTAAATAAAAAGACTCGGCTACAGCGACGTAAATTATCACGTGTTTGGAGGTTACACAAACGTTTGACGATTGTTTGATAACTGAAAATATCGTGGGAGAATTTTGTTTTTGTCACGTGACTGGAGAGTAACTAAATGCACTAATTATGCAATCCCTGCAAGCAAACTAAATGTGCAGGGCATGCGGAATAAGTGCATAGAGTTACCCTCCAGTCCAGACAAACTACTAGAATAGCCCTAAGGTATTTTTGGCTGTCATACAAACGTTTGTGTTCTTTTGAAATACGTCATGTTTTGCATCACGTGCTCGAGCCCTACTATTTACCAATAAATTCGCAAGTAAACTAAGGAACTGCTGGCGGTTAATCCAAACTAGTTTTTTTTTAAGGTAAAGACAATGTGGCCACCGTTTACCTACGATTTTCATTTGTTTTAAAGAAAAAATAACCAATTGAAATACAATGAAAACAATTGATATTTAAGAAAGGTCAGTTTTTAATAAGCAAACTGAAAAAAACGGCAGTTGCTACTCATTTGTTTTTCATATGCATTGTTTCCAGTTCATTGCCATTTGTTTTTTTTGTCAGCTCAGCAAACTAAAGCAAAATAAAAACAATTGATAGTCAGTTGGGGCCAGGGTGGGCAGTCGTTTGTCATTTGACACACAGACTTAATTATCGAAAACTGCTAAATATTAAAAAGCCCGGTTCCACTTGACCTAACTTCGGTTGTAATGTTAGCAGGTACCTAACCTCAAATTTATTTAAACGCTAATGGAAGTTAAAAACCTAATTTTTGCCAAAATTAAGTTTGTTTATTATCATGTTCAAGTCTATTTTGATGTTAATTCAAGTAGTGTGTGCTTAACAACTGGAAGCGATTATAAGAAATCAACTGCAAAGTTGCATTAACGTATTAAGAGTGTGTGCAATAAAGACGATTTTATTATTATTATTATTATAAAGAGGTTCTTATATTTTTACACATTTTTAAATTCTAAACTGTGGCAATACACATTTTTTTATAACAGTAAATAAAAAAAAGTAAAAAGCAAACATCCGATCATCTTTTGACTCGTTTGGGGTTCACTGATCGCTTCGAAAGTTCGGTTAACCCCAAACGGTGGTTTCATTAAATCATTCCATTTTATAAGGTTACTCCTGCATTATTTTTTTAATGATCTATGGCCCGGTTTTTATGACGTAACGAGTGACTGTTTTGTAGTCGTCACGTGACGGTGCTTTTTCTAAAAAATTACTCCAACATTTCATTGTGGCTTTATAAATTTTTTTCGTTTCATCCTTGCGTCATCATCTCTGTGCTTTAAGGATCCTTCTCTTGATCACTTGTTGCCTTTCCGACGACTCGTTCTCCATTGCCATTTTCCCATTTCCCTAATACATACAAGCAACAGATTTGACATCTGTCGGTTGATAATCATTTTCATTTTTCTAATTGATGATACGGGTCATCTGTAGTTTGATGATCACTGCCATCTTTCTGGTAGATATTTGCGTCATCTACTTGGTTGATCGATCAGTGCCACATTTGATATGTGATTGATAATCGACATGTGTATTGTGTTGCTTTGGTGAAGGTCATTTTGTTCTCTTGACGACTTGACAATTTAGCTTAGTTTGGTTGAGAGGTTAGGAAATATCACACATTTAGTTGCGAAGGATATGCAGGTGCCTTATTCATTATTAATTCAATTGTTTTTGTACTGGTATTTTTTTTTTGTACAACTATTTTGGCACCACCGTATGTTTTACATCTTACCTTCAACATTGATTTGTTTGAAGAATATTATAGTTAATAGTACTTTTTCTGTTATTTCATTGTTTTTTGTGTTTTTTTTTTGTTAAAATATATTCATGGTGAAAACATTGTAATTGTTGAAAATAATTACCAAGACGTTTATTTGTATCAAGCGATTGTAGAAAAAAAATTAAAGCTTGCCTTTAAAACATTCGAGAAAATTTCATCATCGTTAGGAATCTTGTTCCTACGAACTTCATCAATTTTTTTTGTCATGTCGGACTCGAGATTTGTTAAGATTTTGTATGCATTTACAAAAGTTTGTTAGCGTGAGGAAGTTTTACAGGCTATCTGTGCATTTTTGTTGTTTGCTTTGCTTTCGAGTGTAGTTGTGAAGGCCGAAGTGCCGCTAAATCATCTCTCGACGACTATTATTGAGAAAATGTGAAGTTAGAATTCCTGTAAAACTGAACCTCCCAAGTTTGTACGAATTAAAATAACGAAAAAATATCTTTGTTTTGCTGAATGCAAGAACTGCTAGTTTAAAAAAAAATTGTCAGCTATAACAACATTTTGAGAAAATAAATTCATCAATGAGTTCGTTTATAAATATGTTGTTTTATTTATTTTCCTGCTTTGAAGAAATTGTGGATTCAACAAGGTACAGGTATGGTATTTATTAATTTTGTGTTCGGCGTTGAGTGTAAGGCTTCTATAAAATTTTCTGGCCATAAAAATCACACTTTATTAAAAATGTTACAAAATATGAAACAAAATAGGAGCCCATATTTAAAAGTAAACAAAATAAAATTTATAACATTTTAATACTAAAATAACAGGACGGATTCCTTTAATAGAAACTTAGACCATTATTTCGTATTTTAAACCTTTACAATAATGTGGACACAGCCATTAAAACAAATGCAATTTTATACGCGTGATTAGTTGTGACGTAGACTGTTAGACAAGGGTGAGACAAAGACAGCGTTCAAAATCCAAACAAACGCGACAGCTTGTATACGTCGGCATTGCTGATTTTTAAAAGTATTTTTGTGAAGCCTGTATTTTATTATTAACGATCAGTAAGTATATTAATACATAGTTAATACATACGCTGATGCTTAGAAAAGTATTCATACAAAAATTTACTGAAACTTGGAAGTTATGAGTATTTAAACAAATATAACCTCAAAATTTACTTTATAATTTGATCAACTTTCGGAGTACAACTAATAGCATCAATTTCTACGTGTAGGTATTTGTCAGTAAAATAATCTATCTAACACCGCTTTTGATTTTACAGCCAATATGGCCCAGAAACATGTTTTAAAGTTTCAGGTTTCTTTTGCATTGTAATGTTTGCAATCAGGTGCCCTACACATTCCCATTTTAAAGATCTAAAAGCACAAGTATTAAATAAGCATACGTGTATAATAAAATATGCCACATGAAACTTTTTAAAAGCAAATTTTATCTAAAATAAAAATAAAATTTATTAAAAAAACAAAGTCAATTTTGAGGTTATATTTGTTTATGCGCTCATAACTTGAAGTTACAACACATATCAAGCAAATTTTTATAAAAGTATAAATCTCTAAGCATCAGTATATGCATTACTATACTTACTATTCGTTAGTAATAAGAAAAAGGCTTCACAAGAACACTTTTAACAATCAGCAATGCAAGAGTACATAAGCTGTCAAGTTTGTTTGGATTTTGAACGGCGTCCTTGTCTAGCAGTCTACGTCACACTAATCACGCGTATTGCCTAATATTTGTTTACTCATAGACCCTTATTTGTTTTTAATAACCAGCTAAAGTACAATAAAAACAATTAAGTAAAATAAAATATTAAATTGCTTGTCAGTTTTTTTCTTTTTACTAAAACATTCCCAAAAGGTATAATAAAAGCAATCCTCAAATAAACTGTTCGGGTAAACGACCAAAAGTAAAACTCGCAGAGGTGCTTTCTCAATGGAAGATTGTTCCTATTGTCATTTAACATGTTCATACCGATTCTGAAGCCGAAACTAGTAAATTTTTGAAAAAACCAATGGTGGGGATGACCGGGGTTGTGGGTGACCGGATGGGTATTCGATATGCCTAGAATGCTAATCTGAGATTTTTTTAACGCCTTCAATTGAACTATAACACCTTCCCCTCCCCCCTCTTTTAGGCAGACGAATCTCGCTACTTTGCGGTTTTATCCCAGTGTGATTACCAATCTGTTAAACCTAAGTTGGGTTTTCTCTGTTACCGCGTCTGGGCTGTCAACTCAAGTTGTATACACCATGACAAAAACTAGATTTGGGGACCCTACAACGTGCATCCATTAAAATTGCGAATTTTGACGATAACAATACTTTCCCATAGCTATACTCTGTATGCGTGGAAGGTAAAATAGCGCGTACAGTGGAATTTCCCCATGTTTTCTTTTTAATCGTGCATTTGAATACATTCCTAAAACTAACCCCACTTGTTTAGAGGCACTGGCCGATTCAGTGTGATAACGCTTCGAGGAGGTGCGATGCAGATGGTGGGTTGTTGTAGAATTTAAAAACTGACAATCGGTACTTTGTTTTTAACAAATAACCAACTAAAGTTAGATAAAAACGTTTGATATTTAATTTTGATCACTTTTCTACAGCAAAATTGAAAAAAAAGTGACAGTTTGTACTCAGTCTTTTTTAACAAAACAAATCATTTGTTTTCAATAACTGTCATTTGTTTTCAGCCATCCGAAGTCATTAAAAACAAACGATACTTACAATTCAACATAAATATGAAAAAAATGACACTCGGATACTCATTTGTTTTATTTAAAACAGCGCAACTTAATTGTTTCCAATGATTGTCATTTGTTTTTAGCTAACTGAGGTACAATAAAAACAATGGATATTCAATTTAGATTACTTTTCAAAAGTAAAATATGACAGTCGGTACTCATTTGTTTTACAACAAATCAAATAGATCATTTCCAGTAATAGAAATAAAAACAAATGATGTTAGCTAGTACAGAAAAAAAGTGTCGGTGCTCTATTGTTTTTCAACACAGCAAATCAATTGTTTCTAATGATTGTCCTTTGTTTTTTTTTGTTGTAATAAATCCTTATTTTATCGACAAAAACAAATTATGATTTTAATAAACAAATCAATTGTTTTAAAAAAAGAAAGCAAATGTGTTACAAATAAATAGGCGTTTTGAAACGAATTACATCATGAACAACTTCAGGACATTTTAACTTTTTCACGCTATCGTGAAACTCATAGGGATACTTATTATCAGACGATCGTATAATATGTTTTCTTATCTGATTCCGACACAATTCCAACAGGGACGGAAATTCAGGCACACGTTCAAGCTTCGCAAAAATCTGTTGCTGAGGGTTCTGCAACAAATCTCCACATAACTTTTTAATTTTTAGTTTCCTTTCAAGGGACAACGAATAAAACCCTAATAAGTTAAGAAAATAACTTACCGGTACTTTCAATTCGTAACTTTCCCTCCCAAACAAGCGAAATTTATGAAATTGTTTTTTAAGCAACCTATAAAACAATATCCCATAATCTTCATCTGTAGTAACAGGAAGAATAAACAAGGTTATAGTATCAAAATTAACGGAATATTCAAGGTAATTTGTAGCATAAAGAAGCGCCTCAAGTTCGTCTGCAAATCCATAAAGCCCGTGACCGTATTCATAATCGTCTGGAGTTACGGGAATCCCCAAACTCAGGCAAATGTTAATTATGCCTAACCTATCTTCTGGCTGTATATTTTTTGCTGTAAAGGGAGCGAACAGGTCGACGAAGAAATTTTTATTAAATTTAAACTCATTACGATTGTTATCCAGTTCACGAATAACAAAGACGTTCAAAATTGCATGCAGACACTCCAACCAATCTGTAGACTCAAAACGAGAGTTCCGCATATACGTCATAAGCAAATAATTCAACCCACGATCGTCGAGAAGGTCGCCGGGCTTAAGTCTACGCCACAATAATTTAAATAAAGTCGAATCGTGATTATATTCCAAACAATTTATAAGCAAAATGAGTCCTTCGTGTTGTAGATCAGAAAACTGTTCAAAAGGGTCCATTACAATTGGTCTGTTTTTAAAATACGAATTATCGTAAAAACTGATTAAAACTTGAGTAATCTCAATGTAATTTTTATACAAAGCATATTTGAATGGTGTCATTTTGTTACTGGTAGTAACGAAAACATCGGCTCCGTAATAAAGCAATAAACAAAGTCCTTTTAAATTGTTACCTTGTACCGCATAATGCAAAGGGGTTTTTTTATTGAATTGTTCCTCACCGTCAACGCCCATAAGCATATAAGACCTACTACACTCTTCTTGGGCATTTATATTGGCTCTTCTTTGTAACAGCTCGTGTGCGACATCAAGAGAAGGTCGTAACATAGCCATATGTAAAGGGGTCATTTTTTCACGAATGGAAATGTTCACATTGCAACCTGCTTGGAGAAGGCGCATGACAACACTGGTTGGTCTCTTTCTTTTCAGGCTTACATATAAAGGTGTCTCCCCTAGGATGTTTTGGGTGTTTATGGCTAGATCAGGCATTCGTAAGGCCAATTCAAAATGCTGAATACTAAAAACATTAGCAGTTAAGTGCAGAAATAGAATGGATTAATCGTATCAACTTGCTTATTTTCCTCGATTGATTTAAATAACAAGGCAGTGCTTCGACTAGAAAAAGAAAGAAAAAAGGGGTTACAATCAAAAATTGCTTCAAATAAACAAGGTTATTTAACAAAAATAATTGTGAAATTAAATAATTACATGTCCATTATAGGAAGATATTAATTGGCCGGTAAATAGGTTCAAATTTCAAAATAAAAAGTGGCAAAAATAAAAACACTGTAACCTCAATGTACTTTCTACATACAAGCATAGAACATTATTTATCACATACAACTTGCTTGTTTCTATACATCGATCATTGTACCTAATAAGCAAAATTTATACTTTAATCATTTATTTGCAAAAATACAGTTGCACAAACTTATTGCGTTGCGTTTTTCACATAACAAAATGCAGTGGATTTTATGAAAACACATTTTGCAAATCTATAAAAAAAATTCTCAGTGCGGCCTTGGCGAGAAATTGTGCCTCTAGGTTGCAGGAAAGTTCTTTCTGAACGTTCGTTTACATTTTGAATTTTTTTTAAAGCCGCCTAAATCCGGTTTTAATCTTAATTTTCGAGTATTAAGTTTGCACCAGTGGCGTTCGTCGACTAGTGCAAAGACCAAACGGGGCACCCAATATGTTATGCCCCGAAAAGTCTCTAAGCAGCCGAGTACAAAATCCACATAGGGCAGAAAAGTACAATTTTTATGTACGACTTTTCAAAAAATCGGATCTCCTTCAAATTCAACTTAAAAAATTTACCAAGAATTGTTTAATTTAGATATCAATTTTGGGTTTGTTTTGTTTAATAAAGCACAAAACTCACTTTAAAATTGCTTAAGTAATTTCTTGAAATTTTTTTAGCGCCGTTTATAATGTAATCTAAAATTTAGCAACGTTTTTAATTTTTACCAGTGGCGTTCGCTTCCTGATGCCAAGATCAAACCAGGCAACCAATACGTTACACCCCAATATGTTCCTGAGCTAATTTTTAAAGCACCGTTTTCATAGGGCCTAAACGTAGGATTTTCAAGTCAAATCCTCCAAAAACTAGCATTTTGTGTACAGGGTGTTTAAAAATCAACGACTTTGACTCTTCTCGTGCAGAGCTCTATTCAACTGCGCAAACCCTAAATCGCTCACTTTCTTGGTTTCGGAGTTAGAGCGTGTCAAAGACAGTTTGACGCCACCTACTGGCGAAATTACGAACGTTTCTACAGTGGTTTGTTACATTCGGCTAGATTTTGACTAGCTCTTTCGATTGGTGAAAACCCCGTTTAGATATTTCGTCTCTTTCTCGAAATAATAGCTCTCGAATATGTAAAATAAAAAAAAATTAATTGCAATAAAACTTTAGACCGTTTTCTTTTTTACTTTTCAAACAAAAAAAAAGTTGACTGTCGTAGCTCGACTTAGAGCCAAATTATATTCGTCCAAAGCTACGATTTTGCGAATTTCCTTCAAACCAGTGCCGTTCGTGAACAGGTGGACCGATCGGGTTCCGTTTTCGGTATGTTATAATCGAGGGTGAGGGCTAAATCTTCAGCAAAGAGAAAACAGTATTTCACTTATAACGTTAATTATTTAGGAAGATAAACTGATCAAATCTCAATAAACACAAATGCGGCTTTTTGTTTTTTGAATTTTTTTAATTGTCAACCCACTACAAAAAAACATTTTTTAACAACTTACTAGTTTTGCACAGCCTACTATGAGGAAGTAGGTTTTCGGTTATAACTCCGTTATTTGTGAAAATATACACATAAAATTTTATATCAGAGGAAAGGGAAAAAATAGCTCTATCTATGATAACAAGGCCGCATAAAGAAAAAACGAAGTTAATGTCAATATCTTGCAGTGTCAAGTACGTAAGTTATGTATTGCAATGATATGCTTGGTCCTGTGACCACTAGAAAACAATTCCTAAACTGTCTGCAATTCACGCAATTAAATTCAAACTTGCTATGAGACTCTTCTAATTTTCTCAGGGTCGTTATTAGCTTGTAAATAAGTTATTTAAATTAATTTTAAATAGAAATAAACACACACAACGATATCAACTTTACAAAATAAGGTTTTATTTATTAAATGAATTTCAAAATGTGGTTTCCGAAATATTAAATGAGTTTTCCTAATTACTATCGTCCTTTTTTAAAATTAGGACACTTATCTTAGCGTCTTCTTATTAGGACATTCATCGCTCTAGCAAAACGCTGAGTGTCCAACCTCTATTTCGTTCTGCTGGCCTCTCGAGCAACAAATTATACTCGCCCTTAATCCAAATCTTCTTCTGATCTGTTTTATATTATTTCAATTTGCTTTTACCATCATCACAAACGAAGAAACTTCCTTTGATCGCCTTTTACATGTAATACTTCTGTACTTTTTACAATTCGTAGATAATCACTTATATTTTCTTCTTTTATATTGAAAATCGGTTTACATTACGTTTTGAACTCGTTCTTTCTGTTTTCATCCAGAGGATATCAAATTCTCTGTCTTTTTTCTCAAAGACGAGCCGTACCATGCGTGTGCAACTCCACAGGCAAAAATTTTCAAGAGTGAGACTACCGTGTAAATTTACACATTGGTCCAATTTGATAGATAATGTACTTGGGATTTCCAGTTTTTATTACAATTTAAATTCATGTAATACAATTGATATGAGAAATTGACATTTATGTAACAGGTGATTAAGGGTGAAATTTGGAAAATATTGAGAAAAATGGTCGCTGGTATCGAGATTAAAAATTGGTAAAACAATGGAAATTTTAATTGTTTCCGGTTTATCGTTATGTGAAGTATTCTTAAGGTTCATTTTTGTATATTTTAAGATAGTTTGTAATTTGTCAGGGGTTAGAGGTTAAATTTTTCAGAGGAGCTTCCGGTAAGAATTTTGTTAGCGTGGGTTGCGTTGATAATTAGCTCTCACAAATTTTGGAAAATTAATTAGAAATTTTTAATGTAAACGTAATAAATTGTGGTAATTAGTGAAAGTAATAATATGTTTTATTAATTAAAGAAAGATAAGAAAAATCCGTCGAAATATAAAAAAGTTATCGGCAAATTAAAGAAGTGGAATTGGAAGCGTCTTTTTGTAAAAGAATCAAATAGTGCAATTATTAAAAATTCAACGGAAAATAAAAACTACAATTTAAAATACAAACAGTGATACAATTAAAACAAAGAAAATTATAAAAATTCGTCAAATAAGTGAAGAATTATTGAAATAAAATAAAATGTAATAAAAGCGTAGTACCTGAGCACAGTTTGTAGATCGAAAAGCAGTTCTGCGAATTTCCGTATCTGAAGTGTGTAGTATTACTTCTTGGCATCGAAAGTTCAGATAGGTGATTATACTGAAAATTGAATCACTTTCTTCGTGTGATAATAATAAATCTGTAATAATAAAATGATCATTTATAATTTAATAAATGCTAACAATAAATAAAAAATAAAATAATTACCAATTAAAAAGAATAATTTATAATAAAGAAATAATGACGTACCTGAAAAATTGTTGTTGGAGAATTTTCTGGAGAGCACATGGTTTATATAATTGAACGGTCATAGTTGAAACAGCGCACATAGTACCGTTCACTAGCACTTCCAAGACAAGAAAGAAAAATTGGTTGTACGAGTGATCAGGAGAGTACAGATACGTGTACAGCGCACGCATCGAAGAAAAGTTTGTTGAGGGGAATGAAAATACCTGGTAGTCAAGAATCTACATGGAGAATTTAGTCACCAGATAAGTCACAATTTTAATTTTTAAAGAATTGAATAAAGAAGTTGTTTTATTTATTATCGTATGTGCATTTTATGTTGATGTATTTGTAATTAAATTTAATTGATAGTATTTTGGAAAAATTCCTCGCCCAGATTCACATAACCCAATCGTATTTAGGTGAAGTCACGTACCATTTAATCATAAAAAAAATATTCAATTTTTAAAAACCCTGAGATATGTACAATTTAAAAAGAGTCACAAAGTAAAATCAAAATTTATCATGCTAAAATTTACTTTTATATTACTGTGCTAGCTAATATGGGACAAAATTTAAATAATATTTCTAATATTACAAAGTAATTATTTTCAAATTTTAAAATAAATAGATTTAAAAAAAAATCTATTATCACAGCATCTTTTTGACGATCCCAACGTGGGGCTATTTGAATTTATTAATTTTTAAGATTATGGGTTTAAATTAATAATTAAAAATCCATAATCACAGCAATACATTTATTTTAAAATTTTGTATAACAGTTGCATATCTATATACGTATATATTGCTATGATATTTAGAGGTGTTTGATTTGACTGGGGTATTGTGGTTGCTGGAAGGCAATTTTTGGATTGTTTGTTGCAGTTCAATTTACATTTGGAGATTTATGAAGACTTGTAAGATTTTAATGTTCTGACTTATAAACTCAGGGTCGCGTATTTTTGCTAGAATTCCTGTTATAAATTCTAATAATTGTTATTTTTCGTATAGTACTGAAAGAAAAGAAAAACACAACAGATTGATACGAAGACTATTTATGTTATTTGTAATTATAATTTAAATTAGAATTGTTAAAAAGGTTTAGTTTATAAGAAGTTTAGAGTTACTTGATTTGTGCGTCGATAAATGTCAGTTAGGATGTCAGTGTCAAAATGACAAACGAATTCAAAAGGATACTGATGGACATGAGATTTAGTTGTTTGTAATAAAAATGAAAATCAAAGGAGGAAGAAAAAAGATATAAAAAAAAAGAAATTTGTTTAATTAGTTACGGCTCGTCTGTGTAAATAAAAACATAGAATTGAGATCCTCTGAAAGAAGAAAAGAGGAAAAACGAGTCTAAAAGTTAGATAACAGTAATTACGTGTATAAAAGAGGAAAATACAAGAAATAACAACGAATTAAAGAAAAATCCAGAAGGATTATAAATAAAAGGTGATCGAGGAAGTTGGTACGTTTGTGATGGTAGTAAAACCAAATTGGTAATAACATAAAACATACAAGAAGAAGATTCAGATTAAGAGAGAGTATTTGTTGTTGCTCGAGAGGCCAGCAGAGCGTTTTGCTAGAGCGAGGAATAAGAAGACGTTAAGATAAGTGTTTATTTGTTAAAAAAAGACGATAGTAGTTAGTAAAATTTATTCATTTTCGGAAACCACATTTAGAAATTCATTTATTTAATAAAAATTATTATTTTGTAAAGTTGATATCGTTGTGTGTTTATTTCTATTTAAAAATTAATTTAAACAATTTATTTTACAAGCAAAATAACGACCCTGAGAAAGTTAAAAGAGTCTCAAAGCAAGTTTAAATTTAATTGCGTGAATTGCAGACAGATTAAGGATTGTTTTCTAGTAGTAACAAGGTCAAGCATATCATTGCAATATATTTCTAATCTGTGAGCCGTACTAATTAAAACAAATTCTCTCTTTTCTTTATCTTTTGTCTTCCTCCTTTGATCCCCATTTTTTAAAACAAACACATAAATCTCATGTCCAAGAATATCTTTTTATATGTTTGTCACAATGACACTGACATCCTAACTGACATTAGTCGACGCACAAATCAAGTAACTCTAAAACTTCTTATAAACTAAACCTTTTTAACAATTCTGAATTAAATTATAATTACAATTAACATAACTAGTCTTCGTATCAATCTGCTGTGTTTGTCTTTTTTTTTCAGTAAAAACAAACCATATGAAAAAATAACAATTATTAGAATTTATAACAGGAATTCTAGCAAAAATACGCAACCCTGAGTTTATAAGTTATAATATTAAAATATTACAAGTCTTCATAAATCTCCAAATGTAAATTGAACTGCAGCAAATATTCCAAAAATTGCCTTCCAGCAACCACAATACCCCAGTCAAATCAAACACCTCTAAATATCATAGCAGTATATTAGGTATTTTGACTATTAGTAGCTCATTTGTTCAATAGTCAACTTGAATTATTACGTATTAGTTCATTTTTGTAAACACATAACACAAATAAACTGCGCGATCTTTACTAAACTGTAAGTAAAATTAATTTTCTACTGCTATTTTTAGAAAATAGCTTTTAACCACACATATAATTTAATCGAAGTAGATAAGTTTCTAATCTCACGGTTAATTAAACCGTAAAAGTTTTTAATTTGAAATATTCTTGCAAAATATCTTCCTATAAGCTGTAGCAAACATGGACTTCATAAAAGCCTTGATCGGAACCAGATCGGCTTATCATAATATCATTTACAAAGCAATCATGGAAAATAAGTGTGTCAATTTAATTTTAAACATCGTTACAGTATAAATGTACACAAGTTTGTTTTTAGCGTAAGTCTCTTAAAATCGTTGCTGGGCAGCACCACCTTAGATCTCGACACACAAACCGTCCAAGGTGAATGGTTTCTTTACCTTCGTATCAAAAACCAATGTTGGGAAGATTTGATAAAGCAACTGGTTCAAGTCATCTGTAATGTTAATATTGCAAAACTTGAAAAGAAAACTCTACATTTGGCAATGTCATCAAATTTGATAGATATTGCATTAGAATTAACAATAATAAGCATTACTGGACAAGGGGAGAAACCACAAAATGGGGATGCATCTTCCTACATGTCTAGTTTATTACACCATTCATTCCAAAATGTATATACTGAAGCGTTTTGTATGTTGCTTTGTTATGGGGCAGACGTTTACATTACAACTGACGAAAATATCACACCGTTTAGATATGTGGTGGTTAGAAAATTCGACAAGTTAGCTAAAATCCTTATAGACTACTACGATGAGGATTATTATGCTCACGGACCTGCCGAGAATGATTTTAATACCCGATCATGTCTAGATTTTGAATGTGAAGGAGCCGCTTTGCTCCTAGATTGCGTTGATAATCCCAGCGCTAAAATATTTAAGCTAATTTGGGGCCGAGTTTATCCTCTGCAAGTTTTAACGAGCCGAGAATTAAATTTTCTACTTCTGACCTATTTAAGGAGCTCGAATTTTCCTAAGTCTGATTGGTTGGAGTGCTTAGGTTTAATTTTGGAGCATTTTAGCAATTGTCAGTTTAGTTGCGAACATAACGACGTTTTTCTCCGAGATTTATTTGTTGCTTTCCATAGAAAAAATATAGAAATAGAAGATAGGTTAAGTATCATTAATATTTGCCTCGGTTTAGGTGCTGCGGTAACTCGAGACGATCATGAATATGCTTACCAACTTTACGGTTTTGGGCCGGAACTCGAAGTTCTCATTTATGGTAGTAATTTCCCAGGAAATGTCTCCGAGATGTGTACCGTTACCACTTTTATTCTAATCGAAGAAAAAAACTTTGGCAAGGAATTAATTACAGCATTGTTTAAAGAATATTTGCAAGAAATTCAGTTCGGTTTGCCTGCAGATTATTTAGTTAATTTGTTGGGGTTTTTTTCGTTACCAACGGAAGTGAAACGGGACATTAAAAAGTCACTTGCGGGATGTTCACAAAACGTTCGGCAAGAGGTTTTGGAGAAGCTCGAGAACATACCAGAGTTTCCGACGCTGTTTGAATTAGCCAGGAATGAGGCACGAGGGCATATAAAACGGGTTTGTAATATTAAATATCCGTATCAGTTTCACGATACGTTGAAGAAATTAAATTTTCCTAAAGTTATTCAGGATGTAATTCGATTTAAAGCTGCGCTTTATTAACAATTACTCAGAAATGTAGGGTCGGATACTCCATGTACTTAATTTGACTTGATTTGATTTAACAATGAAACAGAAGCCTTACTAAGAGAGCTGTAATATTAAAAAAGCCAATCTAGCTTCTTTTTTACACCTCGAAGGCTAATCTAACCTCATTTTTGTTGTAAATAGTAACCTAACCTCAAACCTTACCATACCAACTGTTGCAAAGTTTACTGGCGTCTAGCCCCTGGAACAACTTGTCATCTCGTCTTTTATTCAACCGCAAAAGTACCAATATAGTCGGTAACAAAAAGTACAGCTTTTACTTTTGGAAAATAAACTAAGAAAACTACATATTATATTTAATTTATTGTAAATAAAGCACTTCTGAACTTAAACAGGTTTTTATTTTAGTTTTAGCCTTATATGTATTTCGACATGTTTACATGTCATTATCAAAAGCAAGATTAAAAGTAAACAGTTGGTGTTGCTATACGCAGATGTAGAAAACCAAGATCAAGTTATGAAGATTTATTGTACCTCTTCCTATAGCAACACCAACTGTTTACAACAATAACCACACCTCAAATTATTTTTATGCTAATAAACATTAATTAATAAACTGAACAAGCAGCAATTAAATTATTGTAGGTCAACACCCACATACAATTATTACAAAAACACACGCCTTTTCGTTAATATTGGTCATATACTTTGTCCTTTGTTCGTGGAAATAAGACTTTAATAGTAATTAGTTCTCTCATTCATTATAATTAACATATATAGTAGTGTAATATAATAATATTAATAAGCTAATAATAATTCATCAATTTTGTCCACCTGAAATTTTTTACGTTTCTTTAAATTATCATACTTTGAAAATTTATTTTGCAAAATTATTATTTACTCCATTTACTGTGGAACTTTAATTACCTATGTTGATTTAACATATTATTTTTAGATGTTTTCACTTATGCGTAATATAACATAACCAAAGCATTAAAACTATTTTGCCGCTTTTGCCTTTCAATAGAAGCCGGTATGTTAGGTACCTATAATAACCGTGCAGGGATGACAAGATCTTGGAAGACCTTTCCCAACTTCTGTGCTCCTGATACCAACTTTTTCAAAATTTAACTCGAATTGTTAATAAATAATGTTCTTAGAAGACCTTTCGTAACTACTGTGGTCTTGATACCAACTGGCGCAAAGTTTGAATGGGAATGTTAAGAAATAATCTCTTCACAAGACCTGTCCCAACTTCTGTGCTTCTGATACCAACCGGCTAAAACATTGACTTGAAATATTAAGATGTAATTTTCATGGAAGGCTTTTCTCAACTTCTGTGCTCTTGGCCAACTGGCGTAAAGATTGAGTCGAAATGTTGAAACAGCCTTTAGATAAAAGATTAGTATAGAATTTGCCTATTAAGTACAAAAACTAATGTAACAATCGAATGGTAGAATGCTAAAAACATTAAAAATGAAGTCCAAAAATAGGTTAATCCTATCGATTTATTTATCTTCCTCGATTGATTTAAATAACAGAACAGGGCTTCGACCAGAAGCGGGAAGTGCATTGTAAATTACTAAATATTTCTTCAGGGCTGCTAAAAAAAATGGGTGAAATATAGAGCTGTTAAGTGTGAAATTAAATAATTACATGCCCATTATGAGAAGAAATTGATTACCTTATTAAATTACACATTAAATAGTTGAAATTTTAAGATAAAAAGCATAAAATCTAAGTAAAAATTGACATTTATAAACTATAAGTTCACCTTAAACTAGGTATTTCAACGATCCAGGAGCATATCAAGAAATTAACCAAGAAATTTCATCAAAACATCAACAATTGCCCAGGTGCAGGATTCTACGAGTTAGGACGTAGAAAAATAATACTAGATTAAAACGCAACGTACCCCAAGACATGTATCTAACCGAAAGTGACAGTGACTGATAATGTAATGATGTGATAGACATGATAAAAGTGATGAATACTTATCAAACTTAGTGTTTTAATAGTGGTGCGATAATTGCCCTTCATGTTATTATTATTTTATTACTAATTGCCTTTTAACACTACCATGAATAGCAATTACATTGTTGAACTGGTACAAATTCTAATAAAAAAAAAAAAAAAAAAACTATAAGTTATAACCTCAATGTTGCTTCTCTCTTTACATGCAAATTGTTCAAGTTGTCTTTACGTATGCCAGATTTAGCCATAAACATCCAAAACAACCTAGGGGACACACTTTTATATGTAAACCTTAAAAAAAATAGATAAAATAATCCACTCAAACACGTCTCGTGAATAAGATAAATCATTAGAGATAAATAAGTGACTCAAATTTCTGTATTTCGTTTTTTGCTACCGATTTTTACGTATGGAATTTTATCGGGATTAAATTTTATTCATATACCACTCCCGAAGCCTAAATTATTTGGTTTAACTTACTCAAACTTCCTGCGTAGTGATTCGTGTGTTGGCCTTGCTTAAGATAACCAGTAGTTCAATTGTTTTGACGAAAAAAGTTTAACTGTACCATACAAGCATAACCTCAAAAAATCGCTGGGTGTGTCAAACCTTATTGAAATAATTTAATAAAAAGATTTGAAGGAAATCGTAAAAAATGCTTCATAGTTTTATTAAAGGTAACATCTAATACACAAAACGCACGATTTTTTTTTATCTACCATGATTTTACAGAAGAAAAAGTACAAAATAACTCGACCTCTGCAATAAAACAAGAAGGGGATGAATCTCCTTTTTCTCCTTTCGAAACAGTAGACCTCAAAGTGCCAATTAAGGATGAACTTGAAGAATTCAAACTTAATCCGGAAGCAATAGTTCCTGAAGAAATCGACATAAAAGATAATATTATAACAAATCGAAAGTCTCTTTTGAAATTACACATTTACAAATGCGAACTGTGTAATTACCAGACCAAAAACAAATCCTACATAACGATACACACAATGAGACACACCGGAGAAAAGCCATACAAGTGCACCATATGCAATTTAAGAACTGTAACAAAATACGACCTGCGGACACACATCATGACTCACACAGCCGACAAACCACTCTCCTGCAACTTGTGCAATTTTAAAGCCGTTAAAAAATATCATTTGAAAATTCATCAAATGATACACACTCCGGACAAACATTTCAAGTGTAAGAAATGTAATTTTAAGACACCGTGGAAGCACAATTTAGTTCAACATGAAAAAATTCATAATGGGGAAAAACCGTTTCAGTGTAATTTGTGCGAGGTTAAAACTGTAACGAAATATCTTTTGCAGAGACATATTATGACACATACAGGGGCAAAACCTCTCAAATGCAACGTTTGTGATTTTAAAACCGTGCGAAGGGATTCATTAAAAGAGCACCAAACAATGCACAGTGGAGAAAAACCTTTTGAGTGTAACGAGTGCAATTTTAAAACTGCACGTAAGAGGAGCTTAGAACGGCATATGTTGCTTCACGATGAGATCTACTTTGAGTGTAAGGTGTGCAAATATAAAACTCCTCGGAAATATAGTTTGAAGCAGCACATGTTAAGGCACATTGGGAAAAAACCTATCAATATAAAGAATGATCCAATATAAGACTCGAAAATGTGTTCTAATTTATAATAACAGCCATGATAGTAATTATACATACGTAAAATGTTAAATTACTTGTATTACTTATGAATATAATACCAAATATTACGTAAAAGTAGAAAATTGTGAAAAAAAACTGTTTCAAAGCTACATTTGTGAGAATAAGGATTAAAATGTTAATTAATCTCGAACTTTTATTGGCAAAAAATCGTTTCAATTGCAAAAATAAAATTATAATTAATTCCATCGCAATGCTTTAAAAAGTGTTAATTAGTAAATTCTTCTTTGAAGTGGATGTGTGGTTCTAAAATGGCGAGATATATATATTTAAGGGATGTTAGAAAATTGCAAGGGCTACCTATTAAAAAAACGCTCGTGTCATTCAAAGAATTTAAAGCCGAGATACAGCTGGTGTTTCCCATGTCTCAGTTAAATCAGTGGCGTTCGTGAACGGTTTGACCGATCGAGGTGGCACTTAAAAGTGTTATAGCTAAAGGTTCCTACTACATGCCTACTGAAAATGAGCCACTTTTGTGGTTCTATTTTAATTTTAAAAATTTCAAAAATTGAAGCTTCAAAATTTTGGAACTTTTCAGCGAGACTAAATTGCAGTACTAAAAATGTTTTAGATAGCGAATTATATTATACGGTTCATTAGAGTTATCACTAAGTAAAATACCATTTTATGTGGACTATTTAGAATGGAGATATACTCGGTCAAAGTTTGTCTTTTCTATTCCGTTTCAATTGAATCAGTAGCGTTAGTGAACTGAACGGTTTGAGCGATTGAGTTGAGACTTAGATATGTTATAGCCAAAGGTTAGCACAATATGTTTCCTGATTATGAACCACTTTTGTGATTTTACTTCAATTTTAGAGAATTTCAAATGTTGAGACAATTTTTAAAAATTTGTGAATTTTTCTTTGCGGCTGATTTGAGGTTCTAAAAATGTTCAAATTGTGAATTATAGAAAAAGTTTCATTAGAATATTTCAAGAGTTATCTACTTAAAAAAATCTTGTGTTTGTGTGATTTGGACGATTTAGAACGAAGATATACTCAGTCAAAGTTGGTTTTGTGTATGTTTCAGTTGAAACAGTGGCGTTCGTGAAAGATTGAAATCTGTTGTTTCATTTAAAATTTGTGGATTGTTTTTTAAAGCTAAATTGCGGGCTCAAAAGTTTTTAAATTGTGAATTATATTAAACGGATTCGTTAGACAATTTCAAGGGCTAGGCAGTAGAAAAAAAGCCCATCCTCGTGAGATATATGAGCGGTGATATAAACATTCAAAGCTGCTCGTTTTAATTAAATCAGTAGCGTTCGTGAACGGTTAACCCAATCGACTTGGGGCTTGGATATGTTATAACCAAAAGTAGGTACTACATCCCTACTGAAAATGAGCTACTTCTATCATTTTATTATAATTTTAAAGAATTTAAGAAATAATTTTTTTATAATTTGCAAACCTTTCTTTAAAGCAAATTGCAGTGCTACAAATTTTCAAATTTGAAACATTCAAAGTGTTGTTGGATAATTTAAAGGGCTAGCTAATAAAAACAAGCCAACGTAATTTAGATAATTCAAAGTAGAGATATAGTCAGCCAAAGTTGTTATTACCCACGTCTCCGTAGCGTTAACTGTTTGGGGTATCAAGTTCGGGTATGGATATGCTATAACCAAAGCGTCTTAACCTTTTTATTGTGGAGGTATAAAAATTCATGGAAAAATTCTTATTTCTATTATTTACAAAATAAATACAAATTTATTATTAGACAACATATAATTGTACTCTTTTATAAAAAAAAACTACCTAAAATAATATAATCATGTATCGCTCTCCTTATCTTCCGCCATCATTTGTTCTATAAGTCGTTTTCTTTCTTCGGCTTGTCTCATCTTTGTAAAAACAACGCTTTCGTAGTCGGAAGCTTTAATTGTCGAACTCTGAGCGGCTGGTCCTTGTGGGGGTCCGTTTACCCACTGCATCTCCAGTGGATTCTCTGCTAAACCCTTCTCTAAATCCATGGCCATTTCGGCAGCTCGACGTGTTTTAAATTCAACCATGGCACTTCCTTTCTTCTTTAAGGACATAACCAAAGCCGTTACGTCTCCGTATTTGGACAAAAACCTATGCAATAATTCTTGGCTATATCCACCGTTGGTCGAATCGGTTTTTGATGACTTCCACTTGATTTTCATGCGGAATTGATTGCTCTCCCACGAGTCGTTCGATTTACTTTTCTCTTCCCGCAGTTTTTTCTTGATATATTCCATTTCTTCCTCGACTAACCTCGAGCCTTCTTTCCGTAGTCTTTCGATCTCTTCTCTGAGTATTTGACCACTACTTTTAGCTTTAGCGGACTTAGTTGCGTGTTTTTCTCTCGCTTCGAGATCCTCTTTTAGTTTTTTCCGCTTACTGTCGAGTTCTTTGTGTCTTAACGCAGCCTCCTTTTTACCTTTAAGTACTTTATCGTAAGCCTTCCTTGCTGCTTCATCTGTTAAAACCTCTAAGATTTTAGTGAGTTGGTGGAAGAGTTTTGCTGCATTTGGGTTGTCAGGATTTTTGTCCGGGTGACATTGTAGGGCCTTTTTTCTGTAAGCTCTTTTTATGTCGCTGGTGGTGGAATCTAGTCCAATTTCCAATAATTCGTATAAATCTTCGTCTTCTATTTTGAATTCGCCCATTTTTTATTAATTTAATTTAAAAGTACGATTATTTTAGATATCACAACCTCACTTTAACGTTTTCTGATGTTTATGAAATAGTGGCTCTTGTACCGTTATTTGTGGTTAATCTGTGTAATGCAGCGAAAACGGTACCTTAGTAACAATTTATGGATTCCTCTTAAAACTAGAAAAGCATTATTTGTTTAACTTACGAACAATTTTAAATATTTAGTAATTTAATTTAAAATTGTTTTTGTTTTTAGGGGCAAATCATATTTGAAAACAATTTAGTTGTTTTTATCGCTGTTATTTTTAAGAATAAATTTTTAAAATTAATAAAGATGTTTAGCGCTACAACTTAATTAACATATGTTTTAAAAAAACAATAATGTTTAAACAAAAACAATTAACCTAAGTTTTACACCGTTCAAATGCACAAGGTGCGTTCACACTAAACAATTGTAGAGTTAAAGAAGAGCCGTTGAAATTAAGTAAAAAAATATTGTAGCACTCTTTTACTGTTCTTCATGTTCCTAGTTTCATGTATATTTAAATTCCTATACGTTCTTTTAAAGCAAAAGTAAGTCATAATGAAGCGGTGTCGGCAGGACCTGATAGGTGGCTGTATAGCTTGTGGGGCTAAGGGCGGCTTCGTCGAGTACTGGGGCGCGTGTGTGCTATTTAGATTAACCTGCCACCTGTGGCGGGGAGTTGCTCCGGACCGGTGCTAGTGCTCGCTCGGGGGGACGGAGGAACCTACGAAGACTGGTTTCTAGTGACCGCAAGCTACAGCTCGATTTGGTGACCGTAGGCTAAAGCTCGATCTGAGAGTAGTTCTGGTGACCAGAGACTGAAGCTATTAAGGTTTAGATTAGTATCGTCGTTGCTCTTATGTTTTTTGGATAACAGTCAGTCTTATTCGGTGCCGCTTTAAGGAAATTTCATCAACTATACAAATTGAATAAAAAGCATATATTATATTTGTTTATTTTTTTTCTAGCTTTTTATTATTTATTAACACTATATTTTTCGCTACCATTTTGTTGTTTTTCAAAACTTTTGGGCACGTTTCGCTGTAGCTACCATTAATTCTGCTACAAACACGACAGTGGCCAAACTCAATCCAATCCCTAAACAAATAAAAGTACCAATCAGATGTTCAAATCCCAAAGCTATAATCGATTTGTCTTCCATAAAATCATTTTGTTTTGCATCATTCATAATTTTTTCCAAAAATCCGTGTTCGTTTACCATCTTCAAGATTTTATTCAACGTTGGCATAAAATAGTGACCTTTTCTCATAGAAAGAGTCAGTTCTAAGGTAAGGAATTCCAAATCCAACATGTGTACCGTTGTTCCACCAGGAAAAGGAACCACCTTTAAAGTACTTGCCGTCGCCAAAGTCGAAGCGTTACGATATTTGACCATATTCAGCAAAACCTCTGTTTGGTTGACATTGGGCAAAACTATGAGGTTTTTTTGTAGTTTGTCGTAAACTTCGCCAGCATGTTTGTTGATGTAGTTGGTTTTGTAAACGTTTCCCGGTTGGATAATTTTTAGCCCAGACACTGCAAGGTCTTCCACTGTCCTGATCCCTTGATCATAGGAACGTCGAGTCAAAACGCTAACTAAGTTGGCTTGGAACGAACTGAACATTTGGATGCAATAAATATAATAAAATAACGCGAGTATTTTTAGTGGATTTGTTCTTGGGTGTAGGTTGTTCGACCCACAAAGTAAAATCCCAAGGATGCCAAGACAACATATCCCAAAACCATGATCACGATCATGTCCACATTTCGCTAACAACCACCATATGAAAACAACTGTAACTAAGGATACCCAAATTGGAATCCAAACATTTCTTTGGTAAATATAAGTGATTCGGACGCCAAAAATCTTGTTGGCTTTGGGAACAACCCAGACCATTTTTTCCCAGAAATATATGTCGCTCAGGTCATAATCGACCAAAACTTCTTCTTCTCTGGTTATGGTAAGCGACAACAGTATATCTTTACTATGGTTGTAATGAGCATCTCTTTCGTTTTTGATCACAGACCCTGACACGTTGTTGGTGTTTAAAATTTGACCCATCAGGTGCATGAGGTGATACAAGACACCTAACGGAAATGATTCTGTAAAGGTGTTCCTGATAATAACATTGCTAATTTGCAGCCGACATCCATTTAGACTTGTAATAGTGGAGTTAAATCTAACGCTGGTGTTTGTATTACATTTTTGGACGTATATAATTTTAGCTTCGTTTCGACAACGGTTCTCTTTTGCAAATGGATGCGATTCGTATAAATCTGGTGGTGATGGTGGTGGTGGTTCTTCTTGTACAATTATGACCGTATTTATTATATCAAAACTCCAAAGAACTTTAAAAATTTGCTTCAAGTTTCTTTTTGTGGAAGATATCAGCAAGAAGTTTCCTCTTGGAGACTGACTTGCGTTCCAAATTGTACTTTTTTTCAGTTTGGTTAGAGTTTGGTTCAATAAACTGTATTCGTTGGTATAAATTACGTAGTTGTTATAAAATTGCGAAGACATGTTTATGGGTTTTTCGATGTCAACGATAATGCGTGGGTTAGTGATAAGGTTGAGAACAGACACGTTGTTAATATTTTCAA
This sequence comes from Ctenicera cuprea, assembly GCA_958336395.1. Classification (NCBI taxonomy): domain Eukaryota; kingdom Metazoa; phylum Arthropoda; class Insecta; order Coleoptera; family Elateridae; genus Ctenicera; species Ctenicera cuprea. The sequence goes on from OY284493.1 coordinate 1,776,134, forward strand.
AAACAAAATTAACTGTGGCGTCATCTGGAAACAGTTTTTTCAATAGATGCGTTAGGCATGAGTTTAAGTTCATGTTGGCGGTTTGCAAAGAAAAGGCACAATTGTTTAACACAATTATTAACAAAACAAGAATTATTTTACGTTTGGTCATTTTTATGTTCGAAATGAAACAGAAAAACTAAAGCAGAACGTTTATATATTAAATAATGGAATAGGTAATTACAATTTAAAACTGAATTCGCTTTAATTGATTTGTGAGTAAATAATAGATCACAATGATTAGATAATTATATGTTTGGTGGCTCAAATTGCCACAGGACAAAGCTTTACTAATTTCAATCTGTTTTTATAGAAGGGACACGCTAATTTACGCGAAATGCTTGAAAACTAGCACTCGTTATTGACCTGACAAAATTTATGAAACTGCATATTTGATAGAAAATGTATAGAAATTATTGCTTAGGGGAGAAACCATGTTAAAAAATTTTAACAACAGTTCAATCAAAAAAGTGTTTTGAAGTAGTCTAAAATTACAATTAAAAGACATGACTGGCTCATTTTTAGTGGGTATGTAATATCCATCCATCCATCCATATCCATACATAGGTAGGTATATAAAAGCACTAAGGGTTTTCTTCTCCGGTTCCTCCAGCGGCTACCGCTTCATCAGTTTGGACCATTTTTTTTTCAATAAAAGGTCTCTATCCTCAGGTGGAACATGAAACATTTTTATATTTTTATTCTACGTCGATTGCTCTATAATAATTATTTTAATTTATAATATATATGAAGGTCGGCTAGACGCACGTACTTGGGGCGCCATCTACAAAACCGCCGCGTCTCATTATTGTAACTAATGCATCACGTGACGCATTTAGACGGGTCGGCCAACGCGAGTCTGTCAGTGCATTGTGCGCTGGGGTCTCACTAGTTAATCTTTATTAGACTGTCCGGTTTTTGCACGATTATCCGTAGCGGTAAACCGCATGCGGTTCAGAGATACATACATCTAAATTGTCCGTTTTAACACAGCAGTTCAGCATACAGCGCACTCTTGTGGCAAATAATAATTTTAATTAGTTGTTTCAGATGCAAAAACAAAATGTTGACTTCAGTTATTATTTCTTGGTGCCAAAAAGCATTATGACGCTGAAGAAACATTTGTTGACGTCAAAAATTTATATCTTGACGCAAAATAAATGTTTTTAGCGTCCGGACACCAAACTTTGGCAGCAATTATTATTTTTTTGTCGAAAGTATTTTGTGAAAACATAAATAATGTATTTCTTGAAAACCCAAAAATGTTTTTTGTCTTCGACAATTTTTAATAAAAAGTTAAAATGCGTTTCATACAATTCAGATTTAGTGAAACGGAACAAAAGACTTTAATTTTTGAAATATTCTAAAAATATTTTTGAAAATAAGTGGTTTATTTTCAGTACCCGTCTCGTGCTATAACATACTTAAACGCCAACTGGATTGGCCAGGCAATTCACGAACGCCACTGGTTTTACTAAAACATGAGAAATTCTAACTTCAATCGAGTATAACTATGCTCTAAATTATTTTAATAATCCTTAAAATTGTCTAACGAACCTTTTTAATATAATTTATTGTTGGAAAATATCAGCGCCACAATTCAACTGTATCCAGCGCATACGCGGCGCATCTTCGCGAGAATGTAGCAACAACCTATGGCTGTAACATACTCAAGCCCCAAATCGATCGCTCAAACCAGTCAAGAACGCCACTGGTTTAACTAAAACATGGGAAATGTTAACTCTGGCCTTCTATATCTCCGTCCTAAACCATCCCATTGACATGATCTTATTTTGATATATAGCTCTTGAGTTCGTCTCAAAAACCCTTTTATTATTTATTATTGGAACATTTTCAGCGCCCCAATTTAACTCCACAAAAAATTTGCAAACCAGTAGCAATTCTTAAAACACCGTGGTGGAATTACGTGTTCCAAAAATTCAAAACCATTTGCCTATCAATTTTTTGTTTGATACCGTGTGTTGCACAAGTAATGGCTATTGGTAATATTACATAACATACAAAACAATACGAAAAAAAAATGCGTAACCTTTAATCAAACATTTATTCAAAAAGACCGCACAAATGATGTAACAATAAACGTAACTTGCGACATTAGAAAGCTGATTCGCGACAAACCAAGTGCATTGTGTAGTGTAGATTAAAACAGTTGCATTCCTATGAAAAATAGGACTTGCTTTAAAATGCACGAGCACCAAGAACGTTCACTGACCTTTCCATATTTGCAAGACTTAATTATTTCCGCATTTGAAGCCTACTGTCCTATTTCAAACAATTGACTGTCGCGGCGGCATAAATTGAAAACAAATGAATTAATAATGATGACGCACTTAAATGACAAAAAAACGATCTTCAACTGTTTGGGCCATTCTCTGTCAAACGTAAAAATTGAAATAATAATCCAAAACAATCAACAGATTTAACTATTTGCCTACTCAATTGGAACGTTCTTAAGATACTTATCAAAAGAGCTACCTTAAAGAAGATTATTGCGATTACGTTATGTAATATTTATGCGCAGATCGACATATGGAAGGCGTCTTCACGTGGATTAAATCAGCAGTGAAAGGATTCACGGCATTTTTATTTTGTTAATAGCAAGTCACGTTTTTTTGTGTATTTGTAACTCGAGTTTCGAAACAGTTGACGATCGTAAAATTAAATTATGGAAATATGATAGCACTTGCATGGAACGCCAGTGTACGTTTAATACTGAATTATGGAAATCAAAATTACATTTTTCCCAAATTTCTTAATAATTTCTGACACCAAAAATTGAATCAGTCACACATTCAGTCGGAAATTGATTTTTTGGCGTCAAAATTTATCTTTTTGACTTCTAAAAGTTATCAAATATTAGACAGAAATATGAATCTATCAAATGCTGTAAATTTCAAACGTCAAAAAATCGTTTTTAGACAGCTCACATTAATTTTTAACGTCAAAATTTTGTAACGTCAAAAATAAATTTTGACGTCAGAAGATCATTTATTGACGTCTTAAATTGTTTACACAAGTTAGAATTAAATAATAAACCGACATAAATGCTATTGTTTATCCATATTTATATTATTTTCGGACGTCGATAAATGGTTTAGTGAAAAATGTTGTTAATGATGTCAGAATTTAGTTTTTGAGATCATTGTTTTGTTATATTTTGACGTCAAAAAATCGTATATTGTCGTCCACAATACTTCTTTAAACATCCAGTTATGTGGTGGAATTTTTCGACAACACAAATTTAACTATTGAAGTCAAGAATTCATTTATTGACGTCAAAAGTTCATTTATTGACGTCACACATTTATTTATTGACGTCAAACATTCAATTTTTGTGATATAGAAAGAGGTATAGTCTACCAAAGCAAATATTTTTCGTGTTTTAGCTAAATCAGTGACGTTGGCTGAATAATATGACTTATCGAATTGGGGCTTGAATATTTTATAGCCAATTGTTGTTACTACATTCTCACGAAGAGTGAACGAGATACAAGCTTCGACAAAATCAGTTGAAATTCGAAATATACAAAAACTTGCGCTCTACATATAATTAAAGAAGTCCTAAATGACACAAATGATAACCAGAGTCGTAAAACTCGCATTTTTTTTGACTAAATTTACAAATATTCTAATTTATTGTAATAAAAGTTTTGAGAATTAATGTACGCTGAATTGAACTTAACGAAATAAAAGAAGGTTTCTATATTTTAAAGATTTGGTGATGTCGATCACAACAAGTCGGAATGTTACTCAAAAATAATAAGCATCGCGTGATTAGTTAGTAGTTACGCATGTTAAGTTATATAATACTGCTGTGCGACTTAAGTACATGTCTTGCATCTCGGCGAAAGCTTTATTAATTTCTAAAAAGAATCTACCAAAAACAGAGTGGGGCGTAGCCCACGAGTTCCGCTGGTAATTTTAATTATATTAAAAATAAAATAGCTGATTCTTTTGAGACATCGTTTTTATAGAAACCAGAAAGCGATCTTAACAGCATTATTGTAAATGCGCATATTATGCTACATAAAAACGCTGGCATATTGTTTATAGAAACCACGATTTTAATTATTAATATTATACAATCGGATGTTTTGGCAAAAAAAATGCTTTCAGCGTTTGAAAATCGTCAAAAAATCCATTTTAGACGTCGCAAAATCTAATTTTGACGTCAAAACTTAAATTTTAGACATTTGAAAATGGTTTTCTGACGTCGGAAATCAATTATTAACGTCAAAAAATATTTGTTAGCCTCAATACATGTTTAATAAAAATCGAAACGGTTTTCCATTCATTTATAGAAGTTCTGTTAAAATTGTGGCGAATTAACACACATCCCCTGCAATGTAGGTGCAATTTGTAAACGTTCGGTTAAAAAATAGACAAGGCTACTAAAATATCAAGTCAATTTACAGGTACTTAGTTGAATACTGAGTCCAATTTATTTATACCCAACTGTAACTACGACCAATTTACAATTATCCAGTTATAATTAATTCGCAAAGTATAAGTAAATTACTACATTGTACTTGACAAGTACAAAATAATAGCATGAAGTTATTTCTTCTGGTATACAAAAATGTCATACTTCCTCGTCTATTTATCTATGTACCTACTTATTTAAAACCTACTTATGGGTGTGCTGAGTACTATTAGTTTCGCAAGGCCGGCTTTACAGCCTTGCGCAAGAACATAAACAAGAACCATAAATTGTTGGTGATTGCAATTAGCACTTCGACACTTCGACAGTCGGAGATGTTTTTTTTTTAATTTCTTTCGAGAATTTACAGCTAATTAGTTGTTTTTGGTTGGGATTTACACTTACAAAATTACAAAACAAATGTAGATATTTGTATAAAGCTTTTGAGCAAATTTCATATTTGTAAGTAAATTCAACGTGTCATAAAACGAACAAAAAAAATTTAAAAAAAGAGGTCTAGTTGGCCATGAAAGACGATGGATATTGTACCGACAGTGGGAAAGTGCGTGTACGGCGTTAATAGCCGCCAGATCGAACCCCGCCAGGTGTAAACGTTTTTAAAAGAAAATAAAAATTATCTTTTGGAGAATGAAAGCGGTCGTAGGCGCAGCAAAAAGCACATTTTCGGACTGTCGTAGCTATAACAAAACTGACCCGCGACTGTCGAGGTACTATCCAGAGCCATTTTTAAATTAGCTTTCACATCCAACTGCAACGATTATTTCCCGTTGTTGTTGCTTTTTTATTTTTCTATAAAAGTGTGTCATGTTGGGTGTCATTTTAAAGGAAATTTCATCAGCTAGCCGAATTTATCAGTAATCTGCCAGTTATTATTTTTTTTGAAAAATTTGATCTAGTTGGCCATGATTTTCTTTTTAAATTTTCGTCTTATTTTTAACCGCAATTATGTCATGTTGGGTGTCCTTTTACAGGAAATTTCATCAACTATTCGAATTTATAAAAAATATGCCAATTAATTTATTTTGAAAAATCTAGTCTAGCGTACCATGAAAAAATCTGCCATTTAATTAATTTTGAAAACCCCAATTTAGTTGGCCATTACCATGAACTATTTTTTTTTAAATTCCCGCCTTAATTTTAACCAAAGGTATGTCATATTGGGTGTCCTTTCAGCGGAAATTTCATCAACTTTGTGAATTTACCAAAAATCCGCCATTTTATTAAATTTTAAAACTTCAATTTAGTTGGCCATGATCATGAACTATTTTTTTTTAAATTCCCGCCTTAATTTTAACCAAAGGTATGTCATGTTGGGTGTCCTTTTAGCGGGAATTTCATCAACTATGGGAATTTACCAAAAATCCGCCATTTTATTAAATTTTAAAACCCCAATTTAGTTGGCCATGATCATGAACTATTTTTTTTTAAATTCCCGCCTTAATTTTAACCAAAGGTGTGTCATGTTGGGTGTCCTTTTAGCAGAAATTTCATCAACTATGGGAATTTACCAAAAATCCGCCATTTTATTAAATTTTAAAACTCCAATTTAGTTGGCCATGATCATGAACTATTTTTTTTTAAATTTCTGCCTTAATTTTAACCAAAGGTATGTCATGTTGGGTGTCCTTTTAGCGGAAATTTCATCAACTATGGGAATTTACCAAAAATCCGCCATTTTATTAAATTTTAAAACCCCAATTTAGTTGGCCATGATCATGAACTATTTTTTTTTAAATTCCCGCCTTAATTTTAACCAAAGGTATGTCATATTGGGTGTCCTTTTAGCGGAAATTTCATCAACTTTGTGAATTTACCAAAAATCCGCCATTTTATTAAATTTTAAAACTTCAATTTAGTTGGCCATGATCATGAACTATTTTTTTTTAAATTCCCGCCTTAATTTTAACCAAAGGTATGTCATATTGGGTGTCCTTTTAGCGGAAATTTCATCAACTTTGTGAATTTACCAAAAATCCGCCATTTTATTAAATTTTAAAACTTCAATTTAGTTGGCCATGATCATGAACTATTTTTTTTTAAATTCCCGCCTTAATTTTAACCAAAGGTATGTCATGTTGGGTGTCCTTTTAGCGGGAATTTCATCAACTATGGGAATTTACCAAAAATCCGCCATTTTATTAAATTTTAAAACTTCAATTTAGTTGGCCATTACCATGAACTATTTTTTTTTAAATTCCCGCCTTAATTTTAACCAAAGGTATGTCATATTGGGTGTCCTTTTAGCGGAAATTTCATCAACTTTGTGAATTTACCAAAAATCCGCCATTTTATTAAATTTTAAAACTTCAATTTAGTTGGCCATGATCATGAACTATTTTTTTTTAAATTCCCGCCTTAATTTTAACCAAAGGTATGTCATGTTGGGTGTCCTTTTAGCGGGAATTTCATCAACTATGGGAATTTACCAAAAATCCGCCATTTTATTAAATTTTAAAACTTCAATTTAGTTGGCCATTACCATAAACTATTTTTTTTTAAATTCCCGCCTTAATTTTAACCAAAGGTATGTCATATTGGGTGTCCTTTTAGCGGAAATTTCATCAACTTTGTGAATTTACCAAAAATCCGCCATTTTATTAAATTTTAAAACTTCAATTTAGTTGGCCATGATCATGAACTATTTTTTTTTAAATTCCCGCCTTAATTTTAACCAAAGGTATGTCATGTTGGGTGTCCTTTTAGCGGGAATTTCATCAACTATGGGAATTTACCAAAAATCCGCCATTTTATTAAATTTTAAAACCCCAATTTAGTTGGCCATGATCATGAACTATTTTTTTAAATTCCCCCCTTAATTTTAACCAAAGGTGTGTCATGTTGGGTGTCCTTTTAGCAGAAATTTCATCAACTATGGGAATTTACCAAAAATCCGCCATTTTATTAAATTTTAAAACTCCAATTTAGTTGGCCATGATCATGAACTATTTTTTTTAAATTCCTGCCTTAATTTTAACCAAAGGTATGTCATGTTGGGTGTCCTTTTAGCGGAAATTTCATCAACTATGGCAATTTACCAAAAATCCGCCATTTTATTAAATTTTAAAACCCCAATTTAGTTGGCCATGATCATGAACAACTATTTTTTTTTAAATTCCTGCCTTAATTTTAACCAAAGGTATGTCATGTTGGGTGTCCTTTTAGCGGAAATTTCATCAACTATGGGAATTTACCAAAAATCCGCCATTTTATTAAATTTTAAAACCCCAATTTAGTTGGCCATGATCATGAACAACTATTTTTTTTTAAATTCCTGCCTTAATTTTAACCAAAGGTGTGTCATGTTGGGTGTCCTTTTAGCAGAAATTTCATCCACTATGGGAATTTACCAAAAATCCGCCATTCTATTAAATTTTATGACCTTTTTATTTAAATCCCGTCTTATTTTTAACCAAAAGTATGTCATGTTGGGTGTCGTTGCAAAGAGAATTTTATTAGCTATTTGAATTTACCAAAAATCTACCGTTTTATTAATTTTGAAAAATCTAATTTAGTTGGCCATGAACTATTTTTTTAAATTCCCGTTTTATTTTTAACCAAAAGTAGGTCATGTTGGGTGTTGTTTTAAAGACAATTTCATCAACTATCCAAATCTACCAAAACATTATTCATTTAACTTATTTTGAAGACTCACCGCTAATTAAAATGTTTTAATTTTTGCCGTTACTCTTTTATTTCATACCCGAAATATGTTATATTGTGTATCGCTTTAAAGATGATTTTATAAGCCACATACTACCACTTAACAATTGAAAAAATAAACAAGTGACGTATTAAACCATTGACCTTCAATGTGATTTCTCTCAACTGAATTAATTGTCTAACTTGAAGCAGCAAAATTCCCAACGTTTATTTGCTGTGTAAATACAATTGCTTAAAAAAACCACTCGATTTGCTACGTGCGTCCTGCCTACGCCACTTCACCTTAAAAATCGCTTAAAACTTAACAAACGTTAAAGTTTTTCAGTTAATTTTAATTAACACTTCAACAATTTGTGGTTTTGTTTTACGCAAAACAAATGCAGCTTACTTCATCATTCTTTTGTTTACTTTTCATACGAATCTCCTTCCACTTGCCAAAGTAAAAGAAGCTTTTACAATCGATCTGCAGAGCAAGTGGGCAATGTATCAACAATACTTGCACATTTCACTTTCAACTATTTATTTGCGATTACATTACACAATTATTTCAGTCATCGACGGGAATTTGATTCAAACGCACGTAAATTAAAGTCGCTTTGCATCAAAATCAAATTAATTAAAAAAAAACAATTCAATTAGAATTGAAACAAAGTGAAATAAGTGAATCGAATTTGTTTTACGATTCAAGAACAGTCATTGGTGACTTTTGAAACAATTGAAGTAAGTTTGTGGTTAAAGCTAAGACAATTAAAAACAGCTGAAATCGAAACAAAGTAAAACAATTGAATCAACAACAACATTAACATACAACAACGATTGCTGGTGACTTCTGAAACAATTGAAGTAAGTTTATGTTTACACTACTGTCTTAAAAACAATTGAATTAAGGTTAAGCTTAAATTAAAAATAGCTTCCTTAGAAGTTAATTTATTATTTATAGGCTACATCGTAGAGTTTTTTCAACTTAATTTTATAGGAAATAGCAATTTAGGGCAAACTCGACGCAATTCGCGTTTGTTTCCGTTAACTATGCAAATTACTGTTTGGTTTTTACGGTTTAGTAAATTTTCATTTGTTCAATTAACTGAAATAATTGCAAGTAGAAGCAAAAGAACAAAAAAGCTAATAATATTGTTTGATTTAAACAAAATTCATTTGTTTTCGCACCTTGCGTAAAATAAAAAAATTGAAAGTAGCACAAACAAAAAGCAATTAGACTAAACAAATAATAAATATTTAAAAAAAATCGTTTGTCAACATTAACTATCTGCACATTGTTGTTACAAGGTCGCTCTTGACATTTTTATACAGAAATCCGTAAAATACATTGATTATTCCGCAAGTACTTAAAATTTCCTATGATATTAACAATGTTTCCATGATGAAGAAAACCTCATTACAAGTTTTAAAAAAACTTTTTGCAGTTTTGGAACCCCATAAGTATCCAACCTTAACTCAAACTTCATATTTGTAATTTGGTATTTTAAAACTTTTCTACGCCACTGACTCTAACACAGAAGCTTGAACGAACACTTTTTTCTTACATTTCGATCCTCGAACGTAATTTAACCTTTTTTTTTTAGCTAAAAATGCCCGAACGGATTCTTCCAACAGTCCCTCAATGGTTTTCCGGCCAACACGTGCTCATAACGGGCGCCACTGGTTTCATGGGAAAAATCCTGGTGGAAAAACTCTTAAGATGCTGCCCTGACGTTTCTTGCATATACCTCTTGGTGCGCCCAAAACGTGGCCGAAACCCCAAACAACGCCTAGAAGACTTCATTAACAGCCCGGTATGTTCAATTATATCAATTGTTTCAGAATAATAATTTTGTTTTGTAGGTTTTTGACACGATTCGAGATACCCCAAAAAGTACAAAACTTTTCGCAAAACTTCGTTGCGTTTGTGGTGATTTGACCCAAAAAGATTTAAGTTTTTCCCTGGAAGATATGGAGGTGCTCCAGGAAAATGTAACCACGGTTTTCCACATGGCGGCTAATGTACGTTTTGATCAGCCTCTGAAGACAGCCCTGTTGATGAATACAGGGGGCACCATGAAAATATTGGATTTGGTTATAAAATTTAAGAAACTCAGAGCTTTCGTCCATGTATCCACGTCTTACTGCCATTGTGATCAAACCGAGCTCGAAGAAAAGACTTACCCGGCACCCCATGATCCAAGGTAAGTGCTTTTGAATAAGATGGTCAAAATTAACCATTTTTGTTTAGAAAAATGGTGGATTTGGTGACGTGGATGAACGAGGACTTGCTGGAATTACTTACCCCAAGGCTTTTAAAGAATGCTCCAAACACTTACGCCTACACAAAATGTCTTACGGAGCAGCTGGTTACAAATTATGCCGAAAAAATTCCCGTGGCAATAGCAAGACCTTCAATTGGTAAGTGTTCGAACTTACCGACTGCTAACGTTATAAGGTGCGCAAACTTACCACGTCTTTGACATGTCATGCCTTGTTGTGGTCGTTAAACTTACTAACTATCTAATCTTCAGGCTTACCAAATCAAAAAATTACCTTTTAGACGGTCTTCTGACTGAACCTCCAAAATACTTAGACGTTGGTTTAAAGGTTTTACCAGCAAATAGTTCTTGTTAAATTACTTATGTCACTTTGTCCTTAGTCATAGCAGCATGGAAAGAACCAATTCCAGGTTGGGTAGACAATCTGAACGGACCAACAGGATTACTAGTTGGGGCGGGAAAAGGGGTGATCCGTTCAATGCACTGCGATCCAACCCTTCAAGCGGATATGCTGCCTGTGGATGTTTGCATGAATTCGATTATTTTAACTGCTTGGAAACTGGGGACTTCCCCTAGGACAGTACAACCTTTAGTCGTTAATGTGACTGCTTCTTCGGTAAGTACCGTAACAATCTTCTGAGAAGCTGTTTAGACAAATTGATGGTAAGCTTTATTACCACTTATCAGAAAAGATTGTTGTTTTTTTTTTGTTGAAAACAGTTAGCTTAAACTTGAAGGTAAGCCTTATCAGAAAAACATCAAGGCTAGTTTATGGTAATAATAATTCAAGTTAAATTTAAGTTTTTTGATTCAGGAAAATCCACTAACATGGGGAGATGCCCTCGATATGGGTCGAAAACACTTCTACGACAACCCTTTCAGCATTTGCTTGTGGTATCCAGGTGGAAGTATTAAAGCAAACTACTTTCTTCACATGCTAGCTGTCTTCTTCTTTCACACCATCCCAGCTTACTTTATCGACTTTCTTTTGATGGTAACCAGAGGTAAACCATTGTAAGTTTAAATTAAATTTCCAGAAACCAAATCTAAATTTGCCAATATTTCAGCTTGGTGCGAACCCAGAAACGGATCAGTAATGGATTGGAAGTTCTACAGTATTACACGACTAGACCATGGAAGTTCCATAATGAGAAGTTGCAAAAAATTGCAGAAAGCTTGGACGAGGAAGATCGGGCAGTGTTTTACGCGGATACGCTGGGCTTGAATTGGAATAATTACTTATTGTCATATGTTTTGGGGGCCCGAAAGTATTGCGTTCATGAGGAACCCGATACGTTGCCATATGCTAGGAAGATATTAAAAAGGTAAGTCAAAATAGTTTGATAGAAACAAAAATTTGATGGTAAGTCAAACCTTCTGAAATTAAATAAACGAACCATTATTGCGTTCATGAAGACATGAGGACCAATACATTACTGTATGCAAAAAAAAGATATTAAAAAAAGGTAAGTCAAAATAGTTTAATGGTTAGTCAAACTTTCTAAAAACTAAATAAGTGATTGTAACTAAAATATAGTGTAATTAGAAGCATTATTTCATAATGCATTTACGAATTTTTTTAATATATCCAACGAGTACGGCTAACTTTCAAGGTAAGTCTTAACCCTAACGCCCTCGAAATAAAACAAACGTCATAGATTAAAGTTATGTTGGTTGAAAATTTAAAATCAATTATTTCTTTTTTAAATCAGCAAAAAAGGTTTTTGGCACTCGTTTAAATATATTATATCTATTTATGAGAGGTAAGTCCCACCTTCTAGACTTTGAAGGTAAGTCATACATTTGAGGTGGGACTTCTTAATAAGTTTAAAATCGAATATTAGTAATTAATTATTTTTGCTTGCAGATTATATTACTTGGATGTCGGCAAAGACTTACTCCTTGCTGGCTTTTTCATCTGGCTCACCATTACATACTTTTGGACCATAGTATACAAAATGGAGGAAGCATTTGCCAAGATAATCTAAATGTAGTTCATTATAATTTTTTTATATTATTACCACCACTGTCACTTTTTGTATTTAATAAAATTAAAATATTATAAATAAAATTTAACCAAAAACAAATATAAAAAAACTATTGCTACGCTCCTGATCTTTACATTCTCAAAGGAAATCTAATTAGTTTAAGCGTATTTAAAGCTTGACGTAATTAAAATCCTTACCGAAGACCTAGAAAATATTCCAATAGTAACAGTTTGAAAATTTTAGAGCTACCGTTAAGGTATTTTCTCTAATTAAACCATTAAAAAATGAATTTAAGTGGCAAAGACGTGTTGGTCATTAAATATATCACCCTTCTAATCATAATCCTGATATGGTACTAAAAAAATTTATTTCCCCAATAAATTCCTATAAAATTGCACGTTGTTTGTACGCGAGCTGTAAATTAAGGAGAAAAATCAAAACAACCTTAATTCCTTTCCAACTGCGCTTTAACAAGGGATAAATCAGGGTGCGTGGTCCTGGTCGCCTACAAGGGATGCTGGAAGAGAGGGTAAATCAATAACGGCTTAGTTTAAATACGCCCCAATACGCGCGCCGACTTGTTTTTCCCATTATAGTAAAACTACGTCATAAATTACCTCGAAATGTAGTAACAAAATTAACCCTTTAATTAGCATAAAATCCAGCCGAAATGTTTTCGAAAATGATCGTGAAATAATTTGCAAAAACAACTCGAAATTATTCGGGAAAAAAACGGAAATAAAACATGAGTTTTGATGGGGTGCTTCAAGGGATGGATTTATTTTTTACTGTGGTACTCGAGCATTTTGGCGGGTAAGTTTCGACGCTTTTGGATTTTGTTTTTGTCTGATTTTGATTGATTTTTAGGCTATGCCGGACTGTTTTGCCCTTTGTTTCCCGTTCTGTTGGTCTCCAATAAGCTTTATAGATATTTAGCCGATGTGCTGTTTACTTTTTGGCAGTCATACCCTACGGTAAGTAATAAAATAATTTGCCTTATTACAGTGGCGTAGCGCTTAAGCTTGACAGAGTAATTTTTTTCGCATAACATTTTCACCGCAATTTGCACCTTACGCTGTTATAACCTAAAATGAAAATTTGTGCTGATCTAGCTCAAAAATGTCACTTTCAGAAGTGGGATAAACTCCCACCTACTTACCAGCAGAAGTAGGATTAATTCTACTTTATTCCAGGCCCTTCTAGAACTAGTATGTGGTTGCGACGTCCAAATTCTAGGGGATCCCATCGAAGCCGGAGAGGTATCCTTGCTGGTAATGAACCATCGTACCAGAACAGATTGGAATTTTCTCTGGCCAGCGGTTTACCATTGCACCAGAGGACCTACCAGGTACAAACATCCCACCAAATTTGTCTTGAAGGATATCATCAGGCACATACCAGGAATAGGTTCGTTTCTTGAACCAAATGCTCTTTAGGGATTTTAATTGTTTAGTTTCAGGATGGGTTATGCAATTGGCATGCTTTTTGTACATCAAAAGGGCTTGGGTGCATGACAAGAAAAAAATCCAAGGGATGATTGATTATTTTTGTGGAATTTCGTATAAGTTCAGTATGTTGATTTTTCCCGAAGGCACGGATTTTACTAATACCACGAGAGAGAATAGCAATAAGTATGCTGAAAAAAATAATTTGCAGGTAAGTTAAAAATTGAAAGCATTTTTTTCTGTCTAATTTGATGGTAAGCATTTTTTAACATTTTGTCGGTAAGATATTGTAATGGTAGACCTTTGCTACAAATTTTTAACGATAACAACTTTTGGTTTTCTTAATTAAATCCGTTTTGTTATAACCATTTTAGCGCAAGTTAAATCCTAATTATTTTGCAGAAATACGAATATGTTCTACACCCTCATACAACAGGTTTTGCTTTTCTAACACAAAAACTAGTAGAAAAGAACGCCCTGGATGCGGTATACGACCTAACCTTGATATATCCAGACACCATACCTCAAACCGAAAAAATCCTCTTTAACGATGGCAACTTCCCTCTTCAAGTAAAAATGCATTTTACAAGGTAAGTCACTCCAACACACCTCATCAACCTTACTAACTTACCTTCAATTTTAGATATCCCGTTGGTGTTCTTCCAAAAACAGAAGCCGAGCTCAAACGTTTCCTGGAGAAAAGATGGTTCGAGAAGGAAAAGGTGCTGAAGGAGTTTCACGCCACTGGCCATTTTCTTCACGGTGAAATTCTGAAGAGACCAGATGTTTCTGACCTGTATATATCCATGATATTTTGGACCCTGTTGCCTTATGTCGTTCTATACCTACTGTATTCGTATTTTTGGTTTCAATGTGTTGTCGTTGGACACACCGTGTTGTTGTTGGTTGTTAATTATGCTTCGGATGGTTTTCCCCAATTTGAAATTGGGTTATATAGTCTTAAGAAGAAGGTGTTTCCTAACCCGTTCTAATTGTAGTAAATTTTCTAATGGTAAGTCTTCCTGAAGGTAAGCTCTTTTAGTAGCAAGAGCTCTTGGTAGTAAAATGTTTGACGCCTGAATGTTTTTGTTGGTAATACTTTAATTTTTAGATAGTTTAATGGTAAGGGCTCTTGTTGGTAAACTTTTTAATGGTAAGGTCTATTTATGGTAAAACCTTTTATTAATAATACATAGATGGAAGTGGTAAGTACCACTGAACCAACGGTTAAATGTACCTTAAACCTGTCAATCATATTCGGTAGACTTAGATGTGTTCCTATAAATCAAAAGTAACTCTTAAGAGGTATATTTTTTGTTTTCGAAAATATTTTTAGACCTTTATAAAAATTAAGACGTGAATTCAACGTGCCAAATCCGTGTAAAAAGTTGTAGTTTAAGTCACTATATAATAATTACACGCAGTGGCGTGCCCAGTTTAAAATTAACTTTTTAATGGTAAGGAGCTATGTCAAAGCCTACTACCATAATTAAACTGGTTACGCTACTGCCTAAATGTTGAACCAAAATATTAAAAATGTAGTAAAAAGTAGATTAGTTATATGATGTTCACTTCTGTGGAAATTGTTTTGGAAATAAAAGCTATTCGGCATGAAACCGTTTTGAGTATGATGTAATCCACCAATTGTATGCCCTCGACCACTCTCACAACACGTTCTACAATGTAAAAAAATATTTAATGTGAAGGTAGCAGCAATTGCAAGTTTAATTATATATATTATATATAATTATATAATAGACGTTGCTAAGCAACGGCAACTTCTGTTTTGTATTAAATATTGCTCCCCCCCCCCCGGTAAATATTTGTTTATAATGCTATGCAACGGCACCTGAATAAAGTATTATAATTATAAATATAACTTTGTCTGTCAAATAAATACTACAGCAAAATAAACGGTGTTCAGTAATAAAACATTGCAATAACTAAAAAATTTTATTGATCAAAAAGTACATTATAAAAAAATTCAAATCCAGCTGATACTTTTACGATTTAAATAAGGATTAGTGGAGAGGCATAGGCACGTTCTGCAATGAAAATTGTGTTAAAGTAACAATAAAAATAAACTTCATATACATCATTCTAAATTACATCAGTTTGAATCCAACTTTCAATTAACAAATTATTTTAAATAACAATTTCGTTCTTACCAAGTCCATAATAATAGTTAATGTTAGGAGAATATGGCGCATAACCAATGGGACCAATTCTAAGGCTAAGCAAGGGGTTGGCCTTGGGAGCTGGAGCTGGTTCCGGCGCTGGAAGGGCCATTCCCAAAGCAAGAACGACGAAAACAATTGCAAGCTGTAAAACAAACGATGTTAGTAATTGATATTGTTTTTTGACAGGTTGTCATAAGACTAACAAAAAATTAAACAAAAACAAGCTACACGTTCTTGTTATTTTTGTAAAACAATTGAAACCTAAACTATAAGTAAAACATATGCAAGTGTACTTACAACAAATACAGCCTTCATTTTAAAAGAATAATTTCGTTGGTAGAACTGGTGACAGTTGAAGAAATTGATGAGTTATGATTTTCTGTTGTCATTCTGCGTTTATATATCCAATTTTCTACTTAATTTCAAGTTTGGAAACTTTAACGATATCTTAATATGCAGATAATTACAACCACATCTTTTATTGCATTAAAATGAGGGAAAAAGTTATTGACAGAACTGAAATTCTAAGAACTAATTTTGATAAGGAAAAATAATTATTTTTAATGTGTATTGAAATAATTTTTAATATTTTTTGGGGATTTTGCTTACTTTTAAAATTCCTAGAATAGCTTAATAAAATGAGTTTAAAAAGACAACGGTAAAAATATTTCCCCGAATGCAATTTTTTTTATAAATATTACCTGAAGCTATGTTTCTCTCTCTTTTTTTCTATTGTTGATATATATTACGCCTTCTCTTTCTGTGTCTTTTTTAATTTGAATTTTTATGTTTTCTGTGTACCTGCTTTTTCTTCTTTCTCGTTGCTTTTGTTTTGGATCGTATTATTTTTGTCCTCTAATTCCTTTCCGTTTTTTGCATTATTTTCGTTATTACTTTTACTCTGTCTCTTCAATTCTCTCGCTCTGTGTGTATGTTGCCTATATTCTCCCAATAGATCATTTTCTTCCCATCTCGCTTCTCCGTTTTCTCGTTTCTTTCCCTTTATCCACTTCTTTATGTTTTCCCTCGTTCGACGTCGTTCATCAATTTTTTAATTCTCGTTGCTCTTTATTTCTGTACCATATTTTATCTGTATGTTTTCTTTGTCTTTCTACTGGTTAAGTTTCCATTTCTTTTCCTTTCTTTTGTGTATATTTAGCTTTTTCTTTATAATACGATTTTATCATTTTCTTTATTTGTTTTTACTTCCATCCTTTTCTCTTTGATTTTTTTTTGTTTCTGTTCTTTTTTATTTTTTTTCTTCTTCTTTCTAGATATTTTTTTTTTCTATTGCTTTTTCTTTTGCATTTCTTTCACTCTATATCATTCACACTCTTCTTTCTCAATTTCTTTTTTTCTTGTTGCCATTTCTTTACGTTATTTCTTCGCTTCAGTCTATGTCTTTTCCCTCTTCTTTCCACATTTCGTTAACCCTTCTTGCTATTTCTTTCTTTTTCGTTTTCTTTATACTTTTCCCTCCCTGATTCTCATATCACCTTTCTCTCGATTATCGTTTAGTTGTTCTCTTTGTTTTCCACTCTATACCTTTTTCCTTTACCAACTATCATTATGATCCTTTTTTAGCATTTGTCTCTTTTGGTCTTTTCCCGTCACTTTATCTCTTTCTTACTCTTCTCTTTACATTCTCTTTATCTTTCTTAGTATTTCTGCCCCTTCCCCGTCACTCTATATTTTTCAATCTTTTTCTTTCGGTATTTTATACTTTCTGCCATTTCTCTCTTCTCTCCAGTTTTACTGTACAACTTTCACTCTCTTCTTTCCGCATTATCTGTATCCTTGATATTTTCTTTTTCTTTTTCACTCTATATTTTGCATTCCCTTTCTTCCGGATATCTGTTATACTTATTGCCAGTTCTCTCTTTACACCACATCTTTCTATTTCCTCTTTTCACACTTATTTTAGTTTTTCTGCTAATAAAATTACCAAATCGAGCTTCGGCACGTGATTAAAAAACCAAAATCCAACCCCACACAGTCTTTTTCTTCTTCATTCTCTTTACATCTTCTACTGCCTTCTTTTCACATTTTTTGTCCCTCTTTCATCGCTCTCTACTCTCTTTCTAAAACTTGACATGTTTCGTGTATCGCATCTTTTCACTCTATAGCTTTCCGTCCCTTTATTTCTATTTATATTTCTTGCGTTTTTCTCTTCTCGTCCTCACTTCATACTTTTCACTCTCTTTTTTCCACTCTTCCTTTATCTTTGTTGCCATCTTCCTTCTCCCTATCTTTCATTCTACAGGGTCGCTATTAAAGATGGAACCATAGCTCTCCTGCTAAAACGGTTTGAGATATAGATATGAAAATTGGAAGGCTTCCATTTGAAATTATTTCCCATATTTTGAGGTTAAAAAAAATTTTTTTTTACATCTGATTTTTGAGCGCGGCCGCCATCTTGAATTTTTTTAAATGGCAACATGGGCTTTGTGATACATCATTAGAAAGCTTATTTTTTTCTCTTTCTTACCACCTTAATCAAGTATAGTGTTAAAGTAGAAAATAATGCAGAAAAATTAGAAAACTTTTGCCATATTTCACGAAATTAAGGTTTATTTGTCACGTAATACAATAGTTGTAAGGAAACAAACCCTATGTACTGTGTTTTTTGTCATTTATTAAACCCCTGCTAATTGTTTTTTGTTTATTTTTGACGTTTCGTTATTGCAAAGGTATCTAGATTTAAAGTGCAATACAATAGCCAACCACGCATACGGCATTATTTTCTACTTTAACACCATACATGAGTAAAATGGTAAGAAAGAGAAAAAAATAAGCTTTCTAATGATGTATCACAAAGCCCATGTTGCCATTTAAAAAAATTCAAGATGGCGGCCGCGCTCAAAAATCATGTGTCAAAAAAAATTTTTTTTAACCTCAAAATATGCGAAATAATTTCAAATGGAAGCCTTCCAATTTTCATATCTATATCTCAAACCGTTTTAGCAGGAGAGCTTTGGTTCCATCTTTAATAGCGACCCTGTATATCTTTACGTTGTTCTTTGTGTGTTGCGACTTTATCTCTTTAACTTTATACCTCCTTGTCATCTCTCTCCTCTCCCTCTTTTTTTATTGTATAACTTTGGTATTTTATATTTTTTCCGCATTACGTATAACACGATTTAACAAATTTAAATGCCGTTGACCCGTTCCGCTGTTTACATATTTTCTCCGCGAGTTCTACAATATAATGAGACTCTACATATTTCCCTTTCAGCCAATTAGCGTCGAGGAGAGGCGTGGCCGCTTACAACAACGGACAAACCGGCTACCGCGTTGTCACAGTGCTGAAATGCAAATCATCGGTACTACGAAACTTCTCTAACCACCCCGTTTTGCCCTTAGGGCGTTGGATGTCGAAGTCTTTTCGATCCGGGTAGGCTCTTCGCCTGTGTAATATGAGATAGTAAGGGCTTTACGGCCTTTAAACCACTCCGCTCCTGAAGCCACCCTTCATCCACATTCATTCAATGCTATTCACATGTGTTTATTTGTATGTTAAAATGTTCTGTGTGGACTTTGTTACTTGCCTTGTTCAGCCAGTAATCAAGGCAAGCGCCGTTAATTGTAACACAACGTCGAATGGTTACCGAGCTCGATACCGATTCATAGAATTACAGAAAAATTTTCTACTTCTTCTAAGATTCGAAACAAGAACTCACGCATTGTGAACCTGATCCTCTACAACTGGACCACCCGGACTCTTGTACTACGAAACAAAATGTTTAAAAAATTGGGCACGTTTCATTATATTGCTTAGACGTTTCTATGTAATTTTTTAACAATGCTAGGCAACGAAATCGTATATACATAAGGCATTTACATAGAAAAATTAGTTTATTTGTTCAGGATCGATCAGAACGGTCTAAACTAAAAATGATAGAGATTCGAACGGTTCAAGGCAAAAATCAACCTTGCAACTTTTAGCCAACTTATACTAAAGCCTAGACCCTGCCTCGAGCATTAGCTTCGGGAAAAGGTAAACCAGATCTCCGAACTCGCTTCAGGATTGAACTATAACAAAGAGTTCGAAACCAAACAACCCCACAAATAGTTTTCAGAGCGAAGCAGAAGTCAAACTAAGTCTCAGCAAAAGCTCATAAAATCCGAGCTCCTTCTCGGTGCAGGCTCCCTGCCCGGTCTCTACGCAGACCGTAACCCTCGAAAGCTCCAGCCCAAGTCCTTTGTTTATTGAACTTTTTTTTATGTCAAGCTTGTAGTTAGTTCTAATTGATTAATTGTTTTTATTCTTTGTAAATAATTTTGAATTAGTTTATGTTTAAATGCCAAATAAATACCCGAAACCAATAAAGGTGTTACGTTTAACCTTCTTGTGATTCGCTTCATTTTTCCGAACCTTATTCTCACTCTCCTTCTTCCCACATCTCTTTTCCCTCCCTCTTACTCTATATCTTTTTTCCTGGTCTTGTCATATTCCCTTTATTCTCTTTACCTTTACTCTCGTCTTTTAGCCCTCTTTCCCTCCTTCTCGTTGTCAGTTTACCTCTTTTATTAAAAATAATTTTAACTATTAACAGTTTTATTGCTATACATATAAGTACCTACTTAGTTACTATAATTACGTATTTACAACGCAAACAGCAAAATAGAATTTTTACGTAAAAAATAAAAACACCAGAACCTTAACAAATTTACACATATCTGTAAGTTTGTGTCTTATCAATTAACAATTGGCAATCAATAAATGAGCACATCCTTACAAAACGGTAAGAAACAACTACTCGTATTAAAATGTGATACATCGGTTACAATTAAATATTTACACATTGCAGTATTTCTTTACTAAAAACTTATGCCCAAAATGGGAAATATCAGATGTTTCAGCAAAAGGTAACCAAATCCTATAATCATCAATATTTTGGTGATCTTGTCGACACACCACATTCTGCAAAAATAAACAAATTAAATCTAATTTCTTAATTGCAGATGAAGAAGAACATTACATTGCCATGTGTCTTCGAGCTGCTGGAAGAGTCTCATCGCCCTCTTTAAGGATATACAGTCTAGCACAGTGAATACATTGCAAAAAGTAATCAGAAATATCCATTCCTTGTCCATCAACTTTATAGAGAGCTTTCTCGGTTTCGTTCATTAATTCTCTGGCTTTTAATGAACCATCATTGTTGAAGTCCCACTGGTTATTCGTATAATACTCAAAAACTTCAAAACCTTTTGTTATCCTTTGCTGTACCCTCCACAACCTACAGAAAAAAAAATTTATAAAGTTTATTGATGTATGCGGTGTTACGATACATACACTGGTTTGTTTCCGGAAAGGAAAATAAGCGTATCTAAAATGACAGCTGGAATATAATGGAACAACACTACACATACGTTGTGAAGCCACCTAGATTTCTTCATAGATCCTCCCGGATACCATACAACGCCGTTTAGAGGCATCTTCTTGTTGATGAGATCCCTACCGATTTCTATGATTTCTTCCCAAGAGACTTTGTACTCAAATGAAGATGTGCAATTGTAAATTCTTCTTTCTCTAATAATGAAACAATAAAATTTAGACCATTTTGAACCTAAACGGCTGAGTCAATCTAAAAACGACTCACTTATAAAGCATATAATCAGAAGTAGTTAACATCATGATATTAACTGCAATATCCACTGGAAGATAATCGGCATAACCTTGTGAATCACAGTACATGGTTCTGAGAACACCCTTTCCGGCCCCTATCAAAAGCCCAGCAGGACCATTGATGTTATCCGTCCATCCTGGTACAGGTTCCAACCAAACCGGAACAACTTAAAAATAAATATATTGTTAATTATAAATATTTTATTTTAATACAAGACGTTTTACATACCCACCGAAGGGCGCAGAATGATAACTGGAAGGTTGTCCATCTCATCGACAACAAGGCTTTCTCCAAGAGCCTTGGTAAACGCATACGTATTGGGGCAATCCCCTAACATTCTAAAAAAGTAAATGATTTGTTGATGTATGGTGATAATAAAGCAACAGAAAATGGTAAATCATCTTACTTGTCGGTGATGGAATCAACGATTTTCTCATCTAACCATTCGACGGCTCTTATTACGCTGTGAGGGTCGGATGGAGGTGGATAGGGCTTCTCATACAAGACCCTCTCGCCTAGATGACAATATGCTGTCGAAACATGAGTAAACACCTACGGAAAACAACTAAATCAGCATGGAAGTTTTTGAGATAAAGAATTCAACTTCCATAACACTTTCTACGTGTAGGTACCTCTGATTTTAAAACTCACCTTTAAATTTTTGCATTCCTTTGCTAATTGCAACATTAATTTAGTCCCCCTGGTGTTGAGCAATACTGCTTTTTTCAGAGGGTCGTCGAAACGAATCGTTGCAGCAAGATGGTAGATTATTTCGACTTCATTTGTCAACATTTGGCGGTGTTCTTTTGATAATCCCAAGTCCGGTTCCATTACATCACCAGGAATGGAAACCACCTTTTTTAAGATGTCTTCGCCTCTCGTTTTTTTGAGGAGATCGTAAAGCTGCGGAAAAACATATCAAATTAACATAAAAATACAGAGCCTTCGTTAATTACTGATACCCACGTAACCTTTGGTCCGCAGTGACTTTAGATTTAGATGTTAAAGTCAGTTCAGGATTGGTACTCATGGTAACTGAAAATTCCCTGTAGGTGTCACTATCGACACTCAAAGTGAGGTTATGTATGTAAACAAGCAGGCCTTGATATGTTAACAAACGGCTTGGGAATTTTTGGATAAAAGGCTTACCAACAGTGTAAGTTGGGTTGCCTAAATTTTGTGGTCACGTGGTCATTAGTAATTAATGAAGGCTCTGTAGTTATTCCAAGATACAACAAAATAAACTGTGGCAGCGGTGAGCGTAAAAGAATTAGGAGTTAAGTTGAGTTCAGTGGTAGAAA
Organism: Ctenicera cuprea; assembly: GCA_958336395.1. Lineage (NCBI taxonomy): Eukaryota > Metazoa > Arthropoda > Insecta > Coleoptera > Elateridae > Ctenicera > Ctenicera cuprea. Next base: position 1,799,100 of record OY284493.1, read on the forward strand.
GGGTGGGATTAAAAAGAGAAGGGCGTAAATTGGCTTACATTAAAATGATGAAAGGGGTGGGATTAAAAGTGTAAAAGTGGAAGTGGTATATTTGACTTAAAATGAGTAGGGGTAGGGTTGAAAAAGGAAGAAGCATATTAAAATGATACAAAGGGTGGGATTTTTTTCATTTACATTAAAGTGTTGGAAGAAGTGGGATTAAAGGACACTAACCGGGTTAAGTGGTGATAGAGGTTGACTTAAAACGAGAAAGAACATATTTGACTTAAAATAATTTAAAATTGGAGGGGGTGGTATTATGAGAAAAGGGGGCATATGTGACGTAAGTTAAGTGTTATAAGAAACGGGATTACGAGAAAGTGGGTTAAAAAAGTGGGATTAAACGAGAGACTGCCTTAAGGTAGTTGGTGAAATAAAAACTGCATTAAAACGTGGAGGAAGATATGTGACTTACAATGACGTTATGGAAGAGAAGAGATTAAAACAGAAATGCGGTGGAAGAGATGGGATTAGAGAAGACACAGGTAATGCAATTAAAAAGGGGAAAGAAAACATATCTGACTTGCATTTAAGTTATAGAAATTGGTGAAATTACAACAGAGAAGGGTATATTGGACTTAAGTAAAATGGTGGAAGATATGGGATACAGAGAAAGTGAGGTATATTTCATTTACAATAAGTGGGGGAAGTGCTGTAATTAAAATAGAGGCTGACTTGAGAAGAAAGGGAAGTTATGTGACTTACAGTGGTTATGGAAAGGGTGGGATTAAAAGACATGAGTTACATATTTAACTTACATTAAAGCTAAGGTTAGGGACGGAAGATAATTAAAAAGGAAGATATATATTTGTCATGTTAAGTGGTGCAAAGAATGAATGCTCTTTATTGCAAAAGAGTATATTTCATTCCCATTAAACGATAAAAGCGTTTGGTATCAAAGGAAAGACTAAAATTTAAAAAAAAATGAAGGCTATGTTTCACTTAAAAGAAAGAGTCGATTTAAGGGAAGGCAGGGTATATTTAATTAACATTAAAATGGTGGAAGAATTGAAACGGGAAGAAACATGTGACTTACCTTCAAACCGTTAAGAAGGTAAAATTAAAAAGAGAGGAGTTAATTTGACTTATGTTACATGATGGAAACAGTGGGTTTAAGAGAAGATGAAGTATATTTCATTTAGTACACATCACAGTGGTGGAAATGATGAGCTTAAAAAAGAGGCTTAAGTTAGATTTTTAAGAGGGATGACATCGGTACCGACCGGTGCAAAACAAAACAAATTTGAGCAGGCCTTGACCACCGTTTTAGATATATGCAGAAAACGGTCGTCTGCGTTAAATTGTGAAAACTGATTCACAAACCAACGCAGACTGTTATGTGAATTCCCCTTCGAGCCGCCCCTGGCGCTTTAGTTGATCTCAATCTTTCAGAGCATATAGTTCTATTTCGCCGCTCGAGCTTCCGAGCTTCCGAATGTAAAGTAACCACCCCCTTTTGGAAAATCCTAGTTGAAGGCCTTGTTAGTGACGTGCCCCCTCCTGTGATACCTCAAATTACAGCCATCTACCGTTAATATCTCGCCCGACATAGTCGGATTAAAAGCAATATTGGTGTGTGTTCACTTGTGAAATAAAGGGCCCTTATCTGAATTTTGTTTGCCGTTCTGTGCACGAAATAAAGTCGCCAAGTGCGGATTTCATCGTCGCTACGAAGCCACCCCTGGATCTCTCGAATTACCTCTTACCGTCAACTGTAAGCTGTCCCCTTGTATCAAATATCTCTTCAGAGGCTCACGAACTTTTTCGAAGCATCCCCGTTTAATCACCCTACTGCCCCCAAGTTATGTGCGAAGAACCCTCCCGTTTTACAGAACGAACCACAGCCTCCTTCGACTCTGAGCTGGCCGAGTGCACCCCTTTTTTTACGGTGTTGCTAACACCAAGTTTTCCCGTAACAAGACGACTTAGAAAACAATTACAAATGTGATTCTTTCATTTTAAATTGTAGTTCTCTGAATACATCCACGCGCCGATGTTCTGTTGTATTTTGTTTTGGATCGCTTTGTATTCGACTTACGTTGAAGTACGAAGAGGTGGGTTTAATAATGAGAAGGGTATATTTTACGTGGTACCTAACGAAATCAGTAAAACAAATTTAATGTTTAAAATTCATCGATTTTTATGGTTATTTGTACCGGGTGATCGTTAAAAAAATTATTCAGAGCAGGCCATGACAGAAGCGTTAAAGTTGGCAATACTTAATGTAAGCCAATTGTCAAATGTTGACAGCTGTCAAAATTTTTGGTTAGATACATTTAACTTAATGTAACAAAACATTTTGACAGCTGTCAACATTTGACAATTGGCTTATATTAAGTATTGCCAACTTTAACGCTTCGGTCATGGCCTGCTCTGAATCATTTTTTTATGATCACCCGGTGGAAGACACAAAAACAAATGTATGACGTTTAACTTAAAGTTATTTAACGTTGGAATATTCTAGCCTTGGGTAACGTTTTTAGTATCTGAGACAAAAAATCTAATAACAGTCTTCAACTTGACTCTTTTATTTAAAGTAATTAAATTAACTTATAAAATCCAGAAGTTTTAATAATCAGAAAAATAACAACTGCTAAGCGTGAGATAATTTCATGCTTTCTCACTCATTTTTTTTGTATAAATGTATTAAAATTTGTAAGAACTCATTAAAATTAAAGTAATGACTAACAGTTCAAGTTTCCTGGTTATTTTAGTCTTGCTGCTATGCAAAAATGTTAGAACTCATTAGAGGAGAAAGTGGAACATTTCCCCACTGAATATTGAACAAACATAATGTACTATTATTGATTTAGTTGAACTTTAAACTGTTTTAATTTTGCAAAAGAAATGAGCACAAAAAAATTAAAATAGGGAAGTTAAATTTTGAAATATTAGAGCAAGAATTGCATGATTTAATTTTTAAATTTGACTTTTGCTTGAACTTTTTACCCTAACAGGTTAATTAATTTTTTTGTTCACTGTAATAAGACAACAATTTGTAATAATGTCTACATCAAAAATTATTGTTCCATTTTCTGTCCATTTCTGGCAATTTAAAAATTATTCTGACTTAAATTTAATCATTTACTTACCGGTCCAGCAAAAATTTCCTTTAGTCTGCTTTGTGGGTTTTTTCCCTTTTTCGTTCGAGCAAGGACATAGATTTTCTTCACTAAATGAGCAGTCCTCAAAACTTTTTCGATGAGTACTTTTCCCATAAAACCAGTTCCACCGGTGATGAGCAAAGTTTTGTCAGCCATGCAATCTGCAACCCGATTGGGTGGTTTTGTTTTGTTTTCGTTTTCTGACATTTTCGTTCACAGTACTGGAAAAAAAAATAAAAGCACGTTCTTAGACACTTATTTGGCGAGACATTTATTATCATATTAACATTTTTGACGTTAAAAATATTAAATTATGAAAATTTTGCAGATCAACAACCGAAAAACGGGTGCTAGAAATATGAAAAAAATTCTTGGAATTTTAATTGCATATAAAATGATATTAACTGATTTATAAACAGAATGACGTCAACCGACTAATAAAACTGGTTATGTTTTCTGGTTAGTTGAAGACATTTGCGTAAAAAATTAAGAGCGGAGCGGAATAATTTAAAAATCGATATACAAGAGCGCCATAAACAGTTCTAGACACAAAAGAGATATTTTTGGGTGGCCACAAAGTTACGTAGACACTAGAACGAAAATAGTAATGCAAAAAAAAGTTTTAGATACCAAAAAATAAGGGTTTTTGATATACAAAGTAGTCATAAGGTTTTAGACACAAAAAGAGATATTTTGCAATATACAGGAGAGCACCAAAATTTTGTAAACACATAAAACACCAGTTTTTTTTGCGTACAAAGTATTCACAAAATTTTATATACAAGAGAAGGAATTTTTCAAAGAAGAAAAAATGTTTTTTTTTTATTATACAAAGTAGATACAATTATGTAACCACAAAACGACAATTTACCTATAAATCGTTATCGTTATCAATTGTTAAAACAGCTTTTACAACAAAAAAAGTTTTCAATATATACAGAGTGGTTACAAAATTTTTTAAACACAAAAATTTCTAAAAAACATTGGACAAAAAAGTTTAGTGACTAAGAAAAAAAAATTTTAATAAACAGGGTGTCAATAAAATGTCATAGATACAAAAATACATATTTTGCAATGTACAGGATGACTCCAACATTTAGTAGATAAAACCCGGAAATTTTAAAACAGTTGAAGGAAGTAACAAATTTTTGATTTTTTATTAAAAAATTGAAATATTTTAATGTGATAGTGGTTAAAAGAAATTGGATGCAAAGAAACGACGGTTTTTGACATACACAGTGGGCATAAAAAGTTTTAAATACAAGAAGGAATATTTTGCAATTTACAGGTTGCCAACAAAATTTTGAAGACAGCCAAACGACAATTTCTAAATATAGGTATGTGTTCAAAAATACACATTTGATCAATTTTCGATATACAGGGTAGTCATAAAAAGTTGTAGAACACAAGAAGTAATATTTATCGACGTACATGGCGACTACAAAATTGCGTGCGCACTTAAACGACAATTTTTAATACAGGTACGTGGCTAGAAAATGTTAGATACAACAAAAACAGTTTTCAAAATACAGGGTAGTCATAAAAAGTTGTAGATATAAGAAATAATAATCATCGACGTACATGGTGGCTATACAAAATTGCGTACAGACACCCAAACGACTATTTTTTAATATAGGTACGTAGCCAAAAAATGTTAGATACATTAAAATCAATTTTCGATATACAGGGTGGGTCATAAAAAAGTGTAGACACAATAAATAACAATCACCGATGTATTTGGTGGCTACAAAATTGCGTGCGCACTTAAACGACAATTTTAATACAGGTACGTGGCTAGAAAATGTTAGATACAACAAAAACAGTTTTCAAAATACAGGATAGTCATAAAAAGTTGTAGATATAAGAAATAATAATCATCGACGTACATGGTGGCTATACAAAATTGCATACATACACCCAAACGACATCTTTAAATATAGGTACGTAGAAAAAAATGTTAGATGCAATTAAAGCAATTTTCGATATACAAGGCAGTCATAAAAAATTGTACAAGACACAAGAAATAATATTCATCGACATACATGGTGGCTACAAAATGGCATAGACACCCAAACGACTGTGTTTTAATATAGGTACGTAGCCAAAAATGTTAGATACATTAAAATCAATTTTCGATATACAGGGTGGGTCATAAAAAAGTGTAGACACAATAAATAACAATCACCGATGTACTTGGTGGCTACAAAATTGCATAAGAACCCAAAAGACCGTTTTTAAATACAGGTACGTAGCCAAAACATGTTAAATATAATTAAAGCAATTTTCGATATACAGGGTAGTCATAAAAAATTGTAGACACAAGAAGTACTATTCATCGACGTACATGGTGGCTACAAATTTGCATTTGCATAAACACCCAAGCGACAATTTTTTAACGTAGGTACGCGGCCAAGAAATGTTAAATACAATAAAATCAATTTTCGATATACAGGGTGGGTCATAAAAAATTGTAGACACAAGAAATAATAATCATCGACGTACATGGTGGCTACAAATTTGCATAAACACCCAAACGACAATTTTTTAATACAGGTACGTAGCCAAAAAATGTATGATGCAATAAAAGCAATGTTTTTATATACAGGGTAGTCACAAAAAATTGTAAACACAAGAAGTAATATTCATCGATGTTCATGGTAGCTACAAAATTGTATAGATACTGAAAAGACAATTTTTTAACATAGAAATGTGGCCAAATAATGTTAGGTGCAATAAAAGCAATTTTCGTTATATAGGGTAGTCATACAAAATTGTAGACACAAGAAGTAATATTCATCGACGTACATGGCGGCTACAAATTTGCATAAACACACAAACAACAATTTTTTAACATAGTTACGCGGCCAAAAAAATGTTAGATACAATAAAATCAATTTTCGATATACAGAGCGGGTCATAAAAAATTGTAGAAACAAGAAATAATAACCATCGACGTACATAGTGGCTACAAAATTGCATAGACACTCAAACGACAATTTTTTAGCATAGGTACGCGGCCAAAAAATGTTATATACAATAAAATTAATTTTCGATATACAGGGTGGGTCATAAAAAATTGTAGACACAAGAAATAATAATTATCGACGTACATGGTGGCTACAAAATTGCATAGACACCCAAGCGACTATTTTTTAACATAGGTACGCGGCCAAGAAATGTTAAATACAATAAAATCAATTTTCGATATACAGGGTGGGTCATAAAAAATTGTAGACACAAGAAATAATAATCATCGACGTACATGGTGGCTACAAATTTGCATAAACACCCAAACGACAATTTTTTAATACAGGTACGTGGCCAAAAAATGTATGATGCAATAAAAGCAATGTTTTTATATACAGGGTAGTCACAAAAAATTGTAAACACAAGAAGTAATATTCATGGATGTTCATGGTAGCCACAAAATTGTATAGATACTGAAAAGACAATTTTTTAACATAGAAATGTGGCCAAATAATGTTAGATGCAATAAAAGCAATTTTCGGTATACAGGGTAGTCATAAAAAATTGTAGACACAAGAAGTAATATTCATCGATGTTCATGGTAGCTGCAAAATTGTATAGATACTGAAGACAATTTTTTAACATAGAAATGTGGCCAAATAATGTTAGATGCAATAAAAGCAATTTTCGGTATACAGGGTAGTCATAAAAAATTGTAGACACAAGAAGTAATATTCATCGATGTTCATGGTAGCTGCAAAATTGTATAGATACTGAAAAGACAATTTTTTAACATAGAAATGTGGCCAAATAATGTTAGATGCAATAAAAGCAATTTTCGGTATACAGGGTAGTCATAAAAACACAAGTAGACACGAGTAGTAATATTTATCGACGTACATTGTGACTACAAAATTGCGTAGGCACTTAAACAATTTTTAATATCAGTATATGTAATAAAACAATATTAGATACAATAAAGGCAATTCTTTCTATACAGGGTAGTCAAAAAAAGTTATAGAGACAAGAAGTAATATTTAAAGACTTAAACATGATTGCTAAAAATGTTGTAGACATTCAAACGGCAACTTTTTAATGCAAAAGATGGTCAAGACAGTTTTAATACCAAAGAATTGTTCGATATACAGGACGACCGTAGAGGCTCTTTAAAGAAACTAAAACATTTTTCAATGCACAGTAATGCCACTAATTTTAATAACCACAACCACAAAAACATCAATTTTACAGGGTTGTAAAATAGTAAAAAAAAGTAAAAAGTGAAGGAGAAAAATATTTAATAGACAGGTACGCAGATTAGCATATTACAACAACATATCGTTTCAAATCTTCTCAAGTACTCTGTATATGTTGCAAGTTGCTTATAAGTAATATTAAAATTAAAAATGGTGTTTAAGAACAGTTGAAGGTTGCTCATTGTTATTGATATTATTTATTTACGTCAGTAAGATTCTCATCAACGTATTGTTTTTTTATTTGTTTTTAATATTATAAGAAAAACCAAGAGGTATAAGCAAAATGATTGCTTTTTAACTGATTCTACAAATTTATATACAGTGTGTTTTATAATTAACGGTCTAAATCAAATTAAGTATTTATAAATCGACCAAAATGAAAATTTTAGGAATGCCAAAAACAATACATAGTGAAATGTCAAAACACAGACTAAAATTTTTTGTTATATATACAGAGTATTCCATAAACAACAATTAACCTAAAAGCCTTGCAAAAGTAATATAAAAAACCAATGTTACCCACATAAACAATAATTTAAAAAAAGGCATTTACAGGGTGTTTTATGCATGATAATCAATCTACGTAGTATGAGCTATTCGTATATTTTGTAGAAAAATTAAAAAACGGTTACGTCGATTGTAAGACTGGAATTTTCGTAAAATGTACGTCATCAATCTATGCGGCACATTCGAAATTTGTTGACTACAAAAACAAGCGTGTTTTACAAGATATCTTCAAGAAGTCTGCCTTGAACTTCATACTTAACATTACGCAGCTTCTTCAACTGCCTTCAAAATACGTTTTGCAACACCCCGTTGCATAAACAAAAACAAAACACTATTACCAATTACCTACTATTAAAATCTCCAACGTTAAGCAACAAAATCACTTCACACTTCACTTCCACAATCGGCACTTGAAACAAATGAATTTTCAAATATTTCCTTTAGCGCACTGACAAAAGCAAATCGGAAAACAAACGAAAAGGTTGTGCTACGTGCGAGCGAGATTTGAGACGACCGATTTACTTTCCTTAGGCCCGCTGACGACCAAACCAGACCAAAACTGATGGTAGGGAACAACTTTCAATTGTTTTAAGTGGGGGATCAGGCTTGATAAGTAATTATTATGAAAGGATAGCGGGTTCAAGAATGAAGCTCGAAATGAAACGTGTTTTTATATTGTAGCATACGTGATGGTGCGAAAAAATAACAGGCTTAATTTTATGTATGTACCCTAAAGTTTTGGTACACACTGTATATATACTTTTTTTTGATTTAATTATGTAATTGGCAAATGTTCAACATGTTTTTAACGATTATGCAACAACAATATTAGAAAAAGTAAGGTCGTAATTAAAATTTTACGTATGATTCGTTTAAATAAAATTCCCTCAGTGATTCACAGCAGTTTTCGATGCGGTTCTGTTTAAATTTATTTAGCTTAGTTTACCGCTTCCTTTTGAATAATGAATTATTTTTAAGAATACATCACCCAAAAAATTATCAAAAATATAAATTTGAAGTTCACATGTAGTATTTAATAGTTCCGTTTCGCTACAGTTGCAGTTCTGATCAACATACATCTTTGAGATTTTGTACATATAAAAAACTAAACCTCTTACACACCTCATTTAAATTTAAACTTGTTATCACTTTTAGAACTCGAGTTATTTCAATTTCAAAATTACCGCTTCGATTATTACAGGTTTATTGATAAGCATGTGGTGGCTCAAAACATTCTTACATCAGATCAATTGCTTAAATCTCAAGCGACCAATTTTCACGTTGTTATAAACAGAAATATTAAAGTTTTTAAAAAGTTCCGTTTCGCTACAGTTCTGGTTCCAATCAAGATATACCATTAAAATTGTGTAGTCATAAAAATACCAGCTTTGTACACATTTTCTCCAAATTTAGACCTATTATCACTTCTAGAATTAGAATAATTTAAATTTTAAAATTACCGCTTCAATTACCACAGCTTTCTTGATAAACGTGTAGTGGTCCAAAACGTTCTTATATCAGATGAATGACTTAAATCTTAAGCAACCAATATTTACGTTGTTATAAACAGAAATATTAAAGTTTTTAAAAAGTTCCGTTTCGCTACAGTTCCGGTTCCAATCAAGATATACCATTAAAATTGTGTAGTCATAAAAATACCAGCTTTGTACACATTTCCTCCAAATTTAGACCCATTATCACTTCTAGAATTAAAATAATTTAAATTTTAAAATTACCGCTTCAATTACCACACCTTTCTTGATAAACGTCTAGTGGTCCAAAGCGTTCTTATATCAGATAAATAACTTAAATCTTAAGCAACCAATATTTACGCAGTTATAAACAAAATTATTAAACTTTTTAAAAAGTTCCGTTTTGCTACAGTTCCGGTTCCAATCAAAATATACCATTAAAATTGTGTAGTCATAAAAATACCAGCTTTGTACACATTTTCTCCAAATTTAGACCAATTATCACTTCTAGAATTAGAATAATTTAAATTTTAAAATTACCGCTTCAATTACCACAGCTTTCTTGATAAACGTGTAGTGGTTCAAAACGTTCTTATATCAGACGAATGTCTTAAATCTTAAACAACAATCAATATTTACGCAGTTATAAACAGAATGATTAAAGTTTTTAAAAAGTTCCGTTTTGCTACAGTTCCGGTTCCAATCAAGATATACCATTAAAATTGTGTAGTCATTAAAATACCAGCTTTGTACACATTTTCTCCAAATTTAGACCTATTATCAGTTCTAGAATTAGAATAATTTAAATTTTAAAATTACCGCTTCAATTACCACAGCTTTCTTGATAAACGTGTAGTGGTTCAAAACGTTCTTATATCAGACGAATGTCTTAAATCTTAAACAACAATCAATATTTACGCAGTTATAAACAGAATGATTAAAGTTTTTAAAAAGTTCCGTTTTGCTGCAGTTCCGGTTCCAATCAAGATATACCATTAAAATTGTGTAGTCATAAAAATACCAGCTTTGTACACATTTTCTCCAAATTTAGACCTATTATCACTTCTAGAATTAAAATAATTTAAATTTTAAAATTACCGCTTCAATTACCACAGCTTTCTTGATGAACGTGTAGTGGTTCAAAACGTTCTTATATCAGATGAATGTCTTAAATCTTAAGCAACCAATATTTACGTCGTTATAAACAGAAATATTAAAGTTTTTAAAAAGTTCCGTTTCGCTACAGTTCCGGTTCCAATCAAGATATACCATTAAAATTGTGTAGTCATAAAAATACCAGCTTTGTACACATTTCCTCCAAATTCAGACCCATTATCACTTCTAGAATTAAAATAATTTAAATTTTAAAATTACCGCTTTAATTACCACAACTTTCTTGAATCTTACAACCAATATTTAGGCAGTTATAAACAGAATTATTAAAGTTTTTAAAAAGTTCCGTTTTGCTGAAGTTCCTGTTCTAGTCAGAATATACCATTAAAATCATGTACACTTAAGAAGGCTATTTTTGTATGCATTTTCTCAAAATTTACGCCCATTATCGCTTTTAGAATTAGAATTATTTTAATTTCAATATTACCGCTTCGATTGTTTCAACTTATTTGACCGTCCTAAACATTTATATGGCAGCTAAATAATTTACATTTAGCGCAAATGATATTTAATATTTTATAAGTACAAAAACTGGGGATTTTTTCAAAAAGATCCGTTTCGCTGTAGCTCCCGTTATATGCAAGACATATTATTAAAATTTTATACGTATAAAAGGGTCAACCTTGCACACATTTGCACTAAATTTAGAGCCATAGTTACGTCCACAATTCGAGTAATTTCAATTTAAAAATTACCGCTTCGACTTCGGTAAGCTGTACAATACACGAAAAGCTCGCAAAAAATGTATCTTACATATAATGCACTATTTTTGCGTTTATCTGAAAATTCATACTAATTTGGAAAGTTGTAATTTGTGTAAATGGTATTAAAATTCCTCTTCGCTGATTAGAAAGTACGCAATTAGTTACAGACAGACAAGCTCCATTTTTAGGAAGTCCAGACGTGTCATTTACAAGTTCGCGAAATTACGTTAATAAGGAACTCGGAGAATAATGGAAACTTTTGTAATTGGCCAGTTTTCTTAGTAGTTACGTTTCGTTGCTTACGTAGGTATAGTAATTAATAATTAAATTGTTTTCTTATTTATTAACACTTAATTAGAGGAAAACATTTATTTTCATTTATTTAATTGTTCAAAGTAGAAATTAAATTTATCATTAACAGAATTGTTAATTAAAAACTAATTAGTAAGAGATGAACAGTACAAGTTGATTGTGGCAAATAAGAACATACAAAAATTGAAGGGGGGATTAACGTACCACCACCAAACCCCCTCCTCCCCTGTATAATTCAAAAAACAAAAAATAATCGCATTCCTCTACGCAACAAAAACAACTGAAGAAAAACTGACTAAACGGGGGTACAGAAAAATTACGGTACTTCCCCATTAAATTTGGCGTACTTTTTATCGTCTTGCATTTCCGATTTTTCTCCAAATTTCTGATTTTACGACGTTAAGTAACAAAGCTATTAATTTTTTAATGGATTTATTACAAAGTAGCCCATCGGGGCCGTATTGCGTGAAGTGTGACACCGTAATATTTGTTATTACGTTATGAAGGTTAGAGAAAGTTCTTGACTCGTCAGTTTCGAGCTGCGGAATTAGCACTTGATCCGGTTCCTTATAACATTATTATCTAACCATTTTCAACATCTACGAAGAAATTTTAAAACTTTTGTTTTTAACCGGAAAACAAGTCTCTAATCTTTATTGCGTAAATTAAACTGCCTGATCTATACGCAACGCATTGTGCTAATTAAATTAAACTTCTTTCGCTTGTTTGCGATACGTAAGGATAATTAGCACGTTTTGTTTAAAGCAGTTTTGCAATATTTTTTGTCCGAAGTTTAAATGTTACATACAGGATGCTTGGAAATTAATAAACCTTAAGAAAAAACTTGTTTGTATACAGGGTACTGCATGACTTCCCGTAGAAACTTAAAGAATACATTCCTGATGAGCTTATTTTAAATAAGGAATAAAGATATTTGATTCAAATTTTGTATAGGTATTGCAATAATGATGATTTACATTTTTGCTTGTTTTGGTGTAAATGTATTAATCAGAGGTGTATATGTGTATGTGTGAGGTACGCGACGTTGACCACCCCCTATATCTACGTCCCTGGTGGAATTAATTTTAACCAAATAAATCATCAATAGTGAAATATTCATAAGAAATTTAAATCAAATATCTCAATTTTTGGCAGAGATATTCATTGAAGCTTAAGCCGCTATTCAATGTTCAGAAAACGGTTTTTCGCAATTAACTTGATAACGGTTGCACCTATAAAAAAAAGTTTCCAACAAAAGTTGAAGAGCATCAAATTCTCTATAAAAGTGACTCAATAACATTTTTTCTTAAACCCAGAAGTTTTTGAGAAAAAACATAGTCACGTATTCTCCAATAATGGTAAATAGAAGAAATGGTTTTTCGCGAATAACTTGATAACGGTTGCACCTATAAAAAAAAGTTTTCAACAAAAGTTGAAGAGCAGCAATATCTATAAAAATGACTCAATAACATTTTTTCTTAAACCCAGAAGTTTTCGAGAAAAAACAGTCACGTATTCTCCAATAATGGTAAATAAAAGAAATGGTTTTTCGCGAATAACTTGATAACGGTTGCACCTATAAAAGAAAGTTTCCAACAAAAGTTGAAGAGCATCAAATTCTCTATAAAAATGACTCAATAACATTTTTTCTTAAACCCAGAAGTTTTTGAGAAAAAACATGATCACGTATTCTCCAATAATGGTAAATAGAAGAAATGGTTTTTCGCGAATAACTTGATAACGGTTGCACCTATAAAAAAAGGTTCCAACAAAAGTTGAAGAGCATCAAATTCTCTATAAAATAGACTCAATAACATTTTTTCTTAAACCCAGAAGTTTTTGAGAAAAAACATAGTCACGTATTCTCCAATAATGGTAAATAAAAGAAATGGTTTTTCGCGAATAACTTGATAACGGTTGCACCTATAAAAAAAAGTTTTCAACAAAAGTTGAAGAGCATCAATATCTATAAAAATGACTCAATAACATTTTTTCTTAAACCCAGAAGTTTTCGAGAAAAAACAGTCACGTATTCTCCAATAATGGTAAATAAAAGAAATGGTTTTTCGCGAATAACTTGATAACGGTTGCACCTATAAAAGAAAGTTTCCAACAAAAGTTGAAGAGCATCAAATTCTCTATAAAAATGACTCAATAACATTTATTCTTAAACCCAGAAGTTTTCGAGAAAAAACAGTCACGTATTCTCCAATAATGGTAAATAAAAGAAATGGTTTTTCGCGAATAACTTGATAACGGTTGCACCTATAAAAGAAAGTTTCCAACAAAAGTTGAAGAGCATCAAATTCTCTATAAAAATGACTCAATAACATTTTTTCTTAAACCCAGAAGTTTTTGAGAAAAAACATGATCACGTATTCTCCAATAATGGTAAATAGAAGAAATGGTTTTTCGCGAATAACTTGATAACGGTTGCACCTATAAAAAAAGGTTCCAACAAAAGTTGAAGAGCATCAAATTCTCTATAAAATAGACTCAATAACATTTTTTCTTAAACCCAGAAGTTTTTGAGAAAAAACATAGTCACGTATTCTCCAATAATGGTAAATAAAAGAAATGGTTTTTCGCGAATAACTTGATAACGGTTGCACCTATAAAAGAAAGTTTCCAACAAAAGTTGAAGAGCATCAAATTCTCTATAAAAATGATTCAATAACATTTTTTCTTAAACCCAGAAGTTTTCGAGAAAAAACAGTCACGTATTCTCCAATAATGGTAAATAAAAGAAATGGTTTTTCGCGAATAACTTGATAACGGTTGCACCTATAAAAGAAAGTTTCCAACAAAAGTTGAAGAGCATCAAATTCTCTATAAAAGTGACTCAATAACATTTTTTCTTAAACCCAGAAGTTTTTGAGAAAAAACATAGTCACGTATTCTCCAATAATGGTAAATAGAAGAAATGGTTTTTCGCGAATAACTTGATAACGGTTGCACCTATAAAAGAAAGTTTCCAACAAAAGTTGAAGAGCATCAAATTCTCTATAAAAGTGACTCAATAACATTTTTTCTTAAACCTAGAAGTTTTTGAGAAAAAACATAGTCACGTATTCTCCAATAATGGTAAATAGAAGAAATGGTTTTTCGCGAATAACTTGATAACGGTTGCACCTATAAAAGAAAGTTTCCAACAAAAGTTGAAGAGCATCAAATTCTCTATAAAAGTGACTCAATAACATTTTTTCTTAAACCCAGAAGTTTTTGAGAAAAAACATAGTCACGTATTCTCCAATAATGGTAAATAGAAGAAATGGTTTTTCGCGAATAACTTGATAACGGTTGCACCTATAAAAAAAAGTTTTCAACAAAAGTTGAAGAGCAGCAATATCTATAAAAATGACTCAATAACATTTTTTCTTAAACCCAGAAGTTTTCGAGAAAAAACAGTCACGTATTCTCCAATAATGGTAAATAAAAGAAATGGTTTTTCGCGAATAACTTGATAACGGTTGCACCTATAAAAGAAAGTTTCCAACAAAAGTTGAAGAGCATCAAATTCTCTATAAAAGTGACTCAATAACATTTTTTCTTAAACCCAGAAGTTTTTGAGAAAAAACATAGTCACGTATTCTCCAATAATGGTAAATAGAAGAAATGGTTTTTCGCGAATAACTTGATAACGGTTGCACCTATAAAAGAAAGTTTCCAACAAAAGTTGAAGAGCATCAAATTCTCTATAAAAGTGACTCAATAACATTTTTTCTTAAACCCAGAAGTTTTTGAGAAAAAACATAGTCACGTATTCTCCAATAATGGTAAATAGAAGAAATGGTTTTTCGCGAATAACTTGATAACGGTTGCACCTATAAAAGAAAGTTTCCAACAAAAGTTGAAGAGCATCAAATTCTCTATAAAAGTGACTCAATAACATTTTTTCTTAAACCCAGAAGTTTTTGAGAAAAAACATAGTCACGTATTCTCCAATAATGGTAAATAGAAGAAATGGTTTTTCGCGAATAACTTGATAACGGTTGCACCTATAAAAAAAAGTTTTCAACAAAAGTTGAAGAGCAGCAATATCTATAAAAATGACTCAATAACATTTTTTCTTAAACCCAGAAGTTTTCGAGAAAAAACAGTCACGTATTCTCCAATAATGGTAAATAAAAGAAATGGTTTTTCGCGAATAACTTGATAACGGTTGCACCTATAAAAGAAAGTTTCCAACAAAAGTTGAAGAGCATCAAATTCTCTATAAAAATGACTCAATAACATTTTTTCTTAAACCCAGAAGTTTTTGAGAAAAAACATGATCACGTATTCTCCAATAATGGTAAATAAAAGAAATGGTTTTTCGCGAATAACTTGATAACGGTTGCACCTATAAAAGAAAGTTTCCAACAAAAGTTGAAGAGCATCAAATTCTCTATAAAAATGACTCAATAACATTTTTTCTTAAACCCAGAAGTTTTTGAGAAAAAACATAGTCACGTATTCTCCAATAATGGTAAATAGAAGAAATGGTTTTTCGCGAATAACTTGATAACGGTTGCACCTATAAAAGAAAGTTTCCAACAAAAGTTGAAGAGCATCAAATTCTCTATAAAAATGACTCAATAACATTTATTCTTAAACCCAGAAGTTTTCGAGAAAAAACAGTCACGTATTCTCCAATAATGGTAAATAAAAGAAATGGTTTTTCGCGAATAACTTGATAACGGTTGCACCTATAAAAGAAAGTTTCCAACAAAAGTTGAAGAGCATCAAATTCTCTATAAAAATGACTCAATAACATTTTTTCTTAAACCCAGAAGTTTTTGAGAAAAAACATGATCACGTATTCTCCAATAATGGTAAATAGAAGAAATGGTTTTTCGCGAATAACTTGATAACGGTTGCACCTATAAAAAAAGGTTCCAACAAAAGTTGAAGAGCATCAAATTCTCTATAAAATAGACTCAATAACATTTTTTCTTAAACCCAGAAGTTTTTGAGAAAAAACATAGTCACGTATTCTCCAATAATGGTAAATAAAAGAAATGGTTTTTCGCGAATAACTTGATAACGGTTGCACCTATAAAAGAAAGTTTCCAACAGAAGTTGAAGAGCATCAAATTCTCTATAAAAATGATTCAATAACATTTTTCTTAAACCCAGAAGTTTTCGAGAAAAAACAGTCACGTATTCTCCAATAATGGTAAATAAAAGAAATGGTTTTTCGCGAATAACTTGATAACGGTTGCACCTATAAAAGAAAGTTTCCAACAAAAGTTGAAGAGCATCAAATTCTCTATAAAAGTGACTCAATAACATTTTTTCTTAAACCCAGAAGTTTTTGAGAAAAAACATAGTCACGTATTCTCCAATAATGGTAAATAGAAGAAATGGTTTTTCGCGAATAACTTGATAACGGTTGCACCTATAAAAGAAAGTTTCCAACAAAAGTTGAAGAGCATCAAATTCTCTATAAAAGTGACTCAATAACATTTTTTCTTAAACCCAGAAGTTTTTGAGAAAAAACATAGTCACGTATTCTCCAATAATGGTAAATAGAAGAAATGGTTTTTCGCGAATAACTTGATAACGGTTGCACCTATAAAAGAAAGTTTCCAACAAAAGTTGAAGAGCATCAAATTCTCTATAAAAGTGACTCAATAACATTTTTTCTTAAACCCAGAAGTTTTTGAGAAAAAACATAGTCACGTATTCTCCAATAATGGTAAATAGAAGAAATGGTTTTTCGCGAATAACTTGATAACGGTTGCACCTATAAAAAAAAGTTTTCAACAAAAGTTGAAGAGCAGCAATATCTATAAAAATGACTCAATAACATTTTTTCTTAAACCCAGAAGTTTTCGAGAAAAAACAGTCACGTATTCTCCAATAATGGTAAATAAAAGAAATGGTTTTTCGCGAATAACTTGATAACGGTTGCACCTATAAAAGAAAGTTTCCAACAAAAGTTGAAGAGCATCAAATTCTCTATAAAAATGACTCAATAACATTTTTTCTTTTAAACCCAGAAGTTTTTGAGAAAAAACATGATCACGTATTCTCCAATAATGGTAAATAAAAGAAATGGTTTTTCGCGAATAACTTGATAACGGTTGCACCTATAAAAGAAAGTTTCCAACAAAAGTTGAAGAGCATCAAATTCTCTATAAAAATGACTCAATAACATTTTTTCTTAAACCCAGAAGTTTTTGAGAAAAAACATAGTCACGTATTCTCCAATAATGGTAAATAAAAGAAATGTTTTTTCGCGAATAACTTGATAACGGTTGCACCTATAAAAGAAAGTTTCCAACAAAAGTTGAAGAGCATCAAATTCTCTATAAAAGTGACTCAATAACATTTTTTCTTAAACCCAGAAGTTTTTGAGAAAAAACATAGTCACGTATTCTCCAATAATGGTAAATAGAAGAAATGGTTTTTCGCGAATAACTTGATAACGGTTGCACCTATAAAAAAAAGTTTTCAACAAAAGTTGAAGAGCAGCAATATCTATAAAAATGACTCAATAACATTTTTTCTTAAACCCAGAAGTTTTCGAGAAAAAACAGTCACGTATTCTCCAATAATGGTAAATAAAAGAAATGGTTTTTCGCGAATAACTTGATAACGGTTGCACCTATAAAAGAAAGTTTCCAACAAAAGTTGAAGAGCATCAAATTCTCTATAAAAATGACTCAATAACATTTTTTCTTAAACACAGAAGTTTTTGAGAAAAAACATGATCACGTATTCTCCAATAATGGTAAATAAAAGAAATGGTTTTTCGCGAATAACTTGATAACGGTTGCACCTATAAAAGAAAGTTTCCAACAAAAGTTGAAGAGCATCAAATTCTCTATAAAAATGACTCAATAACATTTTTTCTTAAACCCAGAAGTTTTTGAGAAAAAACATAGTCACGTATTCTCCAATAATGGTAAATAAAAGAAATGGTTTTTCGCGAATAACTTGATAACGGTTGCACCTATAAAAGAAAGTTTCCAACAAAAGTTGAAGAGCATCAAATTCTCTATAAAAATGACTCAATAACATTTTTTCTTAAACCCAGAAGTTTTTGAGAAAAAACATAGTCACGTATTCTCCAATAATGGTAAATAAAAGAAATGGTTTTTCGCGAATAACTTGATAACGGTTGCACCTATAAAAGAAAGTTTCCAACAAAAGTTGAAGAGCATCAAATTCTCTATAAAAATGACTCAATAACATTTTTTCTTAAACCCAGAAGTTTTTGAGAAAAAACATGATCACGTATTCTCCAATAATGGTAAATAAAAGAAATGGTTTTTCGCGAATAACTTGATAACGGTTGCACCTATAAAAGAAAGTTTCCAACAAAAGTTGAAGAGCATCAAATTCTCTATAAAAATGACTCAATAACATTTTTTCTTAAACCCAGAAGTTTTTGAGAAAAAACATAGTCACGTATTCTCCAATAATGGTAAATAGAAGAAATGGTTTTTCGCGAATAACTTGATAACGGTTGCACCTATAAAAGAAAGTTTCCAACAAAAGTTGAAGAGCATTAAATTCTCTATAAAAATGACTCAATAACATTTTTTCTTAAACCCAGAAGTTTTTGAGAAAAAACATAGTCACGTATTCTCCAATAATGGTAAATAGAAGAAATGGTTTTTCGCGAATAACTTGATAACGGTTGCACCTATAAAAGAAAGTTTTCAACAAAAGTTGAAGAGCAGCAATATCTATAAAAATGACTCAATAACATTTTTTCTTAAACCCAGAAGTTTTCGAGAAAAAACAGTCACGTATTCTCCAATAATGGTAAATAAAAGAAATGGTTTTTCGCGAATAACTTGATAACGGTTGCACCTATAAAAGAAAGTTTCCAACAAAAGTTGAAGAGCATCAAATTCTCTATAAAAATGACTCAATAACATTTTTTCTTAAACCCAGAAGTTTTTGAGAAAAAACATGATCACGTATTCTCCAATAATGGTAAATAAAAGAAATGGTTTTTCGCGAATAACTTGATAACGGTTGCACCTATAAAAGAAAGTTTCCAACAAAAGTTGAAGAGCATCAAATTCTCTATAAAAATGACTCAATAACATTTTTTCTTAAACCCAGAAGTTTTTGAGAAAAAACATAGTCACGTATTCTCCAATAATGGTAAATAGAAGAAATGGTTTTTCGCGAATAACTTGATAACGGTTGCACCTATAAAAGAAAGTTTCCAACAAAAGTTGAAGAGCATCAAATTCTCTATAAAAGTGACTCAATAACATTTTTTCTTAAACCCAGAAGTTTTCGAGAAAAAACAGTCACGTATTCTCCAATAATGGTAAATAAAAGAAATGGTTTTTCGCGAATAACTTGATAACGGTTGCACCTATAAAAGAAAGTTTCCAACAAAAGTTGAAGAGCATCAAATTCTCTATAAAAATGACTCAATAACATTTTTTCTTAAACCCAGAAGTTTTTGAGAAAAAACATGATCACGTATTCTCCAATAATGGTAAATAAAAGAAATGGTTTTTCGCGAATAACTTGATAACGGTTGCACCTATAAAAGAAAGTTTCCAACAAAAGTTGAAGAGCATCAAATTCTCTATAAAAATGACTCAATAACATTTTTTCTTAAACCCAGAAGTTTTTGAGAAAAAACATGATCACGTATTCTCCAATAATGGTAAATAAAAGAAATGGTTTTTCGCGAATAACTTGATAACGGTTGCACCTATAAAAGAAAGTTTCCAACAAAAGTTGAAGAGCATCAAATTCTCTATAAAAGTGACTCAATAACATTTTTTCTTAAACCCAGAAGTTTTTGAGAAAAAACATAGTCACGTATTCTCCAATAATGGTAAATAAAAGAAATGGTTTTTCGCGAATAACTTGATAACGGTTGCACCTATAAAAAAAGGTTCCAACAAAAGTTGAAGAGCATCAAATTCTCTATAAAAGTGACTCAATAACATTTTTTCTTAAACCCAGAAGTTTTTGAGAAAAAACATAGTCACGTATTCTCCAATAATGGTAAATAGAAGAAATGGTTTTTCGCGAATAACTTGATAACGGTTGCACCTATAAAAAAAAGTTTTCAACAAAAGTTGAAGAGCAGCAATATCTATAAAAATGACTCAATAACATTTTTTCTTAAACCCAGAAGTTTTCGAGAAAAAACAGTCACGTATTCTCCAATAATGGTAAATAAAAGAAATGGTTTTTCGCGAATAACTTGATAACGGTTGCACCTATAAAAGAAAGTTTCCAACAAAAGTTGAAGAGCATCAAATTCTCTATAAAAATGACTCAATAACATTTTTTCTTAAACCCAGAAGTTTTTGAGAAAAAACATGATCACGTATTCTCCAATAATGGTAAATAAAAGAAATGGTTTTTCGCGAATAACTTGATAACGGTTGCACCTATAAAAGAAAGTTTCCAACAAAAGTTGAAGAGCATCAAATTCTCTATAAAAATGACTCAATAACATTTTTTCTTAAACCCAGAAGTTTTCGAGAAAAACAGTCACGTATTCTCCAATAATGGTAAATAAAAGAAATGGTTTTTCGCGAATAACTTGATAACGGTTGCACCTATAAAAGAAAGTTTCCAACAAAAGTTGAAGAGCATCAAATTCTCTATAAAAATGACTCAATAACATTTTTTCTTAAACCCAGAAGTTTTTGAGAAAAAACATGATCACGTATTCTCCAATAATGGTAAATAGAAGAAATGGTTTTTCGCGAATAACTTGATAACGGTTGCACCTATAAAAAAAGGTTCCAACAAAACTTGAAGAGCATCAAATTCTCTATAAAATAGACTCAATAACATTTTTTCTTAAACCCAGAAGTTTTTGAGAAAAAACATAGTCACGTATTCTCCAATAATGGTAAATAAAAGAAATGGTTTTTCGCGAATAACTTGATAACGGTTGCACCTATAAAAGAAAGTTTCCAACAAAAGTTGAAGAGCATCAAATTCTCTATAAAAGTGACTCAATAACATTTTTTCTTAAACCCAGAAGTTTTTGAGAAAAAACATAGTCACGTATTCTCCAATAATGGTAAATAGAAGAAATGGTTTTTCGCGAATAACTTGATAACGGTTGCACCTATAAAAGAAAGTTTCCAACAAAAGTTGAAGAGCATCAAATTCTCTATAAAAATGACTCAATAACATTTTTTCTTAAACCCAGAAGTTTTTGAGAAAAAACATGATCACGTATTCTCCAATAATGGTAAATAAAAGAAATGGTTTTTCGCGAATAACTTGATAACGGTTGCACCTATAAAAGAAAGTTTCCAACAAAAGTTGAAGAGCATCAAATTCTCTATAAAAATGACTCAATAACATTTTTTCTTAAACCCAGAAGTTTTTGAGAAAAAACATGATCACGTATTCTCCAATAATGGTAAATAAAAGAAATGGTTTTTCGCGAATAACTTGATAACGGTTGCACCTATAAAAGAAAGTTTCCAACAAAAGTTGAAGAGCATCAAATTCTCTATAAAAGTGACTCAATAACATTTTTTCTTAAACCCAGAAGTTTTTGAGAAAAAACATAGTCACGTATTCTCCAATAATGGTAAATAAAAGAAATGGTTTTTCGCGAATAACTTGATAACGGTTGCACCTATAAAAAAAGGTTCCAACAAAAGTTGAAGAGCATCAAATTCTCTATAAAAATGACTCAATAACATTTTTTCTTAAACCCAGAAGTTTTTGAGAAAAAACATGATCACGTATTCTCCAATAATGGTAAATAAAAGAAATGGTTTTTCGCGAATAACTTGATAACGGTTGCACCTATAAAAGAAAGTTTCCAACAAAAGTTGAAGAGCATCAAATTCTCTATAAAAGTGACTCAATAACATTTTTTCTTAAACCCAGAAGTTTTTGAGAAAAAACATAGTCACGTATTCTCCAATAATGGTAAATAGAAGAAATGGTTTTTCGCGAATAACTTGATAACGGTTGCACCTATAAAAAAAAGTTTTCAACAAAAGTTGAAGAGCAGCAATATCTATAAAAATGACTCAATAACATTTTTTCTTAAACCCAGAAGTTTTCGAGAAAAAACAGTCACGTATTCTCCAATAATGGTAAATAAAAGAAATGGTTTTTCGCGAATAACTTGATAACGGTTGCACCTATAAAAGAAAGTTTCCAACAAAAGTTGAAGAGCATCAAATTCTCTATAAAAATGACTCAATAACATTTTTTCTTAAACCCAGAAGTTTTTGAGAAAAAACATGATCACGTATTCTCCAATAATGGTAAATAAAAGAAATGGTTTTTCGCGAATAACTTGATAACGGTTGCACCTATAAAAGAAAGTTTCCAACAAAAGTTGAAGAGCATCAAATTCTCTATAAAAATGACTCAATAACATTTTTTCTTAAACCCAGAAGTTTTTGAGAAAAAACATGATCACGTATTCTCCAATAATGGTAAATAAAAGAAATGGTTTTTCGCGAATAACTTGATAACGGTTGCACCTATAAAAGAAAGTTTCCAACAAAAGTTGAAGAGCATCAAATTCTCTATAAAAGTGACTCAATAACATTTTTTCTTAAACCCAGAAGTTTTTGAGAAAAAACATAGTCACGTATTCTCCAATAATGGTAAATAAAAGAAATGTTTTTTCGCGAATAACATGATAACGGTTGCACCTATAAAAAAAGGTTCCAACAAAAGTTGAAGAGCATCAAATTCTCTATAAAAATGACTCAATAACATTTTTTCTTAAACCCAGAAGTTTTTGAGAAAAAACATGATCACGTATTCTCCAATAATGGTAAATAAAAGAAATGGTTTTTCGCGAATAACTTGATAACGGTTGCACCTATAAAAGAAAGTTTCCAACAAAAGTTGAAGAGCATCAAATTCTCTATAAAAGTGACTCAATAACATTTTTTCTTAAACCCAGAAGTTTTTGAGAAAAAACATAGTCACGTATTCTCCAATAATGGTAAATAGAAGAAATGGTTTTTCGCGAATAACTTGATAACGGTTGCACCTATAAAAAAAAGTTTTCAACAAAAGTTGAAGAGCAGCAATATCTATAAAAATGACTCAATAACATTTTTTCTTAAACCCAGAAGTTTTCGAGAAAAAACAGTCACGTATTCTCCAATAATGGTAAATAAAAGAAATGGTTTTTCGCGAATAACTTGATAACGGTTGCACCTATAAAAGAAAGTTTCCAACAAAAGTTGAAGAGCATCAAATTCTCTATAAAAATGACTCAATAACATTTTTTCTTAAACCCAGAAGTTTTTGAGAAAAAACATGATCACGTATTCTCCAATAATGGTAAATAAAAGAAATGGTTTTTCGCGAATAACTTGATAACGGTTGCACCTATAAAAGAAAGTTTCCAACAAAAGTTGAAGAGCATCAAATTCTCTATAAAAATGACTCAATAACATTTTTTCTTAAACCCAGAAGTTTTCGAGAAAAAACAGTCACGTATTCTCCAATAATGGTAAATAAAAGAAATGGTTTTTCGCGAATAACTTGATAACGGTTGCACCTATAAAAGAAAGTTTCCAACAAAAGTTGAAGAGCATCAAATTCTCTATAAAAATGACTCAATAACATTTTTTCTTAAACCCAGAAGTTTTTGAGAAAAAACATGATCACGTATTCTCCAATAATGGTAAATAGAAGAAATGGTTTTTCGCGAATAACTTGATAACGGTTGCACCTATAAAAAAAGGTTCCAACAAAAGTTGAAGAGCATCAAATTCTCTATAAAATAGACTCAATAACATTTTTTCTTA
This sequence comes from Ctenicera cuprea, assembly GCA_958336395.1. Taxonomy (NCBI): domain Eukaryota; kingdom Metazoa; phylum Arthropoda; class Insecta; order Coleoptera; family Elateridae; genus Ctenicera; species Ctenicera cuprea. Next base: position 1,823,362 of record OY284493.1, read on the forward strand.
AACCCAGAAGTTTTTGAGAAAAAACATAGTCACGTATTCTCCAATAATGGTAAATAAAAGAAATGGTTTTTCGCGAATAACTTGATAACGGTTGCACCTATAAAAGAAAGTTTCCAACAAAAGTTGAAGAGCATCAAATTCTCTATAAAAGTGACTCAATAACATTTTTTCTTAAACCCAGAAGTTTTTGAGAAAAAACATAGTCACGTATTCTCCAATAATGGTAAATAAAAGAAATGGTTTTTCGCGAATAACTTGATAACGGTTGCACCTATAAAAAAAGGTTCCAACAAAAGTTGAAGAGCATCAAATTCTCTATAAAAATGACTCAATAACATTTTTTCTTAAACCCAGAAGTTTTTGAGAAAAAACATGATCACGTATTCTCCAATAATGGTAAATAAAAGAAATGGTTTTTCGCGAATAACTTGATAACGGTTGCACCTATAAAAGAAAGTTTCCAACAAAAGTTGAAGAGCATCAAATTCTCTATAAAAGTGACTCAATAACATTTTTTCTTAAACCCAGAAGTTTTTGAGAAAAAACATAGTCACGTATTCTCCAATAATGGTAAATAGAAGAAATGGTTTTTCGCGAATAACTTGATAACGGTTGCACCTATAAAAAAAAGTTTTCAACAAAAGTTGAAGAGCAGCAATATCTATAAAAATGACTCAATAACATTTTTTCTTAAACCCAGAAGTTTTCGAGAAAAAACAGTCACGTATTCTCCAATAATGGTAAATAAAAGAAATGGTTTTTCGCGAATAACTTGATAACGGTTGCACCTATAAAAGAAAGTTTCCAACAAAAGTTGAAGAGCATCAAATTCTCTATAAAAATGACTCAATAACATTTTTTCTTAAACCCAGAAGTTTTTGAGAAAAAACATGATCACGTATTCTCCAATAATGGTAAATAAAAGAAATGGTTTTTCGCGAATAACTTGATAACGGTTGCACCTATAAAAGAAAGTTTCCAACAAAAGTTGAAGAGCATCAAATTCTCTATAAAAATGACTCAATAACATTTTTTCTTAAACCCAGAAGTTTTCGAGAAAAAACAGTCACGTATTCTCCAATAATGGTAAATAAAAGAAATGGTTTTTCGCGAATAACTTGATAACGGTTGCACCTATAAAAGAAAGTTTCCAACAAAAGTTGAAGAGCATCAAATTCTCTATAAAAATGACTCAATAACATTTTTTCTTAAACCCAGAAGTTTTTGAGAAAAAACATGATCACGTATTCTCCAATAATGGTAAATAGAAGAAATGGTTTTTCGCGAATAACTTGATAACGGTTGCACCTATAAAAAAAGGTTCCAACAAAAGTTGAAGAGCATCAAATTCTCTATAAAATAGACTCAATAACATTTTTTCTTAAACCCAGAAGTTTTTGAGAAAAAACATAGTCACGTATTCTCCAATAATGGTAAATAAAAGAAATGGTTTTTCGCGAATAACTTGATAACGGTTGCACCTATAAAAGAAAGTTTCCAACAAAAGTTGAAGAGCATCAAATTCTCTATAAAAATGATTCAATAACATTTTTTCTTAAACCCAGAAGTTTTCGAGAAAAAACAGTCACGTATTCTCCAATAATGGTAAATAAAAGAAATGGTTTTTCGCGAATAACTTGATAACGGTTGCACCTATAAAAGAAAGTTTCCAACAAAAGTTGAAGAGCATCAAATTCTCTATAAAAGTGACTCAATAACATTTTTTCTTAAACCCAGAAGTTTTTGAGAAAAAACATAGTCACGTATTCTCCAATAATGGTAAATAGAAGAAATGGTTTTTCGCGAATAACTTGATAACGGTTGCACCTATAAAAGAAAGTTTCCAACAAAAGTTGAAGAGCATCAAATTCTCTATAAAAGTGACTCAATAACATTTTTTCTTAAACCCAGAAGTTTTTGAGAAAAAACATAGTCACGTATTCTCCAATAATGGTAAATAGAAGAAATGGTTTTTCGCGAATAACTTGATAACGGTTGCACCTATAAAAGAAAGTTTCCAACAAAAGTTGAAGAGCATCAAATTCTCTATAAAAGTGACTCAATAACATTTTTTCTTAAACCCAGAAGTTTTTGAGAAAAAACATAGTCACGTATTCTCCAATAATGGTAAATAGAAGAAATGGTTTTTCGCGAATAACTTGATAACGGTTGCACCTATAAAAAAAAGTTTTCAACAAAAGTTGAAGAGCAGCAATATCTATAAAAATGACTCAATAACATTTTTTCTTAAACCCAGAAGTTTTCGAGAAAAAACAGTCACGTATTCTCCAATAATGGTAAATAAAAGAAATGGTTTTTCGCGAATAACTTGATAACGGTTGCACCTATAAAAGAAAGTTTCCAACAAAAGTTGAAGAGCATCAAATTCTCTATAAAAATGACTCAATAACATTTTTTCTTAAACCCAGAAGTTTTTGAGAAAAAACATGATCACGTATTCTCCAATAATGGTAAATAAAAGAAATGGTTTTTCGCGAATAACTTGATAACGGTTGCACCTATAAAAGAAAGTTTCCAACAAAAGTTGAAGAGCATCAAATTCTCTATAAAAATGACTCAATAACATTTTTTCTTAAACCCAGAAGTTTTCGAGAAAAAACAGTCACGTATTCTCCAATAATGGTAAATAAAAGAAATGGTTTTTCGCGAATAACTTGATAACGGTTGCACCTATAAAAGAAAGTTTCCAACAAAAGTTGAAGAGCATCAAATTCTCTATAAAAATGACTCAATAACATTTTTTCTTAAACCCAGAAGTTTTTGAGAAAAAACATGATCACGTATTCTCCAATAATGGTAAATAGAAGAAATGGTTTTTCGCGAATAACTTGATAACGGTTGCACCTATAAAAAAAGGTTCCAACAAAAGTTGAAGAGCATCAAATTCTCTATAAAAATGACTAAATAACATTTTTTCTTAAACCCAGAAGTTTTTGAGAAAAAACATAGTCACGTATTCTCCAATAATGGTAAATAAAAGAAATGGTGTTTCGCGAATAACTTGATAACGGTTGCACCTATAAAAGAAAGTTTCCAACAAAAGTTGAAGAGCATCAAATTCTCTATAAAAGTGACTCAATAACATTTTTTCTTAAACCCAGAAGTTTTTGAGAAAAAACATAGTCACGTATTCTCCAATAATGGTAAATAGAAGAAATGGTTTTTCGCGAATAACTTGATAACGGTTGCACCTATAAAAAAAAGTTTTCAACAAAAGTTGAAGAGCAGCAATATCTATAAAAATGACTCAATAACATTTTTTCTTAAACCCAGAAGTTTTCGAGAAAAAACAGTCACGTATTCTCCAATAATGGTAAATAAAAGAAATGGTTTTTCGCGAATAACTTGATAACGGTTGCACCTATAAAAGAAAGTTTCCAACAAAAGTTGAAGAGCATCAAATTCTCTATAAAAATGACTCAATAACATTTTTTCTTAAACCCAGAAGTTTTTGAGAAAAAACATGATCACGTATTCTCCAATAATGGTAAATAAAAGAAATGGTTTTTCGCGAATAACTTGATAACGGTTGCACCTATAAAAGAAAGTTTCCAACAAAAGTTGAAGAGCATCAAATTCTCTATAAAAATGACTCAATAACATTTTTTCTTAAACCCAGAAGTTTTCGAGAAAAAACAGTCACGTATTCTCCAATAATGGTAAATAAAAGAAATGGTTTTTCGCGAATAACTTGATAACGGTTGCACCTATAAAAGAAAGTTTCCAACAAAAGTTGAAGAGCATCAAATTCTCTATAAAAATGACTCAATAACATTTTTTCTTAAACCCAGAAGTTTTTGAGAAAAAACATGATCACGTATTCTCCAATAATGGTAAATAGAAGAAATGGTTTTTCGCGAATAACTTGATAACGGTTGCACCTATAAAAAAAGGTTCCAACAAAAGTTGAAGAGCATCAAATTCTCTATAAAAATGACTCAATAACATTTTTTCTTAAACCCAGAAGTTTTTGAGAAAAAACATAGTCACGTATTCTCCAATAATGGTAAATAAAAGAAATGGTTTTTCGCGAATAACTTGATAACGGTTGCACCTATAAAAGAAAGTTTCCAACAAAAGTTGAAGAGCATCAAATTCTCTATAAAAGTGACTCAATAACATTTTTTCTTAAACCCAGAAGTTTTTGAGAAAAAACATAGTCACGTATTCTCCAATAATGGTAAATAGAAGAAATGGTTTTTCGCGAATAACTTGATAACGGTTGCACCTATAAAAGAAAGTTTCCAACAAAAGTTGAAGAGCATCAAATTCTCTATAAAAATGACTCAATAACATTTTTTCTTAAACCCAGAAGTTTTTGAGAAAAAACATGATCACGTATTCTCCAATAATGGTAAATAGAAGAAATGGTTTTTCGCGAATAACTTGATAACGGTTGCACCTATAAAAAAAGGTTCCAACAAAAGTTGAAGAGCATCAAATTCTCTATAAAATAGACTCAATAACATTTTTTCTTAAACCCAGAAGTTTTTGAGAAAAAACATAGTCACGTATTCTCCAATAATGGTAAATAAAAGAAATGGTTTTTCGCGAATAACTTGATAACGGTTGCACCTATAAAAGAAAGTTTCCAACAAAAGTTGAAGAGCATCAAATTCTCTATAAAAATGATTCAATAACATTTTTTCTTAAACCCAGAAGTTTTCGAGAAAAAACAGTCACGTATTCTCCAATAATGGTAAATAAAAGAAATGGTTTTTCGCGAATAACTTGATAACGGTTGCACCTATAAAAGAAAGTTTCCAACAAAAGTTGAAGAGCATCAAATTCTCTATAAAAGTGACTCAATAACATTTTTTCTTAAACCCAGAAGTTTTTGAGAAAAAACATAGTCACGTATTCTCCAATAATGGTAAATAGAAGAAATGGTTTTTCGCGAATAACTTGATAACGGTTGCACCTATAAAAGAAAGTTTCCAACAAAAGTTGAAGAGCATCAAATTCTCTATAAAAGTGACTCAATAACATTTTTTCTTAAACCCAGAAGTTTTTGAGAAAAAACATAGTCACGTATTCTCCAATAATGGTAAATAGAAGAAATGGTTTTTCGCGAATAACTTGATAACGGTTGCACCTATAAAAGAAAGTTTCCAACAAAAGTTGAAGAGCATCAAATTCTCTATAAAAGTGACTCAATAACATTTTTTCTTAAACCCAGAAGTTTTTGAGAAAAAACATAGTCACGTATTCTCCAATAATGGTAAATAGAAGAAATGGTTTTTCGCGAATAACTTGATAACGGTTGCACCTATAAAAAAAAGTTTTCAACAAAAGTTGAAGAGCAGCAATATCTATAAAAATGACTCAATAACATTTTTTCTTAAACCCAGAAGTTTTCGAGAAAAAACAGTCACGTATTCTCCAATAATGGTAAATAAAAGAAATGGTTTTTCGCGAATAACTTGATAACGGTTGCACCTATAAAAGAAAGTTTCCAACAAAAGTTGAAGAGCATCAAATTCTCTATAAAAATGACTCAATAACATTTTTTCTTAAACCCAGAAGTTTTTGAGAAAAAACATGATCACGTATTCTCCAATAATGGTAAATAAAAGAAATGGTTTTTCGCGAATAACTTGATAACGGTTGCACCTATAAAAGAAAGTTTCCAACAAAAGTTGAAGAGCATCAAATTCTCTATAAAAATGACTCAATAACATTTTTTCTTAAACCCAGAAGTTTTCGAGAAAAAACAGTCACGTATTCTCCAATAATGGTAAATAAAAGAAATGGTTTTTCGCGAATAACTTGATAACGGTTGCACCTATAAAAGAAAGTTTCCAACAAAAGTTGAAGAGCATCAAATTCTCTATAAAAATGACTCAATAACATTTTTTTCTTAAACCCAGAAGTTTTCAAGAAAAAACAGTCACGTATTCTCCAATAATGGTAAATAAAAGAAATGGTTTTTCGCGAATAACTTGATAACGGTTGCACCTATAAAAGAAAGTTTCCAACAAAAGTTGAAGAGCATCAAATTCTCTATAAAAATGACTCAATAACATTTTTTCTTAAACCCAGAAGTTTTTGAGAAAAAACATGATCACGTATTCTCCAATAATGGTAAATAGAAGAAATGGTTTTTCGCGAATAACTTGATAACGGTTGCACCTATAAAAAAAGGTTCCAACAAAAGTTGAAGAGCATCAAATTCTCTATAAAAATGACTAAATAACATTTTTTCTTAAACCCAGAAGTTTTTGAGAAAAAACATAGTCACGTATTCTCCAATAATGGTAAATAAAAGAAATGGTGTTTCGCGAATAACTTGATAACGGTTGCACCTATAAAAGAAAGTTTCCAACAAAAGTTGAAGAGCATCAAATTCTCTATAAAAGTGACTCAATAACATTTTTTCTTAAACCCAGAAGTTTTTGAGAAAAAACATAGTCACGTATTCTCCAATAATGGTAAATAGAAGAAATGGTTTTTCGCGAATAACTTGATAACGGTTGCACCTATAAAAAAAAGTTTTCAACAAAAGTTGAAGAGCAGCAATATCTATAAAAATGACTCAATAACATTTTTTCTTAAACCCAGAAGTTTTCGAGAAAAAACAGTCACGTATTCTCCAATAATGGTAAATAAAAGAAATGGTTTTTCGCGAATAACTTGATAACGGTTGCACCTATAAAAGAAAGTTTCCAACAAAAGTTGAAGAGCATCAAATTCTCTATAAAAATGACTCAATAACATTTTTTCTTAAACCCAGAAGTTTTTGAGAAAAAACATAGTCACGTATTCTCCAATAATGGTAAATAAAAGAAATGGTTTTTCGCGAATAACTTGATAACGGTTGCACCTATAAAAAAAAGTTTCCAACAAAAGTTGAAGAGCATCAATATCTATAAAAATGACTCAATAACATTTTTTCTTAAACCCAGAAGTTTTCGAGAAAAAACAGTCACGTATTCTCCAATAATGGTAAATAAAAGAAATGGTTTTTCGCGAATAACTTGATAACGGTTGCACCTATAAAAGAAAGTTTCCAACAAAAGTTGAAGAGCATCAAATTCTCTATAAAAATGACTCAATAACATTTTTTCTTAAACCCAGAAGTTTTCGAGAAAAAACAGTCACGTATTCTCCAATAATGGTAAATAAAAGAAATGGTTTTTCGCGAATAACTTGATAACGGCTGCACCTATAAAAGAAAGTTTCCAACAAAAGTTGAAGAGCATCAAATTCTCTATAAAAATGACTCAATGACATTTTTTCTTAAACCCAGAAGTTTTTGAGAAAAAACATGATCACGTATTCTCCAATAATGGTAAATAGAAGAAATGGTTTTTCGCGAATAACTTGATAACGGTTGCACCTATAAAAAAAGGTTCCAACAAAAGTTGAAGAGCATCAAATTCTCTATAAAAATGACTCAATAAGATTTTTTCTTAAACCCAGAAGTTTTTGAGAAAAAACATAGTCACGTATTCTCCAATAATGGTAAATAAAAGAAATGGTTTTTCGCGAATAACTTGATAACGGTTGCACCTATAAAAGAAAGTTTCCAACAAAAGTTGAAGAGCATCAAATTCTCTATAAAAGTGACTCAATAACATTTTTTCTTAAACCCAGAAGTTTTTGAGAAAAAACATAGTCACGTATTCTCCAATAATGGTAAATAGAAGAAATGGTTTTTCGCGAATAACTTGATAACGGTTGCACCTATAAAATAAAGTTTTCAACAAAAGTTGAAGAGCAGCAATATCTATAAAAATGACTCAATAACATTTTTTCTTAAACCCAGGAGTTTTCGAGAAAAAACAGTCACGTATTCTCCAATAATGGTAAATAAAAGAAATGGTTTTTCGCGAATAACTTGATAACGGTTGCACCTATAAAAGAAAGTTTCCAACAAAAGTTGAAGAGCATCAAATTCTCTATAAAAATGACTCAATAACATTTTTTCTTAAACCCAGAAGTTTTTGAGAAAAAACATGATCACGTATTCTCCAATAATGGTAAATAGAAGAAATGGTTTTTCGCGAATAACTTGATAACGGTTGCACCTATAAAAAAAGGTTCCAACAAAAGTTGAAGAGCATCAAATTCTCTATAAAAATGACTCAATAACATATTTCCTTAAACCCAGAAGTTTTTGAGAAAAAACATAGTCACGTATTCTCCAATAATGGTAAATAAAAGAAATGGTTTTTCGCGAATAACTTGATAACGGTTGCACCTATAAAAAAAAGTTTTCAACAAAAGTTGAAGAGCATCAATATCTATAAAAATGACTCAATAACATTTTTTCTTAAACCCAGAAGTTTTCGAGAAAAAACAGTCACGTATTCTCCAATAATGGTAAATAAAAGAAATGGTTTTTCGCGAATAACTTGATAACGGTTGCACCTATAAAAGAAAGTTTCCAACAAAAGTTGAAGAGCATCAAATTCTCTATAAAAATGACTCAATAAGATTTTTTCTTAAACCCAGAAGTTTTTGAGAAAAAAACATAGTCACGTATTCTCCAATAATGGTAAATAAAAGAAATGGTTTTTCGCGAATAACTTGATAACGGTTGCACCTATAAAAGAAAGTTTCCAACAAAAGTTGAAGAGCATCAAATTCTCTATAAAAGTGACTCAATAACATTTTTTCTTAAACCCAGAAGTTTTTGAGAAAAAACATAGTCACGTATTCTCCAATAATGGTAAATAGAAGAAATGGTTTTTCGCGAATAACTTGATAACGGTTGCACCTATAAAATAAAGTTTTCAACAAAAGTTGAAGAGCAGCAATATCTATAAAAATGACTCAATAACATTTTTTCTTAAACCCAGGAGTTTTCGAGAAAAAACAGTCACGTATTCTCCAATAATGGTAAATAAAAGAAATGGTTTTTCGCGAATAACTTGATAACGGTTGCACCTATAAAAGAAAGTTTCCAACAAAAGTTGAAGAGCATCAAATTCTCTATAAAAATGACTCAATAACATTTTTTCTTAAACCCAGAAGTTTTTGAGAAAAAACATGATCACGTATTCTCCAATAATGGTAAATAGAAGAAATGGTTTTTCGCGAATAACTTGATAACGGTTGCACCTATAAAAAAAGGTTCCAACAAAAGTTGAAGAGCATCAAATTCTCTATAAAAATGACTCAATAACATATTTCCTTAAACCCAGAAGTTTTTGAGAAAAAACATAGTCACGTATTCTCCAATAATGGTAAATAAAAGAAATGGTTTTTCGCGAATAACTTGATAACGGTTGCACCTATAAAAAAAAGTTTTCAACAAAAGTTGAAGAGCATCAATATCTATAAAAATGACTCAATAACATTTTTTCTTAAACCCAGAAGTTTTCGAGAAAAAACAGTCACGTATTCTCCAATAATGGTAAATAAAAGAAATGGTTTTTCGCGAATAACTTGATAACGGTTGCACCTATAAAAGAAAGTTTCCAACAAAAGTTGAAGAGCATCAAATTCTCTATAAAAATGACTCAATAACATTTTTTCTTAAACCCAGAAGTTTTTGAGAAAAAACATGATCACGTATTCTCCAATAATGGTAAATAGAAGAAATGGTTTTTCGCGAATAACTTGATAACGGTTGCACCTATAAAAAAAGGTTCCAACAAAAGTTGAAGAGCATCAAATTCTCTATAAAAATGACTCAATAACATATTTCCTTAAACCCAGAAGTTTTTGAGAAAACACATAGTCACGTATTCTCCAATAATGGTAAATAAAAGAAATGTTTTTTCGCGAATAACTTGATAACGGTTGCACCTATAAAAAAAAGTTTTCAACAAAAGTTGAAGAGCATCAATATCTATAAAAATGACTCAATAACATTTTTTCTTAAACCCAGAAGTTTTCGAGAAAAAACAGTCACGTATTCTCCAATAATGGTAAATAAAAGAAATGGTTTTTCGCGAATAACTTGATAACGGTTGCACCTATAAAAGAAAGTTTCCAACAAAAGTTGAAGAGCATCAAATTCTCTATAAAAATGACTCAATAACATTTTTTCTTAAACCCAGAAGTTTTTGAGAAAAAACATGATCACGTGTTCTCCAATAATGGTAAATAGAAGAAATGGTTTTTCGCGAATAACTTGATAACGGTGTCACCTATAAAAAAAAGGTTCCAACAAAAGTTGAAGAGCATCAAATTCTCTATAAAAATGACTCAATAACATTTTTTCTTAAACCCAGAAGTTTTCGAGAAAAAACATAGTCACGTATTCTCCAATAATGGTAAATAAAAGAAATGGTTTTTCGCGAATAACTTGATAACGGTTGCACCTATAAAAAAAAGTTTCCAACAAAAGTTGAAGAGCATCAAATTCTCTATAAAAATGACTCAATAACATTTTTTCTTAAACCCAGAAGTTTTCGAGAAAAAACATAGTCACGTATTCTCCAATAATGGTAAATAAAAGAAATGGTTTTTCGCGAATAACTTGATAACGGTTGCACCTATAAAAAAAAGTTTCCAACAAAAGTTGAAGAGCATCAAATTCTCTATAAAAATGACTCAATAACATTTTTTCTTAAACCCAGAAGTTTTCGAGAAAAAACATAGTCACGTATTCTCCAATAATGGTAAATAAAAGAAATGGTTTTTCGCGAATAACTTGATAACGGTTGCACCTATAAAAAAAAGTTTCCAACAAAAGTTGAAGAGCATCAAATTCTCTATAAAAATGACTCAATAACATTTTTTCTTAAACCCAGAAGTTTTCGAGAAAAAACATAGTCACGTATTCTCCAATAATGGTAAATAAAAGAAATGGTTTTTCGCGAATAACTTGATAACGGTTGCACCTATAAAAAAAAGTTTCCAACAAAAGTTGAAGAGCATCAAATTCTCTAATAAAATATTTTTACAATATTTTTTTTTGAAATCAAAAGGTTTTCGAGAAAAAGCGTGGTTAACATATTCTCAACCCGTAGTAATAGAAGAAATAGGATTTCGCGAATAACTTAATAACGGTTGCACATATAAAAAAAAGTTTCTAACAAAAGTTGAAGAGCATCAAATTGTCTATATAAAAGGTCCTACTATATTATTTCCAATATGCTACAGTTTTTGAGAAAAATCATGGTTAAGGTATTCTGAACTGGTAGCAACGTACAGATTTTTACACCACCCGAGAAGTACTACAATCAAATGGGTTCTTTGCGAGTGGTAGCCCCAGTAGGCCTAATCCGTATAATTTTGACATTTGAGATGACAGCTAACAGGCATAAGCCGATTAAGTATTCTTGTCTTGACAAACAAGATACATTAGGCTCAAATCCTTGTCCGCCCAAAGTTCTAACAATCTAAACGCACGGCTCTGCTTACGCAGGCAGGCCGGTCCCACGAACAACTATCGCTCAAACTTTTAGATCAAATGCTTGTAAAGGCAGAGAAGCTACAGGTCGGTCCTTACCTAATTATGCTAGGAGTAATCCCCAAATAACAACGCGGTCTAAACCGAAAGTAAATTGTAATATTGACGGTTCTAGGGAACACTATATTTCATAGAAAATTATGACGTCACAACACTTCCTTTTTCATTCATAGTTTTGACGTCAGTATAAAGACGTTATGCGAAACTGCGCTACTCCGTGGACACCCCTTGTATAGGTGCATATTTACTTTCTTTATATCATATTCCCTATCAGTGACAATAAAAAAAATCTTCGGCATTGACGTTTTGAAAACCTGGCAACCATGGATTAAATTTTTATCTATGCTAGCTTAACTTCAAGAAACTAGAACTGATTTGAACTATAAATAGTAAAGCTGAAGGTAAATTTGAATAGGTATAAGAAAAAACAAAAAATATGCTTATTCAAATTAAATTTATATTAAATTAGAATGTCTTGTAATGAACTAGTTTTTTTAAAAATTGTGTCATGGTTTTGTAAAAAATACTAATGTGCTAGGTATAGTAAACACCTAGAATACCATACACTACTCCAATTGCATAATCGAAAACCCCTCTCTGTTAAATTTAAAAAGCAGATTCATTCTTAATAACAGTTCTTTCCTTAACCCCGTTTATAGGCCAAAGCAAGGTCATCCGTTGCTCGAGAAACCTTGGGTCAAATCATCGAATTAACTACATATAAAATTTCGCAAATATTAAATTTAAGGTACAGTTTAAAACAACTTTCTATGTATCTAATCGTAAATGTTACACGCGCACTTCTTTCGTTAAAACGCAAAAAAATCTATTGCAAAATAACAGCCTGGGGCAATTTCTAATGCAATCCCACTAACTCTGAACTATGCACATGATTTTTATATTCGAACCATTAAAAACAGTTGCTTTTATTCGTTGTTATTATTATCGTTAGGTAACATAAATTTTATTGTTAGTACGTCTAGGATGTTGTTTCCTTATTTCTACCACTTTTTATCACGTACGCAAAAGCATCAACAAAACTAAACAAAAAGTTGCATAATTGAGAAAGAAACATCAAGAATATAATTATAATTAATTTTAAATAAACTTACATAATATTAAATAAACAAACACTTAAAATTCATTTCGCGGTAGATACAGATTCTAATATTCACCATATTGAAACACCCTGTAATTTTTCAATCATTTTCTTGTCTACAATTGCATTTTAAAAATGTTTGATTACATTGCTTCCGTTATTTTTCAAAATAATCATAAGAAACCTATTATTTCAAAATTAATATTAGGAAACACCCTGTATATTACATTCTTTGCCCTGAAAACATACGTTTTTATTAGACCTAAACCTCGCAAATATAGTTTCCAATTGTAATTTGATAATTATCCTGCAATTTTAGACACTTTAAAAATTACCGCTTCGATTTCCGCTTACATTTTACTGCTCCTATAGTAGCGTTTTCAACGCAATTTTTTCTCCAATCCTTTTAACAAAGATATTGAACTTTTCTGTTTAATACTTCCAAGAAATACCTTCCTTTAATTGCCGACGCAACATCAAGAAATACGAATCGATAATCCCCTAATATCCATGGAGACGTTCATTCAAAACAAGCAGTTCCGATTCGTATAGAATGTGACAGTTATTTTAACGTTTTGACCCAAAGGTATTTTAAATTGCGCCGATTTGAAGCTTTTAAAGTTTATTTATACAATTTTGTATGTGTGATTAAAAAGGGAGCGGGTAAAAATGCCGGAATTGGCGGAAGACATGTACTGTTCGCAGCAAATCTGTATTCCACCTTCGTTCCCGTATCTTCTTCGTCAATATGCGAAGGCTGCCATTCGGACACAACCAGGAGATCTTTTAAGGTAGGTAAAGATGTTTTTTGAAATTGGGGTATTTGCACCTAGTATAAAATGTGCTTGTCTTTGCATATTGATAATACTTTGAAATAAATTCTGGCTTCCTAAAAGTTGCTCTTTGCTGAAGTTTGCTAACTGTGGGACATATTCGTCAACCATACGTGGGGTATTTACAGCCATTCATACGGACCAAAACTTCCAATTAGGGAGAGTACGTGTAGGGCTAGTTGTGTCCTCCCCTCCTCCTTCCACAGGGTTGTAAGCCCCGCCTATCGACCAATGAGAGCAAAGCGCGGGAAATTTGAATATAATCGCTTTTACTCTGTTTCTCTTTAAAAGTTCACTCTGCTTGCTCAAATTTCCAGCGCTGCTTTCTCATTCGTCTAAAGGCGGGGCGGGGCTTACGTCACGTGGGGGTGGGGGTGATGAGGGTGCGTTACAGCTAGCCCCATACCTACTATGAGACGTCTACACCCCCACATATTACATTTCGCAATGTCCCTTCACAGTCAATTTGGTTTTAAAATACTTGCAGCAGTTAAAAAAAATATACTAAGTTAATATTTGACACCATACAGAACGTATGTTAATACTGGGGTATTTACACCCTTTAAAATTTACCCTCAGCTCCACTATTTATAGTTCAAACCAGTCCTAGTTTCTTGAAGTTAAGTTACCGTAGATGAAAATTTACCAGTGTTGCCAGACTTTCAAAATGTCAATGCTGGAGATTTTTTTGGCATAACCTACAAAGAAATTTAGCAAGAACTATAAAACACTGAACATATAATTTGCCCTTAATAAATTTGTTCAGCGTTTAAGTCCGTGGTTTAAATTGGTGTTAGTTAGAATCACCTTAATTGTGACATATAATGGAGGCGCCGGGTCATGTCCGCCCAAAATTGATGTCCGGCAATTTCTGATGTAAACAATTATTTTTTGGTTTTGCCGGAAACTTTTGAAAGCCTGAGAAGGTCCTGCAAAACCCGAGGCACAATACCGGACACTTCCAACACTGAAAGTCACTCTTTGTTGAAATTTATCAATTGTGGGGCATACCCGCCCACTATATGTTACTTTTTCTATGATTCTGCTGCTTAAAAGTAGAATTTAAGCTAGTAATTTTTTGCTTGGTTTTCAAGGTCATTCAAATGAGCCAGTAGAGTGAGGTTATGACTTGTAGCTCGGTAATGTAGACTACTACCTTTGTTTCCTATCTTCCTATTCACTCTACTTCTTTACTTGTATTCTTGATAATTAGTGTTGTAAATCACTATTTTTATCTTCGTAAACACCATGTGCGATAAATTTACAAAAACGATTTGCACCCGCTACTAAAAAACTAGACAAAAATTAATTCTTGTTCAGAATACTCTTTAAAATAAAAACAAATCTATAAAGTGACAAAATTCCCCCACAATTAAATCCTTTTTGTTCATAATCTTACCTTAATATCCGTTCCTAGATGGTCAACAGCGTACTTTAGGTGTCTCGCCCTTAACGTACCTCCCCCGGTTAAGCCACGGCTAGAATATCCCATCCCCAAAGCCCATTTTGGACTCACACCAGGATGGCTAAAGGCTCTGATGTACCAACTTCAGAACAATCTGACCGTGTCCTTCAAGGTGTTGTGGGATCGATGGATCGGGGCTTGTTTACAGCACAAAAACCTCATTGAAGTCCTTTGCTTGGGTGGATTTACCGACCCGTATGCTATACCATGGTTCCGATTTGTCGCTTTATGTGCTGCCCATCTTACGGATGTAAGTCGATGGTATAAATTAGTCACGACTATGAGCTTGTATTAATAATTTTTACAGAACTTAACCCAAACCATGATCTTGGTGTGCGAAATTCTAACGGAAGAACCGGAAGGTGGCTCTTCAATGATCCCGTTGGAGGTGTTTACAGACTTATATCAATATTTAGCAGCCATCGATGCTTCTGAACCACAAACGTTGAGAAATCTTTACTTCACCGATTCTTTATTAAGTTTGTACCGAGAACCAATGGTAGAAGAAGTTAAGGAAAGTATCGCAGAGGTCGAAGAAGTGGTGGAAGAAGAAAGGTATGTACCATGATATTTGTTTATATTCCTTGTTTTATGCAGCTTTCGGAATCCAGAAAAATGGTACCTACCCATACTAAAACTAAACTAGATACATTAGTACTATCGAACGCATCGATAACAGTTTATGACTTAATTTGTTACTTGCAGTATTGAAGATGAAGAAGAAAAAGAAGAAGTGGTAGAACAAGAACTGGTGGAGGATACTGTGGGTGTGGTTATTTCTTGCCCCGATATAGCAGCGGATGATTATAAAACAGAGGAAGACTTTGTTCTTCCAGAATCAGTACAACAAAAGGAAAGGTGTGTAAGCTTAGTAAACTCATGTCTGTAAATAGCTTTAAAAAAGGGATACCGACCTCAAAATTGTACTTTAACCATTTCATAATTCATAAACTAAGATTTTTTTTAAGTCAACTATCAGAATCTCGAGCAGAAGAAAGCATACCGACACCATCCGAAAGTGAAAGTAAAGGTGAAGCCCAAGCGGAAAGTCCACCGCAGTCATCTAAAAAACCTTCTAAGCCGAAATCTCCACCGAAAGATGGAGACGAAGCCGAAGATAAACAAAAACCTGTTATAGAACCGGATACTGAAGGAGAAAAACAATTAGCAGGAGATAAAGGAGAAGAAGCTGAGCAAGGTGAAGAAGCTAAGCCAAAGAAATCAGTCGACACCCTACTCGACTACATGCCTCCGCGACAACGGGATCTAGAACTACAAGAAGATTTGGAGAAAGTAAAGGTAAGACGGTTAAGGCTTGCAAACAAGGAAAATATTAATCAAGCCTTGTTTCAAGCTGCATAAAGTATACGGTTAGGTTCTAAAGGTTAGGGTGCTTATAAAATGATGAACCTTAAGAAACCAACTTGTTAGTATTTAAATTTTTCCGAACCGTTTCTATTTTGACCTGCCTTTTTAATTTTTATTTTACATCTATTGACGCCAAAAAACATTTTTTGAAGTCATAACCAAAATTTTTGGCATCAAAATATGTTTTTCACGTCATAATATAATTGTTGGATGCAAAGGAAACATTTATTGACATTAATAAACATTTCTTCTGGCATCAATAATTTCTTATTATTATGGCAGCGTCAATAAATGATTTTTTCTATTTTGGTTCTTTACTGACTACTTTATGAAACTCATTTGGGTTTCATAAAGCAACTCCTTAAAGAATTCGAAATTTTATTTTGCTAGGTTGGTGACAACCATGTGACAACAAAACCTTCACGCGTTATAAACATAACCTTCAAATTGTAAGTTCTAAAAATTAAGATTATTTATCGTATTTTCCGCTACTTTGCGTAGCTCGGGTGGGGTGCAAGATAATTCTTCTTCCATCTTATCTTCAAATCTTAGGTACTTTAAAAATTAAATCACTTTCAAACACAGTTTGTCTCAATTTTAATTTGACACTAGTTTGAATTGTTTGAAATTGTTTTAAATGTCACCAACAGCCACAAAACCAAAACAAAATACCAAAAATTTTCCTAATCGATTATATTTTTAAATTAAAATATAAAATAAGGCAATTTTTACCTTTTTTGGACCAAAATAGAAAAAATAGTATAAAATACACGTTTCATAAGACATTTAAGCGCACTTGTCCATTAGAAAACTCGCCGCAAGCGGCTCGTTTTCTAACTTGGACGCGTGCTCTAAAATCATGTCTTATGAAACTTGTTTTTTAATATACTATTTTGGCGTCGAGTATTTTTGCAGGACAATTTACACGTTTGACGCCCAAAAAAATTATGTATTTACTTCCGAAAGGAGAGTTTTGTACAAAACAGGATACCTAGTGGGCAAAAAATCATAACTTCGTTAATAAAAGTAATTTGTAGTTGCATCTCTAAGTATTCTACTTACACACGAACATATCTAATTTTTTATCATTCTTCTCGTTTTCAGAAAAACACGATCCAACCTGATGGTATCCCGTTTTATCCAACTTTAACTCGAGTTTGTTTAAACAATTCCAGCAGGTTATTGTAAATATGTCAGAATTTTTGTTAGAATAGATATAAAACTTAATAATCACTCAATTACGATATACTCTTACCCTTTTTTTTAATATATAAAAAATAGGCCGTTACACAGTTTACCCAAACGCTTATACAGTAGCTAGGAAAACCCCGGCCACTTTTCTTGCGGCGGTCAAGAGATGGCGCTTTAGTAAAATAAAATAAATAAAAATAATTTTTGACGTTAAAAAAATATTTTTTATTGGAGTCATAACATGATGTTTGGCGTCTAAATGTCATTTTTTAACGTTAATTAAAACACTTTTTAACAACTAAGAACTTGACAGTGCCAAAAGCTGATGTTCGGGTCAACTACAATTTTTCAAACTAATTACTAAGCAAATCACATTGTAACGTTACTTAACCTCTATTCTTAGGCCATTCAGCAAGAAGAAGTTAGAGGTGAAGAAGAGGAGGAAGATGACGACGAATTCGAAAAATTGAAACTTTATCTAGAAGGACCTCAAAGCTCTGGAGGGGGCGAATCAGAAATCGCAGTATCTGTGAATACAGAAGAAAAAGGAGAACTTGAAGAAGAAGCAGAAGAAGAAGAAGAGGTAAATAAACAATTTAATTTTTGAAGTTTTCTTTAACGTCCTAAAATTATTTTAAGCCAAGAGGAGAATTGATTTACATCGACGCCATTCCGGGAATTGGCCCGGTAGTACCGTTACACTTGGTGGAAACAGTGGAAAAATACATGCACGAATGTGCAAGGATCCAGCACGGAACGGTTATGCCCCGAAACGTTCGACATTACAATTGCCCACCGCTGGAAGTCCACAAAAAGTGAATTTTTGCTCTTTTGCATATCTACAATTTGTTACACTATATCAAATGTTTTATTAAATAATTAAATAGAAAATTAGATTGATTTAATCGAAATTTTATTATTACTTACATCATTTAGCTTACAATTAACGTCTAGCTACAATCGTTTTGGTGTTTAAATCCATTCGTGGTTGTGCGATGTGGCTATGGGTCCTTGTTTGAGTGTTTTACGGCTTTGACGCCTTCCAATACCTCTGCTTGATACTAATAGGAGTAGTCGGTAGTGTAGTTCTGATGTTCCACTATGAATAAGAGCCTTTATTGCTCCTGATAATGTTATCGGTAACATAGATGGCATGCATGTGAGTTTGTCGACACTTCTATCTCGACTATCAAAATTTCAAATGTTATTGGGTACATCAATGGCATGCATGTGTTTGCCAAAGCTTTTATCTTCGTTTTTTCATCCGCCTGAAGAATGTTATTGGTGATATTGATGACTTGCATGTGAGCCTATTGACGCTTCTATCATAACCTCTACAGTCTTATCAACCTGAAGAAAGTTATTGGTTATACTGATGGCTTGCATGTGAGTTTGTCGACACTTCTATTTCATCTTTCAAAGCAAACTTAAACACCGGAAAGGGTGATAAGTCTTTGTATGTCAACCACACAAAATCTTAAGAGTGTCACGTTAACATGCAACATTTTTAAAATAAATACAATCACGTTACGTTAAAAACAATAAAATAATACAAAAAAATAATGTAAAAGTATTTTGTACCGTTAGAATAAAAACAAAAAAAATTAAAACGACATGGGCGTTGCTAAAGCTATGTTAAGCAATCTTGCCGCCTTGCCCATTTTTTTATATAAAAAAACAACGCATCAAAAAGAAAATGCAAAATATAAAAAGCAAAAAATGCATAAAACTGGCAAGAATTCCTGACCGTTTGAACAGTAACGAGGAAAATGTACACTCGATCAATTTGTTACTACACAAAAAGTACATTTTCACTCTTTTTACACAATGACATTTAAAAATGAAAAAAACGATCGTCAGCTAATGACGTATCATATCGTAAACTTTTCAGAAAAAAAAAGGAACATCGGTTTGTACTAAAAGAAATTAAAATCTAGAGAAAAACCTTATTCTAATTACATCTGAACCATTGTAAGAGCTGGCTTTGCTTTAAAAATAATGTCATTCATTCTCGCACAATTGCGGAGATTCCCAAAAAATGACTGCGGCAAATTTGGTCTAATCAAATTATTGTAAATAGGATTAACTTTCCGTCATAAAAAACAATTTCGAGAACCACAAATTTACATTATCAAACGTACACAGTTCAAAGTTTAGGGACGTTTTGTACGAATACCTCACCTCGCTCTAGCATATTGAAACTGGAACCAATAAGTCAACCCGTTCACAAACGCCACTTGTCGAAATGGTACACTAAAAATCTGGGCTATGGGGAACATATATCGGCTATAAATTAATCCACATTTTTGCCGGCGCTATTTTTGCCGGTGACATTTTTGACGGGCGCTGCTCAGTTTGACAGCGACATTTTAGATGGCGCTATTTTTACCGGCGATATTTTGCCGGTGACATTTTTTACCAGCGCTCGGTTTGACGGCGACATTTTTGATCGGCGCTATTTTTGACAGCGCTATTTTGCAGGCGAAATTTTTCCTGCCGTTATTTTTGATGCAGCTGTTTTTGGCGGCGGCGTTATTATTGTGGGCTGTATCTGTTTGCCACTTCTAGCCAGTACAGCATAGGCAATATGTCATGCATATCTTTGAACAGTTAAATTTCTTTGAATTTCATTTCATTATTGTAAAAATTGTAGAAGATATTGGGGGTTAACATGGTCTAAAGGGCGAATATATATAGACCAACAGTGTTGCCAGCTGTTTTTCCTATTGCAACAGGGAAAATATATCCGGCAACATTATTAGTGCACATAAATCCGGCCTCTTTGTTAACCGTTATAGTAAGCTTAAGATTATGTTAACATTTCAAACATTTTCCCGTAACCTGCAGTCATTTTTAGTATGAATACCCCTTCCATGGCACACTTGATTTAATTAGGTACAAGTGACATCTTTGTACATAAGATTAACATTACATTAATATTAAAATATATCTTTTACACATTTTCGCTATCATGCATCGAAGATCGCTTACACCCATTTACAGCAAGCGTGCTAGTCCGAGACTATAAACACGCATAAAGTTTTAAAAAACAACACCTACAACAAATATAAAATGTAAACAACATACGAAAAATAAAAAATATATCTATAATAATAGAATCTCACCTAAATTGTACAAATCATTATCACATTTTAAAAACAATGTACGTAGGAAAAGTAATTTTCAATTTTGGTGTTCGTATGTCCGTTGGTAAACCTAAGAATGAGGGTCCAATTCAGCACCAAAATTAAAAATCGTTTTGAATTATTTTACGACTGGCCTAAAGTTGTCGTTCCTGAACTCGAATTTGGGAATCCCAAAATGACACTTCCACGTAGAATTTTTTTAGAAAATATAAATTTTATTTACACAATGAGCATACTTAAAGCCTTTTTCATCATTTTCCGCACCCATGTTAGCATTAGCACCACTTCGGTTCCGACTTCATGCTACCTAACCTCAAAATACAATATTCTGAATTAAGTTGCATTTACCGCCGCATCCACATCACATTTTACAAGTAAATTCGGGAAAGAAAACTTTATAGCTATCTAACCTCAAAAATTGAATTAACATCACATATAATTAATTGTATAACCACAGGTTCGCTATCCGACCCTAACCAAATTACGTAAAACATATTGCAATAAGCAATGGTGAAGTCCACTTTAGAACTACCTAAGCTCAAAAATGTTCAATTACGGTCATTTCTGAACAACCAACCTTACAAAAATCTATTGGTTCATAAACTTCAACAAATATATGACGTTACCTTATTTTTAACTGCCGTAACAATAAATCATTTGAGGTTCAATTCATTTTGTAAAAAAATCTCAAAAAATTTAAGATCAATTATTTTATTAGCGATGGCATCAACCTTAAACGTAAGGTCAGGTACAATAACCTCAAAAATCTGATGTTATGTTTGTTTAATGAGGCATAAACGGCAAAAATTGAAGTTAGGTTTATTTTGTTAACAATAATCTCAAAAATGTAAGATTAGGTTGAATTTACTTTTTTTTTTATAATCATCACCTACAACTTGCACAACCTAAAAATGCACAAGCCCAAAATTTAAGGTTGGGTTTATTACATACCCAATAAAAAGATAAGGTTCCATTAATAATAATAATAGTAATAATAATGATAATAAACCTTAAACTTTGAGATCTATAACCTAAAAAAAATTGAGATAAGGTTAAACTAGTTAAAATTATAACCTCAAATTTTGAGGTCTATAATCTAAAAATGTGAGGTTGGGTTCATGTAATGTGGCAACCTGAAAAAATTGAGGTTAGGTAATTTTAATTTCGATAACCTCAAAAACTTTGAGATCAGGTTAAAACAATTGAAACAATAGCCTTTGAGATCCATAACCCCATAAATTGCAGGTTAGGTTCATTTTACGGTTCCATTAACTTTATTTTATTCAAGAGCCTCAAAATTATTAAGCTTTTTCTTTTCTAAAAAAACGAGAGTTTCAATTTACAAACGCTTCATGTCAAAAGTTTGAGATTAAGTATATTTTACGACGCCTTAACCTCACAAAAATTTCATCTGTTCCTTTTGCAGCTACCTATCCTCAAAACATGAAGTTATGTTTATTGCAAACCCGCCTAATCATCCCCAAACACAGTAATAGAAATTGTATCTTACATACCACCCAACGTAACCTCCATTTAAAGTTCTAATAGATTAACTAGTACTTGCTAAATTAATTAGCTAGTTGAAAGTGCCGATTCTGTTAAATAAACGATCGAGTAGGAACGACAACATCAATAACTACAAATTTTCTTGTACGAAGATGTTTCAATTACCGGTACCGTCCCGTACATGAGGTACATCCTATTAATTAACCTAAAAATTACATCGTGTCTGTGTACAAGCTCAGAACACGATGTATTAGCTCGTACTGTTCGGCTGTTTGTACCATCCCGCCCCGATTCAACCTTAACGAGCACAAAATAGCCAAAACATCTACGTTAAAATTACTTTTCAGCTGCTGAATTCCATTCAGAATTGCAAGAAAGCAACCAGTACGTCCAATACCAGCACTACAATGTACAATAACGGGCATACGCATCAACTCGGGATGCACATTAAGCCGTCTGGGCAACTTCGGAGATTTATCATAAATTTGAGAAGTCATGTTTTTCTCTGGTGGCACGTTTCCAAGCGTTAATGCGTGTCTAATCCCAGACGGGTGTTTTCTGTGAGTCTGAGCAGGTTGTTTACCCGTTTTTGCCTTTTTGGCTTCTATATTGGACGGCCTGTTTGTAATACTGATTTCGTGTACGCCTAATTTTGATTTAAAACTAGAGTTGTCGTTATTTTTATGGTCAATTCTTCTAAAACTATTATTGTCAGTGCTCGTCAGTTCCAGAATATGCTGGGCGATCTGTAAGACTTGTTCCGGATTTGCCATTTTATGGTCCTGCCAGTTCGAGAACCAATAATGGCGAATCGTCCTACTTGAACCTTCAAAACCGACTTTCTCCAACTTCAGCTCCCGTATGACACATTCACCAAGATTATCCTTCCGACAGAACCCGATCTTGTAGCTACCGAACTCTAACTCGTTCCGTTCTTCATACGCAACCGTTTCTTCTTCGAGTTTTTGCGTATTTTTGATGTCAAATGTAAATTTGTCCTGCGGTTTGGTCGTAGTAACGTAGAAGTATGATTTATCCGCAAGGCTGGATTTCCCCAGGGGAAAGTATAACTCGCATTTGCTTTTGCCCTTCTCCATTAAGCCCGTGAGCATTACAACGCAGTTACACTAAAAAAAAATAAATAAATTACAACTTGTTTTAAGTTTGTTACAATTGTTTACCTCTGTGGACCAAACCATCTCCCAAAAATCTTCACACGTATGCTCCATCGGGCCTTGGGTTGCTATGTATGCTGTTTCGGAATAATCGGGACCCTAAAACAATTGAATGTGTAAGAATAGTTTTACTGTCAAGTCCACATCGCACTGAAAACAATCTTATTGGTTACATAGATAGCATGCATGTGAGTTTGTTGAAGCTTCTATTTTCCTCTCTGAATGGTCACTGCTTCAAAAAACGTTATTAGTTGCATTGACGGCATGCATGTCAGTTGATCAAAAATTCTGCTATGCTCTGAAGTCTTTATACGTTCCAAAAAAATCTTATCGGTTACATTGATAGCATGCATATAAGTTTGTCAACACTTCCTCTAGAGTCTAGACTTTCAAATTAATTTAAATATGAAAAATATAAATGAAAATCTGACTAGATTCAAAATTAATTTCTAATTAAGGTTAAATTTTTTTAAAATTTAAGCCATTCTTAACTAAAAAAACAACGAAATACAATAAAAACATTACAAAATTAAATAAAGCGAGATAAAATAAATTTCTCGACCCAAATTTCTAGACCAAATAACTCTGTGCCGTTCACTATACAAACACATAACCTCAACTAGTACATACCTTGATGTAATTTGCATGAATGTAGCTTTGCGGTCCAGGAAGATGAACTCGGCTATGTTCATTTGGCAAAACACCCTTGTACCGATTTTTGCTCTGACTTCCCGAGACCAAACATTTTTCCTGAAGGTTCAAAGGGACTTCCCAGAATTCTTGGTGAAGTTTTGGAACTCGATGCGGCTGTAAAACGCCCAAAACACGCTTGATTTAATACATTTTTAAGGAATATTAATAAAAACAATATTTTAATTTGAATTAAACGTTCTTATAGCTACCTAACCTCAAAAATTTCTGAACTGAAAAACCTACATGTTAGATCCATTAACCTCAAAAACAGTGCAATTTCACATTTTTACATACACAAATTTAACTTATAATATACAACGAACCTCACAAAAAGCCTTCAACTCCGCAATCGACAGAACACTTCCGGCCGTTTGCAAATACTGTATATTCTGCAAGTGCAGCTTGAAATCCTCTGATAGCAACCGAGTAGGGTCCAAATCAGGTTGCCGAGGGTACACTGCTCTTCGACACCCCTTGCAGCTTCTGGAACCCCGACAATCCTTGGGCAACCTCGAGGTACAAAAACTACACGGTGGTACGTACAGATTTTCATTAGACAACGATTTGCGCCTGCATTTAAAATTACACAAACAATTACACTTCTTATGGAATGTGTAGCATCGGTTTCTGCACGACCCACTTCGAGTGGGCCCCGTATCGTACATTGAACAAGCCTCACTGTTGGCTTGATATCTATTAATGCCCCGACGGGCTCCTGATTGTACATCGCATAATTTGGAGGTGCACGAACATTTCTCCGAAGAAAAAGTTGTTAAATTAAGATGTGAAGCGCTTTTTGTAGTATTGAGACGAGCCGTTACCGTGGTCTTAACCTCCGAGATACTAGAATTTGAACCGAGATCGATTGTAAGACTAGCATTGGATCCTCGTCGCTCCAAAAGCCCCTTCGCTTTGATTCTAATAGGCTCAGGTTTATTATCAGAAAAATCCTGCAGAGTCATTACTTCCGGCAAGGTTTTCAATGTTTGAGATCCAGAGATGCTCGTGTTTGAAGCAAATCGTTTCAAATTCGATCCCAAGCCAGGTCCTAGCAATGGTCTATGCCCGTTGTCGTCAAAATCCAAACTATGTCTCGGTTTGACCTGTTTTTTTGGTGTGTTGGGCATAGACGAGACATCCCTTGCCACCTCAAGCGTGTTTTGGGACTTTGGTGGGTCTGAATCGAGACTTACAGCTTTAAGCTTCCTAGAAAGGGTCGGAGTTTTGGGACTTTGTATGACCAAGATTGGTTGGTTGGTTGTGTCAAGAGTGGTTGTGTCTGAGAGGTCTAAACTTGGAAAATTCCTTTCCCTTCGGGTTAATATTGAACTCCCTGAGTCGATTACTGGGTCAAGATCCATTTTTGTTTCACACGATGGCACCATCATTTGTTTTTTAGCTTCTGTTTGTACTGTTTATGGTTCGTTTTGTTGTTTTAATTGTTCAATTGTTCATCGATTGTCATTTTTCTTATAACTAAAACAAAAAGAAAACAAAATACTGACGTGTTTTGGCAAATGTTATGTTTGTTCCTATGTTTTTATTCCTGTTTAGATTTTTTTTTACACCTTTGGATTGTTAAAAAATAATAACACACCCCTCGCACCGATTATTGTCAAAATTTGCACAATTTCACTGGATTTAACCTCAAAATTTACTTAACTTTCACTTGCTTTTTCTTTTGGGGTTCTTGGTATTGTCCACCGTCTTGTGTAACTTTATTTTGTGTAAAAAATCACGGATCCGGCAAGAAACTGTCGGCCATTTCTCTGATAAACAGCTGGTTCGGCGGCTTCCTTTGTGGGTCAAGCGTACACATGACCTGGTCCGAAAGTAACTGCACCATAAAATAATCTAGTTTCATTGATGAATTTAATCAAACAGTTTATTCAATGACCGCAGTTTATTTTTGGTTTTTTACAATATATTTCAGGAAATATAAATAGTAACATACTAAAATTTTAAATTTCCTAATGCCGTGGTTTTGAACATTTTTATATAAGTTTGATGTGTGTCGTTTCCACATTATTTTGTGCTCCGACTTTTCTAAAAAGTGCCCCGTGGCTCAAAATTAGTTTGTAGAAGCCCTCGTTTTGAGATTGTATTCAACTTTCTTTATTTTGTCGTTTTTACATTTGTGCTTCGATTTTCAAACCGACTTTTCCAAAAAGTGACCCGTGGCTCCAAGTTTGGTTCGAGAGAGCTCTCGTTTCGAACTCGAAAGGCACTGGTGTAAGCAAAGCACACAAAACGTGACCTTTGAACGAACATAGCTGAGTTCCAAATTGAGATATCCTAATTTACTTTTTTTTATTAGATAACCAAATAAATAGCCTAACAACTATTTTAATTTAAATCTGCCTAGAAATTTTTTCAACGCAGCAAATCGCCACCCAAGAAAATTCAAATTGGCCAGCTTTGGCGCTCAACTACAGTTATTATAATTTCTTGGACGTCCCCGCTGATGGTATTATTTGATAGAACTTTTCTTACTTAACAACTTTGATGATGAAAACCAAATTCAAACAACATCATCTTCAGGGTCAAAAATATCAAAACACGTTGCTAAACGAATGAGGTTTCTTTCTACCAGTCAAATGAGCTCACCGAAATCTAACCGCATGGAGCGAACCGATTTGGTAAAATTGCGTAATTCACGGCCAGAGGACGTCATACATTTTCTTTGGCACGCTGTAACTCCGAAATAAGTCGGTTAGCACGTTGGAGTCTGCTCGGCTGGATAGAGCTCGCCGACAGCTACAGCTCAGCTTGCCAGCATGGAGCAAAATTAAAATGGGACACCCTGTACGTAAATCAATACAGCTGAAACAAAATGAATGAAAATTCACTCATAAACAAACAACTACAGGAACCATTATTTTTGCTAGCGTCGATTTACTGACAGATAAAAAACCTAAAATAATTATCTTTTTACAAGGGTGTCATTTGATACTTAAACATTCCAGCACGTGCATTAACACGCAATGGATTGAAAAATTACGGCGCCGTGGGACGCCATCTGTTAGCTTTAACAAAAACACTGCTAACTTCATTCTAAACCGCTTATTATTTGTTCAATTTTGTCAAATTTTTTATTTCAAATGTTTTTCAATAAATAATAAACGTAACTGTTAAATTGCACGTGGTTTGTTTATGTCAAACAAAATTTCATTAAATAAGGTCAAGCAAATCTAGCGATCTAAGTGTGAAACGAATGAAGCAGAACAAGTGCCAAGCGAGTTTGAACGACAACAACCTGTCATATCACGTGTACGACATTTTGACAACACAAAACTTTTGCAAAAGTTTCAAGTGGTGACCAAAAATCATCTGTGACGGCTCTAAAATGTTGTGAACGTCCGCGGGTGGTCGTAATGTGTAACATTTAGTGCCCAAAGTGCCAAAAATGGACTCGGTGACGGCGGACTTGACTTTGCAGGATGTACTAGGTAAGGAGACACTTTTGCCTGCTTTTTGACGAGTTAGGGGGGCAATTAGGCACAGAAATCTAAGATTTCGCCCCGCAAAGCGACCCCTTAATACTCCCACCGTTAGAAACACATTTTTTTGCATAAACGTCACCAACAACCTGTTGCTTCCTAAAACTTTTTTAGGCCTCGAGGCAGGGGGAGTGTTTTTCTGGTTTGTGACCCATAATTATGGACTTTGTGACGTTTTTGCTGTGTGATAATTTGATTTGCAGTCGTATTTGCGGCTTTTTTGATGCAGCGATGATGTTTGTGTACCAAAAACAGGTGTTTGTTGCGAAATCTGTTGTTTTGGTGATTATGATTCTTTGGGCGCCTGTGTGTTATGCCGTTTGCTATGCTTTTATGTCATTTGTGTTGCAGAAATGCATTGTGGATTTGTATATTTTAAAACAATCTCTAAACGTTTCCAAGGTTTTGTTTTAATATCGATGTATTATGAATTTTTAACACAAATCAAACTAAAATTGTGCCTAGTTAATGAAATAGTTGACAACTACTGAAATTTGATTGTCAGTTGTCTTCAGTTTTCAAAATAGACAAATAGGTACTGTAAGGAAATTTTGACCATTCACTGTTTGTTTATTGGTTGGTTTGCAGCTTATGTCTGAATCAAACAATTAGCAAAAAACCCAAACTGGTTAATTTTAACAAGTAATTGCATAAGGTTGTGTTTTTCCCAGACTGCCAATTACTTTTTTTTTTAGTTAAAAACTCATGTTTAATGAATGTTTGTAACTTTCCCCAGATTGTTGTTTTTTTTGCGAATGGCAAATAAAATTTAAAATCCTACAAAACGATATAATTTTTTTTTAATTTTTAATAAAAAGGTTGCAAGAAAATTAATGTTTATTGTTCAAAAAAAAAGAAATGTTGACTTAACAAAGGGTAAACGCAGGTTAAAATTTGTACAAAATACTTTCCGTTAGTAAGGACTTGCCCTACTTCCTCCGGATTTCCCCTACTTCTACCAGGTTTCCCTACTTCATACAGACTTCCCCTACTTCCTCCTGACTTCTCTTATTTCCCCATTTTTGCCGGATTTTCTATACTCCCGCAGGACTTCACGTACTTACCCGGATTTCCTTTAGACGATTTTTATGGACTGGCTTTGGAAATATCTCTTAAATGCGTTTTTCTTTCTGAGACTTCTTTTGACCACCCTTCAACCTCTTCCGTACTTTCACGACTTCCCTTGAACCTCCCCACTTCCCCAGGACTTAACAAGTACTACCGTCAAAGTGTACACAAAACCTTCCTTTCAGTTTACCCCCGAGGGTCGGCTTTGCCAATTTTATGTCAACGTCCAAAATCGCGAAAATTTTTTTAAATCTCTTGAACTTCTTTTGACTTCCGTTCGACTTTCCCCGCAGTTCCTCGATATTTCTTAGACTTCTCCGACTTACCACGAATTTTTCGACTTCCCCTGGACTTGCAAGAGACTTTCCTAAAAGTGTATACCAAACCTTCACCCCGGTTTACCCCAAGGGGACTTTGCACTTCGCCAATTTTATGGACACATCCAGACTCGATCAATTTCTATAAAATTGTTCTTTCTGTTACTTCTCCCATACTTCCTCGACTTCCCGACTAGCCTCAGGACTTCCATGTGACTTCCGGCACAATGTATACCAAACCTGCATTTTGATTTACATTGGGGAGTAAACCGCAGGCTAAAATTTGTACACCATACTTCTGCTTAGTAAAAAAATTCCACTTCCCCTGGATTTCCTTTAGACTCCCCTTCAATCTTTCCGTACTTTTATGCTTTCCGGACTTTTCTACAAATTCCCTTCGGGGTAAATCGCAGAATATAATTTTTACCCCATACTTCCCTTTAGTAAAAGACTTCCTCTATTTTATGGACATGCCGAAACTCTTCCCTGACTTCCCCGTTACTTTTGCAACTTTACTTGGACGTTTCTTAATTTTCTCAGGACTTCCCGTGACTTCAATCAACGTGTGCATCACAGCTTCCGCAGTCTTGAAAATTCGTACACCCTACTTCCCAGTTATATGACATCCCTTAGTTTCCCGAGACTTCCGCCATTATATGGGCATGCCTACACGCGAGGTATATAATTATGAGGCTTCCGTACTTGCTCGACTTTCCTTGGACTACCCTAAACGTTTCCGATTTTCTCAGGACTTCTTTCTGACTTCCACGAAACGTCCCTTAACGTGTGCACCTGTATTATACACCAAGTTTAAAATTTGTACACAATAGTTCCTTGTAGTAAAGGACTTTTTGTTACTTCCCCCAAACTTACTTGCTTAAAAATGCCTCCCACCCTGTACTTTCCTGACTTCCCTTGAGCTTCCCCCGCACTTTCTCAATTTTCTGGTTTTCATGGAACTTCTCTCGGCGGGTACACCCGTGTGCGCCAAACCTCCCACACTTTGAAATTTGTACACCATACTTTCCCGTAGTAAACGACTCCCCTTACTTTTTCCAAACTTTCTTAATTTTACTGGCATGCGTAGACTCGAGGAATTTCTTTATAATGGTTCTTTTTTTGGACTTCCCCCGTACTTTCTTAACTTCCCTT
Source organism: Ctenicera cuprea (assembly GCA_958336395.1). Taxonomy (NCBI): domain Eukaryota; kingdom Metazoa; phylum Arthropoda; class Insecta; order Coleoptera; family Elateridae; genus Ctenicera; species Ctenicera cuprea. The sequence continues at coordinate 1,853,264 of OY284493.1, forward strand.
GGACTTCCCCCATTCGCCACACTTACTTGCTTAAAAATGCCTCCCACCGTGTACTTTCTTGACTTCCCTTGAACTTCCCCCGCACTTTCTCAATTTTCTGGTTTTCGTGGAACCTCCCTCGGCGGGTACACCCGTGTGCGCCAAACCTCTCACACTTTGAAATTTGTACACCATACTTTCCCGTAGTAAACGACTTCCCTTACTTTTCCCAAACTTTCTTGATTTAACGGTCATGCATAGACTAGAGGAATTTCTCTATAATGGTTCCTTTCTTGGACTTCCCCCGTACTTTCTCAACTTCCCTTGGACTTCCGCCATTCTCGCGGTCTTCAAGATTTTCGCACGACTTCCCGCTGACTTTCATAAAATTTTTACACCATACTTTCCCCAGATTTTATGCGCATGCGTACCTTCGAGGAATTTCTTTGTAATGGTTCCTTTCTTGGACTTCCCCCGTACTTCCTCAACTTCCCTTGGAGTTCCCGCATTCCCTCGGTCTATAAGATTTTTGCACGACTTAGTTGTGACTTCCATAAAATTTCTACACCATGCTTCCCCCAGATTTCTTCGATTTTATGCGCATGCGTACCTTCGAGGAATTGCTTTATAATGGTCCCTTTCTTGGACTTTCCCCGTACTTTCTCAAATTCTCTTGGACTTCCCTGGGTCTTCAGGATTTTCTCACGACTTTCCCGGACTTCCCCGGAACTTTCCTCAAGATATAGACGTATGTATACTCAAAACCTTCCATAGTGTAGAAAAATTTGTACACTATATTTCCGTTACTCCCTCCCAAACTTTCCCGGTTTTATGGGCACGTAGACTTTAGGAGTTTTTTTTAAACTTAACTTTCCTGGGTGTTCCCCTTTACTTCCTTGAACTTCCCTATGACTTCTGCAGACTTCCGTCTAACTTTTCCGCTACTTTTCTCGTCGTGTACAGTCGGTGTTTACCAAAATTTTCCTGTTTTTACCCCTCAACAATAATTTTGAAATGTCAATATTTAGAAATTGAAAAAATATTATGCAACACCCTGTATTTGAACAAAAATTAATGTTTAGCAGTGTTTTATTACTGTTGAAATGGCTAATGTCACGTTTAAGATTCTTTATTTCAATAAGATCCTAAATGTATAAAAAAATATATATACAGGGTGTTTTAAATATTTGAGCTACTTTTTAAATCTACAAAATAAGCTACAATTTTGTAATTTTTGTGTAAATTGTTGTAGCCAAAGTTTAATTTTTAGAACAATAAAAAATATAAATATTAAACTTTCGATATATACAGGATGTTTTAATTCTTGTGTTAAAAAAAAATTGTTGGATTAAATTTTCCATTATTTGGGCGAGGCCATGCACAGAGTAATTTTTCTTGTCTTTTTTTTAGCTGCAGATATTTTGAGCAAATCTACATTTTTATGATCTACGATTCAAAATCGTGCAGGTGTCATAACCACCCTCGATTACCACGTTCACATAACAATGTAAATTAGAATTATTAAACCACGTGCTCATTCACGCACGTCCAACTAATAATGGCAATTATTTTGTAAATTCTAATCAAGGCCAACTATGCACGTTCGATTGTTTTTTTATATCGACTATAGAATATTTAGATATTGCTCAATAGGTTTTTGTTTTTATTTTTTTAATTGGCATTTGTTCCTTCTCGTGATAGCGCGAAACAAAAGAACGAAAATAAAAACAAGTGAATCAACACGGGAAATTTTACGTTGGTGGATGGGAAGACAGAAAATTTGTAAATCCGGAAAGCTTCAGCTGCTATTGATCAAACTAGTTGTCATTGCTTATAAATCAACAAACACGCAAATAAAACATTATGAAAGACTCCTGAACTTCAACTGTTTTTGTTAGGCAATGATCAAAGATTCAAATAGTATAGTAGTAGTACACAGGGTGTTCAGGTGGTTTAGTTTTTTAAGGTTTATTTTTTGTATGCGTTTTGTGTCAGCTGGTTGTTATTTTAGAGGAATAATAGAAATAATAAAAATTTCTAATTATACAGGATGTTCCAGAATTTTTCCTGTAAATAATTTCACCACCGATGATAATAATAAAAAAAAATACAAAAACTCAAGGAAGCAAAATTGTTTGTATTTTCTTAAGACAAATTTTAGAACTGTTTTCATTGTTTTTTCTGAGATTTAGTTTGTACCGAAATATTTAATAACAAAACAAAATCAGAATTTTTTTAAAACAGCGTTTTAGGTGTGGAAATCTGTTAAAACAAATACTTTTTTACCGCCGCTCCACCACTACATCAATATATTTATATCAACCCCAAAACAATTGATAGGACGTACGTTATTTTGTATGCAAGTAATTTTAACAAGCACTCATGCATGGCGGCAGCTTGTTCCGTTTAATGGCGCTATTAAAAATATTAACACAATTTTAGATATTACACCAATAGATTAGCAGAAACAAATGCCCAAAACACGTCTTTGTAAGTTGATTGTCTTTTGTTTTTTGTTGTAATAATTAAATTTGTATTATAAAACAAATGCCAATTGTTTTTTGTCCCATTTTTGTTTTTTATTCTAGTCGAAACAAATCAATTGCCAAATAGTATTTTGTTTTGTTTATTTTATATTTTTTGTCATATTACAAAAATGAAATGGTTGTCAATTGTTTTTTTTTGAACAGTTTTTATAATTATTGTTGTTTTTGTTCTTATTTCTTTTGTTTCTGCTTTTAGTTACAAAACAGACTACATAATTTTTATTTTCCTATTTTTATGTGCTGTATATTTCCACTGCACGCAGAAAAAGAAGCATACCTATACAAAACTTTTCTTGCATTTCATTTGAGTACAAACATTTCTGACTTATTTGTCAAAGGCTTCTCGGTGTCGAATAAAGGGCGGTATAAAATTGCAAACGCATGAACGAAATTTTTATACAGGTTGTCGCAATTATGTCGCTTTTTTCTGTCGCTCAAATTCGAAAAAAAGGGGGGGGGACTTTTCCCGGTGTCTAAAACAGATTTAAAACAAGTAGATTCAATTAAATATTACATATACAGGGTATTACACAAAAATTAAATGTTGCATATACAGGGTATTGCAAATTTTAGAACTTTTTTTCGTATAATGGCAATTCTTTTGGACTTCCTCAACCTTTCCGAATTTTCTTTGGGCTTTGCCGATTTTATGAGCATGGGTAGCTTCACTAGGTTTTAGAAATGTTTTTTAAATGCCTCCCTCCTTGAACTTCCCCCGTACTTTCGTGACTGTTCTTGTAGTTCCCCTATTTCCCTAGGATTTCCTGAGTTTCCCAGAACGTCTCCGTGTTTCCCGCCCGGCTTCCCTCAATGTAGACGCTCTTGTACACCAAACCTCGCATGTCTTAAATCTGTACACCATACTTCCCCATAGCAAAGGACTTCCCTTCTACCCCCAACCAGATTTCACGATTTTATGGGCATGCGAAGGCTCTTAGAATTGCTTTAAAATGCCTTCCCCCTTGTACTTCCCCCATTTCCGTAAGATTTCCCGAGTTTCTCAGGGCTTGTCTGATACTTCCCTTAACGTGTACACCCGTACACACTAAACATCCCGCAGTCTAGAATTTGTATACTTCCCTTAAAGTTTTTCTCGGTTTAACGGGCATGCGTAGACTTTAGAAATGTGTTGAACTTCCCCCGTACTTTCTTGACTGTTTTGAACTTCCTCCACGCCTCTCGCACTCTCCTATTTTCCCAGAACTTCTCTCTGACTTCCCCAGGACTTCCCTCAACGTGTACACAAACCTCTCGCAGTCTACAATTTGTACACTTCCCTCAAACTCCCTCTGTTTAATGGGCATGCGTAGTAGATGCGTCCTTCCTTGGACTTTGCTGACTTCCTTTGGAGTTCTGTTGTACTTCCGTCACTTCTTTAGGACTGCCCGACTTACTCAGAGTTTTTCTCTGACCTTTCCGGGACTTTCCTCAACGTGTTGCCCGTTGAAGTTTCAAGACTAGGAAATTGGCCAAATTTTTCAACACCCTGTATACAAATAAATGTTTATCATTATTTATCATTTATTTTTTTGTCTTAGTAACAACTGAAACGGTTGTCAATTTGTTAATTGTTTTTGTTGTGCAGTTTTTGTATAAAATATTAAACATTGAATATACAGGGTATTTCAAACAAATTGAATGTTACACGCTAGTGTTATACGGGGTATTGCAAATATTATTACACTTTTTTACTGTTTTTCTTTAAATTCCGGTATTATTTCGTTCATCAACTTCCATTACATTTTGGGAGGGTTAGTTTCCATGATACTCAATAAAAACAATAAATGTACAGGGTGCTTCAAATTTTTATGCAATTTTTAGTTTGTTTTTTTGAAAGTTTAGTAAAAGCGTGAATATTTTGGACAAATTTGGTATTTCTGTTGTGCTGCATTGGTACAAAATTTAATTGAAGGCAAATATATACATGGTGTTTCAAATGTTTTCCCTTAATCCAATATTTTCTTACCTGTTCGATATTTATGAACTAATTTTGGTTATTTTTTTACATTGAATGTTATTAATGTGTTACAAATGAAGTGAAATAATTACATTAAACTTATACATGGTGTTGAATTTTTCTGGTACATATATTTATTTAATTTTTCTTGCGATTTTTTTTTGCCCAGGCGCATAAATATTAATGTGTAAATACAAACATAAAAAAATAAATACAAACCTAATTTATAGCATTTAAACAAGACGTCGTTTTCGCTCTGCTCTAAAATATCCTGCGAACAAATTCAAGGACGTCGAGGGGCAGGAAAAGCAGGCCTATGTGCTCGCACCTGCTTTCAATTGGCGTTGCGCAAGGATGAAAGATAACGCATCCACCAATGTAACGAAAGTTAAATCAATAAAGCGCCCCCATTGGACACGGCCATGTAAAAAAGTACATAAGAGGAAATCAGGATAAGAATTACAATAGCGTGACTTGGAAAACTTAAAGCGGGGATCAAAATATCAAGGTGTAGATGTTAAAACTTAAAACACGTAAGAAAAATCCGGGGGGAAAAATGTATTCGTTTGTTTTTGCGAAAATTTCCGTTTCAAAGCCGTTTGTAATATTTTGCAAGGTATTTTTTGTTGTTGTTGTTGCAAATAATTAAGTATAATGCCCCTTTGTTCGTAATAAAATAATGAGGCATTGTTTTCCACGTTTACCTTCACTTGTTTTTCTTAATCTGTTGGATTAAAATTAACAAAAGTGTTTTTAATTTGTTATAATTGCTTTAGTTTATTTTAATTATGTACATAAAATTAATTGTTTGGTTTTCTTGATTTTCTACGTGTACGAAAAGTATTTAATGTTTATTGAAAATTTTAAGGAAAAATACGTTTTAGGGCGGCAAAACTCAAGAAAACGATCTTCTTGAAAATTTTTTGTCTGTTCCGTAGTTGGATGGATACATTGGCGGCTCGTGATATGTTTGCGGTTTTGTAAAAGTCCCCATCGCTTAATATTTGTTGAAGAAAACGATTTATTAACAACCACGATGCCTCGCTGGACTATATCGGTTGCTATGGTAACCGCACCGCTTCTCCGGAAGTGAAATTTTGGAGTTTTTTGAACCAAAATCGGATAGAGAATGTCGAAACAAATTGAATGTTTTTTTTTCCGAGCCTTCTAGCTTTAAATTTGCGACCGTTATACGATTTTTTGGAAATTTTGACTTTAACGCCTTATTACTCAAAAATTAGTTGGCAGATCGCCATAAAATTTTGGGTCAAAATAGTCCTAGGGGGACATTATGTTAATACAGAAATTTATTTTAGAATCATCAAAATTGGCAAAATTAAAATTTTTTTAAACTTTTGAAATTTTCAAAATTAAAAAAAAATCTCAAAAACTCACGAAGGCCGTGGTTTTCCTTTGTCTCTGAAGGCCTAATTTTGTATTTTTTTTGAAAGCAAACTCTGACAGAGAATGTCGAAACAAATTGAATGTTTTTTTTCCGAGCCTTCTAGCTTTAAATTTGCGACCGTTATACGATTTTTTGGAAATTTTGACTTTAACGCCTTATTACTCAAAAATTAGTTGGCAGATCGCCATAAAATTTTGGGTCAAAATAGTCCTAGGGGGACATTATGTTAATACAGAAATTTATTTTAGAATCATCAAAATTGGCAAAATTAAAATTTTTTTAAACTTTTGAAATTTTCAAAATTAAAAAAAAATCTCAAAAACTCACGAAGGCCGTGGTTTTCCTTTGTCTCTGAAGGCCTAATTTTGTATTTTTTTTGAAAGCAAACTCTGACAGAGAATGTCGAAACAAATTGAATGTTTTTTTTCCGAGCCTTCTAGCTTTAAATTTGCGACCGTTATACGATTTTTTGGAAATTTTGACTTTAACGCCTTATTACTCAAAAATTAGTTGGCAGATCGCCATAAAATTTTGGGTCAAAATAGTCCTAGGGGGACATTATGTTAATACAGAAATTTATTTTAGAATCATCAAAATTGGCAAAATTAAAATTTTTTTAAACTTTTGAAATTTTCAAAATTAAAAAAAAATCTCAAAAACTCACGAAGGCCGTGGTTTTCCTTTGTCTCTGAAGGCCTAATTTTGTATTTTTTTTGAAAGCAAACTCTGACAGAGAATGTCGAAACAAATTGAATGTTTTTTTTCCGAGCCTTCTAGCTTTAAATTTGCGACCGTTATACGATTTTTTGGAAATTTTGACTTTAACGCCTTATTACTCAAAAATTAGTTGGCAGATCGCCATAAAATTTTGGGTCAAAATAGTCCTAGGGGGACATTATGTTAATACAGAAATTTATTTTAGAATCATCAAAATTGGCAAAATTAAAATTTTTTTAAACTTTTGAAATTTTCAAAATTAAAAAAAAATCTCAAAAACTCACGAAGGCCGTGGTTTTCCTTTGTCTCTGAAGGCCTAATTTTGTATTTTTTTTGAAAGCAAACTCTGACAGAGAATGTCGAAACAAATTGAATGTTTTTTTTTCCGAGCCTTCTAGCTTTAAATTTGCGACCGTTATACGATTTTTTGGAAATTTTGACTTTAACGCCTTATTACTCAAAAATTAGTTGGCAGATCGCCATAAAATTTTGGGTCAAAATAGTCCTAGGGGGACATTATGTTAATACAGAAATTTATTTTAGAATCATCAAAATTGGCAAAATTAAAATTTTTTTAAACTTTTGAAATTTTCAAAATTAAAAAAAAATCTCAAAAACTCACGAAGGCCGTGGTTTTCCTTTGTCTCTGAAGGCCTAATTTTGTATTTTTTTTGAAAGCAAACTCTGACAGAGAATGTCGAAACAAATTGAATGTTTTTTTTCCGAGCCTTCTAGCTTTAAATTTGCGACCGTTATACGATTTTTTGGAAATTTTGACTTTAACGCCTTATTACTCAAAAATTAGTTGGCAGATCGCCATAAAATTTTGGGTCAAAATAGTCCTAGGGGGACATTATGTTAATACAGAAATTTATTTTAGAATCATCAAAATTGGCAAAATTAAAATTTTTTTAACCTTTTGAAATTTTCAAAATTAAAAAAAAATCTCAAAAACTCACGAAGGCCGTGGTTTTCCTTTGTCTCTGAAGGCCTAATTTTGTATTTTTTTTGAAAGCAAACTCTGACAGAGAATGTCGAAACAAATTGAATGTTTTTTTTCCGAGCCTTCTAGCTTTAAATTTGCGACCGTTATACGATTTTTTTGGAAATTTTGACTTTAACGCCTTATTACTCAAAAATTAGTTGGCAGATCGCCATAAAATTTTGGGTCAAAATAGTCCTAGGGGGACATTATGTTAATACAGAAATTTATTTTAGAATCATCAAAATTGGCAAAATTAAAATTTTTTTAAACTTTTGAAATTTTCAAAATTAAAAAAAAATCTCAAAAACTCACGAAGGCCGTGGTTTTCCTTTGTCTCTGAAGGCCTAATTTTGTATTTTTTTTGAAAGCAAACTCTGACAGAGAATGTCGAAACAAATTGAATGTTTTTTTTCCGAGCCTTCTAGCTTTAAATTTGCGACCGTTATACGATTTTTTGGAAATTTTGACTTTAACGCCTTATTACTCAAAAATTAGTTGGCAGATCGCCATAAAATTTTGGGTCAAAATAGTCCTAGGGGGACATTATGTTAATACAGAAATTTATTTTAGAATCATCAAAATTGGCAAAATTAAAATTTTTTTAAACTTTTGAAATTTTCAAAATTAAAAAAAAATCTCAAAAACTCACGAAGGCCGTGGTTTTCCTTTGTCTCTGAAGGCCTAATTTTGTCTTTTTTTGAAAGCAAACTCTGACAGAAGAATGTGGAAACAAATTTAATGCTTTTTTCCGAGCTTTATAGCTTAAAAATTGCGACCGTTATACGATTTTTTTGAAAATTTTGACTTTAACGCCTTATTACTCAAAAATTAGTTGGCAGATCGCCATAAAATTTTGGGTCAAAATAGTCCTAGGGGGACATTATGTTAATACAGAAATTTATTTTAGAATCATCAAAATTGGCAAAATTAAAATTTTTTTAAACTTTTGAAATTTTCAAAATTAAAAAAAAATCTCAAAAACTCACGAAGGCCGTGGTTTTCCTTTGTCTCTGAAGGCCTAATTTTGTCTTTTTTTGAAAGCAAACTCTGACAGAAGAATGTGGAAACAAATTTAATGCTTTTTTCCGAGCTTTATAGCTTAAAAATTGCGACCGTTATACGATTTTTTTGAAAATTTTGACTTTAACGCCTTATTACTCAAAAATTAGTTGGCAGATCGCCATAAAATTTTGGGTCAAAATAGTCCTAGGGGGACATTATGTTAATACAGAAATTTATTTTAGAATCATCAAAATTGGCAAAATTAAAATTTTTTTAAACTTTTGAAATTTTCAAAATTAAAAAAAAATCTCAAAAACTCACGAAGGCCGTGGTTTTCCTTTGTCTCTGAAGGCCTAATTTTGTATTTTTTTTGAAAGCAAACTCTGACAGAGAATGTCGAAACAAATTGAATGTTTTTTTTTCCGAGCCTTCTAGCTTTAAATTTGCGACCGTTATACGATTTTTTGGAAATTTTGACTTTAACGCCTTATTACTCAAAAATTAGTTGGCAGATCGCCATAAAATTTTGGGTCAAAATAGTCCTAGGGGGACATTATGTTAATACAGAAATTTATTTTAGAATCATCAAAATTGGCAAAATTAAAATTTTTTTAAACTTTTGAAATTTTCAAAATTAAAAAAAAATCTCAAAAACTCACGAAGGCCGTGGTTTTCCTTTGTCTCTGAAGGCCTAATTTTGTATTTTTTTTGAAAGCAAACTCTGACAGAGAATGTCGAAACAAATTGAATGTTTTTTTTCCGAGCCTTCTAGCTTTAAATTTGCGACCGTTATACGATTTTTTGGAAATTTTGACTTTAACGCCTTATTACTCAAAAATTAGTTGGCAGATCGCCATAAAATTTTGGGTCAAAATAGTCCTAGGGGGACATTATGTTAATACAGAAATTTATTTTAGAATCATCAAAATTGGCAAAATTAAAATTTTTTTAAACTTTTGAAATTTTCAAAATTAAAAAAAAATCTCAAAAACTCACGAAGGCCGTGGTTTTCCTTTGTCTCTGAAGGCCTAATTTTGTATTTTTTTTGAAAGCAAACTCTGACAGAGAATGTCGAAACAAATTGAATGTTTTTTTTTCCGAGCCTTCTAGCTTTAAATTTGCGACCGTTATACGATTTTTTGGAAATTTTGACTTTAACGCCTTATTACTCAAAAATTAGTTGGCAGATCGCCATAAAATTTTGGGTCAAAATAGTCCTAGGGGGACATTATGTTAATACAGAAATTTATTTTAGAATCATCAAAATTGGCAAAATTAAAATTTTTTTAAACTTTTGAAATTTTCAAAATTAAAAAAAAATCTCAAAAACTCACGAAGGCCGTGGTTTTCCTTTGTCTCTGAAGGCCTAATTTTGTATTTTTTTTGAAAGCAAACTCTGACAGAGAATGTCGAAACAAATTGAATGTTTTTTTTCCGAGCCTTCTAGCTTTAAATTTGCGACCGTTATACGATTTTTTGGAAATTTTGACTTTAACGCCTTATTACTCAAAAATTAGTTGGCAGATCGCCATAAAATTTTGGGTCAAAATAGTCCTAGGGGGACATTATGTTAATACAGAAATTTATTTTAGAATCATCAAAATTGGCAAAATTAAAATTTTTTTAAACTTTTGAAATTTTCAAAATTAAAAAAAAATCTCAAAAACTCACGAAGGCCGTGGTTTTCCTTTGTCTCTGAAGGCCTAATTTTGTATTTTTTTTGAAAGCAAACTCTGACAGAGAATGTCGAAACAAATTGAATGTTTTTTTTCCGAGCCTTCTAGCTTTAAATTTGCGACCGTTATACGATTTTTTTGGAAATTTTGACTTTAACGCCTTATTACTCAAAAATTAGTTGGCAGATCGCCATAAAATTTTGGGTCAAAATAGTCCTAGGGGGACATTATGTTAATACAGAAATTTATTTTAGAATCATCAAAATTGGCAAAATTAAAATTTTTTTAAACTTTTGAAATTTTCAAAATTAAAAAAAAATCTCAAAAACTCACGAAGGCCGTGGTTTTCCTTTGTCTCTGAAGGCCTAATTTTGTCTTTTTTTGAAAGCAAACTCTGACAGAAGAATGTGGAAACAAATTTAATGCTTTTTTCCGAGCTTTATAGCTTAAAAATTGCGACCGTTATACGATTTTTTTGAAAATTTTGACTTTAACGCCTTATTACTCAAAAATTAGTTGGCAGATAGACATAAAATTTTGGTTCGGAATAGTCCTAGGGGGACACTATGTTAATGTAAAAATTTATTTTAGAATCATCAAAATTGGCAAAATTAAAAATTTTTTTAACCCTTTCGAAAATTTCAAAATTCAAAAAATTTACAAAAACTTATACGGTGGCCGTGGTTTTCCCTTGTCGCCGAAGGCCTAATTTTGTATTTTTTGAAGCAAAATCAGATAGAGAATGTCGTAACAAATTGAATACTTTTTTCCGAGCTTCCTAGCTTTAAATATGCGACCGTTATACGATTTTTTAAAATTTTAACTTTGACGCCTGATTACTCACAAATTAGTTCGCAGATCGGCATAAAATTTGGGTCGAAATACCCCGGGGGGGGGGGGAGACTATGTTAAAATAGAAATTTATTTTAAAACTAGCAAAATTAACATTTTGTTAATTATTAAAAAATAAAAATTAAAAAATTTTTTAAAAGTTTATTTCCAAAAAATTACAATCACGATTGCTTTTTAATTTTATGAGCTGATAGACTTAAGGGTTGGCTACAATTTAGTATTTTATCCATTGTTGTTATTACCTTATGACGCTTTCTATGAATTTTTCAAGTTCAAATAGAAATTAGTGGTCGGGGGGGAGGTCAAAAACTTTCTTGTCGCAATTTTTGACTAGCGATTGTTTTGATCCGTGCTTTCTTCCGTTTTCAATTTTTTTAACATTGGTTTGGATATCTTATCTTCTCATGAGCGTTCCGAGTTTAATCGAGTGTGCGACGATCATTTTTGACGCTAAAACTTTAACAAGGAACACGTTTTGGGCCGCTAACAACCTTAAGAAGCAAAAATCTCTTGAGAAACTATCATATTCATGTTTCTTCTGCGGTTGACTGGGTGAATGGCTACAGTGGCGGCTCGTGATTAATTCACAGAAAAGCCAATGGAATTGGTAGAAGTATCCAAACGCCTAATTCAAACTGATTATTAACTGACCTACTTTAGTGGTGGTTGTGTTATGATAACCGCGGTATGTTCGTGCTTATGCTTGGTTCGATCAGGCTCGATCGCCTGCCTAAAATTAATGTTGAAAGGTTTACTTATTATATGACGATACTTTTAAGCTTTCTGCCGCGATCCGTCACTTGTCCATTTTCTCATATTTCCCGAATCGAAATTTTAGATATTTGGAAGCAGAAATCGCTAGAAAATAACGAAACAATTTTTTTTGGGGGGGATTTTATAGCTTAATCACGGCGATTTTTTTGAAAATTTTGATGTTATTGTCTTTTTACTCAAAAATGATGTGGCAGAGCGGCTTAACATTCTGGGACGAAATAGCTCTAGGGGGACACTATGTTGACATATAAATTTATTTTCGAATTATCAAAACTGGCTTTTTGAAATTTTTTCAAGTTAAATTAAATTTGTAGATTTTTAACAATTTATTTATAAATATCAAGCTAGGTTTCAACATTTTTTCGACGAATTTTATTTTCTGATTTGTGGTGGCCTATTTTTTAATTTTTATTTTATATTAGCTTGTGTTATCAACGGCGTTCTGAGTTTACGCGAGATGTTCGGCAAAAATTTTCTACATCGAAAGCAAATTTTTGCCATAAACTAAATTGTTTGATTTTTTTTATAAAATTCTAATAAACATTTCCTAATTTTTTCTGACAAACAAAACAAATGACAATTATAGTTCTTTCCTTTATATTAAACAATTGAGGTTATTCCTGTCCAACAAACAACAATAGAATTAGAATCCCAGCCGGCTTATATACTTAGTGCAGCGACTTTCTTATGTACCCTCCTTATTTATTGTAGCCATGGCAACCGGAGGGGGGATAAATAGCGTTTAACTTGTTAAATATTTTATTAAATTTGGTATTGAATAGTATTCGCACTTGTTACACCTCGGAATGCTGATTTTTTTTCTGTCGTCAATAATTAACGGGCGTAAAACGGTTTTTAAAGCGGGAAAATGTTATCCTTTTGTTTTCAACTTGTTTTATTGACGAAAAACAATTAATAACCAAATTTCTTCTTGTTATATAAAAAACAAGTGATTTTTGACACGTGTGCTGGAAAGTGAAGACAAGTGACAATCGCAGATTGACATAATAACAGTTGAACGTGTGTGGTTTTTGTTTTTGTCCTAAAAATCGGGTTTCCCCCCTGAAAATTGTTAGGTGTGCGGCATTTATGATGATATGTTTAAAACAACAAACAGATAAAATATGTAAGTGAACCTTTTAGACATAAACCAAACTATAAAACTAAAACATTTAATAAAAATGGGACAGTGATCAGAAATTATGGAATATTGCTGGAACATGGAAGAACGTAGAGAAATTAAATCCCGGAATGCACAAGGTAATAAAAAAAATATTGATTTAAATTGTTTTTTATGTTTAACGAATATACTGCTTGACGTCCTGAACAAACCTAAGGAGCACATTTTTGCGATAATTTTAAACAGAAATTAAGCATTGGTCCGAAAACCCTTTCTTAAATCTTTACAGAGTTACAGGCTCCCGAAACTGGATCAATCTAATCACGATTTAATTAATACCTCCACCATTAATTCAGCAATTTGATTTAAATTTTGCGAGGATGTTGCAGTAATGATAATGTACGTTTTCAGTAGTTTTCATTAAAATCCATTAAACAGGGGCGGAGGTATGGGAAAATACGCTACACACCTTTTAATGTATTTTAAACACCCCTTGTATCTACGCCCCTGCGTAATGGATTTGAACGAAAATAAGCGAACATGTAAATCATTAGTAGCGAAATATTCACACCAAATTTAAACTAATTTCCTCAATTTATGGCAGAGATATTAATTATTTATAGCGTGATTAGCCCGTTCCATCTTCGGAGGCTGTAACTCCGTGAGGACCCGTTCTAGGACCCATGTTTACCGATCATTTCTGCGATCATTTTATATAGAAATTAAGCATTGGTCCGAAAACCATTCCTTAAATCTTTACAGAGTTACAGGATCCCGAAACTGGAACAATCTAATCACGATTTAATTAATACCTCCGCCATAAATTGAGCATTTTGATTTAAATTTTGTGGGGATGTTGCAGTAATGATAATGTACATTTTCAGTAGTTTTCATTCAAATCCATTAAACAGGGGCGGAGGTATGGGAAAATACGCTACACACCTTTTAATGTATTTTAAGCACCCCTTGTATCTACGCTCCTGCTTAATGGATTTGAACGAAAATAAGCGAACATGTAAATCATTAGTAGCGAAATATTCACACCAAATTTAAACTAAATACCTCAATTTATGGCAGAGATATTAATTATTTAAAGCGTGATTAGCCCGTTCCATCTTCGGAGGTTGTAACTCCGTGAGGACCCGTTTTAGGGCCCATGTTTACCGGACATTTCTGCGATCATTTTAAATAGAAATTAATCATTGGTCCGAAAACCCTTCCTTAAATCTTTACAGAGTTACAGGCTCCCGAAACTGGAACAATCTAATCACGATTTAATTAATACCTCCGCCATTAATTCAGCAATTTGATTTAAATTTTGCGAGGATGTTGCAGTAATGATAATGTACATTTTCAGTAGTTTTCATTCAAATCCATTAAACAGGGGCGGAGGTATGGGAAAATACGCTACACACCTTTTAATGTATTTTAAACACCCCTTGTATCTACGCCCCTGCGTAATGTATTTGAACGAAAATAAGCGAACATGTAAATCATTAGTAGCGAAATATTCACACCAAATTTAAACTAAATACCTCAATTTATGGCAGAGGTATTAATTATTTAAAGCGTGATTAGCCCGTTCCATCTTCGGAGGTTGTAACTCCGTGAGGACCCGTTTTAGGGCCCATGTTTACCGGACATTTCTGCGATCATTTTAAATAGAAATTAAGCATTGGTCCGAAAACCCTTCCTTAAATCTTTACAGAGTTACAGGCTCCCGAAACTGGAACAATCTAATCACGATTTAATTAATACCTCCGCCATTAATTGAGCAATTTGATTTAAATTTTGCGAGGATGTTGCAGTAATGATAATGTACATTTTCAGTAGTTTTCATTCAAATCCATTAAACAGGGGCGGAGGTATGGGAAAATACGCTACACACCTACACACCTTTTAATGTATTTTAAGCACCCCTTGTATCTACGCCCCTGCGTAATGTATTTGAACGAAAATAAGCGAACATGTAAATCATTAGTAGCGAAATATTCACACCAAATTTAAACTAAATACCTCAATTTATGGCAGAGGTATTAATTATTTAAAGCGTGATTAGCCCGTTCCATCTTCGGAGGTTGTAACTCCGTGAGGACCCGTTTTAGGGCCCATGTTTACCGGACATTTCTGCGATCATTTTAAATAGAAATTAAGCATTGGTCCGAAAACCCTTCCTTAAATCTTTACAGAGTTACAGGCTCCCGAAACTGGAACAATCTAATCACGATTTAATTAATACCTCCGCCATTAATTGAGCAATTTGATTTAAATTTTGCGAGGATGTTGCAGTAATGATAATGTACATTTTCAGTAGTTTTCATTCAAATCCATTAAACAGGGGCGGAGGTATGGGAAAATACGCTACACACCTACACACCTTTTAATGTATTTTAAGCACCCCTTGTATCTACGCCCCTGCGTAATGTATTTGAACGAAAATAAGCGAACATGTAAATCATTAGTAGCGAAATATTCACACCAAATTTAAACTAAATACCTCAATTTATGGCAGAGGTATTAATTATTTAAAGCGTGATTAGCCCGTTCCATCTTCGGAGGTTGTAACTCCGTGAGGACCCGTTTTAGGGCCCATGTTTACCGGACATTTCTGCGATCATTTTAAATAGAAATTAAGCATTGGTCCGAAAACCCTTCCTTAAATCTTTACAGAGTTACAGGATCCCGAAACTGGAACAATCTAATCACGATTTAATTAATACCTCCGCCATTAATTGAGCAATTTGATTTAAATTTTGCGAGGATGTTGCAGTAATGATAATGTACATTTTCAGTAGTTTTCATTCAAATCCATTAAACAGGGGCGGAGGTATGGGAAAATACGCTACACACCTACACACCTTTTAATGTATTTTAAGCACCCCTTGTATCTACGCCCCTGCGTAATGTATTTGAACGAAAATAAGCGAACATGTAAATCATTAGTAGCGAAATATTCACACCAAATTTAAACTAAATACCTCAATTTATGGCAGAGGTATTAATTATTTAAAGCGTGATTAGCCCGTTCCATCTTCGGAGGTTGTAACTCCGTGAGGACCCGTTTTAGGGCCCATGTTTACCGGACATTTCTGCGATCATTTTAAATAGAAATTAAGCATTGGTCCGAAAACCCTTCCTTAAATCTTTACAGAGTTACAGGATCCCGAAACTGGAACAATCTAATCACGATTTAATTAATACCTCCGCCATTAATTGAGCAATTTGATTTAAATTTTGCGAGGATGTTGCAGTAATGATAATGTACATTTTCAGTAGTTTTCATTAAAATCCATTAAACAGGGGCGGAGGTATGGGAAAATACGCTACACACTTTTTAATGTATTTCAAGCACCCCTTGTATCTACGCTCCTGCTTAATGGATTTGAACGAAAATAAGCGAACATGTAAATCATTAGTAGCGAAATATTCACACCAAATTTAAACTAAATACCTCAATTTATGGCAGAGATATTAATTATTTAAAGCGTGATTAGCCCGTTCCATCTTCGGAGGTTGTAACTCCGTGAGGGCCCGTTTTAGGACCCATGTTTACCGGACATTTTTTACGTAAAATAATCTCAGGTATGTGCTCTTGCAACATCCTGTATAAAGATGAGGAGGTTTTCTATTTTTTTCGACGTGAACAATATTTTTGTTAATAATTTAATGATTATTGAATTTCTTTTCATGGAGTTTTAAATTTAGACGCCTCGGTGCACAAAACATCAACAAATAATACATTATGCATAAAATGGCAGTAAAATTGCAATCGGTAAATGCACGCAATTGCATTGATGACCTGTTTTGCTACGAATATTCATATTTTCTAACGAAAGTAACAACACCTCCGAGAAAAGTTATGTTTTCTTTTTCTTCTCGGTAAAATATAACAGTTAGCAGTAAAAGCATTTCTTTTGACGCGCTCTGTTAAGCGCAACGCTTTTTTTCTTAGTGCAAACCGATCAATGGCGATTGCACTTGACGGGTTTGAATAACGTATACCTTGCGATACACTTTTTTTTACTGTTCCGTTAATTTCATACTTGCTAATTTTATAATTTTTATGAATTTTGAAAATAAACGAGTGCTGTGACTGTTCATATTTTTAAAATGTTAAAAATTGCGGTTAGGTTAGGGCCCGTTACGCCGTTACCAATTGTTATTAAACAAAAGCATTAGCAAGATAGTCATTTGTCTTTTTAGGAATATTAATTACTTATAATCATGAATACCAATAAACAAATGCAAAACATTGTAAAAATGGCGCGAAGATCAGTGTTTGTCCAATTTGTTCAGAAATATCTGAAAATTGCAATTAGTTTTTACTTTTCCATGTTGAGAAATACTTTTAAATAATTTTTATATCTTGTCTGTAATAATTAAGTTACACGACAATTATTTACCGTACAACCTGTATATACAGCCAAAAACGTGTTTTAATTGTAATCGGCTTAATTTTACTAAGTCAAGTGACTTTATTGAAAATTTTCATGTAATCTCCGTAAACGTGCAAGTTTTAAAGGGCTAAAATAAGAAAATTTTGTGCCAACCTATGGCTAAATTTGTGACACCCTGTGTATAAACTACTCGAGTTTTTATCATGTAATTGGCCTTTTTTTTCTCACTAATACCAACAATTTTTCTGTAGTCTCCTAAACCAATAATTACACAAGGGACACAATTTTGCCCCACCCTGTATATGTAACAGATACCATTTTTTAACAGCTTTGGCTTTATATCGTCAAACCTCTGCGTTTTTATTTGAAACTTTTATTCGCGTCTCAATAAACAGGCGAGTTGTGAAGGATTGTATTTAAAGTTGTGTATTTTACTCACCCTGTATAGTACAAAATATAACCGGTTTTATTTTAATAATTCTGGCGATTTTTTGCAAAACTTTTTTTGTGGGACATTCCAGAAGCGAATTTTGCTTTTACCTCTATACAAAGTGTTGCATGACTTTCTGAACAAACCTAAGGAGTACATTCTTGAGATGTTTTACGTAGAAAAAAAACAAATCCGCTTCATTGCGGAGTTACAGCCTCTCAAAAATAGAACAATCTAATCACGCTTTAATTAATATCTCTGCTATAAATCGAGGTATTTGGTTATAATTTTGTATAAGTATTTCACTATTGATTATTTACATTTTTACATATTTTTGTTGCAATCCATTAACCAGGGGCGTAGATATGGGGAGTGCACAAAATACTTATGCCGCCTACCCTTTCATATCTACGCCCCTGGTTAATGGATTTGAACGAAAACAACCCAAAATGTAAATCATCATTAGTAAAGTATCCCTATAAAATTGAATCAAATATTTCATTCTATGACGGAGAAATTAATAAAAGCGTGATTAGATTTTTCCAGCGTTGCCGGACCCATGTTTATTCGAGATTTTCTACTTAAAATGACCTCGAGACTGTCATGCGTCAATGGCAACAATTTACGCCTCATTTTGTATAGCGTGTCAAACAAGCGAGTTGTAGTGATTTTTTTGCTTTTGACGCATCGTGTATAAAACAGATAATATTTATGATTAGATTTGGTTTTATCCTATCGATACCTTCAATTTTTTGCGTAACTTGTGGAACTAGCTGCTAGTTGCAGAGAAAAGGTATAAATTTTGACGCACTCTGTATATACAGCTCATAAAGTTATTTGTCATAATATTTTGTCTTACGAATGTTAACAATTTTTCAGCTAATACTTTATTTCGTTACCTGTAGAGGAACATTTTTTACATTTATTTTAACGCGCCCTGTATGTACAACAAATGCATTTTTTTGATAATAATCAGTTTTGCGTTATTAACTCCAACAATATTTTTTACGTTGTCCTCACTTGTTAAAACGCACATTATATTGAAAGGTTTTTTTTTATTTCTAACGCATCCTGTATGTACAATAATATATTATATTATTTATGACAATTTGGTTTGATCTTAAGTTGTCCAACAATTTTTGACTGCAACTTTTTTCGTGACTTGTCAAACAAACGAGTTATAGAGGAAATAATATTTTTGACGCAACTTTTGAACTTTGTCGTCGGTTTTCAAACAAGCGAGTTATAGAAGAAAGGAAATGTATTTCTGACGCATCGTGTATATTGAATAGGTTTAATTTTTTTTGATAAGTATTTTTGGTTTACGAATTTCAGCAATTTATCCTCAAACGTTTTTCGTAGTTTGAGCGAGTTATAGAGGAAACATTTTTTTTTCAATTTTGACGCATCTTGTATATGGACTAAATAACATTTTTGAGCATATCCAGTCTTCTCGTATTAAACCCAAAAAAGTTTGATTAGAAACATTATATCATAACTTAAAAAAAGCGGGTTGTAGAAAAAAGAATTTTTAGTTTTGACGCAACATGTACATACAAGATATACAATTTTTGATCATAATCGATTTGATCTTATAAATGCCAACCAGTTTTGTCTGCAATTTTTTTTTTTGCTTGCCACGCAAGTGAGTTATTAAAGCGGGAAGAATTAACACTTTTGAGTTCTGACGCAACCTGTATATGCAACAGATAAATTATTTGATGATAATCGGTTTAGTTTTATTAATGTGAACCAATGTTTGCCTCAAACTCGTGCCGTAGCTTGTCAAACACGCGAATTATAGAGGAAAGAATTTTTATTTTTGACGCATCCTGTATGTAGAATGACTAATACTTTAATCGTGTTCAGTTGTGTCATATCCGTGCTAACAATTTTTTCCCGAAACTTGTCAAATAAGCGAGTTGTGGCAAAGTAAAGATTTTTTATTTTTGGCACGCCCTGTATATACAACGGGTAGACTTTCTGATCATAATCGGTTTCGCCTTACCAAAGTCAATATTTTTGTCTTAAATTTTTTTTTTAAACTTTTCAACCAAGCGAGTTATAGACCAAAGAATATCGAATTTTTGACGCACCCTGTATATACTTTTCACATTTTAGCTTCCAAACGGCCGTAAAATTTCATCATATTTAAGATTTCCGTTGGAAAGAGTCAAACTGATGTGACGACCTTAAAACCCATCAACATTCTAAACTTTTTTATTCCTCGAATCGTTATTTAGGAAACAAATCGAGCGGAAAACTCGAATTTTTGTCTAAATTTTTACCGCAACACGTGCTCCTTGTTTAACCAAGCGTCCTGTCTTAATATACGATTTTTAGCCGTTATAACCGTGAAAGCTGTTTCAAAAAATGCCTCTCTTTTATAAAATTTGTATTTATTCAAAAAATTGCATTTGCGGAAAAAAATTCCGGGGAAATTAACGTCGGGTTTTGTTCCTGCAATGTTTTAACGCTGTTCGAGATATTAGTAAATAGATTTATCTCCAAGGCAACGAGTAAATAGCAATCTCTCCGCGTTATTGACTAAACAACCCCTCCGATGATGACGCGAAAGCTTAACGATATTCAAGTATATAGAAATATATACATGGTGATGATAATTATTACAACTTAATTATATTTCCTCTTCAAACTAGCAATTATACGATTTGATTTTGTTTTGAAACCATTGTTTTTGCATGTTGTTTCCGCGATTTTGTTTTGTTCGATAGCCAATTATTGGATTTGCTTTTGTAATGCAACTGGCATTTGTTTTTACCAATTGTTTCCGTGATTTTGTTTTATTCGATTGTCAATTGGTTTTCTCGTTGTTTCATGTATTTTCTACAACCAGCAACAGTTAATTTAATTTTACAGGAATATATGTACAGGGTGTTGATGATTACAACTGAATTTCTTTTACACTGGCAATAAATTATATACAACTTAATTTAGTTTTGAAACCACTGTTTTGCTGGCAATTATGTGACATTGCAACTTGATTTTGTTTCGATTCAATTGTTTTTGCGATAGCAAATGTATTTGTTGACAGTTGCTTCTGCAACTTTGATTTGTTCGATTTGTGAATAAATGGTGTTTGCTTGTTTTACAGTTACAGCAGACATTTGTTTCTACAATCAGCATCAGCGTCTGAAGTAATATACAGGGCGGTGATTTGCTTCAAACTAGCAACTGTTGTTGCTGCGATTTTGTTTTGTACGATTGTCAATTCTTTTTCCTTGTTTTGTAACAAATGTGTGTTTCATTTTTTTCCCTTAACCATCGTCAACATTTCATAAAAATGTACGAAAATATATACTGGGTATTCATAATTTAAACTTTGTTTGTTTTTGCAATAGCAATTGTTTTAACCAATTATTCATGCGATTTTCTTTTGTTTGATTGTCAGTTGTTGTTTTTATGCTTCTTTTGCGATAGGCATTTTATTTTTGTTTCTATAGCGAGCATTTACGTATTTGAATATTTAGAAATATATACAGGGTGTTAATAACTACAACTTCAGTTACTTTAAATTAGCAATTCTGCAGCTTAATTTTGTTTTAAATCGATTGTTTTTGCGATAGCAACTGTTGTTTTTGTTTTCACATCAAGCAACTGTTTTGTCTCTACCATATCGCTTGTTTTATTTAATTTTGAATTTTTGACAAAGTAAATTTTATCAACTGTTTTATTTAGGCAGGGGAGATTTCGTGGGAGGCATTGACAACGAAGCGTTGGACTTTTCCCAACTCGAGGCTTTTATAAACAGTGAAGGACCTCAAGGAAATGGAAGCTACTTCGGGGAATCCCTCAATTCCACAACCCCCACCACTGGGAAGCTCCTTAATGTCATAGTAGAAAACAAAAGGACGCCGGGGTAAGATTATCGCACGTTTTTTACATTGTTTGCTGTGTAATTATCGTAAATTTATTTTCCAGACATTCTCTGCCAGAAAGTCCCCCAGACAGCAGCTCCGAGCATCCATACAGCCCACAAGACAGCTGTGACCCTCCCATAAGCACATCGGAAACAATCTACACCACCTTAGGCCAGCCCTTGTACAAACCCAACCTGCTCAATCCCATAATAAGCGACAACTTAATCCTCGGGTCTCATATTGTGGTGACAGATCAAAGTACCGACTCCCAATTGCTAGAAAACGGAGCTATCCTGCAAGACAGTCGAATTCTGGTGAACGACGACATCAGAAACAACACAAATTTACTAACAGGTCGGATACTGCAAGATAACGTCCACACAGATTCGAACCTCCTCCACGATCGGATCTTACTACCCGATTCCAACATCTCGGAAAACAACCGACAAATTCTAATCCATAATAATTCGGATTCTAACCAGAATTATGCCGATCGACCTGTCTTACTTGAAAACTGTCCCCGGGGAGAGGTCCGTCGAACAACCAGCGACCTCCTGCTGGTTAAAACTGGGGAGTACGACAAATCTCAGTTGGTGCACCTCGGTTTCAATTCCAACATCGAGATGCAAATTCCTCAGCGGCAAAACTTGGATAATACAATATGCGAGAACAGTATCGATAGCATTCAGGCCGTTTATACCAATTTGCAGAATGCCCCGAAGAAAAGGAAGCTGTCGCAAGACGTACCGCTTGTTAAAAGTGAACCTGGTTGGTTTATCTTGAACTGTTCAAATTTTTATGTGTGTTTAGATAAAGTTTTTACAGAGCACTGTTCGCCGAGTCAGTTGAGCCCGCCGGGAGCACTTTCAACGTCGATTGATGATGATTTTGCTGGATCGGAAGGATGCTTATCGGAAGCGCAATATCAATGTATTCGGTTTCAAGCTTTTCAGCAAAGCGCATGGCACATGTTATGCGATCAGAACCTTACAGAGCTGTAAGTGTTGTTTATTTGGTTCTACACTTTTTCTATTTAAATCTTTCTCTCCCGCTCCTCTTTTCTTTCTTCTCTTTTTTTGCTATCTGTCATACTCTTTTGTTTTTCCTTTTTCTCCCTCTCTCCGTCTTTTTTCCATTCTTTCCTATCTCCCTTCTCTCTTCCTTTCCTCTGGCTACCTCTGTAAAATTAAAAAAAAATTACAAAATTTCGAAAGTTACGAAATTTTCTCAAATATTTCCAGTTTAAGTTTGTTGAAAAAATAAAAAATATTTAAACTCAAAATTAAAAAAAAAAATTAAACGCGAAAATTTCGTCATTTCGAAACTCGAAAGTTTCGAAAATATTGGCAATTACATTTTTAAAATTAATTTGAAAATTTCGCAAATTGCGAAGAAAATGTTGAAAATTTTAAAATATTTAAACTTCAAATTTTGAACAAAAATTTGTAAAAATTTCGTAATTTTTTCCTTCATATTTCTTAATAAAATAAGTTGGTTGCATGGCGGAAAACTGCGGATGCCGGTCATACGGTATTCAAAGTTAAGCACTGTCCGCTCTGGTCCCCACTCGGATGGGTGACCAATATAGGGGTATATCTGCAACCAACCGTGCTTCGGATGGGCACGTTAAGCCGTCGGTCCCGGTTGTCATACTAACATCTTCGGCAATCGTAAACCATTTAGTGGAACTTCTTCCCCTTTCGACGGGTAAGGCCAGCCTCCTGCCCGGCATACGTGCGAAAAGGGCTCACAGAACCCGCACTAGTTGTGGGTATTAAACAGGCCATTGGCCTATAACAAGAGGAAGAAGAAGAAGATATTTCTTAATTCCTTTCTTTTCTCCCCCTCCCCCCTCTTTCCCACTCCCATTCCTCGCTTTTATCTCCTTTGTCTCTTTTCTTTTTATCTACTTTCTACTGTTCTTTGCTTTTTCTTCCACCTTCTCTACCTCTCTTTCCTTTCTTCCTCTTTTTTTTCTTCTATCTTTCTCCTGTTTTCTCTCTTTACTGTATCTGTTTTACTTCCTTTTCTCTCTTTAATGTACTTCTCTCTATTCGTTTCTGTTAACCCCTCTACCTCTGTATGCTTTGCCTCCCTTTCCCCTTTTTCTCTTATCTCTACCGCGTTTGTTCTGTCGCCTCTCCCTCGTTTCTTGCTCTCCATTTTCTTTTTCTTCCTTTCCCCTACTTTCCTCTCTCCTCTGTGTAGACTGTCGTCGCTGCCTTCTCTCTTCCATCTCACTTCCTTCTGTTTTTGCTCTCTTTTTTCGTTCAAGGTTCTGTCTTCTCTTCTCCCTCTTATACTTTTTTATTTATTCTCATCTCTCCTGCTTCCTTTCTCATTTCTCTTCCCCTTCTTTTCTCTCATTCTCTCGCCCTTCTCTTGTGCCTTGCTCTCCACTTCCTCTTTCTCTCATTTCCTGTACATTTCTTTATCCTTTCTCCTCTTTGCACTTTTCGTCTCTTCCTCCTCCTTTTCCTTTCTTGTCCTTCTCTCTTTTCCCGCTCCTGGTTGTTTTCTCTTCTCTCTCTCTCTCTTCCGTATCTCTTTTTCCTTAAAAGTCCATTCTTTTTCAGTATTTTTCCTATTTTCTCTCATTTTCCTAATTTTTTAATCTTTTAATCTCTCCTCTTTTTTCCCTCCTCCTTGTTTCCTCTATTGGCGCTTTTCCCTCAGTCACTTTGTTTTCGTCTCTAAGTTTCTTATTGTTTTCTCCGATTTGCTCCCTTCTCGTTCTTTTCCTCTTCTCTTTCTCCCCTCGTTCTCTTCACTCTTTCTCCCTCATTCTCTCACACCTTCTTTTGCGTTCTCTTTATCTACTCAGTTTTTGTCACTAAACTTTCTCTCCTTTTTCTATTTTCAATTTCTTTTTTTTCTCTACTCTACAGTGTCTTTCTTTCTTTCTTACTTTTTTCCTTTTGTTTCCTCTCTTTACTCTCTTGCCTCTTTTTTCACCTCGCTTTCTCTCCCTTCTCTTCTCTACTTTTTCATGTTCTACTTCTCTTATTTCTTTCATTTTGATTTGTGCCCTTTCGTACCCATTTCTCAGAGTTCCTTCCAATATCTGTCTTAATTTTTATAGATTTTTTCAGCCTATCGTAACATTCGAATTTTTATATAAGATTAAAATAACTCCAAAAAATTTGAAAGTATGCAACAAATTCCTTAATTGTCTGATTTATGTCGTTCTAGACCCATCCCACACTATCGGGTAGACGCAGACAAGGGCTTCAACTTCTCAAACGCCGACGATGCTTTTGTTTGTCAAAAGAAAAACCATTTTCAGGTACAACTGCTTTCATTTGTTTTTTATTAATCTAACCTCAACTTTTAACAGATAACTTGCCATATCCAACTAATAGGGGATGCCCAATTCGTTAAAACAGCCGAAGGCTTTCAGAAAATCTCAAGCTTTCACTTACACTTCTACGGTGTCAAGTACGATTGTCCTACACAAACGATACGGGTGGAACAAAGTCAGAGCGATCGTAGTAAAAAGCCATTTCATCCTGTATTGTAAGTTTTTTAAATTTTTGATTAGGTTTGTAGAGCATTACTTAATTTTTTTTCGTAGAGTGGAGTTGGTAAACTCCCAAGTTACAAAAATCACCGTTGGGAGGCTTCATTTCAGTGAAACAACCTCAAATAATATGCGGAAAAAGGGGAAACCCAATCCTGAACAAAGATATTTCCAAGTAAGTATTTTTCTCTTTATTTCTTACTTTTGTTTTCCAATATTAATTATTTTGCAGTTAGTGGTTGGCTTGCACGCTCATACATCCCACGGAAACTTCCCGATAATTAGCCATGCGAGCCAAAAAATCATCGTACGGGTAAGTCGTAACCACAAACCTTCCACCAAAATGATTTTTATGCAATTTATTTGTTAAGGCGTCAAATCCAGGCCAATTTGAGAATGATGTTGAACTGTGCTGGCAAAAGGGTCAAACCCAGGAATCGATCTTTCATGCCGGAAAGGTCGGAATCAATACGGATCGACCGGACGAATCCCTAGTAGTCCACGGAAATTTAAAAATCACAGGTCACATCATCCAACCAAGTGACATTAGAGCTAAAAAGAATATCGTTGAATGCAACACCGCCGAGCAGTTAAGAAACGTCCAGCGATTGCGTGTCGTTAGGTAACGACTCGTGTAAGCATTTACAAATTGGGGTTATGTTTCGTTTTTTCTAGGTATGAATACGAACCGGGCTTTGCATCACAATTAAACCGCACTAGTGAGAACTCCGACACGGGCGTAATTGCACAAGAGGTTGCCGAAATACTTCCAGAAGCTGTGAGTCCTGCGGGCGACCTCATTCTTGAAAATGGCACTTCCATAGATAATTTTCTAGTCGTAAATAAGGTGAGGTTATGATACGATTTTTATGTAAGAGTGATGGTAACGGTTACAATTTTCAGGAAAGGATATTTATGGAAAATATAGGAGCTGTTAAGGAACTTTGTAAAGTTACGGATAATTTAGAAACGAGGATAGATCAGTTAGAGAGGATTAATAGAAGGCTGACGAAGCTTAAACGAGGCGATAGCCTAAAATCCAACAGTACTGGTAGGTTCTTTGTTGTAATTTAATTAAACATGGTGGGAATTGTGATGTTTAATCAGAATTTTTCATTCTAACCTTATTGTATTGTTTGTAAACTAATTCTGTCTCTGATTCTAATAGACTTTTTTAAATTTTAACCCAACTTTGTCCCTTCGAAAGGTGATATTTCAAATACTAACTTTAATTTTTGTCTTCTGTCGTAACTTTTTCTTTTAAACACTTGGTAACCTCACTTTCTCTCGATTTAATCTGAGTTTTTGGGTTCTGCTCTTATTATTTTGCTTTCTAACCTCATTTTCTTGCTTTGCCAGTTCACTATCATTAGTTCTAACCACACTTTTGTTCTTTATAGTCGTATTTTTTGCGTTATATAACCTCATAGTTGACTTTTCCACTCGCTTTTTGTTTGTATAGTCTCACTATTTGCTTTCTAACCCAACTTAGTGCTTTCTAATCGTACATTTGCCGTTATACCTTTCCTTTTTCCTTTCTAACCCCTGTTTCTTGCCCCATAACTTCACTTTTCTAACTTTGCTCATTTATTCTAACGTCACTCGCTTTCTAATCTTACTCCCTTTTAAATTTTATAGTTCACAATTTGTTTTCTAACCCAACTTTTTTGCTTTCTAACCCCACGTTTGTCTTTATAGTTTTGCTTTTTGCTATCTAACCACGCTTTCTTGTCCCACAACTTGACCGTTCTAGTTTAACGCTTTCATTCTAACGTCACTTTTTTGCTTACGTTTACTCAGTCTCACTATTTTACTTTCTAACCAAACTTTTTGTTTTCTAATTTCATATTTGATTTTATAGTTGTGTTTGTTGCTTACTAACTTTGCTTTCTTGCCCCACAACCTCACTTTTCTAGTTTCACACTTTCATTCTAACGATTTTTTTGATTTCTAATCTTACTCGTCTTTTAGTTTTATAGTCTCACTATTTGCTTTCTAACCCAACTTTTTTGCTTTCTAATCTCACATTTGCTCTTATAGTTTTGTTTTTGCTTTGTAAACACGCTTTCTTGCCCCGCAACTTGACCTTTCTAGTTTTATGCTTTCATTTAACTTCACTTTTTTTGTTTTTTAATCTTACTCGCTTTTTGATTTTCTAGTCACTATTTGCTTTCTAACCTAACTTTTGGTTTTTAACCACACTTCTACCTTTATAGATTTATGTATTGCCCTATAAGCTCACTTTCTTGCTTTGAACCTCATCATTTTGCTTTCTAACGACTTTCTTTCAGTCTTATCTCACTATTTGCCTTTCTAATTACGTTTTTTTATCTCTTATGCCCATTTTGCTTTCTAATCTTATTTCTGGCTTTATAACCTAACTTTCTTCTGAACCTCAACTTTGTGCTTTCTAACTTCTTTTTCTGTCAATCTAACCTCACTTTTGGTTTTATAATAGTCTAGTCAACGAAAAGTTGTAGAGGGAAATGGAAGGAACACAATTTTTGACTTTGGGACTTTGTTTGGACTAGTTAGGAGGTAAACATACTAAAAGTCCCCACTCCTAGGAGGTGAGCGGGGTGCAGGGGGGCACGTAGAAGGTCCCTTTTTTCGGCTTTACGCTTATATCTCGGAAACTATGCGTCCTAGCAATAAGACCATTCTATACAAAATTAAAGCTGATAAAATGTGCTACAAGATTGATTCCATTCATTTTTTCGCTATCTTGCATAGTTTTTGAGATATCCGTTATCAAAGTTCGCTAATTTAAAAAAAAATTTTGCCTCACTTTTTTTGCCTTATTTGAATAGCTAACTCTTCAGCCCTTCGTCCTACGAAAAAGTCGTAAAAAATGAAGTTGTAGAGCATTAAATTTCCTTCAAGAATATATGAATTTTACTATTTTATCTTCAACCGTTCAAAAGTTTTAACTTTATGTGTAAATTCCGAGATTTTGCATAAAAACTTAACTTTCGTATTTTTCGTTATTACACTGCTCTAACTCTATGTATAAGCCAATATATACGTATTTATATGTATAAATAGTATGTACTATATACATAAGTGGCACATAAAGAAATTATATGTATATATGTATTATATATAATATGGTTTCAGGTACATATGTAGTTCTTCAAAAGTAATATTGTTTGTTGTCGTTGAATACTATTTTCGACACCCCGAATCTAATGGAACCACTTTGAGAGCTCCATCTCTCACCCCTACACAAATACAATGACTTTATATGAAGGAAATTTTTTGATAATACTCAAAATTTACAATTTATCGAGTATCGCTGAATCATTATTGTTATTTAGAAGCCATAATAACCCTCTACATAGGCAATAATGCTGTATATTCGCTTCGCAAAGGCATTGGGGTAGGGTGATTGCAGAGTCAACATCAATTTGTACATAACTTTTTTTATTAACACATTAACTCGTAAGTGGTTTTGTTAAACTGTTACATTTTATTTAATAATATATTTACACCTTATAGTACAATTATACAGTAATAATTGTTATAAATTCCTGGCTCTTTTGGGGCGGGACGGTCCTGGCTCGTCATGGGAACTTGGTCCTGGGGTGGGTTCTGCTTCGTTTTCTTCTTCATCCGTTGAGAAAGGGGATACATCTTCGAGGATGCCTTTCTGCAGCCGCATTTGGTGGTGGCACAATCCTTTGTGCACCGACAAAAATCATTTTTAATATTTCATCCGGTGCAGCCTGCTGCTCACTGTGCACCGGGGTTAGAAATTTGTTGGTGGTTAGCTCCCACCCATACATCTGAGGAGGTAGCTCATGTCCCAACCACATCTGGATGTGGTGATATGTCCTCAGAGAATGTTGTTTCGCTGCCCCCTCAGTCTCAGTTGGTGGGAGGCATGAGATGTCCGGTTTGATGTTGGCTACCGATTTAACGAAGGATTGGTAACGGTAAACGTTTAGAGAAGCTCCTGGGTAGAAAACAATAAAGGTTTTATGTTTCCACGTCCAGGTTGACGAAAATTATGTCCTGGTCACCAGGTATATAATTTCTTTATGTGCCACTTATATATATTACATACTATTTATACATATAAATACGTATATATTGGCTTATACATAGAGTTAGAGCAGTGTAATAACGAAAAATACGAAAGTTTTTCTGCAAAATCTCGGAATTTACACATAAAGTTAAAATTGCTCTAACTTTTGAACGGTTGAAGATAAAAAGTAAAATATCATATATTCTTGAAGGAAATTTAATGCTCTACAACTTCATTTTTGATGACTTTTTCGTAAGACGAAGGGCTGAAGAGTTAGCTAGTCAAGTGAGGCAAATTTTTTTTTCAAAATTAGCGGATTTGATAACGGATATCTCGAAAACTATGCGAGATAGCGAAAAAATGAATGCAATCAATCTTGTAGCACATTTTATCAGCTTTCATTTTGTATAGAATGGTCTTACTGCTAGGACGCGTAGTTTCCGAGATATAAGCGGAAAGCCGAAGAAAGGGACCTTCTACGTCCCCCCCTGCACCCCGCTCACCTCCTAGGAGTGGGGACTTTTAGTATGTTTACCTCCTAACTAGTCCAAACAAAGTCCCAAAGTCAAAAATTGTGTTCCTTCCATTTCCCTCTATACCCCCTTTTTGAGCATTCATTGACTGGACTATAATCTCATTTTGTTCTCATTTTTTTCTTTCTAATTTCATTTTTTTTATTTGTAACCTTAGTTTTTCTTTTCTAATTTTTTTATTTGTATTCATATTCTGGACCTGTCACCTCACTTCCTTGTTCGCTAACCTCTTTTGCTTTCACTCTAATTTCACTTTTTTTTAACCTCACTTTCTAACATTCCAACCATCACTTGATATTTCACATTCTATCCTTATTTCTACGATTCCAAGCCAATTTTATTAAACTGTAGCTCAACTTTGTCGCTTCTAAAGTTAATTTTAAGAATTCCAACCTAATTTTTCGATTTCGTTATGTATTCTAACCTCACATTTTCACATATTTGTTACAGTAAGTAGCAGTACGAAACATGTGCATACCCAAAAATGTCTCAAAAATCATCACTACTGCCAAAAGGAGCAGGAACTTTGTACGAACAAGTTTATACAAATTATAATTGTTGTACTAGTATTAATAATGGCATTTTGGTAAGTTAATATAGATTTGTAATTTAACACAACTTCAATAAGTGGCCCTTATAACTCAAAAAAATCAACCAATTCCATTTATAGCTTAGCTGCGATTACAACCCTGTATCTTATGGAAGCAGCACGGCATACACAGATCACGCAAGAGAGCCTGCAAGCCGCTCATCGGTCACTAAGTACTAAAAGGCCCACAAAAACTCCAAAACCAAGAACGTGGCAGACGATATATCCACATCAGACAACTGTGCCTTATAAGGAGCCAGGTTGGTTTTATTTCTGTCATTGTTAAATGATAATAACAAGATAACCATTTTTTTAGAGATATTAAAAGAAACGATAGAAACTTCGAATGTAATGAAAGGCCCATCGCATATCATTGGAAGACCCCCGGATTGTTTTGGCCTTGAGCCGGACCTGGAAAATGCCAATATTTTGTGTCAGGTATTTTATTAGATAATGAAAATTACTGTTTGTGTCCTACTTATCGCTTTTTGTTGTTTTGATACTGCTTTGTCTTTTTTCTTCTCTTTCATCTTTCTTCCCTCCTTGTCTTTTTCATCTCTCTTTCTTAATTTACTTTCCCACTTTCTGTCTTTCGCTACTTTTTCTTTCTGTGTCTCTCTTCTCGATCTCACTATCCCCTCTTTTAGTCTATCCCACCTCTTCCCCATTTTTTCTTTTATTTTCACCTCCTATTCTTTATGTTCCCTTTCTCTCACTTATTTTGGCAACTCATCCTGCTGTCATTCTTACTTTCACACCAGACACTTTCTTTCTCTTTATTTCCTTCATCTCTTTTCTGTCCCCCCCCCTCTCTCTGTGTTTTCTCTGTATACGCTCTTCCCATCCCTGCTCCATATCTTTCCTTCTCTTCTTCATCCCCAGCCCTCTTTCATTCTCTGTCTTCTTTCTCTCCTCCTTTCTTACATTTTTAACTTTCCCGTCTCTTTTTCTATTTCTCCGTTTCTTTTTTGTAAACTGAACACTTTAGCTGCGTCAGTTTGAGCATCCAGTGTGTTCCAAGCGTTTGTTTCTCTCTCTTATGTTCGTTTGTTTACGTATACAAGAGAGCTTAAACAGAACGTAGCATCTCACCTAATACTTTTTATCCTACCAGTTCGTTTTAATCTCAAGTTCCCACCTCACTTTTTCCTGGTGAATCATCTGATGTGGCCTGATTTAACCTCCCAAATGTTTTTAAGATTTACTGCTGCGTATCGCCATCCCTAGATAGCTCAGAAGAACTAGACAGCACAATATTCAATGACCGAATACAAAGGCAGACACATAACCGCACTAAAGGAGGCTCATTGTTAAACGTAGACAAGAACAAGATCGTAAAACCGTTTCACACCAATAATATTGATAAGCAGTCGCGACAAAAACGTGATGCTGATGATTGGAACGACCAGGATAACATATATGACTCGATGGGTATGTGTGTTTTTATAAGTTTTTGATTTAATAACCTCACATTAGGATTTCTAACCTCACTTTTCTTGATACTTAGCTAACTTACACTAATATTCTTGTCTTGGAAAGTAATTTCTTTAATGTAACCTAACGATTTTGTTTCTTAACTACACTTTTTTATTAATAAAATAATTTTTGTTTTTTATGTATCAGACGATCATTTGTTATCCGTTATCGTCCAAGGTAAACACTTCAATGCCACACTTAACCACAAGTACATGCTGAGCAACAACAACCAAGCTAATATTTCTTATTACGTTCCTATTTCCAAGTACATGGCAGACGAGTTTGTGCATTTAATATTCAGGTAAGCCTAATTTTTTCATCGGTTTAATTTTTACGTTGACATTAATTTCTTTTTAGATCCTTTCAAGCCAATATAAAAGAAATTGAGCACTGCTACAATGATTACAAGCAGCACGAGTGTCCGTTCGTAAGCTCAATGCGTTACGATGAAAATCGCAAACAAGTGCCCCATAAGGTTAACGAAAATCTACCGAATTCGCAAATCAGTTCGCAAAGCGTTGTGTTTGATGTGGATATGGTTGGATTTCAGTCGAAGATCATGACTTATCGTGCTTCCCTCCGACAGACACAGGTCACTTAACTCACTTAAATTGTTATTTTGCGATTTTGTGCGATCTAACCCTACTTTCCTTGATTCTAACCTCACTTTTGCTGTCTAATCTCGTTTTTTTGTTATAACGTAACTTTTTGCATTCTAGCTTCACATTCGTTCATTCTAACTCTGCTTCTATTTTCTAATCCTACTTATTTTAAGTTATAGATTCACTTTTTCATTTTTAACTTCACCTTCGTTTGTTCTAACTCAACTTTTGTTTGTTCTAACTCCACTTTTACTTTTTGATCCCACTTTTGTTTAATTATATCTTCACGTTTTTGCATTTTACCTGAGTTTTTATTTCTAATCTTACTTTTAAAATATAACCTCAGTATCATATTTCATAACCTCACTTTCTTGATTTCTAACCTCATTTTTGGTGTGATGTTATTATTAAAGTTATGTTTTTTAATATAATTATCTTCCGAAGTTGTATGTTTACTTGTCACATAAGCTTTTTTATAACCTAACCTAACTTTTCTTGTTTCTGTTTTTAGAACATCTGCAAATTATCACCAACAAAACTAGGACTGGAATTCATGGAGTACAATTTCCACTTTTACAGACACTGCGATGAGTAGCTTCAACAAAATTGTAAATACCGAAAGGGTTTTTAACTATACAACAAGAAAAATGTAAGGTTAGGTTTAGGCATTGTTGATTGTTTTTTTTTGTTAAAATTTAATTGTACTGCTCTTTGTGTGTTTTTTGAAATTGAGTGACTTTTTATCATTGCCAACATGAACAAATTGATTCTCAGATAACCTGGAATCTCTGTTTTTACGCTTTTTTTTTAAGAACAAATCCGAATTTATGTTTATTCCTTTTTTTTTATTATTAGGTTTTAGTTGAAGGCATTTGTGGCAAAAAAAGATTAATATTCACGTTTACCTTAAATTTAATAATAATAATAAATAACCATGGTGGAATTGCAAATTAACCAAAAGAAATTTTTATAATTCCACCACGGTTACAATATTAATTTTTGGTTTTAAAAATAAAAAATTGTAGGCGTAAAACAGTTGAATTTGCCACACTTGGCCCTTCAATTGTCATTAGAACAAACAGAAACAAACGAATAACTAGTTTTTAACCTAGATCCGTACCTTTTTCTCATAGCAATAAAAAAAATGTACTTAAGTACTCTATTTATATATTTATCCGTCCATGTACAACAATTGTTAGTTATTTTAATAGAGCATGAGGTGCAAACAGTTGCAATCTTTAAAAAAAAATCCCTCCGAAGTTGTATTTAAAGGTTGTAACATTTTAATTTGCATCTAGCGTTAAGAATTTATTATAAAAAAATTTGTATAATTAATATTATTAGATGTAATAATAATAATAAACAAAATATGTATCCGTACTAGAAATTTAAAACAAGATATCTCTATTTATTGTAAAAAAATGCACTAGATTTCAATTGTTTTTATTTTTAAAAGAACTTTTTAGAAAATCGTACAAAAATTGCACAATTTTTAGGTTATTTGTATATTATTCTGCTTTTTGAACAACTATTCCTGATAGAGGTGCATTTGTTTTGTAATATTACGGCACGTTTTTTAGGAGTGAGTTTTGGTAAAACATGTACAGGGTGTCTATTTTAATTTGTCTCACTGTTAGGATCTTGGAAACTGTAAGAGATATATTGTCGGTTATATTACAAAAAAGTTTCGTAAATTCATAGCTGTTAAGAATATCTGAACAAATTTTCCATAATTCAACCGATTCCTGAAACATATTGAAAAAACTGAAAATTTTATTTTATTTATATTGGCCAATTTATTTACGATTTCTTTGGGAACATCTGTTTTTATATGTAAAAACATTAGCAGAATTCAATGAGATAAACGGAATTGCTAAATTTGTTTTTGAGATTGAGAAAATTAATACGTTTATTTCAGGTACGGTCAAATTTGTCGAGATATTACCGAAAATACAAAATTTGTTTTTGTTATTAACCCCACTGCATATCTCTTACAGTTTCCGAGATCCCAGCGATGAACCACATTAAAATAGACACCCTGTACAATATATTATAATAAAGTATATCATGATCTGTATATTTTAGGAGTTGTGTAATGTTTTGTTTTGTGATGTGAATAAAATAAGTGTTTAAATTGTTGTTTTATTGATTGACATGTTTTTTTAGTTGCCACTTTTTTGTTTTTACTAAAAATTGTTTCGTTATTCATTTGTTAGGAAACAAATATTAATTAAATTGTATAAAGTTTTCGATTGAGATTTTCACCAGTTGCTATCAGGATCACAGAAGTGGAGAAAGGTCTTCCAAAAAGCTAATTTTTATCAAATCTTCGAGTTTCGCAATTCGGATTCTGAACAGGATCATAGAACTGCAAAGAGGGATTCGAATATTTATTTTTACAAGTAAATTGTATAGTTTTCGATTGAGATTTTCACCTGTTGCTATCAGGATCACAGAAGTGGGAAGAGAAATTATAAGATTTTATTTTTCCGAATAAATTTCTTAACATTTCGGCTAACAATTTAACCAGTTGGTATCAGGATCACAGCAGTGGGGAGAGGTCATCTACAAAGATACATATTTTTGTCAAATCTTCGAGTTTCGCAATTCGAATTCTGAACAGGATCATAGAACTGCAAAGAGGGATTCGAATATTTATTTTTACAAGTAAATTGTATAGTTTTCGATTGAGATTTTCACCAGTTGCTATCAGGATCACAGAAGTGGTAAGAGAAATTATAAGAATTTATTTTTCCGAATAAATTTCTTAACATTTCGGCTCACAATTTAACCAGTTGGTATCAGGATCACAGAAGTGGGGAAAGGTCTTCCAAAAAGCTAATTTTTATCAAATCTTTGAGTTTCGCAATTCGGATTCTGGACAGGATCATAGAACTGCAAAGAGGGATTCGAATATTTATTTTTATGAGTAAATTGTGTAAGTTTTCGATTGAGACTTTCACCAGTTGCTATCAGGATCACAGAAGTGGGAAGAGAAATAAGAATTTATTTTTCCGAATAAATTTCTTAACATTTCGGCTAAGAATTTAACCACTTGGTATCTGGATCACAGAAGTGCGGAAAAGTCTTCTACAAAGATATATATTTTTGTCAAATTTTCGAGTTTCGCAATTCGAATTCTGAACAGGATCATAGAACTGCAAAGAGGGATTCGAATATTTATTTTTATAAGTAAATTATTATTAGTTTTAATTACCTCATATAATTGATATTTTTCTTAGTTATAAATTTTATATTAAGTTAATCATTTTGATTTATTTAAAATCTCGCTTTTTATCTGTTCTATCTTAGTACCTAACCCCACTTTACAGCTGAACATTTAAATTTTAGTTCTAATTAATTTATATTTTTATAATTAAAATATTTGAATCTTAACTTTTTATCAATACCTAACCTATTTATCTTTCTAAAAATGCACGCTAATCTTCTCTCTCTCCCTCTATGCATATATCATCTCCCGCGCTGTCATTTTCTCACCCTTAACCCACACCCCACTCTCTTCAGTTCTATCGCCCCTCTATTAGTTTTTTCCCATCTCTTTTTGCCTATTTTTCACTTTCTATTTATGTCTTGCTGTTTCTCGCCCCTTTATTATTCCATCTCACACCTCTTCTTTCTTTCACAGCTTATGTTCTCTCAATTTATTCTTTCTTTTGCTTTCCCCTCAGTATTTTTGCTTCATCAATATCCACTTCTCTCCATCTCTTTATCCCCTCCCCTCTCTCTTCTATTCTTAACTCTCTACATATCTACCCCCATCTCCCCATGCTTACTACTCCCCCCTCTACGTCTCTTTCCGTAATATCTTTTTCTCCCCCTATTACTTTCCACTCTTACACTCTTCTCACCATTCCAATTTTGTCTTTCACATCTAACCTCCCCATGCTTCTCCCTTCCCTCTCTGCTCTTGCTGCCTTGTATCTCTTGTTTGTACATTATCATTTCCATCATATTTTTTTCTCTGCCACTCTTCCTATTTATCTTTATGCCTCTTAGCAGTTTCCCCCGCCCCACTAACCGACTTTCTATTTTCCTTCTACTCACTTTTTTTCACATCCCCTTTTTCTTTATGTATTTCTTCTCAACTTCCCTTCCTTTAAATCTTTCTTTTGCTCTTCACTATCTTTTTTTTCTTCCCCCTATCTCCCGGCGTCTTACCTCTTCTGCCCCACTTCTCCGACCTATTTTTCTATCTCTCCCCATCACTACTTCTGTTTCCCTCTTCGCCGTTTCTTTTTTCTTCCCTTCTTCTTTCGTACATTTTCTTTCACCTTTCCCCTTTTTTTGCATACTTAACCTAATATATTTCATCTTAACAGTTTCTTCCAGTCTCGGGCTCTATCAGCTGAACAAGTTTTCACCTTATATAATGCTACCTAACCTCACTTATTTTACTTTCCTTAAAACATGCGATGGTTTTACAAACCTCTAGCTTTCAAAACATTCAAAAACAAATGAATTTAAATTATCCTATTATGTACCATTTGTTACTATAAGCAAACCGTGCGTTTGTAGTTTGTTTTGTAATCTTTTTATGGTAATTATTTCACTGTCTACTCATTCTTTTCTAAATAACATTATCTCCATTATCTTTTGTTTATCCAGGTGAACTGTCGACACATTTTGTATTGCCAATCTTTTTGTAAATACTGATAATGAAGATTCTAGCTTGTTATTAACATTGCTCTCCTACGTTTAGGTGTGGTAATAAACATAAGTTAAATGAACGCCCTGTACGGTTTTCTCCAGCTTTCATAACTTCGCTTATAACAAATCCCCGATGTTTCGTACAGAAAGTCCACCTTCACATACATAAGCTCACATAAACCATGACGAGCCACAATTGTAGGGGAAAGAAAACAAAATTATTGTAACACGTACTGATTATTTCAAAAAAATACAATTAAATATTTAAATTTCCAAATATAATAGCCAAAAATAGGTATAAAAGAATGGTGCAAAAGACAAGGCAACCTACTTGGTGAAAATTAGCACAGCTAACCTCACTTTATAAAGTTTTAGCTATTAAAAACATTTATGCACCGAAATTCAGCGTTTGAGGTTAACCACGTCCACCACACAATGGATGCGACTAACCCCAAAGACCAATTCCTTAAATTTATACATTTGTAACACGGCAAACGTGGATGAAAAGGTTACTTATGCTCGGTGACCAGCTGTTTAAGCTTATCGTAATTTGCACCACTAAACTGCGTGACGACGTTCTGGTTTTTGATGAAGATAAAGGTGGGCATGGAGGTGATCTGGTACTCTGTGGCGATGTCTTCGCACTCGTCTACGTCCACCTTCAGGATGAGAAGGGAGCTTGCAAAGTCCTTCGCCAGCTCCTCGAGCTTAGGTGCGATCATCTTACAAGGTCCACACCAGGTGGCGAAGAAGTCCACTACCACGAGTTGGTCGCCTGCATCCTTCAGTTTGGAGTCAAAATCATCCTGAAATTCAAGATTACGTTAATGATGCACCGAGAAAAAAATTATCTGGTGACTATACTCAAATTACTTATTGTTATTTGTCATTTTTATTCATCTTCCTGTATAAAATTAGGTTAGCACAAACATACAGAGAAAATGATGATAAGAGCATGGAGAAACAAAGCAGAAAATCGCCCTGTTCTTTGAAATTGCGCTTCTACAGAGCTTCAAGAAGGTAACATTATGTTTGGAACACCCTGTATAAAATGGTGTTAAGACAAAGATACAAGAAAAAATGGCAACAACATGGAGAAACAAAAGAAAATTGCTCTTGATTTTGTTTTGCACCTCTAACATCAGTTTTATGTATATACCATTGCTGTTGGAACACGCTGTATAAAATGAAGTTACGACAAACGTACAGAGAAAATTAATGGCAAAACCATGGAGAAACGAAAAACGCGATTTTCTTGTTTGTAAATAACATATTTAATGACAGAAATATGGAAAAACAAAGAAAATCGTCACTTTCTTTTGCTTTGCGCCTCCAACGTCAATTTTCAGTAGGCAACATTAATTTAGGAAAACCCTGCATAAATGAGGCAAGGACAAACGTACAGAGAAAAAAAATTAGAGAAACACGTAAAAACAAAAGAAAATCGCCCCTTTCTTTTGCGTTACGCCTTTAACGTCAGTTTTATTTTAAGTAACATTATTTTTAGAAGGCCCTGTATAAAATGCGATTAAAACCAAAAGTTCAAGTAAAGTTGATTACGAAAACTTGAGAAAGTAAAACAAAATGCTTTCATTTGTTTCCAGGCATCTACTTTATTATTGGACAATACATATTTTTTGTTTCGCCCTGTATAACGCAAAATATAAATAAGTTGATTAACGAAAATAGGAGAAAATTAAAGAAACTGGCTTGAAACTCCCTTCTTATTCTCTTAATTTATTTAACTAACGTCAACTAAACACGAAAACAAAAGAAAGCAGTTTTCTTTTGTTTTATGTAGCATGCGCCATTTTTAAATGGTCAATCATTTCTCTTTTGCATTATCTTGTATAAAAAAAATTGTACAGGTCAAGTTTTGGTCACGAACACAAAGGATGCGGTGCATAATCTTTTAGAAGCGTAGGTTAGATAAAACAAAATACAGGTCAAGTTAATCACGAAAACTAATCCTTGTCTAAGCGTCGTCATGGGATTGTCGTACATAATTACATCATCACCCTGTACAAAAATATCGATTGTAATCAAAAATAAAGGTCAGTTGGTCACGAAAACAAACCCAGTTTTTTCTTTTATTTAACAAAACTACAAGACGATTCTTTTGCAACACCTTGTAGATAAAACGATTGCATCAATTTTAGCGCGAATCTGAAATTCCTTTGAAATAACGTCATAAAATTTCAAAACGGACGTAGAGGGGCGTTCAGGCGCCGTCCCGTCTATCAGACAAGGCGCCACTACTAGAAAAAAAAATCAATAGTGACCTCGAAACGGCGCAAATACACAAAATTTGTACAAGTAACGTTATTCTTTGTGATTAAATACGCATTAGCTAAATCATAATCGATACAAAAATGTGGCGGACTTTCACGCTTAACCTTCATACCGATGACGTGACAAAATAAAAAATTACTAAAAATTCCACTAAAATTTACCAAAACCACACTTTTACAAATAATTTTGATGAAAACTAGAAAATATATTCAAATTGACCGGCAAAATAGCACAAAACCACAAC
The DNA here is from genome assembly GCA_958336395.1 of Ctenicera cuprea. NCBI lineage: Eukaryota > Metazoa > Arthropoda > Insecta > Coleoptera > Elateridae > Ctenicera > Ctenicera cuprea. The sequence goes on from OY284493.1 coordinate 1,892,936, forward strand.
CACACCTAACTTGAAAAAACAGGATGTACAAGCCGGCCTTGAAATGTCACTAGGAGGCCCCAAAAAGTCACTAAAGAACTATAATTTTTTCCAAAACACTACAAAAACTGATAAATTTTCGACCCACCTTGTCTTTAATGTGGATGGCCATCTTGTTTGAAGATAAATTCCTGGGAAAACGCAAGAAAATAGGAGATCAAGAGGGAATGTCAACTCTGCGATACACCAACAAACCAAAAGTGAGGGAGGAAATGTCGGAAATGACTTACAGCGCTCGTTTGACCCAAGCTTTTATACAGCAATCTATTTTTGTCTCTGACTAACGCGTTGGATGACTAGCGAGAGCAACAAGGAACCCCAATAGAGGTTTTTCCAGAAATTTACAGTTTGCGCGCGCATCCGTATGCAGCTTCACGTAGCACTTCAAATGTTTATCTATCTCTTTTCAAGCCTTGATTTTTGGCTATTTCCATCTCGTTTTATGAGCGTTGTTCAAACAACAAACAGGATTCTTGATCGAAATACTGTTAGCTCATTAAAGTAAGGTTTACACAGCTCAATAAAGTATTAATTTAAGAGAAATATTTATTATTAATGTTTTTTTTCCTCGGAAATGGGTAAAGCTTGATGACAAACTGAAGGTGAGCCAGATTCGATTAGTAACTTTAAATAATGCAGTCCATTACAAAAATTAGTAATCGTCATAAGTGACCAAATTAAGAAAAGTGCTGATTCATTATTTAATTTCTTTAATTATTTATGCTTCAGTTAAATTTAGATTTTTTATAATAATCATCGTAAAAAATTGTTTTGTTATAACAAGATTATAGTATAAAAGATTTGAATAAATAAAAAATGTTAATAAATTTGTACCCTTATTTGTATTTAACATTGGCATATTTCTGCTGCTAAGGCGTAACACCGACGCCAGGTACGAAAACTGTAGTTTTACACCAGAGCATAATTTTTTGTACAGATTTTATTTACGAAATAGAATTTTAACTTCAGTTAATTAATTGAAATTTAAGAAAAAAGCTATAAAGATCCGTCTACATAATTAAAGTTTTTATAATAAATAATTATAGATAATTACCTTGTTGTGTAAACATTGCGAACTATCACCAAATATTGGAAAGGTTACTTTTTTATCGTTCCAATTTTAGAACAGCGAATTTATTTATAATTGTTTTTTTAGATGTGCAAATAAAATAGCTACACGTTGCATATGTATATTATATTTACGACATTTTTAAGGCACAAACATAAAATATAGCCGTGGGCGAAAGAATCTACAAACACGTCGATATTTCCACTTAAAAGGTTGACTCAAATGGTTTTCTTAAATGCATCGGTTTTACTGATACGTCATAAATATACAGTTCAACACAAAAAAGTTGATTTCTGAAATAATTGTTACCGACTTAAGTCTTATTTTGTAAGAAATAATTAAATATCGTGAAACAATTGACGAGCGTCTTCAGTTTTTTCTTATTTTTTTTATGCTTTGGCATTGTTTTGTTTTGGTAACCGTTTGTTTTTAAGACAAAAGCTACCCAGAACAACGTAAATTGTTTATAAACAAAAAACGACCATTAATTATTTATTGTTTAATTAAACTTGTTCAGAAACAACTGACGGTCACGTTCATCTGTCTCAATTTGCAAACAAATCAGTATAACAAGGAAAATAATTACTTCAGCTTTGCTTTGAACGCTCTGTATGATATAATTCGCTGGTCATTAATCTAGTAAAGTCCTTATCACACTGTGTTATCTTTATGACGTGACAATGATCATGCATGATATTTTTTTTTATCTTAATTATTCTGTATTTATTTTAAGTATATGTCTACAATTTTATTATCTTGGAAAACCAATCTACGTTTCAAGAATACCAACATTGCCAGCTAAAGTATTATGAAACCTGTTGGTTGGACTTTGTATTAAAATAAGTTCAAGAAATTATTGAAGTCACTTTAAGTGTGAAGCAAGGTTTTACTTCCGGGATAACCGGAACTAACTTAAAGTATTTTAAGGTATTATAAGTTTGTTACTGAAGCAAGATGGTCAGGAAACTTCAGCTAGTCAATAAATAAAATGTAACGCAGACACCATTCGGACATTTCCGGTATTACCGGAAGTAGGAATAAACACAAATAAATCCGGTATAACGGAATGTGTTTTAAACTACGTTAGTAGTAATTATTTCTAAAGCAACTACCAACTACCTTAATAAATATGAATATGTTACTTAAAACAGTCAATTAAAGCATAACGTAGACACCATTCCAACATTTCCGGCATAACCGCAAGTGGGGCTAAGCATAATTATGTCCTGCATAACCGGATTTAATTTAAAGTAAGTTAAAGTATTTCTGTAGCCATTACATTATACGATAACGACACTTTAAATAGTAAATCTAGTATATCGTAGTCACCATTCTGACACTTCCATCATTACCGGAAGTTGGAATAATTACGTCCGGTGTAACCGGAAATAACTTAAAGTACGTTGGACTATTGCAAGAGCATTAAGAATTAAGATACTTCTAATAGTCAATCTAGCGTAACGGAAACACGCTTCTAGCATTTCCGGTGTAACCGGAAGTTAAGATAATTACGTCCTCTATAATCGGACGTAAATTAAAGTGAGGTAGAGTATTTCTGGAGCAGCTACGTTCGTAAATAGAATTATGATACTTAAAATAGTAAATAGTAGACGTACAGTTGGAACATTTCCAGTGTTACCGAAAGTTGAGATAATTACGTCCTGTATAATAGAAAATAATATAACGTATCTCTGATGAAATTACATTATTAAATCCGACTGGTATACTTTAAATAGTCAGTCTAGTGTAAGGTAGTCACTGTTCTTACATTTCCGGTATTACCGGAAGTTGACATAATTATGTCCTGTATAACAAAAAATAATTTAACGTATCTCTGAAGATTCTGAAGAAACTACATTATTAATTCCTATAGGGATAATTTAAATAGTCTCTCTAGTATACCGTAGTCACCATTCTGACATTTCCTGTATCACCGGCAGTTGACATAATGGCGTCCTGTATAAGCGGAATTTAGTTGTAGCACTTGCTTCATTATACATAATTGTAATACATCAAATAAGGAAATAGTCAATAGTATAAGTATAACGTAAACACTATTCTATCACGTCCGGTGTTACCGGAAGTAGAGATAATTAAGTCCTGTATACGTGGAAATAATTTAAAAGCGTTAAAATATCTTTAAACAACTTTTTTATTAAATACAATTAGGATACTTTAAGTAGTCATTGAAGTATCAACATAGACACTGTTGCAACGTTTCCGGTAGGTATTATTGAAAGTTGAGCTAATTACCGTAGACGTCCCAACATAGAATAAATTTATAAGAAATTAGAAAGTGTTTATTTCTTTCATCATCATTATAGGTCATTTACGATACTTCCAATGTAACCGGAAATAAGTTAAAGTACTTCAATGTATTACCGAATATAACATTTCCGGTATTAGCGGAAATTAAAGGTAATTACCTTAACATTTCTAACATAGGCGTCAATTTTAACTGGAAACCGCAAATGACTTAAATAAATAAATTACAAAATGTTAGTTTTAATACTTCCGGTTTAACAGGAAGTTGTCATTAAAATATTAACGTAGACACCGCTGTAACAGTTGAGGCAGGTACTATTGGTTGTTGAGCCAATTAGTAATTACCGTAGAGCCCTAACATACAAGATTCATACATTTATAAGAAAATATAATGTATATTGCTCCTCCCGTATTAATATAGGTCAGTTGTGACCCTTCCACTATAACCAGAAATAATTTAAACTACTTCAGTGTACTCCTGAATTACATATTTCCGGTAGTAGTGAAAATTAAATGTAATTACCCAAAAGATTCTAACATATGCGTCAATTTTAACAGTAAACCTCAGATGCCCTCCAATAACAAGATGAGGTGAGTTTCAATACTTCCGGTTTAACAGGAAGCTGTCATTAAAATATTAACGGAGGCAGCGTTGTAACATTTGCGGTAGCTATTATTGGAAGTTGAGCTAATTCCATAGATGTCTCAAGATAGCGTAAGTTATAAGAAAATATAAGGCGTCTTGCTCTTCTACTATCAATATAGGTCAGTTGTAACACTTCCACTATAACCGGAAATAATTTAAAGTACTTCAACGAAACTCCTGAATTAAATATTTCCGGTATAAGCGTCAACGTTAACAGTGAGCTGCAGAGGACGTAAAATATCTTCAAATATCAAGATGAGGTTAATTGTGACACTTCCGATTTAACGGAAAGCAGATTGTGGTGACTACACATTATTTTAGAACAACTATACTTTTAAATACGTTTACGAGGTTTCAAGTAATACAGGAAGTATCCCGGTGTGACATTTCCTGTATAAGCAGAAGTGATATTAAATGTTGCAAAATGTTCTTATATTGATCAACGCCGATTGTAAGGATTCTTAGAATACAATCATCGATAAATACGAGATATGTTACAGCGATAGCCTTCCCAATTAACATCGACTTGTTTACAACAATTTTGATTTAACCGGAAGTACTGGAAATTAATATTAAATCATTATTGGAACTTCTCTCGGCGTTATTTTGAACTAACTTAGCTTCATATGAAAATATTTTATGTCAACATAACAATCTCTTTAAAATATAAATGTGATTTTGGCATTTCCGGTGTTACCGGAAGTTTAACTAATTGTATATACCTCAGCATGGGTGTGTTGTTTTTACTAGAAGTTTACAGAAGCACCTAAAGCGTCTTCAAATGTCAATTTAGATCAGTTTTAACACTTCCTGTACAACCGGAAGTAGCTTGTAGTGCGCACCGATTATACTGAAACAATTATATTTACCCTCTAATACTTCCGGTATTAACGGAAGTAATTGTAAATATTGAAATATGTTTTTAAATTGATCGAACTGAACTATTTAACATCGGGGCGGTTAAATTATGATGTGTCAAAGATTTGTTATTATAATTCCGGTTTAACTGGAAATTTCTCCTAATTGTCTTTCAAATCATTTACGAGCTTCGCAAAGTTTCTCGATCTTCTCCAGCATGGTCAAAAAGACATTCTATCATGTTAACCTAACAATTTGTCCAAAAACAAAATTATGTCAAGAATTTCCCTTTTAACCTCAAATATCTTCATCAGTTTTCATAACTTTTCAACCTCAACTAAAAGAGTATTTTGCAGGTCACGCTTCCAGCGGAAAATTCCCAATCGAAAGTTTTACGCTAAAGGCGACTGCGTGTCTGAAACCGGAAAAATCGATACCAAACCGGAAAAACGGGGCGCATGCGCACCAAAAATGGCGGACCGCGACAACCTTGAGTACTACATCAAGTTTCCCAGCCCGGGCCAACAAACCGGAGATAATGATTTTGTGTTCGTTGTGGACGAGGAGAAAATACCCGTGGTCCTACTTTTCGGATGGGCCGGATGTCAGGACAAGTACTTGTCAAAGTATTCACAGATTTATGAGGACAGGGGGTGAGTGATGAGCCGGCCGGCTGAAGGTTATTCCCCCACCATTTGGGGAGATGTATTTATTAAGATTAATAAATTCGAAAAAAAAATTTTAGTTAAAAATTGATTGAAAAATCATTACAGGTTAATTACTTTGAGGTACACCGCCCCAGTGAAATTCCTCTTCTGGAAACGAAACCAGCTGCAATCAATTGGAGAACGCATCGTTAGGCTTTTAGTCGATATGAACTTTGAAAGCCACCCCCTTATAGTGCACTGTTTCTCGAACGGTGGTGCCTTTCTATATCAGAATCTTTCGGTGGCCTTGGAACAGAGCCCTAAACCGATACAGGTATGATAACGTTAAACTAACCTCACTTTTCTGAATTTAAACAACATAATTTTACATTCCAAACTTACTTTTTCCAATGTAACCTATAAACTGTATATTCTAACCTCACATTTCTCAAAGAAACTCCTACGTTTTATATATTAACTTTATTCTCCTTATTGTAACCTTACAATTGTACATCCAGGTCTTATTTTTTCAAAACAATTTCTAAAATATAACCTTTTTGTATTTAACCTCAAAACTTGATCTTGCAGCTTCTGTTTACTTAATGTAACCTCAAAAATTTTACATCAATTCAACCTCATGTTTTAAATTTAGTCTCAAAATCATGCATTATAACTTCAGGTTTCTTAATGCACCTTAAAATTTTACATCTTAACCCCCTTTTCTGATTGTAACCTCGAAATTTTACATCCATCATTCCAGAACACGTGACATACCAACATGCTGACGTAGGGGAGACGTCAAAGTATCGAAGATCAGATATTTCCTGTGTGTGTTGCTTTGATTACAACACAGCAAAAGACTGGATTTTTAATTTCAGACGCATTACTTGAGAACAAAACGTTTACACAATAACAAGAAAATAGCACTCCACGAGTATACGTTTGCCCTACGTCGCCATATTGGTTTGGCTTGTGTGACGTCATGTTGTAATAATAGATTATAGTCTCACTTTCAACCTAACCTAACTTAACCGTACTTTATGTACGCTAACCTAATATTTTTGTCATATTTCAGCTAAAAGGTGTGATATTTGACTCAGCTCCAGGTCCACGACGTATTTTAAGTTTATTCAGGGCAATGTCAGCAATAATAGGTGGAAGTTTTTTCTTTAACTTCCCTGTTACAGTTCTAGTAACGGCATTTTTAATTCTAATGTGGGAATACGAAGTAAGTTAATCGTACAGTTAGTATTTAAATCTAATTAAAACTTCTGATGCAGATAATCAAGAGCTATTTTTATCCGGATAACTTCCGATCGGATCCGTTTGAATACTTAAAACGGGAAGACAATATTTGTCCGCAACATTTTATATTCTCAAAGGCCGATACGTTAATTCTTCATACGGTAAGTAGTAAAATATTACATACCGAAACCATTTCTTTTGTTTTGTTATTTTAGGACGTGGAGAAATTCATAGAAAATAGAAAATCGAAGGGAGTCGATGTAACCTCATTGCAATTCGAAGCAAGTCCACACGTTAAACATTACACGCACCACCGAGAGGAGTACATAGGCAGCGTATGCAACTTTCTAACTAAATGTCTCAAAGCCAAAACTAACTGAAGACTAGAATATTGGCTCTTAGTAAATTTTATAGCTTTTAAAGTTAAATACACATTCTGTACTTAATCAAAAACACAAAAGTATCTGTTAAGTATGGGTTTTTAAGTAGTATTTAAGTGTTGTATTTAAAAATTTTAAGGTTTGGTTATGTGTAAGTTGGCACGATCAGTAAAAACAATAAATTTAGTTTAAACAGTTGAAATAATGTTTCAAAATCATCAAAGTTAGGTTAGGATTCGTAAAAACAGAGGTTACAATAGCAATTTAAGTTTCTAGGTTATGGAAATCGGTAAAGGTAAGAACATAAAGTTGATGAAACGCTAAAATAAACAAAACCCGTCGTTATGAGTTACAGAAAGCAGCTAAGTGTAGTTTTTTTTTCCATACCCTTCTTAATTTTTGTGTTTTTTTTAATTAAAAAAATAAATCTTGAAAAACCTTACCCCACTTCTGTGCACTTGATACCAGCTGGCACAAAACGTTAAGGAATAATTTTCGTGACAGCCTTAAATCACTTCTGCGATCCTAATACGAACTGGTGGAAAATTTGAGTTGAAATTTTACATAATAATTTTCTTAGAAGATCTTTCCCACTTCTGTGATCCCACTACCAATAGGTGGAAAACTGAGGGAACAATAAAAAATTTCAAAATAAAGTAAAATTTAAAGATTAAAACATTTATTTTCTGTCAAATGAATGCATATATTGTACAGACAAATGAAATACTAAATTTATACATAAGAACTGAGCTAATTAGTGTAATTTCTCTTATACATTATTATATAATTATTTATTACGTATTACAAATATGTACAAGTATTTGCAGGAAATACACAAACTGAACAGTTTGTGGTGATCATCATTAAAAGCGGCCCTAACGGCTTTAACTCGTACATGCTTTGCAATTAGAAATCAAAACACCATTATTAATTTTTCTCGTACAACTAAATTAACTAACACGTTTGCAAAATATAAATCAAAACAGCCTTAATTTTACTATAATAATTACAACAAAATTTGTAATCGAATAAATATAAATCACAAAAAATAATCTACAAAATACATAAAAATTACATTTCTTCTCAATCGCCAATTCACCTATTTTATGAAAAAGAACGCAATTTGAAAAAACAAAATCCTTTTCAGTCTTCAAAACATTTTTCAACATGAAAACCACTACATATTTTCTAAAAAAAATTAAAATACTGTACTTGACCTAATTTCGCCGACCTTTCGGCTTGGGTGGCCGTTTCGCCGGCAGTTCCCTCTCAAGATCGTAGAGGTGCTCTCTGTTTTGCATGTCACTTGCGTACGACTAAAACGAGAACATTTAGGGAAGAACAAACACAAGTGGGAACTGAGCACTTACCAGTTTACTGATTACTTTCTTTGGCAGTACATCACCTAGACTGTATATTATGTCTCGTTGAAGATCTAATTGACTCTCATCTTCAAACAGCACCTGATAACAAACATAATAACATCAGGTTAATGAGAACACAAAAAAGTATGGTTAGGGTACAACCAAATGTGGCTACAGTAAGAAAACATACGATTACCGTAATGAGGTTATGTTACACCATAAGATTAAGATACAAAATGAGTTCACGATACAAGATGAAGTTGCGGTAAGTTGTAGTACTACAATATGAAGATGATGTTATGCAACGGCAAGAGGAGATTACGGTACAACAGAAAGAAGTTAGGGTTCAACATAATAAAGTTATAATATTAGAAGATAAGGCTAGGGTGTGACAAGATGAAGTTATCGTACAATAAACTGAAGTTTCAACACAACAAAATGATATTGTGGTAGAAACAAATGAGAAGCACTACAACAAAATAAAGGTCTGATACAAACCAATGAGGTTATGTTACAACAAAAGAATATTACAGTAGAAATAAATGTGATAACGTTACCACAAAATGAGGAGATGGTACAAACAAATGAGGTTACGGCAAAACAAAATGAGGTAACACTAACATAAATAACAGTTCACAGTTAACAAAATGAGGTTATGATAGAACAAAGATGAGGTTAGCGTACAAAAAAATAAGGATATCATACACAATATGAGGTTATAGTACAACAAAGTGCGGTTACCGTACATTGAGGTAATGGTCCAACAAAACGTGGTTATGGTACAACATAAGGAGGTTACAGTACAGCAAAATGAAGTTATGGTATGGCAAGATAAAGTTACGATACAGTACAATGGTCTCAGGGTACCACAAAATGAGGTCACCGTACACAAAATAAGATTTTAATACAACAAAATGTAGTTACGATACTGCAAAATGATGTTACGGTATGGCAAGATAAGGTCATGGGAAACAAAACACGGTTACGTAAGCAAAATGAGGTTAGGGTATGTAACAGTGAGGTTGCGGTACAAGTGTACAGCAAAATAAAGATATCACACCACAGGTGGGGTTATGGTGCAACAAAATGTGGTTATGGTACAACATAAGGAGGTTACAGTACAGCAAAATGAAGTTATGGTATGGCAAGATAAAGTTACGATACAGTACAATGGTCTCAGGGTACCACAAAATGAGGTCACCGTACACAAAATAAGATTTTAATACAACAAAATGTAGTTACGATACTGCAAAATGATGTTACGGTATGGCAAGATAAGGTCATGGGAAACAAAACACGGTTACGTAAGCAAAATGAGGTTAGGGTATGTAACAGTGAGGTTGCGGTACAAGTGTACATCAAAATAAAGATATCACACCACAGGTGGGGTTATGGTGCAACAAAATGTGGTTATGGTACAACATAAGGAGGTTACAGTACAGCAAAATGAAGTTATGGTATGGCAAGATAAAGTTACGATACAGTACAATGGTCTCAGGGTACCACAAAATGAGGTCACCGTACACAAAATAAGATTTTAATACAACAAAATGTAGTTACGATACTGCAAAATGATGTTACGGTATGGCAAGATAAGGTCATGGGAAACAAAACACGGTTACGTAAGCAAAATGAGGTTAGGGTATGTAACAGTGAGGTTGCGGTACAAGTGTACATCAAAATAAAGATATCACACCACAGGTGGGGTTATGGTGCAACAAAATGTGGTTATGGTACAACATAAGGAGGTTACAGTACAGCAAAATGAAGTTATGGTATGGCAAGATAAAGTTACGATACAGTACAATGGTCTCAGGGTACCACAAAATGAGGTCACCGTACACAAAATAAGATTTTAATACAACAAAATGTAGTTACGATACTGCAAAATGATGTTACGGTATGGCAAGATAAGGTCATGGGAAACAAAACACGGTTACGTAAGCAAAATGAGGTTAGGGTATGTAACAGTGAGGTTGCGGTACAAGTGTACAGCAAAATAAAGATATCACACCACAGGTGGGGTTATGGTGCAACAAAATGTGGTTATGGTACAACATAAGGAGGTTACAGTACAGCAAAATGAAGTTATGGTATGGCAAGATAAAGTTACGATACAGTACAATGGTCTCAGGGTACCACAAAATGAGGTCACCGTACACAAAATAAGATTTTAATACAACAAAATGTAGTTACGATACTGCAAAATGATGTTACGGTATGGCAAGATAAGGTCATGGGAAACAAAACACGGTTACGTAAGCAAAATGAGGTTAGGGTATGTAACAGTGAGGTTGCGGTACAAGTGTACAGCAAAATAAAGATATCACACCACAGGTGGGGTTATGGTGCAACAAAATGTGGTTATGGTACAACATAAGGAGGTTACAGTACAGCAAAATGAAGTTATGGTATGGCAAGATAAAGTTACGATACAGTACAATGGTCTCAGGGTACCACAAAATGAGGTCACCGTACACAAAATAAGATTTTAATACAACAAAATGTAGTTACGATACTGCAAAATGATGTTAGGGTATGGCAAGATAAGGTCATGGGAAACAAAACACGGTTACGTAAGCAAAACGAGGTTAGGGTATGTAACAGTGAGGTTGCGGTACAAGTGTACAGCAAAATAAAGATATCACACCACAGGTGGGGTTATGGTGCAACAAAATGTGGTTATGGTACAACATAAGGAGGTTACAGTACAGCAAAATGAAGTTATGGTATGGCAAGATAAAGTTACGATACAGTACAATGGTCTCAGGGTACCACAAAATGAGGTCACCGTACACAAAATAAGATTTTAATACAACAAAATGTAGTTACGATACTGCAAAATGATGTTACGGTATGGCAAGATAAGGTCATGGGAAACAAAACACGGTTACGTAAGCAAAATGAGGTTAGGGTATGTAACAGTGAGGTTGCGGTACAAGTGTACATCAAAATAAAGATATCACACCACAGGTGGGGTTATGGTGCAACAAAATGTGGTTATGGTACAACATAAGGAGGTTACAGTACAGCAAAATGAAGTTATGGTATGGCAAGATAAAGTTACGATACAGTACAATGGTCTCAGGGTACCACAAAATGAGGTCACCGTACACAAAATAAGATTTTAATACAACAAAATGTAGTTACGATACTGCAAAATGATGTTACGGTATGGCAAGATAAGGTCATGGGAAACAAAACACGGTTACGTAAGCAAAATGAGGTTAGGGTATGTAACAGTGAGGTTGCGGTACAAGTGTACATCAAAATAAAGATATCACACCACAGGTGGGGTTATGGTGCAACAAAATGTGGTTATGGTACAACATAAGGAGGTTACAGTACAGCAAAATGAAGTTATGGTATGGCAAGATAAAGTTACGATACAGTACAATGGTCTCAGGGTACCACAAAATGAGGTCACCGTACACAAAATAAGATTTTAATACAACAAAATGTAGTTACGATACTGCAAAATGATGTTACGGTATGGCAAGATAAGGTCATGGGAAACAAAACACGGTTACGTAAGCAAAATGAGGTTAGGGTATGTAACAGTGAGGTTGCGGTACAAGTGTACAGCAAAATAAAGATATCACACCACAGGTGGGGTTATGGTGCAACAAAATGTGGTTATGGTACAACATAAGGAGGTTACAGTACAGCAAAATGAAGTTATGGTATGGCAAGATAAAGTTACGATACAGTACAATGGTCTCAGGGTACCACAAAATGAGGTCACCGTACACAAAATAAGATTTTAATACAACAAAATGTAGTTACGATACTGCAAAATGATGTTACGGTATGGCAAGATAAGGTCATGGGAAACAAAACACGGTTACGTAAGCAAAATGAGGTTAGGGTATGTAACAGTGAGGTTGCGGTACAAGTGTACAGCAAAATAAAGATATCACACCACAGGTGGGGTTATGGTGCAACAAAATGTGGTTATGGTACAACATAAGGAGGTTACAGTACAGCAAAATGAAGTTATGGTATGGCAAGATAAAGTTACGATACAGTACAATGGTCTCAGGGTACCACAAAATGAGGTCACCGTACACAAAATAAGATTTTAATACAACAAAATGTAGTTACGATACTGCAAAATGATGTTACGGTATGGCAAGATAAGGTCATGGGAAACAAAACACGGTTACGTAAGCAAAATGAGGTTAGGGTATGTAACAGTGAGGTTGCGGTACAAGTGTACAGCAAAATAAAGATATCACACCACAGGTGGGGTTATGGTGCAACAAAATGTGGTTATGGTACAACATAAGGAGGTTACAGTACAGCAAAATGAAGTTATGGTATGGCAAGATAAAGTTACGATACAGTACAATGGTCTCAGGGTACCACAAAATGAGGTCACCGTACACAAAATAAGATTTTAATACAACAAAATGTAGTTACGATACTGCAAAATGATGTTACGGTATGGCAAGATAAGGTCATGGGAAACAAAACACGGTTACGTAAGCAAAATGAGGTTAGGGTATGTAACAGTGAGGTTGCGGTACAAGTGTACAGCAAAATAAAGATATCACACCACAGGTGGGGTTATGGTGCAACAAAATGTGGTTATGGTACAACATAAGGAGGTTACAGTACAGCAAAATGAAGTTATGGTATGGCAAGATAAAGTTACGATACAGTACAATGGTCTCAGGGTACCACAAAATGAGGTCACCGTACACAAAATAAGATTTTAATACAACAAAATGTAGTTACGATACTGCAAAATGATGTTAGGGTATGGCAAGATAAGGTCATGGGAAACAAAACACGGTTACGTAAGCAAAACGAGGTTAGGGTATGTAACAGTGAGGTTGCGGTACAAGTGTACAGCAAAATAAAGATATCACACCACAGGTGGGGTTATGGTGCAACAAAATGTGGTTATGGTACAACATAAGGAGGTTACAGTACAGCAAAATGAAGTTATGGTATGGCAAGATAAAGTTACGATACAGTACAATGGTCTCAGGGTACCACAAAATGAGGTCACCGTACACAAAATAAGATTTTAATACAACAAAATGTAGTTACGATACTGCAAAATGATGTTACGGTATGGCAAGATAAGGTCATGGGAAACAAAACACGGTTACGTAAGCAAAATGAGGTTAGGGTATGTAACAGTGAGGTTGCGGTACAAGTGTACATCAAAATAAAGATATCACACCACAGGTGGGGTTATGGTGCAACAAAATGTGGTTATGGTACAACATAAGGAGGTTACAGTACAGCAAAATGAAGTTATGGTATGGCAAGATAAAGTTACGATACAGTACAATGGTCTCAGGGTACCACAAAATGAGGTCACCGTACACAAAATAAGATTTTAATACAACAAAATGTAGTTACGATACTGCAAAATGATGTTAGGGTATGGCAAGATAAGGTCATGGGAAACAAAACACGGTTACGTAAGCAAAACGAGGTTAGGGTATGTAACAGTGAGGTTGCGGTACAAGTGTACAGCAAAATAAAGATATCACACCACAGGTGGGGTTATGGTGCAACAAAATGTGGTTATGGTACAACATAAGGAGGTTACAGTACAGCAAAATGAAGTTATGGTATGGCAAGATAAAGTTACGATACAGTACAATGGTCTCAGGGTACCACAAAATGAGGTCACCGTACACAAAATAAGATTTTAATACAACAAAATGTAGTTACGATACTGCAAAATGATGTTACGGTATGGCAAGATAAGGTCATGGGAAACAAAACACGGTTACGTAAGCAAAATGAGGTTAGGGTATGTAACAGTGAGGTTGCGGTACAAGTGTACATCAAAATAAAGATATCACACCACAGGTGGGGTTATGGTGCAACAAAATGTGGTTATGGTACAACATAAGGAGGTTACAGTACAGCAAAATGAAGTTATGGTATGGCAAGATAAAGTTACGATACAGTACAATGGTCTCAGGGTACCACAAAATGAGGTCACCGTACACAAAATAAGATTTTAATACAACAAAATGTAGTTACGATACTGCAAAATGATGTTACGGTATGGCAAGATAAGGTCATGGGAAACAAAACACGGTTACGTAAGCAAAATGAGGTTAGGGTATGTAACAGTGAGGTTGCGGTACAAGTGTACAGCAAAATAAAGATATCACACCACAGGTGGGGTTATGGTACAACAAAATGTGGATATCATGGGAAAAAAGATTACAATACATTAAAATAAGGATATGATACATGAGCTTGACAGTACCACAAAATAAGGAAATTACATTACGAAGGTATTATATAAAAAAAATTAAGGTTATGTTACACAAACAATCGTAGAGTAAAAAAGCGAAATCAAAATAAAATTGGGATTATGGTACAGAACAATGAGGTTATGTAACATCTAGGCCTCCGGGTTGGGGGTTATGTATTGCATACACAATGAGAAATGAGTTTATAGCAAAACAAATTATGGTACAAAAGGCTAATTACAGTTGTGCACCAAAAATTTGATGGCAAAGAAAGGCTGATTTTACGGTACCAAAAAAAAATGCTCAGGCGCATGTGATTAGGTTATGAGGGTAGCCAAATGCACCGATAAAAATGTCAAACGTTTCGTGTACCCTCTAAAAACGTGATAATTTGCGTCCCCAGCCTCATCATGTTATGGCATAAAAAAGATAAGGTTACGGTGCAAAAAGTTAGATTATAATAACGTGAACTAGTTAAAACAAAAGACGAGCTTATGAAACCGTAAACTTACTGTATAAAATAGTTTGTTCATTTTCCCCATGAATTTGGCATCGTACACGACTCCGTCCACCCATCTAACCTTGACGAATTGGCCAATTTTGAGAATGGACTTGGTATCCCAGTTGACGATATCACCCACCAGCAGATTTTGGCAGAAACTAGCATCACTCGGGAAGTACGCACTACAATGGGTTACGTTTTTGGCGTTCGTTATTTTGCCTCTGTAGAAACGGCCGTTCTTATGTTTGGCCCATACCTCTTCGTTTAACTTGAGGGGTCGGGTATTCTGCAAAATTATAAGAGCAAGTCAATAATGGTTAGAATAAGAACTGAGGTCATAAAATATCAACTGCGGTTTTACAAATACAAAAAGTGAGGTTACGATGATAAAAAAAACTTTCAATATTAATATATTCTTTGACATATTTTATGATAAAAAAACTTACCTTGTTACATTTTTGGACATAACCATGATCGCTATGTCCCTCTCTTCTACACAATTCGTTCTCGTTCTGGGAATCTTCATCGTCGGAGGTCAAACACAGACACGATGTGGGACTATTCGTATCGTAATCCTTTTCTTCAAGCAAATAAGAACGGTTGGCCAGAAATTGTAGCCTACGACTCAATGAAGCATCACAAAAAACGTCCCTTAATGCCACCCTCACTGAAAGCGGCGTCAATTGTTTTATTCGTTTTCTTAAATTCGGCGACAAGGTATTCCCCATTCTTTTCCTTCGACTTTTCTTCATTTGTTGAGGAAGCTGCAAACATCTTCGCGTCAATCCTCTGTTTTTGGTTAACACTCGCATTGCTCGTTTGTTGTATTTACGTTTAATAGTTTGACTTTTTAGTTGCGATGATACATGACCTCGCTTTTCGTAAACGGGTTGGTTTTCTATTGCTTGATCATCATCTTCGTACACATCTTGAATGTGAAGATTTTTCATGATTTTTGCTTGGAAAATATTAAACCTCTCTTCTTCCGATGGTACGTCTGATTCCGCACCAAGTTTGAGGTTAGGTTGGTCTTCTTTCGTTATGTCTTTAGTTTTTTTAAGCTTCACGGCTTCACTTATTGATATGAATGGCTTTCCGTCTACTGCTTCGGTCTCACTGTTTTGTGGTTTCATTACATCATCGTTGCCGTCCGACATTCCGATGTAACGCTTCAAAATTACATGTACGTTACTTTGTTTTGCAGATTCGACATTATTCGAAATGTTTTCCTGATTTGAATCATTCGAAGCACAATTTTCTTCTTCAACAAGTTGCTTAATTCGGGGATTCCCCTTTCTCCCGTTTATTTCTTCCATTTTTAACCTTGTAATGTTTACTCGAGCTTCTTTTGCTTTGAATTTGGAAATTTCCGCGTTTGTTTCGGTTTCTATCGATTCAAATGTTTGAGCATACTTAGGGTCGTCCAAACTTGATAAATTGTTTCCGAAATCTAAATAATTGTTTTCGACTATGACTTTAGGTGAACTTACGATCGTTGGACTGTCTTGTTCCTTCTTGTATGGATTTTTATCCCATGTGTGTTTTTGTCGCAACTTCAACTCGTTGGTGAGTCTTCGTGCGATACTCTCGTACAGCCCTGGAATTTGTAAAAGAACTTCAGAGAGTGTTTTTCCGGAAAATTTTATGTTTTTGTTGTTTAACGAAGTTATGTTGGTGTACCGTCTCAGCACTTCCAGTACTGCTCGTTTTTCAACTTTAGTTTTTTCGCCATTCTTGAGGTTTAGTTCAGTATTCTTGGGGACATGTTCGTCATTTTGAAGATTGTCACCATTTTTTAAGTTATGTTCACAATTTTTGAGGTACCGTTCACAATTTTGGCGGTTGTGTTCATCACTTTCGAAGTTTGAACTACTGCTCAGGTTAACTTGTCCGGTTTTGAGGTTAACCAATCCGTTTTTAATATTTCGGCTGTTATTTTTGAAATTATCGTCAACACTTTTACCGTTGTGTTGGGCATATTTTAAATTACAATCACCAAGCTTCAAGTTGGATGTCCCTTTAGGCGTGCAGCAACCTTTTCCGATACTATTATCATCATCATTTTTGAGATTGTGTTCAAGATTATTAGAGTTAGAGCTAAGAATAGGTTTGCCTTTATAATTTATGAGGTTATATTCATCACTTTTGAGGTTAGAATAATTATTTTCAAGCTCGCTGACATTTTCTTCAATTTCCTCACACTCGTCATTATCAATACTGCAAGTTTCAACAAAATCGACATTATCGTCACATACGATCTCTTCTGAAGCAATTTCTAAATCTACATTTAACTCTTGGTTTTTTCCGTCTTTGTCGAGAACGATCGGAGCGTTACTCATAGGAAAAAATCTGTTTTTGTGATCTTGTTCAGTCGAACATCTATTTACGGTATAATACTTCTGGTTAACCCAAATATTATTAGGTTTTCTTGGTTTCTTTTCTACGATTACTTCTTGCTGGGGAACTTGAACGTTTTCAGGTTGCACATATTGCACGTTATGATTATTGGGAACGGCTTGATGATAAACGCTCTGGATGCTGTAAACTGTAGTGGCAGCTGGAGCTTGTACATACTGAACGTTTGACATTTCGTAAACGTTAGGAACCAATCCGACATTTTGTGTTTGGATGCTATAGACGGCAGGAACATCCTGGACGTACTGTATGGTTTGCTGGACAGGAACCGTTTGCACGTATGTATATTGCATGGTTTCCGGACTTTGAATGTCCGTAGACCCGTTACTTTGTAGAGGCTCAAGATTTTGTATGGGACATTGCGGTTGAAGCAGCGGCATCTGCCCGTCATCGCTTTCCTCCTGCATCTCTTCGTGCTTTTGCAATTTGGGCATTTGTTCTTCCTGTTTTTGCCCATACAATGTGATACAACCTTCATCGGTTTGCAGGCAAGAAAAATTTTGACCTTCGTTGGTAACACCCACGGGCGTGGTAACTTTTGGACTATTAGTGGGACTTCCGTCTCGAGCACTCAATGTCAGCAAATCCTTAACATTTTTGGGGTTGTTACTCTTACGTGCCTTTCGCTTGATTTCTGCGACATTTTTCTCCTTGGGCGGTGACGTGGATGGTTCGTTTGCGATTTTTAACAAGCTTTGCAGCTTTGCGGCGCCCTGTTGCACCTTCTGGCAGAGCATATCGATTTCTGGTGGGGAATCT
The DNA here is from genome assembly GCA_958336395.1 of Ctenicera cuprea. Taxonomy (NCBI): domain Eukaryota; kingdom Metazoa; phylum Arthropoda; class Insecta; order Coleoptera; family Elateridae; genus Ctenicera; species Ctenicera cuprea. Next base: position 1,911,355 of record OY284493.1, read on the forward strand.
GGCTTCGTATTTAAAATAGCAATCTTTTTAGGAGAATTGATACTAGAGCTAACTCTTGTTACAGTTAAAGATGATGGAAATTTTGGTAACGGTTTGATGGTTGAAGAAGACAACTGGCTTGTTTTGTTGACGGTAGTCGACGTGATTATTTTTCCAAGACGTGATGGTTTAGGGGAACCTTTGGAAACTGATTTTCTCGAACTAATGGCAGTCTGGCGGCCTTTGAGAACGGTGGTGGTACTCCGCGAGCCTTTAAAATCGCTTGTGATATTTTGAGGCAAACCTTTGACATCGCTGGTGATATTTTGAGGCGAGCCTTTAAGATCGCTGGCAATATTTTGAGGCGAGCCTTTAAGATCGCTGGCGATATTTTGAGGCGAGCCTTTGAAGTCGCTGGTGATATTTTGAGGCGAGCCTTTGAAGTCGCTGGTGATAATCTGCGGCGATTCTTTAAAATCGCTGGCGATAATTCGCGACATTTTAAGATCGCTAGCCGATTTTTTCGAGCCTTTGAAAGTGCTGGTAGTATTTCGCGAGACTTTAACATCGCTGGCAATATTTTTCAAGCCTTTATTTTCGCTTGGTGCATTTTTCGAGCTTTTAACATCGCTGGCGATATTTCGCGAGACGTTTAAATCGCCGACCGTATTTTTCGAGTTTTTAAATTCGGTTAGTATACTTTTCAAACCTTTGAAATCGCTGGCGACATTTTGCGCGCCTTTGAAACCGCCGACAAAATTTTGCGATGCTTTAAAATCGCTGGTGATATTTCGCGGGCCTTTAAAATCGCTAACGATATTTGATCCGTCCTTATCAGCGCGAATTTGTCGCCCTTTTATATAGCTATCGATATCCTGGTAACTTTTAATATAGCTTGGTACGTTTGAGCGACTTTTATCGTCACCAACGTTCATTTTGTTACCTTCAGCAACACTAGTCTGGCTCACTTCAACATTATCATAATCACTGCTCGTTTTGGTCTCGTCTAAACTATTATCATCATCAACGGTTGTAATAACCATATCCGATGAACTATTATCACTGTCCTCCTCTTTCTTTACTGTCTGAATGTTGTTCGTGTTTGTCGTGGCAGTCTTTCTAGCGGCCACTTTCGATTCACCATTTTTAGAACAACCGGCACCATCTTTTGGGCCTTTTCGTGGAATTTTGTAACTACGGTTGATTTGAACGTCTTTTTCATCTTCGTCTGGTGGTACCTCATCGCGATTAACATTTTGCAAAAATGACAAGAAAGATTTTTGATAGTCGATGCCACTAAATGGTTTGGGAGGCGGATCTCGCTGCTGCTTAACGGTTGATGCTGGTTGTATCCGGGACACTGTTACAATCCCCTGTGGTGTTGTGACAGTTTGCAGTTTTTTAACCAACGGCTTTCGAACCACCAATGGCTTCCGATCTACCAAAGGTTTTGGATCGAATTTGATCCAATTGGAATCAATGTCGTTCAAAGATTTCTTGACTGTTTTGGCTTTGAGCTCTGTGCTCTTGCGTTTTATTTGAATCTTGTTGGGATCTTTAGGAGTTCGCTTACCATACGGGCCCCGTTTTCTGCATATTTGTAATATTTCACAAGAGCCGGTGATGTCAGGACTGAAACTAAGCGGTGGGGTTTTAATGCCCGCGAATTCGGAAGGTACCGGTTTGGCTTCGGAGTTTTCTTGTTTCAATTTCTCCTCGTGCTCCAGCTTTGCCCTGTTAATGATGTCTTCTATGACCTTGGTGACGCTCTCGTGGTCCTCAAATACCCCCAATTGAGATTTCGACTGATGTATGTTAGGGTCTGACTGTGACGACGCAAGATGATCTGTAAAATACGGTTGATAAAAACTTTCTTATATAGTTTTTAACTTCCTCGCCGATACATGAATTGAAAGGTGTTAATTGAAAGGTATTGTGAGCTTCAAAATTAGAATATTGAGATTGTGACGGATACACACGTTTTGGGGTCAAAAGATGTCAAACCTGGCTTCTCAAAAAGGCTGCCATTTTGAGAAACCGGTTTCTAATTCCAGATTATTTTTAAAGGTTATTTTCTTAATAGACTTGTAATATACTTTCATATTTTAAATTTCATCAATCATACAAGCCATTTCTGAGATTTGATCAATAGAAAAAATAACCCCCCACTCCTTCAAGACAATTTTTGACTCTTTTTGGGTTTCCTTAAACCCCAAAACATGTTCTGTTTTTAAACCAAATCAGTAGTATCACAGCGAAATCGATCAAACAATTCTAAACCTACACTTTCAATTACTTTTCTGACCATTGCGTTCGTTATAAAAAGATCTCAACTTTTATAGACAAAAAAATTTTGCATTTTTATTAATAAATAAGTTTTCCAAAACACCCCTCTTAAAGAACCTACAAAGGGGTGAAGTCTGGTGATCTAGTTGACCATAAACACATAAAACGAACAAATAACTTACGTTTCTTATTATGCTTCTTGCAGTGCTCCTTATGATTATGTTTATGTTTGTGATGCTTATGTTTATTCAAGTTGTCCTTTTTATTTTTCACCAGCGTCTTGATCAGCTGATTACTATTTTTCGAGATTTTAAGCTTATTCGATTGTTCTTCCACCATTTTCTTGATGATTTCATCGGTGTTTGTACTACTGCTGCTGTTCTCATCTGCAGGTCCCGGTTTGAGGAGATCCAACGGAGTAACAATTTTCCCGCACACCTTCTTGTTTTTGTTGGGCAACGTGGCGTAAAGCGAATCAAGATCGTCCAACGATCTGCTGTGGTTCATTTTCTTCCGCCTCACTTTAATTACATTTCCATCCTTGTCCAACTTCTTGCGGGGCCTCCTTTTTATAGGTCTATTGCCGGGTATGAAGTTGTCGTCCAAGTTTTTCCGTTTCTTTGGCAAGTGCTTACGACGATTGTTCACTTTGTATCCCGAGTCGTAAATTGAAGCTTCCTCGACATCTGTACAGTAACAAAAATTGTTAACAAAAATAAAAAACGAGAGCGCTACGAGAAATACGAGAAGCGTCATTGGGGAACAGAAACGTGCAAGTTGGTCGCTTCAAAAAATTATATAACTGTTTTTAACAATAACCTCGCATAGACCACCTGGACCAACAACTACGTTTAATAAAAAATTGTTTTAAATTTAATCATCAAATATACATAATTTATCTAAAAAACAATCTTTGTGTAAGCTCAACTTTTTAAATATTCGCTACAAGCTCCCCAATCGTAATACTGATTCGGGGTTTATTTTGTTCAAAAAAACATAGATGGCAGATTTAAACAGCTTGAGATATTTTTTTGAATTTGTTTTAGGGCTGCCAGGAAATTCATTCAAAGTTAAGTAATTTTTTGCACTTCAATTTTCGAATTTGAAGTTTTTACCAGTGGCTTTCGTCACCTGGTGCCAGAATCGAACCGAGCACTGAATATGTTATACCCTGATCTGTTCCAAAGTTATGTGCAAACGTGATAGCTGGCGATATTTTGAGGCGAGCCTTTAAAATCGCTAATGATACTGAGCGGCTAGCCTTTAAAATCCCTGCCGATATTCCGCGAGACTTTAAAGGCTGACGACTTTAAAGTCTCACGGAATATCGCCAGCGATTTTAAAGGCTGGCCGTAGAATATCACCAGCGATTTTAAAGGCTCACGAAATACTGCAACTGTTCTCAAAGGTCGCCATACTGCCACCAATTCGAGAAAATTAATTTTCAAAAGTCCCCCCCCCCCCATACCATCGAGTCTGGGAAACAAACATTTCAAAGGTTTGAAAAATACACGGATTTTAAACCCTCGAAAAATACAGCTAGTAGTGTGCCTTTAAAATCGCTGGCAATATTCCTTGAAACGTTAAAATCACTGGCTATTTTTTGATATTGTACATTTTACCCCCCCCCCCCCTGCAGCCGATTTTAATCCCCTGTAGTGCAAAGAAAAGGTACAAATTTGTTTACGATTTTTCGCCTGAGCAAGGTTCGAAGCAAATATTTGAAATGAAATCAACCTAACTCACCGATTTCTCCCGCCTTAAGCCAAATATCTTCAAGAACCTCCAACTGTTGCTCATCGGGGGGGATTTCGCTTTGGACGGCATCCATATCCTCCTCCATTAGTTCCAATTGCAACTCGGTAGGAAACTCGGCTAACGAAAACTCACTGAAAGTACGGAAAAGTTCAATTTTGTACCTGCAGAAAGAAATAATCGTAATAAACTTACTGTCCAGCGTAACCCATTGCACGAGCTCTTTTAATGAACGGATTTTTCTTAATTGGGGCCTCAAGAAAACTAGCGGGAAGAGCAGCGTTATTTTTATTGCATAAAATATCCTGAGGTAACGGATGCGGTGCTGCAACCTGTTTGTTTGGTTCCTCGGGATGGGGGCCGATATCGCAACCTTGAAGCCACTTTTCGTACCTAAATAAGATATTGCGTTAAATTTTGCACTAAAATAGGATAAATTAAAAAAAAACCTAATGCAACGTCTACATTTTGAGCACTTAAAAATGTAAAATCAATGAACGTAACTTCACTATTTTAATTAAATAACAAACCTCTCTGGTTGAAATCGTTTAACGAAAGTGTCCATGGAAATTTTAACCATATCCTTGCTGCAAGTGCACTGCGACGCTCTTTTACCGTATTCGACCCAACGTGGACATGCAAAATTGGTCGATTCTGCACAGTTAAATCCATGATTGAATCCGGCATGATATCCGTATGGAAAAGTGATCATTATTTCTCCCTGTTCTTGTGTTATCTGTAAAACAAATGATGAAGCTCGATTTAGTTTACTTTGTTTTGTCGAGTTTGTGGCATTTTCAATTGTTGTTGTTGTTACTCTTTATCAACTGTTTCTACATACAATTGTTTTGTCCACTAATTGGTTGTTTTCGTTTTTTTGCTACATGCAATTGTTTTGACTAAACATCGATTGTTTTTTGTAACTAATTTCTTGTTTTTGTTACTGTTTATCAGTTGTTTTTACTTGGGATTGTTTCAGTTCTAACTTCAATTATTTCTACTAATAACCTCAAATAATTTTACTTCTAATTTATATTGTTTCTACCAAGTACTTAACTTTAATTATTTCTACTACTAACTTCAATTGTTTTAACCCTAACCCAATTATTTTCATTTCTGCATACCTTATTATATGGAATGGAATACTGTTTTAAAATCTGGGGCGATATCAAGGTCATTTTGTGTCGCAAAAAGGCTTGGCAAGTTTGATAACTGCTTGGGAAAAATCCATTAGCCAAACGTTCCAACCTCCGGCCATGTTCAGGTGGAATCGAGTACCTACAAAACATAATTCACTTTCTTGCCGATTCAATCACAAAAAATTATTTACCAAGTTTTGGGGGCACCAAAATGCAGGTAATTAATGGAGTATAAATCCATATCCTCTGTGTGCCACGCAAAAGTCGTCTTCCACATCCCAAAGTACAAATATGCCGTATTTACACCTTCTATTGATATTCCATAGTCTTCGTTTACATAATCCAGGATTGTACCAAGCCTGTTGATGTTCCACTCCTTAAAATAATACATGCATATAAAAACTCTTATTTATGGCAACATTTTACAAACTTACATTTACATGACTATCGGTTAAACTTCCCGAAACGTCTGCACCATAAATGGGAGCAATGTAAGTTATATTTTTCCAATATTTCCGTTCCAAGTCCTCATAATCGAAATGTCTTGGCGTGTTGTACCTGTCGGATGTAGCTAAATCGTGATATTGCTGAACGGTCATAGATTTTTTCTGAATATTGATTTGTTGGTACAGTCCTTGTTTTCCTGTAACGACTTGACAAATCGGAGCTGGAATTGTAACGTTCAAATCTTTTAAATCATAGCCGGATTTTCTCGGAACCCACTCGGGGGGCGGAATGACCTAAATAATTAAGATAGATAAGTAAGGTTATGTGGTGAGAACAAACGATAGGTCACCTTGGCAACTCCGGCTTTGTGGGCCCCCTTCGACTCCATGTACTCGACGTATTTGGTGAAGTCTTTGAATTCGTCCCAAGTGGGTCTAAAGACCATAATCCTACAACAAAAAAGGGAATTATTATTGTTGTTGTTGTTGAATTGTTGTTTAAAAATAAAAACTTACTTTGGAAAACGCTGATTGTTTGTTTCTGTCATTTTGGTCTAAGATTACTTTCAATTAACACTTTTCACTGCGTGTCTTGATTGTTTCACTTAAATTAATTAGTTTTTAAGCCTTATTTATGTAAAAGTCGATTTATGCACAGCGGCCATAACAGATTTGTCCAACAGCACGTAGCAGCAAACACGCCCCGAAAACAAACATGCATCGCTATCCGTACAGAAAGAGAAATTTTCTGGTCATCGTTTAACACTTTTTAATCACACCAATGTTGCTTTTAAAAACATTGTTTAATAAATTACTTTAGTGAAATAAACAATAATCGGCCATTACAACGGCACATCAACGCTACTGTTGTTTACATCAACATGGAGTAGATGGCAGCAGTTAAAATTAGAACAACTAGAGATAGACTCGTTTGTGTCATACACGACAATAGTTATACAGCATATCACATTTTCTACAAAACAACTGACATACACACAGGTTCAATAATTGTACTGAAATTGGCAGCCGATTTGTACTTTAGAACTTGTAAACCGTTTTTTTCTTATTTTGCCTACTGCGGTTTCTGGGAATTATAAAAAATACCTTATCCTTAATACTAAATAAAATATCGATAATTGATTGCGTTGCTATTATTAAAAATCATTGAAATAGCCAGTTTGAGACAACAACGGCTGCGGCAACGGCACCCTTCATCAGCTAACCAATTAAATAGTAGTGTCTTGAAAGTTCTTAACCACAAATCTCTTTTTAGTTTAGTTTTAACTAAGGTCGCTTTTGGAAGTACAAAAATGGCAACAAAATCGAAGAAAAATTACTTACGATATTATCGACAACAAAGTTATATTTTTTTTGCAAAACCTCCATTAATTTACGCATATAATCACTGTATCTTTATCGAAATCAATTGTTAATCAAGTCTCAACAGCTAAAGCATAAGTTAAATGTCTAACTTGGTCCGTCCTTTTACAGCTTTTTTTCCCTATTATCAAAATATCCATGGATATGAGAATTCCCCCCTGATCTGCGAGTTTCTGATAGCGTTTTCCTTGTGCGCTTATTCCTATGTTTCCAATAAAATTGTAACAATCTGTATATTATTTGTTTAATTCTAAACTAAAGAGTATTACATATTGGTTTAATACCTAAAGTTAATTTGAAAAATACAGCACTGTTCCACTCAAGTAACTAAATACCAGATACATATTTCGACATCAAAGCTATCATCAGTGGTAAACCAACACAGTGTCAATTTATCGCTGATTATGATAGCTTTGCTGTCGAAATACGTATCTGGTAATTAGTTACGTGTGTGGAAAGGTGCCAATCAATAATTCGTTGTTCTTATAGTAAAAAATTATCAACAATAACCGTCTCGTAGAAAACACACTTGAATGGCTGGTTTATAATGGTAATAACAAACAGGATTGGATATTACCGTCATTGACCGATCATTATCGTTAATAACCTATTTAACAACATTAACCGTAACAAAAGCACTTTAAGACGCTTACTCCCTACTAGAGAAAGCAATTAGCATGTGCGGCAGGCAGGATGTTTTGACACCGGTTTTCTTCAGATCTGATCGGTGGGACAACACCTTTAGAAATCTCGTACGTATATGGGCTTATTCAAGTGGCAGTAACTTAGAGATTCGGCGTAGTCATGCAGCAATAAAAATCTACGAGGCAACCCGCCACTCACAATCCCCAATCCGATGTAGGCAGCCGTGAAGTTTTAATGCCTGAAATCTTCTTTGGTATTTAGTCGCTCGGATTCCCATAGAGTTGGAAACAATTTTAGGTTATGCAGCTATTACAACCCAACAACATTTTCCTCTAAAACCGATTATTAAGGCCTCTATAAAAAATAATTGACACCTTGTATATCGAGTAAGACATGAGTATTTTGCGAAAAACAAAATCATCGTTAAGTTACCGTCTTAATTAGGCAACATCCATTTATTAATTAGCTCTGTATTCCTAAGCTTTTCAAATTTCCAAAGATGGGGGTTTATAAATGAAATCACCCTGTATACATCTGACCACGACCCCTTTTATACAGGGTCGCTATTAAAGATGGAACCAAAGCTCTCCTGCTAAAACGGTTTAAGATATAGATATGAAAATTGGAAGGCTTCCATTTGAAATTATTTCGCATATTTTGAGGATACAAAAAAATTTTTTTGACACGATTTTTGAGCGCGGCCGCCATCTTGAATTTTTTTAAATGGCAACATGGGCTTTGTGATACATCATTAGAAAGCTTATTTTTTTCTCTTTCTTACTACCTCATGTATGGTGTTAAAGTAGAAAATAATGCCATATGCGTGGCTGGCTAATGTATTGCACTTTAAATCTAGATACCTTTGCAATACGAAACGTCAAAAATAAACAAAAAACAATCAGCAGGGGTTTAATAAGTGACAAAAAAACACAGTACATATGGTTTGTTTCCTTACAACTATTGTATTACGTGACAAATAAACCTTAATTTCGTGAAATATGGCAAAGGTTTTTCTAATTTTTCTGCATTATTTTCTACTTTAACACCATACATGATTAAGGTAGTAAGAAAGAGAAAAAAATAAGCTTTTTAATGATGCATCACTAAGCCCATGTTGCCATTTAAAAAAATTCAAGATGGCGGCCGCGCTCAAAAATCATGTCAAAAAAAATTTTTTTAACCTCAAAATATGCGAAATAATTTCAAATGGAAGCCTTCCAATTTTCATATCTATATCTCAAACCGATTTAGCAGGAGAGCTTTGGTTCCATCTTTAATAGCGACCCTGTAGAATGCACTCCCTTCACACTGTCATCCACTTCTCTTCAGGGTTGATAAATCAACAGACTGTAATTGAGACACATACCCTGTTAACAAATAACAGTTAAATTACACAGAGTGGCTAGGAAAACCACGGCCACTTTTCTTGGGGCGGTCAAGAGATGGCGCTTTAGTACAGAAAAATTAAATTAAAATACTGGCAACAACGCAGAATCCAACACGTTTTGGTTTATTTGATTTAATATGGGGCGTATTTAATAAGTAAAACGTCTTGGATTCTGCGTTGTTGCCAGTATTTTAATTTAATTTTTCTTTACTAAAGCGCCATCTCGTGACCGCCGCAAGAAAAGTGGCCGGGGTTTTCCTACCCACTCTGTAGATTTTTCTATAAATAAATTGTAAGTTAGGAATAAGAAAGATATCAAACTGTAATTTTTAATTTATTAAGGCTATATACAGCAGCAAGGTTACAACATACGTACAAGAGCAAATTGATAATATTGTATATTTTTTTAAGTAAAATTACACCCTATAAAGTGCCTTAATAATTTCAAAAACCTGTCCGTAAATATTATACAGACAACAATTTTTAATTGTATAATATAAAGAAAGCGTTTTTCAATACAAATTTTTTTAATTAATTAACAACTTTTTTACATTATGGGAGAAAATCTGTAAAAATTAATTCAAACTAAAAAAAAATTACAATAATATAAGGAATAAAAAATACACTTATAACTTTGTTAAACTGCTGAATTTGTAAAAAAAAATCTGTTATATAAGGAGCAAACACAATTAGTCGTCAAAATTTTGCGAAAGCAAAAAATTAGCCGCAAGATTTTCATTCTTTTCGCATGCAAAATACGCTTGGACGACAAGATGTTCAGGAAAGCCGAGAGCTTTTAGTCGTTCGATCGCATCTTTATCCTGTGGGGTTACTTGGATCATTCCTGGCTGAACACCGGCAGCTGCTTGCGTTCCAAGTGGGGCCGCTAAAAAAGATTAGTTCCTCGCTTTGTTTAAATTAGCATATATTAAAATTTGTAAAAAAACCAAGAATTTGTGCGAAATAATTTTTAGTGTCATCTGTCTGTATACCAAATTAAAGTAATTTATTTTTGGCGTTCGTCAAGTATTGCAGGTATCAGATCAATGCCCCAACATGTTATAACCCAAGGTTACCAAAACATTTGCACAAAAAAGTTGACACCATTTCCATACAAAAGAAACGGAAACTTTTTAAATCCCACCCTGCAAAAAAACATTTTTTTTGTCCAAGTTGGTGTTCTCGTTTACGGCCTGGACTTCCCATACACAGCATTGTGGCGCTCAAGGAGCTCTATCTGATATGGCGCACGCCGACTCCTCAACTGACGTAATGTCGGAGTTACGGCATGCAAAAGAAAATAATTTGGCACCACCACCAGATGATTTGTGATTTTTCTTAAAACATTTTTTGTAAAAAGGGAGTTTTGGCTGAACACCATCCAAAAGATTTACGCTCTAAATTTTTCTTGTAAGGGGTTATGTCCGGTTCTAATACGCACCAAATTTGGCGGCCTGTGGTGGCCACACAAGAATAGAAAAAAAACCGAAAGTTGTATACTGCTGTAGTGACATTCAAGTACTGCCGACCGCCATATCTGATTTTTCAAGATTGTTTAAAAAATAAATTCGCCCTCATACAATTTTTGAATTTCCATTTTTTAATCCATAACCTCAAAACTTGATGCCAAATCATATTGACATTAATAAATCATAAATTTAATTTAAAAACATTTTTATTTAGAACAAACCTGCTGGTGGATTTCCTTGCGCAGCGGCAGGCGCACCAGGCGTGGGCTCGTTTAACATCCTAACAAATGCCTCTTGATTCTGAGAAATAAGTTGCAACAAAGCAGGGTTCGTATGTCCGATCTGTTGCAAAACAGCGTTTAGCAGCTGGGGATTATGTTGGATGACGCTTCGCATCTGCTGGAACTGGGGTTGAGTCCGGAGGAAGGCCAAGGGATCGTCGGCGTCCGACTGCCGTTCGTCAACGCCCGACATATCTGCCGACTCATTAACCTAAAATTCAGCATGACAAAAATTCAATTTTAAAACAAATATTTAACTTACAGCTTCTTGTTCGTCTAGAATCGGCGGTATCCCATTGATGAGATACTCAACGGCCCGATCGGGGTTGTTAAAACTAGCTCTTAGTGCGGCTTCGACTTGCTCCCGTTCGTAACCCATATCCATGATATTTCTTACCATATTTTGATACTCTTCGCCCATTAAAAGTGTCGATTCAGCGCTTGTTAGGTTAGAATCACCAGGAGCACTTTGCGTTGTTGTTGTCGTAGTCGATTCTGATGTAGGGGTTGCTGCTGCTGCAGTTGCTGCTGTTGTTGTTGTTGATGTCGTGCTCGCAGTTCCGCTACTAAAAATAAAGTCAAATTGAGATTATTTTTTTGGGATTTAAGCGCAAAGAACGTACCTTGGAGTCGATGTTACACAGTTTCCATCACCGCTTTCGGTTTTTTCAGCTTTTTCCACCTGCTTAGGCTTCGTGACCATAACAACGATGAATTTCTTTTCATCAATGTTGTATTCGGAGATGGCATTGTCGTCGGTTAAGATTTTACCTAAAGTTATTTTGAACCAAGTCAAAAAGCACATTATTAAAAAAAATGAGTCATTACCTGCATAAATTAACCTCTGATTTTCGGCTGGATACTCTTTTCCTTTCTCCGCTTCGATTTTTTGCTTTAGATCTTTGACCTGAATAGAAAAGGCCAAAGGGGGTTAGGTTTGGTTATAAAAATGCGGCATTTTGCGGCTTACCGATTTTGCTGCATCAATTTCAACCTGGAAAGTTTGCTGCTGTAAATTTTTCAACGTGATCTTCATTGTCGCTGATGCTTCTGTAAAAACTTGAAAGAAACTTTCAAAAATAATAAAACTACAGTCTATTGTACTTCTAATTGCGCACTTTTGAGTATTTTTGGCTATGTATTTTTCTTCGCGGATGATAATGCACAACTCACAAATTTGGCGGCCATGTTATTTTGCCTGTCATGACTGATAAATGCATTTTACATAACGGTCAATTTACATACAATAAGAATTTTACTTTTAAATATTATAACATTCGAAAACAAGTTTAAAATATTTTTTTAATTAGAAAGTAATTTACATTTTGAAAGTAATTTCTTTTACTTTTTTTTTATATAATTAACAAATAGAAAATTTTGATATAATCTATACAGTGTACTATTATTTCTACTGGTTAAAACAACTACATTCAATATTTTGAATTGATTGTGTGGTAGGCATATGGTGAAACATTATTAATAAATATTTAACTATTAAAAAATTAATAGATTATTAATAAAATAAAACTCTTGGTAATTGTTTCACAATTGGTTGGTATTTATTTTCTCGACTTAAGTTTCAACCTTCACGGTCATCCTCAGGAGTTACAAATCAAACTAATGCTAAATCTTAAAGATGTACAATACTACCCTACCCATTTCCGGAATTTTGCGTCGCCGCCTTGACTCTAAGTGTTAACACATGTGTTTTTATGGTTTGTATATTGTAGGTCAAGGAGCGGTGAATTGCCTAAATCGGTGTGGTCGTTAACTATATTTTTATTATTATTTATTGTTTTAATTTCTAAATTTTCCAATTTATTTAAACGTCTGCCCTTGTTTTCTACGTGTAAACTTTTGTATCTGTTTGTTTGAAAAAATGATTGTTTGTAATACAATGTTGGGAAATGCCGGTTGATTTATGATTATATTTAATTGATCTACAATGTTCCCAAACTGAAATGGTAGATCCATACCGGAATATTCTAGGTGAATCCGAAGGAGTTGGCAACCCAAACCGCCATACCATAGCCAGGTTAATATTGACAGCTTTAGGTAAATCGAAAAACCACAAAAGTTAGGGTTTCCCTTGTACAGATTTCAAATAATGTTAAATATTATGCAAAACTATTTAAATAAAAAAAAACTGTCAATAAATTATTATTATTACATAAATTCAATCCATTAAATAACATAGTTAAATAAAGTACATATTCGTTATACTAAAATAAGTTGTACAAAATCAGTATTACACGTTTGGAAGAACTGCTGGTAGTATATAAACATATAAAAGCACAAAAACTACATTTTCCTTTGCGTACAGTCTAATAAATAAAAAAAATATATAAAATGCAAAATAAAACGCACGCACATTAACAAAAAACAAACATAAAAGGACATTATTTGGCACTATTGCACATCTTACAGACTACAAGCGTAGAAAAATATCTATTTTTCAGGCATGTTTTAGGCAGGTCTATGTTAAGCCTATTATAATATTACAGGCTAAGCCTTCGTTTTACGTTTATTTTGTACATTAAACAACCAATATAAGCTGAAACCGTGTTAACGTTCCAACAGGTGTTACATATGTTAATAAAAATTAATTTTAAACAACCAAAAAACGTTACAATTAAATATAAAGGGCGAGTTATTTGAGTGTTACCCCACTATTATTTCGTAAATTATTGAGAATAACACATCATTTACGTAATAAAAGTTATTAGTAATTAACTGCTGAGTATACTAACATTATTATCGATTATACTGCGTGTTTAGTTACGCCTGCCAAGCTAATTACTTTGTTATTTCAAATGAAACACCCTGTATATTATTGCATTTTCAGATTCTATATGTAATTTTAGATACAAAAGTATTAAGGTACTATGATCTTAAAATTAGTGGTTTTCGAGTTATTTACCTTTTTGCAAAATGACATTTTTTATTAATATTACAAAATTATTCAACAACTACTAATTTTAAGATCATAATACCTTACCACTTTTATATCTAGAATTGAACATAGAATTCAAAAATGCAATAATACACAGGGTGTTCCATTTAAAATAACGGAGGTAATGTGCTGTACAGGCATAACTAAACGCCCAGTATAATTGGTAATTATTTCAGGTTATGCAGAAATTAATTATCAACAATTTTTATTAATAAAATAATTTGATATTCCAAATGGTTGAGGAAATAATAATGGGATCACACTTAAATGACACCCAGTATAATCTGGCACAATTTAATACACTATTTTTTCGTTAAAATAGTTGTTAAACATATAAACTATTTCAGACACTATTTCTGCCTGTATTTGCACCAATTTATGCTTACAATTACTTGTAGAAATTAGATATTTAAGAAAACATACACAATTAGTGATTTTGCTTCGTTGTAATAACGGTTTTGCTATATAAATACATTTGGTGTTAGTACTGCACTAAAAGTATGCACTAAATGTAGCACTAGTGCACTTTAACAAAATAATAATGCATATAGTTGTCAATTTTGCCTTACACAGCGCTAAAGCGCATTAAATAAGGGACTAGCGCACTTTAAATGTGACGCAAGCATACATCAGATCTAAATAAAGTGCTCATCTGTATTATATGCAACTTAAGTGTACAATTTTGGCTGGACAAAATACTAATGTATTTTAAATTCAACATTAGTGCAATCATGCGTACTTAACCTAACTAAATGCGGCACTAATTTCAACACATTTAGTTGCCTTCAAATAAATCATAACCATACTTCTACAAGTAACTGCAAAAAAAAAATCCTTGCAGCATGTACAATAAAAAAATACAATTTTTATTTTACATGCTTAATGTTGAACACAATTCGATAGTTGAGATCTAGTTATAATGGTACCACGGTAACCGTCGCACCCAACGCAGACGTCCGTGCGATTGCGAGTGGATTTTAATGCTAGCCCCTTCGGCTGCCCTGACGGTCTCTTTGACGCTCTGCATGAGATTCTGGGCGTTGCCTTCCAACATCTCTGTTGCTTCATGATCTTCTTCTGAACCTAAAGAAAATGCTTAATTAATATTAAATCAAACAATATTGACTTAGGCAAGCAATATGAGGATAGGTACCTTTTTTTGGTTTTCCTGCAGGACCGCCTTGTGTAAGCGTTAATAAAGCAACAGATATAGCAATATACAGCAACTATTAAACAATTTTGTTAAAAGTTTACCTTGGGCCCCTAACATGGTAGCTTTGACGGTGCTTAAAATCTTTAGTTGAGTTGCGATCGTGGGAATGCGCTCACACACTTGCAACAAGTTGGTTCTAATTCGCTTGTCAGTACATTCCCTTGCCAGTTGTTTGGCGATTCTTGTTACATCTGCACTGGCTTCTGCAATAGCTTTTGCTGTTGCAATCAGCTCACGTTTGCTACCTAAAATGACATTAAAATAAGAATTGGTTTATTTTTGTACATTAAAACTAATGACATACCTTTGTCGTCGTTATGTACAAGCTCAGAAAGTCGAGCCATCAACAACGCCATCTTACGAGCAGCTGCAATAAGGTCGTTATCCTTAGCCGACCATTGACGCACTTCCCTATGCAAATTATGAGCGGCAACCTAAAAAAATCGCTTAATTTCATAATTCAAACACTTAAAAGTCACCGCATACCATAATGGGTTGGCTTGAACTGGGCGCGTGTTTGAAAACATCATCTTCGTCGTCCGTTTCTGGAGGAGGTGGACGGAGTGGAACACCTTCGTCACTTGGTAATGGAGGCCTTGGTGGCGCCATATCTACAGATGAGTCAATAAGTGATCGTGTATTTAATAATTGCTATAGCAACAAGAATTTTATGATTGCTATGGTAACAAGGCATATTTGCAGTTGATATGGTAAACAATCAACGTATTTAATATACGTTTTCAATGGTCGGAACTAAGCACATCTAATGGTTGATATAGCATGCTATGATAACAACGCATAATGGTTGCAATAAGAATAAGAAATAAATACTAATGGTTGTAATTAATGGTTGCTATCATGACAAACTGCTGTGTATCAATATCAAGGCATGTTTAGTGGTTGCTATGGCAACACAACATAATTAACCATTGCTACCATAATAAGGAATACGGCGTATTGAATGGTTACTATGGTAACAAAAGGTATTTTGGGTTGTATGGTCACAATGTATAACTAAAGGTTGCAATAAGAACAAGAACTACTAATGGTTGCTATTGCAACGGTGTATTTATGTATAATACGATATTAAACGTAAATAATAAAAAAAACTTTATTTATTAATTCCAGCTTTAAATAAAAAAAACGGAAAAAATATTAATAATAAGAAACATCTAATGGTTGCTATGGCAACTGTGTTTTGAATTGTTACTATGGTAACAAGATGTATTTTGTGGTTGCTATCATAACAAATATATATAATGGTTGCTAGGTAACAAGGCATGGAAAATTGTGCATAATGCAAGTTTGAAACATTCAATAACAAAAGAATGGTTGTTTGAATTTGCAACTTAAAGCAAAATTAAAATTAGGATATCTAACCTCAATACTGTCGTATACAAACTTGCAATACTTACAAAGAAAATAATTCTAAAAAAAAATCATAAAGGCAACCCAATAAACAATATTCAAGTACTAAAGCAAACATTATCTGCCATTGAACATAATTTTATTTACCATCCTCAGTAACGTATTCCGGAATAAAGCTATAGTATCCTGAGCGATGCATGTAAGTGTAAAACCACACATGAGTACAGCAGCGCCTTAGAGTTATATCATACAGTGTCAGGCAAACCAAAGGACAACACGACTAGCTTCAAGCAATCTATGAGCAAATGCTGTTAGTATACACCGAAAAGCGCAAGAATACATCGTACATTGTTTACGATATAACAACAGACACAAGACAACATTTCCCAAGCAGAATGAACCACCGATACTTAGATAAAATTACCTGGTTCTTGGTTATTATTAGATATTAGTTCTTGACAAAGAAGATCTGAGTTGTCCCCTAAATGACAAAGAACAGTTGAAAGTCTGAGTAAGACAAAACAAAAACAAACGAATTTTGAGTGAAAACAAAAGACATGCGTATTTCAAAACAAAAGAAATCCAAGCTTTTTATATAAAAATAATGAAAATCTACCTCTCGCCCATTTTGGCAGCGGGCTAACGCGCCCGTGCAGATGAGACGGGGGCGTAAGTCTGTCAGATTCGCCTCCAGGTGTCGGCGTGGGAGTGTTACGCAGAGGTTCGCCAACTACAGAAGCGTTTAATAAGCAATAAGTCTACTGAATTTAGAAAACTTCGTGGCTTAAACAGTTATGTGCTTTTGCGGTTAGGTACCATTAAGGATGGTGTTAACAAGTTTAAAATTATCACAAAATATACAGTTAGGAAAAGAAAAAAATGCATCTTTTTGGGGTAAGGTGTCGTCGAGGGCAATAATAATAACAAGAAAACACTAATGTTGTAACAAAATTTTAAACAAAAAGTGATATTGGTGCAAACATATCCCTAGCATCGATTACACCAATAATACATAATGAATTTTCAAGTTTAAAATTTTAATAAGAGAATTATGACCGTCACATCGAACTAGTTCAGCCATGAAGTAAAAGTAAAAAAATAAGCAAGCAGTGGTGCGTAGAAAGAGCTGCTTTTATACCTTTCTCAACGAAATAAGTACCAGGTGCGGAAGATTCTGAAAGATTTACAAAAGTTAATAGGATCGAAAGTCCACCACCTAAAGAAAAAGTTAGTATTACATTAACAAACAAACGCTTACCCAAATTAAGTGAATTAATATCCGGTAGTGGGGGTATGTCCGGTTGCACAGCCTTTCTCACTTGACCAACTGCGTTTAAAAGCTGAAACAATGAAAAGTTAACAATTTTTTCTAACATAACCTAGAATCTATAAGCTAGAACTCACAGCTTTGTTCGATTCCCTCCAACGAGACACAGCATTGTGATCGGAAGGATTAATGGCCACCTGCTTGGCATCCTGCACCATTAACGGCACGCCTAAATCGAAGTAACGTCAAAGTTAAAAACCGTGGTAACAGGGGCATACTTAATGGTTGATACATATTTCAAAGTTGCTATGGAAACGAAGCAAATGCTTTCTACTAACAAGCATATTTAATAGTTGCTATGGTAACAAGATGTATTTATTGGTTACTGTAGTAAGAAGGTTATTTAATTTTCACGCTACCAGCAATGTAAGTAGGCCTTACATCCATAGCTACAGGGATCGTAAGTGGCTGATAACATTCGTGTACTAGTTACCCTTGACGACGGAACTTAATAGTGTCACTTACATTCCTAGGAAAATAATGTTGATTTTAACTGTTCGTTGATATGGTAACAAGCACAGACAACTTAGAATAATGGGGCTTTTAAAAAATAATTCCGATGACAGCTGTCAAAACGAACTTTTAAAAATATGATTAAATTTCTACCTGTAGGCCTACTTACATTGCCGGTAGCGTGAAAAATTTAATAAGTAACACGGAATGTATCGACTAATAACATCCTCGGCAGGCGACAAGCTTCGGCTCCGCCTCAGCTCGTATTCGCCTACCTCGGATGTTATTACGTCCTTACATTCCTTGATACTTAAATAACTATTATTGTAAATAAAACAATTTTTAACTTCAACAGGTTTTTCATTTTAGCCTTATACGTCATTTAATGGTGACTGTGGTAACAGGGTTAATGGTTACTATAGTAAAAACCGTATGGTCGCTATGGTAAAAATGTTATTTGTTTATTATGGACAGACAGACATAACTTACAATTCTGCAAACCATCCGATGCACGATTAACTTCATCGATAAAAGTGGGATCTTCAGAGTTATCTGATTCTTGCTTTGCCACCAAAAGAACCCGATTAGCAAGCCTTGCTATGGCCGAAGTGTTATCAACCATCTTCTGTGGCTGTTTGTTCTTAATAGCCTCTTCGCACAAGAACGTATGTTTCTTCATTTGTTCCTCTGGAATTGAAACGTTAATTAAAACTGCTTGGTATCACAAAAAAAATCTTACCAGAAGCTTTAATAAAGTCAGCCGAGTCGGTGGCTTCATCACACAAGTTTCTGACGCGTGTTAAAGTGTCTGCATATTGTTGACGAAGGTTTTCAAAGTGCTCGTCGGCTGCTTTGGATGTTGGGTAATTCAATCGAATGCTTCCACCAGAAATTAATTGGGGCGTGAGACTCTCTACCTGACCTGCAGCACTTTGTAAAGCTTCCGCTAGTTTTTTGTTGCCTCCACTACCGCCTGAATTGGGAAAAAACTGGATTACACTAATCTAACCTGAATTTCACGAAATAAGTACCTGCAGCCACCATCTTAGCCGTCTTGACTGCCCTATTAGAAAACTGTTGTAAATTAGCAGCTTTATCTGAAAAATTCTGATCCCGATTGGGAGTTCCTTCAGGTGCCAGAACAGCTTCGGTAAATTGCTTTAAGGGCGTCACAATATCAATGAAATCTTCCACAACTCGGTTAGTAACGGCTTGATTAATTCTCTCCTTTAACTCGTGCAGTTTTTGCGAGAGCTTGCGGGCAACTTCCTGTGCTTGAGGGGAATCCCCCTTGCCTTGAGCGCATAGATCGGCCAGTTGTCGAGATAAGCCGTCTACTTGATCGCAAAGTTGGAGGATTTCTGCTTTTTGCACGCCTGGCAGACCTTCAGCCACCTAAGAATTTTAAAAAAATAATAAACCACAAGAATATTAAATGGTTAAAATAAAAAAAGCTACCTTTCGACCTTCTTCGACAATTAGGGCGATTGCACGTTGTCCCAACCCTTTGTCATCATGTCCAGGATTTAACAGCCACTTCCGTGCTTGTTCTAACCTATAAACATACATTAACTTGTAAAAATTAAAACAATTGCAATTTAAAACATTAAACGCCTAACCTTCCTTGAACAGTGTGCGCAGTTTGTTGTAAGCCTGCTTTATCAACAGCAACTACAGCGTTAAGCACAGCTTGTTGGAGGTGCCCCAGTTTGTCTTTAATGCCCCGTGCGAGCGATTCAGCTTGAGGAGTCGCACCTTTGCCGTCTTGTCGAAGTTCGCATAAAGCATCTGTCATCGTTGTAAGCTCGGAACAGAGTCTGTTTATCGGATGGGCATCTTGAGGCAAACAGCTATAAAAAAAAAAATATGTTAAATAAAACTTAACGTGTATTATGAGGATCATAACCTCCGTTTATTGTAATCATTTTTGGTTGATTTAACCTCACAATAAGCATTTTGGATTAATGTAACTTCACTTTAATGTAATCGTACGTAATATTTCGGCATTCTGACCTAACAAAAAGTGTTTTAACCTCTCACTTTATTGCCAACAAAACCAAAACCATTTTGGCATACTCTAACCTACTTTATTATAGTTCAACCCAATAAAAATCATCCAGAAACTGTCAGAGAACCTTCAGACACTCGGAAAGACTTCCAGGAACCTCCAAAGAACTTCAAATACCCCCACGAACCTCAAGAGAAACTCCTGAAAACTCTTCAAGACCCTCCCACAGACACTCCAAAAACCGAAAGACCGTCAAAGAGCCTCAGAGACCGCCAGTAACCTTCCCAAAGATTCACAGACCTCTAACCACTTTATTATGATGTGATAAACATTTTGGATTAGTCAACTTCGCTTAACAGTACCATAAACTGTGGTTCGAATAGTCTGGCCAAAAAACTATCATTTTGGCTTAAAGTTACTCTAACCTACCTCAATTTTCTTTAATAAGTAACTAATTCTACACTAAATTATCATGGTGTACTTACCGATCGGCTACTTTCTGAGCAGCTTCAATTATTTGCCTTAAGGACTTCTCTCCGATACCACCCTTAAGAGCGTTCGGGTCCAACAACCAATCATTTGCGTTATTAATTTTATTCTGAATAGCATTTTGTAATTTTTTTAGCACAGTAAGATTGTCAAGTTCGGATTGGTCCTCGTCATAGCTAGTGAGTTGCAAAACCCGTATAATTTCGTTGATTTCATCGGACATACGCCCAGCTAAATAATTTCTATTCTCGGCGGCTTCCTCGCCTCCCTTCCCTCCTTGTGTGATAATGTGGATGTAAATTTTCATGGAACAAATCAAAATTGGGGCCAACGTTTTCACTTGCTCTAAACATCGCACCAATATTTCGGCGTGGACCTGATGAGTTAATTCTTTTTCTCGCGCACTTACTTCCCGTGAGACCTTGCTTAAACAAGGGCTAAGATCCCGCAAGAATTGTACCAGTTCTTCCATTGTTTCGATCACTTCGGCCACGGCAAGATAATCAAGAACCCTTTTGCATTCACGGATTATCTTCCTTACCTCGGATTCATCAAAACACAGTAAGAGAGCAGAAGTCGCCTGTTAATTTAAAACGGTTCGTAACAAAAAATTAATTTTAGTTATGAGTTCACGACTAACCTGTAAAATGCCGCCACTACCTTCGATGAGTCGTTTTCGAGCCGGACCCGAAAACGGGTCTTGCTTCAACATGGCACTAGCTTCTTCCAGAAGTTTGGCGGATTTTTCAACCCGTACCAAGGCTGCCGGCATGTCTTGTCGGAGAATTGGGTCGTCTGAACTGTTGATGGTTTCTTTTCCGACTTTGACAAGATTTGAGACAGCGTTGCTGACAACCTTGACAGGTTGTTCCAAATCGGGCATTGCGTTGCCATCTTCGGCTTCTTCGTGTAAAATAACAAGCCTTGAAACCTGTTGGAAGAGAATTAATGAAAAATTTGGAGGTTAAAATATTCCTATTCTCTCTGATTCGAACTTTTCCATTAGTTTCAATAATATTCTAATTTTCAAAAATCTCAACATTTTTTGCAAATTTTCAAACACTGTAAAGATGGAGGTCTATTGCAGTATTTAAAGGTCTGAGAATACTCCAAGAGTCGGGAGGTCTTTGGTTTTTATTCAAAATCCCTGGGGGTTTCTGGGAGTTTTAGTAGTCTCTGAAAGTGTATGGGGGGTCTTTGGAGGTTACTGCGAGTGTCTAGGATTTTTTGGAAGTCTCAGGATATCGGTTTTGGAGGGTCCTTGGAGATTCCAGAAAGATTTTGCGGTCTGCATACATACCAATATGGCGACGTAGGGTACGCAAAGTATTGAACGTCAGCTGTTTGTATTGGTTTGATTTGACCACAACACAACAAAATGCTTGCATTTTTAATTTCAAGCGTTTTACTCGAAAAAACGTTTATTTAACAAAATAACGTAGAAATAAATGACCACGTGTGTACGTGTGCCCTACGTCGCCATATTGGTTTGGCTTATGTGACGTCATATTTGAATGATAGATTAGAAATAAAATGTCATATTCTGACGTTAAATTATTATAAAATTGAGAATGCAAAATATTTCATAGAGGCGAAGTTGCCCATTTTTGTAGCTAACACAATTTCAGTGGTTCTTAAACATTTATCTGTTAGTATTATCCCAACCTAACCTAATATTATTATAATCTTAGTTTTTGTACAATAAATTCCGTTGGAAGAAAATAATAGTTGTAAAATAAAAATTAGTTAAATGATTTTTAAACGTAATATTTTGAGGTTAAATATTTGAAATATGGAGAATGTTGCGGATGACACAATTCCAGTGATTTTCAAACTTTATTTTATTTTTTTTTGATCGAGAAAAGACCTAACCTTAAAATATAAATAAAAGTAAATTTTATATTGTTTGTGGAGTGAATTTTCTCATTTTACCCCATGCCATATTATATTATTCAGTGATACTCAAACTTTTTCTAATTTTATTTCTTCCTTGTCCTTATCATTTTAACCTAATCTGATTTACATACTAACCCCACTTTTCTGTACATTGCCATTACTTTTGAGTAAAAGTTGCTTCGTGATTCTTATGGCTGGCACAATTCCTGCAGTTCCCAAACATATTTTATTACTGACGTGTTTGTCGGTACCATCCTAACTTTAAGTTACCGTAACCTAATCTAACTTTTCTGTACATTAAAATTATTTTTGAATAAAATAGGATGGTTGCATCTTGGGGGCGCTGCAATCGATGTTAGGTATTTTAGGTTATTGCTTATTATCGGCAGAACATAGCTGCAATCGAGATTAATTAATTTGTTTTTTTAGCTCTAAATCATCCATTTAAAATCATTTAGGTTAAAAGTATTTAAAATCAGATTTAAATTTAAATCTCAACATATTTATAATTAGGTACAAATAAGAAATATCCAACACCGATTGTAGCGCCCCTAACATATAACTCCCATCTGAGGGGCTTACTTATTTTTTAAATGGCATAATTTCATTCGTTTTTATTTTTTTTATATTTTACGTCTCTAGTAAACTTATTTTTAAGAAATTATTGTAACCTTATTTTTTCTTGACAGTAACATAATTTTTTTTAAACTAAATTACAGGTTATAGTGAGGGTTAGAGATCATGTTCATTTTTGTTAGGTTGCTACAATTATGTTTCCTTTTTTTTTAAATTTCAACTAATAGTATACAATGATAATTTAAAAAAATGACAATCAACTCCTACAGGTGCAGTTTAAAAGGGAGGGGCGAAGTAACCTATTCTCCTAGCCCACACTTTCATAATGTTACTAGAAAAAACAAGTGCAATAAAGCAGTTCAACTGTTTTTAAAGTGGGTGGTGCTTGCCACACTAACACACTTATGGCATTTTCCTACCAATTAGCATAACGGTGGGCAATGAAGGAATTTAATTCTCTAGCAAAAAATAGTGCGGTCATCACCTTTTTTGGATATCTAAAAGGTGCACGGCCTACGGAAGCCAGTATTACACAATGTAATGTTTACACCTGTCAAACGAAAGTAAAATGTAATAATTATGGAACCTATAATTAACGAAAGCGAAAGTTGCACAAGGACGTACATAATTCTAAGCCATATTTTGCTTACATTTAATAATTACTTAAAATGCGAGGTTAAATGTCAAAACAATTGAAGCTCGAATGATATGAAGTTGACATAAAATGGGCACACCCACTTCTAAAATTAGTCATTTAATTTGGCAAACGCAGGAAACAGAGGAAGTGATTTAAAAATAAACAGGAAAACTTAGTAATATGTCTAAAATAATCGCGAAAATATAATTTGATATCCCAAATAAAATTTTTAAATCTATAAAAACAAAAGAATGAATTACACTAAGGAAAAAACGATTAAAAAAACTTCAACCCCTTAAATTACTTAACGAATTTAATAAACAAATGAATATTACCTGTTGTGCCACAGGCTCCAAAATAGATTCGATGGTTTTCGTGTGAAAAACGGGCATTTTTACAGTTGATTTTAAACAACACACAAAAAAACTAATGCACTTCGTTGCAGACACAAAATTAATAGTTATTTTAAAGAATTAATCGAAATTAAAGCATTAACAGCACCATTTATGGGGGCCCACTAGATCGCATAAAACTAGATCGTGACATAAACCCAAGATAAAAAACATAAGAAAAGCGCCGTCTTTCGATTGTTAGGTTATTAATAGCTAAATGACTATCCCATTCATCCTGACATCTATCATTGATTTGCTGCGTTGATACAATTGGCGGAAAATTTTAAATTTACACGCGAAATTAATGTCATATACTAAACTATAGCACAATTCTTTAGTAAAACTACAAACAGTTAATGAAAAAAAAACTGCATTATATACAGAATGAACGACAGAACATATAAGGATGAACGTTAATAAATTTAAAAGTTACATACTGCGGTGAATTTATCAAGTTGTAAAGGTGCAAATATTGTATTTATGTAAATATCTAACTAGTATTTATTGATTAATTAAAAATAACCTAATGGACGAAATGCATAAAGTTTAGTAAATGCGTTAATTATAGGTATATTCGTCCACTTTTCACCTCAAGTGATGGTACTTCTTCACTTTTCTCTAAATGAAGACATTCACTAGCTGTGTACGTACTAGTCAGTAAAGTTATTTTAAGCGCTTTTATTGTAGGTTAGTAAATAATAATGCAAATATGCCAGAAAAAAAATGAATTTGAAACCACAGAAATCTGATCCGGCCATACCTAAAAACTCCCAGAGATCCCTACAAATTCCCAAAGACCCCCCAGAAATTCTAGACATCCCCCAAAAACCCCTAGACCACTAGTAACTCCCACTGACCATCCAGAATCGCACAGATACCTATAGAATCCCCAAGAGCCCTGGAGACCTTTAATGCCTTCCAGAAACATCAAAAGACCCCAAAACCCTCAAGCCCACCAACAACTTCCAGAAACCCCTAGAGACTTTCAAAGAAAATCACTCCTAGACACCCCCAGGAAATCATTGACACTACTCAAAACTTTCAGAGATTTTCAGAGACCCCCAAAAACCCTCAAGCACTTTAGACACCCATACAAAATTTTAAAGGGCCCCAAAAGCCCCCCAGGCACACCTAAAAGCCCGCAGAGATCTCTTTCCGATCCCTAAAAATTGCCAGAAATCCCTCAGAAACACTACACATCTCTCCAAAAACCCCAAGATTCCCAGAAACTCGCACTGACCCCCTAGAAACTTCCAGAGATTCCCAAAAAACCTCGGAGACCTTCAAAGCCCCCCCCCCCTAAGAGCCTCCAAAGTCTCCCGAGATTATCACAAACTTCCAGAAGCCCGTAGAGCAGGCATGGACAACCTTTTGAGTAGCTGGGGCCAACTGAAGATCCATTTATGTATCGCAGGCCGTAAATAAGATAAAAAAACTTCACTCGTTTAGAAAAATATTTTTAATAAACGTCATCAACAAAAACAAATTCGACAAAATCAATATATTTTTAAAAATATAAAAATACAAAAAAGTATACAGGAATATATTCAAGAAAAACACAAATTTTTGCAAATGTGAAAATTCAAAAAAGTATACATAATATTTCACTTTCGCATGAAGCCGGCATAGTCCGTATTTTTCTCCCAAACAAAAAAAAAATAATATGTTACCGTCGTTTCTTTGTATCAGTTTAAAATAATAATCGGTCTCAAAGGCCGGATTATGGTGGTTAAGTGAAACATGTCTGGCGAGCCGGAAAAAAGTTGTACGCGGGCAGCATACGGCCCGCGGGCCGTAGGTTGCCCATGCCTGCCCTAGAGACTCTCAGAAACTTCCAAAAACGCTGCATCCATAAAGACCCCCAGAGAATCATTGACACCCCTCAAAACCTAGAGTGTTCTGTATTCAACGTTTATTTAATGATTTTTTTGAGTTGCACTGGCACACGTGTCTTACCCAATGAAGTGTGCCATTTTTTCGGTAAAAAACAAAAAGTTGTTGTTATCAATAACCAATAGTACGAAAAGGTGTTTTTTCCTCGTGGTCTTTTAAGTGCTAAAAAAAGACAGATTTTGCAACCTGTGAAGAAGACACCGCAGCGTTAAAGGGGACCCCTATACATTGGCGAACTACCTGAATTGGCGTAGAACTGACACTGTCAAAAAGGTAGGAAACAGTAGTGTTAGTGCAACTTGTGTTTCTGATAACTGCAAACATAGCGAGACCACAAGAGACCCCCAAAGTCTCCCAGGGACCCTAGAGTGCCCTATACACCGCTACAAAATTCCTTCGGTAATACCTAAAAATCTCCAGAGATTTGATTCCGATCCCTAGATTTTTCTAGAGACCCTGAGAAATTCTAGAGATCACCCAAAAATTCCTAGATCCCATAAACTCCCACTGACTCTCCAGAAACCTCCAGAGACACCCAAAAAGCCTCGGAGACCTTCAAATACCCCCAGGGGCCTTAGGAAGACCCCCAAAGTCCCCCGAGACTACCAAAAACGTTCAAAAACTCTCAACTCCCAGAGACCCGACACCCAGAGAGATCCCCAGAGAATCACTGACATCGCTCAAAACCTTTAGAGATCCCCAGAAATCCTTAAAAACCCACAGGAATCTAAGAGTGCCCTAGAAACCTTCAGAGGCCCCCAGAAATTCTCTGGACACTTCTAAAAATACCCAGACCTCATCCCGATCCCTAGAATTTTGTAAAGACTCCCCCTCCCCCAGAAATCCATCAAAAAACCCTAGATTCCCAGAATCTCCAAATGTACACAGTGTTCTATTCACTCTGAAGATGCAAGTTTTTGTGTGGGTTCACAAACAGCTAACAGGCATAAGCCGATTAAGTATTATTGTCCTGGCAAACAAAATACATTAAGGTCAAATCTTTGTCCGCCCCAAGCTTTAAATAATCTAAACACATGGCCCTGTTTAGGCAGGCAGGGCCTACGAACAAATATGGCTCAACCTTTTAGAGCAAATGCTTGTAAAGGCAGACAAGCTACAGGTCCGTCCTTACCTGATTATGCTAGGTGTAGTTCCCAAATGACGACGCGGTCTAAGCCGAAAATAAATTGTAATATTGACAGAAAATAAATAAACAAATAAGAAAGAAGAGATTTGGTTTCAATTATGGCTAGAATAGACCACTACATGTTTCGTTCTTATTTGAACTCATCAGGTGGACATAATTCTAACCATAATTGAAACCAAAAGCAAACAAGCAGATAATGCCAGAAAGTATAACATTAAAGGGGAATTACACTAGTAACGCCCTCTATGACGTGCGGCGAGGAAAAGTTGCAAAGCAACAAACCGGCAAAGTTCGATCGCAACTTTGCCGGTGCGATCGCAGATACCTGCTTAGCAGGTTCCGATCGCAACTTTGCCGGTTTGTTGCTTTGCAACTTTTCCTCGCCGCACATCATAGAGGGCGTTACTAGTGTAATTCCCCTTTAGTGTAATAAACAAATAGTTTCCACGATTTAGGGAATTTTAGGCGCACCATTTTGTTTGGCGCGCCTAGGCAATTGCCTAGGTTTGCCTGTTCGCAGATCTGGCTCTGTTTGAAAGATACTTTTAAAAAGTATCTTGTATTATTATTATGCATTGGTTTTAAAACGGTATTTTACCTTTAAAAGATATACTTTTTCATTTAAAGAGTATATCTTTATTTTACCCTTCAATAAATTTTTTTTAGTATCTGTATCTGTAGAGATAACACTGTGAAAATAACAATTATTTATTATTTACTATTAATTACAAATGTGTTTTATTAACACATTTTATATTAACAAGGTAGAAATATCGCTCACTTTACTAAATCGGTAGTTGGTATAGCGATGAATAAACATTGTTGCATTTTAAAGCACAAAATATTTCTGTAAGTTATCATTATGCAGAAATAGATAAAAATGTTTTTAATTAACGTTATCCTCAAGGATCCATTCGCATATTGACATGATATTTGCTTCCTTCCCATATCTAGCTTCCTCAGGAAACATCACTGATAATGACGTTCCAAGTTCGAATTAATCTCTGCAAGCGCCAGTTTAACATTTCTCATTCACAATTCCAACTCATTCATAATTAATAACGAAAAATACTGCACCAGCTGAAAATTTAAGTGTAGCCGCATAAGACATGTTCAAATCGGTTCTTTTAGGTATCGGACTGTTCTGTGTGTTGTGTGAAGTGAGTGCGGTTCCTAAAGGCCCTGGTAAGCTTTACTTTCATGGTTCAAGTGGCAAATTAACATATTTTTGAATTCTTAGCATGTCCAACATTAAAATTAAAATTTGGTCGAGTCCGATATAGAAATAAAAGTAGATTCGTTAAGTATATGTGCAACACGGGGTACTTAATAGCTGGAGAAAAATACAGCACATGTCATAATGGAACTTGGGATAGTCCACCACCAAAATGTGTCCGTAAGTACCCAATTTCAGGAGAAAAAAATATGACGGTAACATAAATTTTCGTAGGCGCCAGTTGCACTAAAGTAAATCCGCCTATAAATGGCTTGATATATCCATCACATCGAGGGGCCGTTTTGAATTTTTTCTGCAAGCCTGGGTATGAACTTCGGGGCCCCAACACAACCTACTGTGATGGTCGGACTTGGGACAGTAATTTACCTGCTTGTATCGGTAATAAGCTCGTTCAATTTTAACCTAAAAAAAATAATTTTAATGTTTTTATTTTAGTGTCAAACACAAAACCATCTTTAAGCTGTGATTTTGAATCCGAAGACTTATGTGGTTGGAATCATGACCTTCGTCATGATTTCGATTGGATTAGGATGAATTTGGGGACCCCCAGCGGGCATTTAGGTACAGGGCCGAGTTTCGATCACACGAAAGGTGAAAGACAAAACGGTGAGTTGTTTAACCTCTTTTAATACAAATGATGGCCGAATTTTATTACTTTTAGGTTATTATATGTACACCGAATCATCATCGAGGAATGAAAATGACACCGCACGATTGATTTCTCCTATTTATGACAAAATGAACGACACAGATGTTTGTTTAGAATTTTATTATCACATGCATGGGTCTTCCACTGGACAATTACGGGTTTATTTGAAGAAGGAATCTGATAGTTGGATTTTGGAGCCCCACAAGGCTTTGTTTTGGAGGTCGGGCAATCACGGCGATAGATGGTTGAGAAGCTTAACTCGAATTGGACCCATTAATGAAGATTTTCAGGTTTGTATGGGTTTTCAATTTAAATTTTTTTACGGTACAATGTGGATCGTAAGTTGGAGCACATGATTTCAGATTATAATAGAGGGCATTCGAGGTTCGAGTTACTTCAGTGATATCGCTGTGGACGATGTGAAGATTTTTGAAAATTGTACGATAGAGAAGGATGTAACTACTGAGAGGTAACATAAGATATTTTTAATTTTTACTATATCACACGGGAATGTATTGCGATTGTCAAAGAAATTTTAAAAAGGGGTATGAGGTCAGGGGAATAAGGTGGCCGTTTGTTTGGTCCAAAAACAAAACGCTTAGATTCTTTTGTTTAGTACAGACGTGCTTTGTGGAAAAAAGACAAGAAACTGGCCCATATCATAAATAAATACCGCCAAGACGTCATTTCCGGCTAAACCGGAAGTGCTATTATCGTCATCAATTTTGCGAATAAATAATTTTGTGTATGGAATGTCCACTTTAATTTTGAGATATGAAGTCGGTTGAATTACAAAAACGATCCATATTTTCGTGGCTCGTACCTGAAATACTCTGAAATTACGATTTTTTTAAATTTGTTGTCATTGTTAAACCATTCAAGATGTCTTTATGAAAATTGGTGTTTATACAAAGCCATCATAAATGCTCGAAGACCATGTGATTAGTAACTTTTGTAGATTTAGTGAATTTTACTTTATTATGTTGCTTGTAAGCAGCGGTTTGACGTTTCTAAACATTGGCGTTCGTAGTTTATTGTTGATTAGTTTCCTTTATTCTTCGCGCTTTTGTTGACGGTTTTGTGTACGCCACTGTCGCTACCACATTTAGTTTTCCAAACCAGTGGTGCCAATCTGTTAAATGGGTTGCCTATATTACAGTGATCACGTGGTCTCGAGCATTTATGATGGCTCGTATGTAAAATCATAAGCAGAATGCAAGGGCACAATCAGAATTGCTAAATCTTCATTTGTTTTCGAGATGTGACAGTCAACTTTTTTATTTTTGTCGTTTTATATAGAGAAGAAAATAACCTTTAAAATGATATGACACATGTCATAAAAAAATTACCAGGTGTTATCTGAATTAAGAGAAAATGTTTTTGCGTACGCCATGAAATTTCACATTCTGCTCTGAATAGTTATTTTTGAACCTACACCGAAAAGTGCGCAGTTGACGCACAAGGCGCGCAGTGTTTGTCCACGTCTTAGTTATTTAAAAAGTTATTATTTAATGATAAACAATTTCTAAACTAAGTTGCTCACGAGTTAGAGTGAAATAAGATTCATTTTTAAGTGTGGCAATATTCGTTTTTCCTTTTGTATAATCCCAAGCAATGTTTTTTCAAAAATCAAAATCGATTTTCGTTTGTTTAAAAAACCCCACTAGCATTTTAACAGTCTTTACAGTTCCAGGAAACTGACACATGAAATTTGATTGAGTTTCCGTGCGCAATGATACTCTGAGCGACTACGTTGTAAATTTCAGCTAGATTACAAGTGCACTGTCCTAAGCTTGCTAGACTGTGCGATGTAGGCGAGTCATGTGGTCATGAAGCACACGCATCTTTTAATTATTTAAATTTAAGTAAATTGCCTTAGAACGATTAAATTTAGTTCTGCAGTCATAGAGCTAAATATAATTTACAATTTTGCAACATATCCTATAAATTTTTGAAAATCGAAAATTCGTGCCCCCCTATTTAATACCCGCAGAATGATAAAACATGTTTAAGCTGAACTGGTCGTAGATGATAGTAGAATAAGATTCTTAACTTAATTTTTGGCTGCAGGTAGTCATATTTGGGGGGCTAGTGTGCATCCTCTCACCTAATTTTTGAATAACAATTTACTTATTTCGCCTCATATTTTATTATTTTATTTCTTGTTTTCATTTTTAGTTGTAGCAAAAACGGCTTATGTTGCAACAGCCTACTGTTAACTCTTTTGTTTTAATCAAAAATCTTTCATTTTAACGCATATTTTTACAGCAAACTTTATTAATATTGATAGTTGTTTGTTAGTGACGTTACAGATGCGGACGACTTCCAAACATTCCAATCGTGCTTCAGTCGCTGTGATAACGACAACTTAATCATTCCTCCTACAAATGCCTTTCAGTATAGTTGCGCTTGTGACGAAACATGCTTGGATAACAACTCTTGCTGTCCCGATTACTTTGCTATTTGCGTTGAAGGTAGAAAAATACACATTTTTAGTAATTTTATAAATTTACTTTTTTTCATTACCTTTTGTTATTCTTCAGATGCCACAGATGATACTTCCACAAACGAAATGTCTACAACCATAGAAACAATCACAACAAAGGAAGAAATCGATGAAGCAACCACAACTACGAAAACACCTACCACAAAAGCGGCAATAAGTTTTATCACAAGTCCACCACGAATAAATCCTAAAAAAAACAAAACAAATGAGATTATTTCCAATGATATTAATTCAGTATTGCCAAAAAACAAACCGAACTCATCGGAGTTTACTCCATTTAAGCAATACACCCCTGAAAATGCAACAACTTTTAATCAAACACCTCAACCGTTTGTTCCAAAAATTAAAAAACCGACTTTGATATTTCTTACGCCCAGTACACCCGAAGTAATCATCCAGAAGGTTACAGTCAAAGTGGTAACAACACCGGAAACAATTAAAAGTAACACACCAACACTTCCGAGGCCAACCAAGGAGCAGATCGAGGTTTTGACTTCACCTCACCCGATTGACGATATATTAACAGTTCCGCAAAGAACCGAAGATGATCCAACTTACTTTACATTAGCCAAATTGACCACTATAAAAATAAAAATTGATTCGAATCCGCCTTCGCTGCAAAATTATGGGGTGCAAAATCAAAAAATTATCAAGGAAAAGCCACAAACAAATACGAAATTCATAATAGTTGTTGTTGCATCGGTTTCTTTTATTCTTCTGACTGTTTTAAGCAGCGTGTTTGTTGTGCGAAGGTACAAACTTGGATGCAAAAAGATTAAGAGGCACGGAACTAGCAGCGACAGTCAAAGCGATGTACGGTTCTTGACCAGCGATGAAATGTTAGATTTTAATCTCGCATGTCCTGATGATTAGATATAAGCGTAGAGTTAAAAATATTGTGTATTTTTTGTAATTTTTAAGTTATGTAGGCAATAAACTGATTGATGATTATATTCTACTAAAATTTTGAAAGTGAGGTTACAAACTCTACTTTTGAGAACTACTGGCATTGCGTCAGACACAAGAATGAGCAACTTCGTCCTTGACAAAGATTTCATGAAGTCCTAAATATATTATTCTAACCTGATGTCACAGAAGCCAAACCAATATGGCAACGTAGGGCACACGTATACACGTGGTCATTGATTTGTAGAATCAAAAAGCAAAACAAATTAACACTACGTTCATAAATGTAAGTTCACACTATACTCCAAATCATATTTTGTTGATGGGTAAAATAATCAAAATGCTTAGATAACATTTTTGAAAATATCAAAGTAGTAGAGAAATATTAACACAATTAGATTATTTATCATTGCTTGACTTCACTCATTGTACAACAAAACTTGAAGGCGCAACTGTCTGGCTTAAGAAAAAATGTATTGTTTTCTTAAATAGGACGGGGGGTCAAGTGATACCTCATTTTAAAGGTCTTTCGTTTTTCAATATTTCTCACCGTTATAAAATGGCGGCTCAATTTATAAAAATTTACTTCTTATTATCGGATGAATCACTCCCTCTTACGCATCTAAGGCAGTAAAACAGAATTTTCTTTGCTGATTTATGAAGTCTGTTCACATAACATTTAAATTTAAATCCACGTGCGAGTTGGAGTATGAAGGAAGGTCTCGCAGCGGTTGCTTGACAATTATTTGTATATGATTTAGTGTTGAGATTTAAAACTCTAATTTAACATAAAAATTTGTAGACATTCATAATGTGAACAAACATTGAGGAAGTTTCAACGTTATAACTACAGTGTGCTTCTTTATTTGCTGAGCAATTGGATTACTACAAAGATGTTGGGCCAGAAAAGGAACTGGATTCCCAGACAGGATCACTACAGGACTGCAGTTCGGATTTATGGAGAAATGTGTTATGGAGACTAATAATAAGCAGTCACAGTCAGAAGGAGAACAACCAAAATCAGAACCAATGTTACAACCCCACTTGCAATTTGCTCATACTCGGACAGCTTGAATTCTGCATTCGGAATCATTTTGTATGAGGATTATTATTGTTAATCAAAAATTTTGGTAATCTGTAATTCAAAGCTCTAGTTTATTTAATTTTTGGTGTTTTGAACTTGAAATTTGACCAATTTTTTGGACAATGTACATTTTATTCAATTTATTACACTTTAGCATTTTCTAAAGTGTATCTTCAATATTAGGATTTTTTCGCAAACATTTTTTCAAACAATTTAGTGTGTTGTAATTTCAATCTTTAATTTTACATTTGATGTTCCAGATGTTCATAATGAGAGCAACATGAGGGAGTTTCTACATTTCAACTACACGGTGCTTCTCAGAATGCAGTCAGAATGAAAATCGGAACAATAATTGCTAAAACAGAAGGTGAATTTTTGCAATTTTTACTTCAAAGCTGTTTTACTTTGACTTTTGCTTTTTATATCTTCATAATATCAATATTTGGATAATTTTATTCTGGCCTCTGTGCTTTATTTCGAATATTTAATTAACCATAAATTTGAAAATGATATTTCTAAAGTAAATATTCTGTTTCCTTATTACTCAATTTTTTTTTATTGTAGATCGCTGATGGAAGTCTTCTTCTTCATTTGTGGATTATCATTGGAAGCAGCAGGGTTGAGGGTGAAATCTCAAAATCAAAATATTTAAATTTTAATTTTAATCCGTTACATCTTTTTTCGAACAGTAAAATTTCCTTTATCTTATTTAAAATTTTGTGTTCTTTGTGTTGTTTCTTGTAATGAAGCGAGTTTCAAGAAACGTGGTATGCATGTATATAAGATAATGAGTAACTTGAACAAATGCATACGTTACATCTCTACCACATCACTGTTATTTTACTTAATTTACAAATCTTAACAGGGGAATATTTATATAATTATTTATAACAAAAAACGCATTATGGGTTGGGTAGCATTTCCCTGTAGCTTGGTGTATTAGGCAGCCATTACCTTCTCTTAACTCTTACCGTTATAATTACTTGTCCATTTATTCTAATCGGGTTATAATTGTAACTATTTCTTTTTGTATTTGTGACTCTTTTAATTCTAAATACCTACAAAATGGCTGATTTTCTTGACATGGTTTCATCTTTATTTCTAGTAGCATATTACGTACTTGTCCTTTCTGTTTAAGGAAGGGTGCACCCATGCACTGCATCTCATTGATTTTCTTATGAGATGATGCCATAGTCGGCATGAGCCACCAATTTCCCCAATTTTTTTATCGCGTGTTTTGAATAGCGTCACTTCGAAGTGGTTGTTGTCGCTGATCAAGTTTGCGACTCCAGCAGGCGGTAGTTGGCTATACACAAAGTGACTTCGAAGAGCCTAACATACTTGGTATGGAGCCCGAAAGGGGTGGCCATCGGCGACCCGGCATGTTGGGGAAGCTTACTTATTCACCGACCTCGATACTTCTAAGTTTTGCTATTGCACTCATTTTTTCTCTCTACGATTTGGTATAGTGGGTGGGACAGTATCGAATTAGGTCTTCTTTATGTGCCTACTTCTTGTAATCATTATTACAAAGCACAGAACTTACAAGTTTGCTTAGGAGATTATGCCATTGTCGGCATGAGCCACCATTTTCCCCAATTTTTTTTCGAGAGTTTTGAATAGTATCACTTGAAAGTGGTTGTTGTCGCTGATCAAGTTTGCGACTCCAGCAGGCGGTAGTTGGCTATACACGAAGTGACTTCGAAGAGCCTAACATACTTGGTATGGAGCCCGAATGGGGTGGCCAGCGGCGACCCGGCATGTTGGGGAAGCTTACTTGTTCAACGACCTTGATACTTCTAAGTTTTGCTATTGCACTCATTTTTTCTTTCCCTGCATTCTTTTCTTTGGTCATAATTTCAAACTGCAAAGTGTCCAGCTTTTTTTTTATGACCAAATGCCGTCACTGGCACCACTGCTTCGAACCCAAGTTTTATTCATAGCACTGCTATTTGTTTCTTCTTTATTTATAGATAGCACATTAGTTGTCGTATTTCTCCTCTCAAGTTCAAAGATTACACGCACAGCATCTCGTTATTTTTCTAATGAGATGATGCCATAGTCGGCATGAGCCCCACCAATTTCCCCAATTTTTTTTTCGAGAGTTTTGAATAGTATCACTTGAAAGTGGTTGTTGTCGCTGATCAAGTTTGCGACTCCAGCAGGCGGTAGTTGGCCATACACGAAGTGACTTCGAAGAGCCTAACATACTTGGTATGGAGCCCGAAACGGGTGGCCATCGGCGACCCGGCATGTTGGGAAGCTTACTTGTTCACTGACCTCGATACTTCTAAGTTTTGCTATTGCACTCGTTTTTTCTCTCTACGATTTGGTATAGTGGGTGGGACAGTATCGAATTAGGTCTTCTTTATGTGCCTACTTCCTGTAATCATTATTACAAGGCACAAAGCTTATAAGTTTGCTTATGAGATTATGCCACGACCGGCATAAGCTCTTCCATTTCAATTTTCGCCCTGAGTTTGAACGGCATCACTTGTTGGTGGTCGTTGTGGCTGGTCGACAAGCGAGGGACTCCAGCTGACAGCAGTGAGCCATCACATTTTGCAATCCTTGTGAGCGCAGTGACCCCGGAGAGCCCAATACGTGGTATGGGGCCCATTACGACCACTGCCTATTCATTATCGACGTCAGAGACACCTTCTCTGTTCTCTGATGGGGCATGTCGACTAGTTGGGCGGCGGACGGCAACTGGCGTGTTGGGAAACTTTCTTGGTCCATCGACCTCGATACCAATAAGTTTTGCCGTTGCACTTGTTTTTTCTCTCCCTATATTATTTTCTGTGTTTATAATCTCAATCACCGCAAGGTTAACACTCCTTTTTTTCAACCAAGCGCCCATTACTGGCATGACCCTTCTCCGAACCTAAATTTTGCTGATAGGATTGCTACTAGCTATTTCGTCTCTTTATATTTTGTATATTATATTATATATGTTATATAAGTTATGACTCTAGGTTCTTCCAACAGATTTGTCAACATTTTCATTTCTTATGTACTTACGGTAAAACTAACACCTTCATATGAAAGTTAACTGTTATGCTAGTAGCATTGCCCCTAAACTTAACTTTGGCGGGGAGGATTTGCCAAAAATAATTGGGAAACTAGTGAAAATCAACAACATGTTGTAGAGAGTAACTTATGTTTTTTTTCTTTTTGGACGCTTAATATATCTGTGTACTGTTCTTTCTCTCTTTTTGGGAGTGTTTACATGGAATCGAATGATTGGGACGCATTTAATATGTAATAATGTAAAAGGTATAAGGAAATTCAGAGTAAACTAAATTGTACAAATTTTTTAAAGCAATTACGAAGTTTTTAGTGGGAAAT
Organism: Ctenicera cuprea; assembly: GCA_958336395.1. Lineage (NCBI taxonomy): Eukaryota > Metazoa > Arthropoda > Insecta > Coleoptera > Elateridae > Ctenicera > Ctenicera cuprea. Next base: position 1,948,204 of record OY284493.1, read on the forward strand.
ATATTTAGGTAAAGGGTAGGAAGAAAAAGACGTTCTCAGACTACCACTGGAGGAGGCAAACAAATCACCATCTCCATACAGAAGAAGATGCAGCTGCTTTTTAAGATTACGAATAGAAAAAGTATTGTATACTCATTTTTGTATTGTAAAGGTCTCCTAAAGGTAAAGTTCCTTGATTTTTTTGTTTTAATTTTATGTAATCAATCAATAATATGTAGTTTCAAAATGACGTGAATTATATTAACAACTGCATTGGCCCTAGTATGAACAGCTGCATATTAGGAAGCCAGATTTATTGTTGTAAATACAATCTACGCCCTTTTGAATATCATTGCTCATTTCGAAATTAGCTCATGTTAAGGGACTTATCTATGACCTATTTTTTAACATGTCTTGTGCATATCATCCTGTCCTAATTGTATTAAAAAAATAAAGAATTGTCAATTTATTTTTATAATAAAACTTTAGTAAGGTTAGGTTAGAGCTGCGTTCAGATGGGTTATGTTACTGCCAACCGACTAAGCTGAAGTTGCATACGTATGTAATATAAAAAAAAGTATTTGATGTTGCCAACCTTATAATAATGAACCTACACATTTGTACACTAATACCAAAAGTTTCGAAAAGCTGGATAACTTTGTTTTTCCAGGTAAAATTGCCATTTCATTTACTTTTAATAATAGGAATGCAACAAATTATTGATGTATGTGTTGCAACAACATTAGATAATTATTTTCAACTCTAATACTAATAATTGAGTATTCCTTTCAGAAACATAACACAATTAAAAACTTCAAAATTTTATTAACAGTTTTAGGAATATGCACAAAAAAATCATTGCATGGGCGGGTGGGACAGACTCTCGACTACAACTCTACAAAAGCGGTTTTCCGAAAAGTTACTTTTCTCGGAAAAAATAAATTTTTTTCTATAGCAACTGTTAAAACATGCTATTATTAACTAAAATTAGAGGGAAAAGTAGCACTTTACCATCAAGGGTAGATAAAGTAGTACTTTAACAGCAAGAATAGATAATAGTATATTAAAAACAAGTTTCATAAGACATGATTTTAGAGCACGCGTCCAAATTAGAAAACGGGCCGCTTGCGGCGAGTTTTCTAATGGACAAGTGCGCTTAAATGTCTTATGAAACGTGTATTTTATACTATTTTTTCTATTTTGGTCCAAAAAGTTAAAAATTACCTTATTTTATATTTTAATTTAAAAATTAATCGATTAGGAAAATTTTTGGTTTTTTGTTTTTGTTATGTGGCTGTTGGTAACATTTAAAACACATTTCAAACAATTCAAACTACTGTCAAATTAAAATTTAGACAAACAATTTGAAAGTGAGTTAATTTTTAAAATACCAAAGATTTGAAGATAAGATGGAAGAAGAATTATCTTGCAACCCACCCGAGCTACGCAAAGTAGCGGAAAATACGCTAAATAATCTTAATTTTTAGAACTTACAATTTGGAGGTTATGTTTATAACGTGTGAAGGTTTTGTTGTCACCAACCTAACAAAATAAAATTTTGAATTCTTTTAGGAGTTGCTTTATGAAATCCAAATGAGTTTCATAAAGTAGTCAGTAAAGAACCAAAATAGAAAAAGTATTTTATTTTTAAACAAACTCTATAGCAACCAAAAAGTTATTAAAGCCACCTACTCATTTTTTCGTGAAACTGTTTTTTCCTGCCACTTTTAAATTAAATTTATCATTGATTTTTCTTCATTTTTTGGTCTTCTTTAACAATTGCTATAGAAAAAAATGTTGTATTCCACACGACGATAAAATTTCATTATCTTCTCGATGCTTATTAGCGTCTCGGCTAACGCCTCGACGCTAAAATCGCTCTTGAAGATAAAGTGCAATTTTATCATCTTGTACAATAAATAACTATTTTCCCTCGACTCTGCATCAGAAATAACCGCAAAAATTGACAAACTTCAAGATTCGTATTCTCGGTTTTAAAACTTTGTCAACCGAAACCGTTGCAGGGGGGCGGTAGGAGAGATCTTTGACTACAACATAATAGCGACCCTGTGTATGTGTTTATACAACTTTTTTTAGCAAAGTGAACTTAGATCCCTCTCTACACCACTCAGATAAGTGATCTAATTTGGAAAAATGAAGAAGTCATTGCACGGTGCACGCCCTGTAGTATTAATTCATGTGCAACATCAATTAAATGGGCTGCACATGAATTAATACTATGGGGTGCGTACGTACACAACGAACTACATGCAGAGATGCTGTTTTCTATTACCAATTTGTTGGAAAAGTAACATCTACTTGATAATAAAGTAATACACCTTATTATCAAGCAGTTGTTAATTTTCCACATGGCATTCATAGAATACACTACACACAAGTATTTATTATTATTAGTTTGTTCTGGGCTTTGGCCTTAACTTGCCTTTCGTCACTGCGACCCTTGATGGTTCTATTGTGACTTGTGAGCCCTTGTCTTGTTATAGAAGTTGTAGGCTGTTGAAAAACCTAAGTATATCTCTGAGATTCGATTCCCTTATTTCACACAAGTAACTCAAATGCATGTATTTGAGTTACCCAAATTATTTGTACTTTCCACTCGGAAAATATTGTTGGACATTTCAATTTGTATTGATTATTGAATAAATTGCCCCGAAAATGTTTATATGTATTGTATTATTGATTTAAACGTATAATTTTAATAAATGTACGTGTATTGCTACTATACAGTGTGATAGTAAAATACTGTCCAGTTTTGTTTGAGTGAACAAGCAAATGTTAATACAATTTTAGATTACAAACAACTCGAGTATTTCCATTTTGTCTTGTAATCTGGTTGGCTTAAAAAAATTCCTCGAGATTATTCAAATATGTGTATTAAGTACGTTTACAAAAGAATTAACCATTTCCTTGCTAAAACCACCAGTGCATAGATGCAGCGCACCCCATTCAATGTCGCTATACCCAAAATTTTTATTACATTAATGTAGTTTGTTTATTGAATGTATTTTAAAAAAGTTAGCATAATTAATATTTGAAATAATTTTGATTATTTTAAACATTAGATTAATTATGATTGTATACCTACGTATTTAATGTAATACTTATAAAGCTACAATAAAAAATCCGTTGAAGTTAAGAATCGTTTTATTCTCATTTGAAAAGTATTACCATTGATTATATTATATACTTCAATCAACGGTATTACCAAAGACTATTCCACTTATAAGTGGATAGAAATAAAAAAAGTACAGTGTCGTTAAAAAAAAAGTCATTTTAACAAATTATTCAAAAACCACAACAGACTAGCGAAAATTGCAAATAATTAAAAACCGCATGGAACGAGGCCACCAAACAGACTGCCAAAAAGATGACGAGATTGTTGGGCTTCAACGTCACAAGAATGATCAACCAGTAAACACGTAACAAAGAAGAGATTTAAAAAATGGGCCCCTTGTTTTTTCCTTTTTGCCATCGTAATGAAAAGAAAAAGTCACTTTTTTTCTAATTTAACACACTTTGAATTGTGTCTTAAAAAATAAAAAAGTTGGCAATAGTTGCCCGGTTTCGGTTTCAATCGCGAACATCTTTAGTGTTTCTGCATATGATAGTAAAAGTGAAGTGGAAAACAATAAAAGGTTAAGCATCGGCGAAATCATAAATGAATTTGCTATAAAAAATTTGTTGCATGCTTTTTCTAAAAACTAATTAAGTTTGCTGATGGACAAAATTGTTTTTACCGCACAAGATTGTCACCTAACATAAACTGTTATAGTTGAAGTAATGTTAAAAATTTTAATAATAATCCTGGTAAACAAAGATGTCTTTTTTTTTAATTTGCTTATAACAAAACTGGGTGGGGGTGAAGGCCTATTATAAGATTCTGCGGAGCCCTTACAGTTTGCGCTACGCCACTGACCCTGTATAAAGTTAAAATAAATCAATACCTGTTAAAGTTAATATTTTATTTATAAAATTAATTACATAACTTTAATAACAATTATGATTAAAAAAACATGAATCTCAGTAAATAATTACCGAAAAAAAAGGGAAAATATCATAGAACTTTTATAGCTAGCATAATATAATGTAAGTTGATATAAAATCTACGAGTAGGATGTAAGTAGGTGCGTCAAACCTGATAAAAGCCACCGTACTCCATTCAGTCGCTCAGGCTTCATGTCGTCTGCACTTGCTCCTTAAATCAGCTATAATTCGTAGTACCGCAATCGAGTATACTCTAGTTTGCTCCATCCCTTCCTAAACTACTGCGCGAGGTTCGACTTTTCTCAGGTTTGGCCGCACGTACTGTGTAAATTTATTTGTCTTATACAATAAGCGTTATTAAAAATAGTTTCTTGTTTGTATTTTTTATTTTTCCGTATTTACAGTTATGTGAAATGTTTAAAAGATTTTGGTGCTGTCTCAAACTAGCTTACCAAATACGCCCCTATACACACACACTACAATCATTCTGCTCCATGCAGCTCTATGGCAGTGACGCAGAATAAAATTTAAATAAATTCATACGGGACGTAACAAAAATTACAGCACATTCGTACCTCTATTAAGAGCACGCCGCCGTGGCATCTTTTTGTTTTTGACGCTAGTCATTCTAAATTTGAATTTAATTACTGATGGTTCTATTAAACATAAACAGGTGGCGTCACATGCGTTCTGTTGACGTGCATATATTTTTCTTTACAGCACTGTACTACCAGAATTATTGATTTCTCGCATAAAATTAATTCTCAGCATTACTTGCTCGTGGGTTTGTGTGCAACTAATCTCTTATTTATGTGCGAAATTTGTTAAAAGTTTTAAATTAAAGCGCCAAATGCCTATCCCCGTAGCGCCATCCGTGCTGATTCCTATGAACTTTTGTTCAAAAACATGGCTGATGTTACTCGCATTGAATTTTTAAATTTACTCAGCTGGCACATAGTTTAAATAATTGACAAAAATTTTAAATTGGTGTACCTATTATAACAGTATCTAGATGATCAGCGTAAATACAAATGAGGAATAGTGTTAAATTTATAGTTTTTTGTTTGCCAAGGAAAGTAAGTTTTTTACCTTATTTGCATGTTTCACAAGAAAATAATTATCTGAGCATCTAAGTTACTTTATTAAGTAACATCTATTAACTTGTTTCATTTCGTTTTCTTTTTAATTAAGTCGCTGAGTACATATAAAAATGTCTATAATGATGTCTATACTAGCGCCATCTGTGTCGTGTGCCTCGGCGCGCGCGGTTTAACTCACCAAATATTTAAAAAACCATACAAGCATTACATACATTTCTAGAGCCCCAAAATCTGTATACATACACACAACTCCGAGTTGATTTTTTTTCCAATAACCATACATCTACCTACTGGAAGTATGTTAACGTAAAAACTACGTGAATGCAAAAGGTAACTAATAAATAGGCCGTTTAAAAAGTATCATATCCTTAACAATCTGTGGTAAGTTCAAACCCTTAACAGCATCGTAAAACTGATAAGCTTTAACAATGTAAAAATTATCTTCAATATTTTTTATTGCTTGATCTCGGCTCAACTCAAGCAATGATGGGAACTGTGGAATTGTATCAATTTTTCTTTTTATTGCATTGCTCTTGCTTGGCATGTACATTCTACTCCACGCCAAATACTGTCTTCTATTTTCATGTGAAAGTGAAAAAAATCCCAACGAACACAATCGGTTCTGTGGTAGATTCGTATGCTCGTAGTGAGCTACAAATTCCTCGTATATTACTAGCGGAATGTCACTATTGAATGGTTCTTTAAATAAGAGACGCATTTGTTGCTTGTAGTCGTTGTAGCTCAAGTCGCCTGCGTAAACAATAGCTTCGAACTCATCGTTTGATCCGAAAAGCAAGTGTAGAAACTGTAGGTCAACAGCTTTTACTACTGCACCCAAATTCAACCAAGTATAAATGATGGAGAGTCTGTCCTTCGGTTCCCTCCTCGTGTGAAATAAATTAAGCACAAGCTTCCACAATGTACTACCTATGGATGTAGATCGTTGCGCTGTTTGCCAACTCCTGTTCCTGGGGAATATCCTATTTAGCCGGTAGTTGACCCACCTCTGAAAAAAAAATTTTTATAGTGCCATTTAAGAAAATTGGTGCTCAGTCACATGAGACAGTAATGCCGCGTAAAGTACTTCACTAAAAAATTCTGCATATGACTGTGTGCTTCAATTGTTTTTTTGACAAACTTTAAAAATTTTTCCTTGATTTTTTTTTGTTTTGCGTCTCGAGTACCATAACAGGCTTATAAACATGTTTAGTTTACACACGGTATAAGAGTGGCATACCAAACTTCTATCTTTTTGATGGAACACCCTGTATATTTTTACATATTCTATAATATCAAGCAATATTGAAACCCACAATCACAGCAAATTAAGCACCTCCTTTTCCACATACTAATACTCACCTCCCTAGTATACCGATGTTTGCCATCATCGTTCAGCTTTAAAAGTGTCTTTAGCATTAAATGAAGACATTCCCACCATTCGAAATTTGAAAACTTTGAATTAGCAGACTCGTTAATGTACCAAAACAGAAATTTGGTGAGGCTTTTAGTAGATTTACAACGACATTGAAACCAAATCAACTTAAATAATTCATTATTATCACGCTCTGCTGCACGATGAAGTGGGGAATCATTTTCTTCATACTGTGAATTGTGACTAGGGGTAGCAGTATGTTGCCAACATCCAAGAAAATCCACAGTTGCACCTCTTTTCAAAAGATCAATACCAAAAGGGTTTTCATTATAGAGAGCAACACTGACAGCCTTTTCTTTAGCATTATTTTCAAGTGTAATATCACAATAGTTTATTAACGTTTCGCAAATATTGTTCTGGTTTGCTCGAACTGCTTGTACGAGATGTGTTACGCCAAAGCTAGGAATATTAACATCCACTTGATAGTAAAGCAATAAACAAACAGCTTTCAAATTGCCACGCATAATGGCATAAGATAAAGGAGACGCTCCGCATGTACCAGTCTTTTTGTTGATATGTGCACCATGTAATAGCAATTCGTGTGCTACATCGATTAAATTGTGTGTCACAGCTTCATGTAACGGCGTGCCAAATCGGCCTCTACACTGAAGATCACAGCCTGCTCTGATAAGACTCATGGCCATCGAAGAATCTAAATCTCGGTTAATGCTTGCCAATAATGGTGTTTTGCCTTCAGCATTTGTGTAATTTATATCTACATCGGAGTGATGTAGCAATTGATGGAAGGTTTGTGTACTAAAAAATTTAACTATTAAAATATGCTAAGGGTAAACATATTTTTTACAATACTTACTCAGATTTAGCTATAGCTTCATGCAAAGCTAGATTTATATCCATTTCTTGTAGTTTAATGAGTTTTTACGATGGTCTTACGTGCCTTTAGGTAAACGGCTTTAGTAACAGTTGCCATAACCTAAACACTATAATAAATATGATGATTGTGCATTAGAGATGTGTCGTTCGTGAACAATTCGTTTAAAATGAACCAATCACCCATTCGAATGAATCGAATCACAAAAAAGAAAGCTTTGTTCGTGCTTCGCTTACCAGCAGTGTTGCCACAGGTGGTACAATTGTACCAGATTTGGTACATTTTGTAGGGAAAAAGTACGTTGGTACTACATTCCAAAATTAGTCCTATATTTGGTACAAAATACAACAGCCCGATTATTAAAAAAAATAGAATCATAATTTTTTTGATGAAATGTCATACGTCACTTATTATTGTGCTTTGTATCAAGGTCAAGCAAAGTGTCAAACGCTCCTGTGGGTCTATGAGCTAAGATGACAGAATACCGATGAGATGGGATTATAAGAGTTATTAAGTTACAGATATACACTGTGTCCATAAAGTAACCCCACCCCCCTCCTCCAACTAACTTTTGAACGACTTGATATTTTTCTACAAAAGTTGGTGTGCTGTAATGGGAAAATTAAATACTATTTGTCAGACCATATTAAAATTTTGTATCATCTAAATGGCGACTGGGCGCCATTTTGAATTTGTTTTTAAATGGCAAGGGGGGTGGAGTGACACCTCATTGGAAAGGTCTTTTAGATCTGCGTCTGATCCTAGAGTTTCAAAGAGAAATATTCAGCCATAACAAAATGGCGGATTTTAAACAAATGGACTCGCTGAATTCAAAATTGTTTTGATTTTTTTATCCAGGGTCGAGTGACACCTTAATTGAAAGGGCTTTTAGTTCTGCGTTTGATCCTAGAATTTCAAAGAAAAATATTGAGCCATAACAAAATGGCGGATTGTAAACCAATGGACTCTCAGTTCAAGATTGTTTTTTTTCTTATCCAGTAGTCCACTTATTCATTTGCAGGACTAAATTTTCCCAGAAATATCTCAGGTGGCTTAAAGTAATATTGAAAACGTTATGTTCCAACAAGACGGTGCGCCGCCTCATTATTATAGGCCTGTTTCTGACTTTCTCAACGAACATTTTCTTGGAAGATGGATTGATAGGCGGGGGCCTGTAGAATAGCCGGCTCACTTCCCAGATTTAACTTCCTTAGATTTTTTTATGGAAATATCTGAAATCGAAAGTGTACAGAACCCATCCAGAAACAATTGAAGAACTGGAGCAACGCATTACAGAAGTTTGTAGATTTATCACTCCAGAAACTTATGAAAATGTAAGGCAGGAATTTCATAACAGACTTTTTATGTTCCAAGAAGTGAATATTAAACATTTCGAAAACTTAATTTAATTAATTTAATTCTTAGTTTTTTTTAAATAGACTTCTTTACTTTCAAACATTGTCATTTTGTTATGGCTGAATATTTGTCTTTGAAACTCTAGGATCAGACGCAGAACTAAAAGACCTTTCCAATGAGGTGTCACTCGACCCCCCTTGCCAATAAAAAAAAATCCAAAATGGCGCCCAGTCGCCATTTTGGATGATACAAAATTTTAATATGGTCTGAAAAATAACATTTAATTTCCCATTACAGCACACCAAATTTTGTAGAAAATTATCAAGTCGTTCAAAAGTTAGTTGGGAGGGGGGGGGGGAGTTACTTTATGGACACAGTGTATATTGTCTTTGAACTGTAATTTTCTGTTTTTTGTTAACTATGTACTATATATACTATATAAGTTTTAGTTTGTTTTTTTCTATTATTACTAAAGTAAAGCGAGATATAATCATATAAAGCTATAAATTTCTATATGCAATACAACAGAAAAAAATTCCGTCACAAAATCGGCAAAACAAGATCATTGTATACGGCTAACTATATTTTAAATTATAAAATTTCTGCTTTTCTAAGTTTGGTACATTTGGTGTTAAATCTGGTACAATTTTTCGGTAGTGTTGGTACACAACATTTTTACCTTGTGGCAACACTGCTTACCAGTATCATTGTTTTATTCTGCGATGCTGCATGCAACAGCGGGTTTGATGTTAATTATTGACTAAAATACAGAAAGTTTAACAGCAAATGTAGGTATTTATTTATATTATAAAATAAACGATAAACATATTTTTTTCATATAGGAACATCAATTTTAAACAAACAAAATTTTTTTATTTAAATTAATTAAGAGATTAACCTATTTTAAAAAAGTGATTGCAATTATCCTCGATTTGCAGCAGCCAGCCGTGCATCCAAGTTAAATAAAAATTGCCGAATCAGTGAACAAATCAGTTGACGATACTGATTCAATTCACCAAAGAGATTCGTTTTACCCATCTCTATTTCGCAGACTAATTCAAAGAATATATACAGAACATAATAATAATGATAAATAATACCTAACACTGATATACGGGGTGTTTGGAAAATAATAGGACAACGCCTAGAAGGAAGTTCCTTACTTGAAAACAGACCAAATGAAATTTTTGGTTTGGTTGGTCTATTTTTACGTAAAGAAGTCCCTTTTAGAGGTCGCCCTATAATTTTCCGAACACTGTTTATCACTATTAGGTCACTTATTTCACGAATTTAAGACAAACAGAATATTTTTTGCCCTTATAATATAATTAAGAAATTCATAATTTAACCAGAAAAATAATTTATTGAAAGTTTTTTACGATACAGCATAATTTATAAAATACACATTTTAAAACATAACAATTTTACAGTTACAGATTTTAGAAAAATATGATATTAAAACAAACTCCACCTAACCAATCAATGTTTAACAAATTCAAAAACTTTAGTGCATATGCTTATCTACTAATTTAGAGATCGTAGCACCTTAACCCTTTACATCGAGAATTAAATATGCAATCTAAAACTGCTATATTATACAGAGTGTTTTATTTAAAATAACAAAGGAATGTGCTGTACAGGAGTACAGAGCTGGGCAGTACTAATTAAGTGTGTTGTAATTACATTACTCGAAATTTTTTTTTAAATGTAATGTTAACTGCATTACTTTATAAAATCGGTAATGCTAATGGGTAATTGTTACTTTTCCACTTTAAACTTGAGAACAGTGCCCTTTTTGCAGAAATTAATTGTTTTTTATTATTAATTATTTGGAAACCGAAAAAACATTGAAGTCAAATGTGAAATTTGTAGTAAAGATACTCGCCTCAAAGGTCTTTCGTCAGTAAATTCAAATTTTTTAAAACAATTAAAGAAAGTTCACCGAGGTAGCTATGAAAAACATGAAGACCATAAACAAACAAAAAATAAATCAAACAAACAAGGCTTAGAATTAAACGGTAAAGTTTTGTAATGATGCATAATTATTTTAGAATTCAATTCAAAGTATTGAAAATGTATTTTATTTAAGTGTACCGTAGCATATAATTTAATTATACGCGTGAGCCCGAGAGAAGCCGCCGAGAAGCGGGCCGCGTGCCCACTCAATCACTGTTAACGCGTGCACTGACAAAAAAGTAAAAATTGAAATATTTTAGTCTCCACTTACGGGTAGGCTGTAAAAGCAAAATATCAGACCGAAGTAAACACAGTTCATCATTGCAATTTAACGTCTCTAGTCCAGGTCTACAACCGAACACCAGCTGAAGTAATCGATCCTAGGAAGTATACTGAGGGAGTAATACTTGAGCCATTCTGGCAATTTTTGCATTCACTTTGTTATTGTGTTGAATACCTGTTACTCCATTCCTTCTCTCTCTTTATTTCTGAAGTCTGTCTCAGAGACCGAACCGAGGCAGTGCTTTTTCCTTTGTTTTAACTCTTTCTTTCTTATATCCGTTATAATCCAGTTTGTTCGCTGTACCTGTCTCACCCATTGAAATTTAGATCAAGTATCGTTTGCACCAGAACATCTCATTGTTACTTAGTTAGTTGCTACCGTTTGCTACTGTATCTTAATTGCTACCATATTTTATCTGCTACCGTTTCTTACTGTTTGAGATTTGCTTCCGTATTTCAACTGCTACAGTTTGCTACTGCTTAGTATTGTATAAATGGTTTAATGCTATAGTATTTTGCTTATTAACATTGCTTGAGCACCAATGTAAAACCATTTAGACCCCTGAAGACCGCCACCTTCACCGCAGTTTCTCAGGTCTTCAACTAGGCATAAGGGAACCGTGCAGACCGACTGGGGAAAATCCTTCCTCAAAAAGTAAAATCATATTGGGGAAAACCTCCACCACAAAGTGCAGTTCTACTAGAGAAAAGGGCTCGCTCGGCAAAGTCTATCCGTAGACAACCACTATTGTACTATTTTAAGACCCGTAGCAGAAACACTAAACTTTTTGCAGGGCGAGAATAACACATTTTATGAGTAGATTATTAATGGCTTAAAAAAGTTTCAGATTTGTTGTTTTAATAAAAATTCTCACGAAGCATTTATTGTAGCTAACGTAAAACTTTCGTTGGGCTTAAAGTATATAAAGAAGAACGGCACCTACGGCAGATTCAAAAACAATAATAAAAATTATTGCTAATGCGACAAAAAAATAAATTGTATTCTGAAATTCTTAGTAGGCCTGATGAGTTACTTATACAGGGTGAGTCAACAATGCTGTGGTGGTCGATATCTCCTTTACTATTTAAAACACAGAAAAATGTTTTAGGGGTCCAAGAAAACCACATTTTAAAATTATTTTTAATTATACAGCGGGTTCCATGTAATAGTGGCATACCAAACTTAATGTTTCTTTAAATAAAACACCATGTATATTTTTAATTATCTGTATTCACATTTTAATTGCCTTTCTAAATATGTATTTTTTTGAAATTCCGTTGCGGCCCGTTGCGGCGTTGCCAAGTTATTCTACTTTTTTTTCGAAAAATTTCACATTTGGGACCTCTTGTATAATGAAAAATTATTATTAAAATGTGGTCCTTTTAGTCCCCTACGCCCTTATCCAGCACATAACTATCAACAACTTATATTAAGAAAAAAAATTTAAATTCTCAATATTTCAGAAAATAATACTGAAGTGACATATACAGGGTGAGTTATTTAAGTGTAACCCCACTATTATTTCCTAAACTATTGAAAATATCAAATTATTGTCTAAATAAGAGTTGTTGATAATTAGCTGCTACATAACCTGAAACTATTACTAATTATACCGGGTTCACTGGTATGCTAATAACAGCACATTATTACATAGGGTGTTCGTAATTTAATGTCCATTTTGCAAAGCTTCAAATGTCAGTAACTTTTGTTTATCAAATGGAACATCCAGTATTTTTTAACACCACTAAATGTGGAATTATATTCTCTTTTAATTTGATATACAGTGTGCTATACCAAATGTTCAAATTACTATGGTTTTTTGTGTATACAAAAATTTCAACAAAAGTAAAATAACTCAAAAGCCACTAATTTTAAGATGGTAGTACCTTTACATTCTTAGATCAAGAATTAAATCTAGAATCTAAAAATGCAATAATATACAGAGTGTTTCATTTAAAATAACAAAGTAATGTGCTGTACAGGCATAATTAAACACCCAGTATTATAGGTAATAATTTTAGATCAAGCAGCAATTAATAATCAACAACTTTAATTAAGAAAAAAAAATTGAAATTCTCAATAAATTAGAAAATAATAGTGGGGCTACACTTAAATGATTCACCCTGTATAGTTTTTTGGGTTCCAGTTAAACAATCAAGTTTCTAGAAACTGGGACCTTTTTTCTTTTAAATGTAACAGCATAGATATACAGAGTGGCTAGGAAAACCCCGGCCACTTTTCTTGCGGCGGTCAAGAGATGGCGCTTTAGTAAAGAAAAATTAAATTAAAATCCTGGCAACAATACCTTTCAGTTGTTTTGATTTAATATGGGGCGTATTTAATAACTAAAATGTCATGGATTCTGCGTTGTTGCCATTATTTTAATTTAATTTTTCCTTACTAAAGCGCCATCTCTTGACCGCCGCAAGAAAAGTGACCGGGGTTTTCCTAGCCGCTCTGTATAACTAATAAATAGGCTGTTTAAACAGAATGATATTTTTTACATTTTGTGGCAACTTTAAACCCTTAACAACATCGTAAAACTGATAAGCCTTAAGGATTTTAAACTTTTCTTCGATAAACTTTTGTGCTTGATCTCTGCTCAACTCAAGTAATGATGGAAACTGCGGAATTTTATTCAATACTTCTGCAATTACTTTGCGGTTTATTGGCATATCCTTATCAATCCAATCCAAATACTCTATCCTTTTTTCGGATGAAACCGAAAAAAATCCCAAGGAACATAATGGGATGTCTGGTACATTCTCATACTCGGGATTTGAGAATTTGTTGTACAAATCTACTGAAACGGTACTGTTAAATGGTTCTTGGAATAACAATCGCATTTGCTTCTTGTAATCGTTGTAGCTTAACTCGCCTGCATAAACGACAGCTTCGAACTCATCGTTTGATCCAAAAAGCAACTGCATAGTTTGTAAATCGTGGGCTTTTATTTCTGCACCCGCACTCAAGCAAATATAAAGTATGGAAATTCTGTCCTTCAGTTCTATATCCCTACATGCTAATTCGCTCATAATATTCCACAAAATACTTAAAAGATCACCTGTTTGAATAAAATTTTCGCAGTCCCTTACAAAATCAGAAGCAACTGGATTATTTAGAATTAAATAAAAACATTCTAACCATTCAGAACGTGAAAATTTACAGTATGTTAAGTACTGATACAGAAATGGTTCATATGGTTTAGGCATAGTTGCATATTCATATTTAGGCAAAATTAATTTAAATAATTCACTGTCCTCGTACAAGGTGGCACGATACAGACACACGTTTCCATAGAAACCAATGAAAGTCACACGTGCACCTTTTTTCAAAAGATCAACAGCCATGGGATTTATTTCACGAATAGCAGTACTGAAAGCTGTGTCATAAGCACCATTTTCAAACGAAATATCATCACAATAGTCTAACATAACTTTGAAAATATCGTATTGGTTTAAATAAACGGCGAGTATAAGATGCGTTGCATGTACATCTAAGCCTGCTAGCATATTAACATCGGCTTCATAATAAAGTAGTAAGCAAAATGTTTCTAAATTGCCTGTGGTAATGGCTGTACATAAAGGGGTGTCGTTATATCCATCTTTTGCATTTATGTATGCACCCCGCCGTATTAATTCGTGCGTAACATCAATTAAATCCTCCATTATGGCTTGGTGCAAGGGAGTAGAATTATTTGGAGCTTCGCAATTAATATCACAGTCTGCTGAAATAAGGCTCAGTGCCATGTCTGAACCAAAATCTTTGTTAATGCTTGCCACTAATGGTGTTTTACCTTCGGCATTTTTATAATCTATATCGACATCGGGGTGATCCAATAACCGATCAAAGTTTTCTATGCTGAAACGTTTAAACATGAAACTCTGCAAAAGTGCACAGATCAAAAAAATACTTACTCATATGCAGCGATAGCTGCATGTAAAGCTAAACTTTTGTCCATATTTTTCCGTCTGATGGGTTTTTACCTTGTCTAAGTACGTGAGTGTCTTTGCTTATATAATTCTTTTATATAATAATAAAATTTTTAAAATAAACTATAAAAACTTGCTATTGTGGGTAAAAATGCCATAACCACAAAATAATTTGAATATGACCATTTGACATAGTACTTTTCCAAGAATCATACAGTTAATCAAAATCCCTAACAGCTTTTTAATTTTTTTTAACAAGTTTATATACAGGGTGCTCGGAAATTTTCTAGTAAAAGGGCCATATTGTACGTTTTAAAACAAGTCCAAAAGGTCACATGAACATGCTTTCCTGAAAAATTACAGGCGAATGAAAGCGAGCTCTAAATGTATCGCTTTGAGCTCGGTACTTCAAATTGGATATGCAGTTATCTAACAGTCTAGGTTTACTAACATGTTTATGAACAATAGGTTTAACTATGGTTGTAATGATCTAAAAATCAACGACTGCCTTTGGTTGTTACAATGCGAGTGGAATATTGCACATCTGTTCTAACTTCCATGATGTTGTGGAAGGTTTGAATGTACTGCTGTTTAAGACTCCTTTTTTATTGGTTTTTATGTAGACTTGAAAAAAGTTACTTTTTGAAAATGTGTATTTTAGGAACTTTCTTGTTTTTGATAAATTTTTAAATGTTTTTCCATTATGCAAGTTAAATAAGTCACGATTGCCAACTGACTATTATCATGCACGTTCGTTAAAATAAAAATGATTAAATATTAAAAATAATTTACGTGGTCACTAGCTAACTGTTTAAAAATGTTAAATATGAGCAATTGCGGTAAAATACTAAACAGGGCAACTATGATAATAGCTCTACGATTTGCAAACTAATCAAAGACATGATGCGCTTGTTTCAAAGACGACTGCAATTAAGTTTTATTTGATCTCTCTGTAGAAGCCTTGCAAAACCGTGCAACACGTTTCACGTATAAATGAATGGATTATGAAATTTTAAAGAAACTTTTTGCTGTTCTGGGACTCAAAGTCCGGTCTTTGGCCATGTGCAATGTTTGAAACAAAAATGTTAATAATCTAAAATAGCGTTTTTTTTTAAATATTTTTATGTTAAACCATCAAATTGCCGTTTTTTTCTTTGGAATGAATTGATTCCTGCGAAATATTATTATTTAGGCATACTGGCAGTGACTATTAGAAACCATTGCAACAAGCAGGTACCTAACAAAATAACGATTTTTTTGAATTAGTCCTTCCAAGTGTCTAAAAACAAAAACTTGTGTTCGATTATGACCTAAACAAATGCATTTCACTAAAATCAATTCATTCCAAGAAAAAATACGGATTTGGTAATTTAACATAAATATATTTATTTTTATTTTATTAATAATTTTGTTCCAAACTGTGTACATGACACTAGAATTGGATTTTGAACACTTTTTTCTAATAACTTTTTTTGACATTTTCTCAAATAAGGCGACTTTTCGCCAATTTTAGTAATTTTTTTGAATTTCCCGCCAAACCTGTCTTAATCAATTTTTAGGTTATCTGTGATGCAGAACCCATCTCAAAAATAAGTTTTTTAAACCACCAATAACAAAAATTTTACCATACGTTGCAAACGTTTTGTCGGTCGGTGTATATGCCGAATCCAACAAATAACATATCCCAATTTGATATCTTTCTTGTCAAACTAATGGCTCGAGTCTGACCAATACTCCAGTGCTAGTTCTCAATGTTGATTTAAATAACCAGAAAACTTTTAACACCTTCTTTATTTATTTGTTTTTATTATAACATATAACACCTCTTAAATAATCGGCAACACTTACATCTAATAAACAACAAAAAATTATAAAATCCTAGGGCACCATTATGTTGGACATCATAAATACTAAAAACGGAATAAAAACAAGGGAACCCATTTACGCTATTAAAATCTCATAACAAAGTTATAAAAATAGACCTTTAAATTAAAAAATAAAAATGCATAAAAATTAGGCGTGTCAATTAAAATTTCATCTATAACTATTGTACTTCTGTAGTAGAGCCTTAACCTCACTACTTACTGATGCATCCTGTAACAAAGCAGGTCATTAAATACAATCAACCACCTCAACATCAACACTAACCAAACAGTCATCGTCTTGCATCAAATCAGCCTTTATTAACGACTCGACAGCTTCCTGGTACTTCCCCAGAGCAAGCTGACATTTAGCCACAAGAAGTTCATTCTCTTTCCAGTCATTTTTTGTTAGTTTTTCCGCATCGAGACTATATTGCAAAGCCTCCTCGTAAGTTGCAGTCGGAGGCTCTGCGAAAAATGTAGCGGCTACTTTACGTTCGTACCTATAACAACCTTAATACACTAAAAGGAAAACGCTTTATTTTATGTATTAGTTATATTATATCCTTAACAAAACAAAAGAAAGTTGACAAAAGTAAAAAAAAAAAACAAAAGAGAATTGCTTGTCATTTTACAACCTGGGGGGGGGGGGGGGACAAAAAAGTGAGATAAAATAAAGAAAACAACAGAAAGTTGCTTAGTAGTTATTTTATTACCTCAAAGGAAAGAAAAGAGTGTAAAAAAACAAAACAAAATCCCTTACTTGTCATTTTAGAACCTCAGATGAAACAAAACAAAGTGATAAAGTAAAAAAAAAAAGCAACCATTTTATATAATTTCAGATGAAATAAACTCACAGGAAACAAAAAAGTGTAGTAACGTAAACAAAACAACAAGAATTCACTTACCACTTAAGACTAGCAGTTTCATACGCAAACCTTGCCAACAAATGATGCAATGTGGGGTCGCTTGGATTTAATGCAACCGCTGCATCTAAATGCTGCTTAAATAAGAAGCCGCCGTTAATTTTTTCTTTTACCGATACATTGTCACATCGTGCTCCAATTAATATGGCTAACCATTTATGTGCCTCTGCTAACTTGTTATTTAATTTTATAGCCTGCTCGCATGCAACCATGCCTTTGTCGATGTTTTCCTGTTTCGTTTCGTCGTCAGTCGCAGAGGATGAAAGTTTGTGGTGTGCTTTGCCGATTCTCCACATTAATTCTGCATTTTGGGGCGATTCTAAGCAAAGGTCCGTTAAACGGTTAAGGGCTTCCTTTACGGATGGTAGCTTTCCAGAGTTTAGTTTGTCATCCACTTCTTTTAATGGCTGCAAAAAATAAGTAAGGTTAAATAGTTAGGGTTCAGCAAAATGTAAATTTTAATTTTCAATGCTCAAAAAGTTTAGATTAGATACTCCAAAGTGAGGCTAAAATAGCAAAAAGCTAGTTTAAAATGTCAAGTGTTTCTTTTGTTAAACAGCGTTGTTGGTCTATGCGGTTTACGCGAGGTCATCTTTAAAAAGAGTTACATTTTTAAACAACAAATACAAAATTGCATCCTTGCGCTGATAAAACTAACGGCGCATGCGCGACGTTTGTATAAGGTAGTATATACAGCCATCGAAGGGTTGGGTATATACATCAAAAAGGAAGATTAAATTGTCAAAAAATGATTAGATATTGTCAAAAAATCGAGTCAAACACCACAAGTAAAGTTGAATACTCAAAAGTAGTTACATACTCAAATTTAAGTTCAATTACCATAAGTGAGGTTAACAATTCAGAAGCATTTAAATGCTCAAAAAAAGGGATAGACAGTTAATAGATTAAATGGGGTTAACTGAAATTAATAAATAATTTCAAAATTCAAAAATTTTGTATATTTTCACAATTTTTATAATTTTCAATACCAAAAATTTCATAATTTTAAGTAATTAAAAAAATTATAAAATTTAAAAAAATTTATAAACAAAATTTATTAAAAAAATTTTTAATAGCAAAATTGTTAAATAAAAAAAACAAGTTAAAATATATGCGAAATATTTTTGAGAATTTTAAATTTTTTTTAAATTCCCATAAAATTGTGAACATTTTCAAAATATTGATAAGCTTTCAAATATTTCAATAAATACAAGAAAGGTCCTGTGACAGTTCCCCAACAGCTTTTTTATTTTAATCTTTGTTTTAAATCATCCATTTAAACGATTTAGGTGGAATGTTTTCAAAGTCAAATTGAAACGTTAACGAATTCAATACCTAACCTAGCTTTGATTGTAGAGCCATCTGCTGGCAAATCTAAGTAACAACATAAAATATGCAACATTGATTGCAACGCCCCCGACATACAACCCTCGCACTAACAAACAACAAAATAAAGTTAATAAAATGACACAAAAAGCAAAACAACACATTAAATAATTTTAAAATTTAATTAACAATACATATAAATAAACTTTAAATGTTATGTAGTTCACGAATGACATTCACCACATTATTTCTAAACCGTCGTTTAGGTTTACGGACCTGATCTAACGGTGTGACGGTACTAACAGTATCTTCCTCATCGCTCAAATCGTAAAACTCCAAATCAGAACTGTCGATTTCTAGAGCACTGTTATAGTCTTCCGATGCAGAAGATTGTGACGAAAGCGTCCTGTTTGTGTGACGCTTGCTTTTCCTCAGTCTTTGTGCGATTCTAAAAAAACAAGATCGAGTCAGTATAAAAATCACTAAAGCATAACTTTACAGCCAAAAGAAACAAAAAGGTGCGAATTATGCACCCAACCTGACCTAACCAAAATTCCACACCTTATAAATAGTCGATAAGTCAGGTGGGGTTGTAATTCACTGTTAGTGTTCACATCCAGCAGGTTGGTAGATTTCATAGGAATTTTTGGGCGCTGCAAATAAAAACTACAAAAGCGATTAATTGCATGCATTGCCTTACGCACCCCGTAATATTACATCGGCTACTCTACGCACACGCATTGGGTGCCACTTACTTGTCCTTCTGCAGCTGTCTTAGCTGCTCAAGCTCCTTTCGCATACCCGATAACTGTTGGTCGAGTCGTGCCAAGTCTTGGGCCATAGCATGCCTCCTGCGTTCTTGTCGAAAGTGTTCTGCGATAAATATCCCTGCTGCGCTAACTATCCCCACAACCGCGGCCCCCAAGAAATACATTGAATTGTTAGACGTCATGACTTAAATGGTAATTTGCGGTGGTAATTAGGACAAGTTGTGGGAAAAGTGAGGTTATATAATTTTTTTTCTTTAATACTGCGGACTTCTCGACTATACTCTAACTATCACATATTTAGGAGTGTTTCTGGTTGTTTGTGCACATATTGAAAATATTATCTAATAGTTTTCATTAACTTGACGTTTTTAAACCAAAGTGCAAAACATGGTGACGTATAATAAACGGGGTCGTTTGTTGTGGCGCCTGCCGGGACTATAATACTATAAGAATTGTGCAGAGTGAATATAATAGTTTATTTTTTTTATATCTCACTTTTACAGTCAATCATCCGCTGCAAATTGCGTTCGTATCACAGATTTCTATACAGTTACACTACATATAAAAAATAAAGCCAGACGCCATTTTCTAGAAGGTCAACGTCAGTTTGTGGCATGGTACAAATTCAAAGTGTTCACATTTCAGCGCTGGTAGAATAATATATAAAATTATAATTGCAAAATCCAATTAGCAGGTATGCTGCAAGCGTGTTGTGCGATTTGTTGCGAAAATCTTCAAAGAAAATTAACGAGTTACAGTTTTTCAAGTTAAATTTAAAAAACAATTTTTTAGGTGTCAAATAGATAATACATAGGATTTAAATTTGCAATGCAATTTTGACCTCCTAGAAAATGGCCGACAGGCTTCACTTATTTGATGCAGAGGTGGTTTTTCTCACCTGGCGCCACGCCTTTATAATCAGCTACCCCTACACATCATTTGATGCCCATCACAAAAGAAGTAAGTATGTTCGTGCAATAAAGATGATTTTATTATTAATAGTATAGTTAGCAAGCTACTTAATTTCAAAACCTTTAAAACGATAATTGGTGTGGTTGTTTAGAGTTTATTCATTTAATATTATTCTGCCAACTACATAATTTCATTATATCCTAATAAAACGGCACTAGTGCTATTTTCTCTAAAACATAACCTCACTCTTGTTATTCAGGATTGTGAAAAATGTTTAGACGATTAAACAACGACTGTACTGTAAAGTTGTTTTTATTACTTTTCACTACAACATCAATTTGGCATTCACTTTCAAACGTTCTCAACATCAAATTATTAAAAACGTGGCATCTAATATAACAATCTTATAAATGTAAAAGCAACCTGAAGAAGCGATTATTTTATTTTCAGTTTCAAAGCACTTTTGTTGTTTCTCAGCACGAGGCTTGTGTTTTTTATCACACATTTATGACTTCGGAACCGAAATGGAAGCACCATTTTTGTACGCTTGCTTTTCTCATTAGTAACACAAAGCCTCCTGCTGCATAATAGTATGGGGGCTACACAGAAGATTTGCATTTTGGTACAGCTATGGGGGCATCCTAAGCATCTGTATCAAAACAGAGAAGTGGTGTTTATATTAACGTGGGAAATTCAAACTTTGAAATCGTGCACGAGTAAACTGCCCTTATTTGAAAAGATAGGGAAAATTTTATAAGCAAAAGTGGTTTACAATTAACCCACAAGCTCAAATTTGAATTTTCAAGAAGATTGTCGATTGTTTTCGTTTTTTTTTTGTAGTACAGCTATAGCAATTGGATCTCGCAATTTGGGGTACGAACAAGATTATAACAAATCAGGTCGACAGTTCAAGTCGTTGCTATCTGCCATCTTGGCTAATCTCGATACAAAATGAATCCACACAACAGCCTGAAGCCAACAGCTCGTTATAGCGGTAGCACAGGACATTACAATGAGCCATTAAATTGTTATTCTTTTGTAGCGTGGTCTTGTATTAGGTCAATTTTATACAATTAAACTGCATTTTGGGTTGATTCTGCTTCGAAAATAGATGCCCAGACTGTCCCCTATCATTGTACGTGCTAAAATTAAGACTTTCTTACCAAATTGCAGTCTTTTGTTTGTGTAGCCGCAATACTATAGAAAACTCTGGCTAAATTCCACGTTATACATAGATAATTGTTAATAAATATGAATTTATCAACCTAAATTAAGTATTTATTCCAATCTTACATACAAAAACAATAAAAATATTCAAAAAACAACAATATAGAAAAAAATTGGAAGAAAGTGTATAACAAAGGGGAAGCTTAATTAATGACTCAATACCACTAGCATTAAATTAATTATTTTAAATATACATTTCTAGTTTTCTTACGTTTTTTGGTTTCGGCCTAGAAACCGAAAAAAAGCAAGACGGTACAAAATTAAAGAATTTAGAAAAATTATTATTTTACAAACGACAGCATTCGGGCTATATGCACCAACAACCGCAGCGCATTGCTCCATAGTTGTCGTAATGGTGCGTAACGGAGGGTTAGGAAATGCCATAATGACATCACGGTTATTACTTGCAAAATGCGATAAATCCAATAAAGCTGCGAAACTTGTTTTCGGGCTTTTGGTAGTGACGTTTCCTCCTCCTTGAAAATAAATCTGAAAAAAGATTATTGTTAGTATATTTTGCAACTAACTACAGAACTCTGTTGGATATCTAACGTAACTTCTATTTGAAACAATCGTAGGTACTGTTTGACACCTAACTTCCGTCTATTGGATAACTAAGCTTACTCCGTTGGTTACCTAACCTCACTTTGCCTTATTTGAAGTACTTTTACAAATACGCGCCTAGCGTGCACCGCGCACAGGCGCTAAATCTTCAAAAGAAAATGCAAACAAATAAAAAAAAACGAACCGTCCAGACCCCACCCAGAGCCCAGTTTTTTCTTTATTAAATCCAAACTAGTTCTGACCATTTCGGTGCAACCGCAAACCTGAGTGAATATTAAAATAAATTTATTTTGTTTTATTTATTTAGTCCTTTGGATAAAGGCGAAGTCACAATAAATAAATAAAAAAAAAAGCCAATTTGGTGCGTAAAAATGTGTATTTTTTCTCAAATTTTTCAAAAATTTCTGTAGGAGAACCCCCAGACCCCCCCACGTCGCTACTTACGATAGGGGCGCCAAAACAAAAAATTTGCAAACGGGGGCGCCCAAACCTCTAGGCGCGGGCCTATACTATTAGACTATTTTAACCTCGGGTTGGAACCTTGTTTTAAATTTTAGGTGCTGCTTTTGCCTATTTAACCCCACTTTTTGATAATTTAACCTTAATTTGAATTATCCAATAAATCAACCCATTACGTCAAAAAACAAAGTTGTGAATCAATAAATGCTTTTTGTCGCCAAAAAATTTATTTATACTTTCACCGCTAAACGCTAGATGGCGCCCCAGGTCTAGCAAACTATACAAGGTGTAACAGACCACCTACGGCTAAACTATTGTACCTAGATGGATGGGATAAAAAATTAGTCATATATATCGTACCCAGGGCATTCAATAAAAATATTTATAAATTTTTAGGGCTCCGGAAAGGGTAGTTTTGTGTTAATAAAATAAATAAAAAAAGTAAGAAAGAAATAGTCTAGTATTACCTTCTAATGCCCAATATGTAATTTTCTATGTACTCCTCCCAATTTATTTGAGCAACGTCAAAACAAAACTCCCGCTTTTCTTGTTCGCTGAGACTTGAAGTAAGCATCTGTACATTACTGTCATCGAATTGCCACTCTTGCGTTGTGAAATATTCTAAACATTTTGCAGCTTTGCATAACTTATCTTGAACTTTAACCATTCTGAAATTATAAAACATTTTAATTGCATAGCACTCAATTGTTTTCGCACAATTTAACCACAATTGTACAAAATATCAATTTTCAAGAATTTAACAATTAAATATTCTAATTAATCATTGAAACTTACATTGGTTTGCCACCAACCATCCATACGGCAGCATCTAACACGTAGGCGGGTAGCCATTGCAAAAATATTCTATAAAGCCTATTTTGAAGAGGGGACGCAGTCACTGTCCCATCGGGATACCAAGTTATCTCAGAAAACGGATGCTTTCGCATGTATATAAAACATAGGTCAATGAATCTATTCCATGTGATGGGTTTTCGTTGCCCTGAAACCAAGAATTTTTCAGGTTAGATACCGATGTTAAAGTTTACTGTTTCGACATTACCTGTACAGCAGTTGTAAATGGGAATTTCTTTGGCTTTATGGGTTCCGATATTCCATGCGGCTGTGATCATTAAATTTATGACCATATCGACGGGTACCAGGTCCGCTCTTTTGTTCGGGTCGCACAACATGGTTCTGAATAAACCTTTTCCGGCTGCCGCGATAATTCCTGCGAAAACAATTGACATTAATAAGACATTTTTTTGATAATTCAGGGGAAATACCTGTCGGTCCGTTCCAGTTATCAACCCATCCCTTAAGTGGCCCATTAATGCTGCTAATGACGATGCTGGGTCTCACGATGACCAGTGGTAAGTCCCCTTTGTTTTCCTTGAGCCAACACTCGGCCAATGCTTTTGTGAATGTGTACGTATTGGGTCGGCTGCCTACTAATTTGGGTGTAAGGGTATCGACTAGACTTTCTTCGAGTGCTTCCACGACGGATGTGACCTGCTCGGGACCCATTGGGGGTGGGTATATTGTTTCTTCGACTTTGCTGCGGTCGCAGTTACAATACGCTGTTGAGACATGTATCTGCACGATCGAAATGATCAAAATAAACATCTTAGTCAGTAAAAAAGAAGCATTAGACATACCAACGCTTCTAAATGGGTCATCCTTTTACAAAGTTCCACAAGCCTCTGTGTTCCTAACATATTAATCGTAACAGATAGTTTGAGTTTTTCATCAAACTTGACGGTAGCTGCACTATGAAACACGATGTTGACAGATCGAGACAGTGTTGCTCTATCGGAGGCGCTGATGGCTAGCTCTGGTTGTGTTATGTCGCCCTCTATTGACCAAACCTTTTGAAGGTCCATTGGACGTTCCTTTCTCAAAGGATCGAATAACTATAAAACAAATTTAATAAGCATAAGGATACAGTTAAAAGGTATGCAGTTTGAATCCCGCAGCAGGTTTATAGAATTAAAAATGGAAGAAATAAAAAACAAGAAAAAATAAGTGCAGGATTCGTACCTTGCTGCAGGTATATAAAAATAAAAACAAAGAAAATTAAAAACAAAAAATATTGGTTGCAGGATTCGAATTCCGTTGCAAATGTATGTAACTAACCTACCGTTGCTTAATGTTCCCATAAGGGAACATAAGCTTTATATGTATGCTACATAACATTTAACTTGGAAATCATTCGCAGCAGCATGTAGTTCCCGTTTGGGAACGTTCGACTATTCGTTTGCGGTATCATTTTTGAGACATCGCCACTTATCTGTTTCTTAATAAGTGATGACGCAGTACTTATGTCAAACAAAGCTTAGTACTTTTATTGTTTTTGTGAAGAACATTAAAGTATATTGCTGTTTTTTCAATTGCTTGGTAAACGTATGTAAATGAAGCTGTTTGCATGTTTGTGAGATAAATTGCCTTGATTTTATTTATAATTGTAGGCTCTCAAGTGTTTGTTCCCAACCGGGAACATGGTACAATTGGAAGATATTTTATTAATTTTGCAATTTTTCAGTTTTCAAGTGCGCAACGTTCTCAAATGGGCAAAACAAAAAAAAATCTTGCAATAGAGAGTTAAACAGAATTAAATTAAAAAGACTTACAGGTGAACATAGCAATTGCTGTAGCCGTTCCTGTGCACTTTGGCCTTTTCTCGGTCGTATGAGAAGGTAGATCTTGGAAACACCCGAACAAGACCGTAAGAGCTTTTCGAGCAAGACTTTGCCCATGAAACCAGTGCCACCAGTGATGAACACAGTCTTTCCGATGTAAAAGTCACTAATAGACGTCTGAACGGATGGCAACTCCATTGCGGCCATCGCTGTCGACACCATAAGCACTTCTTGACTTGCTGATTACTAACCGGGGGGCACTTTTAAAGGTTATTCAAGGCAACGATAGCATATGGATATTGTAGATGATAGTTGGTTATGATGTAGCCCAGTTTTCTTATAGTAAAATAAATAATTTATTCTTGTGTACCACCTTTCGCTGTCCCTTAAATAACACTTATTTCTTATATTATCACAAAAGTAATTTTTTTTTCAAATTTGTGCTAGTAGAAGGAAGTGAGTTTCGTTTACGTGGAAGATTATTGCAAGCGGGAGCTTTTTGTCAGGTGCAAGCTCTCATTATTCTCTTCTCGCTTCGATTTTCTGAAAATAAAAAAAAAATGTTAAAACTTCAAATACTTTTTGTTTTTATTTAAATGTCTTAAATGAAACAGTTGTCACTTGATCTTTAACTAAATCAACTGTGCCAAAAGATGCGCCAGTGGCGGGCGGAGTTTGGATTCACGAAACCCCCGTTTCAATTATGGTGATGGGATATTTCGAATGAAAATTATCGAACCATTCGATTATCGAAATATCTCGAGAGGTTATAAACTTAATCTATATTTAGACAATTGAGCATAGCAGACAAAATTTGAAAGCAGTGTTGAACATGTCTTTAAAATTGGCACCTTTTATGTCTGTACCTGCCTGTAATAACTGAGACAGCGATAGTGGTCTATTATACACAGGATAGTGCAAAAAAGACAATTCTGTTTTGGTTTACAGTTTTCAATTTGATAAGCATAGTTAAAAATACATTCCTATTTTAGTGTTGATATTTGTATATACCGTGTGCTGCAAATTAAACTGCGAATTTATAAGAAATTTTTTTTCAAGTTTATTAATCCTGTGCGTATGTTTCTACAATTAGAAGAAGTAAAAGGTTTTTTTTCAGTAAAAACGATTTTTTTCTGTTCTCTTGAGAAGTACATCGTTACTAGCTTTGACATTGTAAAATCGAACTCTGTACGAGATCAAAATTCGAGAATGAGGGAGGGGGCAAATCTGCTTTTAACAGATACCTATAAACTAAGGTAGTAAGGGGGTATTCGGCTCGGGATTCACGATGGTTTACGACTTTTAGTTGTTTTCCCTACGGCCGGCCGCAAGATAGCGCCAAAGTGTCTAAATTTTAAACCTTATAGCCAACAATGAAAACAAAATTTGATGCCACTGTATGTAGTGTATCAATAGATGGCAGCACGTAATATCGGCCAATCAGAGAGCTTGTAGTTTGACAGTTACCGCTTTTGGCTCTGCTGCCCTCTACTGATAGTAATTTAAACCAAACCTTGCATTTACAGACTTATGCACGTGTAGGTACATAATCTCTATTGTTTTTAGGACTAATGCATGTGGAAACAAACTATGCTTAGGAAATTTCGTAAATGTTCCAACAGATACCTAAAAATTAAGGTAGTAAGGAAGTACTCGGCTCGGGCTTCACGATGGTTTACGACTTTTAGTTGTTTTCCCTACGGCCGCAAGATAGCGCCAAAGTGTCTAAATTTTAAACCTTATAGCCAACAATGAAAACAAAATTTGATACCACTGTATGTAATGTATCAATAGATGGCAGCACGTAATATGGGCCAATCAGAGAGCTTGTAGTTTGACAGTTACCGCTTTTGGCTCTGCTGCCCTCTACTGATAGTAATTTAAACCAAACCTTGCATTTACAGACTTATGCACGTGTAGGTACATAATCTCTATTGTTTTTAGGACTAATGCATGTGGAAACAAACTATGTTTAGGAAATTTCGTAAATGTTCCAACAGATACCTAAAAATTAAGGTAATAAGGGAGTACTCGGCTCGGGCTTCACGATGGTTTACGACTTTTAGTTGTTTTTTAAACCTTATAGCCAACAATGAAAACAAAATTTGATGCCACTGTATGTAGTGTATCAATAGATGGCAGCACGTAATATGGGCCAATCAGAGAGCTTGTAGTTTGACAGTTACCGCTTTTGGCTTTGCTGCCCTCTACTGATAGTAATTTAAACCAAACCTTGCATTTACAGACTTATGCACGTGTAGGTACATAATCTCTATCTTTAGGACAATTTCGTAAATGTTCAAATGATGCCCAACGTTTACATTACTTATTGTTATTAGTTATTAAATGCGAACACAAAAACATAAAAAGAAATGAGGTGCATAATGGCATCATAAACCTTTTACAGGTAATAAAAATCATAGACTTGACCTTGCGCGGGTTAAATAACAAGTAATAAAATTTGAATAAAAATCCGTAATACTTTACAGGTCATTTTGTCAACGTCAAGGTCCTAAAATTACGTTCCAGTTTAAGCGGTTACATAATGTAACCGCAAAAAACTGCAATGGTTTATATTTAAAATGCGTTTAAAATTAATCTTTTCTTTAAAAACAATTTTATATTCTTACTATATAGTAGGCCATGGTTATTGTAACAAAAAAAAAATGTAGTTCAAGCTTAAGGTCGGGGTTTATTTTAAACTTTAAACTCATGCATTGCTAGCATGATCGCCATTATTATTCTACGCAAATATTACATGTTTATATTGATAAGTTATGAATAAGTCGATCTTATCTTGTTTCATAGTCTTAGGATTCAGCAAATTGTTATGTAATTAGATAATAATAAAATTATTACGTATCACACTCTAAAATCTGTTCGAGTGTATTCAAAACAACATAACACTCGAGTTTTTGTTAAAAAAATCTATAAGTAAGCAACAAAATTACGTAAAAAGATTCAACAATTTTGGAGCAGCGTGTATATTAAAATCGCTATAAATAATAGGAAATATTTGAACACAAACATTCTGAATAAATGTAACGCAAAATCGAAAAACTGCGATGAAAAATAATATTTAACAGTAACATTTAATGTGCAGCACTCTGTATATAAAAATATAGCAAGAATCTGAACTATTTTTATAAATGCAAATTTAACGTTTCTGCAGAAATAAACAACCGAAAAACAAAATTACCCGCAAAAACATTAAATGGAAGTTTATTTTGCACCGCCCTGTATATAAACTTCATGCTCGGCACATGTTATAAACGCAAACCGCCCTGTTTTATCAAAGTAGAAAACAATTACAATAAAAAAGCCATACAATAAGCATGGCTTAATATGCTACACCCTGTATATAAATGAACAGTAAAAAAATTAAATTGTACCGAACAAAATAAAATGCCGCACATTTCGCATCACCCTGTACATACAACTTTACTGTGGCTAATTCCGTTAATATACGACGTTTAAAATTGAATCGAGGTTTTCTTACATACCCGCAGTTTAATATGAACCACACGGTATATAAATATCAAGATAAACAAGATAGAAACACAACATAGATTATGTTTAGTAAACCGTCAAAACGTGAATCTAAACAGAAAGTAGAAAATTTACAGTAGAAAAAAAAGAAACAAATGTGATACATCCTGTATAAAAATGCCTTAAATTGAAAAATTATAATAGTAAAAAACGGGTTTCTAAAATTTATCAATACTAAACATTAAAAAGACAACAACTGTATTAATAAAATAAAAGACGCATTTTCTGCCCCATCCTGTATATAACACTTTTCTATAGCTATCTCTCTTATTATGACAGATAGAAAAACACGGTAAACAGCAAATACGTGCCAAATTTAAGGACAAATTCAAAGCTACCATCAATTTTTTTCTGAGATGCTCAATTGTCGAGAAACGGTTAAAAACAAAAAATCTTTAAAGTTAAATACCTGGGTTAATCATGAAAATACAAAAATTCCGTCTAGACAGAAAGTGTACCTATTTTGAAACTATATAAGATAAAAATTATTTCGCTTTGCTCCTTTATCTTGCGACGGCGATACGACGTTCAGAAATAAATTGAGTTGTTCTTATAAATTCGCAGTTTAATTTGCATCACACGGTATATAAATATCAACAACGCCAAAACAGTAATCCAAATTTGAAAGGCAAAGTAAAAAGCGTAAACCAAAACAGCAAATAGAAAAGTCATAATAGAAAACTGAAACAAAACCACAAGTATACTACACCCTGTATAAATATGCCTTGAATTGAATTATTACAGTAAGAACGCACGTTTTAAAAGTTTACCAACGCTAAATACTAAACAGACAAAAACTGTATTGAAAAAATAAATTGTCTTTTTTGCATCATCCTGTATATAATAGACCACTATCGCTATCTCTGTTATTATAACAGATAGAAAAACACGGTAAACAGCAAAAAGGTGCCAAATTAAAGGACAAATTCGAAGCTGCCTTCAATTTTTTCCTGCGATGCTCAATTGTCGAAATATAGGTTAAAAATAAAAAATCTTTAAAGTGAAATATCTCGGCTAATAATAAAAATACAAAAATATCATCCAGAAAGAAATTATAGCTGTTTTGAAGCTTTATAAGTTAAAAATTATTTCGCGATGCTTTTTTGTTTCGTTACGCAGATAAGGAGTTTAAAATTTAATTTATTAATCAAGTTTTTCATTAAAATCATCAGTTTATTTTGAATCACACAGTATATAAACATGAACAAAATAAAGATGCATATATAAATTTGACCATGCATTAGTCAATTGTCCAAATGACAACCGAAATAGAAAATTAAAATAATACAAAACCCAATCAAAAATAACAATATGCAATACAACCTGTATATAAATGCCTTAACTTGTAATATTTTCGTCAAAACCATCGAGTTTCAAAGGTTTATCAGAGCTAAACACCAAAAAATAGAAACTGTATTGAAAAAAAATAAAGGCGTATCTTTTGTACCACCCTGTATATTGATAGGTTACTATCGCTATCTCCCTTATTATAACAGACAGAAAAAAATGAAAAAGACGAAAAAGGTTCCAAATTTCAACACAAATTTAAAACCGCCTTCAATTTTTTTGTGCGATGCTCAATTGTCGAGATATGAATTAAAAACAGAAAAATTTTAAAGTTAAATATCTCGGCTAATAATAAAAATACAAAAATATCATGCGGAAATAAATTATAGCTGTTTTGAAGCTTTATAAGATAAAAATTATTTCGCGATGCTTTTTTGTTTCGTTACGCAGATAAGGAGTTTATAATTTAATTTATTAATCAAGTTTTTCATTAAAACCATCAGTTTATTTTGAATCGCACAGTATATAAACATCAACAAAATAAAGATGCAAATATAAATTTGACCATGCTTTAGTCAATTGTCCAAACGTACCAACCGAAATAGTAAATGATAGAAAAGCCGAACAAAAATAACGATATGCTATACAACCTGTATATAAATGCCTTAACTTGTAATATTTTTGTCAAAAACATCGAGTTTCAAAGGTTTATCAGAGCTAAACACCAAAAAATAGAAACTGCATTGAAAAAAAATAAAGGCGTTTCTTTTGTACCACCCTGTATATTGATAGGTTACTATCGCTATCTCCCTTATTATAACAGACAGAAAAAAATGAAAAAGACGAAAAAGGTTGCAAATTTAAACACAAATTTAAAACCGCCTTCAATTTTTTTGTGCGATGCTCAATTGTCGAGATATGAATTAAAAACAGAAAAATTTTAAAGTTAAATATCTCGGCTAATAATAAAAATACAAAAATATCATCCGGAGAGAAATTATAGCTGTTTTGAAGCTTTATAAGTTAAAAATTATTTCGCGATGCTTTTTTGTTTCGTTACGCAGATAAGGAGTTTAAAATTTAATTTATTAATCAAGTTTTTCGTTAAAATCATCAGTTTATTTTGAATCATACAGTATATAAACATGAACAAAATAAAGATGCAAATATAAATTTGACCATGCTTTAGTCAATTGTCCAAACGTACCAACCGAAATAGAAAATGATAGAAAAGCCGAACAAAAATAACGATACGCTATACAACCTGTATATAAATGCCTTAACTTGTAATATTTTTGTCAAAAACGTCGAGTTTCAAAGGTTTATCAGAGCTAATCACCAAAAAATAGAAACTGTATTGAAAAAAAATAAAGGAGTTTCTTTTGTACCACCCTGTATATTGATAGGTTACTATCGCTATCTCCCTTATTATAACAGACAGAAAAAAATGAAAAAGACGAAAAAGGTTGCAAATTTAAACACAAATTTAAAACCGCCTTCAATTTTTTTGTGCGATGCTCAATTGTCGAGATATGTTTTAAAAACAGAAAATTTTTAAAGTGAAATATCTCGGCTAACAATAAAAATACAAAAATATCATACGGAGAGAAATTATAGCCGTTTTGAAGCTCTATAAGATAAAAATTATTTCGCGATGCTTTTTTGTTTCGTTACGGAGATACGACGTTTCGAGTGAAATTAATCGCGTTATTCCTACAAGCTCGCGGAAAAAAAAGCAAATAAAAGCTCGATTTAGAAATTAAACGAAAATGCGCTCGCAACCAAACAGGAAATAGCTCACCCCTTTTACAGCTCAACACTTTCAAATCAACTCTTACAAAACCGACAAACTCACAGTTATATTGCAAGATATTTTGCATGCATTACTTAATATATAGTTACGGACAAGGTTTGCATAACGACGTTCATTTATTATTAGTTTATTACATAGACTATATATAACCTTATTTTCTTTTCTTTGTTTAACCTTCAAAGATCTCGGAACACTGCGACAACGTTGAAATAAATAACGTATTTAAGTGTGATTTTTCGGAATTCGACATGTAGTCAAGTTGAGTTAAATATTTGTTATCGCAAAATAAAAAGAAAAGATCTACTTCTCTAATGTTTAAATAAGCCTCGATGACGCGATAAGATGTCTGCAAACTTACACACAGAGAGAAGTAAATATTTGATAACACAGAGGACCAGATAAGATTGTAATGTAAGCAGTGGAGTAGAAGTAAGGGGACAATTTGGGGTATTTTCCCTGTCAAGAAAAAATACAGAGTGCAGTAGATGCAGCAGGACTATGGGGCGTTGTAGATTTAAATAAATATTAAAACATTTACTTTAAATTTTCAAATATTTAGTAAATCTTTATGTATTTAGATAAATCTGCACGTATTTGTTTTAAATCTTTCAATATTTAATAAATATTCGCTGATTTAAATAAATCTTTACAGATTTAAATAAATATTTCAACATTTAATTTTAAGCTGTCATATTTAATGTTAACTTGTCATATTTATTTGACCCAGCCTACATAGAAGACCAAGACCGTTTACACTGGTGGTAACGTTCAACAATTATGAACACGTTTTCCGTATTTCAAGAATTTGTACAATTAATGTTAGTTCAATCATCAATAACAACATATTTAGCAACATAAACATTGCATAATTTATTATTCATACAATGAAAATTTCCTCAACATTCCCTTGAGAATGTAATTTTCAGTCTGTTTTGTTTAAGCGTTGAACGCTCCCACCATGACACTGCCTTGCGCCCTACTACCGGTATAAACGGTCTTGGTGTCCTAAGTCACATTAAATGTGACAGCTTAGAATTAAATGTTGAAACATTTATTTAAATCTGTAAAGATTTATTTATATCGGTAAAAATTTATTTAAAACTGCGAATATTTATTAAATATTGAAACATTTAAAACAAATACGTGCAGATTTGGCTAAATACATAAAGGTTTACTAAATATTTGAAAATTTAAAATTAATGTCTTAAGATTTATTTAAATCTACAACGATTTATTAAAATAAAAAGCATTTAGCTAAATGTGTGTATATATAACAAATATTGGGACAAATTGCCTTAAATACCGTAAAATGCACAGCAAATTTTCACTTTACACTTGGCGCCCCATACAGGACAAATTGGGGCATTCCCCCAGTAAAAAACAACATAGATTCCGTTTTAATAACGCAATCTAGTCATGGCAAAACCAGAACCATATATTTTTCTACGCCACTGTGTGTATCGCCGTTTCATTTTACCATACTTGCTAATAAGATGACAATAACTCCAATCACGCGCTGAATTGATGAGTATTTTCAGAAAAAAAACGCAAGGACCTTTTTATTAGACGAATTTATTTATCTGGGTGAAGGTAAATGTAATCAAGAATTCGGGTTTTTAATATTGCCTTTAAAACAATTAGCAAGCACGTTCCAAGGGTCATGCAAGAGACAAAATAAAGATAAAAGATGGTTAAGCTTAAAATTGTTATCAATTCGTAGTTTTCGATCAAGGTCACGTCAGATTAATTAATAAGTAGTCTTATTGCCACGAATCTGCGTCAATTAGGATGATAAGAACATTATGTAACATGTTTACCTTGATTTTTTCATCACCACCTCTAAAAAGTGGCGCTAATGAAAAAGTTGCGGCAATTAAAAATTTAGAATCTGTTTTACTGTACCTCACGAGCAAGTTAACTTAAACGCATGTTATAATTCATTATTTCTTTAATCTCCAGATTTAATTACATTTGAAACACCCTGTATACTCAAAAAGTGGTGGTATGTTTTTAGGTTAATATGTACAGTGGCAGCAAAAATATGAAATGTTTAAAAAAATCGTTTAAAAGTTTAAAACTACCTACCAAAAGATATGTAACACCCTGTATATGATGGTCTTAGTGCTGCCTTTTAATGAATACTAGTGTTACCCCAGCGCACAATGCACTGACCGACTGGGCGTCGACTGAGCCGGCTAAGTCACGTGATGCATTAGTTCCATGATAAGACGCGGCGTTGGTGTAGATGTCGCCTCAAGTAAAGCGCGTTTAGCAGACTTTCATATATAAATTAAAATAATTAGTATTGAAAATTCGACGTAGAATAAAAATATAAAAATGTTTCATGTTCCATCCGAGGATAGAGACCTTTCATTGAAAAAAAAATGGTCCAAATTGGTGAAGCGGTAGCCGCTTGAGGAACTGGAGAAAAATACCCTTTGAGCTTTTATAGTGAAAAAACGGGCAACGATTCTCATACTTTTTACGATTTACATATTTTCGAGCGAATAAGCGATTGAAATTTACATCTACACCAAGTACTAAGAGATGCGACGGGACCCACGTATCGTAATCGGCCTTTACGTCCCACTGGGCTGGGCTCCGGCTTTTTTCCACCGAGATATTAGAAATAAGGTTTCAAACTAAATAGTAGTGCATCCCTAGCTCTACATTTGTTTACAAAACTTACACAAAGAGCTGTCGGTCGGACCAACCTCACTATACCTTCCTTGCATATGCCAAACTTTCTTTTGTTCGTGATACAACTGTAAGCTTCATTTGGGTGCGTTAATATTCAAGTAAGTCAACTCTGCCTCCTCAGCTTTAATCTAAATTTTAACGGACCAACCTCGTATAGCTGCGGCTTAGCCCAAATACGATTATTATCAATTTTTTTATCACACGCAAACATCGTGGTAAAACTAATTTTTAGTTATTTTATAAGCAATAGTCCGAACCACTTAAAAACAGTTACTACGTGTCAAAAAAAGTACTAGCTGTTTATTTTGCATGGCCCTGTATATACAGTTCAAGAATTCCAGTAGGACTGTGCTTGATAGATTGTCGAAACGCAAATCGCTCATGCTTATGAAAACAAAACAATTCGTGACGGCAACGTAAAAACGAAGCATAATTTAATATGCTAGACCCTGTATATAAACGCGCCAAATTGAATTATTAATGATAATGTTCAAAACAAGAAATTCAAAGTTTTATCCAAATCAAACAAAAGAATTAAATAAATCGGATGGTAACAAAATAAATTTCGTTTTTTGCACCCCCCTGTATAAAATGGGTGACTATCGCTATCTCCGTTATTATAAGCGATAGAAAAAAACTGTAAAAACCAAAAATGTGCCAATTTTAAAGACCAATTCAAAAATAGTTTCAGTTTTTTTGTCCGATGCTCAATTGTCTAGATATAGCCTTAATACAGAAAACCTTTAAAGTTAAATATCTTTGTTAATAATTATAATTAAAAATTTTCACACAGACAAAATTTGTAGACATTTTGAAGCTCCTAAACGACGCTTTTTAGTTTTATTTCGAAGTTGAGGTAAAAATGATGTGCAAATTTTTGAATTTTTTTTACCTTAAAATGTTGATAAGTTTCCGCGGATGCGCGCGCGTTTTTATTATACAATCAATTTCATAAACTGCAATTATTGCAAAAGATGCAATTATTTGATTAATTGCCGCTTTCGCCTATTTTACTTTTAATTTAATCACAAGATTAAGCTAAAAAAAACCAAATAAAAACTCCGCTTTGGTTAAGGCTTTAAATTTTTATAATATTATTATTAAATTCCGAGATGAAGTAGAACGGAGGCCTTTTATACGTACAAGGTAAAACAATAAAGCTCCAGCATTGAGGGCGTATGAAACAGAGTTCAAAATTAAAATATTTATTATTTAACACCTGGAAAATACGCCCGCCCCCTCTAAAGCTACGCCTTATTGCAGCACTTACATCAACATTTTAAAAACATTTTTAATACTCGATCTTTGGAATCCTTCACATTACTTTCAATGTCACCTACAAGGTGATTATCAGGGATTATCACTTTAAGAGTAAAGTTCCATTATACAATCGGACATGATTATATCTGTAAGCAATGCAACTAGTTTAGGGTTATTCCTGAGTCAGCTTTTGAACATAAGCAAGGATTTTTTGGTTTCTTATAAATTTCTCAAAAATATAATTTTTTCATAAAGTAACTGTTTTCGTGGAAAATAATAAAACACCCTGTATATTACAGAGGTGATAATATGTTATTTTAGTTAATATAGTGCTTGAATGATCACAGAATTACAAAATATTAAAAAAAAATTCAAATACAGTCAACAACATTTTTAAAGCTTAATCAATAGAAATCTAACACCCTGTATGTTATAGTCCTACTGCTGTTTTTTTTTTGAAATATATTTTTCATGTTAAAGTTTAACAAGAAATCTCTTAAAAACTTAAAATTGAGACTTAAAAAGCCAATCGAATAATAAAGTTTAAAACACCCTGTATATTACTGAGGTGATAAAATTCTTTTAAGGTTAGTACGTAGAGTTCTTGAATTACCGCAAAAATATGTTTAAAAAACATACAATGTAAACGAAAAAAAACAGTTTAAACCTATTAATTAATATTCATGCAACACTCTGTATATGACAATTTAAATGCTACTTTTAAAAAAATTTTTGTGCTGCTAGATTAAATGTAAAGATTACTCAAAACACGTCATACGAATAAAACATTAATTTCCGGCTTTAAAAAAGTAGATATCGAGCTAATTAAATTTAAAACATCCTGTATATATTTCAAAGGTAATAGCCTTTTTCAAGCTGTTATGTTTAGTGTTTAGGTTATCACAAAAATATCTTGGAAAATCGCCAAATAGATCAGAAAAAACTATTTAAAGCTACCAATCAACATAAATGCAAAAAACACCCTGTATATGTCAGTCTAAATACTGCTGTTTATTGAATTTGTTCCTGCTGAGAGTTGAAACATAAGTTTCTCTATAAAAAAAATTAAAACAAAAATATTAATTTCCATTCCGACACAAAAAAAGTATGTTTTGGATTAATTAAATTTGAAGCACCCTGTATATAATGGTTTTAGTACTGTTTTGGAAATTTACTTCAGACGGGAGATAAATAGAGATATTAGAAAATTAACGTCAATTTTTGTAAGAAAATTAAATTTGGGCATTTAAAAATACCAACACCCTGTGTATATCGCATTGATTCTAGAGTTGATCTTAAAAGGTTTTTACACGTAACCAATTAAAAAATTAAATATATTTCTGAAATAACTTTTAAATTTTGACAGGGGCGGAAAATAGTTCAATTGGCAAAAATTGCAACACCCTGTACAAATTACCGATATGTCTTTACGTGTTTCTTTATGTCACAAGAAAAACGAATGCGAATAGTAATACGTTCTTTTACCGCGGTCAATTGTACTGAAACAAAATCCAAACCCGAAATTTCATGTCAAATTGTGATTCATAAGAAAATTAAACCTGTAACATTTTAAACACCCTGTATATGAACACTTAATTTTGTATGGGACATCTTTTACACATGTATTATAAAATTGTTTTAAATTCCTCACCCAAATCCAGTGACCTAACAAAAAATACAAAAAAAAAGTTTCAGCACGACGGTGTTCCAGCACACAATTTTCAAGAAAACATTGCCTCAGCACATACTACTTTGGTTTTTCATTCAGCGCTGTGAACGTTACTCAAACAAAATCCAAAATCGATATTTCATGTTTGATTTTGATTCATCTGCAAAATTTGAATCACCCTGTATATGGTGTCACTAAATTTTATATAGGCCACTTAGGAAGAGACCCGACGTCTTTTAAACACACAAAATATTTTAAATTCCTTACCTAAATCCAGTGACCTCAAAAACAAAACGAAAAAAAAAGTATCAACACGATGGTGTTCCACTCCACCACACAATTTCCAACAGAACGTTGTCCTAGGCGTCCCCTATGGGTTAACCGTCAATTCATACTTAAACAACATCCAAACCCGAACTTTATGGAAGACCAAATGAAACAAAAACCGATCGCCAGCTTTCCCAAACGGCACAAGTTCTCAGAACAAACACTTCCCGATGATGATCACCAACGAATTCATTTCCACACGAGAGTGACGCCGCTTCGAAATTCCGCAAGAGTGCTCGGTGACTTCAACAGGAACCAGTGCCACGAGGAGCACTTCCTCTTCGTCTGACATTTGCGGCGCACCACGGAGACCTACTGACTTCTGACGGGGAGAGAAGACAAACGTTTTTGTTGGTTAGTAGGTCATCCAGGTGGAAGTGTGTCAAGCGCC
Organism: Ctenicera cuprea; assembly: GCA_958336395.1. Classification (NCBI taxonomy): domain Eukaryota; kingdom Metazoa; phylum Arthropoda; class Insecta; order Coleoptera; family Elateridae; genus Ctenicera; species Ctenicera cuprea. The sequence goes on from OY284493.1 coordinate 1,986,757, forward strand.
AAGAGTCAGTGGAAGTCTAGAAGACCGCGGTCAATGCCTTGCACCGTTAGCTCTTACGGAACCACAGAAGTTAGAAAAAAATGAAGAACGACGCAGGAAAAAAACAAATGAAACGTCGCGTGAACAAGAAACCAACTGAGAGTCGATTAACAATTGAACGTCACATCAAAATGACGAACAAATTTAAAAATAAATGAAAATCGCAAGGTTTCGAGGTCACGGGTTCGAATCCCGCTGACTTTTCGGGTCATTTTTTTAACCGTAGATGAATTAAAAAGAAATGACAATGCAACTCGCATAACAATTCACCATCAAAACAAAACGACGCTGAGATTAAAAAAACAAATGAAAACCGTAAACTTGCATGGTTCCGTGTTCGAACCCCGCTGCTTCCTTTGCACTTTTCTATTGCAAATAAATTAAAAAAAATAAATTGTATCTAGGTTACGTAAGAACTCGACTTAAAAAAACTACAGTTGTTGACTATCAAACAAACAAACCATAATTTTAAATAAAACACCCTGTATATGCATGTTCTAAATTGCAATGGTAATGTAAAAAACCGTTTTTAAATGTTTATTAGCTTAATACTAATAAGACAGCAATTTAAAAACAACGAAAGTACCGCTTTTTTGCACCAACCTGTATAATAGTAGGTCACTAGTGCTACCTCCGTTATTGTAAGTGTTAGAAAAAAACTGCAAAGACCAAAAACGTTGCAATTTTGAAGGCGAATTCAAAACTGCTTTTAAATATTTTTTAATTATAAAATAGAAAAAAAATGCAAAAGTAGGTAAAGGCCAATTAAAAATAATTTAGTGTGCAACACTCTGTATATAAATGTCCTAAATTGAAATACTGATGTCAGGAAACATGAATTTCAACGGTGTTCAAATCAAAAAAATAATATTAGAAAGAAAGAAAAAATAGAATACTGCACCTTTTGAACCACTCTGTATATACAGATTACGGGGTGTCCCAAAAGTGCGAAATTCTTTGATAAAACCTTTGTTAATTAGGTTATCACAAAGATATTACACAGGTGAGTTACTTGACAATTTGTGAACATTCTAAAATCATTTTCGTTTATACAGGGTGTTCCATATTAGAAGGGCATACAGTAATGATGCATTATTTACTGAAATGTATTTCAGCATTCAAATTAATTTTACCGGGGCATGTGATTCAATTTCACGCGTGACCTCGAGGTGTACGTCGAGAAGCAAGCGAGTCCCCCTCTCATAAAATAAATTTAACATGCGTTGACTGGAGTAGATATATTAAATATTTCCACTGTGCGCGTTGTTTATAAACGCAAAATTTCATACCGCAGCAAAAACAGTTCATCTGCTCAACTTCCAAGTTTCCAGTCCAGGTCTGCAACCGAACTCCAGGAAAACCAGCCGAGGTAACCGATTCTAGGATGTATACTGAATGAGCAATACTCTCTCTGCCCCCCCCTTTATGTTTCGCAAATAGTTGTCGGACGAGCCTCACCATACCTTCCTTGCATGCCACACTTTCTTTTGTTCGTAATACAAATTTTCTCGAGAGCGTTATTGTTCAATTACGTAACTCCTGCCTTCTTAGCTACAATCTATTTTATGGCGGACCAACCTCGTTTTTCTCCGGTTTCACCCAAGTGCGATTACCAATTGTAATTGTAATTGTAATTGACAGCATAGCAAAACCGAGTCCGAACCATTTTCAATAATGCTACATTTACGTCTCAGAAACATCTGCTACTGGCTGTTTATTTTGCATGACCCTGTATACAATTTTCAAGAATTCTGGAAAAAGCTATGCATGGTTAATTATGTATAGGTAAATTCTTATGAAAAAAAAGTCACGACAGCAAAGCTGAAAAAAGCGTAATTTAATATGCTACACCCTGTATATAAACGGTCTCAATTGAAATTTGAAGTTAAAAAACACGAATCTCAAACGTTTATCCAACCAAAACAAAATATAAATAAATACATCAGGTGGTAAAAAAAATGCACGCCGTTTTTTGCACCACCCTGTATAAAACGGGCCACTAACGCTATCTCCGTTATTATAAGCGATAGCAAAAAACTGTAAAAGCCAAAAACGTGCCAAATTTAAAGACGAATTCTAAACCGTATTCAAATTTTTTATCCGATGCTCAATTGTCTAGATATAGCTTAAAAACAGAAAATATTTAAAGCGAAATATCTAGGTTAATAATGAAAATTTACAAATTTCAGACAGACAAAATTTGAAGACATTTTAAAGCTCTATAAGATAACAATTATTTCACGATGCTCTTCTGTTTCGTTACGGAGATACGGAGCCTATAATTAAATTAATCGGTTTTGTTTTGAAAATTGCAGACAAAAATGAGCAAAAACACAAAAAAAACCGATTTAGAAATTTAACATAAACAAAGAAACAAGAAAGAAAAAATAGCGCACCCCATTTACAGCCAAACACATTTTATTTTTATATTTATATAAATTAACTAAAATCAGCACTCACATAACAAATCGACTGTCTAGGCAAAACCACGATTAGATTTGCAAAAACATCGTAAATCGTAAATTGTTATCGTTACGTGACTCCCGCGTACATTTTTACTATAAATAAATTACAAAAAGATAATTTATACGTACTGTCCCATAACAATTGACTATTAAGGCAAAAAACAACTAATTTCGACTTAAAAACCCAATTCATACAAAAGTTGCATAACAATTGAAGAAAAAGTGGCGTAACAATTGACGATCGGCCATAATTTGCATATTAAAATCATAATGGGTAAGGGGTTCGAACCCCGCGACCCCCTATGTAAGTTTTTTCCAGTAATTAAATGGAACAAAATAATAACACGTGAATGGTGTATGAAAATGAACAAAAAAGAGCCGATTGTGGGTCAACTTTTTGAAACCAACCCGGACATCCTTTATCGTGATTTAAAATTAATTAATGCTTATCAAATATAATAAAAGCAAAGTTTAAGTCAAGATTATAATGTAATCGGCTGTTCTTAACATTTCTTATCTAAATTGCACCAATTATTGCCACAAGCAAGCGTTTCTGTTGTATAAGAAGACCCTGAATGAGGTCCCAATGCCGCATTCTATGTTTTTTTAACTCTACAATCGTAACAGAAACATTGACAGCAAGCAAGGCTGCATTCAAACGTTTCAAACAGTTCAAGTTCCGGTTGAAGAACTTTGTTTACCAAAGAAATTGCAACTTTCCAGTCTCAACGAGAAGGTGGCGATTCTGAGCGCCGCCGCCCGTCTCGTGTAATTTCCAAAAACAATCGATTTCTGGACAAAAATTCCAATTTCTAACACTTGCCCTACTTTTTGTAATAGTACTTTCTCTATGGAATATTAAATTTACGTAACCTAAAGGTGCAGTCAATTAAAAGAAGCATCCGCAAGTCGGTTTACACAAAATTTAATTACTGGGAATCCCCGGGGGGCAACTAGGCATGAATAGAAAAGCCTCCGGGTGGCGAATGTGCCCATTCTTTTATTTGGTTGCGCTTTACGGTTAAATCCACACCGTTATAATTACCCAACTTGCAGCACTTACAACAAAAGAATATATAAAAAAACAAATTAATAGCGGTAATAACAGTTAACGATAAGAGAGGGCTCGCGTGTGGAAAACAAACGCAACAGGCTCGCTTCGTTTGTTTTTTAAACACGCGAATTCTGATTTAGGGCATAAACTAAGCCACGCCCACTTTTTAGTAACAATTGAAGATATTTGAGTTTCACTTGAAATCATAAAGTTTCACTTGTTTGTCTCTTTACTCAATCGGAAAGTTCTGTAATATTAAACCACGCCCACACCGCTTTAAAAAAATGAAAATATTGAACCGGACTTTAGTTATTTTCGCATAAAAACGAACTACTCACTTGCTTTCACTTGTTTATCGCGTTACTCATTCGGTACGCCCTGTAATGTTTGGATCAAATTAGGTCACGCCCATTGTTTTAAAACGAATTTACCTGGATTAAAATGAAGCAACGCCCACTTCAAAAACAATTGAAAATATTGAACTCAAATTGATTTAATTTCGTTTAAAATCGAATTAGTCATCTACTTTCACTTGTTTACGTCTTTACTCACGGGGAAATCCCCTTAATATGTTACGCTTATAGATGCAAATAAACCACGCCCACTTTCTTATTTCGTTTCATTATTTTGTAGTGATAACGACTAGTATAATCCTAAAGTAGTTAATTATTTACCGATTGGGTTACTAATTGCGGTGGATCGTATTGTTCTTTTAGTTTCGAAGTGCCAAGTGCGTGAAAATCGATTTAGTTTTATTACGCGTCGACAATGAAGTATGTGTGCTTGATGTGAATAATTAAAGAGAAAATGTGTACGGCGGCGGGTAATCGAATAAAATGTTATTGACGAAGTTATTTTTGAACTTAACCTAATATTTGAATTAAGACAATAAGTTAAGAAATTGTAACATCCTGTATATATGAACGGATATAAACAGTAACCGCACCTTGCAATTAATGCAACTGCTTGCGGTATTAATTATAACTTTAAAAATTTTATGACTTTGATGGTGTTATACAACATTTCCGCGCGTTATTAACTTCCTTAAGCGTGAAAAATGTTATGCAACACCTTGTATATTGAATAACAAAATTACCAGGTACTGATCGAACGGTAATTGTGCGACAAATATCAATACTGAACGAAAATTAAGAAACAAATATATTTTTACGTAACACCCTGTAAATGCGAAAAATTTTGCTATAATTGCAAATTCCCTAAGGTAACGAAAGAGCACCGCGAGGTTCAAAATGTCTACAAATTTTGTCTTTGTGAAATATTAGTATTTATATTATTAACCGAGATATTTCAATTTTCGGTTATAAAGATATATCTGAACAATTGAGCATCGGACAAAAAATTTGAAAGCAGTTTTGAGTTCTCCTTCAAAATTGCAACGCTTTTGGTCTTTGCAATTTTTTCATACCGCTTATAATAACGGAGATAGCTTTAGTAATCTATTATATTATATACAGGGTAGTGCAAAAGATGCGGAATTCAATTTTATAAATCCAATTTAATTTTTTACTATTTTGTAAACTGCTGAAAATCGTGTCTTGTGACCTGAATATTTCAGTTAAGAACATTTATATACAGAGTGTAGCATATTACAATGTTTCATTTTGCTTTACTGTTGTGTTATTTTTTCATATTTTCATAAACAAATACAAATTACTTTTCTAACAATTTGTTAGCCATACTCCAATTAATCCACTTGCATTTCTTGTTGTTTATATACAGGGTGATGCAAAACGAAATTCGTAAACTTTGTAGGAAAAACTCGATTAATTTACTTGTAAGCGTCGTATCTCCGTAACGAAACAAAAGAGCACCGTGAAATAAATTTTATTTTATAATGTTTTAAAAAGTCTACAAATTTTGTCTTTGTGAAATTTTAGTATTTGCATTATTAGCCGAGATATTTCATTTTGTAAAATTTTCGGTTATTAAGCTATATCTGAACAATTGAGCATCGGACAAAAAATTTGAAAGCAGTTTTGAGTTCTCCTTCAAAATTGCAACACTTTTAGTCCTTGCAGTTTTTTCATATCGCAAATAATAACGGAGATAGCATTAGTAATCTATTATATTAAATTATATACAGGATAGTGCAAAAGGTGCGGCATTCTATTTTATAAATCCAATTTAATTTTATTACTATTTTGTAAACTGTTGAAAATCGTGTTTCGTGACCTGAATATTTCAGTTCAGGACATTTATATACAGGGTGTAGCATATTACAATATGTTTCATTTTGCTTTACTGCTGTGTTATTTTTTCGTATTTACATAAACAAATTCAAATTACTTTTTTAACAATTTGTTAGCCATACTCCAATTAATCCAGTTGCATTTCTTGTTGTTTATATACAGGGTGATGCAAAATAAAATTCGTAAACTTTGCAAGAAAAACTCGATTAATTTACTTGTAAGCGTCGTATCTCCGTAACGAAACAAAAGAGCACCGTGAAATAAATTTTATTTTATAATGTTTTAAAAAGTCTACAAATTTTGTCTGTATGAAATTTTAGTATTTGCATTATTAGCCGAGATATTTCACTTTGTACAATTTTCGGCTATTAAGCTATATCTGAACAATTGAGCATCGGACAAAAAAATTGAAAGCAGTTTTGAGTTTTCCTTCAAAATTGCAACGCTTTTAGTCCTTGCAGTTTTTTCATATCGCTTATAATAACGGAGATAGCATTAGTAATTTATTATATTAAATTATATACAGGGTAGTGCAAAAGGTGAGGCACTATTTTATAAATCCAATTTAATTTTTTACTATTTTGTAAACTGCTGCAAATCGTGTTTTGTGACCTGAATATTTCAGTTAAGAACATTTATATACAGAGTGTAGCATATTACAATATGTTTCATTTTGCTTTACTGCTGTGTTATTTTTTCATATTTTCATAAACAAATGCAAATTACTTTTTTAACAATTTGTTAGCCATACTCCAAGTAATCCAGTTGCATTTCTTGTTGTTTATATACAGGGTGATGCAAAATAAAATTCGTAAACTTTGTAGGAAAAACTCGATTAATTTACTTGTAAGCGTCGTATCTCCGTAACGAAACAAAAGAGGACCGTGAAATTTTAGTATTTTTATTATTAACCGAGATATTTTGCTTGAAAGATTTTCGGTTATTAAGCTATATCTGGACAATTGAGCATCGGACAGAAAATCAGTTTGGAATTAGTCGTTATAATTGGCACGTTTTGTTTTGTACAGTTTTTTCTATCGCTTTTAATAACGGAGATAGCACATACTATTATACAGGTTGGTGCAAAAATAACGTTTTATTTTTAGTGTTAAGCTTTAAATAAACCATTGAAATTCGTGTTGTTTTTTACATCACTGCTGCAATTTAAGGCATTGATATACAGAGTGTAGCATTTGAAATTATGCATTGTTTATTTGAATGACAATTGTAGTTTTTTGTTAAGTCGTATTAAAGCCGTTTCTTGCCTGAATGGTCTCTTGTTATACGTCAGTAGATATATTTATTTTGTAAATTTATTTAAAGTAAAAAAGTACAGAGGAAGTCAGCGGTGTTCGATTTCAAGTTTAAGATTTTAATATTTTTAACCGTAGTTTTGTTTTCATGGTCAATTGTTATACAAGATCACATCATTATTTTAATGATTATAACGGCAGTTGTGCGAAAAACAATAATACTGAACGAAGATATTATTTCTTTCCGTAACACCCTGTACACATGCGAATAAAACTAGGTACAATGCAGATTGTTTTTTCATTAACTATTTTATTAATTTTTTTGTTATCGAACTTCCTACTACACAACACCCTGTAGATACAAAAATGTTGCAAGTTGCACGATGAGGATATTTTTAGATTTTTGTTATAACTTATTATTTTTCTACGTTAATTCTGTTCCTGAAATGAAATAGAAACATATACCTCAAAAAAAGGCCATAGCGTAGTTAACATCCTGTATATTGAAGTTAAATGCATCATTAAAATGTCACGTTTACCATACCTATACATGTTTGAAGAGCAAAGGGTTGGGTTGCTTATTTAACACAATCCAATAATTGAACCTAGCATTATTCATGCAACACTCTGTATAGCATGTATATAAAAATTATTATTAGTTGCACCATGAAGATATTATTTTATATAAGCGTTTTTTCGTTAATTCTATGTCGGAAATAAAGTGTAGGTCACGGTATGCGCATAAAGACCTATAAAGCCATCAATTTTTAACATCCTGTGTATTCGAGTTAAGAGCATAATTATAAACCCACGTTTGTTGTATCAGTTTCTAAAAAACTTTCTCCATAAAAAAGTTTAATGAAAAACAACTTCCTTTTAATGATGCAACACTGTATATATCCCTACAAAAATCGCCAAATTTGTATATAACCTTGGAATAACAAACAAATGAACATCTCCAAACTTTGTTTCGATTCAAGATAACAAACAAATGAATATCAATACATTTGTTACAAACCAAAAAATAAAACAATTGAACATCGCCAAATTTTGCGTCAAACCTAAAAAACAACAAACAAATGAATATGTTTCCAATTAAGAAATAACAAAGAAATGAATATCGGTACATTTTGTTTCAAACGACGAAGAAATAAAGCATGCACATCGTCGAATTTTGTACATAACCTTGAAAAAATAAATAAATGAACATCGCCAAATTTTGTTTCCAATCAAGAAATGACAAACAAATGAATATCGGTAAATTTGTTTCAAACGAAGAAATAAAACAAATGAACATCGCCAAATTTTGTTTCGATTCAAGAAATAACAAACAAATGAATATCAATACATTTGTTTCAAACGAAGAAATAAAACAATTGAACATCGCCAAATTTTGCGCCAAACCTTGAATATCGCCAACTTTTGTTTCCAATCAAGAAAATAACAAAGAAATGAATATCGGTGCATTTTGTTTCAAACGACGAAGAAATAAAACATGCAAATCGTCGAATTTTGTACATAACCTTGAAAGAATAAATAAATGAACATCGCCAAATTTTGTTTCCAATCAAGAAATGACAAACAAATGAATATTGGTAAGTTTGTTCAAAAGAAAAAATAAAACAAATGAACATCGCCAAATTTTGTATCTTACTCAGAAAGAACAAAGAAATAAACGTCGCTTATTTTTTTTTAAACGAAGATCAAATGAACATCGCCAAATTTTAAACCGAACCTAGAAAGAACAAACAAATAAATATCGCCAAACTTTGCTTGGAACCTAGAAAAAACAAACAAATGTATATCGGTAAATTTTGTTTCGAATGAAGCACAAAAATACAAACAAAAGAACATCGCCAAGTTTTGTTCCAACAAAGAAAAAATACATCACACCCTGTATATGCGTGCGCTATTTTGAAATACACTGTTAAAAACATGAGTTTTAAAGGTCCAAGCTAAAAAACTAAATAAGACGCGTTGACAAAATAAATGGGCCATTTCTGCACCACCCTGTATACATATAACAACTTACTATTGCTATCTCTGTTATTATAAGAGATAGAAAAAAACTTTAAAGGCGAAAAATGTTCCAATTTTACAGACAAAATGCACCCTCTTTTCAAATTTTTTGTCAGATGCTCAACTGTCAAGATGTGACTTAAAAACAGATAATCTCCGAAGAGAAATAAATTTGTTAATAATAAAAATAGACAAATTTCACATGGACAAAAACTGCAGATATGTTAAAGCTTTATGAGACAAAACGAAGCACTTTTGTTTCGTTTCGGAGATACGACGTTTACGAGTAGATTAATCGTGTTTTTCTCACAAATTCGCACAGAAAAATTAACAAAAGCAAAATTAGGTTGAAGTGGTCTAGAAATTAAACAAAAATGGGTTTTTGCGACAATGATTCGAAAACGTGCTAATTCATCGATCGACATCGATTTCTGGATCGAATACAATACCTTCCTCGAGGTAAAATAAAAATTGCGTAACTAGTTTTTGAAAAATTGTTTTTAACTTAAATTTTTGAAAATCTTGCGGGTGTGTGCGCGCGCGTTTGTATGCATACATGCGTGTTAAATTTAGTTTCAAGCAATTATAATTTAGAAACTTACTTTTTTTTCTGCGGAATTATGCGGCGTCAGCTTATTAAAAAGTAGAAGCGAGTAGGTCGCACTTCCAATTAGAGTGTCTGTGCAATACTAAATCTCTAAAAATAGTTTTTGTTTTAAGCGTTTTAGATTAATAAAAAAACATGTAAAAGCAAGTTATGAGTAATAGCGAGAAATTGTGGAGTGATAATAAATCCAATTATTTCAGGTTTGTCACGATTCTCCATAAAGATTTAATTTACCAGAACTAAAGATTACAAAAATGTTAGGATTTTAAATAAAACTAGAATAAAATCGGTGTTTTAATTTTTTTCGGTTGTTCCAATGAACCAGAAAACCAATTAAAAATAAGGTGCAAAATTTAAGACTGCTGGTTTCTTCTGTACATCCCTCTAATAATCACCCCCCCGTCGACAATTGAACATCGTGCTTAATTTCCCTAAATTTTAAAAATTTTCCATACACAAAAGCTGACCCAATTAAACGTTTTACCTTAAATTAAAAAAAAACCAAAGAACTCGAGTATAGTCAAAAAACAAATAAAAATGCTTTACAGGTTATGTAAATTAGTAAAATTCCAAAAAATAAAATTTTGCAAATATGCAAAAATTCCAAAACTGGCACGTGAGAAAAAAGGGAGTAACCTAGACCCGGAACTCTAAAAAGCATGATCTCAGCCTCACCTTACTCAATGCAGATGCAGAAGGGAGCGCCGGGTCGTGACCCACCAAACTGTTTCTCGGAAAAGTGGGAAAAACAAACGCACAAACATCACAACACGAAAAACCGACGCGACCGGTCGTTGCCGGAATGTCTGACTTCCAATTTTTCACACACACGCCGCATAATAGTGCATTTTCACTCGTTTTATTAAGAAATCAATATTACGAGCGGACTATCATAGCTGAAACCTTTTGGGCGAGAACCGCATCACGCCAGCTGTGATCTTGACCTACAGGCAACGCCATTTAGTGACAAAAAATAACACTATTTTCTAAAATCTTAACGTTAACTACAACAGCGCCATCTAGTAATTATTATTAGTAAATAGAATTAATTATAAAACCGCTTTACAGTAATTTATATATGTTTTTTTTTTTTTCACAATCAACTCATTGTAAACCGCATTTTGTATTAGCGGCATCTACAGACAAATAATCAACACTACTTACTTTTCTATTTATTAAATAAAATTTTTAAAGCGCCATCTGCCATGATTTAGTATAAGTAGATGCAATTTTACTAGCGGTATATTTTATACTTGCGCTATCTACTGGTAAATAATTATTAATACAATTAGTTGGTTTGTCACCATACTAAGCGCAATCGTTGATTGAAGTATTAGTAAATACTTCAATCAACGGCGCAATACAAGGAACATGAAAACAAATCAGCCACAATACTATTTATAACAATTTATATAAAGTAATAGTTGTATCGTAGCAAACAATCAACAAATGACGTTAACGCAGCAAAATTAAACTAAATTTTTGAAGAATAACCGAAAATTATACTTGTTTTTTACGAAATTTAGTCAAAACTAGATTCCTGTAATAGGCAAAGTTTTTTTTTGCATTAAGGGTGGGGATATATGCACTCTGAGGCAGGTTAACTGTCGGAAATTTTATCATATGCGATTGGTGTTTGATAAATTAGGTTCGATTGATTGTTGTGACGCGTAGTGCACCAAATAACTTTTTAAAGGTAAGTTTTGAAACATAATTGCGTGTTTTAACCTGCAAATATAAAATTAAGGCGTGTTTTGAGGTTAGGCCAAGTTGTACGTGTTATTCGTTTGTTTTTGATGACGGGGCAGCAAGCATTAATGAATTAGATCAGAAATTTTGAATTAAAAATTCCATGTAGGTAGAGGTCAATACAAGAATTGTGAACCCTACTTTTTTTCTTGTTTTAAAATTTTTACGGCATAATGTATCTACGGCCCAGAAGTAACGCAAATGTATATGTTCAAGGCGTTGTTATTGTGCGTTTCATTTGTATTTTTTTAAAATTAGACTTATTTAAATTACAAGTTTGTAGAACCGATAAAATAATTAAAAATCCCCTCTGGGATGTCTAAAAATAAACGAACAACTTCAAATATTGTTTTGAACTAACAAATGAACATCGTGTAAGTTTGTTTCCAAGGAAGAAGAAACAAACATATGAACATCGTTATATTTTGTTTCAAAAGTAAAAATAAAAACAAATGAGCATCGCCAAAGCTTGTTTGAATCAAACTTGAAGTTTGTACGTAGAAAATTAACAAACTTTTACAATTCAATTAAAAGTTTCCAGAAAAACAAAATTATTATGCTGTACAATCGGCAAAGCAATTCAAAAACAAATAAATTTAAAATTATAGTGCAGACATTGTTTAAAGTGTATGAATTTGAAATTTAAATTATTTTGCATAATAAAATATCACATCCTGTTCTTGGCTTAAAAAATAATTGCAAGAAACGCAGTACCCATATTTTAAGACAACTGCGTGTCGGGATGGCCCCACCCTGCTGAAACATAAATCATATTTTGGGCGTTTCAATAGCAATCGATTTGGCAGCACTCTGTACATAAAATGTAATTTTTTTAAATAAAATATTTTCAGTAATTGGGTGTAATAAATGAAACATATTGTATATGGTATGTAGCAAAAAATATCTATTTTTGCAGCACACCGTACATAACCTCTAATATTCAAAATATTAAATTGACAGAAAATTTTCATTGTAATTCTAATTTCCATTGCAAATGGAAACGTGACAAGACAATTGAATATCGTTTTGTTTGCTTACGCCCACTTGTTTTCGTTTGTTTTGCACTTATTAGTTATTAATAAATGTGAACATTCAATACGTTAACGATCTCCGAGTTATTAGGTACAGACGGTAATTACCGGTTGCTTGGGGTCAAGCACCGGAAATATTAGAAATTCGAAAAGTACGAACGTCGGTTCTAGTTGTAATGAGGATCTCGGGCTATTTGTTTTCTTGGCACGGCAAATGTATTCGTGTCGTTTTAATACTTCCTTTGTTTCAATTTTAGTTTTAAAAATGATATTTCAACATCCGGTATATCACATTTGAATAAAAATTTGTTTTTGTTTTGCTAACTAAATGTTTACTTGATTAAAAATGGACTTTACATCTTTAAATTTTGTTTTGTTTTTTGCAACATCCTGTATGTGAATGTTCTCTTTTCACTACATTTTTAGCTTTTTGAATGGGTGGGGTAATTCATTTTTGGACAGAAAATTTACCACAATAAAATACATCGCCCTGTATGTAAAAATTGTAATCACTTAATTACTTAAAATTTTTCTAATCGATGGGGTTGATTTAGATTTGAATTTGAGAATTTACTGAAATAAAGAACAACCCCTGTATTACGTGTACTTGCACAGGGTGTTGCGAAATTGTTTATAAAAAAATTATTTTGTCGCACTTCTCCTTTTAAGAAAAGGAAGTTTACGAAGTTATTAAAGCCTGAAAATAATTTATAATTTATAGTTTATTACATTATTATTTTGTTTTTTATTTTGAATTTTCTTAAAATGGATTTTTGTCGTCAGTAAATGAACGTCTGCCGTCGAAAATTCTTTTACAAAATTTAATTAATTAGTAAATATTTTCATCCAAACTTCGTTGGTTTTTGACGTCAAAAATTAATTTCGGACTTCTTTTTGATCGTATAAAATTAGTTGTGACGTCAAAAATTATGTATTAACGTCTTAAAAAAATTATTTATAATTTACGAATAATGTTTACGTTCTTTTATTTTTTTTTAGTTTTAAACTGCCTGAAATGGATTTTTGACGTCAAAAATTCGTTTACAAGATTTGCTCAATATTTTTATTAAAAATTCGATGATTTTTGACGTCCTAAATGAATTTCGGACGTTTAAGCTTAATTTTTGATGTGTGAAATTCATTTTTTGACATCAAAAAACTTTTGTCGTAAAAATTTAGTTTTTGACGTCAAAAATTGTTTATAGACCGTCCAAAATAATTATTTATAGTTTACGACTAATGTTTATGTTTATATTCTTTCATTATTTAATTTTGAATCGCTTAAACGGTTTTCATAAAATGGGTTTTTGTCATCAAAAATTCGTTTACAAGATTTGTTTAATAGTTTTATCCAAAATTCGATGATTTATGACGTCAAAAATTAAGTTCGGACGTCTGAAATTCAGTTTATAACGACTGAAGTGTGAAGTTCATTTTTTAACGTCAGAAAACTTTTATTGTCGTTAAAAATTTAGTTTTGATGTCAAAATTATTTATTAACGTCTGAAAACAATTTATTTATAGTTTACGAATAATGTTTTCGTTGTTTAATTTTTTTATTTTGAGTTACGTGAACGGTTTTCATAAAAATAGATTTTTGGAGTCGGTAATTGAATATCTGACTTCAAAAATTATTTTATAAGTTTAATTTATTAATGAATATATTCATCCAAAAATGAATGTTTTTTGACGTCAAAAATTAATTTTGGTTTTCCGAAATTCAATTTGTGACGTGAAAATTCATTTTTTGACGCCAGAAAAACTTATTGTTGTCAAAAATTTTTACCGTATGAAAACATTATTTATAGCTGACGAATAATGTTTTCGTTCTTTTATTTTATTTTGAATTGCTTGAACAGTTTTCATAAAATGGATTTTTGGCGTCAAAAATTCGTTTGCAAGATTTAATTGATTAATATTTTAATCATAAATTCGATGATTTTTCACGTCAAAAATTAAGTTCTGACGATTGAAATTCAAATTGAGACGTCAAAAAAACTTTTATTGTCGTTAAAAATTTGGGTTTGGACGTCAAAATTGTTTATTAACAGCGGAAAATAATTTATTTATAGTTTGCGAATAATGTTTTATTAATTTATTTTGAAATGCGTGAACAGTTTTCATGAAATAAGTTTTTGGCGTCAGTAAATGAATTTTTGACGTCAAAAATTCGTTTACGAGAAATTCGATCTTTGTTTTGACTGAGTCGTTGTTAATTCAGAAAAGAACTTGCGCTAAACTAACTCCTCACTTAAATTTTAGCAACCTGTTTGAAACTATAACACAGAAGCCGGTTATTTCTCCTTTACACTATTCAAAACTTATTATAGTTTCCTAACATACTAAATATAGATTTTTAGTGTAAAACCACAGATAAGGTTAACACTACAGATATACGACCCCTTATACAATATTTCCGCTCATATTTGGAGGCGAAATTAGCGTTAGTTTGGCGGCAACACACCAGACCAATTTTAGGGCGCTGCTATCGCCGTTAGTTTATTACTGTTGAAATGTGTTGGAAACTGTTTTATCGGGGATTTGAGTGCATCTGTCACAGATAACGTTAAAACCCTAACCTTATTTGGGATCTGGTTAAAGCGTGTATTTTATATTTTCCTTGTGTTTACTGAAATTTGATATTTCAGAAAAAGTAAATTATTGTTGAACTTTTGTTTGTTTCTTCTAAGGTGCTCGCAGACGTAATGTGTATACCTACGTACACATTTCACCAAAAGCTAGCTCATTCTAATGTTTTTATCTTTAACACTGCATTCTGCAAGGTTAGGGTTACCTTATTAGTTATTACAGACGTCAGTTTAAGTGCCAGAGCTTTACCATAGGTAAAGGTTTTTAAAGCTTCGCCACATGAGGGTGACTTCAAAGTGGTGCTATACCTAGATATTTACCTTATAAATTATATTGATTATATTTTAAAACTGTAATATGTAATGGTTCCAGAGGTATAACATAAAATATATTTTGAGGTTACAATTCTACTGATTTTATTATTAATACACTAGATTCCAGAACTGTATCATACGTCTTTGTAGTCTTATTTACTTGGAGTCTGTCACATCATGAATATAATTTAAGTAGAATTGGCTTCAATATTAATTATTTACGAAAAATTGCGATTTGACAATTAAACGTCTCAAATGAAATCGTTAAACATGGCAGATGGCTGTCTAACTTTTGGTTTGAATATGTGCTAAGTAATCTGCTCAATTACAGTCATCTGTGACTTACTAATTATTTGTGAGAGTACAAATTGTCATCGTGGCGCCATCTTTTAGCAGATTATTAATCATATAAAACAAGCTGCCGATAGCTCACATATTTACCTATATCTGTAGTGTTAACCTTATCTGTGATAGAACCTAATATAATCTAAGTTAATAGTATTATAACTTTGAATGATATTAACAATTGCTACTAACACTTATCTAAATATTTTTCTTGAATAAAATTATTATGATCAAACCTTTGAAGGAAGCTCTACGAAAGTACTCGAACTGTAGTCACTTCAAAAGCTGGAGATTGATTGAATGCTGTGCAGAAATAATAACGATTAAACTCTTAACTTTTAATTTATATTTTATAAAAGTTAACCAATCACCACCGACCGCAATGATTAAGTACCTACCTATTATTAACTCAAACATGCACATTGGGTAACTATCATTTTCTCTCCCTCACACATGTATTTTATTAGCAGTGAGCCTATAATTAACTGCAAATGCAAATTTTGTTTCACATTTATTAAACTTGTTTTACAATAAACGTTTTCTACATGCGTAAAATTGTAAGAAGTGCCGAGTGCTCCCCTTCTGTATTATTATTAATTATTTTTGCTCAGAGTTTACATTAACAATTTCTTTTTTTTTTTGTAAAATAACCATCTTGAAATCCGAAAATATAGAAACTAGACCTCAAAATTTAAGTAAACAATCACCCACGCACTATTTTTTACGGCTAAACTATTGATCGTACCCGAGGTATTCAGTAAAACTATTTATCGAGGGGTTAATCATTTCAAAAATGAGTGTACACCGAATACAGATTTCACATAAATACATCAAGTACATAATGAGTACGACCGAATACCTGACTAAGTACATACACAGCAAAGAATTCGTTTGTGTACTCAAGAATACCTATGAATACTCGTGAATATATGGGAATACAAGAGAATACATATAAATATTGGATAGAGTACGCCTAAATACGAGAGCAGAAACTACTGGAATAAAGTTACAATCACGATAAACATTTATGTATTAATATTTATTAGGTACAGGTAAATGCTGTAGTACAATATAGTTGTAACAATATTTTATATATATTTATTGAACAAAAAATAAATTATACATTCTGCAAAGAAATAAATAAAACTTTGACCTTGGCAATACAACTTAGAGTTGTCACAATGTGTATTATATATTTATTAAACAAAAAATAAATTATAGATCCTACAAAAAAAATAAATAAAAAACAAATAAAACAAACACAAAAATGTGTATGAAAAACTTCACGAAAAACATTAGCGATATCATTAGGTGTATTTAATTTTAAGTTATCACTGCTGCTTTCCCTGTCGGGAAAATCACAGTCTTCGTTGTGGGCTTGGTCATCATTAATCTCCTCCAAGCCTACATCAGAGACCTCTGAATCATGATTATCACATGTATTTATTTGCGATATAAAGCCACTTTCAAATATCTTCACTTTTAACTGAAGAAACATTTCTACGACAGATTTTTTGGCAGATTTAATAGCGTTTTTGACGCTGTTGCAACAGACTTGGGCAATGAATCAAATGAATTATGTAGCAAATAGTTTTTCATACCAAATATCCATACATATATAAAAGATCAAAGGGTATTTTTCTCCGGTTCCTCCAGCGGCTACCGCTTCACCAATTTGGACCATTTTTTTTTCACTGAAAGGTCTCTATCCTCAGATGGAACATGAAACATTTTCATATTTTTATTCTACGTCGATTTTTCAATAATAATTATTTTAATTTATAATATATATGAAAGTCCGCTAAACGCGCTTTACTTGAGGCGACATCTACACCAACTCATGGAACTAATGCATCACATGACTTAGCATTTAGCCGGCTCAGTCAACGCTCAGTCTGTCAGTGCATTGTGCGCTGGGGTAACACTAGTGAGTTTTATATGACCTGGCAAAATTTTGAAATTAATTATATTTTGGTGATAAATCCCATAAAAGTCCGGCGGAGATGCATTTTCCTGAAGGAAAGACTCCATATCTTTCCTGCCAAACTCTTCCATGGCTTTGATATCGTGATTTTCTATTTGCTTTATCAATACGGATGTATCAAATCCGCAAAATGTCATTAAATTGATCACATACCTTGGAAACATGCACTTTAAATAATATTGGAAACGCTTCCAGAAGTCATTTTCTGAATCATTATTATTGGCTTTATTAAGATGACGCTCGCAACTGTCCTTAGGTAAGGGTGCTATACCTCGAGTTGTACACTAATCCAATTACATAAAACAAAATATATTAATAATGATTTCCTTTTATAGAAAGCTTGCCGTAGCTCGCTTTATCTCTAATATTTTCATAGTCCAACATTTCATTTACGATTTATACATACTTCGCATATTACGGTTTTAACGCTTTTAACTCGGTTTTTACTGTTTGTTGTTCACTCGAGTGCATTGTTGCTTACTCTACTCCCTCTACTCACAATTGCAGCAGATGTAAGGTCTGACTATGCTCAATTTCTTCAGAACTAGTCTAGTCTAATCTGCTAAAATCGACCGGAAAAGTTATGATTTTAACCAAGGTCGCACAAATACAAGAGAATGCACGATGAATACGCGAGTACACTAGGAATTCACGCGAATATGGTTGAATACACAGGAAGATGTGAATGCAGATGAATATGTATTCGAATACTCTGCTAGTGTACACCTGAATACGTAAATGATTAACCCCTCGCTATTTATAAATTTTTGGGGGCTCTCTAAAGGGTAGTTTTTTTTCGAGATTTTTAAATACGAAGGTGGGTCAACTTATACCTCATTTAAAAGGTTTCTTTAAACCCAACAACTTAAGGCAAAGAAAATATCAATAGCCCAAACCCTTTCAAAATGGCGGCCGTTGAAATTAAAAAGAATCGTTTTTCCTCTAATTTTTAATATAGTTGAAAATTCTTGCTAATCCTAATAAACTACTTCAAACAGGCCGTCAAACTGTTTAAAGTTTATAACGATTGGCGTTTGCGTTTTTGAATAAATAATTGACCAATTTCCTCATTTTCAAAAATTCCTGGAGGGCGTCAGAGTAAAATTTGGGAGACTAGTAAAAAACAAATTTGTAGTTCATTGCAAGCTCTATCGACCCAGAAAGTTTAAAAAAAATAGTGTCGGCAGTTTTTGAGGAAAAATTTTTTGAAAATGTTCAAAACTTTGAGCCGCTAGTATATTTACAATTTTTATATTTTCCAAAATATTATGACAGAACTTGATTATACTTATTAAGGGGTTTCAAATAATATGATAATTTGTATGAATTGGGTATTTTGTTTTTGAGTAATCAGGCATTAAAGTTAAAATTTTCAAAAATTCGTAGCGGGCTTCATTTTGAAGATACAGCGTTTGGAAAAAAACCATTTGATTTGTCTTTAGATGCACTACAACGCTCTGTATTCAAAATTTATAAAAAAAGTTTAGGAAAAAATTTATACTAAAGAAACAGGTCTAATTTCCGTTTCCGGTTCCGGTTAACGACCTTACAAGGAACTACACGCAACTAGAACACTTCCACACACCAAATCTTCTAAAAATCAAGCAAAGGGTTCCGGAGATATATCCCACCCACCCACCCACAGACAGACATTTCTTTTAAAAAACACTTTTTTGGGTTCCTTGGACCCAAAACGCGCATTTCCGTTAAAATCTGAAATTCGGAAATTTGCATGAAATAACTTTCTTTACTTCAGTAGAAGTATTTGTGTGCGCTTCCAACGGTAAATATTAACAAAAAAATAATCGCGCACAGCTAAATAAATAATGAAATAAATTCAAATACGTAGACAGTCAAATTATCCAGCTAACGTGTTTTTAATTAAAGTGGAATATTTTCAAATTACTAGAATCTTGTAAATATTCACTTGGAAAATTAGAACGTCAAAGAATGTTACGATTAGGTACAAAGTGAGACGTAATTATTAAGCTTGTGGCACCTATAATAACATAACCAAGAGTCAAAGTTCTTCTGCTAGAGTAAATGAATACTTTGTAATTATAATTATAAACATTATGAACCTACATTTTACAGAAACACTTGAATAAATTTACTTAAGCAAAAAACAAATATTTAACGTAGATGTTTCTATTTAAAGCAGTATTGTAAAATCTTATATAACTTGAATTTACATTCATTGTACAGGGTGAATGAACGTATGCACGTTAAAAAAATTTAAGGTTGGAAAATAAAAACTAAAGGATGATACATCAGACGCCAATGCTACACACGCAAGCAGGCAATTTCTATTTTAGGTTGTAATAATTGCCGTAACTAAACAGGAAATCGGATGATATTTCTGCACCTTTGAACCGATATCGCATGTTCGCGGTTTGTTTTAAAATATTGCATACTAGAGGGCAGCAGGGAGGTTTTTTAACTATTTCCTAAATCAGCCGCTAGATGTCACCAGGGAGTGGGAAGTATCAATCAATATTTACAGAAATGTCTATGTTTTAATCGTTGATGGTAAAACTACAATTAATGTAAAATGTAATAACCAACGTTTTCTAAAATTCAAAAATTGATATCCAATTATATAATGATGCAATAGATGGCAGCACGTAATGCAGCCAATCACCGGGCTTACATTTTTGTTTATCACCGCATTTAGCCCTGCTGCCGTCTAGTAACGTAGTAAGTAATACTTAAAAAAAATCTCCTTAAGCAGCATGATAGCCTGACATTACGTGCTGCCATCTATTGAATCATTATACAGGGTGAGCCAACAATGTCGCAGTGGTCTTTGTTACCTTTACAATTTAAAATGCAGTAAAATTTTTCAAATAAAAGCTCTAGGGGATCAAGAGATCACAATGTAAAATTATATTCAATTATACATGGGGTTTCATATAAGAGTGGCATACCAAGCTCAGGTTTTTAATTTAGTTTTAGGTCTCTTTTTAATTGCAATTTTTAATATTTATAGTTTTTGAAATTTCGGTGCGGTACTGCCGAGTTATTCAACTATTTTCGTTGAATTTGGTTATACAGGGTGTTAATATGTTTTAATGTGTCATATCTAGATTGTTTTAAATTAAACCTTCTATACTTTTACATAGTTGGATAGAGCTTTTTGCACTCTGTAAATTTTGTTCAATACGTTATACCTAAAACGAACAGTTTTGGAGGAAGGTAGATTCTAACGATAAAATCGGGTACTTTCTGGAAAATCCACTGTTCAAAAGAGGCCTTGAAGCCCTTTCTTTCGTATTTTTACAAGAAACAACAAAGAACATGTCTTACACTGTAAGAAATTTATTCAAAATAAGACGACAAAACAATATTTTTTACTAGAAACTATAAATTTAATTTTGTTAGGTCTGGAGACCTAGATGGCCAACGTTTATGTCCACCTCTACCAATCCACTTATCTGGAAATTTATTATTTAAATATTAGCATGCTGTCTACTTTGGTCCCAGGAAGCTATAACTAAACGTTGTCCCATTACTTACCGAAGACACGTATAACCTACAATATTCCAAATATATCGCTTTTTTTTAATAAAATAATTTTGATAATTGGGTATGGTAAACGGAATATATATGGTATCTAAAAAAATCTAATTTTGCAACATCCCGTATACAAATTTGTTTTAAATTAAATATATTTTTAACAATAAATCTGTATTTTTACTGCACCTTGTATATAACCAATGATTTGCTGATATATTGTAAGAAATTTATTCAAAATAAGACGGCAAAGCAATATTTTTTTAGTAGAAACTGGAAATCTAACTTGTTAGGTCTGGCGACCTAGATGGCCAACGAAATGGTTCACCTCTATCAATCCACTTCTCCGGAAATTTAGTTTTTAAATAGTGGGGTGCTGTAATGGACTGGTGCCTCATCGCGCTGCAACCATAATCTGCGTATTGTTGGCAAGGGTACATTTTCTAACAAATCTGGCAGCCTCTTTCTTAAAAAAATTTTGCATCGTTACAACAAAATGTGGAGGAAACTACATGGTCCCGAGTAACATGTAATCGAAAAACTTTGTTTTGCTGTGGAAATACGCCTCGTGCAAATGTCAGTAGTGAGGCCTGCAAATGTCAAATTTTTCGAATAAAGTTAACAACTTGGCAACGCCGCAACGAAATTTTAAAGGCAAAACATATTCGGAAAGGCAACTGAAAAGCGAATAATAATATGTAAAATTATACAGCGTGTTCTATTAAAAAAAAACTTAAGTTTGGTGTGCCATTCTTATATGAAACGCCCTGTATAATTGAAAATAATTTTAAAGTGCGGTTCTCATGGTTCCCTAAAACGTTTATTTTAAAAATATTTCTGTGTTTCTAGTATTAATGGCGATATCGACCGCAACGGCCTTGTTGACTCACCCTGTACATTTTAATACAATTTTTTTTTTATTGTTGGACAACGCAGTTTATATTTTATGATCGTTATAACTTAAATGGCATAATTTAAGAGGTAGCTCAAAACCTCACATTATTGGGTACTAAAAAGAATAAGAACCGGTCGAAATTTAAATTGTATGGAATTTTTCCGTAAACAACAAAATGGCTTCAAGGTGAGCTGTTTATATAAGTATAAGTAACGTAGTATGACGTCTGTGCATTAAATATAATTATTATATTGTTTATCAACGGTAAAACGCTAAAACGAAAACCTTGATGACTTAAAATTTAAAAAATTGAGGAATTTCTTAATTACATACAAGATTTTGTTTTTGATTAAGTCAAAAATAATCGAGTTTTGCAGCATTCTGTATATAACGGATAATATTCCACTTTTTCTTAATTAACATTTTTTTAGCAAATTGGATATTAATGAAACGGTACATCGTTTAACAAAAAAAAATCTTTTTTGCCGTATTATTAATACAGGGTGCTCTGTAAGTAATGGGATGAACCCAAGTATACCTATTTTTCACAAAATTAAATTCTACATCCGAATTTACAGCCAAAAGCTCCGAAAAGTTAACAGTAAAAAAATTATGTGCCAAAACATCAAGCCAAAGTAACTAGCGCCCTCTGCAAAAAAACTAAAGAAGGACTAGGTTTAATCGGTCTACTTTGACCCCAGGAAGCTATACCTAAACGTTGTCCTATTACATACGGGAGACATGTATAACCTACAATATTCCACTTTTTTTTAATGCAATTTCCGGTTAAACCGGAAGTGATACAAAAATAGTGGTATTAGCACAGAGCATCACTCTTTTATAAAAATTATGTTAACAATTTTTTAGGATATCTCTATTAAAACAAAAGTTATGTAGTGAGCGGTCATCGTAAACACCCTAAATGATATCTAATTAAAAATTCCTGTTTTTGCAGCACCCTGTATAATACTTGATAAGACTGATATTATTCCACTTGTTTAAATAACATTTCAATATCATTTACAACTTTTTTTAAAAACCACTTAACATTAAATTTATTATTCTCGGAAAATTTCCATGCAATTAATCAATTCTGCATTAAACAAATGAACCTTAGAAGGTAATTAAATAAACCTCATCATTAGTAATTATTTCCCTAATGATAAACAAATTATGTCAAGTAACCAAACTTTTATTTTTTATTTGTTTAAATTTGCCCCATCTTCTGTTTCTGTGTCATTCGTCATTTGTTCCTTGCACAAGCAAGACTTAAATCTTAACAGAATTTTTTTTAAACTTTCAGATGTCGTCGACAGAGGGCGTGTCCGATTGGTACTCGGGCAAAAACATTTTCATAACTGGTGGCAGTGGTTTCGTAGGCATTTGTCTTTTGGAAAAGCTTCTCCGATGCGTTCCAAATTTAGGGGATGTTTACCTACTGCTAAGACCTAAACGAGGAAAGGAAATTGAACAACGGTTGGAAGAACTTAAAAAGAATGCCATCTTTGAAAGGTTATTGGAGGAAAAAAGTGTTGAACAGGTATAAGTTTCGATTATGTTTAATTTTGAGGTTAGGTTGCTAACTTTTTGTGATTAGATACATAAACTAGAATAGTAGTTTCCTATTATATTTCATAGGGAATTTTTGTTAATACAAAGCTAATAATTTTTATCTCGACGGTTCGTGATCCTGAAAATGTAATTGTAATTGTTTAGCTTCACTTTTGAACTAAAATTTGGTGTTATAATTAATTGTAATTGTCTAATTTTGAGCAAAGGCTAGAAGTCTGTAAGTAATTTGGGGTTATATTGAATAATGTATATCTAATTTTAGGTTAGGTTACAAAATTGAGTTTATTTTGGAGTATGTTGCTGTAAATTATTAATTGGGTTTAAATTTTATTGTTAAATTCATATTCTTGTAATAATCTCGTTTTTGAGGTTATGTTAACAATTGCTACTTTTTGCAGATTTTCTCGCGTGTTAAAGCAGTTGCAGGCGATGTAGGTTCACCCGAGCTTGGTCTTTCTGCTGCCGATAGAAGAATATTAACGGAAAATGTAAACGTAATCTTCCATTCTGCTGCAACGTTAGATTTTGCAGAAGGTCTGAAGCCAACTGTCAACATCAACCTTTTGGGCACAAGACGGATGCTAGAATTGGCTTCGCAATGTCGAAATATAAAAGCTTTCGTTCACGTTAGCAGCGCCTATGTCAACTCGTTCAGATTACATGCCGAGGAAGTAAGTTTGTAGGCTAAATTTGAGGTTATATGTTTCGATCATTATCTGTTTAAAAGTGAGGTTATGTATTCTTACAGATCCTGTATCCACTCAAAGAGGACCCAGAAAAGATCATTTCGTTGGTAGAAAAAACACCTGAAAAGGAATTAGATGAAATGACACCTGAATTGTTAGGCGAACACCCAAATACGTACACGTTTACAAAACAAATGGCCGAACACGAGGTGCAAAAAATGCAAGAACGTTTTCCATGCACCATCGTGCGACCTAGCATGAGTAAGTTTGAGGTTAGCATCTAAAATGAACCTAATGCAAATATTGTAGTTGTCGGGGCATGGAAGGAACCCTGTCCTGGTTGGACTATTAGCAAGAACGGTCCTCAAGGTTTTCTGATGGGGGCCGCAAAAGGAATTATCCGTCGTTTGCCTGTCGGCAAGGATCTTGTTTACGATTATATCCCTGTCGATATTGTTGTTAATGAGCTCATCGTTGCTGGATATCATGCTGGTTTGTATTTTGCAAAAATAGATATTAAGGTTAGGTGAGGTTTATGTAAAAATGTTGAAATTACCGAAACATTTGGAGTTTTAAAGTCTGAAGTTGTTAAATAAATTAGGTTAGGAAAATTAGACCACAAATGTGAGCTTAGATTAAGAAAATATCAACTTTGAGCATAACATTCGACTTAAGAAAATATCAGTTTTGATCATACGAATGAGGTTAGATTCTACAAACTAGTGATTTTTATAGATAATATTCGGTTGGATTTTTTTAAAATGGCGATTTTGATCAATAAAGTGAGGTTATAGTTAACAAAATGGCGAATTTGATTATAAAGTGAGGTTATAATCAGAAAATTGCGATTTTGATCATTAAAGTGAGCTTATAGTTAATAAAACGGCGGTTTTGATCAAACAAGTGAGGTTATAGGTAACAAATTGGCGAATTTGTTCATTAAAGTGAAGCTATAGTTAATAAAATGGCGAGTTTTATCATTAAAGTGAGCTTATAGTTAACAAAACGGCGATTTTGATCTTTAAAGTGAGGTTATAGTTGACAAATGGTGATTTTCATCATTAAAGTGAGATTATATCATATCACAAACGAGTCTTCTATTGCAGGGTCAACACAATCAAAGAAGGTCGAAATCTACCACTGCACATCCAGCACTCGTAGACCATTCCGTTGGGCATCTGTCGACGAAAAAATCAACACTTACCTCCACAAATTTCCATTGAAGTCAGCCGTATGGTATCCCCACCTTAAACTTTTACCCAGCGTAGCTTGGTTTAAAATCTCCGCCATATTTGTCCACATAATCCCGGCTATGATCTTGGACACGGTTACTAGGATCGCTGGTGGAAGGCCAATGTAAGTACCTAACCTCTAATGATGATTTTTTTTTAACTGGTTTTTTAGTTTGATGAAGTTACATCGTAACGTCAACACTTCCCTTGACCGCTTAGAAAAATTCATTTTTACTGAATGGACTTTCCCGGCCGACAAAACAATGGAACTGCAGAAATGGTTGTTGCCTGGCGACCAGATTAATTTTAATTTGGACGTCACGGATTTATCTTGGCCGGAATATTTCGACGATCTAGCCAAAGGTGTGCGACGGTACTTGAACAATGAAAAAATGAGTAATATTCAAGCCGCACGTGGTAAAGACACTATGTAAGGTTATGTCTAATGGTTAATTTGTATAGTTTGAGATTATGTTTGTTTCAGGTTGATGGTTTTACATCTCTTGCTACAGGCCACCATTTTTTCATTAATTTGGTACATCTTTGCTTGTATATTCGGAACAAGCATGTCAAAGTCGGCTTTCGTTGTTCCGTTGGCTTATATTTTGTTCAGTTTTTTGTAGGCTATCGTTTTGTAATCCAAGCAGTATTCGCTTTTGAAGTCAATGTATGTTTAATAAGGTACTTACAAAATAATACAAGCTAATCTCGCTGGTTTTTCTCGAATATGTGCATTTATGATGAAGGTTAGGATAAAAACTAGGGTTATGTATTTGGTATTTTTGTATTTATTGTTACGGGAGCATTAATAAAGAGATAGTTTTTGATGTGATTTGTTTGAACTGAAAATTAAAAATCGAATTATTTACCTCGAAATCAAGTGAGGATATGTTTGTAGTTCCATCCAACATGATGTGGCACAAACCAATCCAATATGGCCGATGTAGGGCACACATATACAGGTGGTCAGCTATTTCTTTGTAATTGTGTTAAATAAACGTCGTTTTCTCCAGTGAAACGCCTGAAATTGAACATGCCAGCTTTTTGTTGTGTTGTGGTTAAACCAATACACATAGGAAACAGCTGAGGTTTGATACTTGGACCCTTGCTCTACGTCGGCCATGTTCGTATGTCACCTGTTTTGGAATGATGGATTTTAAAGTCTACGTTAACTGATTAAAGGTTATGTGAGGTTATTGAGGTGAGGTCTTGCTTTCCCATACTGGAAATATGGGAAGGTATTGTGATCGTAAAAAAGGTCGATTCTTAACAAGTGTACACAATTTTAAATAGTTGAATAGATATTCTAATTTATTTTAAATGTTGTTTTATAGGGATATCATTTGAATTTGCCTCCTAGTTCTGGAATGTATGGTAGGTGACGCTGTATTAGCATGATGTGGAAAGAGTACTACATTGTGGTCAGAGCCAAAAAATTCGCTGCTTGTGCAGAACTGCAGATTGTGGTATTATGGCATGGTGTATGTGCGAGTGAGCTGGTGTCGGAGCAAGCGGGCTAAGAATTTGGGGTACAGGAGTTCTCCATGTGGAGAGGATAGGGTTGCTTATTATCCTTCATTCCACCCGGAGTCTGCGATCCCAATCTGGGTGGTAACAATAGCGTGTCGGTCTGCAGGCAATTACTTGACTACTTTTCCTGGAGAGGAATGGTCGACTCCGGTGTGATGTTACGTGGGGGGCTCTGATTAAATGAAGTTGGAGGAGGTGGTTTTTGGTTGTTTTAGTCGAAATAATTTTGGTGGGATGAAGAACTCGTTTAGAAGTGGAGACGGGATTCCATTCCAGTGGGCTAGATACGGAGTGTCCTCTCTAGCTGAAGAATACCTGCTTCAAAAGGTGGTGGAGGGGTCGTCTTCTGGGACCGCAAGCTACTGCTCGATCGTTAAAACCAACTTGCTTCTGAGTGAACGTCCGATTAGATTATGCGATAGAAAATATGTTAAGTAGCAATTTCTAAAGTGTGGGAAGCATTGGTTTGAGTTTCTGTATTTTAATACTAAATTATCTACTTGCTGGACTAATGTAAAGGAGTGTGTACTCTGATTTTACAATAATTGGTGCGACTAAAATGTTTACAATAGAGGTATAACAGATTTTATTTATAAGTTATTAAACTTGAATAAATATTTCAATCACATTTATAACAATATTTCGCAAACTATATAATTAGGATGAATATAATTCGACTGTGAAAGGTTGTCGAAGACCAAGCTGTATATTTTTCATAATTAAAACTGTTCCATCATTGTCATAAGTTGTTTTTATCTCCATACTAACTTTTCTGTTATTGAACACCCTGGCACCTGTAATATTTCTTGGTGGACTCAAAACAATTATTTGCCCTATGTCGGCAGCCCCATCATAATCAGCATATTTGTTTATTTTGTATGAGCTCAACGTGTTGTTAGCAAACGAAAAACCAAGGTAAAGGTACTGCAACAATTTATAATTGAAACTTTCGTAATCATCTACATACAATGTTCCTTCGGCTTGTTGGTTCTTATCCAAACAAACATAGAGGGTGTAGGGATCATCATGAGTTGCTCCACTTGACCGACGTATCTTGTCTTTCCTAGGAATGATACTTCCACCTCTGTAGAAAACTGGAACCGAATCTAAATCCACACGCAATAATTGATAACCAGTACCGAACATAATTCTATAACTGTCATCAATGTTATACCAAATTTGAGACGGTCCTCCTGGTAAGTACACCAGCATTTTGGAAAACCGGAGCGGCCAAAATATTAGCCCCAATTAAAATTTTATTATCTATGGTTAATGCTTTCTCGTCGTTGGGGTATTGGTAAGTGATAGGACGTATTACAGGGTCCTTAAATTTTTTGTGTTCCCAGAACAGGGTATACCATACGGGAAGATGGGCGTAACGTTGATTTAGTGCAGCTCGCACCCTTATTTTAATTTCATTGGAATATAAGTAGGGTTCTCGTCTTGGAACGTCATCAGAAGAATGTCCTCGGTATAAAGGAAGCCATGCTCCAGCTTGGTACCATCTTTGATACAACTCATCGTCTGGAATACCACCAAAACCTCCAACATCTGCTCCGCAGAAACTCACACCTGCTAATGCTTCCGAAAGGCACATGGGGAAGCTTATTTCGAGATGCTCCCAAGTAGCATTGGCGCGACCAGTCCATATTGCGGCGTAGTTTTGAATAGCAGCGAAATGGGAACGGGTTAAAATAAACGGGCGCGCATTTAATCGACGTTTTAGTAAACCTGCTTTGGTAGCCTGATATTGGAAAAATCCCTACATGTTATGAAGATCCTTATGTATGAATGGAGATTGTGGACGATGTAGTATATCACTTGCTAATGTATTTTCGTGATCGGGATTGTCAAAGACTGCGGGCTCGTTCATGTCGTGCCATATATGAATATTGTTACCATTAAATGTTGGCATCTTGAATAAATTCACGTAAAAATTATACCCACTGACCGTGACGGTATCCCAGAAACAACTTTTTCCAGATGGAGACGTTCCTATAAATGTGCTCCAATTGGAATTATGTACATTAGTATCCATTAGCAATAGCCAAGTCGTGGAAGAAATAACCTTCTTCTGCTTTGAAATGCGGATTAATCAATGCAACCAATTTCCGTTTCGTTGCAGCTAATTGGGCTTGTAATTCTATAGGTGTTGGAAATCTTTTTGGGTCCCAGGTAAAGAACTTGCGATCTTCGGTGTAATCAATGTCTAACCATATAGCATCCAAAGGAAAATTGTTTCTATCAAAGGTTTCAACTACGTCTAAGACTTCTTTGTCGGTCATGTAATTTCGACTTTGATGGTAACCCAAGGTAAAGTACTGAGGGAAAAGAGCCGTACCTGTTAAGGTTACGTATTGTTTAACTGCTTGTTCAAGTGTAGGTCCCATTAATATGTACATATCTATAAGTCCACTTTCACTCATAAAATATGTGTCGACTTGGTCGGCCGTAGTTGCAATGTCAACCCATGTTTGGGCGCCATTTTTCCAAAAAATACCTGCGGAATGTTTTGCCCCATGAGCATAGAGGACTGGTACGGCGCCATAGAGAGCTTCTGTTGATTTTACTTTATAATAATTGTTATCAACATTGAAAAGTCGATATGGGTCCAAACCTCCAGAAGTGGTATTTTGAAGTGACAGGCCATCAGCGTGCAATGGGATACCGTAAGCGTGTTGGGTTTCGGGAAATGAAACATCAATAGCAACGGCAGTGTTTTTGGCATCCATTTCAAAAACCATACGGTCTTGCGCATTAACAACGGAAACCAACACATCGTTGGTATGGAATTCCACTTTGAATGGTGCCCCATAAAGGATTGCCGTATTGTTTTCATTTTCTATGATTGCCTTATCAGAGGTTACTATTACTTTGCTTGGGGCATATTTTAGATCACCTTTTACTACTCCAAATGCTGTGAAACGGTTAAGTGAATACCTTTCGTTAATATTAAGGTAAAATGTTGAATAACTTGCAATTGTCAAACGAAAATACAAGGATTGCAGAGGTAAATCCGTGATAAGATAACCTTCCATACCATAACTATCTATTATTTCCACTGTTTTCCAATCCACTGAATAGTGTATGTTTTTGGGAAGCCCGTGACGAACTCGACCACAAAATGTTTCCTGGCAAGTTTTCCATGAACTTACATTAACGAACCACAACATCAAAATAAATATCAATTTAAATACTTTGAATGTTATCATGACTCACTCTACCCACCGCCAAAATAAACTGTACTACTCAATTTATACAAATGATTTGTCGATTGCCTTATATACCCTTTTTAAAAACTGGTTTCTAATTTAAGTACCTACTTCAGATAGTATTAATGATAACTGTAAGCGAAATGATGAGTGTGGGGAGATTATTTTTGTTTCTTGCGATAACTTATATCTATAAAGAGAGAAAAGACAAAGAAAGGAAGAAGAATATCATCAAACGTATTTTCATAATTTCTACTAATTTTATTTAAACAACAGATAATCCGGTGTAGTCTACAGATATTGATTCGCTAGATTAAAATATTAACTTTAGGTACAAATATCAATGTTTGTTAAGATAAACGTAATATATCTATTGAAGGTTGTTATATTTTCAATGATTATACAGTACAGTAACGTGAATCTATTAAAATTTGCTCCAGCCCACTGCTTCCACTTACAGCCCATCAGTGTCCGGGGGGCGGGCGTGGTCGAAGACACGTTGCATGTTCCCGCTACCAACCCGACACCCAGGTCCAGCTTTGCGGCTAATAAACAGCTATGTCTGCTAAGTATAGACCTTAAATACGCTTACAGAAAACCATTTCGGTCAATAAGTCTCCCTCGACTGGCCCACAATACGCCATCCCTGCATAAACTCCAGTGGCGAGATTAATCAACCCACTGCCCCTAACACTGAAACTGCATCTAGATCCCTAAAAATACCACAAGCTCCTAATCAAAGTGGTTGCTCTGGGCCTTCCCACCAGCCAGGATGGCATGTGCAGGACCTCGACCCCCATAGCAGTTACTGCGTGCGATCTAGCAAGCCGCTACCTTTTAGCACTCTGGAAAAAGAGCAAGAACATATTCCCTTGGGAGGCAGTAATAACATTTTGTGTTCCTTAAAGTACCACTAAATAATAACGAGTATGAATAAAAGACTTCAATGAAGCAAAGCTAGAGCTTATAAATAAAATAATAATAATCTTTGTTAATAGCAAAAAACTAGTCGAGTCATATTTTGAAAACGCCTTTTAAAATGGACATTTGTTTGTATTTACGATAACTGAAGTGGTAGATACTTTTCAGTATACAGGCAGTAATTGGCTGATTTATTCGATACAAATACAAGAACTTGAAATTGCAGAATGGACTTCGGCGGTTGTTGATTATGCGAAATTATATAATTGTATTGAAACACACATTATTTTACTACATATTAATTATATTTGTATACTAACAACTATGAGAAAACACACAGGAGAAAAACCTTTTAAATGCAATATAGATATACAATTAATAGTAGCATCTGGCTAGACGTGGCCCTACTGCCAGATGTTGCAAGCGTGTCAAGATCGGGACTGTCACTGCCAGGAATACAGCTGCTACTCCCTTATCAACACCCAATGCCACTTCTCTAGTCCCACACGCTCCATCTTCAAAACCATCCCAGGAGCCATAGGTATACAGCTATAAACCTACATAACCAAATTTAACCACCAGTGCATCATTTTGTAGGGTATGACCATATTTATCTTGTGTATTTTCATCAGCACCTTGTTTCACGAGACAAAGTGAAGCATTATTATTTGCAGTTCTTCTAGATCTGGTTATTGAGTAGCTCCACATGTGGGGGCTGCGGAATTACCCGTTTTGGTTTCTGTAAAATATACAATGTGGGAATATTAACTGCAACATACAGTTTAAGCACAGTGCTTACAATATTAATAATAAAACTGTATGATTATTGTAGATAAATTCAGTAATATAATGAAACTTGTATTACTGCACTTACTACACAAACATTACAACGCACTTACTTAATGCAGAAAAGAGAACCAAAACCAATAACCGAAGCTGTCAGTATTGAAAGAGGTCTGAGCCACGCATACACAGTCGTTTCGGATGCATTCGGGTCACAACTCGTGGATATTTTTATAATTTTTTTGGCGATTATTTTAATTTTAATGGTGTACATAGTGGCCTGCTACTATTTACGCCACCCTGGGAGGTTTTTAACGATAGGTGCAGCGGCGTTAGGCGCTGCAAGTGTGGAAAGTTTCATTGAAGGGTTTCCGAAACACCCGAATGCATCCGAAGTGCGTCGCTCAGAGCTCTTTCAGTACTTCCATCGAAGCTGTTTTCACTTTCACGCTAATAATCATACAGTTACTCATCTTCCCCATCAACCAAAATACCTACTGGAATATTATTTATAAAGTGAATCAAACTTTCAAAAAACTAAAATGTCGTCTAATTTTTGATGTGGTTATATGAGTAACTTTGTTAATATTATAGTTATAAAAAAAGCGTTTGCCTCACTTTTTTTTTAAATTTTTAGTTTATAGAGCTACAGTTTGGTTCGTGTTTCAGTCCGCTAATTCTCTGTGACACCTTCTATAAATTTTTGAAAATTGAAAATTTTTGTCTCTTAAGTTAATAACCGGGGAATAATAAAAAATTTCTGTTTAGGTTAAAGTGCTCATGAGAAATAGTAGAATCAAATTTACAAATTAATTTTTGTTTGCGCTAAGTTTGTATACTGTGTTAATTTGTTGTTATTTGTTTAAAATTAAGAGAATTAAATATAGTATGGCTCACAGAAAAGTGTCCCTGATGGAAATTTTTGAATATTTACATAAACGAAGACGACCAATTGAAGAAGGAGAGGCACTTTTTATGGCAGCCTACTTTATAATACCTATGTAGTTGTAAAATAAGAAGCGGACAATGAAATATATTAGTCAAACGTTGAACTACCATTCATATACAATAGCTTTTGCGCCTTTAATGAATGTTGCTAGTAGGGAATAATTTTGTATAAATTTTATTGTGAGTAGTCTTATTGAAAAATAAATTTTAAATAATTGAGAACATTGAATGAAAATTTCTGACTACATTTACAAACGTAGACGCTTGATTCCTCTTTCCATAAAAATAATATCATTTTAAGTAATGCAACAGCCTCCAAGTGGTAGTGTTGACACTTTAAAGTGTATCTGCCAAGCCGGAAATTCTTCTCGCTGCAATGTGTTAACGACGCAAACTCACACAGAAACTTGTGAAAGCGAAGTAGGGAATTAGGGGGCTGACACAGAAACATATGGAAACGAAAGTGAATTGAGAAGTTGTGGGAACTCGAACAGAATACTGATGAAAGTGAAGTGAGAAACTGTAAGGACTAATCCACCTCAACCAATAGATCTTAAAGTGTCGGGAAGAAACAGTTAAATTCCACTAGGAATGTGATGCTATTGCTACTATTATTATTGTTATTATTATTATTATTTGCGATTTCACGGCAGTTTTAAATTTGTCGGTTCACATAGGTGGAGCAATCTTGCCTTTACCTTATGGGATTTTGAAAATTTCTCTACGAGGAAGTTCTTTGATAGGTGGTGAACTAGTCAAAGATTTTTGGAGATAGCCGAGTTATAGCACCTAGTAAAAAGATTAAAATTTAATTTTTCGTATTTGTTTTCGCCATTGAATCGTCTAAAAAAATTGGACCAATAAGATGCAAATTGTTTTTTTATAACTTTGTTATAACAGTTACCCATATAGCGCATTAAAGATGAGCCACCCTGTACATGTAACCACCTCCACTTTGCTACCACTGTCAGGTTGCAACTTTCACCTTCATTTTTACTAAAATATCAAGGTCAATGATCTAATTTGTCGTTTTCTATTAAATATTTTCTTTCTTAATAATTTAACCTTAGAAGTAGTTATTTTAAAAGCAGTTCTAACCATTTTTCTGCTGTTTATTTAAAGCACTATTGAAAAATAGTAAATCCAAACAACAAAATATTATTGGTTAAACTTAACCTAAGTAAGTAAACAAATATAATTCACAATTAAATTGTTATTAATTTGTTATGTAGAACGTGATTTTCATGGAGGTTGACAAAATAAAACAAGAAGTCACGGAAGTTGACTCCAGCGAGCAAGCTTTTGATGAAGTTAGAGGTTAGTTCTTTTAACATTTTCTTCCGTAATCTAATCGAACTTCCTCCTGGACCTGCAGTATACAAAGCATAAAAACACGTGTTAACACTTAAAATCGGCGACGACAGAATGAGTAGTATTGTACATCTGTAGGTTTTTAGTTTTAGTTTGTAAACTCCTGACGATAACCGTGATGGTTGAAACTCCGAGTCGAGTAAATAAAAACCAACAAATTGTGAAACAATTACCAAGCGTTTTATTTTATTAATAAACTATTAATTTTTAATAGTTAAATATTTATTAATAATGTTTCACCATGTGCCTAGCACACAATCAATTCAAAATATTAATCGAACTTCTTTTTAGTGAAAGTTGAGCAAGGAAGTTTAACAGAATGGCCTACGCTGTACATTAAGTCTGAACCTACAGATCCAGAAATTGCTTTTTACCCGGAAGACGAAGATCCAGTTAACGTACAAGGAGAAGCAGTTAATGTGCAAGACGAATTTAATTCATTTCAGAAAAAAACGTCCAATAAAAAACGAAAAAGAGGCCAAGTGAAGTTTGTGAAAGAAGATGGTTTTTATACATGCAAAGCATGTGGTTATAAAACGACAAAAAGCAGCCGATTAACGCGTCACATGCAAACACACATGGGACTGTTCAGATGCAAAAGATGTGATTTTACAACTGGCTTAAAATGCGAACTGCGACAACATAAAATATTACACTCGCATGAAAAAGCTTTTAAATGTGAACTTTGTGATTATACGGCTATAAGAAAGACAACATTGCAACAGCACGAGTTAACACATACTGGGGAAAAGGCGTTTGAGTGTACCGAGTGCGACTATAAATGTTCTGCAAAAGGAAATTTGCAAAGACACATCATAACTCATACTGGGGAAAAGCTTTTGAAGTGCGATTTTTGTGAGTATAAGGCTTCCAGACAGGATACGTTAAGAAATCATCTGGTAAAACACACGAAAGAAAAGCCATATCAGTGTCCTGAATGTCCGTTTAGAACTGCTAGGAAGAATTATTTACCGAAACATATGTTGAAGCACGTTGGAGAAAAGTATTTGAATCATGTAGATGAAGTTTTAATAGAAACAAATGATGAGCTAATGTAGAAGTGGTTATTTAAATTATTTATTATAACACAATAACGTAATGCATAATTAAAAAAATTGCACGTATTTTAGATGCTAATATGTTAAAGTAGTTATTAATATAACGTTATTTTATTTATTTAAGTGTTTTTATTACAATAGTTTAATTTTAAAAAGTAGTAGAGCAGCGATATTGGTCCATGTAGTTGAATTACCCATTTCAGTTTTTTCTTATTTTTGGATTATACATTTCTACAAGTTTTTTCTAATATTTTGGAGGTAATTTTAATTTTAAACTATTGAAAGTTTATGTTACTTCCGGTAAAACCAGAAGTGCTGCATAATCGAAATAGTGCTAGTTCTGTAGACGTTTTCATGCTGTGTAAGTTTTAATAAAGACTTTTTTCTATTATTTATGTAATTATAGGCTTGTTTATACTTTATTTGTGTAATATACTATGTACAGTTTGTTTGTTTTATTTGATACTGTAAATATCATAGGCAATGATATGCTATACAGAGTTTATCTGAAAAGTCTGTGCAAATTTAAACCCGCTCGCCTCTTTGAACGCTGATTAGCTGTGACCAGCAGCAGTGTGTTACTCATTTCCCAGATTTCATATCATGCGCAACTAAAGCTATCGTGTCGGCAGGTCGAGGGTACCAAAAAATTAAGTAGATTTAAATAATTAATTTTCATTTATAAACAAACATTATAGTGATATGAAAAATATCAAAATGTTTTAGCTAGTCTAATATTTAATATTAAGTAGCGGGTGTTACAATGATGTAGCATCATGCTATGGGGCCATCTTTCAACTGTCCCTATATTGTAGGCAAGAGAGGTGTGGGTATAACGGAGTTTCGCGTTTAGTAGCTTAGCTTTACTCCAGGCAGTTTTTGGGCGATTTCTATGTGGCCCATGCTCCGTAGTACCATAAACTAACATTATTTAATTTATGGTAGTACTCGGATTGTGTAGTCATACTAGTGGTATTAATCTGCCGACTGGATTTACGAGTGAAAAATGCTTTATTTTGTTTTATTTGACTTTTATTAGGTTTTTATCTACCTTTCTGAATAATTTATTTTTTAAAATTTTGATTAACTTTATAAGTACTGTGATGCGTTCGTCATTTATTCTTAATTTAGTATACCTATGTTATGCATTCATCAAGAAAACAAATAATTCCTCCCACGTGACAAGCCGAGCTAAAGTAGTCTCAGAAAAGTCATCAGTCAATCGTAAATATCTTTACAATCAGCCAGTCTAGTATAGCCGAATGTGGTAACGTGGTATGGTTGACAACGCTGCTTGTGACTGTAGAAGATTTCATCACCTGCTGCACTCTTATCTGTGCGGCTCAAAATATGTAGTTCTATGTACCCATGTTTTGTGCTGTTTTATAACTTTCTCTGTCTGCATACTATAAAACTACACTAACTATATATTATTTATTTCATGATTCAAATACAGTTCAAGTTTTCATAGGTAAAGAGGCACTTTACCTTCAAAACCGCTAGCAAACAAAATAAATTCTGCTAAACCCTTGTTATGTCTATAAGCCGACAAAATAGCAACCCATCTACAACGGCGGGCCGGTGGTGGATGACCAAGGGGGGGCATAGCCTCCTCCCTTAGAGGGGCTGCGGCCAGTCTTAAATGTGTATGCGCCGCATAACAGAATAATGTAGCAAGTTTTAAAAATTAAATATTAGTTTTAGTGTGCTTTTTGTGTTTGACTATTTTTATTAATAATTTTTTACAAATATTTACTTTGAAATTGTTTAGGCATTGTCTGTTAATAAATAAAAAGATATTTTAAGTTAAAATTTAAATTAAAATATATGTGCGGTGCATTTTCAAGAAGTATTTAAAATTTGACTTGTTCTTGGATAGCCATCCTCTGAATTTGCTATATACCCTTGTGGAGGAGCGTCTAATAAAGCCATAAAACTCCCCTCTTGCACATGCGCTTGATTTGACTGCATTGCGCTTGACTAGCAGCTCTGACCGTCCACGCTTGTAGAGCCTAACGGCGCAACCTAGTATCGCTAAAATGGCTATCGCATCCACGCTCGAGATATTTCAATAATCAAAAGTTTCGATTATTTTTTTTGTTGAAATATCCCATGACTAAAAAATTGGTTAAAAAATAATAATCTATGGTAGTTAAAATGCATTTTAGTTCTTTTTGAAATTAATAGTTCACAAAATCTTAAGTAGTTAAAATGTATTTTCATGGTTAATGACATGCTAATGAGCATGAGTCAAGTTTCAACTTGTGAGGTGGCTATTATTATTTGCACATTGATAGAAAAATCATGTGGTTGAGTATCACATTTTATCAAGCACATTTTTTAAATTAAAACATGGGCTTGATAATGGAAGAAAAGTACATCATCAAATCGATTAAACGTGAACCCGTGGAGGTTATCATAGTCGATGAAATTTCCAGCCATTCTGTTTCAGACCAAATCGGAGGTAAGTTTTATTTTAATAGTTGATGTATTACGGTCTAATTGTTTACCCCAAATTTTAGTTGCAATTAAACAAGAACCAGAAATTAATTCACTAAAATCGGTAGAGGTTAAGTCGGAATTTCAAGATGTAAATGAGGCGAAGCCCTTTGTAAGTGCTATAAAAGAAGAAGATGATTCAACGGAAGCTGCAAATTTGAAGCATGATAATGTAATAACCACAAACAATATAAGCGTCAAGTTTGAACCGTTTAAATTTGAAGAAATTGAAATAACTGAGGTAGATAGTAGTAACGATGAAGAACAAGGTACAAAAAAACCTTACACTTGTAACATTTGTGGTTATAAATCGGCCCTTAGAGACACTTTAAGAAGCCACATACAGCTTCACATTGGGGAAAAACCGTACAAATGTGACAAGTGCGAGTACTCTACTAGTTTGAAAGACATTTTTAAGGAGCATATGTTGAGTCATAATCGAGATAAACATTACGAATGTGAAATTTGCGATTTTTCGTTTTCTCAAAGGGATAACTTACTTGATCACATTTTAACGCACACTGGAGAAAAGTCATACAAATGTACGACTAAAAGACGAAATCATGGTAACACGCACCATACAAAAAAGCCTTTTAAATGTAATAAATGTGAATATGGTGCCGAAACAAAAATTGCTTTGAGAAATCATACGTTAACCCACAGTGACAAAAAACTTTTGGAATGTTACACATGCGGTCACAAAACTCCTTCAAAAGGTCATTTGCGTCAACATGTTAGGATACATTTTGGAAATCGTGTGAAGAGTTACAAGTGTAATGCTTGTAAAACTCGGTTTTTATATAAATCGTCATTGTTGAAGCATATGAGATTTCGACCATGTAAACCTGGCCACTCTTAGACTGAAATTTTAGATTTTAACCATTAGTTTTTAATTGTACAAATACTTTTAAATATGCCGTGCTTTAGTACGTACTATATTTATGTGTTTTTTCCAAAGTGTATGTCTACTGCCGTTGTAAAATAGGAATTTGGGTATTGTTGAGATATTTATTATATTTTTAAATGTGGGGTATTTATTGTATATTTTACTTTAATATATTTATTTGTTATTTTA
This sequence comes from Ctenicera cuprea, assembly GCA_958336395.1. NCBI lineage: Eukaryota > Metazoa > Arthropoda > Insecta > Coleoptera > Elateridae > Ctenicera > Ctenicera cuprea. Next base: position 2,025,711 of record OY284493.1, read on the forward strand.
TTTGTGCATTTTTGATGATGGTTGAATTAAAATAAATAACCTACCGGTTATTGTTGGTATTCAACGGTGTAGTGAGTCTTTAAAGGGTCACACTGCAACACTCAGTGTGTCGGCCTACTCACCTGTTTTATTATGTAACTATTATAGATGTTTTGTAGAGAAATCAAAATAGGTAATCGATTTGACTACAGAAAACTAAAATAGAAATGCAGCAATAACATAAATTCATTGAAGGGTAGCCCCGGTATCCACCATTCCAATAAACTGCTAAAATAGTGGAGTGCGAGATCAGGGCGAACTGTGACCATGTTGACTCTGCCCCAGTTGGCTGTTCAGAAGCAGGCTATAGACTGCTCCCATGGTGTATGGCCAACCGGTAAGGGGTTAATGTTTGCAAAAACTGAGCAATTCCTAACTTTCTGGTTGTGTTCAGGGCCGTACGAAGGTATTGGCAAACGGGACGTTTTCCGTACTATAATAGGAATAACGTATCTGGCGCAGATAGTGCAGATAAATCTAGCCTGCCCTAACAGTGTTGCCAGATATGTTTTTGCTGCGACAATAGAAAAACCATATCTTACACCACTGTTAGTGTATGTAAATCCGGCTTTTATTTATTATACACGTTCGTTAACAGAACTCGCAACAATGTTACATCTATAAATTGCTTTGTCCCTGCTGCAATAGGAAAAACACACTAATACTAACACTATTAGTGCATATAAATCCGGTCTTTATATTGCTCTGTCCACGACTAAACGCAGCATGATGGGTGAATAACCCTCAGTTTTTAAAATTCAGTTTTTAAATTATTTGTTCTTTGACACCATTGCTAATTTTTACTGGGGGGGGGGGGGGGGGGCATAAAAGCACATTCTGGGGTTACATTTTTACTTTTTGGGTAGTATTTATGAAATGTTCTTTTTGCTGTAGTTTAAGTTTGGATAATTTCATTATGGAGCATTTTCTCTTAATAAAAGTTAATCTGTTTTGTGAAATTAACCTATGAAAGGCTTAGTAGTTCCACAAGTCTAAAACCTTTCATAATAGAACTTGATTGTCCCAAGAAACAGTCATGGAAGGGGGTTGATTACACAAAACGTTAATTCGAATGATTTGAAATAACCTTCAAATATGCTTTTCAAGGTCATATGGTCATTTGGGGACAAGGAATGCTGATGCTGCTGTATTTAATGTTACTACGCCACTGTTGGTGCATGCATGGAAATTCAAAACAACGCAAAGAAATCATGTTAGTGTATTAAGGCAGCGTAACGCTGTAAATTTATTATTATTATCATCATTATTTTTGGTACAGTAGTAATAGTGTGTATGATACATGAAGGTTAGATAACACTCAAGCTGTAGCTTCACCAATAACCAGGTCCTCTTATTGATATGTGACCATGGGACATACCACTTTTTTTGTTAAATAACTATTTTCTGTCCCAAACTCAACTGCGACTGATTTTTGCTATCACTTCGTGCTCGACTTCGCGCTACAGACACCGATTGCAACTTTGAACGAGTGCATTTATTGTGTTTCACCCTGTACGTATTTTCAAACTGGCTCTTATGTTATGACATTATTGAAAGTTTACACTTTTTTTTTTAGAAAGCGAGTAATGTTTTGAACGCATTTAGCTGCAATGTGCCTGTTCTGAGAAAGTCGATAAGCACCGATGAAAAATCAGCTATCAGCCTGTACAATATTCACATAAGCATTTGCGAAGATATTTATATACAAATAGGAAGGTGCATAGACCTATGAGTTCGAAACGTTGCAATCTAAACAAATAATATAAAACGTTAAGGCTTGCTCTCGTTGATGATGTTTTTGTTAAATAATTAAATCCTTAACGTATTTTTTCATTGAATTTGTTTCTTATAAATTAACAACAAACAAAGTTACAACAACTAACTGAACGGAAACGTCACAACAAAGTTTCTTTGCAACCTTGGGCGCTCATCGGGTCTATGAAAAGGGTCAACCAACACTTATATAATTAATATTATATCTTACAATATTAGAATTTGTAAAAAACAAATTTATAGAACCAGTGCCAAGGCTAGAACTTTTTTAACGTTTAACAAAATTTCGTTGACACAACACTGTGAGCTTTAATTTTCTAAAATTTTAAAACTTAAACAATTCTTCCTCCAATAAACTATCATTTCGTACAGAATCCTAAAAATAGCCACATTTAATAACAAAACGAATTTTTGTTAAAGAGTTAAAAGATAATTCTAGCTGTGCGTTAAAAATGGAGAAGGCACAACATATTTTAGCGCTCTCTGTTTAAATACAGGGCAAAAATTAAAAAGAAAACACCTTTTCCTTTATTTTTTAAAACAATTTTGAAATTAATACCTACACAATTTTTATTGTATTGTGTCTCGTTCTACCCCACATTTAAACAAAGATCGCCCATAACAGCTAGAATTCAAAATACTTCAAGTTGTGCCGTGTCATTAGCTGTTTTTGAAACCTACATTCGACCAGCATGGCTGTAGACGTTTATGACACCGTTTTTCAGTCAGATTTCCATGTCCACTAATTCTAGGATGATGATAAGCTGTTGCAAAAGCGCGTTCAACCATGCTGGACGACGAAACTAAACCAGTGATAATTTTTGATAGATTTTTATAAATAACAAGCTAACTAAGCCTCTAGCTAATATCATACTGATTGGTCGAATTCGAATTTGTACTCAAATATAGGTGAATATGTCTTTTTGCATTTTGCATTGATAATACTGAATCGTTTTTTTGAAACCACGTCTATTTTTGACACTATGTGGGTATCACAAAAGGGTAATTTGCAAAAAATACTTCATGTACTACTAAACTGTTTAATTTTGTCATAGTAGACATGTTTTTACTAGCAACGATGGTAAGACATGATTTGGAAGGAGTTAAACCACTGTGACTAGGTAGAGGTAATCCGGGAGCTGTAAAGTAATGGGCAGGATCGAGTTTTAGTGCTGGCAACATATACATAGCAAACCCATATCAGCGATAGAAAGGGTACAATAAGCAGAAATATTTGGATAAGATGACTCAATGTATGGGTAGTATGGTTAGGAACGGTACAAACGAGTTCATGTATGGTTGAAATGAATGTAACATGGTCAAAGAACATTGTTTCTAATATATTTATCAACAGAGTAAAACTATGTCCATTTGAAGTAAATAAACGAATTGTTAAAATTCGAAATACAAACACTTGGAAGATAAATTAATCCACTGGTAGTAGTATGGGTAGGTATGCTTTAAGTATGCTATGATGTGGGTTCAAAATAGACGTGGTCATTTCTATAACAAACAATGAACACTTCGAGAAGTTAACAATATAATAATCGTGTAAAAATCACGCTCGAATACTTAGGAAGTCTTGTAAATTCGAAAACGTTCCTATTTTAACCTACCTAACTGCACCGTTTTCAAAGTACGAACAACCATCGAGCAATACGAAAAGCTGGAGATTATTAAGTATGAAAAATTCGTAAAAGCGGTTCCAAAAACAGCTTGTATCACTAGTTAACTTAAAAACGACAAAGAAAGTGTACGGTTATTTTCCGCCAAGTCCAAATTTCATAAAAATCAGTTCTTTCCCCTTCGATAGAATATCGCCACCGGGGGCCGTTATTTCGTTTAACTTTTGCATCAAATTTTGGCCTTGTTGTTGTTGCTGCTGCTGTTGCTGTTGCTGCTGTTGGTTTTGGCCCATGGGCGCGCTACTTCCTATCGTGGGAACCACTTGTGGAACTCCTTTGTGTTGAAGACGCGTCGCTGTTGCTCCCCCGCTGAACGCTTGCTGACCTCCGCTTTGACCGCTGAACGCCGTTTGTTGTTGGCCCCCAAAAGCGGACTGTTGTCCAGAGAAAGCAGACTGGGGTCCGCTAAAGGCGGACTGCTGGCCCCCAAATGCGGGCTGCTGATTGCCGAAAGCCCCCGGTTGGTTTATGCTACTTGTGCTAATCGTTGATTGGGCGTAATTTTGCTGGCCGACTGGCTGAGGCGCTCCCTGGGACACATTACCACCTCTCACCCCTGTCATTTCCCCTCTCCCCCTCCCCTGAAAAGATACAGCTCATGTTTAGTTGGGCTGCTATCACTAACATCCCTTTCAAGAACATGCATGGCACAAAAATTTCTTGTGAAAATAGGACAGCTATACAATAAATTTAAAAAAAAATGAAGTATTAGTGATAACTTCATGCCAGTATAACGTGGTCTTAGTTTTGTATCGGAGTCGTCTTTGTTGTTAAGTTTGACGAATGCACTCAGTTTTCCAATACCTACGGGGTATAATTTAAAAAAAAAAGCATTACCACTCCCTCTTGTGGTTAGAATAATTAACTGCTAGGTGACCTCTGGCATGTAATATATATGTGGTTAAGTTAATGACGATGTTTATGTAAAGATGTATCGTCAGAAATTTTTTGTAAGTAGTAGTAGTAGTTAAGCGTACACTGCGGCCAGACATGCAACGACAGAGACAGACAGATAGAGCGGCGCGAGTGAGACAGTTACCTGGTGCTCGGTGAAGACTTGTGTGTTCGGTGTCGCAGTGTTGGTAGCATTGTCTAACTGAGAGGGTAACACAGGGCAGGCATCTAGCAACAGACAACACACAGTACAGTCAGGCGCCAGTTTGGACATATTCGGAGCCGTTTTACTTTGTCTACTCAAAGAAATAACCATATTCGCCCTTTATTTCCCTTTTAGACATTTTACGCGAATGTGGAAATTTGAAAGATGTGCCCCTCAGTGTGCTGCGTTGTAGATAAAATATTGACCCTTTTCTATGTGTCCCTTGTGTGATCCTTTCTTGACAAACAAGTCGATGATGTTTTTTTCTTTTTAATTTCAAGTGAGTGTAACGGTTCCGTGTATGTCCGTCCCCAGCTTAAGATAGAAAGAGATAGAGCTAGCAAATTAGCATCCAATCCGATAGTGCAATCTCAACATTTAAACAATTAAAGCGACAGCTTATTTGTTACAACCTTTACTTGTCGTACAAACAAATATAACACGTTAATTTCTTGATGCCAAATTGTAATACAAGTCGTAAGAAATAAACCGTGCATCACACGCTTTGTAAAATGTGAATCAAAAATGCTCCTCAAAAATACTACAAGAAACAAAACATTGCGTTGCCGTTGTTACTTCTGCCCTTTTACGTAAGTGTCTCGTTGGTTTTAAGTGTCAAAACTCAACAGACACAACACAGGAGACATACATAAGCGTGTGATGACACAAAAATGAAATCAATGCAAATTGACGTAGACTCAGCCAAATGAAAGCCGCAGAGTTAGATTTTCGTCCAGAATCGGTCAAAATTATTAGGTTCTTTCCACTTGAAACGAGCCAAAGAACCTTATAATTTGTTTCTTTGAAAGTCTTAAGAATTTTGACAATTCCCGTATCCAACTCTTTGCTTTCCCATATACCTCTTTTCATCGATCTAGCAGAATTGTCTCTGGGAGGAGGAGGAGGTCCTCTCGCTCCAGGCCCATGCCCTCGGCCTCTCTGCCCACGACCTGCAGCACCACCCATCTGTTGAGACGTTTGTCCGCTACCGTATTGGTCAGGGGCTTCCGTGAGGAAGTTCGAAGGAACTAGACCACGCACTCCGTCAATTTCCGCCATGTAAAACCCATCGTCGTCCATTTCTCCGTATACGTTGATGATTTGACCCGTTGTAAAAGATAATTCCACCTGCAGTTGGAGGAAATTTTGATGGTAAATCTCTTGTTCCCAACTCATTCTCACTATGCAACTACAACGGCCTATACTAGCTTCTCACCTCCGCGTCCACATTCGGACTAAGTTCCTGAGGATCATAATCGTATAGAGCTACCATCCTTTTAACGGGCATGTTGGCGTAAATGTCGCCCCAGCGATCTCTATTTTGGCCTCCTCCTTCTACTTCCATTACCATGTTGTGAGGGACGTAGCCTCTTCTACCGCGACATTCTCCCCAATAAAAACCGTCCGCATCTTTGTCACCCCATACTTTTATCGTGTCACCTTCGGAGAAAGGAAGCTCTTCTTCACAGGCGTCCGGGTTTGGCGACATGGTTGCAGGATCGTAGTCGAATAGGGCAACGAACCATCGTGCTCTAGCTTGGGCTTTAGGTGCAGCATTTGGAGGAGGTACTTGGGGGTTGTTAGGACCACCTCTTGAAGCTCCAGTTACTTGTTGTTGAACACCACCTCGTCCGCCTGCGACGGATCTTTGACCTTGCTGACCAGGACCTAATCAAAATGTATTGGTAAGTTGCGAATTTTATTGTAGCGTCCGATTATTTGTTTATTAATTTATTAAGAAATGTGAGGCTTTATTTACGTTATCTAAAAATTACCCTACAAGATAGTTTACCTTGCTGATAATACTGTTGTTGCTGCTGTTGTTGCTGCTGTTGCTGTTGTTGGTGTTGCTGTTGTTGTTGTCCGGTTGGTCTATGTTGTCTCTGTTGAAGGTATTGTGGATGTCGCGGATTTCTCCGATCTTGAATTTCATCTTCCGATAAGTTTGTATCGAAGGACTCTTTAGTGATTTCTGGAATGGATCGTTGAGCTAGGGTTTAAAAGAATATAATTTGATATTTGTTCGATCATCTATGCTGGCACATCGAATCTACAAACCTACATGTAGGCTACCAACCTAAACTACCATTCACAGGAAGAGTTAGGGAGAATTTTCTACGTCCTTGAGAAATTCTACTGTACCACTACACATCAATTTCGTTCAATAAACTTTTATTAAATGACGAAGGAACTTACCAATTGCTGGTATTCCGCTTTGTTGCCGATGACCCATCGATGAGGGAAAAATTTCTTTGTCGCTAAGATTTTCATCGTGTTCTATTATCTGCAAATCGGGAGAACATTTTAAAATTATTAAACTAGGATGAAGTGAGGCGTAACCTGTTGCCCTGGTTGTTGTCTTTGCTGCTGTTGCTGTTGTTGCTGTTGCTGTTGTTGTTGCCGCATGTGCATGGGGACAGCAGAATGAGGTTGCTGTCTAGCCCTAACGGCGCCCCCTCTTAAGACACTGTTTGGGATCGGTGTAGGTACAGAATCCACAGACTGACTGTCTCGAGCCTTCGTTTTAACAGTTACGTGTCTTGGGTTTAACCCTAAAAGCTTGCTGATATCTATCAGTGCGTGATCGCCCGTTGGGGAATCCACATCGGTCACTTTTTTTCCATCCGCATACACAGCGTAACCTGTTATGATAGATCCCGGGTGGTGAGGTGTTTGTACAGGATGCCAAGTCACTAAAAGGGTTCCATCTTGAGGACCTGAATTAAAACACCGTCAAATTCATGTTTAAATATTTTTAGTTGATCTTTACCTGGTTCGACCATAATTTCGCTGGGAGGATCTGGAAGGCCCTTAGGTAACGTCCGGAAGTCGGTATGAGCAGCGGCTGGCATTGGGAGGTCTTCTGCTAAGTTAGCCACGTTTTGAGCAGCTCTATGGTGTTTTGCTCTTACGGTTACACGGTATTGGGTGTTGGGTGTTAATCCAGTTATGGTATGTCTGTAGACACCTGGTTTTACCGTTCGTACTTCAACGTTGTTTACGCACACCACGTGCTGATGGTTGGAATTTGCTGGTAACCAGTTGATAACTGCTGAGGTGGCTGTTACGTTGGTCGCTCTAACGGCGCTGGGACCCAGCTGATGTGTATCACGACCGATGATCATTGTGCAAGCGGCGTCTCTGGACGTTCGACGGTTTGCTGTTACCGAGCGCACACTTATTCTGTGCGGCTGTAACATAAAACATGTGAAAACAATAAAAATAGGTGATATATAATATACTAACCCTGTTGCTATCGACACCTTCGACAAGTGCTCGGGTTCTTTCCGTAGCTTTTATGGTAGTTTTGAGGACACCATCGACGTAAACGTGGTAACTTTCAATTTGGTTGCCAGGGCCAACATCCGGAGCCGTCCAACCGATGAGCACGCTTTTGTTGAGCTGCCTTTCTAATGTTAGGTTGCGTGGTGCAGGAACTAACACGGAGAAGAACAGGTCAGCTGTTGATTTTATTACCTATGTCAGTTCTATCTACGTTATGATGCCCTAACGATACTAGTCAGCTCTCTGTGAAGACCAACAGCGATTACGGTGAAATGAAGGAAGCGTAGAGAGCTTAGAAACGAAGAGGAAAGGCAGATGCCGAAGTATAGCAAAATAGTACAAATACCTGGTGGTTATTGGACGAATATGGTAGCTACAATGAATAATTTCGTTTAAAGTATGTAAATAAATAGGCATGAGGGTAATGAAAAAGAAGATATTGAAGCAAAGATTTTCTTAAATAATGAGACTATGCTGTTTTGCATAGTAGGAATCTAAATTAAGATACATTGCCAATAAGAAGATGAGAAATGTGAGTTTTGAAGAATAACTTCGACCCCAAAAAGCAAGCTGCAGTAAAATGCGGTTAAATAATTCAACATGCAGTAAGCCATTCCTTTTCGACCTGTTTTATGTTTTTCTCTTGTTTAGAAGTACCTACTAAACAGTCAACAAACATTATTAACATATTAATACTCCTACACTATTTCAACAGAGCAAAAATAAAATTTAAGAACTATAAAGTAAACGGCAACATCTAAGCCTAAGAACACCTAGAAGTATATAAAGTTTAAGTGCTTTGCCACTACTTTTTGGATTCGTTTTTAGCGATCCACACTAAAACTACGCGTTCCAACTAAAAAATAGTAGCAACGCTAATCGAGCTGACTAATACGTTAGACTGTCGTCCAACAGCTGCCGTCTAACAGTTCTTAATAAGTCTACAGCTAGAACTGCATGCTTAAATTCTTTACCTGAATCACCTTCATTGGTGTCGTCTTCTTGCCCTTCTGACATCTCTGCCAGCTCATTCAACCTTTGAATGTCTGCTGCAAATGTCTCAGCGCTGATCTCTTCCTCCCTTAAGGTCGTCAATACTGCTTGGTGAAACTCCAACAGGTCATCCCCTTCGGAAAAATACAGATTATGTATGATGCCAGGAGCCCACTTAGCGTGGCCCATCCCTCATCCACAAATATCGAAAAATTTGTATATCAAGGTTAAAAGGATTAAATTAGGAAGTAAAATGTGGATCTTACCCCGAGGATGTGTGTCAGTCTCAGTGAGTAGTTTTTGGATTTCAGTGTTCATTTTGTAGTTTTTACCTATAAGACGCTGGGCAAAATGAGAAGGTACCAGCCCTCTACGACCATCGAGTGTTTCGGCATCCAAATATCCCGCAGATCCAACTGGTTCACCCCACACTAAAAGGTAATCCCCTGCTTGTACCGGCAGTTCTTCCTCGGCTTCTGGTTCGGGATCGTACGAAAATCTACAGAAGACAAATTTTTGGTAGTTTTTAAAATTTCAATCTGTAAATGCAATTAATGAGATATGTCTGCAGAAAATAATCCGCATAAAAAAAGGGAACAAGTCCAGATGATCTTAAAGAAATTAAGCGGTTGGTAGATAGGAATTAATACGGTTAATTGAGCTTACCGAGCAATATACACCGAACATCGTCCTTTTCCAGGTATATCTAACATATCGACCTGTCCATCTGTAGAGTGTCCGTTAAGGTAACTTCTCTCTGTACTATGCATGCCCCATTCCGATTCTAATCCGTCTGGCATCATTCGTGACAAGGGTCGAGTATCCGTCATACCCAAAGCTGGACCTAAACTCCATTGTGGAGGGTGAGGTGTTACTGGTGTTGCAGCTCTCCGTCCTGCGCACACAAGGAATATTTAACTTTTCTAGATTTATTTTTTGCAACCTTACCTAGCTCAACTTCCTCGAAAGGCTTTAACTTTATGGACATCGCGGCAGGTCCAGACAGGGACATGTTGTTAAACTGAGAACTCAACGGATTGGAGAACGTCACGTTGTTACTATAACTTGTAGTGGTTATGGGATTATATGGAAGGCTGTATTGGGGCAAACTACTGCTAACAGGGTTACTATACGAAGTATTACTAAACGCTCCTTGGGGGAGCGAGTTGGGATTATTGGAAACCAAATGTGTGTAGGTGGGGTTAGAAATCGTGCTTGTGGTGTAAGTCGAAGGTGGCAACATCGACGTTCCTAAGGTTGGGTTTCCTAAAATATTAGACGTGGGTTGTCCCAAACTCGTCAAAACGCTAGTTTGCCCTAAACTACTTCCTAAACCCGTGTGTCCTAAACTACTTTGTCCGAGTCCGGCTTGCCCCAACCCTGCACTCTGACCCAGAGTTCCAGTTTGAGATAGTCCAGACGGCACCAGCGATGTCTGACCTAGGCTCATTTGTCCCAAGGTTGCCAAATGCTGGTGATGACTCATTTGTTGGTAACTTGCACTGTTCAAACCTGTCATGGGATTGGATTTGTTACTGTACGAATGACCTAAACTGTTGTATTGTTGAGATATGGGTGGATTGTAGCTAGTGCTGGAAGGAAGGTAACCTAACGGCGATGGGCCTTGGTGAGGACAGTTGCTGCTGGGACCGCAGAGTGTCGACGTTGGATATATCGAAGGGGTTGTATGGGACATGGTGATCGGCGATATCGGAGGACTGCTTTCACCTAGTGCGTGGCTGCTAGCGCTCGTTTGAAGTCCTCCTCCTTTAAAAGACAAGTTAGAAATAGAAACACTAGTTGATTCATCGTGCCGATACGAGTCGGGGTTATTAAACGCACAACACGTAATCGAGCAATTAAGAGGCGATTTTTATCGTGTGCCTTACTCACCGAGAGTAGTCGATCGACTGTGATCCAATTCGGCCAAAATGCGATTGTCTTGTTCTATTTTGGCCATGATTCTCTCTATCTCCGTCCCTTTACCGGAGGTCCATTGCTGGCTTGATGGATTGGACATTTGGGTCCTCCCCCTTTGAGACGCTGCCAGCTCCAGTTGCAGTTCTTCGCATCTAAAAATAGGGCGATAGTCATAGTGCAGGCCTGCATTTGACTTTGACATAGCATCCCCCCTGAGTAAAAAAATGCAAGGAATCGTGATTTTTTTGAGGGAAACTAATTAATTTACCTCACTGTTTCAAGGGCAACTTTCTTCTCGAGCTCTCGCACCCTGGACTGTCTGGCTTCCAGAAGATCGGACCCGCAGTTTCTTAGTGCCGCCATGGCTTCGGCGTGAGCTCTTTCTAGTTCGCTCTTTCTGGCCTCGGCCGCCCTTAGTTGCATCTCTAGGTCCATTATCTGTTGATGTGTGAAAATTTAATTATGAAGCTTCAATGCAGCGAGACCGAGCCCGATAACGTACCACGAGGAGGTTAAATAGATAAAGACGCGTGTTTGTTGCGTTTAAATGAAAGGAAAAAATTTGAAAGGATGTGGATGACGGATGCTGAAATGAGGTTGTAAATGAAAATATAAAACTTCTGGCTGGAACACGGAGACAACAGCGATGCTTCGCGTGCTCGTAAGTGGTCTTTCGCGGATGGAATACAAATGAATCCTCAATTCATTTAAGGGAGATCGATGTCTAATGGAGGAGTCTGAGACCGCTAAATATTTCAGACCGACTTCCATGTTCAGTTCGACTTCATAAAAATAAGGAATAAGGGCAGAAAAAAAAAGTAAAACGAAAAATAGCAGAAAATAAGATTTTCGTTCTAATTTTCATAAAAAATTTATTTTCGGGGTGTTATAATAAACATTTTCGTTAGACCAAGTTAGACAGGTTCGTTTTTTTTTAGTAACATACAGGGCGATGCAATATAATTACACAACACCAATTTTTCTTGCATTTTCAGTCTGTGTCGACTCATTTTTTGGATGACAGTAAAAATTTAAAAAAAGTGAAAACTCAGTACAATTTTGATTATTGTACTGTAACTCTCACGCTTTTAAACATTTAAAAAATATAATTAAACCAAAAGAAGCACAAGGAAATTTCCCATTTACTTTGTAAATACTGTTTTTTCCGAAAAATCAATAATAAAAGAGATAGAAGCATTTAAAGTGTTCCAGTTGCATAATATACATGGTGGCTCAACAACGCTGCGGTGGTCGATAGCTCCTTTACTATTTAAAATACAGAAAAGTGTTTCAAATAAATGTTTTGAGGAACTAAGAGGATCACATTTTAAAATTATTTTCAATTATACAGGGGGTTCCATATAAGAATGGCATACCAAACTTAAGTTTTTTTAAATAGAACACCCTGTATATTTTTATGTATTCTTATTTATTTTTTAATTACCTTTCTGAATACGTTTCGTTTTTGTAATTCCGTTGCGGCGTTGACAAGTTATTCCACTTTTTTCGAAAAATTTGACAGTTGAATTTAATTATAACCATTGTTAATTAAAATTTATAGAACGCAGAGATGTAGATGTAACTATCTAAACAAATATAGGGTGTTCTATTTAAAAAAAATGAGCTAAGACCCACTAGTTAGAAATTTTTGCACAGTTGCAACAAACACCTTGTATAACGAAATTAAACTTAAAAATATCTGGAAGACAGCACATAGACTTGACTAAGGTTTTACAGAAAAGGTTTGTTTAATCTTGGGAAATACGGCTAGAGCAGATTTTTTTAGTGAGGTCTGCAAATGTCAATTTTTTCAAAACCAGTTGAATAACTTGGCAACGCCGCAACGGATTTTAAAAACAAAACATATTCAAACGGGCAATTTAAAGGCGATTAAGAATACTCAAAAATAAACAGGCTGTTCTACTTAAAAAAACTTAAGTTTGGCGTGCCAGTCTAATATGGAACCCCTGTATAATTAACAATAATTTTAAAATTTGGTCCTCTTAGTCCCCCAAAACATTTATTGAAAACATTTTTTTCTATTTTAAATAGTAAGGGAGATATAGACCACCGCGACGTTGTTGACTCACCCTGTATATGTACACGAAGCTATCCATTCATGTTTTTACATTACGTGAAAATACTCTTATACAGGTTGTTGCACAACTTTTTGCGCTAGCTTAAGGAGCACATTCTTGAGGTTATGTTAAGTAGAAACATGAGTTCGGAAATGCTTCTTTACAGAGTTACAACCTCCCGAAGATGGATTCGTCTAATCACTCTATAATTAATATTTCCGCTATAAATTAACTTATTTAATTTAAATTTTTTATGGATATTTCACTATTGATGATTTACATTTTCATTTTTTTGTCTTTGAATTTAATTCACCAGGGGCGTAGATGTAGGGGATTTTTAAAATACCTCGCGTACTCCCCTCCCCGCGTATATGCTCCTGGTTAATGGATTTAAACTAAAACAAGCAAAAATGTGAGTCATCGTTAGTGGAATATTCACACAAAATTTGAATAAAAAATTTCAATTGATGACGGAGATATTAATTAAAGCGTGATGAAACTTGTACAGAAAGTCATGCAACAGTTGTAAAAACATATGAAAATAGCCATTCAGTTGTTTCTCGTTGTAACATATTAAAATATAATTATTTTTGAGTGTTATAGACAAATTAAGATCAATATTCAATTGTTTTTTTAGAAGGTCGAAAGAAAAGAAATCAAGGCGGAGAAACAAATGAAATCGGAAGCTGTTCATTTGTTAATTTATTGGATAACTATGTTTCTGAAGCTATGTTCAATTATTTCTTTAACAAATGATTAGAAACAGACGAAAGAAACAAATGAAAATGGTCGATAATTATAAATAGCTTTTAAACGGCACAAACATATGAATAGCGTCGCAATTCAATTGTTTTAGGATTGAACCAATAGGAATTAATTTACAACCTTAAATTGTAAGAAATTAGGTGATGGGCAATTGTTTTCTTGCTGCACCAACGAATAGTGAGCTTTTTAGCTTCACAAAGAATTTCAATTTTTACAAATAATCAAATGCAATTCAACTACATTCAACTGTTTTCCTTTTGGGTAATTTTACAACGTATTAAGCTTAACTGCGAGATGTTCAATTGTTTATCGAACGAATGTTTATTTTTTACTAATTACTCTTTTTAATTTTTAGCGTTTATAAATTGTTTTTTGGATGAACCGAACAAGTGCGTAAAATACGTCGATAGTCGCTTGTTTTTCTCAAATTCTATTTCTGAACCAAAATGGGCTTTTAATTGCATTAAATGAGCTTTTTTCCCAGGGCACATTGCATGTGGATGACAAATTATCGAGTTTTTTGAATTTTCCCCCCTATAATTGCCATAATTAGTCAAAACTTGAATTAGCGAAAAATTTGCAGGCATTTTGCGTATAATTTTTGCCCAATAACGTGTTTTATTGTTTAAAATTCAAAAACGCAATAAAAGTTTTTGTTTTTAATTTTAAAAGTGGGGATAATAAATGAACGTCGTTTAAATTTAAATTAGCTTCAAACACTTCAAAAGCAGACTCAATCAAGCATAAATCTACTCACCATATAACAAGCCAAAAAAAAACTCACGGATCGATTATTTTGAGCAGCTCTGTACAACACCAAAGCTATAATTAGCCACCAGTCACAAAAAAAGATTTTCTTATCAGACAGCGAGAGTAGAGTCCCTAGGAAAATTTGGCGAGGTCGGTTGAGCTCTTCCGAGCGGGCGAACGGCGTAATTTTTGGGAAAAGCTTTTGAAGCACACAAGCACGCACTGATGAGCACAACCAGAAGCTGATACTTACTGGAATTTGATGTTAGATTTTAGAAATTATACCGGACGGACACTATTCTATCTATAATGGCGGCATACTCAGTAGGTCACAACAAAATCGATTTGCGCGCGCCGGGAAATTGATTTTCCCAACCCCGACGACTCCGGGCGGTGACGTCAGACGTCGCGACGCCGATACTCAACGACGGCGAAAACAAGAACTGCAAGCGGCGGTCGCCGAGATTGCGCCTTGTTGCGCAAGGCCATGGAAGTCGCGAAAAAAAAAGAAACACAGAAGAAGTGGGAAATGCTCCCCAAACAAGTAATTTTCCAAATTTTCTGGTAAATGTAAAAAAATTATATATTTTATTGATTCCACATAAAACTTATTTCAATCGTATTTTGACCATACCCAAGTTCGCCTGCACAAACCGCATTTAAATATCTCGCTTAGTTTTTCCGCTATTAACGATCAAAGTTGACAAAGCACGCCTATTTTAGGCCAATATTTAAAAATTTTCAGATCTTCCAGTGCTAACTCAACACGGGTTTGATCAATCGAAAGAGCTCGTCGAAATCTAGCCGGATGTAGCGAACCGGTTCGAAAATTAGCGGATTTCGCCACCAGAGGGCGCTGCAATTATTTTCTTTGAAACGCTATAACTCCGAAACCAAGTGGGTTAGCTAGATGGGGTTTGTGCAGTTGGATAGAGCTCGTTGATATCTACAATATCGCATGGGAGAAGTCAAAGCCGTAAGTCTTTTGAAACACCCTGTATACCAAAACAAGTTTTTTGCAGGGTCGGACTTAAAAACCGTACGTTTCGGTCTTATGGAAATGGTGCCGTTTTGCTTTTGCAAAAGGCTTAGGGACACATTGGGGCGTAATATATTGAGTGCCCGCTTTGATCGTCGCACCATGAGACGAACGCCACTGGGGAAAATGCAATAAGGTGCGGTTAAACTTTGAATTATGTTCTAGGCGGAGCTAAAAATAATTTCAAAAAATTTCTTATATAAAAGTAGGTTTCGTGTTGTTTTAAACAAAGCAAACCCCAATTCTATATCTCAATTAGGGAATTTCTGATGAATTTTTCAAGTTGAACTTGAACAAGTAACCGATTTCTTGCAGGGTCGGACTTAAAAATTGTACGATTTGGTCGTATGTAAATGGTGTCGTTCTGCTCTTGCACACAGCTTAGGCACACGTCGCGTCAGGGTAAAACATATTAGGTGCCCGGTTCGATCCTGGCACTAGTCGACGAACGCCACTGGTGTAAAAGTACAAATGGAAAATGAAGGTGCAAAAAATAGATAAAGTTTAATTTAACTTCCAGGCGGCGCTAAAACAATTTTTAAAATTTAAACGGACGCTGAAAACGGACGTTTCTATAACCTAGAGTTGGAATTTCTTGCCAGGACCGTACTGGCAATTTTTATACATTTACAAAGTCGAAATTGTACAAAATAAATCACATTTTCACAACTTAATTTTTTTTCTCAAACTTAAATTCGATACTTGCTTTTTTTGACATTGAAATCTTGATTTACTTTACATAAGGCAAAAGTTATCGTAATCAACGGGAGAGGGGGTTCTAATTATTACAAAAATTCCATGCCATTTGGTTATTTTCAGTTTTTCTAAATTTCGACGTAATTTGGCCGGATCGGTTCCGATCTTCATCAAATTTATATCGCACGTGTAAAGCAACACAATGAACGACATTTCGTCACAAGAGTTAACGTACGGGGCCTAAAAATATTTTCAGCTGCAACATTCTGAAAATCGTTAATTACGGCACGCACGCATCTCTAAAAAATGAGGAACCGTTCCGATCTCAACCAAACTTTCAACGGACCTTTAGGAAGGGCGTTTCTACAACATAGCGCAGAAATTTACCGGCAGGGCCGTACCGGAATATTCTGAAAATCGAAAAGTTTTTCATTTTAAAAAATAACCATTTAAAGCACACAAAAACAAAGCACAAGTAAAATCTAAAGTTAAAAATCTCTTTTAAGCCACAATAAACATATTTACCTTTTCTTTAAAAGGAAAAATGACCAAACCTCTATTAACACTATAAACAAAGGTTTTTCTGTTTGACCCGTGCCAAATATTAGCAGCTTTAATTCTTAATGCCGAAACAGGATCCACATCACAAATTTTACAGTTCATTGTGTTAACGTAAACAATTTTAAATGCATATTATTTATCTACCACTTAAAAGTAAAAAGGATTAACATGTTTCTCATGGTTCAAGAGAACACAACAGTCTTTCCGACACAAATGAACTTCTAACAAAAGTTTTCTAAATTACAATTGTAAATATTACAACAGAAATCAATAATAAAAGTGTGTTTAGTATTATTAGGGGTAGATAAGAATGTTTTATCATTATCATCACAACCTCAATCACTTTATGAATTTATGATGTCCATATATGGTAGCAATTTTGATTATTAAGGTAGAAATTAGAAACGGAAAGAGCCATTGACTGTCAAAATCGTTATTTTATGAATAATTTATAAACTACAATAATGTGCTTTAGATTTTTATAATAATTAAATATTGAAAAAGTAATTATGGTGTATATACAGGGTGTTCTCTTAAAATTATATGCATAAATTCAGCTATTTCCAAACACCCATGATGAAGCTCTGTCTCGATTTGATTTACATTAACTTAGTGTATCATTTTAATAAAAAGTTCCTAATTACAACTGATTTGTAATGAAAACTAAAAGTTAGTGTGATAATTGAGCGTTGATTTTATACTAAAAAGTGAGGTTAGGTTCATAAATAAAATTTAATTTAAGTAATAAGTGAGGCCAGGTTTTTAAATAAAATCTAATTTAGGTATAAAGTGAGGTTAGGTTCATAAATAAAATTTAATTAAAGTAAAAAGTGGGGTCAGGTTCATACAAAAATTTAATTTAAGTATAAAGTGAGGTCACGTTCATAAATAAAATTTAATTTATAATAATAGTGAAATTAGGTTCGTCAATAAAATTTAATTTAAATAAAAAGTGAGGTCAGGATCCGAAATAAAACTTAATTTAAGTACATAAATAGAGAGGTTAGGTTTATATATAAAATTTAATTTACGTGTGATAATTGAGCGTTGATTTTATACTAAAAAGTGAGGTTAGGTTCATAAATAAAATTTAATTTAAGTAATAAGTGAGGCCAGGTTTTTAAATAAAATCTAATTTAGGTAAAAAGTGAAGTTAGGTTCATAAATAAAATTTAATTAAAGTAAAAAGTGAGGTCAGGTTCATACAAAAATTTAATTTAAGTATAAAGTGAGGTCAGGTTCATAAATAAAATTTAATTTAAGTATAAAGTGAGGTCACGTTCATAAATAAAATTTAATTTATAATAATAGTGAAATTAGGTTCGTAAATAAAATTTAATTTAAGTAAAAAGTGAGGTCAGGATCCGAAATAAAACTTAATTTAAGTAAATAGAGAGGTTAGGTTTATATATAAAATTTAATTTACGTACAGAGTAAGGTCAGGTTTATACAAAAATTTAATTTAAGAATAAAGTGAGGTCAGGTTCATAGAAACATTTAATTTAAGTATAAAGTGAGGTCAGGTTCTTAAAAATAATTTAATTTATTTATAAAGTGAGGTCACGTTCATAAATAAAATTTAATTTATAATAATAGTGAAATTAGGTTCGTAAATAAAATTTAATTTAAGTAAAAAGTGAGGTTAGGTTTATATATAAAATTTAATTTACGTACAGAGTAAGGTCAGGTTTATACAAAAATTTAATTTAAGAATAAAGTGAGGTCAGGTTCATATAAAAATGTAATTTAAGTATAAAGTGAGGTCAGGTTCTTAAAAATAATTTAATTTATTTATAAAGTGAGGTCAGGTTCATGAATAAAATTTAATTTAAGTATAAAGTGAGGTAAGGTTTACAAATAAAATTTAATTTAAGTATAAAGTGAGGTCATGTTTATAAGTAAAATTGAATTTAAGTAATAAGTGAGGTCAGGATCATAAATAAATTTTAATTTAAGTGTAAAGTGAGGTCAGGTTCGTAAATAAAATTTAATTTAAGTATAAAGTGAGGTCACGTTCATAAATAAAATTTAATTTAAGTAAATAGAGAGGTTAGGTTTATATATAAAATTTAATTTACGTACAAAGTAAGGTCAGGTTTATACAAAAATTTAATTTAAGAATAAAGTGAGGTCAGGTTCATAGAAACATTTAATTTAAGTATAAAGTGAGGTCAGGTTCTTAAAAATAATTTAATTTATAATAATAGTGAAATTAGGTTCGTAAATAAAATTTAATTTAAGTAAAAAGTGAGGTCAGGATCCGAAATAAAACTTAATTTAAGTAAATAGAGAGGTTAGGTTTATATATAAAATTTAATTTACGTACAGAGTAAGGTCAGGTTTATACAAAAATTTAATTTAAGAATAAAGTGAGGTCAGGTTCATATAAAAATGTAATTTAAGTATAAAGTGAGGTCAGGTTCTTAAAAATAATTTAATTTATTTATAAAGTGAGGTCAGGTTCATGAATAAAATTTAATTTAAGTATAAAGTGAGGTAAGGTTTACAAATAAAATTTAATTTAAGTATAAAGTGAGGTCATGTTTATAAGTAAAATTGAATTTAAGTAATAAGTGAGGTCAGGATCATAAATAAATTTTAATTTAAGTGTAAAGTGAGGTCAGGTTCGTAAATAAAATTTAATTTAAGTATAAAGTGAGGTCACGTTCATAAATAAAATTTAATTTAAGTAAATAGAGAGGTTAGGTTTATATATAAAATTTAATTTACGTACAAAGTAAGGTCAGGTTTATACAAAAATTTAATTTAAGAATAAAGTGAGGTCAGGTTCATAGAAACATTTAATTTAAGTATAAAGTGAGGTCAGGTTCTTAAAAATAATTTAATTTATAATAATAGTGAAATTAGGTTCGTAAATAAAATTTAATTTAAGTAAAAAGTGAGGTCAGGATCCGAAATAAAACTTAATTTAAGTAAATAGAGAGGTTAGGTTTATATATAAAATTTAATTTACGTACAGAGTAAGGTCAGGTTTATACAAAAATTTAATTTAAGAATAAAGTGAGGTCAGGTTCATAGAAACATTTAATTTAAGTATAAAGTGAGGTCAGGTTCTTAAAAATAATTTAATTTATTTATAAAGTGAGGTCACGTTCATAAATAAAATTTAATTTATAATAATAGTGAAATTAGGTTCGTAAATAAAATTTAATTTAAGTAAAAAGTGAGGTTAGGTTTATATATAAAATTTAATTTACGTACAGAGTAAGGTCAGGTTTATACAAAAATTTAATTTAAGAATAAAGTGAGGTCAGGTTCATATAAAAATGTAATTTAAGTATAAAGTGAGGTCAGGTTCTTAAAAATAATTTAATTTATTTATAAAGTGAGGTCAGGTTCATGAATAAAATTTAATTTAAGTATAAAGTGAGGTAAGGTTTACAAATAAAATTTAATTTAAGTATAAAGTGAGGTCATGTTTATAAGTAAAATTGAATTTAAGTAATAAGTGAGGTCAGGATCATAAATAAATTTTAATTTAAGTGTAAAGTGAGGTCAGGTTCGTAAATAAAATTTAATTTAAGTATAAAGTGAGGTCACGTTCATAAATAAAATTTAATTTAAGTAAATAGAGAGGTTAGGTTTATATATAAAATTTAATTTACGTACAAAGTAAGGTCAGGTTTATACAAAAATTTAATTTAAGAATAAAGTGAGGTCAGGTTCATAGAAACATTTAATTTAAGAATAAAGTGAGGTCAGGTTCTTAAAAATAATTTAATTTATTTATAAAGTGAGGTCAGGTTCATGAATAAAATTTAATTTAAGTATAAAGTGAGGTCATGTTTATAAATAAAATTGAATTTAAGTAATAAGTGAGGTCAGGATCATAAATAAATTTTAATTTAAGTGTAAAGTGAGGTCAGGTTCGTAAATAAAGTTTAATTTAAGTATAAAGTGAGGTCAGGTTCATAAATAAAAATTAATATATAATAAAAGTGAAAGCAGGTTCGTAAATAAAATTTAATTTATGTAAAATGTGAGGTCAGGATCAGAAATGAAACTTAATTTAAGTAAAAAGGGAGGTTAGGTTTATTATAAAATTGAATTTTTTACAGAGTAAGGCCAGGTTCATAAAAAAATTTAATTTAAGTATAAAGTGAGGTCTGGTTCATAAATAAAATTTAATTTAAGTAAAAAGTGAGGTCAGGATCAGAAATAAAACTTAATTTAAGTAAAAAGAGAGGTTAGGTTTATATATATAAAATTTAATTTAAGTACAGAGTAAGTTCAGCTTCATAAAAAAATTTAATTTAAGTATAAAGTGATGTCTGGTTCATAAATAAAATTTAATTTAAGTAAT
The DNA here is from genome assembly GCA_958336395.1 of Ctenicera cuprea. Taxonomy (NCBI): domain Eukaryota; kingdom Metazoa; phylum Arthropoda; class Insecta; order Coleoptera; family Elateridae; genus Ctenicera; species Ctenicera cuprea. Next base: position 2,046,718 of record OY284493.1, read on the forward strand.
AAGTGAGGTCAGGTTCATACATAAAATTTCATTTAAGAAAAAAGTTAAATCAGGTTCATAAATAAAATTATATTTAAGTAAAGAGTGAGGTCATTTTTGTAAATAAGATTCAATTTAAGTATAAAGTGAGGTCAGGTTCATAAACAAAATTTAATTTATAATAAAAGTTAAATCAGGTTCGCAAATAAAATTTAATTTAAGTAAAAAGTGAGGTCAGGTTGATAAATAAACTTTAATTTATGTAAAAAGTGAGGTCAGGTTCTTAAATACAATTTATTTGAATTCAAAAAGTGAGGTCAAATCCATAAATAAAATTTAATTTAAGTATAAAATAAGGTCAGGTTTATAATTAGGGTTTCATTTTAATGAAGAATTCATATTACGGCGAATTGCAACGAAAATTAAAAATTAGTGTAATGATTGATGCTGGATTTTAGTGAAAAAGGTAAGGCCAGGTTCATAATTAAGGTTTAGAAGTAAACTATTAGGGTGAGTTGATATTTAAAATAAAAACTGCAATTAGGTTCATAATTTAGATTAATTCAAATAAAAAGTGTGGTTAGGTTCATAATCAAAGTTTTGTTTTAATGAGGTTAGGTTCATAAATAACGGTTCAGGAGTAAAAAGTGAGGTTGGGTTTATAAATAAGAATTAATTTAAGTAAATAGTAAGGTCTGGCCATAATTTGATTAAGACTTAAACATAAATGAAATTGAAAAGTGTAATTAAGTTTGTAATTACGGCCTGCTTTTAATAAAAGGTGTGTTTAGGTTTATAATCAACAGTTCATTTGAATTATGGAAGACAACGTCACATTTGTCGTAACATTTTCACGTTTTGAGCGTAAGTTAAATTACAAGTTTCGTGTGCCAAATCTGTTTTGTATGGAAATATTCCAGGAGAAGGAAAATAACTGCTCTGCATATATACAGGGTGTTTCAAATTAATAGACATAGGTAAATTTAGTTGTCTTCATACACTGATGATGGAATCTTTTTTTTAACTTAAATTAAAACATGCAAGTTGAAAATTTTTATAATTTAGAGAGTGTAGAATACAATCACATAATTTTGCTACGAATGTACGCGTTTAGAAGTAGCTAGTTGCAAGTTTTCTTTGTTAAAATATTTTATTAACTGGAGATGATGGTGTAACTTTAGGGTTGTCTAAAACTACAAATAAAAAAGTGCAATACAAAATATTTTTTAAACTTATACCTAAATCTAAATACAAATGCATTATGGTAAAAATAACAATAACAAATTTATGCAACAATTATAATACTTCCAATATTAGATAAAATTACGCCTACAAAAATGTTGAGCAAATTAATTTTTTTTCTGGCTAAAAATTGAAGCTTCAACCTATAAAATTTTATTTTATTTAAATGTTATTAACATTAAGCAAATAAAAATCCCTTTTATAAATTAATCTATCTCCAAATTTCTCAAAGTGGCGTTCTCGGCATTAAAACCCAAATTATTCGGGTTCTCATTTCCACTAGTTCCATTAAAAATCGACCACCATGGGTTCTTCTTAACTCTTTTCGACTCATCAGCCACGAAACATTCGGATTCTTTCAACCAGGTGGAGTATTTCTTAATTGTATCAAATATATCTTTTCCCAGTTCTGCCATGGTGGGAGCTTCACCACCATAATCCATGGGGAGGATTTCCTTCGGTATACCATCAGGTTGAGCCCCTGTTAACAACAAAAATAATAATTATAATTAAAGTGGTTTTCTTAAACCCCAACGTTGCCACCACTGCAACGGGTCCAATTTAGCGACAGGGGCAGGAAAAATAATGTTACCTCTGTGAAATTTCAAAAGACTGATGATTTCGCTTCGAATCATTGGTTGAAGGATCCTCATGACGTGGTTAATCCAGGAAGCCGTGTTAATTACATGAACAGCTTTTAGACGTGCTGGGTGGGCTTCCTAAAAGGATACTTTGTCTACTTAACAGGTTTCGTATGTGAGTAAATGTTATTACCTGAATGTAGACCATGAAAGCTCTCAGTGCAGGTAAGCTGACTCGAGCCAAGTGTCCCAACTTGACATTTTGCATGTCAAAAATTACCACGTACCTGTAATTTAAAACAAATTACCTATGGGTCGTCGAAAAATTAAGTTTTAGATAGTTACCCTTCAGCCAGACCATCTTCCGAAAGCACACAATCATTGTACATGCAAAAACCCTTAACGGCATCGCTGAAGTAGAACTGGGCAGGGTCAGCATCCTTGACTACATACATTAGTACCTTGTAACCTTCTGAGGTGGTTTTGGGCAACTTGGCCATGTGTCTGCAAAAAAAACATTAGTAGGCGTGCTTCATAATACAGGTATGTCAACAAATTCTGCCAAATTCTAGTTTTCATGTTACATATTTTTGTTAATTATGTTTTCATATTCAAAATTACAAGTACCACCGATCACTGTAAGTACTAATTACCTTTTCTTTTTAGAGCAAACATTCCAAGGCCTAGCAAACCTAATCTAATGCTTTTCTTTTAGAATTTTTCTAAGCAATTAATCAAAACCCTTACCACCAATCCAGTACCAAAGTCTTTTAAAGTACCATCTTCTATTTTCCCGCCTCCGGACCATCAAAACCCTAAACAATCGCGCTCCAAGTCGCTAACACCCCTTCCAAGACAATTATCGCGTGACGTAGGTTTAACCAGAAGATGTTTTTCTCCCAGTTCCATGACCTTGAAGAATGTGGTACTGCAACCTCCACTGGTACCGGAAGAAACAGATTTGGTTGGTGCCTGCAAGAAATTTTGCCCTGCTGTTTCCCGAAATCGCAGGTCACGCTCTCCATCCCCCGTACAACGTCGCACATTCACCACCATGACACGTTACAATTATCCGGTTGTGTATAAAACCGGGGTTAAATATCGCAGGTACAGTAGTTTTATGAAATTCCTGTGTGACAAGTTCAACTTATTCTGCAAAAATAAACTAAAACCAAACCCAAACATGAAAATGAAACTTAAACCTGAAAGCGGCACATCATCAAAAACCTTCTTAGATGTTAAGCCCATGCCTTTGAAGGAACAGGAGCGCGTTACGCCCAAAAAAGAGGAGCCGTTGATATGTGGGAAGAAAAAGAAACCGTTTGTTCTGAAACTTGCGAAGTCCCAACTTAAAACTTGTGCTGATCAACAAAAAGAAACGGATGATAAGATTCCCAAGTTATGCAAGGCAGTGAAAATAGAAGTATCCAAAAAAGGCGATTGTGATAAACCAAAAGAAGAAGGCAAGAAAGAAAAAATAAAAGCTGTCTGTGATAAGACAAAGGAAAAATCTGAACCTAAAATTACTATAGCTGATCTTAATGCATCTGCCAATAAAAGAGTCTGTGATAAACCAACGGGAAAATGTGAACCCTTTAAAGCAATAGAACCACGCAAAAAGGATATCTGTAAGAGTGAGCCAAAATCTGAACCAGAAATCTCTGAACCTGTAATTACCCTAACTGAACTGAGTAAGCAGTCGGGGAAAGATCCATGCAAAAAACAAGATCCATGCAAAAAACAAGATCCATGCGCAGGTAAAAAGGCATCTGCCTCTAAACTGGATCCATGTAAAAAAGCTGATTCAGATTTAAAACCGGATCCATGCAAAAAACAAGATCCATGCAAAAAACAAGATCCATGCAAAAAACAAGATCCGTGCAAAAAACAAGATCCATGCGCAGGTAAAAAGGCATCTGCCTCTAAACTGGATCCATGTAAAAAAGCTGATTCAGATTTAAAACCGGATCCATGCAAAAAACAAGATCCATGCAAAAAACAAGATCCGTGCAAAAAACAAGATCCATGCGCAGGTAAAAAGGCATCTGCCTCTAAACTGGATCCATGTAAAAAAGCTGATTCAGATTTAAAACCGGATCCATGCAAAAAACAAGATCCATGCAAAAAACAAGATCCATGCAAAAAACAAGATCCATGCGCTGGTAAAACGGCAGATGCATCCTCTAAACTGGATCCATGTAAAAAAGCAGAGCCATGCCCCAAACCGGATCTACGTGCAAAACCTGATCCCTGTCCAAAACCTGATCCATGTAAGACAAAGATAAAGAAGAAGGTAGAAATGGATGGTATGGAAAAACCACCATGCAAACCTCCAAAAGGTGTTTGCGGACAGACAGAGAAGAATGCGCCGGAATTGGAAGAAAAACCACTTAAGTGTTGCCCGAGGTTTCCCTTCCGTTGCCCCTCTGATTGTGGCAAACCTGAAAAGTGCCCAACACCAAAAACGGTTTCTTGCCCAACTCCTGATGAATGCAAAGATCCAAAACCGGATCCATGTGAAAAGAAATCGAAACCTAAGATATGTGAGTCTAGTGAGAAAAAATCAAAGGATCCATGCGAGCCAAAACCTAATCCATGTCCAAAACCGGATCCATGTAAAAAAGCAGATTCATGTCCAAAACCAGAAACGGTTTCTTGCCCAACACCTGATAAAGACAAGAAGAAAGATTTATGTCCGAAACCTAATCCACCTCCAAAAGCTGATCCATGTAAAAAGAAATCGAAACCTAAGATATGTGAGTCTAGTGAAAAAAAATCAAAGGATCCATGCGAGCCTAAACCTAAACCATGTAAAAAAGCAGATGCATGCCCAGAACCAGAAGCGGTTCCTTGCCCAACACTTGATGTATGCAAGAAAAAGAAATCAAAACCGAAAATATGTGAATGTAGTAAGAACAACGAATTCGACCCATGTGAGCCAAAACCTAAACCATGTAATGCTATTGAAGAAAGCAAACCTGATGATTCAAACTTGTGCAAATTACGTAATGATCCATGTGAGCCTAAACCGAAACCCGTACTGTGTGCAAACAAAGCCAAATCATTAGATACCACAAACGAATGCCCACCAAAAAAATGTCATCCATGTGCGCCAAAACCTAATCCATGCGCCCCGAAACCTAAAACTTCAAGTCAATGCTCCCCCAAACCTAACGCGTGCGAGTCGCCTGAGCCAAAATCCAAGCCGAGTAATTCATGTAATAAAAAACCTTCAAACCCATGCAAAAGGCGAAAACAAGGAATCGTTCCAGGAGGCGAAGACAAGCCCGAAAAACCATGTGGTGCTCCTCGTGGGAAACCAACTAAACCAAAGAAGCCAACATGTGATCCATGCGCGCCGTTAAACAAATCCAAATCTTGTTCGTCATGCTCCAAAAAATCTAAGCTATATGATTTCACCCCCAAACGTAAATTGAGCTGCTATACTTTCCCATTCAGGCTCGTACCATCAGCAACAGTTGTAATCACCTACAAATGCAAGAATATTGCAGCAAGTATGAAACCTGCAAAGTTTAAACCCTGCGGGTACATTGGAATTCCTGTACTAAGCCAATATGATGTTTTGACACAACCTAGGGTAATGTTACCCAGAATTAGATGTATCGAAATCCCCATCGTCAAAAAGGATCCAGAAATTAAAATCGAACACAAAGATCCTGGAATACAAATTGATAAAGTTGATCCAATGGTACACCAAAGCAAAACAGATCCAACTGATCTTAGCAAAATTATCACAGAAGACCCTGCATGTAAAAAGGGTACGTTGATAGCGAAAAAACGTGGTTTAGAAGGAGGAACTTCGGTGGGATGCGTTATACCACCGTGCCCGTGTAATGCAAAGCCACCTTCTACGAAAAAGCATATACCAAGGAACCCCTGCGAAAAGTTGCCAGATCCTAGCGACATTAAAAAGGATTGCGAGCAACCCGTAAAACAAGAGACCAAGCCAAAATCTGCAGAAGCTTGTTGTAAACCGGTACCGGTTCCTTGTCTGCCTAGAAAAACGAACGAGGAATTGTGCGTCGACAAACCTTCTCCACCTACAATTAAGGGTGACAAGTGCAAAAAAGAATGCCCATGCCCTTGTGCAATAAAACCTCCTTGTACTCCAGAGAAAACCTGCAAAAAAAAATGCCCAAATCCCTGTGATCGGTGTCCATCTCCAGTTGCACCAAGTTCATGCCACGTTTGCAAGAAATACGAACCCTGTGCAGACAAAACAACACTCATAAGTAAGTTGACAATTTTTCTGAAACAAATTTTGACTTAACAATTTTAATTTGGCAGATAAACGAATAGTGTACATAGCAAAAAAGTGCTCCAAAAAAACGCAGTGCGCGCTCCCACCACTTACACCTCCAAACTGTTGTAAACCAAGAATCAAACGTGAGGTTTGTCCGCCATGTCCCAAACCTAAAAAAGCTTCCAAAAGTGGACCTTGTCCTAAGGAACCCGAACCAATACCACAACCAGAATATCGTAAAGGTTTGTTACAACCTTCCTTAGTGCTTGCTAGAATTTCGTCTAAAAGGTCTCAATAATCTTTTTCTGGTTTTAACAGGTGGTTGTACTAAAGCCACTTGCAAACAGGGACCATGCAAGAAAAAGAAGGTAACCATATGCACCTGCAAACCACCCGAACCTGTTATAAGAACCGAACCAGTAGAGGAAAAGTGCAAGAGCGAGGTCACAATAAGGAAAAGCAAATCAAACAAAAGCGTTTGTGCCCGACAGAAAGAAAACGTTTCGAAGCAAGCGAAAGCTAAACTCAAAGACATAGACCATAAAAAACACACAGAATGGACAGCCGTTCAAGTCAAAAAAGTAGTAGCTGAGAAGAAAAAACCCAACGATGCCAAATGTAAAAAACCAGGCTGCAAAATAACGAAAGGAGTGCCGAAAAATAAAAGCATTTTGGCTAAGTGTGGTGAGTTTTGTACCAAAATTGTGATAAAGAAAAAGAAGAAGAGACCGTCCCCTAAATTGGACACGAAATTGCCCAAAGTGGAGAAAATTCCGAAAGACTTTCTCGAAGGAACTCAAGGTTTGTGCAAAAGCATCTACGATGCTATTTGTCCCGGAAAAAAAGGAGGTAAGGGTGGCAAGAAAGCATCTGGAGCTTCCAGCGGGGTTAGTAGCCCAAGTTCTTCAAAGAGCCCTGTTGTACAAGAAGGCCCAATACTTCCAGGTGTGTATTTGGTGTCGGTGGTAAAATATACCAATTTTTTTAAATTTTTACAATGGTGGCAGCGCAGCGGTATGCGAACTTTAAAGTTAAATGTGTTTTTTTAATTTTAGGAAGAAGTGATGATGGGAATAAGACAGATTCAAAGAACAATGTTATGTCACAATTGGGAAAACTGTACAAGACCTCTTCTACCGGACATAAAAATCAGCAAAACCAAAACAAATCGGCAAAAATTACCTACAAGTGTAACAAAGCAAAATGGCACAAAAAATAGCAGTGTGAAGACCACACTTGTTTTTTTTGTACACATAAAAAAGATATTGTTTTTTTAATAAGAAGTATTTTAAAACATAAATAAAAATAGCATAAAGAAATAGTGTTTTATTGTCACGATCCCACCGCTGATGTTGTAATGTCGCTTCATACTTACGCCATCCTTATCATTAGTTGTATTTTATCGCTGTATACATCTCTGTTCGCAAACAAGCTAGGAGTGTTAGCCCTCACGGTGAAGTAAGTCTCAATGGCGTGCTTTGTTTTGTCGTGGTGGTAGAAGCAGGCGTGTAGAAAAAGATAGATGTATTCGTCCGAAATATAGGGCAGGTGAGGCTGAGCATCCATCCTGAAATTGAAAAAAAGTTATTTTAAAACGGAATAAGTTAAAGAACATTGCAGGAGCGGATCGTGAGATGGTTTCACTAAATTATATCACCTAGCAATTAAACATGGTTGTCGTGGACGTGCAGATTTCTACAGGGCTGCTCAGAAAAGTTGAATAATATATGCAAAATACATGGAAAATTATATTTTTCCAGATTTTTGTCCTAATGATGCTTTGGCTAAGAATCTAAACTGTATTATTGTTTTACATTTAAAATAAAGCAAAAATTTAAATAAATATTAATAAATTTTAAAAGTTCGTTTTTAATGTGTTTATTTGAGGCCGATGTCTTGTAAGTAGAAGTCCCGGGTTCCAATCCTAGGTAAGGCAAACTTTTTAAAGATTTTTTCTTGTTATTTATGTTGAATTATGTTATACTAATAATGAAATATGTATCAATTTTATTTATCTATAAGTTCTAGTTTTACGTTAATACTGAGTATAAATAAAATCATTTTTTAATATTGCCTTTGATAATGGCATGCAAACATGTCAAAGTGCGTATAAAATTAAAATAAACAAATATTGTTGTAAGAAAGTATTTTATTCATAAACAATTTTATTGCGAAGTATTAAATTTACAATTTGCTGTACACATCGTATTCTTTTTACTATTTCATTGTATAACTGGCTTGAAAATTAAAGTAATAAGAAAAAGTCAGGATTGGAACCCGAGACTTCTACTTAGAATTCAGCAGCCTCAACCGCTTCGCCACAAAGACATTAGAATATGTTGTTGTTACTGTGGGATTAAAAGACACAAAAGGACTAAACGGTGGAGCACTTAATATAATTTTTTCTTTTGTTGTAGAAAAACCTTAATTTTATTTAATAAATATTGTTGAATTTTGTACTTTTTGCTCAATAAATCAAAAGTAATTACAAATAGCCATAAGAAACCTCCCACAATAAGGTCCTTACTTAATTTCGTCTTCAAAGCGGCGGCCGCGAAAGTGGTGAATTGTTAAGTGGAGTAATGTAAAAATCTTTTGAAAAAATTATTATTACTTCTAAACCGGACATTAGATGGCGCTAATATTTTAGATAGGAATAAACATCCCAAGAGAAGTGTTAAATATGCAAAAATATTTAGAGCATTCCATTAAAAAAAAATACCTTAAGCGTGCCACACTTTTTTTAACACCCTGTATATTTGAAAATAATTTCTATGTATTCGCATTTACCCACAGTTTACATCTGGATTAGAAAGATTTTTTTTATCTGTTACGGTGTACGAGCTATCGAACTCCCACGCAGTATTGCCCCACCCCGTATATTTATTTAGATTTTGCTCAATTTTAAAAATGAAAAATTTTTTTTTTACTAAGCAGCTCTAGTAAGTAGAAGTTTTGTAAAATGCAATTACGGATAGTGCCAAAGAGCCATTGTACAAAGCATGATGCAGTATATAAAAGATGGTATGCTGTTTCTTGGACCAAATTTTGCGCACGTGTAAAAACTTGTTTAGAAACTATGTTTTACTTCAACGCGCATGCGCAGTATGTGTGGTGCTGTCAATTTCAAATGTCATGTGCTATGATATAGAGGTTATTGCCCAAATTATCATAGTAAGACAAAAAGTAAGTTATACTAATAAGTTTTTTGTTTATTGAGCATTATATTATGATCTTAAGCACACCCAATGTGAAATATTTTAGTTTCTGAGAGGATTTATATTTAAATTTTATCATCGTAACTAAATTATTATATTTATATGTTGTAGAAACATACAATTAAACACATGTGTGTGAATGATATTGAATGAATGTGCATAAAGGGTGGCATAAGCTTCAGGAGCGTAGCGGTCTAAAGGCCAAAGGCCCCACTACCTCCCACTGCACAAGCAAATAGCCTACCCGGAGTGAAAGACCTCGACACCTTCCGGTTTACGAGGTGAAAGATTAAGAAAGAAAGAAAGAAACGATTAAAATGCAGCTGTGATGCTTTTGTGGTCTTCTTCAAATTCACTTTGTTTTTGACAAAAAATCGCGCCTTTCCGAATAATTAATTTAACACTTTTACGTCTAATTTAATAACCTGTACTTCAATTTAACAAACGACGATATATTTATTGCAGCCGAAATTAACGTATCATTTTTCAACAACTTGTCATAATTACCATGCATGCAATTATTTACAAAATTATCTACGTAAATTAGAAAAAAAAATAATAAAAATGACAATAGTTATCTAATTGGCTAATAATTATGGTAAATTATCATAATACTTCTGATGCACGTTTGCATCACAAACAGACATAAAACAGGTATGTCAATTTTAATTCTAGACATATTGAATTATTATGTAGAAATTTAAATTTTAATAGAAAGTTTGTTGCATATACATAATTACATGATGTAAAACTGCAGCCATGAATGAAAATAGGTTTAAAAAGTCGTTAAAACTTATTAATTTACATACATTTGAGAGTACATTATTGATGGTTTTATTTTTAGAAGGGGCTAAATTGAATTAGCTCCAAGTTAAAATATGTAAAAATGAAAATTTCTGTACATTTTAATTGCTAGATTTAAATTAATGTAAGGAAAGTTATTCACTACTTATATTATTGCTGAGGCAAATTAATGCTAGCCCCCAAACTTGAATTAACCCTGAATTAAATGGGGCTAATTCATGTTAGCCCCCAGATCTGAATTTAAACCGCAAGGGTTTCTAATTTATTCAATACAGGGTCGAGTTACGAGCTTGACTTTCTTTTTAAATTTCCCACCAAACTCAAGTCGCTACTGCGCATGACGGCTTCGATGCCAAGTCTAGGAGAGTCTAATAAGGCGACAGAACTCCCTTCCTGCACATGCGCCAGTTCTGACTGTAACGCGCTTGACTTGCAGCTCAAACCGTCTACGCTTGTAGCGCCTGAAGGGTCAACCCCTATCGCTAAAAATAACCCAGAAGGGATTCTGGATTAGGATTGGAGAGTGAGAAAACACATGCACATTTAGGCCACAAAAGGCGGGCCCATTACGCCACCTCCATAACAGCTCCCCAACACGGGAATCGCCCAAGCCTCCCAATTCTTTGAATAAACTCGAGGACGTCCGCTATTGAGGTGTTGCTGATGACGGCCATGTCAGGCCAAAAGTCTCCCAGCATGGATCCTCTAATTGTTGCGAAGGCAGGACAGTGGCATAGCACGTGTTCTACGGTATCGTTCTCTAAGCTACACCCAATCAGGATCTCTGCAACCAGCCGAAGATTCTTTCTGGACAGCTGCACACAGTATTTGGCTATTTTTGGTTAGGGTGCAGCAAAACCAGACCTTGCCTGGCGACAGCTTTGTAGCTGTTTAAGGTTCTTGATGTAGCATATTGCTGAATATCGTCGGGGAGAGGGGGGTTACAGGTACCGGCTCCCAAGGAAGTTGTTTGGAGGCAACCTCGTCAGCCTCCCCATAGAAATATATAGCACACAGACGCAGTGTTGTAAAACCTGGCGCATGTGCAGGAAGGAAGTTCGAAGGAAGCTCGATCAACGCGCCTGCCCTCAATACAACAAAAACAACAGGCTACCAGTCCTGGCATCAGGCTGAGAGCCCTAAGCTCCTACTGGTGGAGGGAGACTACCTAAATCTCTACTGATTCTGCAAATCAGTGCCCGAGCTGAAAAGCAGCTCACCCGTCGAACCGCACTAAGACGGCCCTAACCTGCACTTAGGCTATACCACTGCCACCACGAGTCCTACTCCGTGACCAACACGGGGGGTGTAAATCCCCCGCGGGTTCGGATTTGGTCCCCATAATACCAGTCAAAGAAAGACACTGGTTGGACTTGTCGGGACAAGCGCATGCCAAGCAGCGCTGCCCCTCCCAGTTAGGACCTCGCAGGTTCCAGCACTGGTGAGCTACGCACTGCCCAGACTGGTTGGTAACCGGCCTGATCATAGTGGTCGGCACCTTAACAGCGTCGGGTGTACATAAGTACGAACCCTCTGGGTCGACACTTAGATAGTGGGCGTGAGCAGGCAAAGTGCGCCTCACCCCTAGGGTCCCAGTTCCCAGTGCCAGCTGCACACCGCTCCATCGTTGGAAAGCACCATGACTTGCCGGAACGACTAAATTATCCGGTCAAGCAACGGGGTTTCCAAACTTCTGCTATCGTACAGCTGCACACCACTCCATCGTTGCAAAGCACCATCACTTGCCGGGACCCCTACCCCTACGTAAGAGTTTACCGGTCAAGGAGTGGGGTTTCAACTTCAGCGATCGTACCTGAGGCGTTAGGACCTTATACTGAGGGCTGGCTGCAAGCGACACTCCTAGGGCCCAGGTCCCTTTTCAGCAGCAGCCACTCCATCCTGGAAAGCACCATCATCTGCCGGAACGACTATTATCCGGTTAGGGAGCGGGGTTTCCATTCTTGAGAGCGCTATCGCTCAGGTGTTAAGACCTATATTGGGGGCTAGCTTGTTTACACCCCCCCAGAGCCCAAGCCTCTCATAGCAACCGCGCTTCTCCATCATGGGGTACACCTTCACCCGCCGTCCCCTATCACCCAGTCAATGCGAGGCTACCCGGTCAGGGAGCGGAGACCCCCTTCTACCTGCCGGACCATTTGTCATCTAGCTCACGTCGGGGAGAAGACGGGCTAGTATGCTCCCGGTACCCCGGTCAAGTAGCAGGGTTCCATTCCAGAGAGCGAGCTACTGCCAAGATGTTAGAACTCATCTCAAGGGCTACACTTCACCTGGTGAAATCACTCACTCAGTCTCCGTGGTCCCAATTAAGGAAACCTTGAACGTCTCCGAAGAGAGGTGGACGTACCAAGTTGAAATCACCGAAGTGACCGTTACAACGCCGACCCCGCACAAGGTGTCTTTGTTCACGCCTCTCACGTAGGTGAGGGTTCCTGGCCGCCCCGCCACCTATATTGGCAGTCAGATGATTGTAAAAATCGAAATGTTACTATTCGGATGACTCCCATAATAGTCATTCGATATCAGAGTCGGAAATCGTTGGGCCGCCCACTAATGTAAATCGTGCATATTCGTCCTTCCTTCTCTAAACATCTTGCGCCATCTTCTCATCATTCCGTCACTCATGAAATTTTTTCTGTACAGTTCACTTGCGGGTCAATTTCAGCAGGGTGGACATTTAAAATTTGTATCACACTTACAAATACAGAATGAAAATTGACAATGTGTTTGATGTATTTCTTTTGACCTTTAAGACAACACTGTGCAGGCAAATTTCCACTCCCGACACCTGCGTGGTCGGTATGCGCAATAGAAACTTAGTTTTTGGACGTGCTTCGTATAGCAATCTTGATGAGCTATTCTAGGCAGACTTTTGAAATGAAATGCTGCGTGATCTGCACGCCGGCGTTGCGCCGTGTTGCATTGTGTCCTCTGGCTATGATGTCCTGATTCGAGGCTGTTGTCGCAATTAGCTGTACCAAATTGTGCTGCAGTAATACGAACAAATATTATATAGGGCGTCGATTTCTATGGAATGTTATAGCGGTTCGCTGTACAAAAGACAATGGTCGTTATATAAGAACCGTGTAAGTATGTGGGTTATAGTAGTAGAGCCCCCTCGCCACTAAAAATTGAGACAGGTGGAAGGGATTAGAATTTAATATATATAGATTTACTGTAATTAAAAAGTTTTTATTATTGGTGGGGATAATCCAGGTATCCCTTAAACCTGAATTAGGTGGGGTTCCCAAACTTCAATTAAACCCACCAAAAAATTTCTAAAAACATTTTATCCGCATAAACAAATATATTAAAATGTTTAATTGTTTACAATTTAAACTAATTTGTCGCACTTAGGAGATGTTATTCATCACATTATTGGTGGGGCTAATTCAGGTTAGCCCCTACAGCAAAACTAGGTAGTAAAAATTCAAATTGTGTTCCAAATTTGAACTAAACTCACCAAAAAATCCCTACAATTATTTCTAATTTGCTTTAGCAAAATTTTAGGTCCCCGAACATACCCTTTCTAACGAACCGCTCCTGTAGCTTTACAAACGCCCTTTTCATCGAAATAAGGCGTAAAATTTCAAGCCGGATATGTTTCAATAAATGATTTGCTAGCGTTTCTTAACCATAAGTGGAACAAGTTTCGTTTTCTCTCGGAGAGCTGACATAATTTTTTTTATCGGTATAGAAACTGCTGTACTTGCTTATTAACTAATCGTACGTAAATTGCCTGGCGGGAGAGTCGTGCAATTTAAGCACTTTCATTGCACTTTATTATTGCGATATATTGACAATTATGTATAGGTTGTTAATTACAAAACGACGATTAATGTTAATTGGCTAAGTTAGCAGATGCGAATTTTTTTGGCGTATCGGTAAATTATGATCTTAGAAACTAAAAACATTCTTATTTTAATTCTAATTAGTTTCGTTATTTTAAGTAGAATTTTAAAAATAGGTACATAATTTTGGGAAACATACTGTATATATAAAATTAAGATCCCGAACAACTTTAAATCATTTTATTGAAACATTTTTTTATTGCGTATTTTTACACATATTTGTTTATTTCTGCTGCTAATAAAGCTTATCACCGACGCTACATAGAGGGCGGACCTTAATAGAAACTTGAATTTTTAAATTATAATTACCCCCTCCTAATATTTTTTCTAATATTTAAAACAGTTTCTTTAAAACTACAAAATACAAACATGATCACATCGCTACAACCAATTATGTAATATACAGGGTGTTTTCTGTGAAAATTCAAAAAGCACATATTCTTCGGGCAAAATATCAAGTAAAAAATGTCTAATAAATATGGGTACGGAAACGCTCTCTTACAGAGTTACCACCTTCCGAAAATGGAAAAAATGTATGCACGCTTTAATTAATATCTCCGCCATAAATTGAGATATTTGATACAAATTTTGTAGAGGTATTTCACTGATGTTAGTTTACATTTTCGCTTGTTTTCGCTTATGTCCAATAACCAGGGGCGTAGATGTGGGAGGATACGTGACATATCGCTTCACGTATTTTTATAGAATTCCCCATATCTACGCCCCTGGTCAATGGATTTAAACAAAAACAAGCGAATATGTCAACTATTATTAGTACAATACCCCTACAAAATTTGAACCACATATCTCAATTTATGGCGGAGATATTAACTAAAACGTGATTAAACAGTTTTATCGTTGGGAGGCTGTACCTCCGTAAGCAAGCGTTTTGGCCCCCATATTTATAGGACATTTTCTGCTCAGAAATGTGCTCCGCAATTAGGAAGTGATGCAATACCCTGTATATCATTGGCAACATCAGTTCGATTTCTAGGGGCCGACCTTATTAAATAATTACTACGCGTTTAAAAATCAAACCTGTGCCTATAAAAAGCAAACTGTAACTTTCTTTGCTGCGTAGACGCTTTAAAATGCAGCCGCGAGGAATGAATAAAAATTGCGCAAAACGCTTCCTCACCTTTCGCGTTCTTGAAAGGGAAATCAAACGACTGAATTAATTTTATTATTTTTTGGCAGGTCAAGTTTAAGGCTTGTTGCGGTTGTGGTTCGAACCCGGGCTGGGGTGTAAATTTCTTTAATTTAAAATTTGCAAAATTGGGCTTGAAATTTGTTTGTTTAAAATTGTACAATTATAAAATTGGATTGGTAGAAAGTGTGCACATACATACAGGATGAGTGATTAAAACGGTTCTTATTATTAGTATTTTCTGACTCACCCTGTACATACAGCAACATTTTCTTTATTTTTTTCTTATGTTATACAGCGTCCCCCGTTCATGACGCTTTTAAAAGCTTTTTTTCATGCATTTTTGTTTGAACACCCTGTATCTAACTTAATTATCGAAAAATGCTTACCAAATTCTGACTTTTCTCAATTCCTTGGTCCTGTTTTGTGGCACATTTCTTAATCCATCAATGAAGGGATGTTGAAGCGTCAACGATTTCTTCTCGCTCATGATTTAGAAAACGTCAGCTAAACCACAACAAAATCACTCGAATTAGATGTATTCGTGCAAAACTTTACAATATTAATTAACAAAATAAAAAAGATAAATGAAAGTTTAACATTGCGTAGGAACGGGTTTTCAAATAGAGGCTAGAAGAAACGTTGTTCGATGAAATCGCGGCCAGATCGCGAATGTGAGTGTTGCAAGAACTGCACGATTCATTTAATGGTTCAGAAATAACTGCAGAAGAAAATAAACCCAAGGTGGGGATGCATTTTTTATGGTTTGTTGCCTTTTTGGAATTTCTATTGCTTTGTTATGTTTATGTGCAATGCTTGGGGTTGCTCGCTTAATTTCGCATTGAAATCGCCGAATTGTTGCAGAATTATAGCTAATTAGGAACTGTTCTCCTAAAGATAATTAAATTTCTATTATACAGGGTGTCTAAGAAAAGTAATTCCGTTAGGAAATATTGCTTCACCCATGTTTATACAAGGTGTATCAAAAATTAGTACAGTAGAGGTAAGAGAAAGTAATTATTAAAAATTGCCCCAAAATTGTTTGAGAACTGCAGGATAATATCGAAAATTTGAGTTCAAATAGGTACAAAAATCAAAACTGAAAAGGGAGTACGAAATGTTTCATGTACAAAAAGTTTTTTATCACCTGCAAGGTAAGTTTTTATGCTTTTTGCAACATTGTATTTAAATTACAGTTTTTGTAATAAACAGAGTTTAAATGCATTTTTTACAATCGCAGCAGCCCCTAAACATTGATTTGTTTATTTTACTTACATTTTAATTAAAAAACCTGATTTTTGACTATTCTATTATTGGTTTGAATGTTTCCATTTTTGATACACCCTGTATAGTAGGGTGACTATACAGCGAATTTTACACTAAAGTTGTACTGTAAAAAACAATTTTGAATTTTGCAACACTTATAGGGGACATCCTGAGCATCTGCTATCGAACGAACGCCAACTCAAAATGGCTGCCTTTTTGAAAATGGCAGCTTATTTGTAAATTTTAATTTTGCAATTATGCTGCTAAACAATGCATACATGTCAAAACAATTGAACTAACATCTAGGCTTCCGGGTTGGAGCCGCGTCATCGATGCTTGAGCTCCGACGTTTCGCCCTCGGTTGCACGGGATATCTTCAGGGCTGTGGTCGCTTTGGGATCTGGAACACAACAGTTGTGTTCCAGATCCCAATCCACTATAGTGACCTTACTTGAATAGAAAAAAAAAGTTCTAAAAAAGTATTTTGGAGTATGGCTAGAAGTTCAAAATTTTTAAAAATTTCCATATTTTTATAAAATTTTCACGATATTCAAGATTTTTAACATTTTCCAGTTTTTAAAATATTGAAATTTAACAATTTTAATAGTTTTATCATTTTCAAACATTTTATTTTGTCAAAAGTTTCAAAATATCGAAATTTTCAAAAATTCTATTTAAAAAAATTTGCGAAACTTTCGTCTTTTTCAAATTTTTAGAAATTTTTAAAACTAGATTGTTTTCAAAATTGAACTAGTTAAAAATTTTTTTGATTTGTTTAAAATCTAAACATTTTCAAATATTACAAAATTTTCAAGAAACACGCGAAAAACTTCTTCATATTAGCAGGCACTAAATTCAAACAACAGTCTACCACAAACGCAGCAGTGTGCTCTCATTTGTTATCTCTTAACAATCAAAAGAATTGAAAGAACAAAACACCTCTATCGAATGAGCGCAAAAAATGCGAGGTTGCCATTCAAAAAACGAAGATCGCGTCACATCTCTTAAAGCATTGATTAATTACTTTTTAATTCACATTATTTTTCCCTATCTTGATCAGAATTAAATAGCGGCGTAATAAGTGTTAGACCACCCTGTATTAAAAAAAATAAAAATTCAATAGTTTAAAAGTTTGAATTTTTGAAAATTTTAAATACTAAAATTATCGAATTCAAATCTATAATTTTTTTAATCTTCAAATTTGAAAAAGTTTAGCAAATTTCCAGAATTTTCAAAAGGAATTAAATTTTTAAATTTAAATCAATTTTTTCAAATATTCAAAACTTTCAAAAATTTCAAAATTGATAAAATTGTCCATATTTTCAAAAGTCAAAATTTTTGAAATTTTTAAATGTTATTTATTTTATCAAATTAAAAATTTAGAAAACATTTTCAAAATTTTTATTTACAAAAATTTTAGATTTTGATAACTTTACAAATTTTTGTATTAAATATTTTTTAAATATTAAAAATACTTAAAGGGTTAAAAATTATTAAAATTTTTACTTTGAGCATTTTCAAAATTTCTGAAATTTGCAAAAGTTTTAAGATTTTTAAGTAAAATTTCACTTTCCTAGTAAATATTCTCATCATTTTTAAAATTTCTGAATGTCTACAAAATTTGAATCAAATATCTTAATTTACTGCAAAGATATTAACTAAAGTATGAATAGTTTCTTTCGTCTTCGGGAGATTGTACCTCCGTAAGGAAGTTGCCGAACTCATGTTAATTAGAGATTTTTTTTATTAAAAATGACCTCGGAAATATGCTTCACATTTGTGCCGCCGCGCCGCTAAGAAAATTTTGATAAGTACGATCGCGCGAAAAATTTTTTTTATACAGGGTGATTCAATATTTTGTTTTTTAAGCTCAAGAATCTACTGTGTAAATTATACTAGACGCTTCTGGAACATCCTGTAGTTACTTGTAATTTTATTACCAATTTAGTTTTGTAACAATGTAAACAAAAATGCAAAATGATTTTAAAAATTTGAGTTTATTTTGCAAATTTCAATTAAAAAAAATTTTTTTAGTTCTATAGTTATACACTGTGTTCATAAAGTAACCCCCCCCCCAACTAACTTTTGAACGACTTGATATTTTGCTACAAAATTTAGTGTGCTGTAATGGGAAATTAAATACTATTTTTCAGACCATATTAAAATTTTGTATCATCCAAAATGGCGACCGGGCGCCATTTTGAAAAATTTTTTTTTAATGGAAAGTGGGGTCGAGTGACACCTCATTGGAAAGGTCTTTTAGTTCTGCGTCTGATCCTAGAGTTTTAAAGAAAAATATTTAGCCATAACAAAATGGCGGATTTTAAACAAATGGGCTCACTAAATTCAAAATTGTTTTGAAATTTTTATCCAGGGTTGAGTGACACCTCATTTGAAAGGTCTTTTAGTTCTGCGTTTGAACCTAGAATTTCAAAGAAAAATATTGAGCCATAACAAAATGGCGGATTGTAAACCAATGGACTCACTTAGTTCAAAATTGTTTTGATTTTCTTATCCAGTAGTCCACTTTTTCATTTGCAGGACAAAATTTTACCAGAAATATCTCAGGTGGCTTGAAATAATATTGAAAACGTTATGTTCCAACAAGACGGTGCGCCGCCTCATTATTATTTGTTGTCAAGGTGACAAAAAATTTAAATGCCAACAGATTTAATACTCAACATCGACTGCAGAGCCATCTGCTGCCGAACTCAGGTAACACATAAAATACCCAACATCGATTGCATTTCCCCCATCATGTATTACAGCCGTTTGCACAAAAAAAAGTTTAAAACAATTGGCAATCGAGTAACAACAGACACAGATGGCTTTTCCATTTGTTTGTAATTTGCTTATTATTAATCGCAACGTAGGCAAGTGACATACCGTTGAACAGAGAAAAAAAAACGTTGTTTAAAACCGCTAATAAAAAGCAAAAGAAGACATCTTATATTTAAAAAAATTTAGTTTTCCAATTAACACTTAACTTGATTTCTGCTCTGCAATTAAAACTTTCCACAGTTTCACTTCACGTTTTAACTCTTTATGCCAATAATAATATTTATTCAGACAGCAACATTTTGTCCTTGTTATTAAGACTATATAAAAAATAGACCAAAATTGTGCATCTTTATTGAATTGCAGAAAAAGTATGATGCTGTTTTTTTTCTGCTATTAGGTCAATGCTATTTAATATCAAATTGCCCTACATGATAAAACTGTGGATAATATATTTGTATTATAGTTTGCAATAAACAAACTTTGTTTTCGCGAGTAATGCGGAAACAGAAGTGCAATATGTGTAGGTACGTTAAATATATGAAATATTTTATTGATTTAGAAGATTATTATAACTTTCACTTCTTGTCGTGTAGCAAGTTACTTTCTTTGACTGTTTGTTTTATTTAGTTCCTATATACAAAGTCGTGGAACAAATTAGAAAAGGGGGATATAAATTTTAAGAAACAAATACGCTAAAAATGCATTTTGGATTTAAAATTAAATTAAGCTAGCTTTTTTGTTTAAATCGAAATTGAACTAGCTTTTCTGAAGAAAAACAATATTAACATTGTTCTTAATTCAACAAAAAAGCTATCATAATTTAATTTTCTTAAAAACACTAACAAGTTTTCTGTGTTGTTTTTAAATTTAAGTTAGCCTACCCTGATTTTTTAAGGTAGTTTAACTTTCCTTTTTCTCGACGAAGCTAATATGGTTTTAAAAGTAAAAGCAGTCGTGTCAATTTTCTATATCAAAATGGAACCTAGCTAGTTTTCTTGGAGAAATAGTAAAAACAAGCTAGCTTTTTTTAGTTTAAACAGCATTTGAGCCAGCATTTCTGAAAAAAAACTATGTTATTAATGTTCTTGCTTAAACAAACCTATCGTAATTTAATTTTCTTAAAAACACTAACAAGTCTTCTGTGTTTTTTGTTAATGTAAGCTAGCTTACCTTGATTTTTTAAAGCTAGCCTAATTTTACTTTTTCGACCAATCTAATACGGTTTAAAAAGCACAAGAAATCGTGTTGCTTTTTTATATCAAAATGGAACCTAGCTAATTATCTTGGAGAAATAGTAAAAACAAGCTAGCTTTTCTTTGTTTAAACAGCATCTAAGCCAGCATTTCTGAAGAAAATCTTTGTTATTAATGTTCCTGCTTAAAAAAAGCTATCGTAATTTAATTTTCTCTAAAACACTAACAAGTCTTCTGTGTTTTTTTTTTAATTTAAGCTAGCTTACCTTGATTTTTTAAAGTTAGCCTAATTTTACTTTTTTTCGACCAATCTAATACGGTTTAAAAAGCACAAGAAATCGTGTCGATTTTTTATATCAAAATGGAACCTAGCTAATTTATTTTCTTGGAGAAACGATAAAAATAAGCTAGCTTTTTTTGTTTGAACAGCATCTAAGACAGTATTTCTGAAAAAACTTTGTTATTAATGTTCTTGCTTAAACAAAGCTATCGTAATTTAATTTTCTCAAAAACGCTAACAAGTCTTTTGTGTTTTTTTTTAATTTAAGCTAGCTTACCTTGACTTTTTAAAGCTAGCCTAATTTTACTTTTTTTCAACCAATCTAATACGGTTTAAAAAGCACAAGAAATCGTGTCGATTTTTTATAACAAAATGGAACCTAGCTAATTTTCTTGGAGAAATAGTGAAAACAAGCTAGCTTTTTTGTTTCAGCAGTAACTAAGCTAGCTTTTCTGAAGAAAAACAATATTAGCAATGTTGTTGCTTTACCGAAGCTTTCTTAATTGCAATTATTCTATAACAAACTGGCACAAAGAAAATTTTGTTGGGGAACAGGATAAGTTTGTGGAAAACAGATAAAATAACCTAGCTTTTTTGTTTAAACAATAACTAAGCTCATTTTTTAAAGCTAGTCTAACTTGATTTTTCTTCGACAAGGCTATAAAAGTACAAGAATTGGTTTTAATTTTGTCGCGAAAACAGATAAAATAACCTAGCGTTTTTGTTTAAACAGGAACTAAGCTAGCCATTCTGAAGAAAAACGATATTACCAACGTTGTTGTTTCAACAAAGGTATCTTAGTTTAATTTTCTTAAAAAAAAAAACTATGCTTTCTCTCTAATTTTTATTTAAGCTACCTTAGCTTGATTTTTTGAAGCTAGCTTAATTTGACTTTTCCTGGACGAGACTTATTTATTTTAAAACAAGTTTTCTTTTTTTTTTATTGAAGCTAGCTTACCCTGGTTTTTTTTAAACAGCCAAATTTGCCTTTTCTTCGAGGAAACGCGTTTGGTTGTAAAAATAATAAAAATCTTTAATTTTTTATAAAAGAAATGGGAGACAACTAATTTTGTTGGGGAAACAGTTTAAATTAGCAAACTTTTTTAAACAGCAACAAGCTAGCTTTTCTGAAATATAAATATGAAGTTTTCTTTTTTTTTTATATATTTAAGCTAGCGTATCCTGTTTGGTTAAAGAGAGGCCAATTTGCTTTTGCTTCGAAGAAGAGCATATGGTTTTAGCAGTTAAACAAACATTTAATTTTTTTTGTAAAAAATGTGACTTAAATAGGTTTGTTGAGGAAACAGTTTAAATTAGCTAGTTTTTTTCTTTTAAACGGTAGCTAAGCTAGCTTTGTTAAACAAGCAATGTTTTTGTTTTAACAAAACTAACCTAATTTGACTTTAAAATAGAATTCAATTTCCAACAAAAGTGAAGCCAAGGTAGTTTTACTGGCACAATAAAAGATTAGGTTAGCTTATTTTGAAACAATTGAAGTTAAGCTGGCTATATTCATATTGCCGTATTTAAAAAATAAAACTTAACTTTAGAAATACTGTGTTCAAGCTAGCTTTATTTACGTAATAAACGATTATGGTGCATTAATTTAAAAAGCTAAATCAAGCTAGCTTTATTAGCGTAATGAAGAAATAGCGTTTGCCTAGCGTTTGGAGTATAATGAGCTTAAGCTGGATGTATTGGCAAAATAAATACTTTTAATAAATTTTAGTTCACAAAATAGAGCTAGCTAAAAAAATCAAGCTAGCTTTTTTAAATAATGTGTAGTATGATATAGGGAATACTACTACGTTAAGTAACTCTTTCGTCTTGAATGTATTTTAGCTTCACTGAAAAAAATGCTTATTTCTAAAATGACAGGGCAAGCCAGCTTTGCTACAATTACTTTTAATGGAAGTAACATGAAACCAATCTGACGCAATATGATACAAGCTAGCTTGTTGATCATAACTCAAACCTAGATTTTTCAATAAATTTATGGAAAAACATTTTTTATAAGTGTTATATTAGATGCGTTAAATAAAAAATAAGCTAGTTTAGCTCTAATAATAGCTAGCTTGATTTTAATTTCAATTAACTTTTAAAAATAAATGAGACAATACTTCGGTATTAAAACAAGAAAATTCAAAAACCAGCGATTAATTTTTAGCTTAAAAGATAGCGCGGGGTTAGCTTTATTGGCATAATGAAAATATTAAGCTAGCTTTTTTAAATAATGTGTAATTTAGTATTGAGAATACAACAACGTTTAGTAACTCTTTCTTCCTGAACGTATCTCAGCTTTATTGGAAAAAATTTTTAGTACTAAAAAGTCAGAGTAAGCTAGCTTTACTACAATTACTTTTAATAAAAGTAAACTAAAATTAATTTAAAGAAATCTGAATCAAGCTAGGTTGTTGATCTCAAAGTAAAAAAAGCTAGAATTTTCAACAAATTAAAAAAAAAGCTGATCTTTGGTAAATCTCTTTTTACAGTAGATGCGCTTAATGAAAAAATAAGCTATTTTAGCTCTAATAGAAGCTAGCTTGCTTAAAGAATTGAAGTTTCAATCAACTTTTCAAGATAAATTAAATAATATCTCAGTATTAACACAAAAATGTTTCAAAAATCGGCGATTAAACTTGGGTTGCGCAAAAAATGAAGGGGAAGTATCATCGCATGACAAACGTTGTACCATAAAATTTGCATTTAATATACATTGTGTTTTTTTTTTATAAAATGAAATTAAATTGACTATTGTGGTCACAATAAGCAGACGCATATACTGCAAATAAATTATCATAAATGTAATAAATCAACAAACTCAATAATTAATTATTTAAATTTTACGACTTGCACATAACACGACCACTGACTTAAAGTTTTATTTGGATGTCTATAAAAAATAGTTTAACAAAAGCCTCAACAATAATACAACTAAAAAAATGTTTAATGACATACGTAAAATAAATATAACGCATTTAATTATTGTTTATTGCCATTTTTCCATGCTGGAAATTTTCTTACTGACGACATTGATTGGTTTATTTCTTGTATCCTCGATTAATAAATAAAGCAAGCCAGGGTCGACGAGTTGTAGTAAGATAACCTCAGTGCAAAAGGCGCTTCAGATTTTTCTTACGTGCGTCGGTAGTGAACCGCATTAGATTACTGGAATTTTTACAGAAATTTGCTGATCATTATTGCAATCTGCAATGCAAAGCGAAAGTGCGCAAGTTAAGTTGTCGGTGAATGAGTCGAATGTCCTGTTTTTGGTGTTAAGTGTTAATTGCGGCAATATTTTACATCTACTCGTAAGTGTAAATCTGAAGATTGGTGGAAAATTGTGAATTCGTTTTCAAAATTTTAGACAAAATAGAAGTTGGGATTAGAATTTAAAAATTTTTTTGTAAGAGGTAAGTCTAATGATAAAAATAAAAATAAGTTTGGTATCCTACTCCCAATGAGCGGTTCAGCTTATTTACGGATTTTGCATCGGTTTTCGTCGATTGAGTAAAAATGTATCGAAACAAGATAATAAATTTTAAACTTCAAAAGTATAGAGAGGGGGTGACAACAAAAATTTGGGGTTTAGGTAAAACATAAAATCGTAGCCCGTCTTAACTTTTTCTGCTGAAAACGTGTTTTGGGTTTATCTTCATTAAAGCTAGCTTATCTTGATTTTTTTAAGCTAGCTTAATCTTCCCCTGATCTGTCAACAAGGCTCATTCTACTTGGAATGGAAAAATTGAGTGAAGCATTAAAAAAAAATTAATCATAAAATATTCTATTGCGAAAACAGTAAAAACAAGCTAGCTTTCATAATAGACTTTGGAGTAAAGCCAACACTGATAATGAAAAATTACTATACTTCGCTCGAATTTCGGGAAATTTGTTGGTAGCGCAAAATTATTTTAAATATGGTTTTTCTTCTTCATAATTAAATTATGCTATTGGTAAAAGCGGAGTCAAAGTAGGCTTGTTTCACAATGACTGGCGTTGAGGGAAGTATTTTTATAACGAGACTCTATGCAGAAAAATTAAAGTTAAGCTAGCTGTTGTATAAGAAAGTTAAACTCAAGTTAGTTTTATTTAAAAAGGAACTTCTAATATAATGGTAATGGTAGAGAAAACGCATACCATAAGCTAGCTGTTTCATAGAAACGAAAATCAAGCTAGCTTTCTTCTTACGGTTGCGTACTTTTTGCGAGGTGTAGTACATCCTCTCACCTCCTGTACTGTGTGGTGTTTAATGTGGCACAGGGCAGCGGGAACCTACAGTTTTACGTAGGCTCCGAACCACGGAATTGCATTTCATGCGTTTCATTTTCACTGAAGATTTTACTAAGACAATGTCTGATGTAAGAAGTGAAGCTAAAGCATATTAGTTTTTATCTCATAGTAAAATAATCGTAATAGTTGGGAAACCGCATACAACAAGCTCGCTGGTTCATTTAAATGAAAATCAAGCTAGCGCTCCTCTTACGATTGCCTACTTCTTGCAAGGTGTAGTATATTCTCTCACCCCCTGTCCTGTGCGGTGCTTAAAGTGGCACAAGACAGTGGGAACCTACAGCTTTACGTTTAAAAATTAGTATTAGTAAAAATTTCAAGATCAATAGCTTAGCAAGAATTAGGAGAAGCTAGCTTTTCAAAGCTATGTTGTCGAAAAATTTTAAATTTAATATGAAGCCAGGCTAATATTTTTGTTTTACAATTGAATTATGCCTGTGGCGAAAAAGTCAAGAAGTCAAGTTAGGTTTGCTTTACAACACAAGCAAGCTAGCTTTGCTAAAAAAAGCAGAAATTACGCCAATGCCTTTAAAAACAAATAAATACTAGCTTTGAAGCAGCTATTTATAAAAAGAGACTTAGTTTGAGCAAAATATAATTAAGCTAGCTTGTACCTTATAAAGTCAAGCTAGCTTTAGTTAAAAAATAGCTTCAAGACAGTAATATATACTTATTGTTTTATTACAGACAATATTAGGACAAATTGAAATAAAGCTAGCTTCTACCTAAGATAGTTAAACTCAAGCTGGCTTAAACAAAAAAAAGTATTAAGCTAGCTTTTATCTAGAAAACCTAAAGTCAAGCTAGTTTAAATAAAGAAAAACCAAAAACATAATTTTAGCTTCCCTGCCCCCCACTTTGCGCTATCAAATTTACAGCTTGCAAAGTGGACGTTAGCCCCCACCCACTTCGGAATTGTAGAAAATTGAGATGTTGCTCGAAAACTGGTCACACGACTTTTTTGATAAAGTTGTAATTGGCTCACCATACCACGACGGTCAGCTTTTGCATCTCGACTAAATTTGTTACCATAACACGACGACAGCTCAGTTTTTTCATTGTTTTCGGCAAGTTTTTAAGTTGCCGTCACCACTGTTCCTATAATTTGGTTATTTATTGCTTACTTTAATTCTGGCGGGTCGGGAATCTCGCACAGCACATTTCATATAATTTCTTTCGATAACAGAAAATTAATATAACAAAAGCATTGCACATAGAACATTATTACAATTTTATTAGAAACAGCATTTGTTTATCGCGAGTTGTGTGAATTCAAATATGAGTGTGATTAAAATGATATGACAAAAAAGCAATAATTAAACATACAGTTACTCATGCAAACAAAATGTATAGCCAGTTAAATAAGCAACGCATCTTAACACTTATAACGGGAACGGAATATTAATTTTTCGTACAAAATAATATCTGTCTGGCTGTTTGATTTTAATACTAAAACTAAGCGGGCCTTTACAGTGTACAAAACAAATTAAACATATTTTGCTGAAAACGTTGTAAAAATGTCTGGCAGCTGACCCAAATATTGGAAGCTCCAGTTAAAATAACAAACGCTAAAATTTATAATTACAAGAATTAAAGCAATTAAAGAGTAATTTACAAAACTAGCTGAACCCGTCGACTACGTCCCACGCTTTTCTCTTACACACAAGGTCCCCTTTACGCCGCCCTGGCACTTACAGCGCGCAAACTCCCCGCCACCTTCAGGCGCATCGACTTCGCCCCGCACTCACTTAAGCAGTTAGATTCAAGCACTTACGGCGCGTAGTCTTGTTTCGCTGCTCGAGCTTACGAACTACCCAAAATTTAAATTAACCACCTCCAATTTTACTACCCCCAAGTTATCGGCGAAGAACCCTCCCGTTTTACCGAACGAACCACCCCCTCCTTCAATTTTGAGCTGTCTGAGTGCACCCCCTTTGTTACGGCGTCGCTAACAGCAAGTTTTTCCCGTAACAAATTTGTCGCCCAACTTTTGGCCCTCTTTTCGCAGATTTGCCCGTAACAAATTTGGCGCCCAACTTGCTGGGGCCTCCTTTGTGCAAATTTGTCCGTAACAAATTTGGCGCCCAACGTGGGGCCTCTTTTCGCTGTTTTACCTGTAATAATTTGGCGCCCAACTTGCTGGGGCCTCCTTTGCACACATTTGTCCGTAACAAAGGGTAGCAAATCTATTGAAAGAGATATAGATATATAACCTGTGTCGAGATGTAAGGGATGTTACAGATTGTGCGGTCACTACAAATTAAGAAAACGGGAAGGGATCTGGATTTAACATATAAAAGATAAATAACCTGTATTCAGACATGTTACTGAATGCGCGTCACTGCAGGTTGAGAAAGAGTGAAGGGATCCGGATTTAGTATACAATAAGACTTCGATCTGCAGCTCGCCACGTTACCAACAAAACAAACAAGAAAAAGGGGCGTAGCCCACGGGTTTCACTAGTTTTAAAAACAAAGACTCGTTTTAAGGTAAATTCGACTTTTAGAGGTTTTAGACTTCTAAATTTCTGGCGCCAGGTAGCGCAAGCTATTACTTTCGTGGCGCATATATCGTTTTTTACATTTCTTTAAATGGGGGGGGGGAGGGGTACATCAGGTTAGCACTTCCACGATTTAATTGGATGTAAATTGATTATTAATTTGGCGCAAGCTATAATTTCACTAGCGCAAGATGGCGCAAGCTTCATGTCCTAAGGTGCGCATATCAAATGTTTGGAAATTTTAAGTGGAGGGGGGGCAGGTTGACTAACCCGACTTGATCTACCAACAATGATAGGGGGGAGGTTGGATTGATAAACATGATTTTAATCATGAAAGTGAAAAACAACATTTTAAATTTTAGGAATGAATGATTTTTTGTTCGATAAACCACAAAAAAAAATTAAATTAAATTATTGGTCAAGTGAGAGTAAAATAAGAAGCTATGCTTACTTTTCGGATGCAATAAATATCAGAGGAGTCAACGAATATCAGTTACCGTTATCCTGAACGGACTTTGCTTTTAGTTGGTTTAAAACTGTTTAAAATTAATTACCTAACACCTTCAACTCATTTTAAATTTTTAAATGTTTGACACACTTTTAATTAGATTATTCCACTTTTTTAATCGTCCTTGCTTTGTCATCATTTATCAACACGTATTAAAGATAAACAAATAATTTTGGGCTAAAAATTATAAAATTTTCGTTTGTTTTTATTTCTAAACCACTTTAATTGTTTTTTTTGCGAAAAATCAAACTTGGGTGAAACTTTATTAACGAATTTAAAAATGTTCAATGTGTAATGGACGACACTATTCAACTAAATTACTATTTCTTAGCCAACGTCAATAAAAACTAGCTAACCTTGATGCTTTCCTCGTCTTCGCAGTGTTGTTAAAATAACATGTTAATAACCTCTATTTAAGGTTTATTTCTATATAATTTTATTTGACTAACATTTTTCTTTTAATTGTGGATGTGTTTAAAGCTTCTAGAGGTTTTTTTTAACAAAAATTAAATTATGATAATAAGTTTTTTTCGATAACAAATATTACCCCCCCCCCCCCTTCCAGAACATTACGCTAGCCAACGCATTTGTTGAGGCCAAGGAATTAGCCAACGCACGTCGGAAACATTTACAAATTTATTAAGTTTATATTTTACATTTTTAACTCCTCTTAGTTGGATTTTTTAAGGAAAATATGACATGCATTCTTATTTACTGTAGGATAATGATACAGAATGGTACATAGACATTGCAGGGTAAACGGAATAAAATTGTGACGTTATGAAATACGTGCATCGGCTGACTCCGTACATTTGCAGGTTTTCCGCATACACGTACAGGCACCACGTGGGGAGATGGAAACCGGAGATATAAGGGGGGGCGCATGAAGAATGGAGGTAGAACAGACGGAAGGGGTTATCATGAGGAAGGGAAGGGGGAGGCAAGAAGAGAAGGGTTGGAAAAGGAAGAAAACTAAGATAAAAGAAAGAGAATGACGAAGAAAATTGTTGACTTCGTGCCCCATACATTTGCAGGTTTCCACGCATACAAATACAGGAACCGAGTGGGGTGATGAAAAGAGGGAGATGTAGGTAGGGAAAACGGAAGGAGGATGAGGGTAGAACAAAAAGAAGGGGTTAGTAGAAGTAAAGGAGAGAGAAAAGCAAGAAGAAAAGGGATGGGAAAAGATAAAAATAAAGCAAAAAAAAGAGAAAAAAAAGGAAACTAGGGGAGACAAAAAAAGGGTGAGAAAGAAGCAGATGTTTTAAATTGGGTACACACTATCTTTATCATAAAGTTTGCCAGCTTTTCTACACTTTATTTATTGTTTGATTTCCATGGAGGAAGGCATGGGAGTAAAAGACAAGATGGTTAGGCAAGCGGGGAGAAAATTCAATTTTTTCTCTCTTAGGAAATAGAGACTAAGAGGAGAGAGAAAATTGAAAAAACACAAATAAAAACAGAAAAGGAAATACGTGGGAGAGAAAGAAGGGGAAAGAATGAGTAGGAGCAGTTGAAAATGAGCGGGCAGTTTTTCAATATTTGTTTCCGAACAGCGAAAAAAATTATATTAAAATGTAACAAAAAAGACAGAACTAGACTTATTTCTCAAAAAATGTAAACAAACTAACACGATTCATAAGTTTGATGTCCGCGATCCGCCGCTAGAGTAGCTTTCACAAAAGTTACAAAGTCAGCAAACGCTCCATCCCACTGCTCTCGCGCACAACCAATCAACGTTCAAGGGGGCGTGGTCTCGCACAACTATGAATTAGACTTTACGGATAGGTCGGGTACCGCTTTTTTTCCCCTCACGCTCCCTATCGACCCTATCTGTACCAAACCGCGGTCTGTATCGCTCTCTCTCACGACAGTCTAATAATTTCGTAACAAGAGAAATTAAAAATTCACCAAGAGGCATACAAAAACTCGGGAACATTGTGTTTGTGTTGTGAGCACTGAACTATACTATACTGGAACGCGCACTGGCGGTCTCTGTCATAGAAAAGAAGCGAGCCGAGAGAGATAGCGCGCAAGGATAATTCGTACCGCTTCGCGAGTTCCTTTTCAAACGTTGCGACATGACAATCGACTGCTCTACGCATGCGCATACTCTCGAGAGTAGGACAGAGATGATCCTTGCGGCCCTCTCTCTCGGATCGGGCTGGCGGGCCGAGCGCGCGTCCCAGTATAAGTATAGTTCAGTGGTTGTGAGACATTTGTTTGGATTGTACTGCCGTTGCTTAGCAACGGAATCGTATTTAACCAGACCGCCCACACACTGTGGTGCGGGAAATCTTACAAACTTTCTATACCATTCCGATAACTTATTTCGTTTATTCCTTTTTGTTAATATCTTTGATTATCTGTTTGATGTATTATTAAAAATATAATTTTGTGTCTCTGCAATAAATGCCATCTAACAAAATTTGTTATTTGTTAAGTTATTTTATTTTAATGAAGTAAATTAGCGGGGAATTGTTTAGAAAAGTAGCGAGGTTGCAACAAATTTTTTTGTTCAGGAGGCAATATGGAAGCTTTTTTTTAAATTAGCAATTCGGTTCAGGCTATTTTTTCAGAAGGTACAAAAAAACTAAATTGTTTCGTTGAAAACAAAGCCTTCGTTTAAACAATTCTTAAAGAAAAATTTCATCTTTTTGTAACAATTTTCCGATATCCCCAAACTTACTTATAAACTATTTCAGGTATCCCTTCCAACAATGTCAACCGTAACATTTGGATTTACCGCTAAACAGTTAATAAAAGAAGGTCGTATAACAGAAGACGACATCGATCTTTTGAAAGCTTGGTTGACAACCCAAAACTTCCCAAAATTAACAGACGAGCAAATCGTTCTTTTTCTTCTTTCCTGTTACAACCAACAAGAACCGACCAAAGCTACCATCAAAGCGTTTATTGCAACAAGAAATGGGGCTCCAGAACTCTTCTGCAATAGAAGAATGAACAGGGAAGAAGTACAAAAACAGTTGAAGACAGTGTGAGTTGTTTTGCTTTAATATTTTGCTAAACATACGTTGACGGTTTCGTCTTATACCTTTTTTTTTTAGAAACTAAGGGTATTAATCATAATATACAGAATGTAGAATTATTTATCGTATGGGAAAGACAAGGCAGGCATAAATGCGACATTCTCTTGTGCTAGCGCAAAAGAGATGGGGATACTACAGGCGGGACTTCAGCGCCCCGTTCGGGTGCGATCGTCAAAATGTTCGCGTTTCTAGCATCCGCCATGTCTTTTCCTCTAAGTGGGGGGACTATCGCGCAATAGCGTCTAGTCTCTTCGACAACAATCGATCCCACCAAGGTCGGACTTTTTATTGGTGCATTTCTATTGCGCACGCATTCAATCGGCACTTTTTTAGTGATAAACGCCAAGTTCGTAGTGGCACAGATGGATATGCGGGTGTGTTTCTTACTGCATAAATAGTTGTGGGGTCGAATCTCGGCTGGGACCAATTTTTTTTTATTTTAGTTTTCTTTATAACACTGTTGTTGCGTTTTGCTGTTTACGCGAGGTTATTTGTTAAGAGCAGTTATATTTTTAAAGAAAAAATACGAAGACTGATTTGCATTCACTCACTGATTGACGGCATACTAAAACACGCAAGTCTGACCTTGATGAGGCAGGATCGATTGTAGCCCATGGGGCTAGACGCTAGTCTATCGCGCACGTACGTTCTCTTTTATTTGGCATTCCCTATGTGCCATAAAACAATTCTATACGCTGTTTGAGCATGGTGGTGAGTTCTTGATTATTTTGAAGTTTTCCAGGGAATATTGTGTTTTTCCCGAAAGAACCAATGACGGTTGCGCTGTGCTTTTCCACAGACTGTACGATACAGTATACTCGAACTATGAAATGCAAACTGCCATGCAGCTTCTCTTCATGACTTTGGACTCAGTTGTGTATAATTCTCCACCGAAAGGTTTGGTCATACTCTTCGACATGAAGGGGGTACGTATATTTTGCATCTGGTTGGTCAAAATAGTTTTAAAACAATTTGGAGTTTTTTTTAAGGTGGGTTTGATGCACTTAACAAGGGTGAAGCTTGGTTTGGTGAAAACCTTCTTCCAGTATCTACAAGAAGGTTTGCCTATTAGATTAAAGTGTATTCATGTGTTGAACACGGTGTACTTTGTGGACAAGGTTATGAGCATTATAAAGCCTTTTATTAAGAGGGATGTTACGGAATTGGTAAGTAAAAGTAAAGTTTTTTGACTGAATTTCTCGTGTAACCGTTAAAAATATACAGAAATTTCTTTAAATTTTTGGATACATTTTTATTCAACTCTATTTTTTTTATTCAACAGTTATTGGCGTCAAAAACCATTTTTGACGTCACAAAATCAATTTTCTGTGTTCATAAATAAACCTTACTTGTATGGAAATGAGTTTTAAACGTCGGCATACTAATTATTGACCCCAGAAAATAAATTATTGATGCCAAGAAATATTTATTGGCGTCTATTTATGCTTTTTGACGTCAAAAAATTATTACACATTTTGCCATTAGTTTTAACAGAAATTTCTTTATTTTTAAGATACATTTCTATGCAACGCTGTTTTCCTTTTTATTCAACAGTTATTGACTTCAGAAATTGATATAATTTTTAACGTAAAAAAAATAATTTTAACCGTCAAAAATATATTTTCTTACCGCCAAAAAATGTTTTTTTGACGACAAAAATTTATTTATGAAGATAATAAAACAACTTTATTTATTAAAAGTTAAATAGTTTTTTTTTCAATTCTTGCATAATTAAATAATTTTCAAACGTTAAAAAAAATTTTAGACGTAACAAAATTAATATTTAACGTCACAAAATTATTCTTTTGTGGCAACATTTAAATTTTACATGTCTGGAAATGATTTTTTGACGTCAAAATACCAACTGTAACTACTGACCTAAAAAAATAAATTGCTGATATCAAGAAATAATTTTTGGCGCCCTTCAATGTTTTTTGACGAACACAATTCAATTTTTGACGTCAAAATTGATTTATCCATTTTGCCATTATTTTTAACTCGAATTTCTTCACATATTTGGATACATTTCTATGGAACGCCGCCCGTTTGTATTCAACAATTATGATTTGACGTCAAAAATTAAATCAATTTTTGACGTCAAAAAAAACATTTGTTGCCGTCAAAACTAAAAATCTATTTTCTGACTTCAAAAATAATTTTATTTGGGAATCTTCGTCTAAACTCTTTCTCTGTTTTCGTTTATTCTTTATTATTTACTTTGTGCGTGGGTGTGCTTGCGAGCGTACTTTTGGCATGCGTAATAGCTCTTTTTTAAATTAAAAGAACTATAATAGGACTCGGTATGGGCTGAGGATCATTGAGTGTCCTTACCAATTCTTTGATTTCTCTGTAACATTTTTTAAAATTTAAAGGCTATGCTTTTATATTCAACAAAAGAAGTATGATAAAAAATCCGTGACAACCTCTAAGAACAATTGAAAATTCGAAAAAAGCTTAATTGCTCATGAGTAGCAGTAGAAGAATTATTTTTGTATTTGCAGTAATTTTTAGGAGGGGGGAGCTACTCCCTTTCCTCTCCTATGTTTTGTTCTGAAACTTCTGGTATCAATTTTGAAGACATAAACTCTTACATTTTCAAAAGCTCATGCGCTAGGTATCAGTATGTAATCACCCTGTATTAATTACAAAACTAAAGTTAAAGTGTTGTATGCGTTTGTCAACTCATAAACTAATGAAATTCTTTTCATAAACGCGAAGAAGTCGCACGATGGCCATATTTCAATTTAGGAACATTTTTTGAAATAAAATGAGTTTAATTAAAATTTGTATAATTTTACACTGTTGTAATCAACACTTTGAAAGGCTTTTAAAAATGTCATAATACACAGGGTGTTTTGTTAGAAAAATATAAATTTTGTTTGTCACTGTTAGTTGGAACACCCAGTATATACTAAAATAATTTTAAATTATGCGAAATTAAGTGCCCCATAAGTTTCATTAATTAAATTTTTTTGTTACTTTAATATTAAAGCCGTTAACGAATAAATATAAAATGTTAGGACACCCTGTATATATTTTTATTTGATTACCCGATAAATACTCTCACTCTCAAGGTGTTCTTTAGTAATTGATACGACCACTAATTCTTATTAATATTATATAAGCGCAGAGCTTTCTCTTCTTCCTTTAGGAATGTTAATGTTGTATAACAAGTACCGTTTTCAGAATCTTAAACGGAACTGTTAAACCAACATCCTGCCTGGTCCACTTTTAACTTTCTAACAGCCTTAAGGGTATCTCATCGAGTTCGCACTTTCAATTCAACGCGTTTCCGTTAACGAAACCTCGCTTGTAATATTTATCAGAAACATTTAAACTTTTTTGTTTCTCTTTTAGTTGCACTTTCATCCGACAAACATGGATATGGAAATGTTTTATGAAAAATGGTTGCCGAAAAGATGCTTACCTGAAGAACTAGGAGGCGACTTACCCTCTGTTCGTGTTCTTCACGAAGAAAACATTACAAAATTAACTGAAATGCAATCACATTTTGAAGCAGAAGAAAGGCAACGACTTATGGTTTTTTAAGGTCGAGTTTGGTGTGATTGTTAATTTTTAGGTTTTAAATGAAATTTGTTTAATAAAACCTCGAAAAGTGATTGAAGAATTTCGTTAGTCTTAATTTTTTACCGTTGTTCTAAGATTTTAACTCAAAAACATTTTCTGGTGAAATATTGAAGAGAATCCCACTTCTGATATTATTAATTTTTGAAACTAATTTTATTCCAGTTTGGGAAGTTTTCGAATTTTATGTATAACCAAAAATATTGTTACTAAATTAGTCTTGATGGGTGACCATTTGTACTTAGTTGAAGACATGGTTAAGTGCAGTAAAGATGACGGTCTCAACCACAGGAAATATTTACAAAAATATTTATTACACTAAAACGCAAGGTATTACAAGTCAAGCCAAGTAAAATATCAGCAAAAGCAAAATACGTAAGCAATTGGGGACAAGCAAAATACGGCAGCGGTACGGTAGCAGATAAAATACGGTAGCAAAGAAGATGCGGTAGCATACGGTAGCAATTAAGATACCGTAGTCTACGGTAGCAGATAACTACCTAAGCAACAATGGTGCAAACGTTATTGAATTTAAAATTCAACGGGTAGGACCACTGAACTATACTTATACTGGAACGCGCACTGGCGGTCTCTGCCATAGAAAAGAAGCGAGCCGAGAGAGATAGCGCGCAAGGATCATTCCTGTCCTTTTCGTACCGCTCCGCGCATGCGCTGCGCGGAGCAGTGTTTCAAAAACGTGAGTTCCTCTTCAAACGTTGCGACATGACAATCGACTGCTCTACGCATGCGCATACTTTCGAGAGTAGGACAGAGATGATCATTGCGGCCCTCTCTCTCGGATCGGGCTGGCGGGCCGAGCGCGCGTTCCAGTATAAGTATAGTTCAGTAAGTAGGACAGATATAGGGGACAAACGGGATTGTGGCGGATATAAAATAGAAAAAAGTACTGCCTCGTGCCTAACGCTCGCGACAGTCAGAAAGCAAAAAGAGAAAAAATCTGCATTGTGTGATATTTCCACGACAGACTAGCGTGAAAGTCGGTTTCATAAAAAATACAGTACAACAAAATTGCGTCTTTTAAATTGTTACGCCTAGGGCGGATGCCCCGCACTAGCCCAATTATTTTTCACCTTCAGTTTTTCACTATTTTTAGGCATTTTAAACTTTAAGATAAAAAAAAGTCGGTGGCACTACACTCCAATGAGGAGTTTGGCCTGCAATGCGGTGGGTCAGGGCCACCGGACCATCGCTTCCGATACCCAGCTGTCTCGCACTCTTATAAAAAGTACGGGGTAGTGTGGTAAGCACCACGCCCTAGACGGCTGCCTTACTTCCCTCGCCCCTCGAGGGGTTTGGTTCCCAATTTTTAAAAAGCGACTGGGTAGGCGGCCCGCCAGGCATTCAGTCTCAGATTTGAACCCAAGACCTTCCGCGTAGCAGCCAAGTGCCCTAACCACTCGACCACTCTGGCGCCCTAAATTTTAATATAATAATATTGTAAATACTATCACGTTTTATTTTACCTAAACGTAGGGAGGGGGCTTGTTTAGTTGTATACGTGTTCATTTATGTGTAAACAATCTGATTTTGTAAAATATGCAGAAAAAGATCTTAATATGCGACATGCAGAATAACCATGTACATGTATATTTTACACGTTTATTCTACACTTCTAACCATGTTCCCCACCACTCCTCCTACTATGTTAAGTAGGCCCAGTCCCCGATCAATTGAGCTGGTCGGTTTTTCTTTAACCGGTCACCTGTTTATTTGCATCCGCTCAGCTGCTTTCTAATCGGTTTTAAATAGTCTGTTCTGCTGGGTTTTACTGTAGCAGGTAGGGCCATAGTTGTGTTACCTCCCCACTACTCTTCCCGCCATGTGACAAAGTACCGCCTCTCGACCAATGAGAGCAAAGCGCGGGAGATTTGAATCTGGTCGGTTCTACTCGGTTGTAGTCTGTTTGTCTTATACCGGGCGAATAGTTAAACATAAACAGAGTAAAACGGACTAAAACGTCACGTGGTAGGAGAAGGAGGGGTATCACAACTGGGCCTTACGAACAGCGAATTTCTATTCCGTTCTTTACCATCTTTTAGCTTTTTTTAAGATCCCTCATAAGTCTCTCTCTGAAATATGTAACTCAAGATTTTTTTTCTCCTAATCAGAAAAAATACTGCCCTGTGCAATAAATTTGTTTGTAACAAAACCTTTAAATATGCAAATCAGCATTAATTAAATAAATTATTTCGAATTTATCTGGCGATACTGGTTATCAAGTTTGACAACTTTTTATATACGCTAAATGCAAATCAGAAAATTTATTGCGTGTTGTTGTGTTGTCTGTTCTTTACAGCGAGCATTACACGTTCGGTAAGTATCACTCCATTCAAAAGGTAAGCGCAGATTCTAATTTGAACTTTTTCATACTTACAATGTTTTCTTTTGTTATTCATTCTTAAACCAGCATTTCTACAGAAACCAAAATAATTCTATATTTTTATTAACGTATTCCTCCAGACGTCTAAAGTGTAAGCGATATCGATTAGTCATAAACTGCTTAGTTACCTGACCAAACACGTTATAGTAACTGGTAGGGTTAGAACATGGCGATATGAGATATTAAAAAACAATTTAAAAAGTAAAGCATGAGAAAGTTTTTCTTTATTTTTAGCCTAAACCAACACGCGAACGATGCCAAACTTAACATTTGGGTTTACTGCCCAGCAAATAGTTGATGAAAATCGCTTAACATGGAAAGACATCAACATTTTGAAAACCTGGTTGGAAACGCAAATGTTTCCAAAATTAACCGACGAACAAATGGTCATGTTTCTTCTATCTTGTTTCAACGAGCAAGAACGCACCAGATCAACAATCAAAGCTTATTATTCGGCAAAAAATCGATGTCCAGCAATATTCGCCGACAGGAAGATGGATAGGGAAGACATAAAAAAACAACTTAAGACGGTGCAAGTATTTTTTCTAAAAGTTAGGTTAAGTTTTGACCTTGAATTTTGTTACAGCGAGCTGTGTTATTTTCCCGAAAGAACTGATGATGGCTGCGTTGTGCTTTTAAAAAGATTTCGTGATACATATTATGGAAATTATGAACAAGTTCCAGTTATGAAGCTTTTCTACATGACTTTGGATGCCGCATTGTATGAAAATCCCCCAAATGAGTTAATCATAATATTAGACTTGAAGGGCGTAAGTTTTCGCAAAGTTTGCTGTGGTATAATGAAACAATTGACTGGTTTTTAGTGGGGTATCATGCACTTGGCACGATTTCACCTTTCTTCATTGAGAATCTTCCTGCAGTATCTTCAAGATGGTTTACCAATGAGGTTGAAGAATATCCACGTGTTTGTTACGACTTATATTATAGACAAATTTATGCTCCTGTTGAAACCTTTTTTTAGACAAGGTCTTATGGACAAGGTACGTAAGTAATTGAGTCCAAAGAATTAACCAAAAGGGAAAATATACGTTTTAGGTAGTGTTTCATCCACCTAATATAGATAGGGAAGTGTTTTTTAATAAATTGTTACCAAAAAGGTGTGTTCCTGAAGATTATGGAGGTGACTTACCTTCTATTCAAGTTCTTCACCAACAGAATATTGATAGACTGACAAATTTGCAGAACCATTTTGAAGAAGAAGAGTTGCAAACATATAGTGTAGGTTAAAAGTTATTTAGTATTGTGAATTCTTACTTGATAGGTGCTTTGGTTTAAAATATAAGTTTTGTATAAAACATATTTAATAAAAAAGCTGACGTGTGGACTTTCAGTGGACTTACTAGATAT
The DNA here is from genome assembly GCA_958336395.1 of Ctenicera cuprea. NCBI lineage: Eukaryota > Metazoa > Arthropoda > Insecta > Coleoptera > Elateridae > Ctenicera > Ctenicera cuprea. The sequence continues at coordinate 2,085,044 of OY284493.1, forward strand.
TATAACTTACCGTAGTTGCAAAAGTGTAAATTTTATAATTATAACGTTGTACATTTCACCGACTGTTAGATTTCTAAGGACACAAGCGACATAGGCAACCATCTGTTTTTGCTATACTTCAACTACTTTATTACAGCTGTCAGTTCATGACGCCAGCATCCAAAAATTTGCGATCGTTTTCAGATTTTCGAAATTAATTTGGTTTCAGCGTATACTACCCACAAAGGGATCCAAAAACCCACCGTACTAAAGTTTTTTCCTATCCCCATCAAGCCAGTCTTACTAATAATGCTGCTGTTGACAGGCGCAATAGCCAATTCTTCGGGATCTGAGAACTGAACCCCAAAGTGTCTTAGTTTTTTGACCTCCAGAGCAGGGCACTCACAGAGGTCTCGCCTTCCTCTCCGCATAGTTTGCGAGTTAGATCTTTCACCACCCCAATAGTGTTTAGGTGTTTCCTGAGGGAACAGTGTCCTGTTAGTAGTCCTGTTACCAATTTTTTTCTGTCTTCCCCTAGATAGGACTCTTAAAAACATCCGCGATTGTCTCAGTCCATGAGCCCCCATCCAGTGTAGGCAATGTTGTTACCGTAACAGGTCTTTCACAGCCCCTTTTACTACCTAGTAGGAAACACCGTACGTCAGTTTAAGACCTATCTGAAACTTATTAGCACCTCTTTTGGTTAATTGATTTGCGTTCTTGTTTTCGTCTATGCTATGGTGCCCTGACACCCAATACAGGGTAACCCTGTTGTGTCAGTGTCACCACAGCTTCGGGGCATTTTTTACTACTTTGGAGTGTATTTCTACGCCCTTCAGAGCTTTTAAAGCCGCTTGGCTGTCTGTCAGGATAAAGATTCGTCTATTAACTAATCTCCTCTCCGCCATTACCTGCGCGCAGGTTGTGATTACAAAAATCTCTGCCTAGAAAACGGTTGTTAATCTGGCCAGATTCATACTCTAGCCATGCCCTGTGCTTTCCTCAAAAATCTCGGTTTAGTATGCGGAGAACCTAATGCTAAGCAGTGATTTTAACGTGTCACGTGGCGAAAACCTGAAACCAAGCGGTGAGCATGACCTGCCATGCTGCGAGCTTGATGTCAAGCGGCGAGCGGAGAGCCTTGCGATGATCTTGACGTGTCAAGCGGCGGAGTATTTAAAGCCAAGCGGTGATCATGATCTTACAGCATGCAAAGTGCCTGATGCCATGTGATGAGCTTGACCTGGCAGAATGCGAAAAGCTCAAAGACAAGTCATCAGTTTGACGAGCCAGCAGGCGGTAAGCTTGATACCAATCGGTGACCTAAAGCCAAGTGGTGAGCTTGACCTGCCAACAGGCGAAAATTCTACAGCTAAGTGATGTAGACGTACCAGCAGGAGAGAGCCTAATCTCAGGCAATATGTTGACTTCCAAGCGGTGAAGAACCTAAAGACAAACGTTAAGATTAACGTGACAGCAGGCTGGGAGCTTTATGCCATGCGGTGAGTCTAAAATCAAGCAGTGATTTTGACGTGACAGCAGGCGGAGAACCTGATGCCAAGCAACGAGCTTGATGTCGCAAGCTGTAAGCCTGAAGCTAAGCGGTAAGCTTAAAGTACCAAAAAGCTAGTATGCAATCAAGCTGTGAGCTTGACGTGCCAAGCAGCGGAGTATTCAAAACCAAACGGTGATCTTGACCTTTTAGCAGGCAAAGTGCCTGATGCCATGTGATGAGCTTGACCTGCCAGAATGCGAAAAGCTCAAAGACAAGTCATCGTTTGACGTGCCAGCAGGCGGTAAGCCACCAATCGGTGACCTAAAGCCAAGCGGTGAGCTTGACCTGCCAACGGGCGAAAAGCCTGCAGCTAAGCGTTGTAGATATACCAGCAAGCGAGAACCTAATGTCAAGCAATATGTTCACGTTCCAAGCGGCGGAGAACCCGAAGACAAGCGGTAAGATTGACGTACTAGCAGGCTAGGAGAGCTTGATACCAAGCGGTGACCTGACGTGGTAACAATCGGAGAACCTGATGCCAAGCAACAAGCTTGACGTCGCAAGCAGTGAGCATAAAGCTTAAGAGAACCTGATGTCAAGCGATGAGTTTGGCGTGCCAGCAGGCTGATACACTAATGCCAAGCGGCGAGCCTAAATTAAAACGGTGAGCTGAATGTGCTAGCAGGTGGAGAGAACCTGAAGCCGAAGTGTGAGCTTGAAGTGCAGTAGACAGACAGAAATGAGCTTGACGTGGCAGGCTGCGAATCTAAAGCCAAGCGGTAAACTTAACGTGTCAGCAGGTGGAGAACTTAAAGCCAAGTCACGTTTGGCACGTCAAGCACACCACTTGACTTTAGGTTTTTTGCCTGCTGGCATGTCAAGCTCACCGCTTGGTTTTAGGTCCTTTTCCGCTTGGCACGTTAAAGTCACCGCTTGGCATCAGGCTCCAATCGACTGGCACGTCAATCTTACTGCTTGGTTTCAGGTTCTCCACTGATTGGCACGTTAATATCAGCGCTTGACATGAGGCTGTTCTCCTGCTGGTATGTCAAGCTCACCACTTGGCTTCATGCATGCCGCTTGTCACGCATTTTTACCTGCTGATATGTCAAGCTCACCGCTTGGTTTTACGTTCTCCGTCTGCTGGGACGTCAAACTCACTGCTTGGCTTTAGGCTATCCGCCTTATTGTCACTTCAAACTCACTACATCTTGTCAGGCATCCCACTCGCACCTTTAGCTCACTGCTTGGCTTCAGACTCGCTGCTTATTACATCAAACATCAAGTTTGACTTCGGGTTCTCTGCCGGCTAGAGTTGTAAACAAAGACACCTTGCGCTGGGCCAGCGCAGTAGCGGTAATTTCAATTTGGTACGTCTACCTCTCTTCAGAGAGGTTTGAGCTCTTCTTAATTAGCACCAAGGAGGACTCGGTAAGTGATTTAAGGAGGTGAAGTGTTTATCCTATTATAGTTGCCAAACACCTCAGCGCTAGCGCGTTCGTTGAAATCTTTACTCCCTAGTCGGACCTATAAATATACATACGTCCCATTCACTACGCTTAAGAATATATATTATAAATTTGCTTAGTTGAGAAACTGGGTGGTTGTAAGCCATCGATAGGCAAGTGAAGGTGAGTTTCGGGAAGAAGTGGCATTATGGTCTTTGTCCCTAGGAGCTTTTACTGTACCTGATTAAGCCTATAATCAATCAATGCGTCGATCCAAAGAGCTCACGTTTCTGGCATCGCTAAGATACCGATTATTATGATCCGACCGACTACCAACCAATCTGAGCACTGCGTAATTGTTTAGTACTAGCACTACAAAAAATCTAAACTAGAACAGCAGCTTTGGCGGTTTTAAAAGTCTAATCAGGGAATTTCCTGACTGGTGACAAGTCGAAACCTACGGGACGTTTTTGATGAAACATCGTGTATAGGCAGTATACAATAAAAATAAAAAAGTATGTAAAATTCAAAGGTTTTTTTTAATTAAATTACAAAAGATTATACGGTTTGTTTAAAATCGGCTTGAATGTGTCCACCTAAGCTTTTCATTTCGGGTCTGCTGTTATGGTGTTAAGCGTATTTCCTACATTGGCTACAATATTCGTTGCAGTCCGTATAATACCTCCTTTGGCACCAGGCTCTTGACACTTGGCTTGAGGTACTTTTTTCAAATCCGATGGGTCAATGTTGTAGCTGGAAAGCCTTGTACGAACCTAAACAAAACAATATTTGAATTAAAATTGTAGAGAAAAACGTTTTAACTTTTCGTTACCTTATCAACAAAATCCATATCTAAGGTAGGAGTTCTGGACAAAATTTCTGCAGACCATTGATGAATAACTGCAAGCTTTTTACATGTGAAAATTGCTGCGTAACGGTCATAATCTGTCATGAAGACTGTGAATGTGGCAGTTCCAAAATCTGAAATATTAATTTTCATTGTCAGTCATCAAGGTAAATTAAAGTGGTCGCCTACAAATTTAGAAAAATGAAAAAAATTAACATAAGTAAAAAGGGGTCACTCATCATGACTCACTATTATATGTATAACAGCTATTCTTATTAAAATTAAAATAGCATGTAAAAAATTGTTTGTTTTAATTTGTGATAGTTTAAATATTGATCATAGTGAGTTATGATGAGTGACTATTTTGATATTCAGGCATTTGCATCCCTGATTAATGTTGATACAGCAATAAGTAGGAACATGATAGATTCTTTTGTCTATCACTGATGATAAAAAATATAAAATTTTAGATACGCAAAAAATATTTTTTTAACGGTAAATACTAAAAAGGGGTTTTTAACTAACCAAGGGGAAGGTCAAGGACCATCCTTCCAGGTTCAGCAGTGTTGGGCACGGTCAAAACACCTGTGACGTGATGTTCATGATGTAAACTTGATAGCATTGTGGTGTGTTGCTCGGTTTCTGTAATTTTGTACTGGCCATCATGTTCATCATTCAGGGTGATGTTGATTGAAAGGCATGAAGCATCGGTGCTGGTTCGCTGGATTACGTACCAATATCCCAAAAACTAGAAGCAAAACAATGAAAAAATTACTTAAATGTGGTTAAGAAACTCAAAGTCAGGAAACAGGAAAAGTTTTGGGACTGCAGCTGTTTTGGTTCAGCGACTTGTGGTTCTTTTATTATTTGTCAGAACTTAGGCAAGTTACATCTCGTTGAAAAGAGCAAAAAATGCTTCTTTTAACAAGCAACATTATTATTATTTACTATAAAATTAAATTTATAAAAAAATCTTACCTTATTCATGTCAAATCCAGCCATAGGGTCGACTTCAGGACAACTTCCCAAGCTGGTATCGCCATAGCTACCTTTCACGGCCAGCAGGGCAAAAATGAAAACTAGTTTGTACATCGTTACAATAATTGTGAACGGTACAGAGTATTAAAAAATAATATTTTGTAAAGCAACTGCAGGACCTATTTATACAATGCACCTAGCTCAAAGTTCTTTCAAGATAAAGAAATCATGCGTCCGGCACAGTTATACTGAAATATTATATCTTTGGTTGATTTGAGAAATTCGGTTAATTAGCTGTTTATCTTAAAGTTGCATAAATGTTTTCTTGATTTGATAAAAACAGGTCAAGGTGCAAAATTAAAAAATTCTTCCTAGTACCTATATTTAGTGTTTCTATCAATTTGTGCAATTTAGGCGAGACAAATTGACTTTGATTAAGTTATTGTAAATATTTACAATATTAACGTTTTTGGACAAAGTTCGAAGCAGTATTTGCAGACGAATTTTTTACGTAAATTTCTTATCTGACTAATGTCGCATAATTAAATGAGTCATATTAAAAACAAAAGTTATATTGTTGGCCCTCAAAGTTCAATGCTGGTGTGATTAATTTATTTTTGTTATATAAGAATGCTCAAAAGTTTTTTTCTTATTTGTCCAAATCGCATATTTCGTATGGCGAGCGTATTTTAGGGGTGACGGGGGCGAAATTACTTACGCAATATTCGATAGAAAATGTAAATTATAAAATTTACAATTAGAAACTAGTGGGTTTACTTCAAAAAACAGGCCCTAATGCAGGTACAAATTGAGAGCCCCCCCATACCTATTTTATTTTATTAATTTATTTTTTTTATTTTACCTTCCTCGCTATACGGGGAATAGATAATAGACTTGTTGTATTTCTATTGCATTGTTATTTTATATAATATATTTAATGTTTTAGTATTTAATATTTACGTGAACTAGCCCCCCCCCCCCTACAAATTTTTGCAGAGGAATTTAGTCTTTGTGTCTGATTTTCATTATCTCAAACAATCATTTTCTAATACGTCAAATAATTAATGTTCCCACAGCTCTTGCGGCTACAACGTCGATACAATAATACTTTTGAAAATATGGTGAGTAAAAATTTCTCAAGTATAGAACAGACTAAGTAAAGTGCTTCGCTTATTTTTTGTAAACTATTACTGAAACGATGCTACAATTGTGACTTTTTAGTTTTTTTTGTGCCTAGCGGAAAAAAGTGCTGCGGAAAAAAGTGCCGCGGAAATAGTGCCGCGGAAAAAAGTGCCGCAGAAAGAAGTGCCGCCAGAAAAAAGTGCCGCGGAAAAAGTGCCGGGGAAAAAAGTGCCGGGGAAAAAGGACCGTTGGAAAAAAGTGCCGCGGTAAAAAGTGCCGTGGAAAAAAGAGCCGTGTAGGTGTAAATTTGAAATTTTCACTTGCAAACTAAAACAATACAAACAATACAGAAAAAGTGCCGCGGAAAAAAATGCCTGGAGAAAAGTGCCGACAGAAAAAAGTGCTTTCTGTGCGTGGCGGAAAAAAGTGCTGCGGAAAAGAGTGCCGCAAAAAAGTGCCGTGAAAAAAGAGCCGCAGAAAAATGTGCCGACAGAAAAAAGGGCCGCGGAAAAAAGTGCCGCAGAAAAAAGTGCCGGGGAAAAAGGACTGTCAGAAAGAAGTGTCGTGGAAAAAATGCCGTGTAGGTGTAAATTTGACATTTGCACTTGCAAAATAAAATAATACAAACAATACAGAAAAAATGCCGCGGAAAAAAATGCCTGGAGAAAAGTGCCGACAGAAAAAAGAGCTGCGTTAAAAAGTGCCGGGGGAAAAGCGCCGTCAGAAAAAGGTGCGCGGAAAAAAGTGCCTGGAAAAAAGCTTTGACGGAAAATGCTGCCGCCAAAATATTGTCGTGGAAAAAAATTCAACGAGAAAAAAGGACTGCGGAAAAACGTGCCGCAGAAAAAAGTGCCGACGGTAACAAGTGCCGCGGAAAAAAGTGCCGTGGAAAAAAGTGCCGTGTAGGTGTAAATTTGACATTTGCACTTGCAAAATAAAATAATACAAACAATACAGAAAAATGTGCCGCGGAAAATGTGCTTAGAGAAAAGTGCCGACAGAAAAAAGAGCTGCGTTAAAAAGTGCCGGGGGAAAAGGGCCGTCAGAAAAAGGTGCGCGGAAAAAAGTGCCTGAAAGAAAGCTTTGACAGAAAAAAGTGGCCCCCAATAATTGTCGTGGAAAAAATGCCACCAGAAAAAAGTTCCGCGGAAAAACGTGCCGCAGAAAAAAGTGCCGACGAAAAAAGTGCCGGGGAAAAAGGACTGTCAGAAAGAAGTGTCGTGAAAACGGTGCGCGGAAAAAAGTGCCTGGAAAAAAGCTTTGACGGAAAAAACTGCCGCCAAAAAATTGTCGTGGAAAAAAATTCCACGAGAAAAAAGGACTGCGGAAAAACGTGCCGCAGAAAAAAGTGCCGACGGAAACAAGTGCCGCGGAAAAAAGTGCCGTGGAAAAAAGTGCCGTGTAGGTGTAAATTTGACATTTGCACTTGCAAAATAAAATAGTACAAACAATACAGAAAAAGTGCCGCGGAAAAAAGTGCCTGGAGAAAAGTGCCGACAGAAAAAAGTGCCGAAGAAAAAAGTGCCGACGGAAAAAAGTGGCGCCGAAAAATTGTCGTGGATAAAAGTGGCGCGGAAAAACGTGCCGACAGAAAGAAGTGCTGCAGGAAAAAGTGCAGTGGGAAAAAGTGTCGTTTAGGCGTAAATTTGACATTTGCACTTGCAAAATAAAATAGTACAAACAATACAGAAAAAAGTGCCGCGGAAAAAAGTGCCTGGAGAAAAGTGCCGACAGAAAAAAGTACCGCGGTAAAAAGTGCCGGGGAAAAAGGGCCGTAAAAAAGTTCCGAAGAAAAAAGTGCCTGGAAAAAAGTGTGGACGGAAAAAAGTGCCGCCGAAAAATTGTCGTGGATAAAAGTGCCGCGGAAAAACGTGCCGACAGAAAGAAGTGCTGCAGGAAAAGGTGCAGTGGAAAAAAGTGTCGTGTAGGTGTAAATTTGACATTTGCACTTGCAAAATAAAATAGTACAAACAATACAGAAAAAAGTGCCGCGGAAAAAAGTGCCTGGAGAAAAGTGCCGACAGAAAAAAGTACGGCGGTAAAAAGGGCCGGGGAAAAAGGGCCGTCAGAAAAAAGTGCCGAACTAAAAAGTGCCTGGAAAAAAGTGCCGACGGAAAAAAGTGCCGCCGAAAAATTGTCGTGGATAAAAGTGCCGCGGAAAACGTGACGCAGAAAAAAGTTCCGACAGAAAGAAGTGCTGCAGAAAAAAGTGCCGCGGAAAAAAGTGCCTGGAGAAAAGTGCCGACAGAAAAAAGTACGGCGGTAAAAAGTGCCGGGGAAAAAGGGCCGTCAGAAAAAAGTGCCGAACTAAAAAGTGCCGACGGAAAAAAGTGCCGCCGAAAAATTGTCGTGGATAAAAGTGCCGCGGAAAACGTGACGCAGAAAAAAGTTCCGACAGAAAGAAGTGCTGCAGAAAAAAGTGCAGTGGAAAAAAGTGCCGTGTAGGTGTAAATTTTACACTTGCACTTGCAAAATAAAATAATATGAACAATACAGATACCGTTATACTTAATAACTTATTTTAAAACAGTGAAAAAAAAATGGATAATAAATACTATCAAAAGAATCATCACACATACATGATTTGATCCAGTATTTTGACACCACATACATAAGCGAAATGGCGGAAATGGTGTTCTCAGGTTACGTAGTATCTCTCCTATGTTTCCACCACGTCTATGGAACGTGCAAGAAGCAACAATAAATGAGGAAGGTCGCAGGAATAACCAGACGGAAGGCTGGAATAACAGATAATAGAGTTAGGTTAGGTTAGATACCTACACGGCACTTTTTTCTGCGGCATTTTTTTCCGGCGGCGCTTTTTTCTCAGCACGTTTTTCCGCGGCACTTTTTTCGTCGCCACTTTTTTTCGGGTACTTTTTTCTGCGGTATTTTTTTCCGCGATTCAAAAAAGTGCATAGAAAAAAGTGTCAACGGAAAAAAGTGCCGTGTAGGTGTTTAATAAATCAGTTTTTGGGGCCCACTATTGTATTTTTACCACGAAATGTTATATCAATGTTTATTCAAAGCACATCCAAAGACAGATTTAGTTTGTAAGTTTTAAAAAATAACTGGAACGCCCTTAACAGTAGAACAAATGAGTTATCAGAATTGTTTTGATTTGTTTGCCACATCACGTAACTACAGCATGAGTAACTACAGGATAAGAGATTTACTCTTAATTTCGTCTACTAAAGTTCAAAATCATGCTTTCAAATGGTTTTCCTATTATTCGTAAACATGTTGATCATTAACAAAATTCTAATAAACTGTTCAAATCAGGAGTACATTACAAATTCCCTTTTTCTTCAATTTACCAGAATGTTAACATAAACTTGACCTGTGAAAATTTCATTACCATTAGTCATGAAAATGTCCTAACAATAAATTCTGGAAGTAAGATAAAACTACCACCAAATAACAAGCATGATCTCATTTCTAAGTAACTTTGCATGCTTTATCTTCTACAACCTTTGAGCTACCCAATTTACAGCATAATATATAAATAAACAAATCTGTATCAACCTTTCAGACCTGATTAGTTCACCACCAGTTGTGTTATTACTTATTACTTACTTCAGTACAGTTGTGTTGTCACCATGTTCAAGCTAGTTATTGTTTTTGCTGTGTTGGCTTTGCATGGAAGTCATGGAGAAACAAGCTTGGGAAAGTGCACCGATGTCGAGCCAAAGCCTGGATTCAACATGAATAGGGTATGGTATTTTTTAAATAATTTGATTATAAATCGTAAATAAAAACGTGTAGTTACCTAATAAAAATTTTATTTTAGCTGTTGGGATATTGGTACGCAATCCAAGCAACCGACAAATATAGTCCCTGTCTCTCTTACTACATCGCACCAGACATTGAACATGAAGGCAATTACAAAATAACAGAAATCGAACAACACTCCACGATATTGTCATCAATGTTGTATCATGAGCACAACATTACGGGCGAACTAACTGTTCCTGACAGTAATGATCCTGGAAGGATGGATCTTGATCTTCCTCTTGGTTAGTATATGAAATTTATTTACAAAAAAAGCAGAACTTTTGGATTAAAATAATTGTTAGAGCATTAGGCTAGACACTTAGAGGTCTCGGGTTCGAATCCCGATCGAGGAAGATATTTTTCAAAAATATTAGCTTTCCCAATAGACCAACAAGGCCACGAAATTCATATTAATATTTATTTTTTAATTTTAGACATTGGAACTTCCACGTTTACGGTCTTCATGACGGATTATGACAACTATGCAGCAATTTTTATCTGTAAGAAGTATCCTCTTATAAACCGTTGGTCTGTTAAGATTTTGTCCAGGACTCATACTTTAGATATGTCGTTTGTTGATAAGGTGAGTCACAATTTAATAATTGTAATAAAAACAATTTTTAAAAAGTTATTCTCCAGTGTGAAGCGACGTTTGGGTTAGTTAATGGATTAAAAATTATTTTGTTATGGTATTTTTTTATATTTTTTTTGGGGAAAAAATAAATTTCAAACAAGAAACTATTTTCGTTCTGACGCACAAAAAAATTTTAAATATGTTATATTTAGAAAAAATAATTTTGTAAATTAATAAAAAATAATTTAGTGAAGTGAATTATTTTTGTGCTTCTACTCGTTCACACAAGGTGGCGCCCTCACGCTAGCATTTTACGTAGTGGCTATGCATACACATAGACTAGATGTATATATGCCACATCTTAATTACTGAAAACGCTTAATTAGCCAAATTAGAGCATAATTCTTTCATTAAATTTAAAGAAAATGTCTATGGTTCAACCTAATTGTCTCAGATGAAATAACGTAACTTTAATAACATGCAATGGACGCCAAAAAAATGACAAGTGTTTTGCAGGTTTATGCGCGCCACCTCCTGTGGACGAGCAGAAGCTTTATGCTCACAAAATCATTTTTCAAGCTACCACAAATTTAATTTTGTTAGACTAAAAAGTTAGTTTTTCTTAACTAGTTCTCATACTTCTAATTTCTAAAGTTTTTTTTTCTGTATAATCTCAATTTAAAAGGGGTTTCCGCATAATTTCCCCATAGCTAGTCTTATTGTAGGAAAGTTTTTTAATCCATAGTCATAATTTAAAACGTTTTTCCCTATAATCCTAATCTAAAAAGTGCATTCTCGAAATCCTAATTTGAATGTTTTCTCTCATAGCACCAATTACTGATTTTTGCTCATTATCGTACGAATTTGTAAAGGCTTCCCACATATTTTTAATTTACAAAGTTTTTTCCCATAGTCCTATTTTGTAAGGTTTATCCTCACAGTTCCAATTTATAAAGTTTTTCCCCATAGTGCTAATTTAAAAAGCTTTTCGCCATAGTTCTCCCTTATAAGGCTTTTCCCCCAAAGTAATAATTGAAAACGTTTAACATTGAAAATTTATTTCCAGATTCGAACCAGAATGTCCAGTTACAACATTGACCCCTTCAATTTAAAAATCGTACCCCAAAAGGTCTGCCCTAAACCTGGAACGCAGGGAAGTCTTGTTAAGACTGCATCCAATGTTGCCACTGGTGTTAAAAATACAGTCTACAATGTTGTCGACAGTGTTGAAGGTACCGTTAAGAGTCTTATATCGGACCCCAACCTTAAAAACAATGGAGAACAGCCTTCTAATCCCCCCAGGACCTTTGACGTGAGGTTTGACAACCCTGCATCAGGCAACAGTGCCAAAAAAATCGGCGAATCAATTTCCAATGCTGCTCACAACATCAGAGATAATGTTTCCGATTTTGTCGACAGTTTAGAAGAACAGGCTGGTGATGTTGTTAACAACGTTAGAGATGGGGCTTCAAAAGTTGTGAGTAATGTTGGAGAAAAAATTAACAGTTTAACGTCACAGGATCATGGGGACGGCTTAGAAGAAATTAATTTGGGAGAAAAAATTGACAGTATTAATCAAGATGGACAGTGATGGACAATCTTGCAAGATGGTTAGAACTGCATGAATCATAAAAATAGTTTTAGTCACAATGTACTTTGTCCTGTATTTTCTTTTTGTTGTTAGAAGTGTAATAATTAACATAATTTATTAACATTTACAATAAATTTTATGAAATAATTGTTTATAAAGTTTTGTCTGTATTTTATTTTGCGCTTACTTTCGTAATACTTTCTGTATAGAGAAGTATCGATTTCATGCAAAATTTTCGAATTCGATAGTGATAGGATATTTCGAATGAAAATAATCGAACCATTCGATTATTAAAACATCTCGAGATATCTCAGGAGGTTACAAAAAATTATTCAAATGCTTTTACAATTTTTCTATTACGGAAGCTGCAGTGACTAGTGCGCCGATGCCGGCTTTCAGTAGTTTGCCGGTATGACGTCATCCATCGTCTCGCACGTACTATACCGGCAACTGGTGATTGTAATGTAGTCATTTCAAGGCACATTCTGCGCGGTTGATTAGTGATCACAAAGCAGAGGGTGATATCTTGAGCTTTATCCACATAATTGTGAACAGGTCCGGCCTTGTAGTTTGCGGGGCCCAAGGTGGCAGCGGGGCTTTCTCCTGGTTGACATAATACAGCCCCGCCCTCCCAACAATGATCACTACCGTTTGCAATGAAAAAAAAATTTTTGTTCCCAAAAACTTTTATTTAAAATGTACGAAAATGGAGTAGCCAGGAGAGCCCACAGATTTTTTTTTATGTTATTTATTTTATTGCAATTCAAATATCAACAATTCTCATTCCACACATAATCCGAATCATACCATAATTGTATGGGGGGAGGGGTAGTGTTTACGACTCTAGGAACAGCTTACGACAATAGTTCCCGTAACCAGAATCTAGTACTTGATCTTGGGATAGTGCTGTTGACCGATAGCTAACGCTCGATCTAGTGTCGGCCGGAGGCTGAGGCTCGATCTGGTGACCGTAGGCTAGAGCTCCATCTGTGAATGACCGGAAGCTGACTCTCATTCTGAGAACGGGAAGTTAGAGCCGGATCGTTTTCAATTGTTAACCTATGACTGGTGTAATCGATCCTAAAAATACCTGATTTACCGGCAAGTGGCGGCTAGTGTGAAGCGCTGCGCCAATTTACCTAATAATTTATAAAAAGCAATTTTTAGTATGTAATAATTAAAGGTTTTTATAATAATTCATTTTTTTTATCTATTAATATATTCGATTATTAAGATCGATTTATACAATCGATTATTGAAATCGATTCTAAATTACATAGAACTTTTTTTTCGTGTCGATTTTTAATCTTAATCTTAAAATCGATTTTGAAATTACAAAAAGTACCAGCCCTAACCAAAGACAACCCATTTTGGTTTAAAAAACTGGTATTCACGCTGGGATAAAACCGCAAAATAACGGAGTTGGTCCGCCAAAAAAAGAGTGGTAGGGAAAGGGTATTGTACTTTAATATAGACGCGCTCGCAAAAGAAGCGTAGATTCTTGCCATTTAGCGCGAAGAGCGACGCAGTCGCTCAGCGATAGCGGTTGATTCGTGCGAAACTGATGGTCATAATCGAATGATTGCCATTCGAATGAATTTAATAATCGAATAATTTTTTCGATTGTACTTATGCGGTAAACTATAATAGTGAAAACGCGCTCCGCTTGCTTCTCGAATGTACGTGCTTATGAACGAATTGACGTTCTCGAATGGTCTTATGAATGAATTCTCGTTCTCAACGTCTTTCCTCGGGATGCTCGGCTGAAACAGGGTAAACCTGCGGCTTCGAATAGTTCGAAATTCGAATGCTTGGGTGCACGGCACCGCTAGTCGTAATACCTCCTTTTTGTGGTTGCTTCCCGCTTGCGAGGTGTAGCACATCTTCCCACCTCTTGTTCTGTGTGGTGTTTAAAATGGTACAAGGCAGTGTACATCCTGCAGCTTTACGTGAGCTCTGAACTGTTGTTACTTTGCCCGGGAATCGAACCCTAGGCGACTCGGTGAATGTCCAGCACATAGACCGCCAATCGGCGGCTCTTCAGTAGCTTAATGACTGCGAAAAGCAAAACAGTGCGGTGCTAACTGCTGTGTCTGCAATTCTTCAGTATGCTTGGATGACGTCATTGACAGTTTTGAAATCTGTAAATGACGTCATCCAAGGCACTCTAAGTATCAGTAATATCCGAATGTTCAAATAAAATCATACTTACCTCGTTGTCCCTCGGGATTGCTCGACGAAGAATGCCGTCGTCTTTATTCATTCGAACTCCGTGAATTCTGTTTGCCTTCGCATCATGATACTACAAGTCGTGGGCATTTGCAGCTGGTTAATGTAATGGCTATCGACTCAACGCTTGCTGCGAAAGCAGACAAAATCGAAAATCTTAAAATCGTAAAACGATTCGAACAATTTTGTGTAACCTTACGAGATATTTCGGTAATCGCATTGTTCGATTATTTTCATTCGAACTATCCCAAACTGAGGAGTAAGTACTTACGACAGTATATGTATATCTTTCGTCGATTACTTCAAGAAAAACCGTTAACAGCAAACCACCTTCTGGCCAAAAATCACACTTCTCTTGCATCGGTTATAATAGTAGTTTAGTGCGATGTTGAGTTGTATAACTCCAACCATACGTCTATTTCGTCCTTGCGCCTACCACGTTTGCATGAAATTAAAATAAAACAACTTAGAAAATTAGCAATATCGCTCAGTCTGCCTTTCAAGCAAAACTATGCTTTATCTCCAATAACCTTTAACCTATTTAATTTACAGCGTAATATATAAAAAAATAAATCTGCTGTAACCTTTCAGACCTGATTAGTCCATCATCAGTTGTGTTGCTGATGCAAGGATGTTTAAGTTAATTTTTATTTTTGCTTTGCTGGTCTTCAAAGAAAGTCATGGAACAACAAGTTTGGGAGATTGCCCCGATATCGAACCTATATTTGGATTTAATATGAACAAGGTACGGTTTTTTTTATTCTGAACATTTTTTTAAGTTCTGTAATTGTGACAGCCTTATAAGTCGTAAACAAAAACTAAAAAAAATATCTAATTTAATTAACTTTTTAGCTCTTAGGACTTTGGTATGCAATCCAAGCAACCGACAAATCTAGTCCCTGCCTTTCTTATTACATCGCTCCAGACACTCAACAAGAAGGCAATTACAAAATAACAGAAATCGAACAACACAATACGGTATGGCCATCAGTATTGTATCATGAACACAACGTTACGGGTGAATTAACTGTACCGGATCAAAATCAACCTGGAAAAATGAATCTTGACTTTCCTTTTGGTTAGTACAAAAGTGCTTTTTAACATAATTTTTGATTTAATTCATTTAAGACATTGGAACTACCACGTTTACAGTCTTCATGACAAATTACGACAACTATGCAGCAATTTTTACTTGTAAGAAGTTTCCTCTTATGCATTCTTGGTCTGCAAGTATTTTATCCAGGACTCGTACTATGGATCTGGATTTTGTTGACAAGGTCAGCAGCGATTTAATTTTGTTTAACCTTTTATTTAAATAGTTTTTCCCAGGAATTATATGATTTAAAAGATGTTTTTTTATATGGCTTTAATTCAAAACATTTTGTTTTCCCTATATAGTCGTAACTTTTTCATAGTTATAATTTAAATAGCTTTTCCCCATAGTGGCAATTTACGAAGCTTTTCCCCTATGTGCGCTGTTTTAATTTCCATACTTCATTTTCAGATTCGAACTAGACTATCCAGTTACAACATCGACCCCTTCAATTTAGAAATTGTGTCTCAAAAGCTTTGCCCTAAACCTGGAACGAAGGGTAGTCTTGTTAAGACTGTATCCAAAGTTGCAACTGGTGTTAGAAATACAGCCTATAATGTTGTCGATAGTGTTGGAGGTACCGTTAAAGGTCTTATATGCGACCCTAACATCATAAATACAGGAGACGGGGGCTGCTAATAACAGTGGCATAAAACAATTCTGTTGTTGTAGAAATGAGTCTTCGAAAGTTGGAAAAACATTTAACAGTGGGTGTCAATGCAGATAGAAAGTGATGAAGAAGTTCAAGAAAACTGAATCATAAACATAGTAATTTTATCACAATTTACATTAAACTTTGTATTTGTGTTTTTTTTTTGTTATAAGAAATGTATCTAACAATTAGCATTAGTCAGATATTGTCATAAATAATACGAGTGATTGCGATTTTTCGATAAAATTGTGGTGTAAGTTCATGAGTGCTAGTTAAGATGGTAATTACCTAAATCTTAACTAGTCCGAGTTAACTCACGCCACAATTTTTATCAAAGAAAAATCGTATCACGAGTCGTATTCGTCTTGACTATATCACTCGCATTAGGTTTGACGCATTTTTGGTAACGCTGAACTAGTCGGAAATGCTCGGGTGTTTTCGGGAATCGGCGCTCTTAACATGGTATTGTTTGCTTATTTTCAAATGTTTTGTAGTGGCGTCCTTTTGCAAATTTAGTTTTTTATTTTGACATTCTTATTTACTGTTGTAAAACTGGATAGTTTTGGAGACAAATCGTTGAGTGGTATTTCATAAAATTTTTGAGGCTATGTACATTATTTTGGTCTAAGATTTTGTTTCATATAACCTGTACATATAATATACATTTCTGTTTTTTAATGCATATTAGCATGTTATTATTAGATTTATTACAGAGGTACACTAAAATTTGGGTCGATTGTGATTCCAACACCCGCGATTCATGTTGGTTGGCATTGTTATCATCGTCTACCGTCAACGTTTCTCGTATTTTGCTTTTCGATTGTGGGCGGTAGAGACAATTATTGTTTTTAATTCATAAATTATGTTATAATTAAATATGATGGTGTTTCTGGTCGAAGCAAGGAAAAACTATATTAAAATAATAATAAGTATGCTCAAACGTCGAGTGGTGGTAGCTCAGAGGTTAAGCGCTTAGCCTCTAACGCTAAAGGTCTAGGGTTCGATTCCCCGCCGAAGTCATGCAGCAATAAAAATCTATGCCGCAACCCGCCACTCACATTCCCCAATCCGGTGTAGGCAGCCGTGGGGTCTTAATGCCTGAAACCTTCTCTGGTATTTAGTCGTTCGGATTCGACGTCAAACTGTAGGTCCACCGTACTCCATCTTAGCGCTAAGGAGAGTGCGTGGCAGAGAAGAGTGCCGGTGCCCAGCAGTGGGACCTAAAGGCTGACTGCGATGCTCAAACGTCAGTGCACATCAGTTTTCAACGCGTTAATTTAAGACTTAAAAGCAATTATCTAAAGCTACCGTGAGTTTAATCACTTATTTAAACAGCACCGTGCAGTTTAACTAGTATAAAACAAACGCGATTGGTTCTTTTTATGAAAGAAGAAATTTGTGAATGGTTCAATAGAATGTGATAGTCTATAAAATTAAAGCTGTGCAGTTACAATAGATTTTGCAAATACATTTATTAATGTTGTGTATATTATATTTTGTTTTTGTAATTACCCTATTTACAGAAAAGTATTGTGTATTTTTCGTAACAGATAATAGGAGTAGTGTTTTAAAATGTTATCTACTAGAGGGCGACATGAGTGCCTTGGCTGACATTATTAACGGTTTTGTACTATATGTTCAAATAAAAAACGCATAAGGTTTGGCCATGGAAAACAAAATTACTGTCTTTGCTTGCTTTATTTAAACAAACAAAACTTAAACGCCACTTAAAATTTTTAGGTTAAGTTTGTCACTTGTCATTTGTAGTGACACTGACAGAGTGATGACAGTTTATACATTCTAAAGCATGCAAAGACAGTAATTTTGTTTTACATGGCCAACTGATATATTTTAACTCTTACGTTTAAAGCTTGGGCATTTGGGTAAATATTATCGGTTGTCACCACTGAACTATACTTATACTGGAACGCGCGCTCGGCCCGCCAGCCCGATTCGAGAGAGAGGGCCGCAAGGATCATCTCTGTCCTACTCTCGAGAGTATGCGCATGCGTAGAGCAGTCGATTGTCATGATTTGACAGCTTTACCGCTGTCTTCTCCCTCGCGCAACGCATGCGCGGAGCAGTACGAAAAGGACAGGAATGATCCTTGCGCGCTATCTCTCTCGGCTCGCTTCTTTTCTATGGCAGAGACCGCCAGTGCGCGTTCCAGTATAAGTATAGTTAAGTGGTTGTCACATAACAAATAATATCGCTTTGCTGACATCTAGCGGTCGATTTGAGAAATTATTTATGAAAATCCATACATACATAAAAGCTCAAAGGGTATTTTTCTGCGGTTCCTCAAGCGGCTACCGCTTCACCAATTTGGACCATTTTTTTTCAATGAAAGGTCTCTATCCTCAGATGGAACATGAAACATTTTTATATTTTTATTCCACGTCGATTTTTCAATAATAATTATTTTAATTTATACATGAAAGTCTGCTAAACGCGCTTTACTTGAGGCAACATCTACACCAACGCCGCGTCTCCTCATGGAACGAATGCATCGCGTGACTTAGCATTTAGCCGGCTCAGTCAACGGTCAGCATTGTGCGCTGAGGTAACACTAGTTTGATCTTAAAAATGCATTACACAGAGTTTTTTTTATTAAAAATAAAAAAGCTAGGATCATTTTCGGTAAATTTTTGTATAAAATTATACGTAGAAAATGATTCCTTATCGTCAACAATATTTATTGGCTCTAAAAATGGTTTTGGCGTAAATAAATAATATTTGATTTGAATAATATATTTCAAAGCATTTTTCAATGTTTTATAGCTTTCTTTTGCAAGAGGCGGTTCGTACGAATTCACGTACTTACCGCTACACCAACGAAACAACGACTTTCGATGATTTTTGTTTGTTGTTTGACGTCAATATTGGTTATCAAGTAATCTGTAATCGTTTTCAACGACATATTATTATATTAATTATATTTTTTTTATGCGTGCTAATATTTAAACATTAATTGATTATTCTTGACATTTTTGCTCTGTTTTTGAATATTAATATTCAAAAACAATATATACCCTTTCAAGACCAAAAGCAGTGATAGTCAAAATTTACGCCCTTCCTATCTACGGACTTTGATTGGTTAACATTGAGTGCTGCCATCTATTGAATTTCTGAGTATAAATATATCAAAGTTTGTTTTTTATTGTTTGAAATGTTAATAGTTATTTATGTATTTAGTGCGCGAAATTATACTTTGGTGCTTGAGAATGAAAGTTTTTGTCGAGGCGACAGCCGAGACAAAAATCATTCAAACGCACCAAAGAAATTTAGTGCACGAGTTGCATACAACATTTTTTCTACAGACTTACTGAAATAATGAAAACAATTAAGTATCTTCTAATATATAAAATTCTCGTGTCACGGGGTGCGTAATTGAACTACTCCGAAACGGCTCGACCGATTTTCGTGAATCTTAGCGAGCATATCGGCTAGGGTGGAGAATCGGACAACATCTATTTTTCATCCCCCTAAATGTTAAGGGTGGTCCACCCTTAAATTTTTTTTTTAATTTTTTTGGACGAAATTTTTTGTTTTTATTTTTTTATGATACATCATACAAAAATACATACAACCCTAAATTTTCACGCCTCTATGATCAACCCTTATTTTTTATTTATTAAAAACTTTAATTTTTTTTTTTTTTTTGGACAAAATTTTTTGTTTTTATTTTTTTATGATACATCATACAAAAATACATACAACCCTAAATTTTCACCCCTCTATGATCAACCCTTATTTTTTATTTATTAATTAAAAACTTTAATTTTTTTTGGCAAGATTTTTATTTTTATTTTGTCATGACTTAGAATAAAAAAAATTCATATTACTCTTAATTTTCACCCTTCTACGTTCAACCCCTATTTTTATTTGTTAATTATAAACTTTAATTTTTTTGGCAAGAATTTTTTTTTTTAATTTGTCATGACTTAGAATAAAAAATTTCATATTACTCTCAATTTTCACTCTTATACGATCAACCCCTATTTTTCCATCCCGATTTTTATTTTTTTCATTCTATCCACAGATCCGCAATAGGGTTGCAAGATGGCAATCGAATATTATAATTGTAGTACGATAAATTCTTATTCACAGTTTATAATTTCAAGTTCCTTTAATTATGATTTTTTTTTAAATTCAATCTGATCTCCCGCCCTCGCCGGTCGATAACTGATCAACTATCAATCGATCAGTTATCCCCGCCAGGTGTCACCACTCATTCAGCAAACATCACGGAGTAGGGATGAGGACGAAGCCGGTCTCCTGTCTTACTCACTATACATTTTTCAGCCATTTTGTTTTTTGGTTTTATTAGTGTATTAATCGTAGCAGTGACTGTTATACCTATTATTTTAATTTTTCTGTGCAACTCTCATGTTAATTTTACTGTCATCGTAAATTTATCATTAATTTCCAGTGCAATAATTATTTATTTACAATTTATTAATCTGACAAAGACAGTTTTAACTCTCAGTTAATTAAGTGATCTCATGTAAATAAACACATTTTTATTGAACTAAAAAAATTTTTCCTACAAATAATATACATGGCAAAACAACGTTTGCCGGGTCAGCTAGTAATTATAATAAAATACACAAATAAAGACTATCGCAATCTAGTCGGTTTCTTTGTTACTACGGAAACAAAATTTAACAAATACTGATATTTGTCAGTTATTTTTTCCTAAACAAGTTTGGTCGGCGTCCTTTTAAAAAGAAGGTTTTCATTGTCGTCATGCACGGAATATTTTTCGCTGTAGTGCGCGAAATACTTCGTACACGTTGTCAAAATAAACAACTCCAATGTGACATTTTGCATATTAAAATTAATGTAAAAATGTCATCATTTTTTGACGTCTGTAGAAAAATAATATAATTGTTATTACATTTTACATTATTTATGATATATTCCAACTGTTACATTTAAAGCTTGAACATTTGGAAAAACCGCATTTAAAAAGATAACTAGTGAGACCCCAGCGCACAATGCACTGACAGACTCGCGTTTTTCCGACCCGTCTAAATGCGTCACGTGATGCATTAGTTCCAATAATGACATGCGACGTTATTGTAGATGGCGCCCCAAGTGACGCGCGTCTAGCCGACCTTCATATATATTATAAATTAAAATAATTATTATTAAAAAATCGACGTAGAATAAAAATATAAAAATGTTTCATGTTCCATCTGAGGATAGAGACCTTTCATTGAAAAAAAAATGGTCCAAATTGGTGAAGCGGTAGCCGCTGGAGGAACCGGAAAAAAAACCCTTTGAGCTTTTATATATGTATGGATAACGTCATTCTCGTATCCATAAATAAGAAAATGTATAAAATGAAGCTCAAAATTTTTTCAAAAAACTCAAGTTTTGAGTTATTCGAGTCTAAAAACATTTTTTATTAGAATCTTCGCATAAAATCAATTCTCTTTCCTTTATTAACAATATAAGAAAATAAAAATATAGAATTTCGAAACCTAGGATAACAAAACTGTGAAAAAAAGCCACGAAAAAAGGAAAATGGCTGGTGGAAAAAGAACCACGAAAAAAATGGTGGTGTACTGATCCAGGCGACTAATGACCCAGACATCTCTGTTTATTGGTGCTCTTTGCGGCCTTCACTCGTTTTGAATACGATAAAATGTTAACCAATTTTACTTCTACGGTAAGTAACAATATCTAAAGTACGAGAAAGTACAGGTAAAGTGCTTCGCCAATTTTTTCGATTATACTTTCACAAATGTTGTTTAAATAATCTCTTTAATTATATTTGGTTTCTTTATTAATATCTATATGTTAGTGATTTATTAAATATTTATTTATAAATTGTGAAACTTTGTTAGAATTTTTTTACCTATTAATGTTTTGTCACAGTTAAATTATTAAAGATGTTTTGAATTCGGTAAAATCCAATAACAACAACATGAATAAATATGAGATAAGAGGTCTATTTCTAAATTATGCTTACAATGGTTTTTCCGTTTTATTTTGAAACTGTCAAATTTCATCAAAATTATTCACTTTTGGTACCATTCAGTGGCAACACGAAGATAAGAAATTTATTTTTTAAGTTATTTATTTCCAAAATCATGCACTTAAATCGTTTTAGCTCATTGATAAATAAGGTTGTAGGAGATAAAGCTTATCTCCTACAACCTTTAACCTATCTGCACTATATAAAAAAAATTTCAGACCGGATTAGTTCATAATTAATATTGCAACAATGCTGTACAGGTTAGTGTTTCTGTTTGCCGTGTTGGTATTCAAAAGAAGTCATGCCATTTGTCTTGGTGCTGGTGAGGAAAATTGGGGAAGCTGTCCCAATATCGAGCCCATGTCCAAATTCAACATGAACGAGGTATTATTTTTTGTTAAAATTTTATTCATGTTATTTAAAGATGGCAGTCAAAATAGTTTGATTCTTTGATTAATTCTTGAGCTTATAAAACGCAAATCTTCTTCTTCAGAGTCAGTTGGTCTCGAAAGAGCGTGGTGACTTTTACTCTCCTATGCCTGTGGTGAGCGTGCTTAACGAAACACACAGACGTAGGGGACCTACTGTTTAACGCAGGCTCCGAACCGCAGGAAGTGCAAGCACTTCTTCTCCAGATAAAGTTTTCACTGGAGTCTAGCCCCTTGGGCGTTCAGTCGATCCTGAATTGCGCAATATCATCTAATATTGGCTCGCATATGTGCGAGTGTGATTTGCATTGTTAAACCCGATTTTTTCATTGCTAATAAATTGCATTCAATAGAAAACAACAAATCCTTTTTTCAATTTATTACCAGACTTGCGTGTAAGTATGCCGTCATCAGTGAGTGAATGCAAATTTGTCTTCGTGTTTTTTCTTTAAAAATATAACTGCTATTAACAAATAACCTCGCGTAAACAGCAAAACGCAACAACAGTGTTTTAAAAACAAACTATAAAATAAAAAAAAATTTGGTCCCAACCGAGATTCGACCCCACAACTACTTATGCAGTAAAAAAGCAGTACACCCGAACATCCAACTGTGCCACTGCGAACTTGTGGTTTACGCACATTTCATCTGCGAGCAGAGGAGGTGCGCAAGTCATGTAAGGTAGGATCGGCTGAAAGTCTAAGGGGCTAGACGCTAATAAAGTTTTCTAGGCAGAATACCTCCCCGGTTTGCCATTGCCTTGCGAGGGAGAACGGCCCGTATAACCACACAATACAGAACCTATATCGAACCTGTATTTAAATCTTTAGTCGATACAGGCTTTCTGTACCCTATGGATAGCGCGACGATAGAGATTACATATCGATTGGGTATAGTTGTCTTTACTAACTCTGTATATAAGATGTAAAGCTCCTGTACAGACAACATATAGTTAAAGTACAGATGCAGTTAAGATTGCGTATAGAGCACATGAAGGTACTGTAAAGATACGATATAGGTTTTTAAAGATACTATTCCGATGCTGTATCGTCCAAATTAAGGTGCGGTATAGATAATTCAAGCAATTAATTTTAGATAAAAAAAAAATATTTTTTTACGCGGATATATTTTCTTTTATAATATTTTATACAACCCCTCTGTATTTTTTTAGCTAATTTCATTTACACTAATGTATTTATTGATAGATTTTTAATTTTAAAAATGCGCTGCATACTTTACCTTAGCGGGGAATCGAACTGGCCATCTTTGGTTTGTGAGTCGGTCTCCTTGCACCCTGAGCTAATCTCGCCTCTTATAAGATTCGACCGCTAAATGTTTTAAGAGTATTACAGAAGGTTATGATGGACAATATGATACAAATGTACTAGCAAGAATTACAGTTAGGGTTAAACCGTTTTTTTTGCAGTAAAATTTATAGTGACGTTGCATAATATCTCGTTAAGGGCGTATAGTATGCTTGGATAAAACGTGATTAACAGGGACTACGTAGAAAACGCATTGGACGCTTAATAATAAAGTTAGACATTTTTGTGGGCTCTTGAAATTTTTAAAGTTAAATGTGTTTCATGTTTCTCATTTTCTAATTTTGTTTTTTACATTAATTTTAATGTAGAGTAAAATCATTTTATAAATAGTTGGTAAAGTGTATCGTTTGTAGCTTTGCTAAGTTTTTAATAAACTGATGCCGAAACAAAAAAAAAAGACAACAGATTAAAGTATTAAGAAAAATAAACAGTGAAGAATTATAGGGGATAAAATATAAAACAGTTTTAGTAGGTTCAGATATTTCGAGAATCTTACTTCGAAATAATTGATGTCTTTGTATTATTTTACCACCAACTATTTTAAAGTACATTATTTCTGAATTTCCCGCCATTTCTGAGGTCAGAATTGTAATTTCAAGAAAAAAATATTACGTAATATGATCATTGTATTGATGTCGGTTCGTACTTTGTACTGCTGGCGCTGGGATAAGCTTTAAATATCTTTATCTTTTTGGTGAGTGGACTTTCCAAACAGGAGGTGATTTTTTTGGCCTTCTGGGGGGGGGGGGGGTTTATTACCGCTACTACCATCACCACCCCCGTAAATCCGCGGTTGGACGTTATAAGTACAGCAGAACTGAGAAAATGCTCTCTGCTGTAGGCACATCAAAAGGTATAGTATTGGTTATAGGTGTAATAACAGTTTATGATGAAGGTTATCATTTTATTTACTTGTGGTTTATAGATATTGTGGTAAATGATCCCCCTATCGAAAATAACTTCACATTGGAGACAGCAGCCTTGGTTAATGATTATGTCATAAATTATTATTATAATTGTAGGAAGCACACAAATATCCAAGGTTCCATCAAATTCGTAAACTTTAAATTCTTCCTCTTGTTGATGCGCCATTTTTAACGTTTTTATACACAAGGCCAACAAATAAAGATAGTGTTTAGATTGACGCTATACACAGCGGTTTTAGGCTTAAGATAAAACTGTAAAGACAGGCAGTATATATTTAGCACAGATTCGATAAAGACAAAATCGATAATTGCGCTACAGGTGCGATATAGCCTGCATGAAGATATTGTAGAGATTTGTTAAAGGTACAACTGTAAAGACAATCAGTATATATTATCTACAGATCCGATAAAGATAAATCCCTGCTTGAAGTACCGGTGCGGTATAGCATAGAATAAGATGTGATACAGATGTGATAAAGATAAAACTGTACTGGAAACAAGTATAGATATCATATAGATGCGGTAAATATTTAATCTATACAGTTAAGGTATAGGCTAAAGTACAGCTCCGATACATATTACACCTGTATCACGTAATCTTTACCGCATCTTTAAATATCTCTATCGCCTAGGACATCTTTATAGATTTGGTTATACGGGGGATGTTAAAAATCCGATGCTTCGGTACTGGGATTTAAAACCCAGATCCCAAGCATAGCGATTTAACGCTCTGAC
The DNA here is from genome assembly GCA_958336395.1 of Ctenicera cuprea. NCBI lineage: Eukaryota > Metazoa > Arthropoda > Insecta > Coleoptera > Elateridae > Ctenicera > Ctenicera cuprea. Next base: position 2,110,226 of record OY284493.1, read on the forward strand.
CGCTAGCTCACGGCCGCCTTATAAAACGCAAATAGAAACTTGTAATTAACTAAATTTTATTTTTTAGTTCTTGGGACATTGGTATGTAATCCAAGCAACAGACGCTTGGCTCAACAGCCCTAGTCCATGTCTTTCGTACTACATAGCTTCACACCCTCGACGGGAAGGCCGTTACACACTAGCGAAATACAAGCAAGCCCAGAATATGTTTGAAGAAATAATGTATGGATCTAGCATGGTGGGTGAATTAAGCGTTCCTAACCAATATCTTCCCGGAAGAATGGAGCTTGAAGTTTTTCCTCCTTATTGTACAAAAGGTTCTTTTTCAAAATGCAAAATTTTTAAACTAATTAGTTTTAGCCATATTCACTACCATGGTTACGGTCTTCACGACGGATTATGACAACTATGCAGCAATTTTAATTTGTAAACAGTGTACCTCATGGGTACACCGTTGGTCTGTACAAATATTGTCCAGGACTCATTCTCTAGATTTGGATATTGTTAATAAGGTCAGTAGCAGCTTTAACATTTTTTTGCAAAATTTGCAACTGAAAATATTTCCGGTAAGCTATAATTAAAATTAGTACGTCATTTTAAAAATTAATCCTTTATCCCCACCCCCACCCCTAATCCGCCGTTTAATATCCTCTACTCTTTAGTTCTAATTAGGAAGGTCCCCCCCCCCATATTGTGTTTACCCATAGTGCTAATTTTAAACTTTTGTTTTCTACAGTACTAATTTATGTTATTTTAAAAAGTTTTTCGATACAGTTCTCATTTAAAAGGTTTCTCCCCACAGTATAAATTTAAAATACTTCTTCTAACAGTTCTAATTTAAAATTTATTTCCAGATTCGAACCAGACTGTACTATTCTAGAATTAATACCGCCAGTTTAAAAACCGTATCATATAAAATGTGTCCTGAGATTGAAAGCGCTACAAAACAGCCTCGTAAAGTCCCGAACCCAGTTGAAGTGAGGATTAACATTGCTCCTGGCATCGATGTCAATAGCATCAGCGAAGGCAATTCTACTATTATTGGCGATACGATATATATAAATGTATAAGATGTAAGGGACACAGTTACATGTCTATTTTAGTATTTTGTAAAACGTTTTTTATTGATTTTTTGATTATTTTGCTTTGCTACATATTCCCAGCATTTACAGAGAAGTTAGCTATTTTTTGTGTAACTATAGAACTAATAATTGATATAACGTACTGTCAGTAAATACTAACAAAAAGGTTCGGTTTAGTTTGGTTGCATAGCGAAGAACTACGGATGCCGTTCACACTGTCCGCTCACAGGTCCCCACTTGGATGGGTGACCAATATAGGGGTATATCTGCAACCAACCGTGCTCCGGAGGGCACGTTAAGCCGCTGGTTCCGTTTGTCATACTAACATCTTCGGCAATCGTAAACCATTTAATGGAACTTCTTCCCCTTTCGACGGGAAGGCCAGCTCCTGCCCGGCATACGTGCGAAGAGGGCTCACAGAACCCGCACTATTTGTGGGTAGCATTTTGCAATTTCGGATTTTTTCATGGTTTACCTACTTTAACGTTTTATTTAGGCTTAGAATTTGAGTGCACCATTTTTACACGTAAGTCTTGTAATGTTGTTTTAATAATAAAGAACTGCTTTTACGCTTGAGAAAAAAATATTTTCTGTGATCTACATTTCCAGCCCATGAAGAATCTGTACCAAAACAAAACGTTAATATTCGAATTTTTGAAAACATTCAAATTACCTGTAAAGCATAAAAAATAAATTTTAATTATTACTACTTTAATTTTAGTAAAATCAATTTATTTCTTTTTCTCGGCCCCCATCAAACTCTTTAATTAAAACGTTACAAGCACTCCGGATGTACTTACCGAGAATTGAACTGGTGGCAGTCATTATTGCTAAAAACATCCCTGGGTATAAAAGCAGTCGCTTTGCACCATGTACCCAATAAAAAACAAATTAATACAATGTTGAACACAAGACCACCTACGTTGTACACGCATTTCCATCGCTTTCAGCAAACGCTTAAATATGTAATGTTATTTACACATTGTTGCCGCCTTATGAATTAATATTTGGCAACGCTGCAAATGGCGTGGCTAAGGTACGTTTCAATTCTCCCAAGTATGCCAGAGTTACGGTAACACCTTTCAAAGAGAACATTTTTACAATACAATTCTGGATAAAACGTAACAAAAAATTGTCAATTTGCTAAGAAATTGTATTTTTTTTCCCAGTAGCAGAAGTATACTTCCATTTTTTTCCACTTATTTTCATCGTATAATAAAAGTGTAATACAATAAATTATTACTTCGAAAACAACATTCGACGAAGAGCAAAATGCAGAGAAACTGGCAACGTTCGTCGTCAACAAGCGTTAATATAAACTAGCAGAATCCGTGGGCTATGCCTCACGCTTTTTTTTGTTTCTTTTTTAATAATAAATAACCTAAGTAGGTAGCGTAGTGGACCACGGATTAAAGTCTTATTTTTATTAATTACTTAGCGGTTTCTCTAATTTTACATATTATTAAATCCGGAATGCTTCTACTTGTCTCAATTTGGGAAGAATGCAGCTGCAGCTGAGAGTATACACTCCAAACGTCGTTCAGCTAGTCTTATTTTACAAGCTACCAAAAAAACGTAGGTGAAGTTAGTTATTCTTAATTGCGAGTTGTTAGTGAAAACCCATCAGTTTGTTACCAGCGCGAACTCTTGCTCCCAATATTTGGGTCAAGTTTATTTCTGTTTATTAGTTCTTAGCCTAAGCGTAACATCGTCCACACACAATAAACGAATTCAAATCTGTTCATTCCGTGTAATAGCTAAACCTGAGTTGGCCGTATTTATTTTACTAATTTATGAGCAGAGATCGCTTGTAATGTAATTGTTCGTTATTTATTTGTCCAATTGCTGCTTATAATTGTACATATTTTCGGATTGAATTTAGATTAGCTTGCTTCGTAGCACAACTTAATAAAATTTAACGTAAATTCGTATTTGGGGCTGAAAGCTGTGGAGACCTGCCCGCCTTTATTTTCCGGCTCACGGCTCCGTTGCGATGTTCTCGGTGATTTTTAGAGTTTTATTCCAATTATACAAACAAATAGTGCATTTCCAAATTTACTTATCTATGTCTATTACTGTAGCGGCGTGCTGCACAAAGAAAAATGGATTATGGACGCGTAAATATGTGTGGGTTCTCGCAGGAAAGACCTCTAACCACTAAAAGTTGAGACAGGCAGAAGGGATCCGGATTCACTATGTGCTGGCACGAGTACTTGTATTTTCTGTTGGTGCCATAATCATTTGGACCCGCCCAAACGAAAATACTTTCATGAATAAAGAAAGAAGCCACAACGCAAAAAAATATTGTCTGGTTTCTAACTTATTTTGCATTTGCTACCAGGCCAAAACAATGCTAGTTACGCCACTGCCCCAAATTAGGACAACAGCTTAATCCAAGCCTACCTATCTTGCATAAACATGTTATAACAGTTGCTTTGTTAAGTCAAAAATTAAGCTTGCTAAAAGTGATTCAGTTTATTAGTAATTTTTCTCGTTAATCACACAAAAACATGAGCAATGAGTAATGATTAAGAAAATGTCATTAAACTCCAGATTGGGGTTTGTTAGAAATATTTGCATGTTAGTTCAACAATTTTGTCCCCTTCCCCAATCTCCAATCCATTCCATCATCTTACTTCCTCTTTAAAATATTTAAATAATTTAGACACAATCAGAGCAATAAAAAAATTATTATCATCCTTGTTTTATTTACATTAAACTAATCACAATTCATAATCATACTAATATTAACTACATGCACAAACCCCAAGATGACTCACTAAACATTCACAGAACTACAACAACCAGCTTGCATTTGCTTTGGTAAATTAACTCCCAGTACAGCTAGAAAAAGTTAACCAGTTCCAATAATCATCTTAAACTCCTGATCACCGCATCTGAAAGATTTAACTGGACAACCTTGGAATTATGAGTAACTTGAGTAATACAACTGACCAGTCCAATAACCTTCGTGCTTGACTTACTTTCTCTCGCAAATACAGCTGGAACACTTTAACATTCCGAGGAAGAGACCTTTGGTCGTCTAAACTAGCTGTATATAAGATAATTGTGCTCGCAGGTTTAATTTATTTGTGATTGTGGTTTTGGTTGTGTCGCGAAGATGTTGCGAGAAATTTTTGTGTTTGTTGTTGCAGCTCTTGCGTTTCGAGGGGGCAATGGGCATACCTACAGTTTGGGAGATTGCCCCGTTATTGAACCCATGACGCCGTTTAATATGAACCGGGTAAGATTTTGTTGTTTTTGCTAATTAAAATAAATATAATTAAAAATAATATCAAACTTAATGATTACTTTGAAAGTTTATCACACTACAAAGTAAAAGTTGTATATTTGCAGCGGAATAAATAGTTTTTCCGAAATAAATTGGAAACTTCAATGTTATTCCGTTATCTTAATCCGAGCAGAGGTCAGTAAGGTTTACAATCCAATCACTCACCAGTGTTTGCATATTGATTATAGAATTAATAGAAGTTTCCGCTCTTGTTATTATTCTCAATTTATCATGATCATGGTCTTAACTTCCAAACAAAGCACGGAAAATAGAAATTGTTTAAAATCATTTTATACCATTTCAATTTTGCATGAAATCACAATATTCCGTGTTGACTTGAAAGCCCCAAAAAAATTTATCAAACTGAGATGGGAATGTTCTGTTTGTTATACAAATTGTTCAAGCAGGATTGGCTTTTAGTTAGTTGGAAATGCCCAGGATTTCGCAACTTGGAAAATTCATCAATAGGCATGATGCAATCACTGCAAATATTGAAAAACATAAACAAGTTAATTAAAAACTACCACTATTAATGATATACAAGTAATCGGCCATTTTAGACGCAAATTCCCATGCAAAATGGTGTGTAAATAGTCGCACGTTGTAAAATATCTATTGTAACAGGTGCAGTCTTATCTAGTTGACTATTTAGCAGCTAAAATTGAGGTTAAATTATAGGTAAATACTCTTCCTGAATTTAAAACAAACCCGAACTTGTAGTCATCAAATTTAGTGTAATAGTAAGTAGCAGGAAATAGTGAAATCATTGAAAAGCTATATAAAAGTATGAAAACTTGTAAATTCTCTGGGGGATCTTTGGGGTACTTATCTGGGTGTCGTGAGGGGTTCTGGAGTATCTTTGGGGTCTTTTGAGATTTCTGGGGATCCTTGGAGGTTTCTGACCGTTTTTGGGGTTTCTGGCGGTCTGTAAAGGTTTTTGGGGCATCTCAGTGAGTGTTCGGTCTTGGGGGGGGGGGGATATTTCAGAGTTTTTGAAAATCCTTGAAGGTTGTGAAGGTTTTATCGGGAGCCTCTATATGTATCTGGGGTCTTTTCGGGGTTTCTGGGGTCTCGGAAAATTTCTAGGGATTTTTTGAGGTTTCTGTGGCTTTTTGCAGGTTTCTATGTAGGTACCTGGGCGGTTTCTGGTTGACTCGGGAAGTCTCCAGTGTTTAGAGCGGTCGCTGAGATCTTTAGGTGCTTCTGGGTATTTTTGTGAGTTTTTAGGACGAACTATCGGAAGCCTCTGGGTGTAAGTTTGTCATTTTCGGGGTTTCTGGGGTATCTGAAGCACACTAGGGTTTCTCTCAGGTCTTTGGTGTTCTCTGGGTCTTTTTGCAGGTTCATGGGGTTTTGGGGGCGGTCTTGATGTCTCTGTAGGTGCGATTTCTGGTTGTCTCGAGCGGTTTTTGGGGTATTTCTAGAAGTTTTATCTGGTGGTTTTTGAAGGTCTTTGGGGGGGGGGGGGATCTGTGGGGCCTTTCAGGGTTTCTGGGGATCTTTGAAGGTGTCTGGTAGTCTTCGGGCTTTTTGGGGGTCTCTGGCAAGCGGATTTTTGGGTCTCTCTGGCAAGCGGATTTTTGGGTCTCTCTGGCAAGCGGATTATTGGGTCTCGAAGGGGTGTTTGGAGGCTGCTGTTGCTCTTTGAGGGTTTCTGGGTTCTCGCAAGGTATCTGCGTGTTTTTAGCAATTTTTGCAGGTTTCTGGGTGTCTGCGTTGGCAGTTCTTGATTTCTCGGAGTCTCCCGGTTTTTTTAGGAGCCTTTAGGGGGTCCTTGGGGTCTTTCAGGAATGCTGCATGAGATCTCCGGGGTCTTTTAGAATTTGTGGTGTTTCTGAATATCCTTGTACGTCTCTGCGGTTTTGGGGTCATTCTGGGTATCGGGGAAATTTGAGGACTTCTAGGGTTGTCGGAAGGGATATTTGGAGGTCTGATGGCGGTCTCTGGGACTCCTTGTAAGTTTCAGAAGTCTTAGAGATTTCTGGCCGTGGTTATTTTTTTGGTATCTCTGGGAGTGTCCGGTTTTTGGGGGAGTCGCTCTCCGCGTTTACTTGCGGGCTTTTAGGGTTTTGGGGGGATCTTGATGTATTTTTAGGCGAATAGAGGGGGGATTTCTAGTTGTTTCTGGCGATTTTTTGGTACTTCTAGGAATATCCGGGTTTCTCGGGGGGTCTTTGCGGGGGGGGGGGGGGGATCCGTGGAGCATTTAGAACTTCTGTGGATCTTTGGAGGTGTCTAGTGGTTTTCGGGGTCTCTGGCAAGCGGATTTTTGGGTATGGGAAGGTCTCGAAGAGGTCTTTGGAGGTTGCTGGCGGTCTCTGTTGCTCTTTGAGGGCTTCTGGGGTTTGGCAAGGTTTGCTTTAGAGGCCTTTGGGTGTCACTCTGGCATTTTTGGGGGTTCTTGGCAGTCTCTGGGAGCTTTGAGGGGGGTCTTTAAGGAAAGCTGCATGGGATCTCTGGGGTCTTTCAGGATTTATGGAGATCCTTGGACCTCTCTTGGGGTCTTGGGTGTTTTTTTGCGGACTTTGTGCGGATTTTAGGGAAGTATCGGGGAAATTTGAGGGCTTTTGGGGTTCTCGGAAGGGGTCTATGGCGGTTTTTGGGGGTTCTTGTAGGTTTTAGGAGTCTTTAGGGGTATGGACGGCCTTATGGCGGTCTCTGGGAGGGTTTTCTGGGTGTTTTCGGGTGTCTCAGCGGTCTGTGGGGTACCTGGGGGTCTTCGGGGACTTTTGGTGGATTTTAGTACTTGTTCCTCAAATCCAAGGAAAAATTTACTCTGCGCTTAATGAAACGTTCCTAGTAGAATTATGTAGTAAATTGGGCCATGAATATCCATTATTTATTAACGAATTGTTTTAGATTTTTCAAGTTCCTTATTTTTATAAATTTTTCTACTTACACTTATCTTAAGCGACATCATCGTTATGTTTAATCAGAATTACTGTAGTTTCATCTATAATATTGTGCTTTAGGTCTTAGTCTTATAATGAGCTTGCTAACAAATTTTAATTTACATCCTACATGATATAAAATAAAACATATAAACATCATGGAGCACTTCCGATAATATTTTTCGGGTTTGCCGAACAAATATTTCAATTTGTATTCATTTTCAGATGTTGGGCATTTGGTACGTGATTCAGAAAACCTCCACCGCAAGTACTTGTATCACCTACAACTTTACCAGGCTTGAAGAGCCTGATGAATATCAAATTGAGCAAACCAGCCAACATTTCATTCTTGGTTTGACCCCCTTACAGCATGAGTACCATTATACCGGCCAATTAACTGTCCCTGACACTGCAGTACCTGCTAGAATGAAAGTCAAGTTTCCTCTGAGTAAGTAAAAGTGATTTATTTTCTTGCAATTGCATTAAATAAGGATTACAATTTTTAGATGTAATTGGAAAAGCTTCCTTTACCGTCTTTATGACCGATTACGACACTCATGCAGCCATTTATACCTGTCAAGGATTGGGAATTGGACATAGGGAATCGGCTACGATTTTATCTAGGACACGTACTTTAGATAAAGTGTTTGTTGATAAGGTAAAGGTTTGAGAGACCTATTAATCATTAAGATCTTATAATTGGGAATGCTTTTAGATTCGCGCTCGTCTGGCAAGCTACAACGTCGATCCCTTCGACCTCTCCATAGTTTCACAGAAAAACTGTCCAAAAAACAAAAACGGAACCAACGGGTTAAACATCAACATCGATGATGACACCTTCTCACCTCAGTCGGTAGCTGGAGTCATCCGTACAGCCGGAGACAAAATTGGTGATGGGGTCGAATACATCGCAGGAGGAGCCAAACGTATCTACAACACTTACTCGGACAATGCTGATTCCCATGGAAACATACAACAAGCTGGTCAAAAAATTGAAGATGCTGCCGAATACATTACAGGGGGTGCTAGGAGGGTTTATACGGATACTAGGAATTACGCAGAAAGGGCTAATGATAAAATCCAAGACGGGGCTGGTAGGGCTTATGCTGATGTTGTAAGTAGTTTTGATAATGGTCAGAAAAGTGCAAGGATGGAGTCCCGTACAGACGCAACTGCTTCCTCTGAATGGTTACCTTAAGACTGGTTAATTTTTAGAAGTTGTTAAGTCGAAGTGAGAACAGCTTTAGATTAAAATGTGCCATTTTATGTATAGGTTTAAAGTTTTTTCTATAATTGTATGAAAATAGGTTGTAAATAAAAATAAAGTTTTATAAATAAAAATAATTACCTAATCATTGTTCATAAATAATATTTTAAAATAGGATTAAGATTAATTTAAGCTTTTTTACGAAGATCAACAATAAAAGTGTTGCGGATAGATGGGCGTTACCAAGCCAATCGTAGTTCAATATCTACACTGTGTTCTAAAAGAAATTATTAGAAGCGAATATGTTGTTGTACCTACATCGTGCATATTAAAATTAAATATTGTTATGCAGGTAGGCTCTTAACAATTCCATAAAAATTTTGTTGTTGGCCATGTTTGAAGGTGGGGGCTATTTTGTTAAATGTAAATGTAACCACTCTACGTTGCACAAAATTACACATCTTTCGATTCTCACATTATTGCCAAACATTTGTACTACTTAAAACATATTGCCCCTTAACTAGTGCGAGCCCATTAATAAGCCAGGAGGTAATGAGAGCTAGTGAAAAATTAGTATGTAGGAGATAGATAGAGCGACAGCGAGTGAGTGATCTGGGAACTAGTAGGAGATTGTGAAAGCTGGTGGACGTTAGTAGGTGATTTATATGACGAAATAATCACCGCCCTTCAACCTCATTGTCAAGCGAGTGACCAACAAAACAAATTCTAATGGAATTGTTGAGGGTTGAGGCTGTACTGTAACGTCGCGAATCCTGGGTGTGATACGTTATGGCCTCTTATAGTCGGTAAGGCAGGCACCGTGAGCGACGTCTTCCCTAGCAAACACGCAAAGCAAATCGTATCACATGTTAAGATATTGGGTTCAAGTTTTACTACAGGGAAGGATGTTTTCATAATGAGTTATACGTTAAACGTGCGCTTTTAATACGGACAACATTGTTTTTAATGGGGTATCTTACGGGCATGTAAACTAACGAGATAAGATATTCAAAACCCCCCTGCTATATGCGCATTTGCATGACTATTGCCTTAGCAAGGCGGAAATAAACAAAAGAAGTTCCTTATTATATTTTAGTATTTATTTAACGCCGGCATGTATGTTGTTGGCTTGAATAATATCAACATTATATCCCCTTCAATTTAATTAACGTTATTCATTTAACCAAGTCTTACACACGGGTCTCAACTTGACGTGACACAGCTTATTTATTAGTTGGTGTTAGCAATTTGCCGGTTCGGATGCTTATGTAAAAGGCACACAGGTTATGGGGCGTAGTTTCCCGGATTCAGCTACATGAAAGTATGAAAAGTTATAAATTCTCTGAGGGTCTTTGGGGCTATCTATCTGGATGTCTCTGGGAATTCTGGGAGTTTGTGGGGGGGGGGGGTCAATCGGGGTATCTGAAGGTTTCTGGGGATCCTTGGAGGTTTCTGGCGGTGTTTGGGGTTTCTGGCGTTTACGCAAGATTTTTGGGGTTTCTCTGGGAATGTCTGGTATTTGGGGGGTCGTTGAGGTCGATCAGGGTTTCTTGGTGTTTCTGGAGATGTTTGAAAGTGGTTTCTGGGACTCTTTGCTGGTGTCTAGGGAGTATGGCGAGCCTCTGGGTATATCTGAAGATCTTTGGGGATCGCGGAAGATTGTAAGGGTTTTCATCATCGGGTCAGTGGAACTCTGCGGGATTCCGGGGTTTTGGAGGTTTCGAGGGTCTCGGAATGTCTCTGTAGATATCCAGAGATGTTCCTGGGGGGCGGGGCGGGAGGGTGTACTTATCTCTGCGAGTCTTCGGGGTTTTCTGGGGGTGTCTGGAGGTTTTTGGGGGAATCTATGGGTTTTTTCGAGGTTTTTGGAGGTGTCTGATGGCCTGTGGGGTCTTTGAAAGCCGTTGGCGAGCGAGTTTCTGGGGTTTTAGGGTCTCGGGAGGTCTCTAAAAAGTGGCTTATTTATTATTTGATGTTAACAATTTGCTAGTTCCCATGTTTATGTGAAAGTCACGTAGGTTGTGGTCGTAGTCTGCGGGTTCAGCTTGACAATATTTAAAAACAGGCAGCTCCGCTTCGCAAGAAAACAATTAGAAATTACACGTGTGACCTACTATGGCAGGCTCGTGTTTTAAAATGTTAGGAAACAAATTAAAACAGTGATAAAATAAATAATTATCAAAATTAGGATGGAATTTCAAAAGCATGGTACGCCCCATTATCTTAATAACAATATTCAGCTACAATAGATGTTACAAAAGATCTTTCCTAAAGTTAATATAAACCAAAGCGCATATTTCACCTTGTGAAATGTTAGAACGAAAAGTTCCATTTAATGCGTCAATAAATTAGATAAGCTAAGATTAATTTTATCAGAAATTACTATGAACGTGTTGTGTTTATTTCGGCAAGATATACAAATAATCTGCTTGCTTGCATTTTAGGTTGTTTTAAGATAACACTATATTTCAAGACATTTATTATACTTACAGTATGTTTCAAAAGAACTTTTTACCAATGCAAGACAACGTTTCTTAGCACACCTAATCGTTAAAACTATAGCAAATCCGCGGGGCACGAAAACAAAGCGTGGGGCGTAGCCCACGCGTTCAAATACAGCTAGTCTATACAGGGTGTTTCCTAAGTACGTACAGAAATTTCAGGAGGTGGTTGCTTGGGTTATTTATGAAGAAAAGTTCATATGAACATATTTCCGAAAATGCTTCTTTACGGAGTTACAGCTCTCGTAAGAAAGAACAGTTTAATCACTTTTTTGTCGGTAGCTTTCGCAGTAATATTATATGTAAGTACTATTGATTCAGCTTACTATTTCTACTAATTTTTGTTTGAGTAAGTACACCAGAGCTGTCTCTAAGAGGAGGGGGGTCACGTAATATTTTCTTTTATCTAAATTTGTGTAGAAAATCTTGTTTTCTATACAAAAATGCACAAAAAAGGTAGTCTTGTTGAGTTTCAAATTTTCAAATTTGAAATTATTTTGATTAATTAACTCAATCACATTATTAACCGAATTGTACGTACCCATTTTTTTTAACAATTCGGTCGTCGACCGTGGTTAGGTCACTCAGTGGTGTTTGTTATGTCTTCAGTAATCTATATCCCAAACTGCCGGGATGACGTTATTGCTGTCGGCGTCGAATATTGCCGCTCGCACCATTAAACAAATATACGGCAATTATATTGACTGCCCTCATTTGGCTATTGAAGCGATATACGAATCCCCTATGCACCAGAAGCCCGTTGTTGTTTCGGTAAGATGTCATATTTTGACATTCCCCCGCTTCTTGCATGAACCTCCAAGGTCTCGCTCTACTTGCTGTTCCAAAACATTTGTTACATTTTGACAAATTCATACTAACTCGTGCTACTAAATTTGTTTTCTTTGTATTTTAATTATATAAAATTTTTAAACAGTAACAATAGAAAAAAAATAAGGAATCGTAACAAATAACTAGGAGGGCACTGCCCCGTTGGCCACCCTGAACCAGCCGCTACGGGTTTTGCAGCGTTAGATTTGCCCCAAGATCTATCACATTCCGTATTCAAATTAAAAAAACTGATTTCCTTTAAAAATGCTACCAAAATATATGTCATAATTCCGCTTTCGGCTTCGATTTTTTTCAACCCTTGTTTTTTCCAATAATTTTTTAATGCGGCTCATCTTCCAGGTACATGATAAGTATATACTATGTAGTTTCCTTCCAGTATAGGCGATAAGTACGGGGGGGGGGGGTCAGGGGTGAAAGCCCCTCCTAAGCACTCTAATTCGATGCAAAATGGATAAATTTGTAATGAAATTACCAAAAGCTAATTAACGTCGTGACTGTAACATAAGCATCAGAACCTGCAAACATAATAATAAATAAGCCGTGTCGAGATGTACGAGCACAGTCCGTTGCGGTCAAAAGTTGAGAGGGGGGTAGGGATCCGGATTTTGTATTATAAGAAAAATAAGAGAAACAATAGTGTTACCTTAAAGAACCGTCCGTTTATTTGATTAACCATGAACGTTTAAACATCAAAATACAACCAAAGTAGGCTAACACACTTATTGATTCTTAAGAAATACAAATACAGCATATCTATGGCGTGAATTTGAACTTATTTATTACACATTGACATTGTTTACTGTTTTATAGTACGTGCTTTTCTGAGGTCGCTCAAATATTCGAATTGGTCATCGTTCCTGGAATTCCAAACAACTCACAATTGATAGGTAGAAGACTAAATACTGTATGATTCCATACTTTACAACAGCAGATTTATTGAAGCGTAAATTCAAAAGAGCTCTCGTACACTATCAAAGTCCTCTCTGGAAATTTGATAACTCATTTCAAATCTTTTTCGTTTTGCAACATTTCTTAAACCATCTTCAAGCTTAACTTGTGTGTTGTTTCAAATTTTAATTTTCAAATATTCCGCGCTTTCAATAGTTGAAATAAAATGCAACAGGATTCAATTCAAATCTGCAGATTTCCCATTTTTTTATTAGTTCGAAGGAAGCTGAATAGGTGGCACCACACGTGTTGTTTTAGCCTTTTTGCAGGTGTCAATTCGTTTTGTGTCACAAAATAGTTAATTTATTTATTTTCGTACCGTTTTTCATTGATTTGTTGAATAACACTCTAATTAAATTACGCGAATTAAAAAAATACAAACATTTACTTTCCAGGTGTCGTTGTAATAATTCTGGACTGAAACTAACATATTTTCAAGCAAACGGTACAAGTGCTTATTCCTTAATGAATTTCCTAAATTTCTGCTTATTAATCACTCGTAATTCCCAAGGTAACTTATACGTTATCCCACGTGATTTCTAAAGCGCGACAGAGAGAACGTAGGGACGCACGTCGGAGATTCAGGCGGCTTTGTTCAGGTCGCGCTGGAGCATTTTTAGTTGCGCTTATGCAGGCGCCTAAGTTGGTGGTGAGGTGTACAGTTTGTTCTAAAATCTTACGAAAATTTACGTAAATATCTGGAAAAACAGTCCGAAATGGCCGAGTTTCCCTTTCCAGGGAAAAGGCAATCGCCGAGGCAGCTCGTAAGTGGAATATTTTTTATTTTCTGGCTAAGATTAGGTCGCCATCACGAGAAATATCGTCATCACGTAAACACTATTCGGCGAGGCCGCCATGCCTACTGCATGCTTATTTTCAAAAGGAATTGTTGTCTTAACACCTGGTTGTTGCATCGAAAAAATTGGGGTCATTTTCGTGTGTCCGAACCGAATTTATTGCATTTTTTAGTGTGGGTTTGAACGAATTCGCGCCGTTGTTTAAATTTGCGATTTTCATTTGTTTACAAATTACGTAGACACGTCTCTCTACCTGCCCGTGTGTGTTTTGGTTTGGCCTACTTTGATTTGGAACCAAAAAAAGATTTTATTATACAGGGTGTTGTACAAATTTTGAATATTAATTGCAGGTAATCATACGTTGTCTCGCAACTGGTAGGTAATTTGAAATTGCAGTAGCTGCTTCGGTACCATAGTAAATAAGTTTAATTGTCACAGTAATAGGGAATGTTTATGGTTTTTCATTATTACTAGCTATACCTAAATGAAGCTGTTTTTTTTTATTTCAATACTAAACATTAAATAATATTGTATGTACCTACTTACGTACTTAAATATTTCCGTAAAAGATTTAGTAAATTTTATTATTATATACAGGATGTTGCGTTAAATTCATGTCTAACATTTACTTTACGTATGGTATAATATCTACATTCATTATATTTGAAAATAATATATATAGTCTCGTCACTATTCTGAAACAATTGACCATAGAAAATTTGAAAATTTTGAAACAAACGAAAGTACTTAGACAACGTTTGACTGTCCCTAAAAAAGGGGGCTTAGAAAACATTTGACTGTCGTGAAATAATTGAAGTTGGCTATCCTCAAACAGTTGAGGTTCGAAGATTAACGTCATTATAACTTTTAATTGGAAAACATTTGACTATCGCTAATCAAATTGAAGTTAGAAAACATTTGACTGTCGCAAAATAATTAAACATGGCAAACATTTGACTATCCTCACTATCCTCAACAGTTGAAGTTTGTAGACTTATGCCAATAAAAATTTAAGGTGGGATCAGTTGACTATCCTTCATCAAATTGAAGTTAGAAGACATTTGAATGGTGTAAAATAATTGAAGATACAAAACTTTAGCTGCCCCAAAACAGTTCACACGTTTTTTTAAAACGAAATTAACGGTTATAAGCTCAATTTTTACGGAAGTTTCCAAAAGTTTTACTTAGAAGTTCTAAAATATGAAGTTGTTTACATAAAAGCGATACTCACTTGTTTTTACCCCTCTTTTCGTAAAAGAACTATTGTTTACATTTCATTCTTTTGTTTTATTGTTTTAGAAAGAATATCAACTGCGAAATAAGGTTAGTCATTTGTTTTTTTATACTCCCTCCATTATAAATATACCTGATTTTTAAGTAATCAAACTAGTATTTAGTTTTAGATTGAATTTCGTCTGCAAATGTTTTTTTAAATTTCTTTTTTGGTAATTTCAGTATCTGAACGTCAACTGGTCACAGACTAAAACGTCATTTGTTTTAACCTCACTTTTTATTTGCCTTTGTTCACAGTTCACAGATCGTACCTGTTTAATACCAAACTTAATTTGTTCTACCCTCCCCTCCCCATTCGAAACATTACATCACCCCTTGAGTTTTTGTTTTAGATTGAATTGCACCTGCAAAATTTTTTTAAATTATCTCGATTTCGTGTATCTGAGAAAAATCGTAAACAAGTTCACAGAACCTAGTCACCATCAAAATTCATTTGTTTTACTCCTCCTTCCTCGGCCACTCCACCTCCCGCTATTTTATTATATCGCCCTTTAAATGGACTATCAGAAAAAAATCCTAAACATATTCACAAACCATTTTCACACCAAACTTCGGTTGTCTCCCCCTCTACCCTACAGTCTCCCCCCCGTCTTTGTTTTAGATTGAATTTTAACCGCAAAATATTTTTTTTTTAATTTTTTAATTTTTTTATAATTAAAGTATCTGAAAAAATCGTCGACAAGTTCACAGATCGTATTTAACACCAAACTTAATTTGTTTTACACCTCCCCCTCCCTCCATTCGAAACATTACATCACCTCTTAAGCCTTTTGTTTAAGATTAAATTTCACCAATATGTTTTTAATTTATTGGTTGTTTTCAACAAGTTCACCGATTCTAGTTAACATAAAATTTAATTTGTTTTACTCCCATTGCCCCACCCCACTCCATCTCATCGCCCGCTACCTTATTATACCACCCTTTAATTCGACTATCAGAAAAAAAATCATCAACAAATTCACTAATCATATTTAACACTAAGCTTCATTTGTCCCCCTTCCCGACCCTACATCCCCCTCTGAGTCTTTGTTTTGGATTGAATTTTACCTGCAAAATGTTTTGATTAAATTTTCTTATTGTTTTTTTCGTAATTTGAGTATTTGAAAAACAAATTGTCGACAAGTTCACAGATCGTATTTACCACCGAATTTAATTTGTTTGATCCCCCTCCCCCCACCAAATTCGATATCTTACATTACTCTTTTGTTTCGGATTGAATTTCACCTGATAAATTTTTAATGTACTTGTTGTTTTCGTGTATCTGAAAAAATAGTCACCAAGCTCACTGATCCTAGTTAACATCAAATTTAATTTGTTTTACTTCCCCCCCCCCCATCCCGCAACTGCAATCTTATTATGTCACCCTTTCAGTCGACTATCGGAAAAAAACACCAAGTTCACAAATCGTATATAACATCAAATTTCATTTGCTCCTCCGTTCCCCCTGACCTAATATCACCCTCTATGTCTTTGTTTTGGATTGAATTTTACCTGCAAAATGTTTTTTTTTAATTTTCTTATTGTTTTTTTTCGTAATTTGAGTATTTGAAAAACAATTTGTCGACAAATTCACAGATCGTATTTACCACCGAATTTAATTTGTTTGATCCCCCTCCCCCAAATTCGAAATCTTACATTACTCTTTTGTTTCGGATTGAATTTCACCTGCAAAATAAATTTTTAATGTACTTGTTGTTTTCGTGTATCTGAAAAAATAGTCACCAAGCTCACTGATCCTAGTTAACATCAAATTTAATTTGTTTTACTTCCCCCCCCCCCATCCCGCAACTGCAATCTTATTATGTCACCCTTTCAGTCGACTATCGGAAAAAAACACCAACAAGTTCACAAATCGTATATAACATCAAATTTCATTTGCTCCTCCGTTCCCCCTGACCTAATATCACCCTCTATGTCTTTGTTTTGGATTGAATTTTACCTGCAAAATGTTTTTTTTAAATTTTTTTTAATTAACTGGACGTTTCAATTAGCTCTTAATAAAAAAACTATTTTTCATTCTTTGCATACTTTTTATAATTCTATAAATAAAGTTGTTATAACCATTTTTGATGCGAGGTCGTGAGCCTCGTCCCCACCTGAAAAAATCTTGTTTAATTAACACGTGTGTTTCTATTGTTTTAAACTGAATTTCATTGTAGAAATGACGTTTTACCCCTCCTGTCTTAAATGAACCCGATTATTTCAGTCTTCCTGTGTTTTTTGAGGGGGTGGGGGTATTTTTTAAAATTTGTTTTTCTGTTTTGTAAACCATATTTAACCAACTTTTGTTTTGCATTGTGTTTCATTATAGAAATAACGCTACAGATTTGTTTTTTTTCTTACCCCTTTCTACCCTAAATTGACCCTATTTATTCAGCTTTGGAGGGGCGGCTTTGTCAATTTTTTTAATTTTTCGTTTGCCTTGTTAGTATAAACAGTTTAAAGAACTTGCCGACAAGCTTAGTTCTAATTTTTCTTACCATGAAGGTACATTTGTTGTTACTACCCTCTCCCCACCTTAAATAAACCTTATTGAATCAGCCTTTGTTGGTTTTGTTTTGGATTTAATTTCACTGTAGAAATAGGTCGCACATTTTTAACTGTCTAAACCCCCGCTACCGTAGACCAACTCGATTTATTCAGCCTTTGTGGTTTTTGGAGGGGGAGGGGCATTCTTTCGACTTTTTTACGTTTTTCACATTTCTATACCTTACTTAATCAACTTTTGTTTCTTTTGTTTTGGATTGATTTTGATTGCAAAAATAACGTGACACGTCACGTTTTTACCCCCTCTTACCTTAAATGCAAAGCTTGATGTATTCTGTCTTTATGTGTTTTTGAGAGTGGGGGGGGGGGGTCTTTTCCAATTTCTTTATTTTTTCCTTGTTTTTAAACTTGTCTATAAGCTTAGTTATTAGTAACTTAGCAACTTACCCCCTCCATATCTTTATTAAACCTTGTTTATTACTTAGTTTCTATTGTTTCGGATTGAATTTCACTGTAAAATAACATTACACGTTTTTACCCCCTCCTACCTTAAATAATCCGATTTCTTTAGTCTTGCTGTTCATTTTGGAGGGGGTAATTTTTTTCCAGTTTTTTTTTTGTTTCTCTTATTTCTTCCTAATTTAAAGTTTAAAAAATAGTCCATCAAACTTCGTTCTTAGATCGTAATTACCATCAACATTGAACGTTTGTACTACCCCCCTCCCTCACTCGCCCGAAATTAACTATATTTGATCAGCCGTTGTTGCTTTTGTTTTAAATTAAATTCAACCGCAAAAACACGTCAGGCGTTTGTTTCTACTCCCTTCTATCTTAAATTTACCTTATTTATATAGCTTTCGCATGTTTTTTTTGGGGGGGGGGGGGGTACTTTTACGCTTGAAAAATTGTTTAAAATAAGTTTCCATGCCAACGTTCATTTGTTTTATTGGTTTTCTTATGTTTTTTCAAGTTAACATTTTAAATCTTTTGTTTTTTGCAACGTTAATCGCTTAATTTTGACCCCCCGAACAGGTTCTCGCATTTCTACGTAAAACAAGACCCCTCCGCGTCCCTTCTCGGAAAAGCGCAAACTTTTCACTGATCTCCTCTGAAGCAACAAGAAACCCGTCATGTCTAAAATAGGTTACTGCGCAAGCTCGCGAGTTTTCGCCCTGCGGAAAAGCCAGTGGCTCAACATGGCGCACAGGGGTAGAAGCTTTTCCGGATGTTCCGCTCGGGAAAATTACGTATCGCGGATGGTACGTGGAAATTTGTCGGTTTTCTCTTGTTTTTCGAACGTCTTTTGTTTTGGCCTTTTGGGAATCGGCTTTTGTTTTTCTGTGGCGCGAATGTTATGCGTGTATGGGGCTTGTTTATCGATTTATTTGCTGTTGGATTTGTTGGTGGCATGTCTTCGTGTGTAATATGGGGAGGCTGTGTGAGAAAATTTGTAAAATTGCGATCCTGTTTTGTTATTGGATAATTAGTTATAATTTTGCTTATTTTCACCCCCTTTTTTAAAGAAATTAATTTTTAAACTTGATTGTTTTAGTAACACCCCATGTGAGATGATTTTTATCGAAAATATACAGGGTGTTGCATAAGTTGCGATTTTTCGATCGCAAACATTTATCGCAGTGTGTAGTTCAGAATTTCGTAAATTTTAAATGTCTAAAGATGGCAATTTCTACAGGGTGTCGCAAAAGTGGTGTAGTGTTACATTTTTTTTTGTTTTAGAAATCAATTTTGATAATTTGTAAAATTGGGGTGCCGTTTTGTTATTGTATAATTATTTGTAATTTGGCTATTTTAAACCTTTTAAATTATTAAAATTTGTGTATTAGTGACACCCCATATGCGATAAGTTTTATCAAAAAATATACAGGGTGTTTCGTATTTATACGTTATCATTTGATTGTCGGACTGCTGAGAAATTTTTGAGAATATGTAAACTGTTTTGTTATTCGATAATTAAGTATAATTTTATAGTTTTGTTTGTAAGATATATTTAGTAGCATCCTATATGTGATGAGTTTTATCAAAAAATATACAGGATGTTTCGTAAGTTGCGATCTATCGATCGGAAAAATGTTTCGATTTTGTACAAAAATTGAAATTAGTTCAGAATTTTGTGAAGTAAATGTCTAAGCTGGTAATTTCTACAAGGTGTCGCAGAAGTTGTGGTTGCCGATTGGTGTAGTGAGAAAATTGTGAAAATGTTTGAAATTGCGGTGCGGATTTGCTATTGAATAATTGTTTATAATTTTGCAACTGCTAACTTTTTTGTTTTAGAAATTAATGATTAAAAGTTGTGGTTTTCGTAACACTCTGTGTTTTGTTAGAAAATATACACCGTGTTGCGTAAGTTGCGATTGTCCGGTCGAAAAAGTGTTCTGTACAATAAATGTATTAGAGAAAAGTAGTTTAAAATTTTGAAAAATTTAAATTTCTTACTCGGTTATTATTACAGGGTGTTGCAGAAGTTTTAATGTACTGATTCATCTACCGTCATCTAATGTCCAAAATTTAATAATTTAATTGCGGTGCAATTTTTTTATTGGATAATTATTTGTAACTTTTCTATTTTAAATCTTTTTTCTTTGAAATTAATTTTTTACGTTGTCGTTTCAGTGACACCCTATATGTGATGAGTTTTATTAAACAATACATAGGCTGTTACGTAAGTTGTGATTTTCCGTGAGTTGAGGAACGTGTTTAGTTTCTGTACATAAAATGTTTAAAGAAAAGTAGTTTAAAATTTTAGGAAACGCAACATTTTAAAGGTGATAATTTGTACAGGATGTTGCATAAGTTGCAATGATTAGCTGGTCAGGCTACTGAGAAAATGTTGAGAATTTGTATTATTATTTTTAGGTAATTGGTATTTATAATTTTGCAATTTTGAGCTTTTGAAAAATATACAGGGTGTTTTGTAAGTTGCGATTTCCAGCTGGAAAAAATTTCGTTTCTGTACAAAAATTGCATCCAGAACAGTAGAGTTCAGAATTTTGTGAAACGTACATTTTTAATTTTTTTTAATAATATTGGCAAAAGTTGTCATTTTTGATATTAGTAACACTCTGTATGTAATGAGTTTATTTCAAAATACACAGGGTGTTGCTTAAGTTTTGGTCGGAAAACGTTTCCTGTTTGTGCATAAAAAGTGTAGGCGAAAGTAGTTCAGAATTTTGTAAACTTATATGTCAGTTATTTATTTATACAGGATGTTGCATAAATTATGTTTTCCTAACCAATATTTGTTGACCTACTCAAAAATTCGTATAGGGAAAGTCATTCAAATTTTCATTTTATAAAAATTTTAACTTCTTTGCCAATTGAGCGTTGCAAATAAAATTAAGTATACCTTTTCTGTTTAACACAAAAATTATCTATACATATATCAAACCTCAAAGGGTTTTTTTCTCCGGTTCCTCCAGCGGCTACCGCTTCACCAATTTGGACCATTTTTCCTTAGATGGAACATGAAACATTTTTATATTTTTATTCTACGTCGATTTTTTAATAATAATTATTTTAATTTATAATATATATGAAAGTCTGCTAGACGCGCTTCACTTGAGGCGACATCTATACTAACGCCGCGTGTCATTATTGGAACTAATGCATCACGTGACTTTGCATTTCGCCGGTTCTGTCAACGCTCAGTCTGTCAGTGCATTGTGCGCTGGGGTAACACTAGTAAATATTTACATGGCAAAACTTAAATTTTTATTTTTCATTCATACAGGGTGTTGCATAAGTTGAATTTGTTCTTGATCAATCTACACTCAATAGCCCTACTTGAAAAATGGCATCAAAGAAAGGTTATTTAGGAAATTTACTATTATAATAATTTAAAATTCTTGTCAATGTATACAGGGTGCTGCAAAAATATTACTAAATAATTGTGTCGGTCATTTATGCAAATTGCGATGTTGTTTTGTTATTGAATAAGTTTATATATTATTTTGAATTCTTTTTAAGAAGATAAAAATGATGTTTAATATGGTTTGGTTTTAGTAACACTCTGTACATGATTATATTTATTTATTATATGCAGGGTAAGTAGGTAAGTTTTGGTCGAAAAGTCATTTCGCTTGTATACAAAATACTGTATCTATAAAATGGATTTCTTGTAATTTAAACGAATAAAAATGTATATTTATACAGGGTGTTGCATTATACGTGATTTCGGAATTTCCTAATCAGACTCAAAAATAAAACGCCTCATGTAAAATTTTTATGATGAGAAGTGGCTTTTTTAAGTTCTTGTTTTTTGTAGTCGAGTTTTATTTTAAAATATACAGGGTGTTGCATAATTTGCCGAATTTAATATCGTAAAATGCTTTGTTTTCGTACAAAAAACTGGGTGGTGAAATAGTTCTGAATTTTGCAAAATTTAAACGACTAAGTTGTTTACTTCTACACGGTGTTGCATAAGTTGCGGCTACCTGATCAGGCAATACTAAAATGCGCCACTTCAAAAATTACACAATAAAAAGTCATTCAGAATTTCATAGTTCTTAAAATTTAAAATTTGTACAGAGTACTGCAAAAATTATCTATTAATTATGCCTGCCATCTATGCAATCCCAACAGCATAGACTGATACAAGCAGCCTTAATTTATTTTGCTACATCTACTTATATAACCAGAGGCGTATCAGAAGGGGGGCACTTAAAGTCTAGAATATATATTTTTTAATTTTATTTTTTCCAACAGCGGGAGAGGAAGCAGAAAAAGCTGTATTCAGAGGATTGGGCCCTTGGAGATGAGGACATCGAAGGGCGAAGGGCCTTCTCCATTCAGGAGAAACTGGAAGACCCAAAATTCGCCGCCCACAGTTTAGTCAAGGAAATGCACGGAACCGAAATAAACGTTGCGTACTTCCAGAGGTACGGTTTTAACACTCCGTTGCTGTTTAAAGAAAAAACAGGTCTAGGTATGTATCTGATTGAAATAAAATAAAATTCAATGGAACCTAACCTTACTTTGATTTTTGTTTTGTAGGTCTTCGAGTTCCGACAGCAAATTTTTCCATCAACGATGTTCGGATGTGTGTGGGTTCACGTAGGGTACTTGACGTAATGGACGTGAACACCCAAAAGAACAGCGAAATGACAATGAAGGAGTGGCAAAAGTATTACGAGGATCCGAACAAGGATAGGTTACTTAATGTCATATCACTTGAATTTTCGCATACGAAATTAGAAAATTATATTCAAACTCCAACGATAGTTAGACAAATTGATTGGGTCGATTGTGTATGGCCGAGGCACTTAAAAGAGAGTCAGACTGAGGCGACAAATCTGTTAGAAGATATGAAATATCCAAAAGTGCAAAAATATTGCTTGATGTCTGTTAAAGGCTGTTATACCGATTTTCATGTTGATTTCGGAGGGACTTCCGTTTGGTATCATATTTTAAAAGGTTGGTTTTGTGTGGTTTTCTAAATAAACATAACCTTATTTTTTTGTGAATTTATGAGAAAAACCTCGGTTCTGGTTTTGTTTTTTTTTGATGCTTTGAAGTTTTACTAAATGTTATATCTAATGCACCTTTGTGTTTGCTTAATTATTTATCCCTGTTTCATATTTTTATTTTATATTTTGATTACAATTTAATTTTTTTAATCCATCATTCCAGAACATGTAACATACCAACATGGCGTGTAGGGCAGACGTCAAGGTATTGAAGGACAGCTGTTTCCTATGGGTAATGGTTTAACCACAACACAAAATTTTTAATTTCAGGCGTTTTCGTCGAGGAAACAACATTTATTTAACACAATAACAAGGAACTAGCTGACCCCTTGTATACGTGTGCCCTACGTCGCCATATTGGTTTGACTTGTGTCATGTTATGTTGGAATAATAGATAATGTTAAACCCTAACTATAAACGTAACCTTACACTTTCTATTTAAATTAGGCCCTAACTATGGGATCTATAATTTTATTGAAATTAAGCAATAATTTCATTTTTTAGTTTAGCGTAAATCTAACCAAAATTGTGCATGTTTTTTTTTTATTTATTGTAACGTTACCTTAGGGTTCTCTCTCCCTGTACTACACGTAAACTTGATTTTTCAGACCTAATCGCATTTTTCTAATTTTTTTAGGAGGTAAGGTTTTTTGGTTAATCCCACCAACCGAACACAACCTTGACCTATACGAGAGGTGGGTTTTGTCTGGTAAACAAGCAGACATATTCTTTGGAGACACCGTAGACAAATGTACAAGGATACACCTCTCCGAGGGCAACACATTTTTCATCCCCACTGGTTGGATTCATGCCGTTTTCACTCCCTTAGACTCGCTGGTGTTTGGGGGTAATTTTCTCCATTCGTTCGGCGTCGATAAGCAGTTGAAAATTGCACAGGTTGAGGATACGACTAAAGTAAGACCCAAAAATTGTTGAAAGTTGAGGAAAATTTTATTTTGGTGATGCGTTTTAGGTGCCGCAAAAATTTAGGTATCCGTTTTTTACCGAAATGTTGTGGTATGTCCTTGAGCGGTATGTTCATTGCCTTTTGGGGAGGTCGCATTTGACGATGTGTGGTGATTTGCCAATTCCTCCCGATCGACCTCATGTTCACCTGACTTATGCTGAGTTACATGGCCTTAAGGTAAGTTTTAGGTGTTTGATGCGGTTATGTTGATTTTATAATAATAATAAATATTAAGACCTTGGATTAATATCCAAAATCTGGCTTTACATTTAATTTAGCTTTGACAGATTTTTCCGTAGTGCTAGAACTTAACCTACACCCCTTTTCTGGTTGTTTTAATTAACCCTAACCTAATTCTTCTCAATTTTTATTACAGGAAATTGTGATGTACCTGCACCTTCTGCCTCCAAACAAAAAGAATGTACCTGAACTGATTAAAGACCCTGTGCCGCTCATACAGGATGTTCGAACATTAATAGGATTGCATCGTCAAGATAGTCGAGAGCTTGCAATCACGGGCCGACCCATTTTATCAAGTAAATTTTCATATTGTAGACGTAAAACTGCTTATGAAAAATTTTTTTTCTAGTTCCAGAAGATCAAGAAAACAGAATGAATAAATTATACTCACGGGTTCCGGGAATTCGTGGTCCCGGTAAAGGTAACGGACCGAAAGGTACAAAATCCTCAACACCAAACGCACCTGGTGATAAAAATGGGCCTAGAAGACGACGGACGAGGTAAATAAAATTCTCAAAACTGATTTTGGATCCAAGTAAACGTAACCTTAATCCTTGTCCTTAGTGTTTTTATTTGTAAATGTAATGAAAGCGTCCCTAGTTGCCATCGTAAGCGGAAATGTAAAACAAGAAGGCGACACAAGGTATTCCAATTAAAGATTTTACCCATTTTTATCTTTTTAACATAAATTGATCCACTTTATGTGGTTTCTGTATCTTTCATTGTGATACAAAAATACTTGTAAGCCTGTTTATTAACAAAGCAATATTTTTAGATGTAAAAAATGCGAGGCGTGCCAGAGAAGTGACTGTGGTGAATGTAGTTTTTGTCTTGACATGGTTAAATTTGGTGGACCGGGCCGAGCTAAACAGACGTGTAACATGCGTCAATGTCTCCAACCAATGTTACCTGTAACGGCAGCTTGTGCTCATTGTGGCTTGGATGGTTGGGGTCAAACCCCCGTAGTTCCACTCCAAAAGGGGCCACAACGGAATGAAAGTGCTAGTAGTCTCATGGAGTGTTCGGTAAGTTCCGTTGAATAAGCTTGAAATGTATTTTAATGACCTAATCTTACTCTTTTTTTATAATCAAGCCCAAATTATGAATTTAATTTTACTCTGTTTTTGTAACTAAGCCCAAATTATGAACCTAACCTTACTCTTTATAAATAAATAAATAAATCTTTATTTAGCTAGAAAAATAACAAATATAATATTATAATTGAATTGAGCTTTGATTATGAACCTTTTTGTCAATAAATCTTGTTATTACTTAACCCTACCCTGCTTTTCTCTAACCTTACTTTACTATATCAATGAAATCTTTTAGGTTTGCTATGAAATTGCTCACCCGGCTTGCGTGCAAAGGTTATGTCCCCAATTCACAGGCTACATAAACGAGGACATGCCCAACTCGTGGGAGTGTCCGATGTGCTGCAAATCAGGCAAGAACGCCGATTACAAGCCCCGTCACTTCAGAGCACGACAAAAATCCTCGGATCTGCGACGAATGTCAATTAGTTCGGATGCTTCGAGCGCATTCGAATCCAAAGTACAGCAGGACCACCTAAGCGGCGATTCAGGAAGTGATAACGAAAAAGACAATAAAGACTTAGTGCCTGTTAAGAAGCGACGCAGCAGCGAGGGCGAGACTGAGACCAAGAGTCAGAATAGCGAGGCGCCTCGCAAGCAAGCCTTACGAATGCAGCTTGCGCAGCAACTTACCAGTAATTCGACTAAAGCGCTTAAGAAGCCCATGTTTGTGGTTCGACCTGCTCCATTGATTATGCTTGCACCGTTGCCTTCCAGTAATATTGCGTTGGATAAACGGTGTATTTTAAATGTTTTTAGGTGTGTTACTTTACTTTTTTGTAAATTAAGTTGTAATTTAATATGACAGCCCAACTTTGGAAAACTTTTATGTGAATCTAACTTTGACACATTTTGAAGTAAACTCTTCTCTCTTTTAATGTTCGCATACTTAAATTATATTTTATCTTATTTATAAACCATGTTGATATATTGTATTGGTTGCATAGACAGCAATGAAATTCTTTCCATTGCAGGTATTTATCACCAAAGGATCTCTACACTTGCTCGTTAGTATGCAAAACGTGGGCGCAATACGGTATCGACCCAGTCTTATGGAAACGAATGGACTTCACACAAAAACGAATTTCGTCTGAGCACTTAAAAGGAATCGTGCGACGGCAACCGGAGCTCCTAATCCTCGACTGGGCACATATCAACAAATATCAACTCCCGTGGCTTATCCAACGCTTGAACAGTCTGCGCGAACTCTCCCTTGTTAGTGTTAATGTTAAATCAGTGATAGCTTTGCGTACATGCTATTGCGCACAGCTGCACACATTAGACGTTAGTTTCGTATCGGGTTTCAACGACTCTGCTCTGCGCGAGAT
The DNA here is from genome assembly GCA_958336395.1 of Ctenicera cuprea. Classification (NCBI taxonomy): domain Eukaryota; kingdom Metazoa; phylum Arthropoda; class Insecta; order Coleoptera; family Elateridae; genus Ctenicera; species Ctenicera cuprea. The sequence continues at coordinate 2,136,682 of OY284493.1, forward strand.
TTTAGGCCCCAACAACGACTCCCGACGTGGTCTCACAGACGAGAGGGTGCGTTTGAGAAACTTAAAAAGTTTAAAGTTGGCCGGAACTGAAGTGACTGACATTGCGATGCGTTACGTCATGCAGTATTTGCCCAACCTCTCCCAATTGAGTTTGAGTTGTTGTGCGCGCATCACCGATGCAGGGATTGCGCAGCTTTGTACGAAACCAGCCAATACCGTTACTAGTCTTTGCAGTCTGGACCTCAGTAATACCAAATTGGTGACCGAGTTGAGTTTGGAACATCTTTCGAAGTGCGAGAACTTGACCCGGCTCGATATGAGACATTGCAGTCAAGTCAGCACGCAAGCACTGATTAAATTCGCAGCTAAAAGCGAACATAACTTGCAGGTGCGCGATATTAAGCTTGTGGATAGACGACAAGTGAAAGTTTGTTGAAATGTTTAATTGTGATTTTTATTAGCAGGGCGGTTGCACCAAAAAAAACTGCATTTATGGTAGGAAATTCTGAATTTTGGTACTTACAGTTGTAGCTTCTATTATCGATGAAGCGTCAACTCAAAATGGCGGCTTGTTATAAACCATATTATAGAATGTAAATGTTTTTTAGGAAGTTTTTGCATATCTCTATTTCTATTCAATAAATATTCGAAAAATGTATTATCTACAGGGTGTTCTTAAATAAAAGCACAAAGGGGGCAACATTTTTACTTGATACGTATTTGAATTTATTTATTTTACAATTTTACCGTTGCCTACGTTAAAATAATTGAACTGTTTAAATTAACGCGCTAAATTCAAATGTTTTGAAATATTGTTTAAATAGAGTGCCCATATTTGAAAAAATACATATAAAAATTGTTTAGAATTAGCTGAAGGCTTAAATATGGATTTTCATGATGATCGTCGTCACTCGACTGTTTTTTTGGTAGTTTGGCCACATCAACTAGATATCGTGATTTACGGCACGAAACAATATTACAACACACCAGGGTTAATAATTCTAGTCCTCGCTACTCCCGCCTTGGCTATCGTCTTTGGTACAAAACGAACTGAATTTAACAACTGTTTCAAGTATTCGGTAGCAACGCTCTGCCAAATCATTGGCTGCAGGATGACATGCCGTTGTGTATTTCGTTTTATTACAAAGAGATAAGCCAAGACGGCGAATAGCGAGGACTAGAACTATCGAGCCTGGTGTGTTGTAATCTTGTTCGGTGTCTCAAATTGTGAAAGTTAGTGAGGTGAGGGAGGCTAAACCACAAGAAAACAATCGACGAATTGTGAAAATTCGCATTTAAGACTTGTAGCTAATTCTTACTTTACTTTTCTTCTAACTTTTATTTGTAAATAAGGACCCTTTACTCATGCATTATTTAAAAAATTGAATTACCTGTGTGAATTTTAACCACAATTCAATTGTTTTAACATTAATGCATGTTTCTGTCAATGACACAAATAAGCCGCCATTTTGAAAACGGTAGTCACTTTGGGATGGTGCTTCTTTGATAGTAGATACAGGGGATGCCCCCTATTGTACCAAAATGCAGTTTTCGTGACTAATTATCGGTGTAGCCGCCCTGCTATATCGTTTTGTATTATTTAAATGTTAGTCATAATTTAAGTCGACTTCTTCTTATGTTGCTACTTTCATGTCAAGTTTTACTAACCTACAAATATTTTGCAGTTTCATAAAATCTTCGTATGCATGTTTTACGTCAGATAATCGCAATATATTTGTTTTGTTACCAAAGAGAGGTTATCTTTAACTTTAAGCAATTGTGATGTTAATATATTCATACGTACATAGTGTATTTTAAGCATGGTAGATTATATTTATGATTTTATTTATGGTGGAACCAATTAGTTTGGTTAGATTTATGTATGTGTGATGGAACGTATGTACGATTGTAAAAATTTAGTATATAAGTATTAGTACGCGTGTTTTAAATATTTTTACTTAGTGAATAATGTGCAAGTATTGCTTCGTTTACGTTTTTTTTCCGTGCAATATTTGTTCGGTATCACTACTTAAGCAGTAAGACGATGAAAACTGCAAATTTAAGTATTTTAGAAGTTTTAAGTATCGAATAGGTAATGTTTAGGCAGCGGTTTAGTTACGTCCTTCTAAATTTAAAAGTATTATTAAGTGTTATATAAAATTTGACGCTTTTTTACTGAAATAAATTATAAATTAACAAGTGTTATTGGTATTTTATTTTTTTTTAAAGCTTGATTTCAATTTTCTATTCCAGTATCAAAAAGGGTGAAATTTCATGTTTGTCTTATTTTGGACCTTAAATTTATATAAATTGTAACATGCGTTAAAAAAACTGTTTAAAATGGGCTTTGGATGTTTTTTTTATTATATATGCTATATTACAATGACCCTTCTATGCCTGGTTTCTACCACTTCCCGATTCAATTTGAACTTTTCTTAGTTCAGGTTTTTGCACCACACGGGATCAAAATCAGTCTTCGGAGGACAAGACGGAAATGGTTTTTGGTTGAAATCGGAGTGGGCGTATTGGTAGTGCTTGGGTTCAGGCTTTCCAATGGTGTGCAATTTTTGTCGTTAGGTTTTCGGTAAGGTCGCTAGAGGCCATGAAAATGATTTGGTTCTATGTTCCTGCAGGCAAGTGGCACTTTGGATGGTATTATACGTATTATCTATGCTTTGGATTGAGTGGACCGTTCCTGTGATCCCATCCCTAACAACAAAGTTGTTATTTTTCCACTGACGAAAGCGTTATGACTTGTGTCCTGTTTCAACGATATAAAAGAAAACTTTTGGATTCTATGTATGTGCAAGCTAATGCTTCGTATATATAAATACCATTTCTAAATTTCTAATAAATAACATTAAAATTTAACAATAAGAGAAAAGCGACGGAGATTAGGATGCTATACTAGGTAGGAACGACTTGGCTCTCCTTTTTAACCGCCTGCTTTCGGAATAACTCAATTTTTCATACCAAGCGTACTCATGAAAATTCGGCTCTTGGTAGTTCCTTAATCTGTATTCATCAAAACACGTCGAGGTGGCGCTATCATCAATATTCAAAATTCGATTTTTAAGAACTAGACTCTTGGTGTATGTTTTATGACTAGACTAGATGCTTATTTTCAGCAAACTTTACATGTTGTTACGTTCCGAATAGCGAATTTTGGCGTAATTGTTTTATGAAGGTAAAAGTTTCCTAAAAATTTAATAACTGAAACTGTTAATAACTGATTTTTTAAATACTTAACCTAAATTTTTGTGTAACTGTCAAATTTAAACCGATGTGATGACCGTTAAAAAACTAACAATAATTTAAATTAAGTACAATTTGTGATGACGTTAAAACTCATAAGAAATTAATTTTTTAGATTTAAATAATGCCCAGAAGAAAACGTACTCGGAGGCACAAAAAGCACAACCATCGTAACCATTTGGGAGGCAATAGCGAACTGGAGACGCTTCACAATGACCAGATGCGAACATACACTGTCTTGGAATCTCCCTCAGCTATCAAATATAAAATCACAGAAGAGTTCGGTTTTAAAACTTCTCAAAAAACCCCCAGTCCAAATTTGGAATTATTAAGGCCGAGGTCCCGCAGTCTGGATGTAATAACCCACGGCTCTATATGTGAAAGCCCCGTAGGCTATTCAGCCCTACCATTCATGTTTAATTTAAGCGAAAATGCTGAAAGTTTTATTACTGATATACGTACGTGCCAATCCAGCACAATTTTAGATTCTCAAATGGGGTCTTCAAGGACTAAATCCCGATCTAGTTCAAGCACGACAAAGCTGCACTCACCTGGGCTTGAAAGAATCTCTCTTAAAGGTGAAACGAAGACTCAGATCAATAGTTTAATAACGGAAACCCCTCGAGTCAACCACGATGATTTATTAGAGCTCGAGTACGAAATTAATTTAGTAAAAAAGACGCCTATGAGTGGGTATGGGACACCTGTAAAACGTATGCGGTTAATTGATACAATAACACCAATTTTCGACGTAAAAGACACGGCGGTACGTATTCAAGATTTAAATAATTTGCAAAATGAGCAAACGGAACACAAAGTTCTAAATTGTAGCAGAGTTTTTAGTGGTGATAGTTTAAAGCGGCTTCAAAATTTCAACGAGCTAATTTTAAATACGTCTCAAGACATCGATTATGATAACTGTGAGGCTCCACTAGAAATTGAGGAAATCTACGAGGAAGCGGAAGATGCTCAAATCCAAACGGCAGCTCAGGAAATTAATACTAATGATGTCAGCGGTGAAATTTCATTTTTTACTCCACAATTATACAACGGTAAGTCGGCTTCCACACCCATCGAGAAAAAAGTGGGCCCTAAAACGTTGAAAACTGTGTCAGCAACTTCCGAGATGTTTCCAAACAAAATAGAAGTACTTCGACATGAAAGAGTTGACAAATTATCGTTCTCCAACGAAAAAGTTTCGGTTTCAACACAAGCTCCAAACCCCATTTGCAATATTGGGGTACAGACGTCGTTCAGTGAGACTAAATTAACTCCGGCGTTGAAAATTAAGGCTTCCAAAGAAAAGTCCTTTACCGTGACTAAAAGGCGCAGTTATAAAAGCTTGTCACCTGCAGTTATGTACTACAAAGCGTCCTCAAAGAGGGATTTAAGGATTAGTCCAATCCGGAGAGTTTCCTTGGAAGGATCGGACAGTGTCGACACTATTGCTGCTATCGAGATGTGTGCAAGGATTGTTGCAAAGATTAAGAAGTATCATGGAAAGTATTCCGCCAAGTTGCCCTCTAAGATTATTGAAATTTGTACTTGGCTCGGAAAAACAATTAAAAAGGTAAGATTCTAGCTTGCGATCTTATTGCCTTATTTATTTTAAATTTTTAATTAAAAACAATTGAAGGGCACGTCATATTATAATGTCTTATATGCCTAATAATTTTCCAAAATTTTATTTTATTATATTAATAAATAAAGAAAACAAAGGGGCTGAGACTACTTTTGTTGGAATCCGGTACACCGTTCATTCTTTAAATTTTAAGTGCCTATAAACCATATATCAAATCAAATGTCGTTTTTTTGGCGATTTTCATTTTTTGTATAATTTTAACTGTTTTGAAATTAGAGCGCAGTCATCTATATTTTTAAATTGCGTGGTACATATTTTTTCTATTTTGGGGTAGAGCGCTTTCGTCTCTTTTCGATAAAAATCTTTATCGTAACATAAAACAATTTTGGCTAATAATGTGAAAATCAGGTTAGCCATGAATATTAATAAAACAAAAACCGGAGGCAAAAGAAACAATCGAAACATAGAAACAAAAAAGCCAATTAACTTCACAGTCATGATGCTTATTTGTTTCCATATTTCAATTGTTTTTTAACCCCATTTTTGTTTTATTACAGTTCATGGCTAACCTGATGGAAAAGTTTTTAACATTTTTTGCCAAAATTATTTTATGTAACGGTAAATTTTTTTAGCTTGTTGAAAAGAGAAGAAAGCGCTCTACCACAAAATAGAAAAAAATATATACCATGCAATTTAAAAGTATTGACGACTGTGCGAAACAGTTGAAGATATAAAAAAAATTGTTTTTCATTTCACATATTTTTACTTTCCTATACTTTCAGTAGAGGGTAGTATTAATTGAGATTTTGACGGAAATCTATGTTTTGGAGCCCAAAAAAGTGGTTTTTAAAAAATGTCTGTCTGTGGGTGAGTAGGTGTGTATGTCGGTGGGTATGTATGTATGTGTGTGGTGCATGATAATTACTGAACGGATGGTTTAATTTCGATGAGCTTTGGAATTTGGGGGTATATCAAAAATTCACCAACAAAATAAGCCTTGAAAAAAATCCGCTGGAAACGGAAGTTAGACGTGTGTTTTATTAGCATTTTTTTCTGAAACTAAATTTTATAAATTTGAAGACGGAAGCCAATAGAAGACTTTAAGGCAAATTCAACGCTTTTTTCTCGAACTTTCTAGCTTAAAATGTCGGCTGCTACGATGTTTTGAAAATTTTGACTTGAGTGCCCTATTACTCTAAAACAATTTAAAAAGCAGGAATTACATTTTAAACTTTTAAGAAATTTTTTAGTGCCGCCTAGAAAGTGATTTTTTGCACCTAAATTTTAGAATTTTTCTGCCAGTAGCGTTTAAAATTAAGCCCTAATTATGAAACTAACCTTAAATTCTTCTCTGTTAACTTCTAAAACTAACGTCAAATAATTTCTAAGGGCGTCACATCACTCTACAAGCTCTACACTCAACAAAAAGCTTTAAACGAGTCTTCCAACGATCTCAACTGCAAAATGTGCAATTTGTATCAGACCCAAATCTCGGCCCTAGCGTCAACCATGACCGAATTGAGTTCCGAAATAAACTACATGAAGCAGGACTATATAGCAAAATCTGAACTTCGTACAGAAGTCGATCAACTCAGACGAGAACTAATTCAGTTCGAGGGTTTAAAAACTGAGATGAATGAAATTAAAGAACGGCTAGCTGCAAAGTTGGTTGCTGCACCCTCACCATCACCACCACCACCACCTCCTCCACCTCCACCCCCACCTCTACCACTTCTACTTCCGAGCAACCCGCTGATCGATAGCAGACAAACTAAGGTTGCTGTGAAGAAAAAATCGGCTGATAATGCCAGGCCTATTATTTCACTTGATGATATTTTGAAGGTTAAGTTAAAGAAAATTAGTGTAAGTATTTTTTTTTTTCTATTTTAGTCTTGACATTTTATTTTATTTTGGTTTTAGGAACGACCTAAGCAAAGACGTGCAACGGAACCGTTAGTTCAAACGAGCGTCCTAAAGCAAATAAGGCTCAGACCGGCGGCGGCTTCGAGGACTCAGACGCCGTCTTCACACGAATCGCTTTCGGGGACTTCTAGTTTGTCGAACAGCCCTTGTTCGAGTCTTACCAGAATTTTAACAAGCGTAGATGTAAACGTACGCCGCGTGAAGCGATTACAACGAATGAATGCTTATAGTTTTGATGATTGTTCCAGGAGAAATCGGCGAGAGAGAGAAAATGGTGAATTCGTCTGATTTGCTGTGATTTTAGCTTCAATGGTGTCTGTTTTATCTTTACTAGTGTGAACCTGTAAATTTTGTTGGTAGTAGGTTTATATTATTGTTTTTTTTTTTTAAATTAGCTGCGGGACAAATATTTAAAGAGATATTATTAGAATAATGTTTTAAGAAAATATTTAAAAATGTTGTAATATATTGGATTTTATTGTAGATTTTTTCAACACTTTTTATAGTATAAAAATATGGAATGTGAACTGAGTTGGACAATATTTACGTATATGCTTTTATATAACTGTCACTGCCTTTTTATTGTATTAAATGTGATGCTCATTATTATATAATTTTTATGCAATATATTGTTATTTTGTTTGAGAGCGGCGCAGCGTGTGACATCGCCACTACACTACATTAGCATCTAGTCAGTTAGCTCAACAACCGTTCCTACTTTTTATTGGTGCATTTCTATTGCGCACGCATTCAATCGGCACTTTTTTAGCGATAACCGCCAAGTCTGTAGTGGCACAGATGGATATGCGGGTGTGTTTGGGTGTTTTGCTTTTTTACTGCATAAGTGGTTGTGGGGTCGAATCTCGGTTGGGACCAAAATTTTTTTTTTATTTATAGTTTTCTTTTAAACAGTGTTGTTGCCTTTTGCTGTTTACGCGAGGTTTAAGTTAAGAGCAGTTATATTTTTGAAGAAAAAATACGAAGACAAATTTGCATTCACTCACTGATTGGCGGCATACTAACTGCGCAAGTCCGACCATGCAGGAACAGTAGTTAAGCTAACCGACTAGACGCTAGTCTAGACTACTATTACAAGTATACCTAGTGAAAGACAATTACATTGTGTTTCCCTACATTTATAATAGTACCCAATTGTATCCCTATCTGTGGCTGTGGCTGTGGCTGTGGCTGTGTGGCTGCCATGTTAATGCTAGTACGTTCAAAAAGGAATTTGTTTTGCTCTAAGGTCTTCTATCTTTTATTCACTTTTAAAAACTCTGGTTGTGAAAAAATGCTATTAAAAAACATGTCTAACCTCCGCTACCGGTTTCAGTATTTTCAAAACCTATTTTGTACGTAATTTTTTGAAATACTTTCACATTCTAAAGCTCATCGAAATCGGACTATCCATTCGAGGGTTATGACGCGCCAAAAACACACGTACCCACGCACAGATTTAGGATGTATTACTATTTATTTGTTCCGACGTCGACCGTCATTGGTATTTGAAACTTCCAGTGTAAACAGCTGCAAAGCATTTTTGTCTTGTCTGAAGGCAAATTTTCATACCACTTAAGAGCTTATTGTTAGTAAATTATAAATAACGAAATTATAGCAACAGCGGTGGTTTGCCGTGTTGCATTAACGCCAGAGACACTTTTATTTCTTACCTTTGATAAACAGACGACTAAGATATAATTATTTAATTTTTACCACAAAGTTTTCATAAAAGGTCTGCTTGTTCGATATTCCTGGAACTTGTAGTCACGAAATGACGCAATGTTTGCTGTGATTTGGAAGGTTTTCCTAGTTTTCCGTGTTTGGCGATGATGTGAAAAGGGTTTTATACGTTGACCAATCTGAAACGTCTTGTCGCTCGTTTCCTGACCAAAAAGATCAATATTAATATAACTTATAAATTTTGGTTGTTAAAGATATATTTTCCAGAAAAAATATACACTCTCCTAGCTACTAATGTACTGTATTTAAAGAACTCAAAGAATTCATAGTGGTTTTTGTCACGCGACATCAAATTATTATGATTTTCTAAAACACATACAGCTAAAGTATGTAGAACAACCACACTATTAAAAATGTGTTATTGTATTTTTTACTATTTCTTTGGCCACGTATGAAACAAGAACAGTAATGAATGACAGTTATTCTGTTGCCTAAAAAATCTTTCTATCACCGCATTTAATTAAAAACAGAAACATTTGGAAACATTAAAACCGGATGAAAGTGAGTAGTTGATAATATTCAGCTTACCGAAAAGCCACCGCAGTAGACTTCCCGAAACCAACTAAATTCTACTGATCTGGTGCCTGATAGTTATGGTCGGGATGACAGATCGTAACCAGAAGCAGACGTTGACTGGCAGATTTGAATAGATCTTGTATTGCTGGAAAGTCCATGCCGTTACCAAGAATAAGCATCTCACCACGACGGATAGCATACCACTACATTTGGCCTTGTAACATCACTAACTTGGAAACTTTCCGTTTACCGCAAACTAGAACTTACTTCTACAGGAAAACGTAAAGAAATCGCCGTAAGAATGCTTCTCAATTATCATGCCATGATTGAGCGACTATAAATCTTTGTACCGCTGTACCGTCGCTCCTTAATCCACAGTTGCGTAATCGAAAAACATGTATCAGCAACACATAAGCTTGCTTCTGCTAATTTCTTTATTACAAAATTGTGATTCTTTTCAAAATATAACAGTACTTAATCCAGATTCAACATCGTGTGTAAAACTTACAATTCAAAAATTGTTTTTCAACAACAACACGCTCTATTTTATTACCGAAAATATGAAAAACTTCGCAATACCTACAGATATTAATAATCCACGTATTATTATAAATATCGACAAACCCATTGCGATGTCATTAAAATTTTACACCAGCTACATAATAAATACAAATAAATACTTGTCTTTGAATCAAACCTTAATTAAACTCAAAAAGAGTTCATTGTGGGACACAAACGAGTCTCCCCGAGGACAATTTTTGGTGATAACTTCCTCTAACAGCAGCTTGAAAAACACATTTGAAGTTCTTTGGAGTTTCGACCTTATAAACGTTATTGTAATGGTACACCAAGCAAATTTACCTTCCCAACTTTACATGTCAGACCCATTTGCAAAAGGTAACAAGTGTGGAAGTGAAGCAAACGTTGTGTTTGCCCAAATTTGCGAGACTAATACTACCATCAAATTTAACAAAACAATTCGAAATCTTAATGGTTGTTCAATTAAAGTATCCAATGCCATAACCGCACTTTCTTTTAAAGACGGCTTAGGTAGTGCAGTTTTGTACCACATAGTTCGTTTTGTTGGTACCATTTTAAATACCGAAAACGTGAGTGTATTTCGGTTTCAAAATGATACTGTAAAGCAAGTCCACTACAACCATAGTCAAGGTATAGTATTATCAGTTGCAGTAGCAAGAGGATTAAAAGCACTGGCTGATTACGACCTTTGCGAAATATTATTTCGCGGTAAACAAGTCTGGGCTGTCCCTAAAACTAGCAAAATTTATGGACTTCAAATAATAGCCAATATTTACCAGAAGAACGTTTGGATGGCTATTGGAATGTCTTTAATATTGGTCATTGGTGTTTGGTGGTTAATGGCAAAACACATCAGCGATCGAACTGAATTCAGACAATTTTGGAGAAGTTTTTTAACCATTTTGGCAATTACATTGTGTGGTTCTGATCATCTTAAGCCAAAAACCAATACAATAAAATTTCTTGCTCTATTTTATTCATTGTATTGCCTACAAATACAGAGCTCATTTAACGCTAACTTAGTCAACGTTTTGACAAGACCTCTTTACGACAAAGGTATCACCACAATAGACGAACTTGCAGAATCAAAACTACCATTGTTATTACAGGGAGCTATGAGTAAGCTGAATTTCAAGGCCGAATAAGGTGAGAGATTGTACAATAAACTGCAGAAACGCTTCATATTCACACCCACAGTCAATATGTCAGATGCTCTAAGCAAAATTGTATTACACCGTAACCTTAGTGCGCTCATGTCCAAAGAAGTCATAAAGATAATAGGAGGCGCTGAAGTGGATACAGTAGATTCAAAATTAAGTACTCTGGAAATGACGTATTATTCTCGAAAAGGTCACTTTTTCATGCCAACGTTTAACAAATTTGTCAGAATAGTACATGAACATGGATTCTACGAACGTATCATTCGCAACGCTCAAAACCAGGCAACTCATCTAACGGATAAGTCGATTAACGCACTCGACATTACTCATTTGACTAGTATTTTTATTTTGTGGGGAATTGGCTTGTTGCTTGCAACTCCAGTATTTATTGTAGAAGTTTTGGCCTCCAAACTCGCCAGACCTTTCAGTTAATTTATAAAGATAGCATAACACAAACACCTTGTTATTTACTGTAGTTTCACCTTTAAACATTATTTTAATAATGTAATAATATATATTGTTTAAGGCAAATAAAAGTTTTAAAAATTACTTAAAATTTATTTCATTTGTTTTCTTCACACTAAATAATATAGTGAAAACACTTAGAAGCGACACTGACTTTTTAAGCTTGACCGTCAATTTCGATGATTCTGTGATCGACGTTCTACCATTCAGCAGATCCACAAAATTGTTGATAAAATTGCAACGAGTTTTGAAAAAAAGACAACTGTGCACAGCGGCTTTCTTGGCGTTGAATAAGCGGTCCGTGCCAACGCTACCCGTGGCCGAGAGTTCCAGCCACCCGGGCGGAGTAACATTTAGCCTGTGAGGTGACCTTGATTATTTACGTGGCGGCACCTAGCGTGATTCTCATCCGTCACGGTCTTTTTCAGGCTGGATTGAGTTACGCTCAATCAGCGCGCTTGTTTCAGTTAACAACGGTTCAACGAGAACAAGTTACCAGTCTTGACATCAAGCTGCGAGCCCTAAGTCATTGGGGGCGGAGATATTACTTAAATCGCTACTGATTCTGTAGATCAGTGTCCAAGCTAAAGCGCTGTTTACCCGTCGAGCCGTACCAAGACGAATTTAGGTTGCACAGGCCACCACGAGTTCTAAACTTTGAACCTCGCCGAGCAGAGGGAGACGTACCCAGTTGAAATCACCGATGTGACCCGCGAAAGGTATATTTTTTCGCGCCTCGGTGATGGTGATGGTCCTTGACCGTCCCGCCGGAGTGAGCACAAGTCTTCCCTTTTGTAAATTAACCGGGCGGCATTATTGCCCTAACAAGCTCTATCCACTACGGCTATCCCTAGGCCTGGAATTGTGCGTACTTGCAACAAGCTACAACCAGCTACCAGTATCAATATCGGGCTGCAAGCCTCACTCCACACTGGTGAGAGCAAAGCTATCTAAACCTCTGCTGATTCTGCAGAACATTACCCGAGCTGAAACGTCGTGGCGCCTGTCTATCCGTGCCCCTAGTCCGCTCAAGATTAACCCCTCTGCCACCACGAGTCTATCCCATAATCACTACAAGAGTCGGTGGTGGTAGCATTTTCTCCCGGTGTGCCATCTTGGGCCTCGTGGTACCAGTTAAAGTCACTGGGTTAGCTTTTGGAGCAAACGCGTGCCGAAGCAGTGTTACCCTTTCCAGTTTACGCTGATCGCAATCCTTAACACTGGTCGACTGCGCACCTGCTCAGAGTAGGTTGGTACTCAGCCTCATAATAATGACCGGTACCTTACAGCATTGGGTTTGCGAATGCAACACTCTGATTATGAGCATGATAAGGAGAAACACAACTTCACCCCAAGTCAAGGTCTTTAATTAGGCCAGCAGAACGCCACACCTTTCTGTAATCTTGATTTTTACCTGCCATCTCACAAGGGCCTTCTTACCACCCAGTATAGTGGATAGGTAAATTTATAACCCAGTTGGGTCCTTTACGCATAGTGAATCGAACGCGGGCATATTTATTTATAGCCTTGGCTAGGAAGCGGGCGCTTATCGTTCCAGAGCGAACATACCACCTACAAATGTTAAGACCCATTCTTTGGGTTAGCAATGTTCCATCTCGTGAAATCACTAACCCAGTCCTCCATGGTTCCAATTAAGTAAACCTAGAAACCTCTATTCAAGCCGCTCCGAACAGAGGTGACTTTACCAAGATGACATCGCCGCAGCGGCCGCCGCATAGCCTACCTGCACGCCGCACGCGCTTCTACCAAGACCAAGATTTGGTAATGTGAGGTCCTTGGCACTCTGCCCCGGAAGGAGTGCCAGCGAGCAGTCCTATACAGACGATCAGTGGCCGTCCCCTTTACGGCCGAGAGGTTGCTAAAAGTATTTGGAACATCACAAACCGCCTGTAAAACCATTCGCCCGGCTGAACTAACACTCCCAACCAGGCAAGCAGTACCGAGGTCTTTAGGTTCTCATTTTACGGGACTCCAGGTCTCTGCACCACGCCAATCAGGGCCATCACTCCCTGAAGTACTTTCTGATGGAGTTCCTTCATCGGTATCTCCGGTATACTCACCGGCGAGACCCATCGTTAAGTGTATCTTCGCCACTCCGCCTGCATCGAAGGTACTGCCAGAAGCAACTATCCAGTTGCGGTTCATCCTGGATTACCACTAGAAAAGCCGCGTCCAAGCCAAACAACCGAGATCCTCGTTTACAACGTGCCCTTCACAAAGCGGCACAACTATGGAAACAATTGTTGTTAACATCTGAGTACTGATTCCACCGAGTCCAGTTGTTGCTTAGATAATATATAAATATATATAAATATAGATGCAACCCAGTGGCGGCTCGTGAGTTTAGAAACAGGTGAAGCGTTCCATTAAAAACAAATTTAGGCCTTCCCCAACTCCTGGGGGAGTGGAGCACCGGAATGCATGTCTACCAAAAAACTTTTTTTAGTATTTCCTATTTTATTCCATACGGAATTTTGGTTACGGATAAAAATACAAGGCGAGAAAAACAGTTTTTTCGAAACTTTCACGTAACTAGTAATACTCTTTCGGCTAGTGGTTCTGAAAATAGGTGATGTGCTGCAGGAAAAACAAATAAATACAAACTTATCTATTTTGTGTATATCAAATCGATCCTCCTGTTCTTCAAACTGCAAACTAGTCATCAATTTCCTGATAAACAAGTTCATGTAAAAGTTGACAAATGTGACAACGTGACGTCATAGTTGCCATGACTGCAGAAGTTTGCGTCACGCTAGCTGAACTCTTCTGTTCGCCTTGAAAAACGGTAGTTGTTACGCGCTCTTTACAAATTACGTTCTCACACTTTGTCTGCATTTAGTTTAATAACAACATTTGCGTTTAGACGTAGTTTAAAACTAAATTCATATTATTTATTTCGTGAATCAAATATAATTTTAGTCTTATTAAATTTTATTGAATGCGAAGGCACTTCAACTACTTCACCTGAATAGCCGCTACTGATGCAGCTACTACTTAATTGTTCTTTATTTACATATATAACCAATAGAGGTCGTAGATAACTGTAAAACATTTTGTTGACAAAATACAACTACAGCTATCGCTGCTGCTGCGGCACTAGCGGGCAGTTATGCACTAGTTACAAGAATATATTAATTTCTGCCTTACGCCGACCAATCACGAAGAAGGAGCCGAGTCTACAAATTGCGCCAGATTCAAAAATTTTAAATTTCAAAAATACGCCTACAGGTTAGGCAACCCAAGATTCACTTACGTTTGGCAACAAGCATCTAAGGCCAGCATTTTTACTTTTGCTTTGCGCGCATTATCAGTGAGTGAATGCAACTTTGTTCTCGTATTTTTTCTTTAAAAATATAACTGCTCTAAACCATAACCTCAGGTAGATAGTAGACCCAAAACATTGTTTTAAAAAAAGCAGTTTATAAAATTAAAAAAAATTTGGCAAAGAAAACCACGGCGATGCGATGCCCGGAAACGAACCTAGATCCCCCGCCTTGCTAGACGGTGGTTTACGCCTCTACATTACCTAAACTTGTTGCTAAAGCAGCCTTGAAATCGGTGAACAAGCTAGAAAACTGTATGACGTCATGCACGTGAAACAATATCAGCCACAAACAACGCCCTGGTGTACCCCAACCCGTCAAAATTAAAAATTTTTAAACTTGCTGAAGAATGTTTATTTTTCATAATAATATCTCCAAATTACCCATAATAAACATTGTTTGAATAAACAATTGAAATGCCGTGACAAAATGAGAATTAAATAGGCAATTGATAAGCTATCAATTGTGGTAAACCGACACCGACCACGGACAGTATCAACGTAGTTTTTTTTAATTGGATTAGGTTAATTTAGTACGCATTATTTGGTTTGTGGATTGCGCGGAGTACGCTCTTTTAGCGATATGTAATTCATATTGACTTTTTTGTTTACTTTTGTGCAATTATGGATGTGTTTCGTGCATGTTGTTTTACATCAGTACTTTTATTGGGATCTACGATGCAAAGTAAGTGTTTTATTGTAAATAGAAACAAGTTTTTTGAAAAACGCCGCTGGTTATATATGCTTAGTAAAAGTAGCGTTCATACCATGTATAAATTCATTGCCGCCAATAACATTTACACCCATATTGATTTTACGCGCCTATGTAATTCTTATTGGCACTTCTGGCGGGTCCGCGAAGTTGGCAGGTTAATAAAAGTACTAACGACAGCAATTATGCCAATTGTTAGTGCTCTTTAGTGTTCTACAAAAAAAATCAACAATCACATTTCCGAGTTAAAAAATCACCTGCTAGCTTCACGCTTAGCAGGTACGCTTTAAGCACTAACGAAAATACTGTTGCCAATCTCTAGTGCCCCAAATAAAATATTAGCAAAACAAATACATGTCTGAGTAATTAAAAAAATATAGTTGCCTGCCAACTTCACGCCCAGCAGGCACATTTCAAGCACTAACGAAAAAACTTTTGCCAATTGTTAGTGCTTCGTTGGTGCTCTTTAGTGCCCCAAATAAAATATTAGGAAATAAACACATGTCTGAGTATTTAAAAAACTGTAGTTTCGAATAACGTTTCGAAATAATTCCGCCATATTGAATCCGCCCTCTTGACTTTTACGTCGCCGTACATTTTGGTAGAAGTGTAATGTAATTAAAAAAAACTTTTCTCAAAATTCAAAGTATTTGTATGGCGATGTTTCTTATAGCGTCCATTTTGAGGCGCTATTTTTACCGACGACATTTTTGTCAGCGCTATTTTTGACCGTGCTAGTTTTTTCAGCAACATTTTTGCCCGGCAGTATTCTCGCCGGCGATATTTTGACTAGTTCTATTTTTGGCGGCGATGTTTTTGACGGCGATATTTTCGCCGGAGACATTTTTACCCGGCGCTATTATTGCTGACGAATTTTTGGCGGTTTTATTTTGGACGGTGCTATTTTTGCCGGCGACATTTTTGACTGGCGAATGTTTTTGCCGGCAATATCTTTGACCGACGCTATTTTTCCTGACGATTTTTTTGGGGCGATATTTTTGAGTGGCGCTATTTTCGCTGTCGACCATTTTAACCAGCGCTATTTTTGACGGTGACATTTTTGCCGGAGATTTTTTCGACCGGCGCTATTATTGCCGGTGATATCCTTGACCGGCGCTATTTTTTCTGACAAATTTGGCGACGCTATTTTAAATGCGTTATTTTTGGTGGAGACATTTTTGACCGGTACTATTTTTTCCGGCGATATCTTCGTCTTGCGCTACTATTGCTGACGATGTTATGGCAGCGCTATTTTTCACGGCGCTGTTCTTGCCGGCGCTATTGTTACAGCGCTATTTTTGGCAGTTACATTATTGCCGTTTTTGATCAGTGCTTTTATTGCTGGCGGTATCTTTGATCAGCGCTATTTTTGCTGACGGTTTTTTAGCGACGTGGTTTATGAGCGGCGCTATTTTTGGGCGGTGACATTTTTGCCGGAGATTTTTTCGACCGGCGCTATTATTGCCGGTGATATCCTTGACCGGCGCTATTTTTGCCGACGAATTTGGCGGCGCTATTTGTGGTGGAGACATTTTTGACCGCCACTATTTTTTCCGGCGATATCGTTGTCTTGCGCTACTATTGCTGACGATGTTATGGCAGCGCTATTTTTCACGGCGCTGTTCTTGCTGGCGACATTTTTGTCAGCGCTATTGTTACAGCGCTATTTTTGACGGTGACATTTTTGCCGTTTTTGATCAGCGCTTTTATTGCCGGCGATATCTTTGATCAGCGCTATTTTTGCTGACGATTTTTTAGCGGTATGGTTTAGCGGCGCTATTTTCGATGTTGACAATTTTGAGCAGCTTTATTTTTGACGACGCTACTTTTGGCGGTACAATTTGTGCCGGAGATTTTTTCGACCGGCGGTATTATTGCCGGTAATATTCTTGATCGGTGCTATTTTTGCTGACGAATTTGGCTGCGTTATTTTAAATGCGCTATTTTTGGTGGAGACATGTTTGACCGGCGCTACTTTTACTGACGATGTTTTGGCAGCGCTATTTTTGACGGCGCTGCTTGTGCTAGCGACATTTTTGATTAGCGCTATTTCCGCCAACGGAATTTTTGACCAGCTCTATTTTTGCCGGCGCTATTGTTGATAGCGCTATTTTTGGCGGTGACGTTTTTGATCAGCAATGATCAGAGACTTTTTTGACTGGCGCTATATTTGCTGACAATATTTTGGCGGCGTTTTTTTGACGGCGTTGCTTTTACTGGCAACATTTTTGACCGGTGCTATTTTCGTCGGCGCTATTGTTTGCGACGCTACTTTCGGCAGTGTCATTTTTTCCGGAGACGTTTTTGACCGACGCTATTATTGCTGACGATTTTGGCGGTTTTATTATTGTTGGGCTGTTTTTGCCGGTGACATTTTTGACCGGCGCTATTTTCGTCGGCGACTTTTTTAACCAACTCTATTTTTGCCGAAGCTAATGTTAACGGCGCTATTTTTGCCGGCGACATTTTTGACTGGCGCTATCTTGTGAGATAAGTTACGCGTTTATTGGTACACTTTATGTTAGTGCGGTTATTAACAACTTTTGGTGCCTGCATTGGCGCCCACATCGGGAACCAGTGCGCTAGAGTGAAAAAAGTAGTGCAATCTTATAGTCACTGTCGGTGCATCAAACGTTAATACGAAAATACTTTTGAAAATATCATAAATCACAATTTAAATTATTCTAGGTCCTTGGTTTTCAGCAAACATAACAGAATTTACACCACCTCGCATATTTCCTGAGGAAGAAGAACACATTTTAAGTCCCAGCGATAATTTTACTTTGAGATGCGAAGGAAACGAACCCGTCACATGGAAGCCTCCTAATAATAGACCTAATTCACCTGTAAGTGATTCTATTTTGTATCTAATGTTTAATATTTGTACGCCATAATATAAACTAGTATTGATATTCTTTTTTGTTTCAGTACGATGATACCGAACCCAAATATTCAACAATTACGATAATCTCTTCAAAAGCAGTAGATTCGGAATATATTTATGAATCAATACTTACCATACAAAATGTATCATATTTGGATGTTGGATTTTACTATTGTCTTGGAAAAACTGCAGACTTAGAAGATCTTTCTAGAGTGCCAAATATATATATTTACGTTGATGGTAAAATTCTATGATTTTATGCAACGCAAATAAATGTGATTAAAACATTGTATGATATTAAATTATTAATTATATTTGTGGGTTCATAAACTAACATAAAGACTTACCTTCTCCTTCAAACATGGGAAAATTAATTCAATTTCAAGATGGATTTTATACGAAGTTAGTAAAACATCAAGTCACAAAACTCAATCTTTTAGATCCTGGACAACTGTCCGTTTCACCAAAAGAGCCCGATGTTATGTCAGTTCTTCAGTATTCTCAAGTAATACTACCATGCAGACCTACCTCACCAATGGTACGCGTTGAACTGCAGCAGACACAGAGCCAAGAATTGGTAAGGATTTATTTTTTTGTTTAGTACATACACAAAACCCGATTTATTTAACATGGTAGCACTGTTCGCAACAATTGGGCCTACATTCTCGATTCAATCCCACTTTTAAATGGCTCAAGCAATCCAATACGTTTCTAAAATAAATAATTAACGATCTAAAAACAGTTGATTCAAGGATGGTAAGAATCATGATTTTCGGTCTGCCACTTTTCGAGATTATTCCGCGGAAAAACCGACGATAAACGATACGCGTAAAGCAGTGCGAAAAAAAGCTTCATGAAATGTGTTTCGCGGGAAACCAAGGCCCCGGAAAAAGGCTATCGATGTAACAAAGTTCCGCGGAAAAGGTACCGCGGAAAAAAGTACCGCGGAAAAATGTACTGCGGATACAGTGCAGACGAATGACAAGTTCACGAAAAAAAGTAGTAGCGGAAACAATTACCCAGTAAAAGATATAGCGAAAAAGGCCCCAACATAACAAAGTTTCGCGAAAAAGAGACCGCGGATGACTGCACTGCGAAAACAGTGCAGACGAATAACAAGTTCACTGAAAAAAGTACCGCGAAAAAAATACCGGCGGAAAATATTACCGCGGAAAACAGTGTCGCACAAGCTTAGTTAACAAAACAAAAACTTCACGAAACAAAGTACCATGAAAAACAATCTTTTCAGAAAAAAGATTGGCGAAAACGAAGCCGACAGAAAGAAGCTCCGCGGAAAAAGTACCGCGAAAAACAGAGTCGTGGAATAACATTCCCCGTAAACAGTGCCGCGAAAGACATATCGCAAAAATGTACTGGTGAAGAAGAAACGGCGAAAAACAGTGCCGCGTAAGCTTAGCTGCCGAATAAAATTACGGGGCAAAAAATATCATGTCAAATAGTGGCCCCAACAAAAAGAGTCAGAAAAATTGATGTCGGCAGACAGAAACTGCGCAGAAAAGTACCGCGGAGAAAGTTGCGAAAAAACAGTACCGCGTAAACAAAACAGTGTCGCGGAATCCTAGCTAATAAAAAAAAACAATTTTCACCGATAATGTAACATGAAAAACAATTTATTTAGAAAAAAAAGTATGAGAAAACGATGCCGACGAAAAAAAGCTCCGCGGAAAAAATACCGCGGGAAACAGAGTCGTTGAAAAAATTCCGCGTAAACACTGGTGCGGAAGACATATCGCGAAAAAATGGCGGTGGCAAAAAGTACCGCAGAAAACAACGACGCACAAGCTTAGCCAACGCAAACAAGTTAAGCGGAACAAAGTACCATGTAAAACAGTGGTGCCAGAAACAGGATGAAAAAAATCGATGCCGGCGGAAAGGAGCTCCGCGTAGTAATGCGGAAAAAAGTTCGTGAAACGCAGTACAGCGTAAACACTGCCGCAGGAAACACATCGCAAAAAAATGCCGGTAGAAAAAGTACCGCAAAAAACAGTGCCGCGCAAGCTTAGCCGACAGAATAAAATTTACGCGGAACAATATACTACGTAAAACAGTGGCGTCAAAAGAAAAGCGGAGAAATTGATGCCGGCGGAAGAAACTTTGCGGAAAAACTACCGCGGAGAACACTGCCGCGGAAAAAAAGTTAAGCGAAAATAAGTATACCGCGTAAACAGTGCCGCATATGACATATTACGAAAAAGGTGTCGGTGGAAATAAGTACCGCGAAAAACAGCGCCGCGTAACCAAAAAAAAGTTCTGCGGATCAAAGTACTATGTAAACCAATGTCGCCCCCAGTAAAAGTCGGAAAAAACGTTGCCGGCGGGAAGAACTTTCGCGGAACAAGTTCTGTGTCGAACAGTGCCGCGGAAAAAGTTTCCCGGAAAGAAGTACCGCGGAAAGTATATTGCGGAAAAAGTGCCGGTGTAAAAAAGGCATCGCGTAAAACAGTGTCGCGAAAAAAAGTGATGCGGTGAAAGGCGCTGGCACAGAAAAATGGTGTTTACTCAAAATTAGGCTTGCAGATAGGGTGGGTAAAGATAATATATAATATAATATAAATTTAAAAACGTGAATAATTTGGGAATGTTAAAATGTTGTTTCCCTAAAAGTGCCACACAATTGTTTTCGAATTGGACAGAAATTTAACTATATTTTAGATTGCTCATTAAGTAGTGGTAAAACTGAGTTTCGGGGGAGGGAAAGTTTACACTCCCCAATTTTTGAGTGGTGACTCTGTTCAGAATTTTGGTGTTTTTTAACGTAAAAAACTTATTACATTTTCGGATTCTCGCTACACTTGTATTTTTGTGTCCGCAGATTCCTTTGGATATACCAGATCACTTTGATCGCCGAAGAGGATTTGTAATAAACCAGTTCTCCTACGCCGGTGGATTTTACTACGCATGCCACTATTATAGAAACGATTCTACAACAATGTCTGAGATGTTTATATATGTACCACGTATGTAGATTATTACGTTTTGTTATTTTCGAAGCACCAACAAACATTTGGGATACATAATAAAACTTACAATTTTATTATGAGATGTGGAATATCAAATTCGCACTTGACAAGTATTAGCTAAAAATCATTTAACGAAAGATTTTATTATGCTGTACACAAGTAGAATATACAGGGTTGGCCAAAAGTACGCAACCATGCAAATATCTTTAATGCGGCAACCGCGATTTTGACAAAATTTTTTACTTGAAGATTCCGATATACTGCGGATATAATGAAAGTATCGGCGGTTTAAAATCAACTTCCGGTTAAGCCGGAAATGATATCAACTTTTTTATTTTAAATGGCACACTCTGTATATTTTTTTATATGTATATCAATAGAACTCTTTTTTGCGAGTTCAGCGGTATAAGGTTTTATTCCTTTATTTTTATCCGTATCTGCATTGTTCCGTACTTTTGCCCAGCCCTGTACTATTATAAGCAGTAATCAGTAAAACTATCTTCTATCACATTGGAATATCTCCTGCTATCTCTCACAATATCAACTATTTCGTACGATTTCTTACTCTCCGCCACAATCTCTCAATGTGTTCCGCTTCTACTGTTCATGTTATCTCGTACTATATAACACTACCTTTTACTGTCTTTTTCTATTTCTATCTCTTTGGCTGTCTCCCACCATTTCCCACTATCTCTGTCTTGCATTATATCATTAATTACTATACCCACGTGACCTTTGGTCCGCGGTGGCTTAGGGAGTATTAGATTTAGATGTTGAAGTCAGTTCAGGATTGGCACTCGTGGTAACTAAAAATTCCCTGTAAGTGTCACTGTCAACACTCAAAGTGAGGTTATGTATGTAAACAAGCAAGCCTTGATAAGTTAACAAACGGCTTGGGAATTTTTGGATAAAAGGCTTACCAACAGTGTAAGTTGGGTTGCCTATATTTTGTGGTCACGTGGGTATCGGTAATTAATGAAGGCTCTGTATAAAAATCAAATTGTACAAGTTTCTTTTAGCAATACCTCGTTTAGAAGATTTATCCCATGGTCATACTGTAGCAGGAGAGGCATTAAAATTAAAATGTACAGTAAGATCACCATCACCGAATTATAAAATGGAATGGATTGTTCCTGATCAGAACGGATTAACGGTATGTACTGCAATAGCACCTACTAAAATGTACGTAAAACTAAAATAGCCACTCTTACATAGAACGGTCGAATACGTATAAGCAAAACCAAAACGATATTACACGTGACACATTATCAAGAACTAACTATTAACGAAACAACCCTTAAAGACCAAGGAAAATATGTATGTGTAATAAAGGATGGATATTCAAAAGGGAATGACACCATGCGTGCACAGTTTATAAGAATATATGGTATGCTAAAGGTAAAAGTATACGGGTACCTACAAATGAACAAATTTTCAATATTTGCAGATAAGGGCGAACATTTTATTAATTTAACAAAAGAAAATGAACTTCATGAGATTTCAGTGCGAGCAGGTCATCCAACTGTGCAATGGAAGGTAGATGTAAAAGCACATCCGCTTCCAAAACTTACGTGGTAAGTAAAACCTGAATCCGCGCACAACGCCTACGATGTATTTTAGCGATCTCCACGGCCACTGTGGAAGGTATGATCAGTTTAAGCGGTGGCCGATGGAGCATTATGTTCCCGATGGGGAATATTGATCGGACCCACCAAAGGCATGGTGGGCGTTGTAACCAGCAAGTGTTGTACAGAGCCTTCGTTAATTACTGATACCCACGTGACCTTTGGTCCGCAGTGACTTGGGGAGTTTTAGATTTAGATGTTGGAGTCAGTTCAGGATTGGTACTCGTGGTAGCTAAGAATTCCCCTGTAAGTGTCAACACTCAAAGCGAGGTTATGTATGTAAACCAGCAAGCCTTGATATGTTAACAAACGGCTTGGGAATTTTTGAATAAAAGGCTTACCAACAGTGTAAGTTGGGTTGCCTATATTTTGTGGTAACGTGGGTATCCGTAATTAATGAATGCTCTGTATTATATACGCGTAAAATTTTTATCTGAACTTATTTTAAAACAAAATGAATACTCTTTAGGTACAATCAAGAAGGAAAAGAAATACCAATAACATGGTCAGACAATAACAACCAACTAAAATATATAGTTCGTACAAATGGTTCCACTGAAACCATGCTTGTAATTAATAACATTACATTTCAAGATCGGGGTATCTATCAGTTACAAGTTCAAAATGAGTACGAGGAAAAAATAGTACACTTATATCTAAATGTCACAGGTATAATTTTATATTACGGAATATTTCTTTGTGTGAACTCAACATTTTGTTATTCAGGTAAACCAACTGTGCAAATTCGAACAGTAAATTTTCATCTGGTAAACGAATCAAGCTCAGTAGAATGTTTAGCTACCGCATACCCAGAACCTACCATATATTGGTTTTATAAAAATTGTCAAGATGATAGCTGTGATTATGTACTGGTAAGTGATTTAAGAATATTTTTAGGCTCCGTGAAAGTCAGGCCATTAAGGCCCTTGGCTTGGTCCCATTCACTCCGGGTTTGGCTCATTCGCTATGTTCCGTTTGCGAATTCTTCGATAGATCTTGTTATTTATATGATATTGTGCAGGCAGTCACCAAGGTGACATTTTGGTGGAGGCTGACAAGTTTCATAGCATACCGTGAGCTTTCGTTGTTAGGCTTTACAGAGTTTTTAAATCGTAACGGTATCTAAACGCCAAAGTCCTATTCGATACGATTCTTCTACAAAAATTTGGAAAGTAATATGAAAGTATTTCATTGAGAGTATGTTTCTTATTCATAATTCACATATCATATGGATATGAAGTTGTGTGTGAATATGTGTTGGAGTGGGGAATGAATGTTGGAATTTAAATAATATAAACCAAATCAATATTTTGCAGTATCCACCATTAAAAATTGAAATTGGAATTTCCTCAAAATCCTACTTAAACATAACTGCGAATCAATCAGGATATGTTATGTGCATAGCCAATAATTCATTGGGGATGGATAAATCTGTCATGGGGTTCTTTGTGACAGGTTTGTAGCTACAACGGATGTTATTTTTGCTTTTATTTTTACTCATAGACTTTTTAGATGTCAATAATGGGTTTGGAGTATGGGGCTTAGATAAAGATACCATATATGAAAAAGATGGTTCATCTCAATTGCTAATACAGGTTGGTGAAACCATTACGTTACATTGTGCTGCATCACGACACAGTTATACTAATTCACTTAGATGGCTTAAGTTTGATGATTATGGTATGATTGCAGTAGAAGATAATGACCGTATGTTAATTTTCTCTTTCGTTTTTTTCTGTACGTTTATAATGTTTCGTGTTTTGCAGATTATACCACTGAAAGGAGCAGCACAAAGTTATCACATACAACAACACTCTTAATACACAATGCCAGTTTTGAAGATTCTGCCAATTATACTTGTCAAGCTCAAAAATCTGATATCAGCAGGGCTGGTGTCGACCGATTTCACCTACGCAACATTGCTGTTACTGTTAAAGGTAAGTTTAACAATTCTTTAAATTTGAATAGGGGAGTTCGAATTTATAATTGCAGATCCTGAGTTACCAATAATTACTAAAACCAATTTGAATAATACAGAATATTTAATTGATTACCCAGACAGATTACAACTGTGGTGTTATGCCAGAGGAGTTCCAAAACCTACCATTACGTGGTATAAGGTTGGTACTAACAAAGGTTATTTATCAAACCCCAAATTTATTTGGCTTTTATTTACCAGGATGGCGAAGAAGTGCTAGAAACTGCAGCAAAGGAAAAAATAAGGCTAAAGGAAAATAATCAGCAACTAATTGTAGAGCGCACCAAACCAGATGACGAAGGTTCGTACACGTGCAGGGCTTCCAATAAAATAGGGATGGTTGCAAAGCAAATAAAATTGCTAGTTAACAGTAAGTCCTAACAATAACCGAAAATAATCGCTGCAAAAAAACGATTTCATTTTAGATAAACCTGGAATTAGTTACAAATACGTACTGTTCATAATATTGGCAATGGCTATCTTGTTTATTCCAATATCCTTATATCTATTTCTGCGATTTAGAAAAGAAAGGGTACGCAGTTTACAGTAAATACAGAGCCTTCGTTAATTACTGATACCCACGTGACCTTTGATCCGCAGTGACTTAGGGAGTTTTAGATTTAGATGTTGGTACTCGTGGTAACTAAAATTTCCCTGTGAGTGTCACTGTCAACACTCAAAGTGAGGTTATGTATGTAAACAAGCAAGCCTTGATAAGTTAACAAACGGCTTGGGAATTTTTTGATAAAAGGCTTATTAACAGTGTAAGTTGGGTTGCCTATATTTTGTGAGCACGTGGGTATCAGTAATTAATAAAGGCTCTGTATAGTCAAACATTATTCAACTCAAATGTTTGTTTAAAATAGGATTTGCGAAGAGCACTAAAAAAGGCAGACCTTGAAAATTTTGAAAACGGTGCATTGGAAAGCTTAAATCCTGAACTGGGAATTGGTGACCAAGCCGATTTATTACCATATGATAACAAATTAGAATTTCCTAAAGAAAAATTAAAAATGGGTAAATAGTTCTTTATTAATAAACATTTGCGTTTTGCTCTTACTAAAGGATTTTATTGTCATGCACCACTGTCCAATCGGTTGTTACTTAAAATTTAAAATTTTTAGGTAAAAAGCTGGGTTCTGGAGCATTTGGGGTTGTGATGAAAGCTGAAGCAGTGGGGTTAACTACAGGCGAAGAATCTCCAACAGTGGCTGTTAAAATGGCTAGACGAAGTAAGGACTATACCTGCATCAAAACCTTAGCTTTAGAACTCAAAATTATGGTGCATTTGGGAAAGCATTTGAATGTTGTTAATTTACTAGGAGCTTGCACAAAAAAGATAGGCAGAGGTAAGGTTTGTTATGCTTAATGTAATAAAATTAATATTTAGAAAATCCAAGATATTATGGACACACATTTACAGTATTTCTGTGCATTTATATTTAATTAAACTAATATATTTTAGGGGAATTACTTGTTATTGTGGAATATTGTCGCTATGGCAACCTACATAACTACTTACTTCGACACAGGGAGGGTTTTATACACCAAATCGACCCTAAAACAGGAAAACTTGATTATTCAATTGGAGCAGAAATTGTAGAAGGTCCTTTTGATGTTAAGAGGTAAGAAATATAAATTTACAAGATAAGAAAATAAATTTATTTAAAATTTTAGACTACACACACACAACTTTACAAAATATAGTTAAAAATTGTAGCTTGTAATAACGAAAGGCACGTTTCAAGGACGATTTTTAAGGACATCCTTTACAATCTTTTTTTTAAGGTCACCTTTTAAAGCCACCTTTTACTATTCAAGGTCATTCCGACTCTCAAGGTTATACCAAAATAAAAGACAATTTTAGTATCATTATCTATTGTCCACATGAAATCCCTTGTTTTGCTGACATCAAGCTTTCTATTTTTTAATGTTGCCGATTGCTATCTCTTTCCCATGTAGAACTTTAATAAAACTTTCACTGTTAACAAGTCATTTTTCATGAGACTTTGGTTAGATACTTTAAATCCTAAATGCCACCTGTAACATTAGCAATGGTTGCCTCATTGCCAGTCCCAAGCCAGGATATAGAAGGAGGGTTTGCAGGTACGTTCACCTACCAGCCCGTGGTAAAAAAAAGTACCAGGCTCATAGCAACGGAAACAAAGTTTCGGATGACGGGCGGAATTCTTTGATGACGTCCCACGCTAGGAACAGGAAGCAAGAATGGAAACGAAACTAAATCAAGAAAATGGCCTTGAAAAAGTGGCCTTGAAAGGGTGACCTAGGCTTGGCCTTAAAGGAAAGGCCTCACTAAAGACCTTGAAATGTGGCCTTTAAGGAGTGGCCTTGAAGAGCCTTCTATTCATAATACTATTTCTATTCTTTGCATGTTTTTTTAATCTTTAATTAACCTTAGAGCCCTATGTATATGCTACATTAATAATTTTACATAGCAATGACAACTCCTTGCCGACCAGAGGTAGTAGTGGAGACAACAAGGGAGATGTTAAATCTATTTGTACTAAGGATTTAGTTATATGGGCATTTCAAGTAGCCAGAGGAATGGAATATTTGGGCTCTCGAAAGGTATGCATCAACAACGCTCTTCTGCCATCAATTACTGTTCTATTTAAACATAAAAAAAATACTGCATTAGTTCACAATCAAAATTTACAACATAGCCAGTAAATGTGGTTTAGCGGATTGGTATATAAATTATGGATTTCTTGTAAAAAGTGGGATAGAAAGGCTCATGCTATTTTTGACGTCTACGATCCTTGAGAAAAGTTTTGGTAGTGGAGGCACTTGCTATCTCTGCCAATGGCATCATGAGCGCTATTTTAAGAAATGGTCCAAAAAGACGTTGTAACTTTGCCAAAATCGCCATTCTTTGAAATGATGTTTGACCTACTTCGGTTAAATCGACTCCGAGGAGTTTAAATGTAATCTCAGAGCTCACACATCGGCATTGTGTAAACAGAAATTGCGTAATTTTACCTACCTTATTATGTTCGCAGTGTTACCGTGGGAAGAATTGCAAATAAAAGGGCTGCTTATCTAACTTTACTCGTCACAAGAACATCCTCGTAGTTTGCAATGCATGACAGACCTGATTTTAGGCAATTGCAGCTCCTTGGCAACCACATTTTAAGATTTGTCTGCAGGTTTTTCCTGCAGAAGGCAATGTGATACATTTCACCTACAAAACAAATTGTGTTAAAACACAGATCTCAAAGTCAAATTTAGTTACAGTTAGTGAAATGTACCTCAGCTGCCAACGAGAATTGAACGTTATGGAGGACTTTAACCACCAAAGAGAGAAGGATCGGAAAGCGTTATTA
The DNA here is from genome assembly GCA_958336395.1 of Ctenicera cuprea. Taxonomy (NCBI): domain Eukaryota; kingdom Metazoa; phylum Arthropoda; class Insecta; order Coleoptera; family Elateridae; genus Ctenicera; species Ctenicera cuprea. Next base: position 2,164,730 of record OY284493.1, read on the forward strand.
CCTTGTCCAAGTTCTGGCTGCAAACATAGACTTCCTACAGGACCCGCAGGACATGCAGGTGCAGCGAATCTTTGGAGGGAGGGCTATTTTCTATGTTCTTCTCCTTCCTATGAAGAGGTCTTGCCTCACTGCATTTATTTGCTCCTTCTCACAGCACATGTCGTACATTATAACCACTCACCTCTTCATATGAGGGAGTAGGTCAGAGACCTGTTCGATGGATAGAGTTTTTGATAACTGGTACAAAGTCTGCGTTACCAATGAACAGCTCTTCCAAGCCACCTATGCTGTCCGTGGTGTCGCAACCGGTACAAGTAACCTTCTATAACTTCTCTGGTCCTATAGCCTGGGTGTTAATATATCCTATTTCCTGTGTCGAAAGCAACCCACAGCTCGCCATAGTGGAGTTGAGACGACAATGCTGTTGCAAGGAAAACAACATCGGTACTCACTGTACGAATGACTATGCGTTTCAATTTTTTATTGACATCGTGGGCTGCATGAATTACCATCCTTGTGTTAGCTACTTCCTGTGTGCAAGGTACTAAGATGTCCAAGACAACTGCTTCTGTGCAGAGAATCTTTTCATGATGCATAGTCAAGACCCTTCCGGGGCGCCTGGTGTTTGATGTTGTTACAACAATTATAAGAGAACTGTTAACAATTTTTCAGTGATAGTGCTATGCCTGTTTTCACCAATCCAGGTGCATGCCCAAACGTTTTTCAGAAATTCTCATACAACCCGTTTACAGTTCTTAACCCTTCGCAAAAAAGGAATATGCACTAGTTGGTGATTACTGGCTTTCTAAAATTACTTTCATCGTACCTGACTGCATTCAGATTGGGCGTGACCTCGTGTCAGACAACGGTGTAAAGCAAGAATTTATTATATCCGACCATGCAGTGCCGATTTGGCCGAGGTTCGACTTGAATTACTCGGGGTTGATTTCCCCACGGAAAGCCAAATGATATTTCAAGGAATAGACATTTTTGTGAAGCTATAGCGTATTTCTTTGCGCAATTTTGAAAAATAGCGTTCATGGTGGCTAGACAGAGAAGGAAGATGCCTCCACCTCTCAAAAATTTTCTTAAGGTCTATGGATTACAAAAATATCTTGACGCCACTTTTTTTACAAAGTGCATTGAGCCGCTGCGCCGGACTAATACCAAAAAAATAAAATAAACATTTAAGTTCAGGTATATTTCATTAATAATATCAATTAACACAAAACGTTGTTTTTCAAGGTACTCCATGGTGATTTAGCAGCACGGAACATACTCCTGGCAGATTATAACGTGGTAAAAATATGTGACTTTGGTCTAGCTAAAACTCTATACAAAAATGACAATTACAGAAAGAAAAAAGACGTAAATTGAAATTGGTCTATTGAATGTCGCATTATTTTCTCCTCGTTTAATAATTTTAGGACCTATTACCAGTTAAATGGATGGCTGTGGAATCAATTAGAGATCGCGTTTTTTCCACACAATCCGACATATGGTCATATGGTATTGTTTTGTGGGAATTTTTTTCCCTTGGTCGCACTCCATACCCTGGCATGGAAGCTGATGAGGAATTGTGTAATAAATTACTGGATGGGTATAGAATGGAGTCTCCAGAATTTGCTACAAATGAAATGTGAGGCCTTACTCTAATAGACATAACTTCAAATTGCAGTTTTAATTTTTAAATAACTTGTAGATATAAAATGATGTGCGAGTGTTGGAACCCTAAACCATTATGTCGACCATCTTTCAGTAAGTTGGTCGACACTATTGGTTGCATGTTAGGAAGAAGCGCAAAACAAGTGAGTTTTTGATCTAAGTTGCAGGCTTCCGCGGCCGTTGTTAATAACATCTAGGCTTCCGGGTTTGAGCCGCATCATCGGTGCTTGAGTTGCCGACGTTTCGTCCTCGGTTGCATGGTACATCTTCAGGGCTGTGGTCGCTTTGGGAACTGGAACACAACTGGCGAGACCGGTGCAGGCACCGGGTTTATTTCCTTCCAATTTCCTTTCCACGATCAAAGACAAGTTACCTACCCTCCAATCCTGCGGTGTGTATAGTTTCCCCTGGGAAAGCCTACATCGGTGAGACGAAGAGGCCGATCAGCGTTCGAGTTTCTGAACACGAGCGCTGCACTCGACTGAAACGTCCCGCAGAGTCTGCTATTGCAGAACATAAACTCGATACAGGCCATAACATTCATTTTGACAAGACCAAAATCTTAGCCCGTTCTTCACGGGCGTAGCCAGGTTTTAGTATCGGGGGGGGGGGGGTCAAGAAAATAAAACGACTAAAAGTGCATGAAATAATAAGTTATGCCGCTCGCCTCTCCTTATTTTAATATTATTAATGTTAATATTTTAACTTTTCGGGGGGGGGGGGGGGGGGGGGGGGGGGGGTTGAACCCCCCCAAAACCCTCCCCCTGGCTACGCCGGTGCCGTTCTTCCATCTACCTCAACCGTGTTATCCGTGAATCCATAAAAATACACAAAACTCCTAACAATATTAACCGAGACCACAGCTATCCTCTCCACAATGCCTACAAACTACAATTTCCGACTAAACGACAGACCCGCCCTGCAACCGCTCAACCGCTACAGCCTGACAGCCAATCACAGACCCAGCAGTCACACCTTGTTACCTACCCGTCCCTTATAAATCCGGTGCCTGCACCGGTCTCGCCAGTTGTGTTCCAGTTTCCAAAGCGACCACAGCCCTGAAGATGTCCCGTGCAACCGAGGACTAAACGTTGGCAACTCAAGCACCGATGACGCGGTTCCAACCCGGAAGCCTAGATGTTATGAGTTTTTGATATTCAGAATAATATAATTATTTCAAAGTACAATTTAAATATAAGCGTTCATAGACGAACAATCAAATTTCAAATTGAATTTTCGCAAAATTTATTAAACTCTGCCCATTTCAAACATCTAATTTTTGTTACAGCATTATGTAGATTTGAATGATCCATATCTTAAAATAAATACGCAGCGATTGGAAGACGGTCACAGTGATTTAATGGCCATGTTAAATTCCCCAGACTTTGGACATCGCTCCTCGCCGCATTCTTATGTAAATGCAGATGCTGTACATAACGCAAATCCAAATTTCACAGAAAATCCTGTTTACTTTAATACGAAATCTTTACATACTTTCAGTCCTGGTATAGATGTAGAAAATAGTAACAGAACACATAAAAACAGTAGTAAAAAAATACCATCGCGTATTAAGTCATTGCCAATCCTGCTGGCACAAAGCGAGTCCGACATCATACCACTAGACAACGCACCACTTTTTTATAAATCCATATCATATGTCCCCAAGAAAGAAGATCAACGCAAATGAATTAAAATCTAAATTCAGCCAATGTTAATATGCTACAAAATCAAAATGCAATAAACAATCAAAATACCGCGAACAATATTACCCCCAGGGCAAAATCAAAGCTGAAACAAATATTCACCCAAAAATGTTTTTGTTTTGTACTGTTTAAAAATAACTGATTCACACAGCTCTGTTCTTCCTTTTCCCGTGGTACTACAGTCTTGATTAGACCTTGACCTTCCGCAGCCGTTGCCTCCAATTTCCTCTATTTCTTGCTGTTTCTCTCCAATTTTGCCACTTTTACCAGATGTTTGGCGTCTTTCTCAATGTTGTCCTTCTATCTCATTTTCGGCCTTTAAAAATTTTTCCCTGCACTTTGTTTAGTTCTATCTGCTCTACATGGCTCGCCCACCATAATCTTTGTGTCCTACTATGCTTAAGTCCTTATAGATGTTTACTTACTCGACGTTATCATTTGTCGTACTGCGTAATATGCTTTGTTAATTGCCTTTACTTATTCTTTCGGGAATCTTTCTCTCAAGTTGGACAGGACGAAGAGTCCAGATTTTATATTATTCACTTCTGACACGCTAGTACTATTGTTTTAAATAAACTTACTTTGTTATGCGACGAGGGCCAAACTACAGTTTAAAATCGCCGCGGAATCGAACGGAAACGGAGCTAACCTCTAAATACCCCGATCCTTCTCCAATATTCTACAACACTCTCTTTACAGAGCACCGCAATCCTAGATGAAGCCGCAAGACTTGCCAGTTTTCTGCTTGACGACGCTTAGTAGACGTACAATCTAGAAAGCCGCTGCTGCTCAGCGAATAACGTAGTGTACGTGCGTTGATCCCTTAGAGGAGGCGTGTTTTGTTTGTGCGAATTAACTTGGTATTTATTTACTGCACTTAATAATTATCAATTTATAGTTTTCTGTTTGTTCAACGTACTGTTTGTTGAAGTTTGATCTATTTGTACATGTTTTGTTATAAAACCTTGACTGTGAAATAAACATACACGCAATACCCTAAAAGATATTAAAATGTTTTCCTAGCAGTAAGATGTACCCACATAGGTTTTGTTACGTAAATTTTGTATTGGTCTTCTGAAGGTAACAATAACAAAGGTCACTCGGCTGCTGTAGTAAATAGGGCGAGTCTCTTGATAAAATTGGACCATAAAAAGAGTTGATAATGAATTTTAAAATAGGCGCCAAGATTACGTTGATAAACTAGTAATGACCCAATTCGTACAACTTCACCGAATTGGTATGAAGTTATTTATTTCATCAAGCACAACACCAAATAAACAACAATAGCAACTAGCATAAAGAGATTTATTAGATAAAGAAATAGATTGCATAAGTAACCAATAGTTACAAAAATCTATAAAATAAAATACCTCAGCATAACACTATGTAGTCAACTCACATAAATATAACAAAATTATTGCTGAATAAATGTAATCAAAATTAATAGAATAATTAAATCTTAATATAACGTAGAACTGTAAAATAACAATGTCAATAATTGAGCGTAAGAATAATAGTTACGTTGAATTGTATCATTAAATATATGCAAGTAATCAAATATATTTGTTTTTCTCTAAACAGCAAAATACTAACAGAGCGTAAAAATGTATTGCAATTAACAATTAAACTGATTAATATCAAAACTTGCTTAAATAAATGTTTTTGCATGAGCTCATAGAAAACTCGTTTGTAAGTCTTGTAACTGCCTAAAGAACAAAATATTTCAAACATAATAAATATAAATTACAAATTTAGAGTAAATTACTGAATAATTTCTATAACAGCTTTGTATTATTGTAAAAATTATGTAAATTAATAATTATTAGATCTAAAGCAACTAAGTAAGCGTACTGTATAAACTACGTCAATGATGTAAACGGTACCAACTGTCAAATTTACATAAATATCAAATGAAATAACATTTCATAAACAACATCGGTTTTAACTTATAAATGACTTAAAAGTGCTTGAATTTAACTAACACAGTGTAAACAACAGTGATTTCAATAATCCAAATCGTAAGTATTTCAAATTAATTAAATGAATTATAAGATCAAGATTTCATAAACTCCAAAATTATACCACAACAAATCTTTACATATGACAGCAAATAAATTTCACAAATTAACTAAATTCATGAAAAAGTGGCTACAGGTAACTAGCACATTTAAAGAATTCGAACATATACAACGAAAAGTATTTTTTTAATGGGAAACTAAAGTAATCATCAAAGAAGGTGATGCAATGTTAAGTATCTTTGAAATTTTGCTTTTAACTGAATTTGTTTACGGGCTTATATAGTCTCCTTTGGTCATCAACACATACCCAGAACGTCAAATATTTTATTACGCTTCATAACTTACGCCAAATGGTAGAGATTTAATATTTCGGTGGTAAATCTTTAACGGTTGCGCACCAATTAATTTTTAAAATTTGTATTCCAGAGGTCTTTAACTCCATGTCGATTCTGTAACGCCCTCTTGGAACGTGTGGTGGAAATTGGTCATAATCTGGACTCCAGTTACAAAAAAACATAATGTCCCTATAACAAATACTAGGGGCATTACTTCGTAGCAATTGCTAAACCACTTCTACCTTCTTTATTGGGCAATGAAAAAAATTTCTGCAGTCGTACATGTTCTGAAGACCAAATACATTTCGTTCGAGAACATCGCATAAGTCAAAATGGAAAGTGAACGCACAGAGTCAGTATTCATTGCTCACAAATTTGTATCCTTGAACTGTCGTCTAGAATCAATTCCCTACAATAACGAAAGGGTTTATATGTAAAAAAACAATAAATTACCAGAACAGTACCATCTATGTCGGTTTTAAATGTTAAACTCCCGTTCACTCCAAAGTTGGTGCGATTAAACTTGAAATTTTTTAATTCGTGGTCGGCCACGTATTTGTGATTGTATTCAGCCATTTCAAGCCGTTCACTTATTAAGATGTAATCGTTTTGAAAATATTGTAAAAAAAAAACATTTCACTAATGACACAACTGTAGAAATACCATAACCAAAGTGTTCTGGTAAACTCAATGGCAAAATAATACTCATATACCTGGGTAAGATTAATGCACAATCCACCTGTCGTTAGTGCTACCACAATAATAGTATGTTTCAACATTTTGCAATCAAGTTGTAACAACGGCCGCACATTGACTGTTGTGGGTTATATGTTAAATCACATTTTATTTTTCCACTAAACATCATTATATCTGGCTCATTAACTTTTCCATAGAATTTTATTATCCGATTGCTTGTAATCAAATTTACAATCTAAAATGAACTTGAAATTAGATAATAATATCTGGGAGTTATGCCCTTTTCGTTCTAGCTTTTAATTGCCGAATTTTATATTACTGTTTTCTTTTGGGTTTTGTGAATAACACACTGCCCATGTTAGTACAAGTTATACAATCGATTTGTGCCCTTATTAACGTTTTAGTTAGAATGTTTTGGTACCTTCAACTAATAAATTTCAGATGTAATACGTAAACTCAGAAGAATCAAGTTTCAAAGTTTGGATAGCGCAGTTTAAAAAATTAATTTCTTAAACAGTTTTTCTTTTTTTGTACCCAGAATCTCGGAAAGTCAAAGTGTGTACTGAGGTAGGCATCCCGTTCGACCCCCTAAAATTACAAAATGTTTTATTATCCGGCCGTGCCAGGCTTATTTAAAGCCCTAACTGGACCTACCGAGCCAGCAAGACCTCGCCAAGCCACCTGAGCCTAACAGCGCCTCGCCGGGCCTTGCCGGGTCTACTGGGCCTAACAGAGCTGAACTGGCCTGCTAGGACTAAACATGAAATTCTGGGCTCTTTTAAAGCCATAACCGCGCCTTGCAAAGCCTTTGCCGGGTCAGCTGGTTGTCGCCGGGCCACCTGGGCCTACAAGACCTACAGGGCCTCGTTGATCCAGTAGGGCTTAACCGGCCTGACAGGGACAAACACAATATGCTGAGCTTGTTTAAAATTCTAACTGGGCCTAGCATGGCCGGTTCAGCTGGGCTTAACCGGCCTGACAACAGTAAACGCAAATTGCTGGGCCTATTTAAAGCCCTAACTGGGCCCAGCTGGAGCTCACCGGGCTACCTGTTCTAACAGGGTCTCGCGGGGCCAGCCGGGACTAGCAGGGTGTCACCCGCTTATCTGGGACCAACGGAGCCAGCAGAGTGTAACCGGCCTGGCAAGGGTAAACATGAAATGCTGGGGATATTTAAAGCCGTAATCGGGCCTACCAGAGCCTTTACCGGGCCAATTGGACATCATCGGATCACCTGGGTGTAGCAGGGTCTCGCCAAGTTAGCTGGGCTTAACAGTGCTTCGCTGAGCTAGCAGGGGTAAACATGAAAAACTGGGCTTATTTAAAGCCTTAACCGGGTCTATCAAGGCTTTTACCACCAGCTAGACCTTGCCGGCACAGCCGGGCCTAACAGGGTCTTCCAGGGTCAGCTGTGATTAACAGGACCTCGCTGAGCCAGTGGAGCGTAATTGGCGTGGCAGAGATAAACATGGAATGCTGGGTTCATTCAAAGCATTAACCGAACCTAGGAGGGCTTTTGCCAGGCCAGTTGGATATCAACGAGTCACCTGCGTCTAGCAGGGCCTCATCGGGCCTCACCGTGCTAGCTGGGGCTTACAAAACCTCAACGGACCAATTGGGTTTAACAGGGCCTCGTTGAGCCAGCAATGCTTAACTGGTCTGGGAAGGGTAATCATGAAATTTTGGGGATATTAAAGCCCGTATCGGGCCTACCAGGGTCTTTACCGGGCCAATTATTGGACCTCATTGGTCTGGGAGGGTTAATCATGAAATTCTGGGGATATTAAAGCCCGTATCGGGCATACCAGGGTCTTTACCGGGCCAATTGGACCTCATTGGTCTGGGAGGGTTAATCATGAAATTCTGGGGATATTAAAGCCCGTATCGGGCCTACCAAGGTCTTTACCGGGCCAATTGGACCTCATTGATCACCTTGGTCTAGCAGGGTCTCGCCGAGTTAGCTGGTCTTAACAGTGCTTCGCTGAGCTAGCAGGGATAAACATGAAAGGCTGGGTTATTTAAAGCCCTAACTGGGCTTATCAGGGTCTTCACCGCCAGACCTTGCCGGCACAGCCGGGCCTAACAGGGTCTTCCTGGGTCAGCTGATTTAATAAGGCCTCGCTGAGCCAGCAAAGCGTAACTGGCGTGGCAGAGATAAACATGAAATGTTGGGTTTATTTAAAGCATTAACCGAGCCTAGCAGGGCTTTTGCTGGGCCAGTTGGACCTCACCTGGATCTAGTAGAGCCTCGTCGGGCCTCACCAGGCTAGCTGGGGTTTCCATTTCTTGGCAGATCAGCTAGGCTCAACAAGGTTTCGCTGAGCCAGCAGGGCTTAACTGGCCTGGGAGGGGTAATCATAAAATTCTGAGCTTATGGAAAGCCCTAACCGGGCTTAACCGGGCACTTAGGTGTAACAATACCTCGCCGGGCTGCTGTGGTGTCTTAATGCCTAAAACCTTATCCGGCATTAGTCGTTCGAATTTGGCAACGGCATATTGTGCCATTTATGGAGCATTAACCCCTTTTTTAAAAATAAAAATGTACTTTTTTTGAATTGATTTTTTTACTCCTTATTACTGCGTAATAACGTAAGTAGTATATACTTTCTTAAATCAAACTAAACAACCCTGCAATAAGCGGTTGTACTTATCAGAATTATACAAACAATGGTACTTTAAAAACAATTATCAAGATCGCATACGTTTTTTACAATTCCCGTCCTTTGAAGAAAAATATGATAGAGGTGATGTATTGTGCTCTATGTTTATGTGGGCTATTATTATAAAAAATTATATCCCCAGAAAGCACCCAATTTTAGTACGTTAATTCGTTTGACCTAGAAAAATACTCCTTCATTCTATGTCCTGTTCTAACGGCAACATAAAGATGAATAAATATAAAAAAAATATTCTTATTTTATCACTACTTTTAAATACGTGCTCTTGTTTTAATACAAACATCGGAAGTACCAATAAAGAGTTATCCGTATGCCTGTCACAAATAATTAAACATATGTTCGGTAATGACGTCACATTTTATTTTATTTTTGAAAATTACATACAGAATTTAACTCTCGATTCGATTAGCAATCCACGGATAATTGTAAATATTAGTAAACCCATAAAAATTTCATGGAAATTTCATAGCAGCTACGTCATCTATACCAACGAACCTGCTTGTTTAAACAAAACTCTCCAACAATTGAAGAACAGTACCATATGGAACGAAAGTAATTCTCCCAGAGGAAAATTTTTGGTGATAACGCCTTCAAGTGGCAAACTGGAAATTATGTTTAAGACGCTTTGGAGTTTCGATATAATAAATGTGATGGTAATTGCATATACGGAGAAATCACCGCAGCTGTTTACCTCCGATCCATTTGCAAAGGGAAACAATTGTGGAAACCAAGCAAAAGTTTTTTTTGCTCAGCGTTGTGATGTTAAGGCCAAAGTTATTTTTAACAAAACCATTAAAAATTTGAATGGTTGCGCTCTCAAAGTAACTAACAGTTTAATTACAAGAAGCTTTAAAGAATCTCTAAGCAGAGGTATATTATTACACATATTATTTTTCGTGGGCAACATTTTGAATTCACATAATTTCATCGGATCTTTAATGAAAAATGAAAAACCTGCTCACTACAACTATAGCAAAGGTATTCTATTATCAATTTCCCTAACAAGAGGAGAAGAATTGCTAGCCGATTATGACTTGAGCGAAATACTATATCAGGACGAATTTGTTTGGGCTATACCCAAAGCCGAAAAAATTCACGGTTTTCGAATAATTGCTTTCACATACCACTACACCATGTGGATAGCTATTGCAGGGTGTTTTGTTGTAATCGTTTGGTTTTGGTGGTTTATTTCAAAATCTGTCAACGACCAAGCTAATTTCCAGAAGATTTCTCGGTGTTTCTTTGCTATTTATGCGTTTTCACTGTGCGGCTCGTACAATCTTACTCCAAAAACCGCAGCGTTAAGATTTTTGGCAATATTTTATTCTCTTTACTGCATACAAATTTGCACATCGTTTCAAGCAAATTTAATCAGTGTTTTAACACAACCCCTTTATGATCAACCGATTAAGACAGTGGAAGAATTCGCACAATCAGGTCTGCCTGTATTATTGCAAGGTACTGCAAGCAAATTAAATTACACTACCAGATATGGCGATAAATTGTATAAGAAACTAGAAGTAAATTTTGTTGTTGTGCCTTGGGTCAATCAAACTGCTGCTTTAATGAGAATTGTAAAGTATCGTAACCTTACCACACTCATAGCTAAAAACGCCATAAAATTATTCCAGAAACGGGAATCTACTGTAGATATGTTAGACGCGGGGCTTCTTACGTTGGAAGAGACGTTTGCCATGAGAAAAGGACATTATTTTATGCCTACTTTTAACAAACTAGTAAGGATGATTAACGAACATGGATTTTACAATAAAATTCTAAACGATGCGATGAGCCAAACCGTTTTTGCAGTAGATGACTTAAATATTGTTTTAGGACTTAACAACTTGTATGGTGTGTTTATTTGTTGGGCAGTTGGATTGCTGCTTGCTACTTTGGTTTTTGTTTTAGAGTTATACAGAGGAAAAGTAAAATTTTAGGCTTCAGTTCAGGTCAAAAACAATTATGTATTATATTTGTTATTAATGTATTATCATGTGAATAAAACTGATTGGAAACAATACTCTGTTTGATTAAAATTTTTAATACAAGTACCAAACACATGTTTACACTAGTCAACATAAGTGCTTACACAATATACATTTACACACACACACACACACACTTACACACATGCGTATTATGCTATACTTGTGGCACCTCGTATAACAACTTGAATTGTGACTTCCGGATTCGGGTCCTATTACATTGTGATTGAAGTGGAAATGGGCACAGACTTGTGGTGTCAATAAATGGTTATCATGGCTTGTTGGAAATTAATAGTTATGATAAGGTAGTCACGTTTGACATAGGTTTGTGTTTCCTCACTTGAGTGGTCTACTATGTTTCACGGATAGATGCACAACGAAGATAAGTGCCCATGCAAATAATTACGAAAAATAATCTAACAAGTCCTTTGCTTTTAATGATTATATAAATTTAAATAAGAACTTTTATAGTTTCGATCTATACCCTTTGTAGAGGCTGTTCCAATAACCATAAATTATTTCTTTTTGCCTTGAAAACTTTTTAAAGATAATCTCTTGATCGTAGCTGTACTTATTGAGTAACCTCGTTGGTAAATAGAATGTTTATTCAGATACGAATTATAGTTAGTAGTTTAAGGAAGCAGGTAAAATTTTGGCTTAAACTGCCATTTCTTGAACCACCTGATCTAGGTAGGTTCCCGACTGTTTTGCTTGGGTGGTTTTAGGTTATTGGTGTAAATGTAAGTTTATTGTTAAATTGTCGATCTTGGTAACCGAGATAGGTGCTTTGTTAAGATATGGGTACCGCAGGTCTACGCCAAAAAAGACACGGCTGCATATCATCCCCGAAGGGGTCCCGAAACCTGCAATCATAATCTGGTTGATAAGAGTAGCGTTGGGCTGATTCTTCTACCTAAAGAAAAATGATCGACTCCGGCGTAGCTATATATCTGAAGAAAATTGGGTTGGAGAAATTGGTTTTTGGTTCTAGTCAAAATGATTTTGGTGAATGTAGGGCTTATTTACAAATGGTGACGGGATTCTATTGCAGTCGGCGGGATGCGAAGTACGGTGCGTCTAGCCAAAAGATAGCGGCTTTGGAGACTCGGAGAAAAGCTGGTAAAGTGGTTTTGTTTTCCGGAACAGGGGGTTGTTTCTGCCCAGAAAATTTTGCTAGATTTTGAGAACCAACTTGCTTCTTCTGTGTAAACGCGATGCCTAAATACGATTTTGTTGTAAAAGAGAGGAGGAGAAAGAGGTCTAATTTGTAATTATGCAAGACCACGTCTCCTTGAACGTTAGCTGGTCATAATCGGGTGCTGCAGTGAGATAGCGTTGCCCATTATTTGCTCTGTAGCGTGCGAATTTAAAACTAAAGTAACGGCATGTTACGGGCACCAACCTTGTGAACCATGGCACGGGGTTTGGGTCCATCCCAATACGTTTGCCAAAAATCATCACAATGGCCAAGATAAATGCAAAATTTTTATGCTTTTACAAAGAGTCGCGGGAGTTATTATATGATCTATCGGCTACAATAAGGGTTAAAGATTAAATTTGATTGTGTCCGCTTTTTGCGTCAGCTATGCAACCTAAGTCGTAGTCTGTTGTACTGCATTGTGTAATGAGTCAACTTTTCAGGCTAAGGCTTTCGTAGTAATTTCCTTTTGCTATAGCCGCTAAGTGCACTTGTAGCATTGTACTGAAGGATTTGTCTTAAGGTGTTGGTCGAATGGCTGGGGTCGGCGCCTGATCATCGGGGTCGACTCTTTGTTCCGGTTACGTAGGTAGACGCCAGAACGGCCAAGTGACCTAACGGTACCCCCAGGACTCCGAGGAAGGCGTGAGAAAGTGGCAAGGAACTAGAGGTAGTTGAGAGATGATCGCAAGCGGTCGAAGAGTGAAGACCAAGCAAATTAAGATCAAAAAAGCGTCGTTACTAGTGAAGGGAGATTTGTGGGCATTAGCTCTACGCAGTGCGGTAAAAGTGTTTTAGTGCGTTAATAATACGCCGCGAGATCCACACCAGAGTCGATATAGCGAAGATCTGGAATCCACCATCTAGCCAGCTCAGCGATTAGATTCCTTTCTCGCCACTCTCAGCGACCCACGGTGGAAATACCACCGCTATCGTCCACAACACACGCCGCGGCTTTGTCCTCCACGACCAGCAAAGCTAAGTAGAATATAAGTTAGCATTAAGATGGTATATGCTGTTTTCTTATTTTGTATCTAGAATAGTTAGCTACGTAGGGCCGATAGGGTTAATTATGTGTTTCTTAAATTTTAATGTTTAGCAATAAAATTCTAGTTAAAGTGCATTTAGTGAGTATTATTTCATGAAAATTAATAGAGAGCGAGAAGTTTACGGGCTAGGACAGTGACCCAATACCCGTTACCTGAATTGCCCTGAAGTAAAAAGACTGAGCTAGCTTAGGTGCATTATAAACCCAAATTCAACATCAGGTTAAAAAAACAGTACCATTACAATTATTAGTATTTGGTAGAAGTTCGTTTACGGTTGAACAGAATGAATTCTGGAATGTTACGTTGTGTATATTATTTATTAAGCAAAAAATAAAATACTATACTATTTAAAACTTTTATTTCAGCAACAAGTTTTTCTCAAGTATTTGCTTAAAACTATATTTCCTATGTCTTAGTTTAAGAAAATAATGTGACAATGAAATTAAGCGAAATCACGTGATGTTTATGCTATGCTATCTTTACTAAATAATTTGAAACGATTGGCGATTGGTAGGCTAGTTATGAAGATTGCACCAAAACTACTGAGCAACATTTATTTGTTTTTGAACAATTTTGAACATTTTGCTGCCGCTGTTTTTATTGGGAGCTGTAATTGACGGTGCTTTTTTGGCGACTCTATTATTGAGGCGCTGTTATTAAGGCGCTATTAATGGCATATACCAAAAGTTTAACCTTATTACCATATACAACGCTGCTCAGTAGTTTGATTCAAGCGTGTTAAGTTTTCAACTGTATCAAAGCAAATTAATAAGCTGAGCTTACAAACAGTTTATTAGTTTTTAGGCTTTGAGTTCTATAACAAATACTACAGTGGCGAGTAACATTCCAATTCCCCAAAAAATAAAATTGCTACTCAAATGGGTAATGCCGAGAGCGGTGATTAAGTGCTCCGTTACATAACTGGCCTGGCTTTGAGCTTCGCGCATAATATTTTCATAGAATCCATGTTCAATAATCATTTTAACAAACTTGTTGAAAGTAGGCATAAAAAATGCCCTTTTCTAGAATAATATGTCATTTCCAGATTAGCCACATTTGCATCTACTGTATCTACTTCAGTCCCTCCATTAATTCCTACTATTTTTATGGTTTCTTTGGATATGAGCACACTAAGGTTGCGGTATAGTACAGTTTTGTAAAAAGCGTCAGACATGTTAACTGTGGGTGTAAATATGAAGCGTTTTTGCAGTTTCTCGTACAATCCATCACCCTATGCAGCCCTGAAATTCAGCTTACTCAGAGATCCCTGCACCAACAGTGATAGTACTGATTCTGCAAGTTCTTCCATTGTGGTGATACCTTTGGCATAAAGAGGTCTCGTCAAGACGGTGATTAAGTTAGCATTAAACGAACTCCGTATTTGTAGGCAATATATTGAATAAAATAGTGCAAGAAATTTTAATGTGTTAGTTTTTGGTTGGAGATTATCGGAGCCACACAATGAAATTGCTAAAATTGTCAAGCAACTTCTCGAAAAATGTCGAAACTCAGTTAGATCGTTGATGTGTTTTGCCATTAACCACCAAACACCAATGACCAAAATGAAAGACATTCCAATAGCTATCCAAACACTTTTCTCGTAAATAGTAGTTAATATTTGAATTCCATGAATTTGGGTAGCTTTAGGGATCGCCCAAACCTGTTCTCCACGAAACAATATTTCGCTATGGTCGTAATCAACCAGAGCTTCCAGTCCTCTTACCACTGCGACTGATAATACTATACCTTCACTATGGTCGTGATGGGCTTCCTTTTCAATTTCACTTTTAAACAGAAATATATTCACGTTGTCTGTATTTAAAATTTTACCAACAAAACGAATTACGTGATACATAATTGAACCGCCTAATCGGTCTTTAAACGAAAGTGCGGTTATGGCATTGGATACTTTAATTGAACAACCATTAAGATTTCGAATGGTTTTGTTAAATTTGATGGTAGTATTAGTTTCGCAAATTTGGGGAAACACAACGTTTGCTTCACTTCCACACTTATTACCTTTTCCAAATGGGTCCGACATGTAAAGTTGGGAAGGTAAATTTACTTGGTGTACCATTACAATAACGTTTATAATGTCGAAACTCCAAAGAATTTCAAATATGTTCTTCAAGTTCCTGTCAGAGGGAGCTATCACCAAAAATTTTCCTCGGGGAGATTCGTTTATGTTCCAAATTGAACTACGTTTCAGTTTAATTATGGTTTGATTAAATGAAAAATATTTATTTGTGTAGATTACGTAGTTGCTGTGTAATTTTAACGACATTGCAATGGGTCTGTTAATGTTTACAATAATACGTGGATTATCAATCTCAGTAGGTATTGAGAAGCTTTTCTCGTTTTCAGTAATAAAATAGAGAGTGTTGTTGTTCGGAAACAATTTTTGAATTGCAAATTTTACACATGATGTTACCTCTCTACTATTGACAAAGGAATCACAATTGTGTAACAAAAGCGTTAATAGAAAAAAACATACATATATCTTATACATGGTGTTTTGACTACGTAGCAGTATGTTAAGGAATGTTTCCCTTAATCTGTTGAGAATTCAACTGTTAAATTGCCGAAATGTTCCCAAATTGCCTTGGCATTGTATACCTGATGAATAAATAATGAATCCATTGTATAATCAAACAAGTGAATATAGATATTAATCCAGGAAAATAGTAGAGAACGAATAAAAGAGAATACATTAGAGCAGGCTGTGACCACGATTTATGTTCATGAAACTTCAAAACCATTATTAAACTATTGACATTATTGGAGTTTGTAATTGTTTTAGGTAAAAATCGATTGCTAGCTTTCAGTGCAAACATTGTTTGCAATAATAATATACAGGATATCATAAGGAACAGATAACTCTTTGAAAAAGTGTTTTACTTAAATATAAGCGCACTAAACCAAGAAGCTCTGATATGTATTCTACCCATACCTAACCTATCGTCCTGACCAAATTACGAGAAGCGTGTTCTTGACATCTGTTTACCCCGAAAAATGCTAAATGTTCGTGATATTATTGCATGAAATTTTATTTAATTTGTAAGCACGGTAGTTAGCAGTTAACAGCTTCCATGCCTGTGCATCGCTCACGCCATCTAACCTTTTGGATGAACCTAAAGATGTCAGCAGTTGCGGCGTTGCTGATGGTGGGTATCTCTAGCCAAAAGTTCCCTAACATGGATCGTCTTGTTAGTGCGAGGGCCGGGTAGTGGCATAAAACATGCTCTGCTATCTTGTCTTTGAGGTTACAACCACGACAACCAGTGCTGTTGGCCAGTCCCATTCAGTGCATGTGTTTATTTAGTCGACAGTATTCTGTCAAAATCCCAACAATTGGTCGTAGATTCTTGCGGAACAGTCGGGTACAGTCTTAAGCCATCTTATATGATGGCTCGGCAATAGGTTCTCTTGCTTGGCGACAGCTTTGCATCTGCCTACGTGACTATCAAGAGTTTTTTGATGTGTCAGAGCAATGAGAATTGCAAGCGAGCGAGAGAGAGAAAGCCAACTGGCCCTGAGCTCTGAGAACCTAGCCTAGCTTTCTCAGTTTTCTTATTACCCGTAATCCCGACGACATTTTCTTTGGATATCAGCTCAAGGGCTTGGTGGCACCAAAGGACTGTTTCTGAAGTAATATTGCAATTTATCAGAGCCAACGGGATCTTTCTACTACCGCTTGATATCTGAATGGTTTTGTTTTTGACCTCATGTTCAAGAGGTGTGTTGGCACCATGCATTATTCTCACCATTTCGGCTTCGAACAAAGTGGTGAATTTGGCTAGTGGTATACTTAGGTGTAGGTCCAGATCCCCAAAGAAAACTTCTGCTCCTGTCCCCATGCTTAGTTTATGATCTATCAGTAAAAATGGATAGTCTTAGGAAAGACATTCGTATGCACAGAAAAGGGTTTATCAAAGATAAGTTTGGGTGGCAGGCGATCAACCACTGCATTGAGAAAAACTGTGCCGGTGCGCCTGACTCTCCTATTTTATGTAAACAGCAAAACGTCACGGCGTTATCTGAGAGCTGTTTTAAGGCAGCCTTCTCCACAAAAAGATCTAAAGGGGGAAGGCCCAGGACAGCCAGCAAGGCCGGTATAGGAATTGTAGACATTGTACCCGCAAAGCTAAAACAGACGAGCTTTTGCACTTGCTTCATCTTGGTTGCCGCTGTAGTTTGTCTAGATCATTAGATCAAAGCATCGTTATGGCAGTGTACAACCATAGAGCAATCTTTGGGGACAGTCGATTTGATTTTCCCATGACACGACAACACTGCCAAAAGGCCATGCATAATTTTTCGGTTTTCACCTGTACATGTCTGCCTCAGCTGTTTTTTGTCGAATATAACGCCCACTTGTTAGACTTCACCTCAGTGGCGTTTTGTGGTATCCAAACTTGGTGAGGCTAACATGGTTTTATCGATCGTATCAATAATAAATTAAGAGAAAACAATTTTAAATTCTATTGCATGTCATATAGTAAGTAGTCGCACAAATACTCAGAAAGAACCAAAAAAAAAGAAAACTAAAAATTCTAAGTTATATAAATCAAATCTATTCGTCTGCCACTGCACCGAGAATGTTTCTATTGCAGAGACTAGGCGTAGCCAGATACTGCATACTTTGAGACGAAATTTGTTCGGTCTTCTCAGCTGGCTTTAACATGGGACCAATGCAGTGCATCAACGAGATTAGCGAGAGAAACATGATACGTTACAACCGATAACAGACGCACGCAGTAATACGGCTTCGAAAAAAGTTTTGTTGTTGTAATACTCGACTAAGATTTAGCGTCCACAATTGAACTTACAAAAATACAATCAAATTCCTTAATCGAAAAGCTACAATGTTTCGTCCTGTACGTTAATATTAAGAGCGACGAAAACATAGAATCTACTATAGTTTTTAAAACTTTTATTAAGTTAACGTGTTTCAATACTTTTACAGAAAACTAACAATGCAAGTAATATTCGGTTGTCCGACTAATTAACATTTGATCGAAGAATTAATCAAATGGTTGGTGGAATCTAAGTTGCGGGCTTCCGCGGCCATTTCAATGGCGTCTTGGCTTCGGGGTGGAGCCTCGTCATCGTTCAGGACTGTGGGCTCTGCTAGTGCTGGAACACAAATGATGACAAAGATGCAGGGGCTGTGTTTATAACGTTAGGGTGATTAGCGGGACGGTTGGGGTCTGGTAAACAGTGATGTATACGCAATGTGACGCTGTGATCTCGGTTAAGGTCATTAGGATGTTTAAAGGTTCCAATAAATTTACGGGTGAGATAGCTATTCGGACGGGAAAGGATTTGTCTCTCGTAGTACAAAAATGTTTATAAGCAAGTTTATAAATTCACCAAAGTGAGCGACAAGATCTGGATTAAGATGATAACAGTGTTGGTTTTCTGGAGGATAAGCACTTCTTCCTGAAAACAATTGTTTGTTCTTGATCTCAAGCTCCACCTACTTCCTTTTTCTTGAACAGTACTATGAACAGGTTTCAGGTGCAGCCATGGGTTCTCCGCGTTCCCCTCTCGTCGGTAACAAATTTATCAAAACGTTAGAACAGGAAGCCTTAGACTGTATACACCTGAAAGCTAAGTACTGGTTCGGATATGTAGATGACACATTTGTTATCTGGCGCATGTATGGGATTCTATGCCAAATTTCCTATAACATTTAAATTTCCAACGCCGTAACATTCACATTGCAATGGAGAATAAAACTAGTGGCCATCTTCCTTTCTTGGACGTCTTAGTTAGTAGTCGTCCAGAAGACAAATCAAACCACTCCGGGTACCGCCAATCCACAGACCTTAGCTAAACTCCCTAACCATACAGTTCAAAAACAATTTGTCATTAATTACTTAATACACCAAGCCATTGCTATTTCTAAATTCTTTTCTCTTAAAATCGTAAATGATCACTTAACAACTGTTCTTGCATCTTTTCAAAAGCTTTCTGACTGCTAACCGTCCCTGGCAGGACGGCTAAATCCCCTAACTTAGCTACCTTCTGCCGGGTCGGCGTTGTAACGGTCATTTTGGTGATGTTAACTTGGTACATCCACATTTCTTCAGAGAGGTTTAAGGTTTACCTTAATTGGAACTATGGAAAACTGGGTAAGTGATTTCACAAGGTGTGGTGTTGCTAGCCTTTAGTATGGGTACCTAACACCTTAGCGGCAGCGCGTTCTCTTAAAATGGGATTTTCGCTCCCTGGCCGTGGCTTGCCTGCGTCCCACTCACTGCGTCGAGGTGACCCCTAGGGTTTATAAATTTGTTTAGGCGGTATACTGAGTGGTTGAAGGCCGACGATTTAGGCAGGTGAAGGTAGCTCCAAGAAAGAGTGGCACGGGGACTTGGGCCCAAGAGGTGAGGTGCGTTTTGCCTGCTTACAAAAGGTTCGTGCTTAGGGACACCTGACGCTGTCAATGTACCGGTCATATCAGACCGACTACCGACTAATCTGGGCGGTGCGTAGTTGACCGGTACTGGAATTGCGAGTAGCCTAAACTTGTAGGGGTAGCACTGCTTTTGGCACGTGCTTACTACGATAAGTCTAACCAGTGACTTCTTTGACTGGTACCACGAGGACCAAGTCCAAGCCCGCGGGAAAATAGCAGCCCCTATCTAGGTCAAATAATGCTTCAAACTAAGCAAAATTACAAACTTTTATAGAATAACTAAGTATGGCAAGTGCGAAAGCAAGTTGATAAACTACATATTTTAATTGAGTGCAAAAGAGTAGACGACCTACTGTTTATAGGGCACGTATACAGTTTTCATTTCTTTTTAATATTGAAAAAACAGCTCCGCAACAAATACGGTCGTGGCGAGCAACAATCCCACTCCCCAAAAAATAAAAATGCTTCTCAAATGGGTAATGTCTAGTGCTATGTTTGAGTCTCCCTTTCCATCATTATCTTGCTTTTGATTTTTGCGCACAATATTTTCAACGAATCCATGTTCACATATCATTCTAAAATGTTTGTTAAATGTAGGCATAAAAAAGTGGCCTTTTCTCATGTAAACTGTCGATCCCGAAGTGATAAGTTTAGCATCCACTTGATCGACATCAGAAAAATCGCGCATTCCCGATAATTTTATCGTTGAATCGGTGGTCAAAACACTAAAGTTGCGGTGTAATAGCATATTCATTAGAGTATTAGAAATGTTAACACTGTATTCGTATATCATCTGTTTTTGTAGTTTCTTGTACAATCTATCACCATACGCCGAACTGAAGTTTATTTTCGTAAAAGGTCCCTGAATCAGCAATGCAAGTTCTGATTTTGCAAGTTCTTCCACTGTGGTAATACTTTGACTACTAAAAGGCTTTGTCAAGACGCTGATCAAGTTTGCATTAAATGAAGTATTTATTTGAAGGCAATACATGGAATAAAATAATGCAAGAAATTTTACCGCGTTAGTTTTTAGTCTAAGGTTATCGGAACCACTTAACGATATTGCTAGAATAGCCAAAAAACTCCTCCAAAACTGCCGAAATTCAATGCGATCGTGAGCATACCTTGCCACTAACAACCAACTGCCAACCGCCATAATTAAAGATATCCCAATAGCTATCCAAACGTTCCTGTCGTAAATACTAGCAATTGTTTTAAGACCATAAATATTGCCAGCTTTAGGGACAGCCCAGACGAGGTTTTCCTCATATAGTACTTCCGCCAAGTCGTAGTCAGACAGGAATTCGTTTCCACTTGTCATTGCAACTGTAAATAGTATACCTTCGCTGTAGTTGTAGTGGGCATTCTTTACGTCTTCCAATACAACTCCAATTACGTTATCTGTATTTAAACTTTTACCAACAAAAACCAAGATACAATACTTAACAGCAGCGCCTGCTGCCTCTTTAAATGTAAGTTTAGGTAAACGGTCAGGCACTTTAATTGTACAACCATTCAAATTTTTCATAGTTTTGTTGAACTTAAGTGTAGTGTTAATATCGCAAAGTCGGGCAAAAATAAATTTGGCTTCATTTCCACAATTGTTACTTTTTTCAAATGGATCGGACGTGTACAGTTTTGCAAGTGATTTTTCATTATATACTATTACTATTACGTTCATTATATCGTTACGCCAAAGAAATTCAAAGCTTTTTTTCAGGTATCTACTTGAAGAAGTTATGAGTAAAAATTGTCCCCGTGGGGATTCGCTTCTGTTCCAAATTGAACTTTGTTTCAGCTTGTTTACGGTTTCGTTCAAAGAAGTATGTCCATTGGCGTATATTACGTACGTGTTATGGACATCTGATGATAATCCGACAGGTTTTTTAAGGTCCACAATAATGTGTGGATTATTAATTTCAAGAGGAATAGAATCACTTGTTGAGTCTTCGAAAAGAAAATAGATTGTGTCGTTATTTGAAAATAATTTCTCAATTAGATGTGCAACACATGATGTTAACTCTGTATTAGTGCTCGTGGGTTCTAGAGAATAAACACTATGGTTCAATAAAATGGTTAGTGCGAAGAAAACTAGCTGAATGTTAATCATTGCCATAAAAGACTAACTAACTGTAACTATAAACTAAAGAAAGTTTGTTGTTGTTTGCTTATTTATTGTTATTAGAATGGTTCCATACAAACATCGCACTGCAAAATAATCTTGTCTATTGCTTTATTATATAAACTAGTAATTTAGTGTAATTTCAGTAAGTGAAACGGCTTCAATAACAACATTAGAATATATTAATTTGATGAAATATGTTTTTATTAAAACTAAGTGTATATTAAAGAGTATGTTTGTGGATAAAGTATAGAACAAATTCAATATCTCCCGAAATGTTGTTTTTCTGTAAGAATGAACAGACATGTAAACTTCAGTTTTATTCCAGCCACATTTTAAGCATATTGAACCATTTCTGATGTTAAATTTGGCAGTTTTAATTAATTTGGTTAATTAATTGATTACTACAACCACACTGCTCAATCTATCAAACATCAAAACAACACAACACAAACCAAGCATATTTGACAACGTTACATAACATTTTAAGCTTCTCACATTTTTTTGTTTTCATGAGCTGCTAGATAACAATTACGAAACATTATTGTTCAATATTCCTTGAATTATTATTATTTTTTTTTATTAATTTCTTATCTATTTGCAATCTGTAGAAACATTACAATAAGCAAATTTGATGTGTGAAATTGTGTTGACAAGTATACATGTGAGTTAGGGTTCAGTGGCCTTAACTCTGTGTTTTCTTAAGATTAAATTGTTGATTATACTAATACTAGTGTTACCCCAGCACACAATGCACTGACAGACGGCATTGACAGAACCGGCGAAATGTCAAGTCACGTGATGCATTAGTTCCAATAATGACACGCGACGTTATTATAGATGGCGCCCCAAGTGACGCGCGTCTAGCCGACCTTCATATATATTATAACTTAAAATAATTATTATTAAAAAATCGACGTAGAATAAAAATATAAAAATGTTTCATGTTCCATCTGTGGATAAAGACCTTTCATTAAAAAAAAAATGGTCCAAATTGGAGAAGCGGTAGCCGCTAGAGGAAGGGGAGAAAAAAACCCTTTGTGCTTTTATATTGCTATGATATTTAGAGGTGTTTGATTTGACTGGGGTATTGTGGTTGCTGGAAGGCAATTTTTGGAATGCTTGCTGCAGTTCAATTTACATTTGGAGATTTATGAAGACTTGTAATATTTTAATATTCTAACTTATAAACTCAGGATTGCGTATTTTTGCTAGAATTCCTGTTATAAATTCTAATAATTGTTATTTTTCATATGGTTTGTTTTTACTGAAAGAAAAGACAAACACAACAGATTGATACGAAGACTATTTATGTTAATTGTAATTATAATTTAATTCAGAATTGTTAAAAAGGTTTAGTTTATAAAAAGTTTTAGAGTTACTTGATTTGTGCGTTGACTAATGTCAGTTAGGATGTCAGTGTCATTGTGACAAATATATAAAAGGATACTCTTGGACATGAGGTTTATGTGTTTGTTTTAATAAAAATAAAAATTAAAGAAGGAAGACAAAAGATATAAAGAAATTTGTTTAATTAGTACGGCTCGTCTTTGAAAAAAAAGTCAGAGAATTTGATATTCTCTGGATGAAAACAGAAAGAACGAGTTTAAAACGTAATGTAAACTGATGTTTAATAGATCAGAAGAAAATATAGGTGATTATCCACGAATTGTAAAAAGTACAGAAGTATTATAAGTAAAAGGCGATCGAGGAAGTTTCTTCGTTTTGTGAAAGTGGTAAAAATAAATTGGAAAGAATATAAAACAGAGATACAAGAAGATCCGGATTAAGGGCGAGTATTATTTGTTGCTCGAAAGGTCAACAGAACAAAATAGAGGTTGGACACTCAGCGTTTTGCTAGAGCGAGGAATGTCATAATAAGAAGACGCTAAGTTAAGTGTTCTAATTTAATAAAAAAAAAACGATAGTAATTAATAAAAATTCATTTAATTTTCGGAAAACACATTTTGAAATTCCTTTAATAAATAAAAATTTATTTTGTAAAGTTGATATCGTTGTGTGTGTTTATTTCTATTTAAAATTAATTAAAATAATTTATTTACAAGCTAATAATAACCCTGAGAAAATTAGAAGAGTCTCATAGCAAGTTTAAATTTAATTGCGTGAATTGCAGACAGTTTAGGGATTGTAGATCTAGTAGTCACAAGACCAAGCATATCATTGCAATATATGTATGGATAATACTAAATCACACTAACTGCAATTCAGAGCCTATGTGGCAGGTCAAGGGGCTTGAATCTATTTAGTCTTTGGATGCTTTCACTATTGTCTAAAAGGTTTATTGCTAGGAAGTTACTATGATGCTCAAGTTTATTAAGATATTTTTTACTATACTTTCTAATAGTCTCCTGAACTGTGTCCACTTTCACATCACTCAATATGTCAACATTTCTCACAAAATGAGGAGCGTCGCACATGGCACGTAAAACTTTTGACTGGAATCTTTCCATGATCTGAATGCTGGTGTTGGCTGCAGTTCCCCATAGTTGAATACCATATGTCCAAATTGGTTTGAACGCAACATTATATACTAACAATTTATTCCGGAGTGACAATTTGGATTTTCTGTCAAGTAACCAGTAATGCTTGCTGAATTTAGTGCCAAGTTGTTTTCGTTTACACCATATATGTGACCTCCATGTCAAACCCTTGTCCAGGTGCATTCCAAGATATTTGACCTCTGTAACTTGAGGTAAAGGTTTATTGTTAATGAAAACTTGTGGTGAGTTTCCTCTACACTTAGTAAAAGTGATGTGAAAAGATTTAGACTCATTTATTTTAACTCTCCACTTCTTGGTCCAGTTTACGATGTCATTTAGATTATTTTGTAGCGTTCTTGCAGCTATTATTGGGTCTTTATGTTTCACCAGGATTGCTTTATCATCAGCAAAGGTGGCTGTGAGCGACTGTTCATTTGTGGGGATATCAGCTGTAAAAAGGGTATACAAAAGAGGCCCAAGGACACTGCCTTGAGGTATCCCTGATCTGATCGGATGGATTTCAGTAAGTGTTTGATCATATTTCACCTGGAAGAACCTTTCTTCTAAGTAGGATTTAATTATGATGTAATATGAGTGTGGTAGCAAGCCTTTTAATTTATAAAGTAGGCCATCGTGCCACACCTTATCGAAAGCCTGGCTGTCATCAAGAAAGTCGACTACGTGATGGACCTGCTGTATGGTTGAATGCTCATTTCTAAAACCAAACTGATGTGCCGGAATCAGATTAATTTCTTCGGTGATTTGTGTGAGTCTTTTAGATAGCAATTTTTCCAATAGTTTACCGAGTATGGACAAAAGACTAATTGGCCTATAAGAAGCAGCCTCGTTGGTTGGTTTACCAGGTTTCAATATAAGTATCACTTGAGCCACTTTCCACATTAGCGGGAAATACCCCAGACGTAAGACTGAATTATATATGACTGTAAGCATGACAAAGCCTTTGCGAGGAAGTTCTTTGATTACCCTCCCTGTTATTTGATCAAAGCCAGTGGCCTTTTTTGGATGTAGTTCATATTTAACCAGATCTTTAACTTCCTTGACTGAGAATAGCTCTGGTAGTGGGGACAATTGATATGGGGTATAGAGATAATTCTTTATTTCAGTGTCTTCTTCTGGTGTTGACGATGAAGGTAGAGGTTGAAATACTTTACTTAGGTGCTGAGCAAAAACATCTGCCTTCTCCAAATCTGTACGTGCCCAGCTGTTGTCTTCTTTGCGTAGTGGGGGGGGGGGGGGGGGGGGGGTTGTTGATGTTGGTATTTGATCCTTTTTGTTGCTCGTCACAAGGCGTAGTTTGTGTCCACGGTAGGACTTAAATTTTCCAAATACTCTTGAAAGGTTTTATTCTTCAGGTCTGTAATTAAACTTTTGAGTTCAGCAGCAGCTTTATTATAGCGCATTTTGTCAGAAGGGTATCTATTGTTTTGCTAGATTCTCCTAAGCCT
This sequence comes from Ctenicera cuprea, assembly GCA_958336395.1. Classification (NCBI taxonomy): domain Eukaryota; kingdom Metazoa; phylum Arthropoda; class Insecta; order Coleoptera; family Elateridae; genus Ctenicera; species Ctenicera cuprea. The sequence continues at coordinate 2,190,567 of OY284493.1, forward strand.
TCTCTTTTCGGCAATTTTCTTTTTGATGGCCATTGAACAGCATTCCTGTTTTCTTGTGATTGGAGTTTCTGGTGTCGCTTCCCTAGCCGATTCTTGAACTACCTGGGTGTAGTTCCATACCGCAGCCTCAACATCTTCAATGGTTTTGAGGGGTATTCTCATGTTAAGTTTATTGTCCACTAAATATCTAAAATGGCACCAATCTGTTTTGTTGTTAAATAGTGTTGGTGGTCTTTTTTTTCAATAATTGTTGCATTTATTGTGGCTATAACCGGAGTGTGATCCGAGTTAAGATCCAGGCATGATGCGATGTCTAGGTACCCCGGAGCAGATACCTTTGGTCACAAAGAACCTTGAATTATTGAAAATTAAAGCATAAAACCCTATATCACTGAACTCGCAAAAAGAGTTCTGTCGATATATCAAAAAATATACAGGGTGTTCCGTTTATAATAAAAAAGTTGATATCATTTCCGGCTAAACCGGAAGTCCTCTTAAACCGCCGATACTTTCGTTGTATCCGCCGTATATCGGAACTTTCATGTAGAAAATTGTGTTAAAATCGCGGTTGCTATACAGGGTGATTTTGGGAACCGGGCCACTATCGCCATTTGTTTTATTTTTAAAGATCCAAAGTTGATTAATTTATGAAAAAAGTGTAACTTTTTCTTGTGGTTATGATGGTAAAAACGAAAAAATAATTGCGCAGCCCGTTTTCAAGTTATTTGTTAAAATGATCTTTTTTTAAACGGAACACTTTGTATTTTTTTTAATTTTTGAATTGCACATTTTATTCTCTTTAAAAAAGTATAAAGTCAAACTATGATTAAATTAACAAATAACGCCATATATTAACTTTTAATGCTTTAATAGCATAATCGTAACAGCCGTGAAACTTGATTTATGATATAGGTCAATATATCACTAAATTAATATGTATAAGAGTAATTATTAAAATAACTGTTCAAATTGGGCACTATCATTATCTAGACAGCAGTAAATTCTTGAACTACATTATTCCAAGCTCGACGTAGCATTCCGCGTTGGGGGGGGGGGGCAACGTTTACAATGCATTTGTAATGGATTCGACTAAATCTCACACTGTTGTATCTGTCTCAATAAATATCCTGTAGATATTCCCAAGGAAAAAAATCTAGCGATTCATGTCAGGTGCTCGTGGGAGCCAACGTACATGCCCATATGTTCCAACCATTGGGTTCCAAACTGATTATTTAAGTAGGTACCTACTATACCAGCGTTATGTGGGATGCACCATCCTGATGGTAGAATTATAACAAAGGAAAAATTACGATCTACAACGGCATTGTGTTTTGAGTAAAATTGTTTATCTTAAATGTTTAATAAAATTAGCACGACTGCTAAATGTCAAAATAGAAACAATAAAACAAGCAAATTCTACTTTTTGTTTCACGGCTGTTGCGATGATGTTATAAAAGTATTAGAAGTTAAAATTTGGTTGTCTAGATAATGATGGTGTCCAATAAGAGCAGTTACTATAATAATTATTCATATACATATTAATTTAACTAGTGTTACCCCAGCGCACAATGCACTGACAGACTGAGCGTTGCAGAACCGGCTAAATGATAAGTCACGTGATGCATTAGTTCCAATAATGACACGCGACGTTGGTGTAGATGTCGCCTCAAGTGAACCGCGTCTAGCAGACTTTCATGTATATTATAAATTAAAATAATTATTATTGAAAAATCGACGTAGAATAAAAATATAAAAGTGTTTCATGTTTCATCTGAGGATAGAGACCTTTCATTTAAAAAAAATGGTCCAAATTGGTGAAGCGGTAGCCGGAGAAACCGGAGAAAAAAAACCTTTGAGCTTTTATATATGTATGGATGATATTTTGACCTATACCATAAAATAAGTACCTTTCGTTTCACGGCTGTTACGATTATGTTATTAAACCATTAAAAGTTAAAATATGGCGTTATTTGTTATTTTAATCATAGTTTGAGCTTATACTTTTTTAAAGAGAATAAAATTTTTAATTCAAAAATAAAAAAAAAATCCGTTAAAAATAAAAGTTATTTTAACAAATAACTCGAAAAGGCGATGCGCAATTGTTTTATCAGTTTCACCATCGTAACCAGAAGAAAAAGTTACACGTTTTCCCCAATTTAACCAACTTTGTATCTTTAAAAATAAATAAGTTGGCAATAGTGATCCGGCTTTCAAAATCACCCCGTATTAAAGATATTTGCATTGTTCCGTACTTTTGCCCAACCCTGTGTAACGTACTTGAGTTTACACGTTCTTTTACATTAAAATTAAAGGGCAACCCTATAAGTGGATGGTGTAAGTCCTCCGCTACAATCCCCCCTCCTTCACCTTTAACCTCTATTAAGAAATTCGACAGTACTACATTCAAAATTTGACTACTGCCATTTAAGACTTCATTATGCTGCTTATATCCTAACATAACAGTAAAATTTAAGAAAGTTTAGTTTTGTGTGACACATTACCGAGGGGTAAAATGCAGGCTAAAATTTGTACACTGACTCCCCTTAGTAGAAGACTTTCCCCGGACTTCCTTCGGACTTCCCCCAGACTTCCTCCGGACTTCCTAAGAACTTCCCCGACTTCTCTCGGACTTTTCCGAATTCCCTTAGACTTCCCCAACTTCCCTTGGACTTCCCCGACTTCCCTTGGACTCGAGACTTTCACTTAGAACTCCCTTACATTTTTTAGACTTCCCCGGACTTTCTTCGGACTTTCTCTACATTCCTTAGACTTCCCCTACTTCCCTGGGATTTCCCCGATTTTTCTTGGACTTTCCCCGGACTTCCTTCGGACTTCCCCCAGACTTCCTCCGGACTTCCTAAGAACTTCCCCGACTTCTCTCGGACTTTTCCGAATTCCCTTAGACTTCCCCAACTTCCCTTGGACTTCCCCGACTTCCCTTGGACTCGAGACTTTCACTTAGAACTCCCTTACATTTTTTAGACTTCCCCGGACTTTCTTCGGACTTTTTCTACATTCCTTAGACTTCCCCTACTTCCCTGGGACTTCACCGATTTTTCTTGGACTTTCCCCGGACTTCCTTCGGACTTCCCCCAGACTTCCTCCGGACTTCCTAAGAACTTCCCCGATTTCTCTCGGACTTTTTCGAATTCCCTTAGACTTCCCCAACTTCCCTTGGACTCGAGACTTTCACTTAGAACTCCCTTACATTTTTTAGACTTCCCCGGACTTTCTTCGGACTTTTTCTACATTCCTTAGACTTCCCCTACTTCCCTGGGACTTCACCGATTTTTCTTGGACTTCCCCCGGACTTCCTTAGGACTTTTCCCGAGTTCTACCAAACTTTCCTCAGACTTTCCCGACTTTCCTTAAGCTTTCCCAACTTTCCTTAAACTTTTCCGACTTCTCTTAGACATCCCTGACTTTTCTTGGACTTCCTTGACTTCCCCTGGACTCCCTGGCTTTCCTTAGAATTCTCCGACTTCCTTTAACATGTACACCGAACTCTTCCCCTGCGGTTGACTCCTCGCACATTACTTGCAGATTCCCTCAAAACACAATAGCGAAATAAGTCGGTTATATTCATGTTTCCTATTATAATACATTTTGATTGCAATATCAAATTTAAATCGCTTATAACTTCATATAGTATATTATATTCATGTTGTGGTGCTTCAGGTGCAATATAAATTAAAATAATGTAGAGCTCCCTTGTTTTATTTCAACGCGCATAATTTCATTGTACGCGCTTGCATATTTAATTTGCACTTCTATAGCATCAATTTCCCACTTTCCCTGTCGGCTTAACAGTTGATTACTAGTTTGATTACAGTACGAGTTCGTTATTTATTTACCAGATATATGATATCAATTCACGTTAAGTACATTTCCACAATTCCGTAGCGGAATTTTTAAGTGATTACGGACAACCTTTTATAACTTGGTTTTACGTAATCAAATACGCAATGTATAGGTTTGCTTCTACTAATATTTTTATTAAATTTTTGCGATTCTTCTAGAAATCATGTAAAACTTAATTCATAGTTAACATCGTGCGTGAAACTTGCAATTCAAAAATTGTTCTCAAATAACAGCACGTTGTATTTTATTACAGAAGATAAGAAACACTTTTTCATACCGATTGAGATCACGAATCCACGTATTATTGTAAATATCAATAAACCTATTGCATTGTCATCGGAATTTTATAGCAGTTACGTAATATATACCGAAGGACACGTTTCATTAAGCCGAAACTTAAATAAACTGAAAAATAGTTCAATTTGGAACGTAAGCGCTTCTCCTCGGGGACAATTCTTAGTGGTAACTTCTGCAAGGAGCAACTTGAAAAACATGTTCGAAGTTCTTTGGAGTTTCGACATAAGAAATGTTATTTTAATTGTACACCAAAAACAATCATTTTTTCGGCTTTGCACGTCTGATCCATTTGAAAAAGAAAACACGTGTGGAAGTGAAGCAAACGTTGTGTGCGCCCAACCTTGTAAATTTAATATTACAACCAGATTTAACGAAACAATTAAAAATTTAAATAAGTGTTCAATTAAAGTGACTAATTCCATAACGACAGTTACGTTCAAAGAGTCCTTAGCTAGTGCTGTTATGTATCGCGTAATTCTTTTTGTTGGACAACTTTTAAACACCGCAACGTAGGTATTTCTGTTTAAAAACGAAAGTGAAAACGATGCTCACTGCAACCATAGCAACGGTATACTATTTTCAATAGCATCAACAAGAGGACAATCACTACTGTTTGACTACGACTATAGCGAAATATTGTTTCGCAGTAAAATTGTATGGGCTGTTCCTAAACCTAACAAAATTTATGGTCTCCGAGTCATCGCAAATATTTACGAAAAAAAAGTTTGGATAACCATTGGAATGTCCTTATTTTTGGTGATTGGTATTTGGTGGTTAATAGCAAAGTACGCTAACGATCGAGTTGAAATTCGGCAATTTTGGAGAAGTTTCTTAACTATTATAGCGATTTTGTTGTGCGGTTCTGATAATCTTAGGCCGAAGACCAAGGCGATAAAATTCCTTGCGCTATTCTATTCAACGTCTTTCCTACAAATACGTAGCTCGTTTAATGCTAACCTAATCAACGTGCTCACAAGACCACTTTATGACCAAGGCATTACCACTATGGAGGAACTTGCGGAGTCGGGACTATTATTACTGATACAAGGAGCATCTTGGCGTAAGCTAAATTTCAGTGCCGCATACGGCAATATATTGTACGAGAAATTCCAGAAACAGTTTGTATATACACTTATGATTAATATGTCTGATGCTCTAAACAGAATAGTATTACACCGTAATCTTAGTGTGCTGATGGCCAAAAAAGCCATAAAAGTATTAGCGATAAATGGAGGATCTGAAGTTAAAGCAATAGATGCAAAATTTCCCACAGTGGGAGCGCTTATTATACAAGGAAAGGTCACTATTTCATGGCCACTTTTAACAAGTTTGCTAGAATGATGTATGAACATGGATTTTATGAACAAATTATGCGTGAAGCTGAAAGTCAAAAAAGCTATGCGACTGAGAACTCAATTACCGTAGTTGGCATTCCACATTTGAGCAGTAATTTCATTATTTGGGTAGCCGGATTGTTACTTGCAACTGTAGTATTTATTGTAGAGTCTCTAGTTTATTTTGTAAAAAATTTTCAGTATACGTAGCATGTGTTTTGTGTTAGATTCTTATAATACTTTATTGAAATGAGATTTGGTTGATATTGTTTTAAACTAATAGTTAAGTAAATTAAAATAGTTGTCATTAAATTAAAAGTTTATGCCGTTCTGTACATATTGTTCGCACTTCATAGCAGACACAATAGAGCGTTGCGACATTCGTGTTGTTCAATGATGTAACACCAGTCTATATATTAAATCTGTACGCTTTCCACTTGTCTAAACTTTTAGTAAAGAGGCGCCCCAGCCATCACAATCCAAATATTTACGCGCCCATTACATACGACTCAGATTTGTTTGTACAGTGGACCGATCCCGTTTTTAATACAGATAAGCAAATTTAGGTGTATACTATTTGTTTGTATAATTGCAGCAGAATGTGCTGATTGATTCAACAACATCAAAACGAAATAAGGTATTCTTAAATATGCAAAAAATAGATACCTGTTTCACACCAGAGAGACATATGATAAACCAATCATATATTAAATTTAAAGGAAATAAAACTTACCACACTATACATCCACAAAACACCGCTAACGAAAAAAATGGAGTGATAGACAAAAAACAATTCGCTACGAAGAATTCAAACATGAAATGGAAGAACTACAAGCTATAGCTGTAAATACCAAAACGAGCAGAAGATTACAATCGCAGCAAACTACTGCCCACTGAAACACGATTTGAAAAATAGATTACTCAAACCTGCTACAAAGCTCGGGAGAGGGATTTATTGTTGGAGGAGACTTCAACGCTAAAAAGCTAAGGTAAGTTCTGAACTTACCACGAGTAAAAAAAAAGTACTACAGGAAGCCGCAAAGCAACGGAGCTGTAACTACCACTCCACAGGAAAACTCATCTATTCGCTTACAGATCAAAACAAAATACCAGACTTGATTGATTTTTTTTTTCAACATTGAAAAAACATGAACAAGAAAGAAAGTAGATTGGGAAAAGTCCCAAGAAGAATTGAGCAACAGAACAACTGAACCACGAAACTGAAAAGTTGGCAGTAGACATACAACAAACGGCCCGGAGTAGCACCTCAGAAATCAAAAGGAAAACAATAGACAACAACTACACCAAGAAAATCAAGGAACAAGTTGCTGAAAAAAGAAGAGCCAGGAAAACATGGCAACAAACTAAACACGCGCGCGCCGTATAAGGAGTTGCCAAAAAAGCTGGGAGGGGGGGGGGGTGTAACACACTGATTTTGCTAGTTTTTACTATAATACCACAAATTTGTAATTTAAACTGTGTACTTGATAGAAGGGGTACTGCGAAAAATGTTTCTTTAAGTATTTTAATCAAGGCGGCCCTAGCCTGCATGGGATTACCACTGCACTACGAGTTTTACGCCGTGACCAAGATGTGGGCTGCTGTTCTTTTGCGGCTCGGACTTGGTCCCTGTGGCACTAGTCAATAAAGTCACTGGTTTGACTTTTCGGAACAGCTGAAGCTGCCTCTACGACTACGCACCGCCCAGATTAGTCGGTAACCGGTCTGATCTTAGTGACCGGTACCTCAATAGCGTCGGGTGTGCTTAAGCACGATACCTCTTGGGTCAATGTTTGGTAGTAGGCATGAGCAGGCAAAAAGCACCATTGCCTGCCTCAATCGCCGGCCTCCAACTACCCAGTATATTAATAAGTAGGACGTCAGTTTTAATATTTATAAAAACCAAATAATTTCGGGGAGGGGGAGTGTGATTGAATATCCATAACAAAACCCTGGATGCGGCCCTGATCAACATAGTGAAAGATACGTTGTAAGCGTAATGAATTTTTTACAAAGGTAAAAACTGTGTAGAATAAACTGCTTGCTTGAAATGTTATTTGAGTGATATAACAACTGGATTGTTTGGCTCTTACATACAACAAGAAAAAACTGCAGTCCACTTTTTGATAATTTTGGTATACTCTGTCTAACAATTTAATATTTGATAGTTTTGAACTTGTAACCTTGACAGTTGATTACTTGTTTGATTTCACTACGAATTCGTTATTTATTCATCAGATATACCATATCAACTCACGTTAAGTAGTTTTCCACAATTTAGCAGTGTAAAACCTTTCATAATTTGACGTTATGCAATTCAACCAAGACATGTATAAGCAATGTATAAATTTGCCTCTGCTAATATTTTTAATTAATAATTGTGATTCTTTTGTAAATCATGTGAAAACTAATTCAGAAGTAACATCGTGCGTGAAAATAACAATTGAGAAATTGTTTTCAAATACCAACACTCTCTATTTTATAACCGAAAATGACGCAAACATTTCAATACCTACTGGGATCGATAATCCACGTATTATTGCAAACATCGATAAACCCATCGCCATGTCGTCTACATTTCATAACAATTACATAATATATACAACCGAACATATTTCCTTGAACAAAAACTTAAATAAACTTAAAAACAGTTCCATTTGGAACAGAAGCAAATCTCCCCGAGGAAAATTCTTAGTGGTAATATTTGAGAGCTGCAACTTGAAAAACGTATTTGAAGTTCTTTGGAGTTTTGACATAACAAATGTTATTTTAATTGTACATCAAAAACAATCACTTTCGCAGCTTTACACGTCTGATCCATTTGCAACAGAAAATAAGTGTGCAAATGAAGCTAATGTTGTATGTGCCCAGCCTTGTGAAATTAATATGACGAGCAGATTTAACGAAATAATCAGAAACCTAAATAACTGTTCAATTACGGTTACTAATGCGATAACGACAGCTACATTTAAAGAGTCGTTAGCTAGTGCTATTATGTATCGCATAATTCGTTTTGTTGGAAAAATTTTAAACACCGACAACGTAAGCGTATTTCTATTCAAAAATGAAAGTGAAAACGATGCTCACCACAACCATAGCAAAGGTATACTATTTTCATATGCATTAACAAGAGCACAACAGCTACTGCTTGACTACGACTACAGCGAAATATTGTTTCGCGGTAAAAGTGTCTGGGCTGTTCCTAAACCTAACAAAATTTACGGACTTCGAGTCATCGCTGATATTTACGAAAAAAACGTTTGGATTGCTATTGGAATATCCTTATTTCTGGTGATTGGTATTTGGTGGTTATTGGCAAAATACCTCAACGATCGAGTTGAATTTCGGCAATTCGGGAGAAGTTTTTTAACCATTTTAGCAATTACATTGTGTGGGTCTGATAATCTTAAACCGAAAACCAATGCGATAAAATTTCTTGCTCTGCTTTATTCAATATATTGCCTACAATTACGCAGTTCATTTGATGCTAACTTAATCACCGTCTTGACGAGACCTCTTTATGACCAAGGCATTACAACAATGGAAGAACTTGCAGACTCCGGTCTCTCATTGTTGATACAAGGAAGTGCTGCGGCTAAGCTAAATTTTAGTGCTGCATATGGCAGTAGATTGTACGAGAAGTTACAAAAACAGTTCGTATTCACACCTTTGATTAATATGTCGGATGCTCTCAGCAAAACTGTATCACATCGCAACCTTAGTGTGCTCATGAACGAAGAGGCCTTAAAAGTAATAGGGATACATGGGGGGTCTGAAGTTAAAGCAATAGATGCAAAATTTCCCACGGTGGAAACGACGTATTATACAAGGAAAGGTCACTATTTCATGCCTACTTTTAACAAGTTTGCTAGAATAATGTATGAACATGGATTTTATGAACAAATTATGCGTGAAGCTGAAAGGCAAAAAAGCTATGCAACTGAGAACTCAATTACCGTACTTGGCATTCCACATTTGAGCAGTAATTTCATTTTTTGGATAGCCGGATTGTTACTTGCAACTGTAGTATTTATTCTAGAGTCTCTAGTTTGTTTTGTAAAAAATTCATAGTATGCATAGCATGTGTTTTGTGTTAGCTTCTAATAATATTATAATAAAATGAGATTTGGTTGATATTGTTTTAAATTAATAGTTAAGAAGTAAATTAATTTAGTTGTCACCAAAATAAAAGTTTTAAAAATTATGCCGTTTTGTACGTATTGTTCGCACTTCATAACATACACAATTAAACGTGGCGACATTTGTGCTGATCAATGATGTAAAACCAGTCTATGTATTAAATCTGTACCTTCTCCACTTGTCTAAACTTTTAGTGAAGATGCGCCCTTGCCACTACAATCCAAATATTTATGCGTCCATTACATACGATTCAGATTTGTTTGTACAGTGGACCGATCCCGTTTTTAACACAGATAAGCAAATTCGGGTGTATACTATTTGTTTGTATAATTGCAGCATGATGTGCTGATTGATTATTCAAGAACATCAAAACAAAATACAGGTATTTTTTGATATTTAAAAATAGATACATGTTTCACACCAGAGACACATATAATAAACCAACCATATATCAAATTTAGAAACTATAAAATTTACCACACTATACATCCACAAAACACCGCCAAAGGAGAAAGTGCCGTGATAGTTAAAAAACAAGTTGCTACGAATAATTCAAACATGAAATGGAAGAAATAGAAGCTACAGCTGTAAATATCAAAACAGACGAACAGAAGATTACAATCGCAGCAAACTACTGCGCACCGAAGCACGATTTGAAAAAAATACATTACTCAAACCTGCTACAAAGCTTGGAAGAAGGATTTATTGTTGGAGGAGACTTCAACGCTAAAAAGCTAATTTGATCTTTACACTGACCACGAGTAAAGAAGCCGCAAAGCAACGGAGCTGTAACTACCACTCCACAGGAAAACCCACCTACTCGTTTACAGTTCAAAACAAAATACCAGACTTGATTGATTCTTTTATCTTCAGGAAAGTATTATCAAACTTTATCAATATCGAAGAGAACTTTGATCTGAGCTTCGAGCACTCTGCTATAATACTAAAATTAGGCAAAAACATGATCAAAACAGAAAGTAACCCGTCTCCGATCAACAAACACGCAGATTGGAAAAAATCCCAAGAAGAATTGAGCAACAGAACAACTAGACCACGAAACTGAAAAGTTGGTAGTAGACATACAACAAACGGCCCGGAGCAGCACCTCAGAGATCAAAAGGAAAACAAGAGACTAAAACTACCCCAAGAAAATCAAGGAACAGGTTGCTGAAAACAGAAGAGCCAGGAAAACACGGCAACAAACTAAACACCCGACAGATTAAAACAGACTAAACCACCTCACATAACAACTCAGAGGAGATATACAGAAGATCAAAAATGGTAGATTCCTATCTGAGAAATCTATCAAATAGCAAAGATACTGATTATTCGTTATAGAAGGCGACCAGAAAGTTAAAAGACCCATAACTCAAATGCCACCAATAAGAAATGAAAACGGATGGGCAAGAAACAACAAACAAAAAACAAATTTATTCGCCAACTACATCGAAACAATATTTTAACCGAATGAAGAACAAGTACAGAACGAAGCACTTGACGAAGAAAAAGGGAGGAAATAAAGTTATCTAATAACAGCTCCTGAATTTGATTAAATCACAGTGGTAGTATTGAAACGCCTACCTAGAACAGAAACAGTAAAACTAACCAACATAATAAACGCAGCATTTTGACTGAAATATGTAGCGAGCGTATAAAAGGTGGCCAAAGTGATAATGACCCAGAGAGATAATCATACCAATTCGCCTCGCTTTTGCCAATAGCTCAAAAGCTATTTGAAAGACTATTTCTCTAAAGGCTCAAACCAATAATAGAAAGAACAGAATTAATTCCTACAAACCAGTTTAGATTTAGAAATTAGCATTCGACTATAAACCAAGTCTACAGAATAATAAGCACCTTTGAGCAAATTCTTGAAGAGAAAAAAGTCTGCTTAGCAATTTTCTTAGATTTTGCACAAGCTTTCGATTAAGTATGGCATAAAGAATTGAATCACAAATTAGAAAAAAAACTTGCTTATACAATTTGCTCAAACTCCTGAAGACGTACATTGTGAATAGAATATTTACGATTAAGCAAGAAGTTGAATACTTCGACTTATATGAAATTAAGGCAGGAGTACCACAGGGCAGTGCACTGGGGCCAATACTATACCTCTTGTACACCAGCGACATCCTGATAAGGATAACCAATGAGCCAACAATAGCCACTTTTGCAGACGACACTGCTACACACACTATACTTACGGTAGGCGAAAGTACTAAAAAAAACAACAAAATGGCTAAAACGCTGCTGAATAAAATTAAAAGAAAGCACCTCAGTAAATCTACAATATAAAAAGTATATGCCGCGCTTACATGTATATTATACTAATGGTATATGTTCAATTAACTGCCTCTATTACGTAAGCTTTATTGGTCGATATAATATGCTTGTTTTCCTCTGTGCCACTCACAAGCCATTGGCTTATGTGGCCTATTACAATTTTCTTTAATATTAGCAATATTTTTGTAATGTAGAGTGTTGCAATAAATAAATAAATAAATAAATATCAAATTTATGAACATAAGATATAGAAAGATGTATTGGCTGCTGGGAAGAAAGTCATAGTTATCGATGCACAACAAGATACGTCTGTATAACCAATTAATAAAACTAGTATGGACATGTGGAGTTGGTTCCCGTGCTACTAGTCAATAAAGCCAATAGTTTGTCTTTTTGGAACAGCCAAAGCTGCGCTTACCAGTTGGACTACTCGCAGTATACAGTACTGGTCGACTACGCAACGCCCTGATTGGTCGGTAACCGGTCTGATCTTAGTGACCGGTACCTTAACAGTGTTGGGTGTGCATAAACACGAACCCTTTGGATCAGCACATTGATAGTAGACATATGAGCAGGCAAAGTACAATTTATCCCACAATTTATAACACGTAGGGTTACTCCGACTGGGGCGCATCCAAATTTATAGCCACGGACAGGGAATAGAAATCCCGTTATAGGTGTCCCCGCAGAAGGTGTCTTTGTTCACGCCTCTCGCCTAAGTAAGGGTGTTTGGCCGGGCCGCCCGCGATGACAATCGTGGGAAAATAAGTAGGACGACATTTTTTATTTTTATAAAAACCAAATGACTTTTGCGGGTGTTTGAACACCCGAAAGAACACCTGGATACGACCCTGATCAACATAGTGGAAAGTGCGTTGTAAGCGTAATGGATTTTTTTACCAATGTAAAAACTATGTAGAACAAACTGCTTGCCTGAAATGTTATTTAATTGATATAACAACTGGATTGTTTGGCTACATTCAACGAGAAAAAACTGCAGTTCACTTTTTGATAATTTTGGTATACTTTGCCTAACAATTTAATATTTGATAGTTTCGGACCTGTAACGTTGATAGTTGATTACTTGTTTGATTTCACTACGAATTCGTTATTTATTCATCAGATATACCATATAAACTCACGTTCAGTAGATTTCCACAGTTTAGCAGTGGAATTCTTAAATGATTATGGAAAACCTTTCATAATTTGACGTTGTGCAATCCAACCAAGACATGTATAAGCAATGTATAAATTTGCCTCTGCTAATATTTTTAATTAGTAACTGTGATTCTTTTGTAAATCATGTGAAAACTAATTCAGAAGTAACATCGTGCGTGAAAATAACAATTGAGAAATTGTTTTCAAATACCAACACTCTCTATTTTATAACCGAAAATGACGCAAACATTTCAATACCTACTGGGATCGATAATCCACGTATTATTGCAAACATCGATAAACCCATCGCCATGTCATCTACATTTCATAGCAATTACATAATATATACAACCGAACATATTTCGTTGAACGAAAACTTAAATAAACTTAAAAACAGTTCCATTTGGAACAGAAGCAAATCTCCCCGAGGAAAATTCTTAGTGGTAATATTTGAGAGCTGCAACTTGAAAAACGTATTTGAAGTTCTTTGGAGTTTCGACATAATAAATGTTATTGTAATTGTATACCACAACCATTCACTGTTGCAGCTTTATACAGCTGACCCATTTGCAACAGAAAATAAGTGTGCAAATGATGTTAATGTTGTATGTGCCCAAGCTTGTGCTATTAACATGACGAGCAGATTTAACGAAATAATCAGAAATTTAGATAACTGTTCAATTACGGTTAATACTGCGAGAACGACAGTTACATTTAAAGAGTCATTAGCTAGAGCTATTATGTATCGCATCATTCTGTTTGTTGGTCAAATTTTAAACACCGACAACGTAGGGGTATTTCTATTTAACAATAAAAGCGAAAACGATGCTCACCACAACCATAGCAAAGGTATACTATTTTCATATGCATTAACAAGAGCACAACAGCCACTGCTTGACTACGACTATAGCGAAATATTGTTTCGTGGTAAACTTGTCTGGGCTGTTCCTAAACCTAACAACATTTATGGACTTCGAGTCATCGCTAATATTTACGAAAAGAACGTTTGGATAGCTATTGGAATCTCTCTAGTTGTTGTGATTTGTATTTGGTGGTTAATGGCAAAATACCTCAACGATCGAGTTGAATTTCGGCAATTCGGGAGAAGTTTTTTAACCATTTTAGCAATTACATTGTGTGGGTCTGATAACCTTAAACCAAAAACCAATGCGATAAAATTTCTTGCTATACTTTATTCAATATATTGCCTACAATTACGCAGCTCATTTGATGCTAACTTAATCACCGTCTTGACGAGACCTTTTTATGACCAAGGCATTACAACAATGGAAGAACTTGCAGACTCCGGTCTCTCATTGTTGATACAAGGAAGTGGTGAGGCTAAGCTAAATTTTAGTGCTGCATACGGCAGTAGATTGTACGAAAAATTACAAAAAAAGTTTGTATTCACACCTATGGTTAATATGTCTGATGCTCTAAGGAAAACTGGATCACATCGTAACCTTGGTGTGCTCATGAACGAAGAGGCCATAAAAGTATTAGGGATAAATGGAGGATCTGAAGTTAAAGCAATAGATGCAAAATTTCCCACAGTGGAAGCGACTTATTATACAAGGAAAGGTCACTATTTTATGCCTACTTTTAACAAATTTGTTAGAATGATGTATGAACATGGATTTTATGAACAAATTATGCGTGAAGCTGAAAGGCAAAAAAGCTATGCAACTGAGAACTCAATTACCGTACTTGGCATTCCACATTTGAGCAGTAATTTCATTTTTTGGATAGCCGGATTGTTACTTGCAACTGTAGTATTTATTCTAGAGTGTCTAGTTTATTTTGTAAAAAATTCATAGTATGCTTAGCATGTGTTTTGTGTTAGCTTCTAATAATATTATAATAAAATGAGATTTGGTTGATATTGTTTTAAATTAATAGTTAAGAAGTAAATTAATTTAGTTGTCACCAAAA
Organism: Ctenicera cuprea; assembly: GCA_958336395.1. Taxonomy (NCBI): domain Eukaryota; kingdom Metazoa; phylum Arthropoda; class Insecta; order Coleoptera; family Elateridae; genus Ctenicera; species Ctenicera cuprea. The sequence goes on from OY284493.1 coordinate 2,205,572, forward strand.
TAAAAGTTTTAAAAATTATGCCGTTTTGTACGTATTGTTCGCACTTCATAACATACACAATTAAAAGTGGCGACATTTGTGCTGATCAATGATGTAAAACCAGTCTATGTATTAAATCTGTACGCTTTCCACTTGTCTAAACTTTTAGTGAAGATGCGCCCTTGCCACTACAATCTAAATATTTATGCGTCCATTACATACGATTCAGAGTTGTTTGTACAGTGGACCGATCCCGTTTTTAATACAGATAAGCAAATTCGGGTGTATACTATTTGTTTGTATAATTGCAGCATGATGTACTGATTGATTATTCAAGAACATCAAAACAAAATACAGGTATTCTTAGATATTTAAAAATAGATATTTGTTTCACACCAGAGACACATATAATAAACCAACCATATATCAAATTTAGAAAATATAAAATTTACCACACTATACATCCACAAAACACCGCCAAAGGAGAAAGTGCAGTGATAGTTAAAAAACAATTTGCTACGAATAATTCAAACATGAAATGGAAGAAATAGAAGCTACAGCTGTAAACACCAAAACAGACGAACAGAAAATTACAATCGCAGCAAACTGCTGCGCACCGAAGCACGATTTGACAAAAATAGATTACTCAAACCTCCTACAAAGCTTGGAAGAAGGATTTATTGTTGGAGGAGACTTCAACGCTAAAAAGCTAATTTGATCTTTACACTGACCACGAGTAAAGAAGCCGCAAAGCAACGGAGCTGTAACTACCACTCCGCAGGAAAACCCACCTACTCGTTTACAGTTCAAAACAAAATACCAGACTTGATTGATTCTTTTATCTTCAGGAAAGTATTACCATACTTTATCAACATCGAAGAGAACTTTGATCTGAGCTTGGAGCACTCTGCTATAATACTAAAATTAGGCAAAAACATGATCAAAACAGAAAGTAACCCGTCTCTGATCAACAAACACGCAGATTTTAAAAAGTCCCAAGAAGAATTGAGCAACAGAACAACTGAACCACGAAACTGAAAAGTTGGTAGTAGACATACAACAAACGGCCCGGAGCAGCACCTCAGAGATCAAAAAGAAAACAATAGACTAAAACTATCCCAAGAAAATCAAGGAACAGGTTGCTGAAAACAGAAGAGCCAGGAAAACATGGCAACAAACTAAACACCCGACAGATTAAAACAGACTAAACCACCTTACATAACAACTCAGAGGAGATATACAGAAGATCAAAAATGGTAGATTCCTATCTGAGAAATCCATCAAATAGCAAAGATACTGATTATTCGTTATAGAAGGCGACCAGAAAGTTAAAAGACCCATAACTCAAATGCTCAAATACAGAAGATCAAAAATGGTAGATTCCTATCTGAGAAATCCATCAAATAGCAAAGATACTGATTATTCGTTATAGAAGGCGATCAGAAAGTTAAAAGACCCATAACTCAAATGCCACCAATAAGAAATGAAATCGGATGGGCAAGAAACAACAAACAGAAAACAAATCTATTCGCCAACTACATCGAAACAATATTTTAACCGAATGAAGAACAAGTACAGAACGAAGCACTTGACGAAGAAAAAAGGGAGGAAATAAAGTTATCTAATAACAGCTCCTGAATTTGATTAAATCACAGTGGTAGTATTGAAACGCCTACCTAGAACAGAAACAGTAAAACTAACCAACATAATAAATGCAGCATTTTGACTGAAATATGTAGCGAGCGTATAAAAGGTGGCCAACGTGATAATGATCCAGAGAGATAATCGTACCGACTCGCCTCGCTTTTGCCAATAGCTCAAAAGCTATTTGAAAGACTATTTCTCTAAAGGCTCAAACCAATAATAGAAAGAACAGAATTAATTCTTACAAACCAGTTTAGATTTAGAAATTAGCATTCGATTGTAAACCAAGTCTACAGAATAATAAGCATCTTTGAACAAAGTCTTGAAGAGAAAAAGTCTGCTTAGCAATTTTCTTAGATTTTGCACAAACTTTCGATTAAGTATGCCATCAAGGATTGAATCACAAATTAGAAAAAAAACTTCCTTATAGCATTTGCTCAAATTGCTGAAGTCGTACATTGTGAATAGAATATTTACGATTAAGCAAGAAGTTGAATACTTCGACTTATATGAAATTAAGGTAGGAGTACCACAGGGTAGTGCACTGGGGCCAATACTATACCCCTGGTACACCAGCGACATCCTGATAACCAATGAGCCAACAATAGCCACATTTGCAGACGACACTGCTACACACACTAGACTAGCGGTAGACGAAAGTACTAAAAAAAACAACAAAATGGCTAAAACGCTGGTGAATAAAATTTAAAGAAAGCAAATCAGTGCATATCAATTTTATGAACAAGAAGGACGATCACGTATCAGTGACACTAAACAACAGCATTATACCGCATGCTAATACAGCAAAGTATCTTGGAATAAACCTGGACGCCAAACTACGGTAGAAAGAGCATATTAAGAAGAAGAGAGAAGAACTAAACATACGATATAGAAAGATGTATTGGTTGCTGAGAAGAATGTCCTAATTATCGTACAACCAATTAATAAAACTAGTATGGACATGTGGACTTGGTTCCCGTGGTACTAGTCAATAAAGCCAATGGTTTGTCTTTTTGGAACAGCCAAAGCTGCGCTTAGCAGTTGGACTACTCGCAGTATACAGTATTGGTCGACTACGAACCGCCCTGATTGGTCGGTAACCGGTCTGATCTTAGTGACCGGTACCTTAACAGTATATTACCTGGGCAAATTTATATAACAGTTAGGGTTACTCCGACTGCGGCGCATCTAAATTTATAGCCACGGACAGGGAATGGGAATCCCGTTATAGGTGTCCCCGCAGAAGGTGTATTTGTTCACGCCTCTCACCTAAGTGAGGGTGTTAGGCCGGGCCACCCGCGTTGACAATCGTGGGAAAATAAGTAGGACGACATTTTTCATTTTTATAAAAACCAAATGACTTTTGCGGGTGTTTGAACACCCGAAAGAACCCCTGGATACGACCCTGATCAACATAGTGGAAAGTGCGTTGTAAGCGTAATGGATTTTTTTACCAATGTAAAAACTATGTAGAACAAACTGCTTGCCTGAAATGTTATTTAATTGATATAACAACTGGATTGTTTGGCTCTTACATACAACGAGAAAAAACTGCAGTTCACTTTTTGATAATTTTGGTATACTTTGCCTAACAATTTAATATTTGATAGTTTCGGACCTGTAACGTTGAACGACGAATTCGTTATTTATTCATCAGATATACCACATAAACTCACGTTCAGTAAATTTCCACAACTCAGCAATGGAATTCTTAAATGATTATGGAAAACCTTTCATAATTTGACGTTGTGCAATCCAACTAAGACATGTATAAGCAATGTATAAATTTGCCTCTGCTAATATTTTTAATTAATAATTGTGATTCTTTTGTAAATCATGTGAAAACTAATTCAGAGGTCACATCGTGCGTGAAAATAACAATTGAGAAATTGTTTTCAAATAACAACACTCTCTATTTTATAACCGAAAATGACGCAAACATTTCAATACCTACTGGGATCGATAATCCACGTATTATTGCAAACATCGATAAACCCATCGCCATGTCGTCTACATTTCATAGCAATTACGTAATATATACAACCGAACATATTGCGTTGAACGAAAACTTAAATAAACTTAAAAACAGTTCTATTTGGAACAGAAGCAAATCTCCCCGAGGAAAATTCTTAGTGGTAATATTTGAGAGCTGCAACTTGAAAAACGTATTTGAAGTTCTTTGGAGTTTCGACATAATAAATGTTATTGTAATTGTATACCACAACCATTCACTTTTGCAGCTTTATACAGCTGACCCATTTGCAACAGAAAATAAGTGTGCAAATGAAGTTAATGTTGTATGTGCCCAAGCTTGTGATATTAACATGACGAGCAGATTTAACGAAATAATCAGAAATTTAAATAACTGTTCAATTACGGTTAATACTGCGGTAACGACAGCTACATTTCAAGAGTCCTTAACTGGTGCTATTTTGTATCGCATAATTCGCTTTGTTGGAAAAATTTTAAACACCACCGACAACGTAAGCGTATTTTTATTCAAAAATGAAAGTGAAAACGATGCTCATCACAACCATAGCAGAGGTATACTATTTTCATATGCATTAACAAGAGCACAACAGCTACTGCTTGACTACGACTATAGCGAAATATTGTTTCGCGATAAACTTGTCTGGGCTGTCCCTAAAGCTAACAACATTTATGGTCTTCGAGTCATCGCTAATATTTACGAAAAGAACGTTTGGATAGCTATTGGAATCTCTCTAGTTGTTGTGATTTGTATTTGGTGGTTAATGGCAAAATACATCAACGATCGAGTTGGATTTCGGCAATTCGGGAGAAGTTTTTTAGCCATTTTAGCAATTACATTGTGTGGTTCTGATAATCTTAAACCGAAAACCATTGCAATAAAATTTCTTGCTCTGCTTTATTCAATATATTGCCTACAACTACGCACTTCATTTGATGCGAACTTAATCAATGTTTTAACTAGACCTCTTTATGACCAAGGCATTACAACAATGGAAGAACTTGCAGACTCGGGACTATCATTGTTGATACAAGGAAGTGGAGTAGTTAAGCTAAATTTTAGTGCTGCATACGGCAGTAGATTGTACGAGAAGTTGCAAAAACAGTTCGTATTCACACCTATGATTAATATGTCGGATGCTCTCAACAAAACTGTATCAGATGGTAACCTTAGTGTGCTCATAAACGAAGAGGCCATAAAAGTATTAGGGATAAATGGAGGATCTGAAGTTAAAGCAGTAGATGCAAAACTTCCCACACTGGAAGCGACTTATTATACAAGGAAAGGTCACTATTTCATGTCTACTTTTAACAAGTTTGCTAGAATGATGTATGAACATGGATTTTACGAACAAATTATGCGTGAGGCTGAAAGTCAAAAAAGCTATGCGACTGAGAATTCAATTACCGTACTTGGCATTCCACATTTGAGCAGTAATTTCATTTTTTGGGTAGTTGGATTGTTACTTGCAACTGTAGTATTTATTCTAGAGTTTCTAGTTTTCTTTGTGAAAAATTCATTTTAACAAAATGAGATTTAGTTGATATTGTTTTAAATTAATAGTTAAGAAGTAAATTAAATTAGTTGTCACAAATATAAATGTTTTTAAAATTATGACATTCTGTACGTATTGTTTGCACTTTGCAGTCTATATACTAAATCTGTACCCTTTCCACTTGCCTAAACTTTTAGTGGAAAGGCGCCCCCGCCACCAGAATCCAAATATTCACGCGTCCATTACATACGATTCAGATTTGTTTGTGCAGTGGACCGATACCGTTTTTAATACAGATAAGCAAGTTCCGGTTAATACTATTTGGTAGCGGGTAGGCACTTTTCGCAATCCCAGCGAAGATAGGTCTACTTCAGGGATGCGACCCTGCCCACGCGAGCCTTGACTTTCTCTTAACTCCTATTACCGAGGGGAGTCAGGTCCTAAACCTTATTCCTACCCATTCCCAACATTAACAACACCTATCCCTCCCCACCAATTCGCCAACCGGCAGTAGGATAGCGTGGCGTTTTAAATCCTAAAACCTCAAACTCTCCATATGATTAGAAAAAACTTGAAATGGCCCCAAGTCTCCGGCGACCTGCAGGCTCCCAACCAAGACAGCGGTAGGAATAGCGAACAGGTGAGGGGTGCTAAGAATCACCGGACTAGAACTTACAGTCTGTCGAAATATCACGAAATTGACAATGGCAACGATAAATGTACAAACTCTAATGAAGGAAGGAGATCTATACGACTTAGAACAACAGCTCGAAAAGATCACATGGGATATAGTTGGACTATGTGAAACAAGAAGGCGAGGTGAGAACTGCATCACCCTAGAATCAGGCCATACCCTGTATTATCGGGGCTCGGAAAATGAAAGCCAACGGGGAATAGGCTTTATGATAAACAGAAAAATTGTACCATATGTTGCAGAATATGATAGTGTATCGGACAGAGTCGCTTCCATAACATTGAAAATCTCCAACAAATACACAGTGAAATGCGTTCAATGTTATGCACCGACATCGTCATATTCAGATGAAGAAGTCGAATCATTTTACGAAGACATATCAAGAAGTATAAATAAAAACAAAAGCACCTATTTAATTGTTATGGGCAACTTCAACGCCAAGTTGGGGAAAAAACAAGACGAAACAGAGGAAAATATCGGTAAATTTAGTTTTGACCAACGAAATGAAATGGGGTCATTACTTCTCGAGTTTCTATCAGAAAAACACTTATATGCAATGAAATCGTTCTTTAAAAAGAAGAAACAGAGAAGGTGGACGTGGGTCAGTCCGGATGGTCAGTCGAAAAACGAAACAGACTATCATATCAGATCAAAAACATATAGTAAAAGATGTTAGCGTTCTAAATTCATTTAGAATATCTAGCGACCATAGAATAATAAGAGCTAAAATAGAAATAAAAATAAAACACCGCCCAAGACCCTTACAAAGACAAAAGAAAAAACATATAAGAATAGACATAAGGAAATTGAAGGAAAACGGAGAAAAATACAGAGAAGAACTACAACGTAATCTAAGACAACACGAAAGTAAAACAAACTCCCCAAATTTAGTAGACCTAGCAAAGAATATAACAACTTCATTGGAAGAAGCCGCGCAGAAGGTGACAAAGAAAGAAAATAGGAAAACAGAAAAATTAAGCAAGATAACAAGAGATAAAATAAAACAGAGAAATAAACTATCTAGAGAAACTCGAACAGAAGAATTCAGAAACATTTCCAAAGGAACAAGACAGTTGATAAGAACGAATCAATGATAGAAAAAGCCATCGAAGAGAACAAAAATTTAAAATGTTTGAGAAAATTGAAAGGTAAACTACAAATCATAAATTTAAAAGATAAAAACGGAGAAGAGACAAGAGACAGACAAAAAATAATGGAAATTACGGAAAATTTTTACAAAGACATGTACACTTCTCAACTAAATGAAGATCCAGAATATAAATCATGTACAACAAAGGTACTAAACGTGGGATCAGAGGACATACCGGATATAAATAAAGAGGAAGTGAAATTAGCACTGAACGCTATGAAAAACAACAAGGCGCCAGGAGAAGACCATATAACCATAGAGATGTTAAAGGCAGGGGGCGAAGAGATTATCCAAAAACTATGTCAATTGTTTAATGAATGCATAAAAGAAGGAAAGATACCGGAAACTTTGAACAAAGCAATTGTAATTCTGTTATATAAGAAAGGAGATCGAACAAATTTGGAAAACTACAGGCCGATTAGTCTATTGTCACAAACTTATAAACTCCTTACAAAGGTACTAACTAACCGGCTTACAAATAAACTAGATGAATATCAGCCTGTAGAACAAGCAGCATTCAGGAAGGATTACAGTACATGTGACCACCTCCTTACTATGAGAATACTTACAGAGAAAACAACAGAGTATCATCTTAACATTTGCTTGGTTTTCGTAGATTTCTATAAAGCATTCGATTCCGTAGAACATTGGATACTCATAAACAGCCTAAAAAATCCAAGAATTGATCACAGATATGCCCAACTAATAAAACATAAATATATATAATAAAGTTAAAGGCGAATTACAACAGTAAAGCCTCCTATAGTGCAGCGAGGAAACGTTGCAAAGCAAAGCAATGAACGCATATAACCGGCCAGTTTAGATCGGATCCATAAATAGGTGACACGACCGTACCCTCTTTCTTACTTTCTTAATTTTATTTACTACACGGGCTACCGTGTTTTAAGAATTGTGTCCAGAGGGCGGTACGGTCGTGTCACCTATTTATGGTTCCGATCTAAACTGGCCGGTTATATGCGTTCCATTGCTTTGCTTTGCAACGTTTCCTCGCTGCACTATAGAGGGCTTTACTGTTGTAATTCGCCTTTAACTTTATTTCTACTAGCATTTATATATGCTTATTTGTTTGGTTTCAATTATGGTTAGAATTATGTTCACCTGATGAGTTTCAATAAAAACGAAACATGCATGTAGTGATCTATTCTAGCTATAATTGAAACCAAATCTCTCTTTCTTACTTTCTTAAATATATATAATAATAATAATAATAATATTTATTTCCATAGACTTTACAGTATCGGAATTGTCATTGACGGCGTGTGAAAAAAAAAATATAGAGAAACAAAAACAATTTAAAATACATGTTTAAAATACACTAAATATATCTAATCTACTATAATGTTGCTATTAAAATATTCGTGGAGTGAGTAGAAACTTTTTTCTTTGAGAATATATTTTACATTTGTTTTAAATTGTTTTAGATTTTGAATGCTTTTCAGGCTCTTGGGCAGATGATTATAAAGTTTTATTGACATGGTATTTGGACCTTTAGTGACTTTATTTAATCTATGAGAAGGCATGTAGATATTGTTTGCAATCCGTGTATTATAACTATTTACTTCACCGTACTTCACGTAATTGTAAATGTTTTTATGTACATGGCATACACATTGCAAAATGTACAGACAGTGGATAGTTAAAATTCCATGCTGTTTAAAATACGGCCGACATGATTCTCTGTACGGTACTTGAAACATGCTTCTAATTATTCTTTTTTGTAATGTAAATTTTTTGTAATGTGTACACTGTTTCCCCAACACATCAATCCATAAGATAAGACACTATTTATGCAACCATAATAATATATTTTTAATGTGACGATATTTACTGATTTTTTTAGTTGAAGTATTGAATAATTTAATCCTGATAGCTTTTTTGACAAGTTATGTATATGCAGTTCCCAATTTAAAGATTTGTCTAGCAAAATTCCTAAAAATTTAGTGTTATCGTGTTGCTTTGTGCTTTTGTTGCCGGACCTAACTAAAACACTGCACTCTTGTTTTGACTGATTTTGATCAAATAATATCAAGTCTGTCTTTCCGTTATTTATGCGACTCCATTTTCCTGACACCAAGTTGTAATTTGATTTGCACATTTGTTTGCTTTTTTACTAAGTAAATTTAAGTTATCTGCAGTTATTATGCTAGATGTATCATCTGCGTATACAGTGTAAGAAAACCTGTATCAACATAATGTATTATATCATTAATATAAATAATAAACAAGACAGGCCCAAGTATGCTGCCATGAGGCACACCCGTATCTACTACCACACTATTTGATACAGATTTGATACCATCCTGGATAATGTGAACAGTTTGGGTTCTATTGGATAGGTAAGATTCGATCCAATTCAATGCTGGCCCCCGTATTCCAAAGACTTCCAGTTTTTTTAGCAACATCTCTTTATTTACAGTTTCAAAAGCACGCATGAAGTCAAAAAATATACCTGCTGACAGAAGTCTGTCATCGAGATTTGTAAATATTTTATCGTAGAATGATAATAGTGCATCTTGAGTTGACTTACTTGTTTGAAATCCAAATTGTCTATCTGTAATTAATTTGTATTTTGATAAAAAATGTGTTAATTTTATATAAAAAGCTTTTTCAAAAATCTTTGGAAAGATCGATAATAATGCTATTGGCCCATAATTTATTTTCCAATTTATTAGGTGTACCTTTTTTATACACGGGAACGATTTGTGCTTGTTTTAGATGAGCAGGAAAATAACCCATTTCAAAAGATAAATTTATTAGATACGTTAACGGTTCGGTGATATATTCAGCAACTTTTTTGATTAAACAACATGGAATTTGATCAAAACCAAAAGATTTTTTATCTGAAACAGATAGAATAATATCCTTTACCTCTACGGAACTCATTTCCATTAGAACCATTGTATTACAGACGGTAGTTGGTTGTTGTAGGGGGGTAATTTTTGGATTATATTTTGATGTTTTGGACTTAATGGACTCAGTGAAGTAATTATAAAACGCGTTTGCAATTTCATATTTATTTTTGACTATTGTATTTTCTAATGTTATCAGAGAGTCCGGAATTTTTTTATAATTATTTTTTAAGTTTGCGTTTTGTTTAATTATATCCCATGCCGTGCTTGATTTATTTTTGGAATTTATAATCATTTTGCTGTAATAATCCTTTTTTGCGGCTTCAATATTTTTAACATGCCGATTTTTAAGTATCTTATATCGTGCTTTAATTACAGGATCTTGACTTGGTTTACAGAAATGATAAAAATTTCTTACAGTGTTGCCTTGTCTAATTAATTTAGGCGTTATCCAAGGCGTTTTTTTTTTATCTGACTTTTGTTTTAAAAATTTAATTGGGAAAGCTATATCAAAGAGACTACTAAAAGTCTTAAAAGACATATCAAATTTTTTTACATTTGATGGTTTAATATACATGTCCAACCATTCTTCTTTAGATAAGGAGAACTTAAATTGATTTAAATTTTCATCTGAGAATATTCGTTTATTGAGTTTTTTATCACATTTATTTTGCTTCAGCTCTGATAGATAATAAGCTATTTGTGCATTATGGTCCGACATTATTGTATCAATAGTCTGAGTTTTTAAAATATTATTATCTACATTTGAAAAAATATTGTCAATAAGAGTTTTTGAATTACACTGTATGCGGGAGTATTCGTAAACATTTGAACAGAAACCATATGAATAAAACAAATTTACAATATCCGATGCCTTCCCCTTTGTATCTAAAAAGTTATAATTAAAATCGCCACAGACAAACGTGACGCGCCTGAATTTACTTTCCAAAAGTATGTTTTCTAGAGTATTTATAAAATAACTATCATTTGAGCCTGGAGACCTGTACAAGCAGACAACACAAATAGTATCTTCTTTATATAGTACATTGACCGCGGCTGCTTCAAAGATTTGATCAGCCGTTTCATTTGCTAACTGATTATGAATAAATTGGAGATCTTCCCTTACGAATATCGCCACACCACCTCCACGAATATAAGTTCTACAATAACAGCTTCCAATGCTATATTTTTCAATTTTTATTGTTTTTAACTCATCAACTCGTCAACATCGAAGCCACACCGAATTACCTCTTTCCGTCAACTGTAAGGTGCCCCCTTGTATGAAATATCTCGTCAGAGGCTCACGAACTTTCTCGAAACATCCCCGTTTCATCAAGCTACCCCACCCACACCTTTAAGCAAGTCATCAGAGGTTCCTGTTTCTCCCCCCTTGAACGTCAACCCGCCCTTCCTGCTTCAACAACCCCTATTAAGACAATCAAAAACAGGTGGCTCCCTCCTTAATCACCCCCAATTTTACTGCCCCCAAGTTATCTGAGAAGAACCCTCCAGTTTTACAGAACAAACCACACCCTCCTTCGACTTTGAGCTGGCCGAGTGCACCCCCATTTGTTACGGTGTCGCTAATACCAAGTGTTCCCGCAACAATTCTCCTCTGAATAAATATCTATGATTACCTTTTGTTTGAATATACTATGGATTCGTTATTTATTCATCAGGCACTCACTGATACTTTATTTTTACAATTTAGTAGTAAAATCGTTTAATGATTATGGAAAAACTTGTCTGACTAAGTGTTACATAATAGAAAAACATGTATCGGCAACATATAACGCTGCTTCTGCTAATATCTTTATTAAATACTTGTGATCCCATTCTAAATCCCATAGAAGTTAGTACGGGATTAACGTCGTGTGTGAAACTTGCAATTCAAAAGTTGTTCTCGAACAAGAGCACTCTCTATTTTATTACGGAAAATAAGAAAGACTTCTCAGTACCCACTGAGATCAATAATCCACGTATTGTTGTAAACATCTATCAACCCATTGCAATGTCATCTACATTCCATAGTAATTACATAATATATACTAACGGATACATTTCGCTAAACAAGAATTTAAATAAACTTAAAAATAGTGCAATTTGGAACATAAGTGAATCTCCCCGAGGAAACTTCTTGGTGATAACGTTTTCAAGCAGCAACTTAAAAAACATATTCGAAGTTCTTTGGAGTTTTGATATAATAAATGTTATTTTAATTGTCTACCAAGACGGTGCTCCTCCACAACTTTACACGTCTGACCCATTTGCAAAAGAAAATAAGTGTGCAATTGAAGCAAATGTTATGTTTGTGCAAACTTGCGGAATTAACATTGCAAGTAGATTCAATGACACAATCAAAAACTTAAACGGCTGTTCAATTAAAATGGCTAACGCATTCACCACATTTACCTTTAAAGAGTCATTAGTTAGTGGTGTTATGTATCGCATAGTTCTTTTTGTGGGACAAATTTTGAATACCGATAAGGTGATGGTACTTGCATTAAAAAATAAAAGTGAAAGCGTTGCTCACTACAACCATAGTGAAGGTATACTATTTTCACTTGCATTAGCAAGAGGACAAGAGCTTCTGTTTGTTTACGACTGTAGCGAAATAACATATCGCGGTGAACTAGTCTGGGCTGTCCCTAAACCCAACAAAATTTATGGTCTTCGAATAATGGCTAATATTTACAAGAAAAATGTTTGGAAGGCTATTGGAATCTTTTTAGTTGTAGTGATTTGTATTTGGTGGTTAATGGCAAATTACGTCAACGATCGAGTTGACTTTCGACAATTTTGGAGGAGTTTCTTAACCATTTTAGCAATATTATTGTGTGGTTCTGATCATCTTCGGCCAAAAACAAAAGCGTTGAAATTTCTTGCAATTTTTTTCTCAATCTATTGCCTACAAATACGCAGCTCGTTTAATGCTAACCTAATCAACGTCTTGACAAAACCATCTTACGAACGAAGCATTACCACAATGGAGGAACTTGCAGAATCGGGATTATCATTGTTGCTACAAGGAGCTGCTATACGCAAGCTAAATTTCAGTGCTGCATACGGCCATACATTGTATAATAAATTACAAAAAAAGTTTGTATTTACACCTATGGTTAATATGTCTGATGCTCTAAGCAAAACTGCATCTCACCGCAACCTCAGTGTGCTCTTGTCCAAAAATACCATAAAAGTAGTAGGAGATCATGGGGGATCCGAATTTGCAGCTGTAGATGCAAAGCTTCCCATTATGGAAACAACATATTATACACGGAAAGGTCATTATTTCATGCCTACTTTTAATAAATACGTTAGAATTGTGTATGAGCACGGATTTTATGAAAACATTATACGTGAAGCTGAAAGCGAAGGGAATTATGTTAGAGAGAATTCATTTACCATACTTGGCATGCCTCATTTAAGTGGTAGTTTTATTTTTTGGGGAGTTGGATTGATAATTGCAACTGTAGTATTTTATGTAGAATTGTGAATAATACTTTTGAAATTCTAAAAATTGTTTTATATTACAAACTGTTGGTAATGTTACCTTATTGCCGCTTATATTGAAATGATTACATTTTATTTCTACAACCAACGGCTACATGCGCACGCAACGAATTCTGCACAATAATGTGAAAATCCAAACAACTGTCTTATTCACAGCCAATCAGTATCCAGGGGGGCGTGATCTTTCACAACAGCAAGTTAGACTTAGTTGATAGGTCTCTCCCCGTCACTCTCTCTGCACCACCTACATCACGATCTGTCTTACTCTTTCTCACGCAGTACGGTGTGAAGCAATTTACCAATTCAATTAATTCTTTATTATGAAAAATAAAACTTAGCTCTAATAGTTAACAAAATAGCTGGAAAGTTTTGTTTGTACTCGTTTTGTGCAGACGTAGCTATGAGATATGTTTGTATCGTACGAGGATTACTTGGCAACTAAATCATAATAAATAACGCATTTAACCGGAAGAAGACTAAATCAAGCAAACGCTTCCAGTCCAAAAATCAATAGCTAAGAGCTTAGCTCTGGATCGAGCACTAGCTTCTGGTCCCAGAAAATAACAGCACTTCTCCTACCGCTGAAACCGCTACGGAATGGAGTCACGTCGCAAGTGGTAACTAACCAGGTCGTTCAGCTAGATCATTTAATAATTGTATAATGCCGTATCTTGTTTCCTACAGGTAAATCGACGGAGGAGTCGACCATCTGCCTAGAAGAACAGGCACCGGACCCGTCGCTCTCGCTATCACTCCGATGTACTCCTTTGCAAGCTTCGAGCTTTCGATAACTCTGGTACCCAATCTCCTTAGCCCGATTTCTCTGACGGCACCTTGTCAAACGTAGAAAAAAACCTAATTCCTTATAACTTACCAGCCCCCGACTTGACCACGCCCCGAATCCCTATTTCCTGGAGCTTCATTCGGAGCCGTGGAAGTACCTTAAATTTCCGGAGATATGGTTTCTCTGGCTCGTTCAGCCAACCAACCTATAAATCTGCTTAACCCCCAAGGCAGCTACCGTGTACGCCCGAAGAAACCGCTGCGAAACGAGCCCGTGGGAGAACTGCGTGTGTGGCGAAATTCATAAACTTTCCGTGTCCTTCAAATAACTTATTCATTTATTTTGTCTATTATCCCTTTTAAACGTTTCTGAAGTGATCTGTTGATTTTATATGATATTTGTTGTTAGCAAATGCTACGTAACCTATAAAAAAAGAATAAATTTTTAAATAAATACTCTTCAAACCAATTGAAAGATGTTAACGTGACTTACTTACTTCTTTTCTGTGGTCTTTCTGTCCGGGGGTTTTTTTCGTGACTTTTTATCTGGTGATTTTTTTCCGTTTGGATTTTACATGACGTCATTATTATAAAAAAAATATAAAAACAAATAGTGCAATTTTTAAAGCGGAGTAGCAGCTTTAATAAAGAAAATATGATGTGTAGCGATAGACATACGTACAAATCTACATCACATGTATGGGGCGCTAAGTGTAAAGTGAAAATTTGCTGTGCATTTCATGGTATTTAAGGCAATTTGTCCCAATATTTATTATATATACACACATTTAGCTAAATGCTTTTTATTTTAATAAATCGTTGTAGATTTAAATAAATCCTTTAACATTTGGTTTAAATTTTCCAATATTCAATAAAGCATTAGAGATTTAAATAAATCTTAAAACATTTACTTTAAATTTTCAACTATTTAGTAAATCTTTATGTATTTAGATAAATCTGCACATATTTGTTTTAAATCTTTCAATATTTAATAAATATTCGCAGATTTAAATAAATATGTACCGATATCAATAAATCCTTGCAGATTTAATTTTAATTAATTTAATTTTAAGCTGTCATATTTAATGTTAACTTGTCATATTTATTTGACCCAGCCTACATAGAAGACCAAGACCGTTTAAACTGGTGGTAACTTTCAACAATTATGAACACGTTTTCCGTATTTCAAGAATTTGTACAATTAATGTTAGTTCAATCATTAATAACAACATAAACATTGCATGATTTATTATTCATACAATAAAATTTCCTCAACATTCCCTTGAGCATGTAATTTTTAGTCTGTTTCGTTTAAGCGTTGAACGCTCCCACCATGACCCTGCCTCGCGCTGTACTACCGACCGGAGCAAACGGTCTTGGTGTCCTAAGTCGGCTGGGCTCACCAAGGTCAAATAAATATGACCGGTTAACGTTAAATGTGACAGCTTAGAATTAAATGTTGAAATATTTATTTAAATTTGTAAGGATTTATTTATATCGGTAACAATTTATTTAAATCTGCGAATATTTATTAAATATTGAAAGATTTAAAACAAATATGTGCAGATTTGGCTAAATACTTAAAGGTTTACTAAATATTAGAAAATTTAAAGTAAATGTTTTAAGATTTATTTAAATCTCTAATGCTTTATTAAATGTTGGAATATTTAAACTAAATGTTTAAGAATCTATTTAAATCTAGAATGATTTGTTAAAATAAAAAGCATTTAGCTAAATGTGTGTATATATAATAAATATTGGGACAAATTGCCTTAAATACCATGAAATGCACAGCAAATTTTCACTTTACACTTGGTGCCCCATACACATGTACCCAAAATATACTGCATCGTGAAGCAATTCGAAACTAATAAAACCAGCATGAGATAGATACTCTATTGTATAGGGTAATTCACATGCATGTTTCCTTAAATGCTGTCGTAAATAAAAACCCTGTCATCGGCAATTATTCAATAAAGGGCGGGCAGTATTTAATAAACAACCCTCTTGAAGTTTATTGCTTGTTTTTGTCTGTAAAAAGCTTTTACGTAAAAATTCCGCTCTTTTATGCAGGTGTTTAAAATGCAATAAAAATGTCAACACCAAATATTTAACCATAAGAAAAGAGGGCTGCAGCTGTAAACTGTTGCTTCCGTGCAACCTTCCTTTTAGTGCATTTCTGAGAATCACGGTGTCCCAGATACTGGCGAGACAGAGCGAGAGAGCCTTATCGTCGCGTGCTAGAACGGTATCGCGCATCCATGGAAATTCTACACGTTTATGTTATGTATCAGTCGTGATTAAACTTGTGCAAAGGGTTTGTTTAAGTATTAACTTCTGAAATTTAAAGGTTAGTACTGACTTCTACTTTATTTGATAAATTGTAAGTTTCATTCGGGTCAATGTATTTTAGTAATGGATACAAATTTGTGTATTGTTTGCGATAAAAGTGTCGCAGACAACAGATTTAAAGACATTGTAAAAAACCTAAAATTGTTGGAATTGAGCGGATTATTCACTCTGCTGCTAAAAGAAAAGATGCAGTGCCTACTATAATAACTACGGAAATTGAGATCAATGATGCATAATTTTAAATATCACAGAAATTGTTTTCAAACATAATATACAAGTACTCCATAGATAAAAAATATAATACGTTTATATAGATAGGAAACTCTATAAACATACTACAATACATGAAATAGTACTGACTAAGATCGCAAATGGCGCTAAACATTATATAGCGGGAAATTCAAATTGTAGGTAAAATTATACCATTTAAATGTATTAGTAAAACTACAAATATATCAGAAATAAAGCGTTTTAATTCCATATAAAAAAAATTATAAATGAGGACCTACGAAATAAGTTAAATTTGTACAATACAGTTACTGGTGTTATTACAGGGTCTTTCAACAAACACATGTCCATATCAGTTCAGCTAAGATTACATAATATTACATTCAGTGATGTGGGGTGACATTTTCTGAAGAATATATTCTGAATTGGAAAATTTTTAGGAAAATTTGCCCAAGGTTTTTACTGAAAATTTCCTGCTTATAAAATTACCCATCTGGGAATAGGGGAACACCTTGAATATGTAGACAACAAAGAGCTTTGGCTTAGCTTGTTGTTTTGAGGAGAGTCGTTAACATAAACAAAAACTGATTCATTAATCAGGTTCTGATTTAATATTTTCTAGACAACCCACATCACTGATTACAGCAGAACTACTACAAAAAAATAATTTCGTTGAGAAAAAATACGTCAATGGATTATTGTACATTATATACAGGGTTTTTCAAAATTCAACATAAGCGAATAAATTTAAATTGAAATTTAAAAAAAGCTACTAACATGTCTAAAGTCTCTAGAACTACCTGAGAGCGAAAATTAATGTTTTAAGTAACCTATTGGAGCTGCTTCAAATTTCTGATTGGTTGTTTCTTAATTTTAAACTTTTTATACCTATCTGAAGCTATCTTTTTTACATTATCATTAATGTTTCTTAAATCTAAACTTTTCAAAATATTATTTATTATATAATTAACAAAAATATTAATAAACAAAAGAACACAATTATGTCTTCCGCATCCATATTTTCATCATCTTCTACATCTACACGAGACTTACAGACAAACTGCTTAAGGGAGTCCAAAGCACCGTCGCAATCGTCTTCTTCACAATTCGCTCCTGGTGAATGTGATGACGTGAAGTTATTGATGAGTAAGCTTTTAAAGGAAGCTATAAAAGCATTACATGTAGGGTTGATATTACAGAACCCATGACTACGAATACATCCGAAGAAATTTTCAACGGGATCTTGGTTTAAACTTCTCGGACAAAAACAATCGTATCCTACACTGTTTAGTTTCTTCCATATGCATTTGAAGCCTTGCAGAGTTGAAATCCAGTTTTTTACAGTTGGGGGAGTGTATTCTTTTTTTGCTTTGCATTCTTAACTGAGACTTAATAAAATTGATGTTGCTGGCATTATCCCTATCTAACTTCCTCGTAGTTTTCCTTAAACCAGTGGCTATTTGATATAATTTTCTAGCCTTTGGACTTAATTGCTGTTTCCTTCTTACTTTAATCTCTTTTAATAAACTTACTTTTCTTTGCAAGTCTCTGCGAAAAATGGGTGCTTTTGGGGAATTTTTTATTTTCAAAAATTTTGGCGGTGGGCTTCTTAGTATTTCCATCTCAGGTAAAATTTGGGGAGCATCCAAATTATTTGAAGATGTCCCAAGTAACTGAAGATGTTCTGGTAAATGTAAAGTAGAAAAACTATTAAATTTTAGATTCGTCTTGTTATGATGTTCCTGAAATTTCATATCTTTGCTAAAACGTACATCGCAGACTCTAAAATTCTGTTTCTTCTCAAAACCAATGTTTCGTCCTACAGCCTCAATCCAGTTCTTGTAAATCTATTAATTTACGATAATTATTTTAACAAAAGTTTGTGAAAACTACATAAAACTGATAATGTAGAGAAATAACTTACATCAGGATTACTTGGAAAAGTATGCATTTTCTTATAAAACAGTCTAACTTAAACGTAAAATATCTGTAATCTAAATTGTGTGTAAATTATTTTCAAATTTCACAAGAACTGTCAGAGAATACCAAAAGACCGAACTGTCAACAAGTAATTCACTTACCGTATCTTAGCAACCAAAATATATTCTGCAATCAGCGCCATTGGTGATATGAGCCAGAACTAAATTACCGATTGTATTTTTTATGTTGACTTAACACACCGTGAAGTACTCACAATATTCAAGCTGTTGGAATGTGCACTAGAACAGCACACATATTCAGACAGCGAAGTAAGTTTGATATTAGGAAAATTTGTTTTATTTGCAACAAAAGTGGCTATGTTAAAAAAAAGAAATTGACGTGGATAACCACAGGGTCGGGAAAATCTACAAGAAATCGGGTTTTAGAAGCTGCTAAATCGCGAAATGATCATGAGATGATAGGAAAAATGTCTTTATATACGGACCTCTTTGCATTGCATGCAAAATATCACCCTAATTGTTATAGTCGTTACATAAGTAAACGAACATTATAGTAAATATTTAACTATTAAAAAATTAATAGATTATTAATAAAATAAAACTCTTGGTAATTGTTTCACAATTTGTTGGTTTTTATTTTCTCGACTTAAGTTTCAACCATCACGGTTGTCGTCAGGAGCTTACAAATCAAGTTTTGATTTGTAAACTCCTGACGATGTCCAAGAGTCAATCTAGCACTGTGAACAAGCAGAAATTACCTCAGGCATTGGAGAAACCCCTTTGCACCGTTAATTTCTTCAAGAGTGAAGCAACGGCCACTTCAGCCTCCAATAGGCTGTTCAATAAATACAAAAATTAACAATGGTGTCAGGATGACCAGGAGCACGGGTTCGCTTTGCAGCGTACGAAGAGACGGAAGCCGTCGTCTCCGGAGCACATTAATTGCCCCCCGGGCCAAACTTCGGATACCCACCGTGCTTGGCGTGACGGGCTAGAGAAACCTCCTCTCCAAAAGTTGCTAGTACTCCTGCGGCTATAGATAAAGTTCCAGGGGCAGCATCTATTCCACAATTGGTCTGAGTGCTGCTAGGCTCTATGGGTTTAGTCTTCTTTTCTTTCTGCGAGCGGAACGGCTTCGGAGGAATGGGCTAAAAAGTTTGGTTGACAATCGATCTAGTTCTACAGGTCCACACCAAAGTCGGTCACTTTTACTTATAAGTGTACTTTAGGACTATGCAGAGGAAACACGACTGCTTACTTTTTCACAAAATAGCTTGTAACTTGTTAGAGGAAACGTGAGGGTCGGTTTAGGTACGTCTAGTCCAGTGCCTTTTCTGGCGGACGCATGCTTAATTCCTGCGTCTGGTTATTTGAGAGAAACTGGAAACGGGAGTGGCGTGGAAATTGAGTTGCGGCGAGACCATTTCCGATAGGAAGGTAGGAAAGGAGTAGAAAAAGAAGAGAAGTAGGGGGAAATAGAAAGGCGAGCTGAAAGAAAGCGAAAGAAAAAGAGGAATACAGAGACGGAAAGAGAAAGTAAGAGAGGGAGTCAGAGAAGGAGTGGGAGAAGAAGGCAGAGAAGGAGAGAGAAAGAAGGGGAAGAAGAGGGAGAGGAAAGAGCCAGAGAGCGAGAAAAAGACAAAGAGAGGGGAGGGCAGTAGGTTAAATAATAATATAATAATAGTAATTGTAGTAATGTTTGCGTAATTCGATATCGGTTTTAGGCTAAGATCAATAAGTGCCACATCACAAAAATGTTATATAAAGGAAAGTGTCTACTGTGACACTTTATGCGTTGCCAGTATGAACGGCACAATATTATATTATCTACTTTCCTTAATGCGATAAAGACAAATAAAACACCATTAGTTTCAAAACATCTATTTGACTAAAATGTGTATTGTAAATTTATTTCTTAGTTACTTGTTTAAAACATATGCCAAGATAAAGCATGTGGTCTTATTAATTTTGATATTATATCTCTATAAAATAAGGTAGAGGATTTGGTGCGGTAGCTAGTTGTTAAGCTTTACAAATATTTCAAATAAAATATGAATTTTCTCTTTGAATTTTGTTATTAATTTTTTGATCTATTTACATTTGTATTAATTTGTTCAATGGAGACGGAATCAAAAACTAAACTATTAAGTATATGATGAAATATTTCAAGGCCAAGTAATAAAGCGGCTCTGGTATATGTTCACAATCATTATTTAAAATTTTTGAGAACTTGTGTGCAGTTTATAATAATAACTCTGCAATAAATACTACAGTTGCAAGTAACAATCCAATTCCCCAAAAAATAAAAGTACTACTTAAGTGAGTAATGGCGAGTTCGGTAGTTGACTTGTACTCTACATAATATATTTGGTTTTTAGCTTCTTCCGCAATTTTCCTATTAAATCCATGTTCAAATACCATTTTCGCAAGTTTGTTAAAAGTAGGTAGAAAATAGTGACCTTTCCTCATGTAAAATGTTGATTCCATAGTAAGAAGTTTTGCGTCTAATTCATCGAATTCAGACCAACCATGTTTTCTTAATACGTTTACCGCTTCTTTAGTCACCAAGCCACTAACGTTACGATGTAGTACAGTTTTCTTTACTGCATCAGAATGATTAACGGTAATTTCAATCATCATCTGTTTTTGTAGTTTATTGTACAATTTATCACCGTATGCGGCACTAAAATTCAATTGCATCATAGGTCCTTGAATCAGTAATGCCAGTCCCGATTCTCCGAGTTCTTCTAGTGTGCTTATACCTTGACCATAAACAGGTTTTGTCAAAACGCTGATCAAGTTAGCATTAAACGAAGTATCTATTTGTAAGCAATAAATGGAGTAAAATAATGCAAGAAGTGATATCGCTTTGGTTTTTGGTCTGAGGTTATCAGAACCATACAAGGAAATTGCTAAAATGGCTAAGACACTTCTACCAAACTGTCGAAATTCAATTCGATCGTTAGCGTATTTTGCTATTAACCACCAAATACCAATCACCAGCATTAAAATTATTCCAATAGCTATCCAAACGTTGTTTTTGTAAATATTGGCAATGATTCGAAGAGCTAAAATTTGGTTAGGTTTAGGAACAGCCCAGACTAGTTTATCTCGGTATAATATTACGCTCAAGTCGTAGTCAGCCAGTAATTCTTCTCCTCTTGTCAATGCAACTGCGAGTATGATACCTTCACTGTAATTGTAGTTGTCTTCTCTTTCATTTTCAAATATAAATCCACTTACGCCATCTACATTTAAAATCTTACAAACAAAAAACAATATAGAACGCATAAGAAAAGCTCCTATAGCTTTTTCAATTGTAACTGCAAGTAGTCCAGGAAACACTTTAATTAAACAACCATTCAGAGTTTTTATGGTTTCGTTAAATATGATTGTGGTGTTAATATCGCAATGTTGGGTAAAAATAATATTTGCTTCATTTCCACATTTGTTACATTTGTCAAATGGATCAGACGTGTATAGCTTCGGAAGTGAATTTTCATTATATCCCATTATTATAACGTTTATTATATCGTTACTCCAAAGAATTTCGAAAGCATTGTTCAAATTGCTGTTTGAACGAGTTATGACTACGAATTTACCTCTTGGGGATTCGCTTCGGTTCCAAATTGAACTTTCCTTCATCTTGTTTAAGGTTTCGTTTAAGAAAGTTGGCCCATTAGTGTATATAATGTAAGCACTGTGAAAATTTGATGATAATCTGACAGTTTTCTTAATGTCTACAATAATACGCGGATTATTAATTTGAAGAAGTATCGAATCAATTTGTGAATCTTCAGAAATGAAGTAGATTGTGACGTCACTTGCAAACAACTTTTGGATTATAAGCGGTACACATGACTTTAACTCTGTATCACTGATCCCGGTTTCTAGCGAAAAAATTCGATAACTTGTTAATACAAGTAAACCTAGAATTTTACTCATTCTGAAATACTACAAGTTTTAATTTTTCTACAGTAACTGTAGCCTGAAAACTAAAGAATATTTGTTATGCTGTACTTTATGAGTAAATTATTGATTTATGATATGGTTATGGTTTTAGTTAAAACAATATTTATTTGATTCATTTTGATGACATGGAAAAAGTTTAATTTTCAATACTTACTTCACCATGTGGATTATTGTCAGCAGGCATCAAGAAGCTATTCCGTTTTTTGTAGTTAAATTAGAGCCTCGTACAGCCTGATGTTTTCACTCCGGTCCACCTGTGGCTTTTGGATTCGCTTTATGTTCGTACTGGTCCACCACGCTCCAAATCAGCCCCAGCAGCGGCATACAGGCTCAGAGACAACATCAGGGGAAGGACTCCCTGGAGGAAAGACTCTCACCTAAAGATCTTTCAAAAACTAGCCGAAAACTGCATACTACAAATGCAGTCAGACAAAATACTCAAAAGCTATCACTTCAACAAACCCTTTAAGGTTATATTCTCGGAGGGAGGGAGAAGTGCATTTACAACAAACAATTTTGGAAGCGTGTGGTACACAGACGGACCCAAGATGGGAGATAAAACCGGAGCCGGGGCATATGAAGAAAGCACAGGGAATGAAATTATCATAAACCTGGGCCGTTATGCCACCGTATTCCAGTCGGAACTTACAGCAATAACCAGTTGCGCACAGGCAATGTTGGAAAGAAACTATAAGAACAAGCAAGTTCTTATTAGGTCTGACAGTCAGGCCGCCTTAAAGGCCCTACTGTCAGAGGAGGTCAACTCCAATACAGTAAAAAGCTGCCTGGTAGCTCTAACTGAACTGGCTGCACGTAACAGAGTTACTCTGGAGTGGGTACCAGGGCATCCGGGAATAGCAGGAAACGAAAGGGCAGACTCACTAGCTAGAAGAGGAGCCGGACACACCCTGATTGGTCCTGAGCCCACCTGCAGTATTGCTTACAGCAGGGCAAAGGGCTACATAAAGGACCTCCTCAGAGAAACACATCGCAAGCATTGGAATGCGTTGCCTGGACTGAGACAGTCGAAACTGTTTATTCAAGACCCGTCCAGGAAGACTACCAAACAAATCCTGAAGCTTGACAGGAGCAACCTAAAGAGACTAACACGATGGGGTTAACAAACGACCCTACGTGTAGAGTGTGTGATATGGAGGAGGAAATTCCATTACATATAATCTGCCGATGCGAAGCACTGGCAGCAAAAAGGCTTAGGAGATTCGTAGTCTCCTTTGTGGACGTAGAAAAACTCCAAGCCATCCCCCTCAAGGACGTCCTGGACTTTGTGAAAGATACAGGACTACTTGAGGGAGACTAACTATCACAGGGGGCACAATAGGCCTACTATGGCCGCAGTGCTGTGGGCAAAGACCCCAGCCCTTGAGAAAACATTGTTTTGTACGTTTGACCCAGATGTACTGATCGAATTACCCAGCCGGTAATAGAATAGGTTCTGTTGGTATTTAAGAACAATTTCTGAATTGCAAATTTCACAAAGAATGTAAACTATAATTTATTCATTTGCGACAAATGGATACTAGAATCAAACTTGTATGTAGACGTCTGTCGATTATACAACATAAAAATTCTGGATAAAAATTGGAGGGTAAGTCCGCGATTAGGGTACTGCTGATGACGGTCATGTCAGGTCAGAAGTCCCCCAGCATAGACCCTCTAATTGTTGCGACTGCAGGATAGTGTCATCGCACGTGCTCTGCTGCCTCGTTCTCTAAGTTACATCTAAGTTACATCTTCGGCAATTGGGGCTATCAACCAGCCCCATCCCGTACATGTGCTTGTTTAGAGTGCAGTGGCATGTCACGATTCCCACAACCAGTCGATGATTTTTCCCGGCAAGCTGCACACAGTATTTGGCTGTCTTTGGTGAGGGCTTTGCAAACGTTGCTTTTGCCTGGCGACAGCTTTGAATATTAGCCCACCTTTTCGTAAAGTTGTTTACAGTTTCTTGATGTAGCATAGTGCTGAGTATCGTCGGGGAGATAGGAGTTACAGATTTTGGTCCTTCAAGGAAGTTGTTCGGAAGCCACCTCGTCGGCTTCCTCATTACCTCGGCTACCATCATGTCCGTTCACCTAAACGAGTAAAACAACATTGTCTCTGGAGATATCTTAGAGAACTTCGTAGCGCTGAAGTACTACTCCTGAAATAATTTTCTTTTTCTTCTTCTTAATCGATCCTTTTTCTACCTTAATTCAGGTGTAGAGGTTCTGAGATAATTTTACAACTACTTAAAGCCAGTAAAGCAGCGCCACTATCGCTGAAGATACCAATACGTTGGTTTTTGATTTGTCGTTCAAGCACTGCATTTGCATCATGCATTATCGCCACTACCACCGCTTGAAAAACGGTAGTGACTTGGCCTAGCGGTATACTTTGTCAAAGGTTTAGATCGCCGGAGAAAACTCTGGCGCCGGTTTCAATCCTTGTTTTGGATCCATCAATAAAGATAAATACATCTGAGTGGTGGGTTACCCCGGGATTCACATATACACTGAAGTGTCGATTTAAGGTATACTTGGAAAGGCGGCAGTCGACCACCGCAACAAGAAGAGGAACCCTTATCGCGGATGCGGGTGTGCCTGCCAACCTCACCTTTTGGTATACTATAGCCCCTTAAGGCGTAGCTTTAAGGCAGTCCTTATAGTTAATTCCTCTACTACCAAATCGAGTGGGGGATTTATAAGATCGCCTCTAGCGACGCCGTGGGAGTTGAGCGAATGGCCCCTGTAATGTTAAGACAAGCAAGATGTTGCACATGTCCCAGTTTGGTTGCAGTTGTAGCCTGTCTGACTGTAGGCTACCAGACCAGTGCTCCGTAACATAGCATAGGCCTAATAATAGCTGTATACAGTTACAGATAGTTAAAATTGTGTAATTAAAAGTACTACATAAGTTGCATATAATTTTTATTCATAGTCTGACGAATCCTGGCTTCTGAGTTATCCAAGGTAATTCAACTTTTCTAGAACCTTAAGTTTAGTACATGGTTGACGTGTTACAACTGTCCCATTCACAGTGAATCAGCATCCAAGAGGCGTGGTCGTTCACAACAGCAAATTAAACTTGGTAAGCCGGGTAGCAGTCACTCGAATAATAAGAAATATATATAATATTGCTGAAGTAAAAAGTATTTTATATAAATTTAATATATACAATACACACTGAGGTTTACAAAGAGTCCCCCAAGTAAAGCCACACTGAGTTGACAATTCCTCTCCAGAAAAAAGGATCAATTCAACGCCAGCAGACAAGCATGTAGCTTTTATCGCCCATATTGGGATCGTGGACTGCGGGCTCTTTTCGTGAATGATAAAAAATTGCGACCTCTTGCGTAGACTTGAGGTACGCATACCCCAAGCAGAACCTTACTTCGGTTTGGATTAACAGACCTCGTACAACCATCAAGTCGTCTTCCACGAGTCTACGAGCTGTAAACGAATTCGGTATCGTTTTCCACGACTATTTGCTTGATTTGGTTGTTTGTTTTGTAACATTTATTGTAGAGTTATTGCTGACTTACTATTTTAATAAAATCATTAAAGTGTTTACACTTTGACGAAATTGAAACTTTGTTTTTCTCCTACGCAAATTATCTAGTGGGGGACTAGTTAAAGGTAGAAAGTGCATAAGGACATAAATATAAATAGGCTGTAAGTTTAAGAGTTTTCTTTACAAAGCTAAACGTTGTATGCAAAAAACTGCTCGATTGAAATATTATTTGATGGAAAATCCATTTGATTATTTGCTTTTTGCACATTAGAGAGTTTAAAAAATTAGCTGCAATGCACGTTTCTACAGACGTAATCTGCCCAAGAACGTATTATTTCATAGACCCTAAAAGGTATGAGGTAGCTTGTCGGGTTGAGCAAACGGACTTGCTTAATCCTATACCATTAATACTACCACTAAAGGAAACTGAAGTGCGCCTTTTAAGACTCATATTTTAATAATGCCATAAATATTCTTATTTCCGAGAAAATGTATGATCACTTCTTGTTTGAATATACTATGAATACGTTATTTATTCATCAGGCATACAATATCTACCCGCGTTTAGACCATTTTTACAATTTAGTAGTGGACTTGTTAATTGATTATAGAAAACCTTGCGGAATCAATGTCAAGATATGTATTACCAACGTATAAGTTTACTTCTGCTAACATCTTTGTTAAATAGTTGTGATTCCTTTCCAAATTTTACAAAAATTAATGCAGAATTAACATCGTGCTTGACACTTGCGATTCAAAAGTTGTTCTCAAATAACAACACTCTCTATTTTATTACGGAAGATGAAATAAACTTCTCAATATTTCCTGAGACCAATAATCCACGTATTGTTGTAAACATCGATAAACCCATCGCAATGGCATCTACCTTTTATGGTAATTACATAATACATACTAACGGACATATTTCGTTAAACCAAAACTTGAATAAACTTAAAAACAGTTCAATTTGGAACATAAGTGAATCCCCTCAAGGAAAGTTTTTAGTGATAACTTTTTCAAGCAGCAACTTTAAAAACATATTTGAAGTTCTTTGGAATTTCGACATAATAAATGTTATTTTGATTGTATATTCGAAAGATTCATATCCTCAACTTTACACGTCTGATCCATTTGCAAAGGAAAATAAATGTGCAAATGAAGCTAATGTTGTGTTTGCACAACCCTGTGAAATTAATAGTAGAAGTTGGTATAACGAAACAATTAAAAATCTAAATAATTGTTCAATTAAAGTGACTAATGCAATAACTAAACCTACGTTTAAAGAGTCACTAAGTAGTGCTGTTATGTATCGTATAATTCTTTTTGTTGGTAAAATTTTGAATACCAATAACGTGAATATATTGCTTTTTAAAAATGAAAGTGAAAATGATGCCCACCACAACCATAGTAAAGGTATACTATTTTCACTTGGAATAACAAGAGGACAGGAGCTATTGTATGACTACGACTATAGCGAAATATTAGTTTGTTTGTTAATAATTTTTTATTTTTAAAAATATGTAAGTTATTAATTACAAAATAAACAAATAAAATACGACAACAACATAGTCTTTATTAACGTAACAAGTGATTTAGTATTTACTTGAAATATTACTTTCGGTTAAGGGAAATATTGGAGCTTAGTTGAAATAGTAGGGGAAGTTGCGGCTAATGGGTTAAGGCAACACTGCGCATGCCTTTTTGAAATATAAGTTGATGTAACAATGTTAATGCTACGCTTTATGATTTTTTACACTGAACCAATATCTCACTCTATCATTATCGGTAATACGTCAAAATTGGGATTAATACAGTTTTCTTTTCAATTGCTTCACAGCTGTGAAAACTAAACAGAAAATTAGAAAGGATACTGTAATGCGGCCAGGTTGCAGGGTATCTTTTAAATAACACTAACTGCGATCCTCGTGTCTAACAATGATGGTAGTTCAATCACCGTGATGTTAGCTATTAATTTTGGGACATATTCCGGGATCATTTATCTCTTCCGCTGATTCTCAGTTTTTTTTATATATAAAACTAATCTTACCTACACTGTACACCGAACCTTTAGTTAGCGCAAAATATTCCCTAACGAAACGTACGTGTTAAATTTGCTCTCTGGTTTTTGTACAGGAACAGGTAGAGCGCCTTGTCAAGACGATCTTAGTTTTTCCGATTATTATAAACATGATCTGGCCTTTCCCGGTGGTAATCTCCTTTGCGTGGCTTGTTTCCTACGTGGTCCCAAGGATGGTTTCTCCATTGTTCGCGCCCTTTCTTATCATCAGGTGTTCTTAAAATGTCCAATAACGTGTCATAGGTTGTGACTTGAGATGCTATTAACGGTGTTTCTATGTCGTAGGGGAAACGTTTAATTAGCGCTCCGCCAAAAATCTTTTCATAAAACCCATGTTCATTTACTAACCGAACTAGTTTGTTAAAAGTAGGCATAAAATAGTACCCCTTCCTTGTATAGTATGTTATTTCCATAGTAAGAAGTTTTGCATCTATCACATCGATAGACCCTTGCACCTCTGTTGATTTTATTGGGGCTTTGCCCATCAGCGCACTCAAGTTGCGGTGTAATATGGTTCTCCTTAGAGCACCAGACGTGTTAACTGTAGGTGTAAACATAAACTGCTTTTGTAGTTTACCGTACAATCTTTCGCCATACGCAGCACTGTAATTCAATCCACCATTTGCAGTTCCTTGTATCAGCAATGCTAGGTTTGATTTTGCAAGTTCTTCCACTGTGGTTATTCTGCATCCATAAAAATGTTTCGTCAGTACTCTTATTAAGTTTGCATTAAACGAAGTATCTATTTGTACGCATGCCCAAAAGTTTATTGCATTCGTTTTTGGTGTAAGATTATCAGAACCACACAATGGAATTGCTAAAATTGCTGAACAACTTCTTCAAAATTTCTGAAAATCAGTTCGATCTTTAGCGTACTTTGCAATTAACCACTAAGTGATAACAACCACGATTGACGGCATATCAAGAGCCATCCAAACGCTTTTTTTGTAAATGTTGGCAATTATTCTAAAACCATAAATTTTGTTAGCTTTAAGGGTAATCTAAACGAGATTATCGTGATAAAGACTTTTGCTCAAGTTACAGTTATCTAGTAATTCATTTCCTCTTGTTAGTCCAACTCTAAATACGAGGATCGTTCGAAATGTATTTGGCCTAACAAAGAATCCCAAAATACAGTTGCCATAACCTGTCCTGCTGACGAAACCGTTTTTGCTTTCTTCAGCGGCTGAGAACCTTTGTGTGTCTATTGTTTGGACTGTTACTTGGTTTCGGGAGTGTAATGGTGGACCCAGGTTTCATCGACGGTTATAAAACGGCGGAAAAAGTCCTTCGGATTGCGGCGAAAACGTGCCAAAAGGTCGCGAGAAACAATCAAACGATTCAGTTTTTGCTCTGGGTTGAGCAAACGCGGCACCTAACGCACGTAGTATTTTTTTCATTGTCAATTCTTCAGTTAAAATCCTGTGCACACTGTCATTTGCGATGCTCACTATGTCTGCTATCTCGCACACTTTTACTCGACCATTCAATACGATTCAGAGGACTTTTTCAATAATATCCGGGGTAGTACCGTTTTTGGGCTTCTACAGCGGAGTTTGTCCTTTGTGCTCACACGACCACGCCTAAACTCGCGGCAACCCAGTGTTTAACCATTAAAAACGAAGAAGCGGGCTTCAAAAATGTCGAATCCAACTCTGGTTTGATTTCGGTTTGTGTTAAGCTTTCAATTGAAAGTACTTTATCACTGCTCGCAACTCAGTTTTTTCCATTACTTAAGAAATCACTCGAGACTGTCACTTTGGCGCACTGTCAAACACAAACTAATTGACAGACTCTCATGTTTAACCTAAGAAAGGATGGTTCTGAAAAATGGTAATGCAAATTCCGCCAAATTAGCGCCATCTCTGTGTTAGGCCTCGTACATTTCGAACGATCTTCGTATTATACCTAGGCTATGGTTGTAGAGGTCATTCCTGTAATTTTTAGGTAGAAATCCATCCACGTAATCTGTGTTCAAAATTTTACCAACGAAGAGAATGACTGTGACATCATTTGGGAATCATTTTTGAATTAGATGTGATGCACATGATGTTAATTCTGCATTCGCGTTCTTATTTTCTGTAAAAGCACAACATGATTTATTAAACTTGGCAGTGTGAGAACTGTGAATTTAATTATATTCATTTTTACACATCCGCAAACAGCATATCGACTACAACGATCAGAAGAAAATGCACTTTTTTGTACTTTATGTGAAAACTATTGATTTAACTTTAATGGTTATCGACCAACATAAAAGTGGACAAACACGTTGTATGTCGAGCTAAGAGCTAGTAATCTACTAAAATGTTATAAAGCTGGTCGTCAATAACAGCATTAAAATAAACGAGCGTGAAGTGTGCTTTCTTTATAAAACTAATTATGTATTTAAATATATTCTTTGAAGTTTTCGCGGTTTCTCGAACTGTCAATATTACAATTTACTTTCGGCGTAGACCGCGTCGTCATTTGGGAACTACACATAGCATAATCAGGTAAGGACCGACCTGTAGCTTGTCTAGAAGTTTGAGCAATATTTGTTCGTAGGCCTTGCCCGCCTAAACAGGGCCGTGTGCTTAAATTATTTAAACCTTGGGGCGGACAAAGATTTGATCTTAATGTATTTTGTTTGCCAGGACAATAATACTTAATCGGCTTATACCTGTTAGCTGTTTGTGAAGCCATGCAAACTAACGTTTCGCAAGACATTGCAGGTTGCATCTTCAGAGTGAATAAAACACTGAATTCAAATCCGGGAAGCGGAGGTATTTAAACCTCTTTGACCAAGTCGAGCAGAACGGCGGAGTTCTGATTGTCTGTCACCGTTGGGCAAAGGCGGATCCAAAGACGGAGCGTGATCGTGAGATTGATGATGCTTAGGAGTCTTTAGAGGATAAACTTCTGGAGTCCAAGCTTTATTGAATCTAAAACCATCTTCCTTGTTTATGTAATCCCTAAATGACAACGCGATCTAAGCCGAAAGTAAATTGTAATATGTCTTAAAAGCTATTGCTACAGCTAACTCCGCCTACGACACTACTGGGCGGATTGAGTAGCTCAGTATGTCGTTGCCGGTCCCAAGCCCGGATAAAGGGGGAGGGTGCGTAGACAAGATTAGTAGCCCTACCTACGGTAAAACAACTACCATACTCACAGAACTAACAGAACTGTCTCGGGTACAGGTCGGATCTCTGGAAAGGACATGGCGAGAAACACGGCAAGACGATTGTGGAAAAAGAATATATTAAGTTTGGCATGCTGGAACGTAAATTCCTGGAATCCAAAAACCAAGAAATTTTGATGGAACTAAACTGACACAAAATAGATATCTGTGCTATATCAGAAAGCAACAAGAAAGCGCTCCAGCAAATACAACAATTATGTTTTAATATACAGCGGCAAACAAAAATACGAGAGGGTAAAATCTGAAAAGCTTTTTTGTAGAATACTTCTTCTTCTTGTAGTGCTATACCCTAATTCAGGGCGTTGGCTACCTCTCTCCTATGTCTGTGTTTGGTGCGCGGCGATAGATAATTTGCACAGACAGACATAGGGGACCTACAGTTTAACGTGGGCTCCGAACCACAGGAAGTGCATGCACTTCTTCTCCAGAGAGGTTTTTCCTGGGGAAAAATCCACCTCGCTGGTTTCCCGTTGCCTTGCGAGGGAGAACGACCGGGCCGGGGATCGAACCCGGATCCGCTGCATTGGTAGCCCGCGCTCTTACCATTGAGCTACGGCCGCTCTTTGTAGAATACTGAATTCGGCTAATTTGGTTTGTATCAGAATTCAACCCTTATGTTTGCATCACGGAGAATGCATGGTTCGGTACCAATTTTGGGCATTTGCTTATTGAAGCTTTGTCGCTCAATATTCGAAGCATTACAGCAAATTACTAGTTTTTGTACTAACCTATACATAGAATCTCTTTAAACGTTCAAGTTGGTCGATAACCATTAAAGTACTGTTTCATGAAGTACAATATAATAAATTTCATCAGTTTACAGTTGTCATTTTAGCCGAAATGAGGTCAAACCTTTTGTAGGAATGTAGAAATGACCATATTTAAGCTAACCCTTTTTGCACAAATGGTTTTAGTAAATCATGCGTTTTTGCTTGAAATCGGGGGTTCTTGCACCGAGTTAGCAGCATGTGTTTCACATCTGATTCAAAAATCGTTTCCAAATGACGTCACAATCTGTTTTCTTTATGAAGATTTAATAAGTGATTCTATTCCTCTTCAAATTAATAATCCGCGTATTACTGTGGACGTTAGAAAACCTATAGGAATATCATCGAACTTTTATAACACCTACGTAATATACATCAAGGAAAGTACTTTCTTGAACGAAACCCTAAACAAGCTTAAAGAAAGTTCAAATTGGCACAGAAGCGAATCTCCCCGAGGAAAGTATTTAATCATAACTTCTTCAAATAGCAACCTTAAAAATATTTTCAAAGTTCTTTGGAGTTACGATATAATAAACGCTATAGTAATAGGAAAAAATGAAATATTACTTCCAAAACTGTACACATCTGATCCATTTGATAAAAGTAACAATTGTGGAAGTGAAGCAAAATTTATTTTTACCCAATCTTGCGATATTAATACCACAAGCAGATTCAACGAAACTATTAAAAACCTCAATGGTTGTTCAATTAAAGTGCCCTATACGGTTACTAAGTTTACATTTAAAGAGACAGTAGGTGGCGCTCTTATGTACTTTGTATTGCTTTTTGTTGGTAAAACTTTGAATACAAATGTGAGTGGGTTTACATTTATGTCTGATCATAAAAGAAATATCCTCTACAACTCCAGCAAAGACATAACATTTCTCAGTTCAGTAGCAAGAGGTAACGAATTATTGGCCGACTACGACTTGACAGAAATATTATCTCGCGATAAACTTGTCTGGGCTGTTCCTAAACCTAACCAAATGTATGGTCTTCGAATAATTGCTAATATTTACCAACGGAACGTTTGGATAGCTATTGGAATATTTTTCTTTGTGGTGATAGTTACTTGGTGGGTTATAGCAAAGTATGCCAATGATAGAATTGAATTTTGGCACTTTTGGAGGAGTTTCTTGGCCATTTTGGCAATTTCAGTGTGCGGTTCTGATAATCTTACACCGAAAACGAATGCGTTAAGAAATCTTGCATCATCTTATTCCTTTTATTGTATACTAATATATGTTTCGTTGAATGCAAACTTGCTCAGCGTTTTAACAAAACCTATTTATGGTCAAAGTATTACCACAATGGAAGAACTTGCAGATTCAGGATTGAAACTGCTGATACAGGGTCCTATGAAGATATTAAATTACAGTGCTGCGTATGGTGAGAGATTGTACAATAAACTGCAACACCAGATGGCATACGAACCTACGGTTAATTATTCTGAAGCTTTAATGAAAACTGTACTGCACCGTAACCATGGTGCCTTAATGGCCGAAAAAGCTATAAAAATATTGGGAACAAATGGTGGGTACGAAGTCGATCAGTTAGACGCAAAACTTATTACCATGGAATGCACGTTTTATACGAGAAAGGGTCACTTTTTTCTGCCTACATTTAACAAACTTGTTAGAATATTATATGAACATGGGTTCAATGAGAAAATTATGCGCGACGCACAAAACCAAAGGAATGATGTAAAGCACAACTCAATTATCGTACTCAATGTTACTCATTTGAGTGGGGTTTTTATTTTTTTGGGTGTGGGATTGTTGCTTGCCACTGTAGTGTTTATTATTGAGTTGGATTTAAAAAAAAGAAACCTAAAAATTGATCTTTTGTTATAAACCGTTGGTACGCTTATGTGTTTTTCTCTGCATATTGATAATATTACAAAACAGCTTGATTTTTTTTGTGGTTAAAAGCACAATATTATTAAAATTGTAGAATAAGTGGATTGGCAATTTTTAAGTAAATATTGAAACATTTCTCAGGCAAATAAAAGTATTTAAAACTATATGGCATTTTATTCTGTTCCAATAACGTATTCATCGGGTCTGTGAGACTAAGCGAGACAACTGCAAGGTTAATCAGACCTATGACAAATCAAAGTAGTTACAAATAGAGCACGGAAAGCAATTAGAACGTGTTACAAAAATTATTTTGCACCCTGCTTCTACAATCAAAGTCTATCTTTACTGTCTGTTTTTCTGTCGCGGAACATGATTCGGTATTTGTTTTTTTGACAGTCACATTGGTAGCATTTTGAGTGGTATAAAATCTAATTATTTTATTTACATTTAACATGATATTAAATTTGTATTACTATTGTATTGTAGTTCTGTACATTTCTTTCTTGTTCAAATAAATAAATAAAATAAATCCAGATCCAAGTATTGCCAAATCAGGATTTCCTATTCACCAGGCTTAAGGGGGTTTTCTACTTCGCTGCAGTAGCTTTGCAGTCGAAATGTAACTCTGTTCTTCTTCATTAAAATTTTCGCACAGTTGCACATTTACTTACTTTATTTTTTTTATTTGTAAAACTACAGAGTGGCTAGGAAAACCCAGGCCACTTTTCTTGCGGCGGGCGGTCAAGAGATGGCGCTTTACTAAAGAAAAATTAAATTAAAATACTGGCAACAACGCAGAATCCAAGACGTTTTAGTTGTTTTTATTTAATATGGGGCGTATTTAATAACTAAAACGTCTTGGATTCTGCCTTGTTGCCAGTATTTAAATTTAATTTTGCTTTACTAAAGCGCCATATCTTGACGGCCCCAAGAAAAGTGGCCGGGGATTTCCTGGCCACTCTGTAGATTAAAAAATTATTAATTTATATAATTTTTACATTAATACAATTTGTTATCAAAACAATTCAGTGTTTTATTCAAAATTTGTAATTTACATTTATTTGAATGTTTAAGATACTTTTTTCTGTGGGCAGTTACAAGACTTGCAAACGACTTGATATTTATTATAGTCAAATACAGTGTCGTATACCGCTATTTTTTATATGAGCTTATACACAACATTGGTTTATTCGATAAATGCACCGCTGCAGGCTTGCTCTAAATTAAATTTTAAATATGTTGTTGTTTTTACCCTTGAAGTCACACAGCGGCTCTTAAACTGTGCGCTGCAGCATGCCATTTTCTATACTCTTTCAAGCTGAGACATACTGTGAGTGGCTGGCTTTTAAATTTTGGAAATGGTTAGATATTTACAAATTGATTTGTAATGCAAAGAGATTTCTAATAAAAAATAATAATACATTTTAATTTGGTGCACATGTGGGTGCTCTTATCGGCGGCGGCGTAAAGAAAAATTAAATACAAATACTGGCATATTTGTATTTAATTTTTCTTTACTAAAGCGCCATCTCTTGACCGCCGCAATAAAAGTGGCCGGGGTTTTCCTAGCTACTCTCTATAATTTAAATTCTGTTTTCTTCTCTAACTTTTAAATTTAAATTCGAAGGTATCTATCTTCTATCTTCTTCTTCTATATAAATAAAAATCAATTGCCGCATGTTTGGTACATCATCACTTGAAAATGGCTCGACCGATTTGGCTTATTTTTTTTTTGTTGTGTTCGTAATTGTCAGGACAAGGTTTGTATGAAAGAAAATGTTGGGAAAATGCACCGGAAAATTCGGAAAATCCAAAAGATGATTTTGTATGGTATTTTTGTATGAGATTTCGTATGTTTTCGTTTTTGAATGGCTTTTCGAAGAGAAAAATGGTAAAATCGAAGTGGAAAACTCGAAAAACTCAAAAAATTCGGAAAATTAGGAAAAATCGAATTTTTTTTCTTCTTTTTTTTGGGGTGGAAAAACCGGAATGGAACAATGCAAAAGTCATGTTCCCACTTGAACTCAGACAATTCTCATGATTTTTAATTCATTTTGTTCAAATTGAACGAAAATCGTCCCCCACAACATTTGAGTCTCGATATCAATATGACTGTCACTGTGTGACGTTCAGTTTGACAGTTCTGCTGTGTATCAGGTTCCGTATTGAAAACTGATATTTTGCGAAAAATAAGTGAATTCAAAGCGATATCCGCAGCTACAGATACAACAAAAAAGGCTTACTTAGGACCAGCAACGCGGACCGGGCCCAGCTAGTATAAAATAGTTATTTATCCACAACTTACATATTATAGAGGCATAATTCTACTATTGAGAGACGTCTTATGTTATTAATAAAACACATGGGTCTTATAATTAAGCCATAAGACACGTAACAAAATCAAACTATGTTTAAACTTCCTTGTTAACATTTACATTTATATTCACATTAAAAGAGAACATATTGTCGGTTTTTACTCACATTCACATAGATATTATTTGTATTTATGTGGTTTAAGCCGTTTAATTTATCATTATGGCAATTTTCACAGTTTTGATTGGTGACAACTTGCTACTCTGATCTTTCATATAATTTGTCGGTATTAGTGATCCACATAATTATACCTCTACAATATTGTAAGTTGTGGATAAAATTTTGTATTGCATTTGTAGATTACCTGCAAAATAAAACGCTTGAAAATTTAAACATTCGGCCTTGCGGCCTCGTGCCTAAACTTTTTCGCGAGTTTTATTTGCCTCAGAATCCACTCATACAATAAATAACTATTAAAATATGGCACAGTCCAGGCGAACTACTTGCAAGATATTTTTATTTGACAAACAATTCATTATAAACGATTTTGTTTTGGTAATTGTTAGTTATATAAAAACTGGTCTGGAATTCAAGATTATTTAAAATTTCAAAAAAAATCTTGAATGTGGTGTATTTTACTGTTTTACTAAACTATTAGTTAATTAAATAAAGAAATAAATGTGTTGTAATTGGAACATACAATTTATTTCCACTTTCATATTGGTCTATTACCATTAAAGTTCAATAACATTTTTTTAATAAAGTAGAAAGTAATAAACTTTGTTCAGTTTCCAGTGATTGTTCTAACCGAAATAAGCTTACGCGTTTTGCAAGAATCTAAAGATGAATATAATTAAGCTGGCTATTTTTGCACTAACAATTTTATTAATACATGTTGTTGTTTCTCTAGAAATGAAGATCAGTAATTCAGAATTAACATCATGCGAATCACATGTAATTCCAAAATTGTTCCCCAATGACGTCACGATCTATTTTATTTTTGAAGATTTGAAGAATTTTTCGGTTCTTCATCATATTAACAACCCACGTATTATTGTGGACATTCAAAAACCTATCAGAATGTCATGGAATTTTCATTACAGCTACGTAATACAAACTAATGGACCCACTTTCTTGAATCAAACCCTAAATAAGCTCAAAAGAAGTTCAATTTGGAATAAAAGTGAATCCCCCAGAGGAAAATTTCTAGTTACAACTTCTTCAAATAGCAATGTGAAAAATACATTTGAAATTCTTTGGGGTTGCGATATAATAAACGCAATGGTAATAGTATACAACGGAACATCTTTTCCGGAACTATACACATCTGATCCTTTTGAAAAACGGAACAAATGTGGAAATGAAGTAAAAGTTGTTTTTACCCAACCTTGCGATATTAATACCACAAGCAGATTCAACGAAACTATTAAAGACCTCAATGGTTGTTCAATTAAAGTGCACGATACGGTTACTAAGTTTACATTTAAAGAGACAGTAGGTGGCGCTCTTATGTACTTTGTATTGCTTTTTGTTGGTAACACTTTGAATACAAATGTGAGTGGGTTTACATTTATGTCTGATCATATAAATAATATCCTCTACAACTCCAGCAAAGACATAACGTTTCTCATTTCAGTAGCAAGAGATAACGAATTATTGGCCGACTACGACTTGACAGAAATATTATGTCGCGATAAACTTGTCTGGGCTGTTCCTAAACCTAACCAAATGTATGGTCTTCGAATAATTGCTAATATTTACGAACGTAACGTTTGGATAGCTATTGGAATATTTTTCTTTGTGGTGATAGTTACTTGGTGGGTTATAGCAAAGTATGCCAATGATCGAATTGAATTTTGGCACTTTTGGAGGAGTTTCTTGGCCATTTTGGCAATTTCAGTGTGCGGTTCTGATAATCTTACACCGAAAACCACTGCGTTAAAATTACTTGCATTAGTTTATTCCATTTATTGCTTACAAATAGATACTTCGTTTAATGCAAACCTAATCAGCGTCCTAACAAAACCTTTATATGGCCAAAGTATTTCCACCGTGGAAGAGCTTGCAGATTCAGGGCTAGCATTGCTAATACAAGGACCTATGGTTAATTTGAATTACAGTGCAGCATATGGTGAGAGACTGTACAATAAACTGCAACACCAGATGGTATACAAACCTTCGGTTAATTATTCTGAAGCTTTAATGAAAACTGTACTGCACCGTAACCATGGTGTCTTAATGGAAAAAAAAGCTATACAAATATTGGGAACAAATGGTGGATACGAAGTCGATCAGTTAGATGCAAAACTGATTACCATGGAAAGCACGTTTTATATGAGAAAGGGTCACTTTTTTTTGCCTACATTCAACAAACTTGTTAGAATATTATATGAACATGGGTTCAATGAGAAAATTATGCGCGACGCACAAAACCAAAGGAATGATGTAAAGCACAACTCAATTATTGTCCTCAATGTTACTCATTTGAGTGGGGTTTTTATTTTTTTGGTGTAGGATTGTTGCTAGCCACTGTAGTGTTTATTATCGAGTTGGATTAAAAAGAGAATCCTAAATATTGATCTTTTGTTATAAACCGTTGGTACGTTTATGTGTTTTTCTCTGCATATTGATTATATTACAAAACAGCTTGATTTTTTTGTAGTTGAAAGCATAATATTACTAAAATTGTAGAATAAGTGGATTAGTAATTTTTAAGTAAATACTGAAATATTTCTTAGGAAAATAAAAGTATTTAAAACTATATGGCATTTTATTCTGTTCCAATAACGTATTCATCGGGTCTGTGAGACTAAGCGAGACAACTGCAGGGTTAATCAGACCTATGACAAATCAAAGCAGTTACAAATAGAGCACAGAAAGCAATTAGAACGTGTTGCAAAAATTATTTAGCACTCTGCTTCTACAATCAAAGTCCATCTTCACTAAACAATTGCAAAAATAAAAAGTTTTCTGCCCCGCAACCTGTCGGTATTTTTTTTTGACAGTCACATTGGTAGCATTTATACGAGGATCGTTCGAATTGTACGTGGTCTAACACAGATATGGCGCTAATTCGGCGGAATTTGCATTATCATTTTTCAGAATCATCCTTTCTTGGGACTATTGTGCATCCCCTTCGGTCGCTAGTCGCTGTCAAGTAGATCCGTCCCCTTTAACAGGTCTAGGAGTTTGTTGATCAGACTGGCTGGCGGTTGTATCTCATTGGGGTTGATGCCCTCAAATATTTGGAATCTTCTGCGAGCTAGGGCTTCGCATTCGAATATTATATGGGAGGTTGTTTCTTCTTCCTCGCCACATAGTCTGCATATGGGATCTTCATTATATAGCGCTATGTTATGCAGACGTTTTCTGAAGTGCCAGTGTCCCGTTAGGAGTCCCGTCACTATTCTGATGTGAGTCCTGCTAAGTTGCAGGACTGGTTTTGTCAGCTTATGGGGATGGCTGCCCATCATAGCTTTGCTTTGTCTCTGCGGAGTTGAGAGTTTCCAGTGTTCCGAGTGTTTTGTTGAAATCCATTCTTTAACTGCTCCTCTCGCTGTCTTTCTAGTTGTGCCAACCACAGGTTCAGGCGAATGGTGTCCGCTCCTTCGTTTTCAATGGTTAAAAACTAGGTTGCCGAGTTTAAGCGTGGTCGTGTGAGCACAAAAGACTAATGACGCAGTGACGCCCAAAAACGGCTAGTACCCCGGATACGATTGAAAAAGTCCTTCGTATCGTATTGGATGACCGACGAGTAAAAGTGCGCGAGATAGCAGACATGGTGGGCATCCCAAATAACAGTGTGCACAGAATGTTAACTGAAGAATTGGAAATGAAAAAATACTCCGCGCGTTGGGTGCCGCGTTTGCTTACACCAGAGCAAAAACTGAATCCTATGATTGTTTCTCGCGAACCTTTGGCACGTTTTCGCCCCAATCCGAAAAACTTTTTGCGCAGTTTCATAACCGCCGATGAAACCTGAGTCCACAATTACAATCCCAAAACCAAGGAATAGTCCAAACAATGGACACACAAAGGTTCGCCGCCACCGAAAAAGTCAAAAACGGTTTCGTCAGCAGAACAGGTTATGGCAACTGTATTTTGGGATTCTCATGGAATTATCTTCGTCGACTGATTGAAAAAAGGA
This sequence comes from Ctenicera cuprea, assembly GCA_958336395.1. Taxonomy (NCBI): domain Eukaryota; kingdom Metazoa; phylum Arthropoda; class Insecta; order Coleoptera; family Elateridae; genus Ctenicera; species Ctenicera cuprea. The sequence goes on from OY284493.1 coordinate 2,246,036, forward strand.
AAAACAGTAAATGGCGAGTATTATGCCAATTTGTTGCAGCAATTAAGCGACCAAATCATAGAAAATCGGCCTCATTTGGCGAAGAAGAAAGTGTTTTGCCATCAAGATAACGCACCTGTACACACGTCTGCAATCGCCATGGCCAAAGTTCATGAATTGGTTTTCGAATTAGTGCCCTATTCGCCAGATTTGGCTTCCAGTGATTTTTATCTATTTCCAAACCTGAAAAAATGGCTCGGCGGTAAAAGATTTTCATCCAATTCCGAGGTAATCTCTGCTGTAAATAGCTATTTTCAGAACTTGGGTTCATCAATGTACAAAAACGGCATTGCTGCTTTGGAACATCGTTGGAATAAGTGCGTTGAGCGAGCAGGAGACTAAATTAAAAAAGAAAATACTTATTGCCCAAAAAACTTGCCTTTTCTTTGTTAGGCCACGTACATTTCGAACGATCCCCGTATTGAAACATTTCTTAGGCAAATAAAAGTATTTAAAACTATATGGCATTTTATTCTATTCCAATACCGTATTCATGTATTCATCGGGTCTGTGAGACTTAGCGAGACAACTGCAGGGTTAATTAGAGGCAGAACGACCTATGACAAAGTAAAGTAGATACAAATAGAGCACAGAAAGCAAATCGAACGTGTTGCAAGAATTACTTCGCACCCTGCTTCTACAATCAAAGTCTATCTTTACTGATAAATTTCAAAAATTGCGTTGTTGCTAGTATTTTAATTTAATTTTTCTTTACTAAAGCGCCATCTCGTGACCGCACCAAGAAAAGTGGCCGGGGTTTTCCTAGCTACTCTCTATAATTTAAATTCTGTTCTCTAACTTTTAAATTTAAATTCGACGGTATATAAAATAGTTATTTATCCACAACTTACATATTATAGAGGCATAATTCTACTATTGAGAGACGTCTTATCTATATATATAAAAATGAATCACTATTTCCCTTGGTCACGTCATAACTTGAGAACGACTTTACCGATTTCATTCATATTTTTTTTAAGTTTTCTAATACTGTGTAGAAGGTTCTTACGAAAAGAAAAATTAAGAAAATTGCGCAGAAAATTAGAAAATTTAAGAAAACTTAGCGAATATTTGAACGACAATCATCCCTCACAAACATCGTCTCGATATCAACATTCCAGCTTTCAATAAAAAAACTAATTATTATGCTACCTTTGCTCGGTCAAAATACCGCGGCAATTTAATTCCTCTGTCACTGTGTGACGTTCAGTTTGACAGTTCTGCTGTGTATCACGTTCCGTATTGATAGGCCGGGATTTTACTCCAAAAGATCAAGCGTTGACGTGGTTAGTAAGTAGTTACGCATATTAAGTTTAGTATTTTATTTCATAATCGCTGAGTCCTTGCGTATTTAAGAATATATGATATTGCTGGGTGCCTTAAGTACAAGTCATACATCCAAACAGCATATTTATTATTTTTCCAAAACAAATTACAACAAAAACGTGGGGCGTAGCCCACAGGTTCCGCTAGTGGTATTAATAAAACACATGGGTCTTATAATTAAGCCATAAGACACGTAACAAAATCAAACTATATTTAAACTTCCTTGTTAACATTTACATTTATATCCACATTAAAAGAGAAAATATTGTCGGTTTTTACTCACATTCACATTGATATTATTTGTATTTATGTGGTTTGAGCCGTTTAATTTATCATTATCTCAATTTTGACAGGTTTGATTGGTGACAACTTGCTACTCTGATCTTTCATATAATTTGTCGGTATTAGTGATCCACATAATTATACCTCTACAAGATTGTAAGTTGTGGATAAAATTTTGTATTGCATTTGTAGATTACCTGCAAATAAAACTTGAAAATTTAAACATTCGGCCTTGCGGCCTCGTGCCTAAACTTTTTCGCGAGTTTTATTTGCCTCAGAATCCACTCATACAATAAATAACTATTAAAATATGGCAGAGTCCAGGCGAACTACTTGCAAGATATTTTTATTTGACAAACAACTCATTATAAACGATTTTGTTTTGGTAATTGTTAGTTATATAAAAACTGGTCTGTAATGCAAGGTTATTTAAAATTTCAAAAAAATTCTTCAATGTGGTGTATTTTACTGTTTTAGTAAACCATTAGTTAATTAAATAAAGAAATAAATGTGTTGTAATTGGAACATACAATTTATTTCCACTTTCATATTGGTCTATTACCATTAAAGTTCAATAACATTTTTTTAATAAATTAGAAAGTAATAAACTTTGTTCAGTTTCAGTGATTGTTCTAGCCGAAATAAGCTTACGCGTTTTGCAAGAATCTAAAGATGAATATAATTAAGCTGGCTATTTTTGCACTAACAATTTTATTGATACATGTTGTTGTTTCTCTAGAAATGAAGAGCAGTAATACAGAATTAACATCATGCGAATCACATGTAATTCCAAAATTGTTCCCCAATGACGTCACGATCTATTTTATTTTTGAAGATTTGAAGAAATTTTCGGTTCTTCATCACATTAACAACCCACGTATTATTGTGGACATTCAAAAACCTATAAGTTTGCCATGAAATTTTCATTACAGCTACGTAATACAACGCCAATATCGCGAAATGTGTCTTTTTTCAGGCCGCTCGCCGAATTTAGGCTTCTTGGTCGTCCCGCCCTGCACTTACAAACAATATTTAATTTATTCTAAACGACAAGGTTTTGATATTAGTCAGTTTAATTGTGCCTTGCTGGCGTTTTCCTGTTTAGGGAAAGATATATTTTATTATTTTGGCTACATTATTTAATTTTATTTTTGTGCGCATATTTTTTCTGATATATTTTTTGGCGTAATTATTTAATGCGGCGATTTATTGACTCTTCGTTTGTTTTGTGTATTTTTATGATTCTGCATTACGATATCTACACAATTTCAAATTATTTTGTTATTCACACATTTAATTTCCCATAATTTATGTCAGTTATTCGATTTGGCTATTTATTTTGCATCACATTTTAATTATAGAGAAACTTTACATAATGTATTTGTTGCGTATACAATTTATTTTTGCTTATTTAATACATTTAGAGCTAATTCTGTTGTTGTTTGTTTTGGTATTGTGTTCTGTGAATTTTCCTCCACTTAGATCCGGTCTAGCTGTAGGAATTGAGTTATTGTGAATTTGTTATAAGGATCTTAAAACCCTTTTTATAAATTGATGCAGTTTTTCATTTTACGGTTCTATATTTCCATCGTAACCCACCCCATTTGAACGAGCAGCCGAGTTTTTCTTGTTATTATTACCTATACACAAAGAAGCTACCGATCAAAATTTACGTAACAGAGTCTTTAATATTTTTTACATAAGTTATATAAATTGAAGCCAACCACTTATTTGTTTAATTTGCTAATTAAAAAAAACAAATAATTTCAAAGTTCGATATATTATTCTTAAAATAGTCAACTCGTGAATATAGAAACATAATCAGGTTACCTTACACAAACCTCCTGCATAGTAAATCGTGCTTATTGTCCTTAAAAACAAATTTTAAATAAAAAACTTAATTGTGAAGAAAAATTAATATAATGTAACTAAACATTTGCTTTTTACCTTTTCTTACTTAGTTATTTTGAATAAACAAACACTTTTAACATATCTATATTTAAGTGCAGTTATAAATCCTTTTATAACATTGCTGTAGATCACCGGTTCTTAGCTGCTCATACATTTTTTTCCACTTTGATGTTGGTTGGTAACCATTAGAGTTGTAAATAAATAATTTCCATATAAAGTACAAAATAATACACTTTCGTCAGTTTCAAGTGACCATTTAGCCGAAATAAGTTCGAGCCTATTGCAGGATTGTAAAAATGGATATAATTAAATTGGCCATTTTGGCACTAACGGTTTTATTGAATCATGTTGTGTTTTCCCTAAAAACCATCAACCCCAATACAGAATTAACATCATGCGAATCACATGTAATTCCAAAATTGTTCCCAAATGACGTCACGATCTATTTTATTTTTGAAGATTTGAAGAATGTTTCGGTTCTTCATCACATTAACAACCCACGTGTTATTGTGGACTTTCAAAAACCTATCAGAATGTCATGGAATTTTCATTACAGCTACGTAATACAAACTAAGGGACCTACTTTCCTGAATCAAACCCTAAACGAGCTTACGAAGAGTTCAATTTGGAACATAAGTGAATCTCCAAGAGGGAAGTTTTTAGTTCTAACTTCTTTAAGTGGAAATTTAAGAAAAACGTTTGAAATTCTCTGGAGTTACGATATAATAAACGCAATAGTAATTGTATATAGCGGAACATCACTTCCGGAACTATATACGTCTGATCCTTTTGAAAAACGGAACAAATGTGGAAATAAAGTAGAAGTTGTTTTCCCTCAACTTTGTAATATTAATACTACAAGCAGCTTTAACAAGAGCATTACAAATCTAAACGGATGTTCAATTACAGTGCCTGATGGATTTTCTGCCGTAACGTCTAAAGAAACGGCAGCTGTTGTTTTTGTGTATCGTTTGATTCTTTTGGTTGGAAACATATTAAACACAGAAAACTTTGATGAGCTTGTATTTAACAATGTGCAGCATGACCTCTACAACCATAGCCAAGGTATATTATTTTATGTTGGACTAACAAGAGGAAATGAATTACTGGATATCTACGACTTGAGTGAAATATTATATTACGATAAGCTTGTCTAGGTTACACCCAACGCTACCAAAATTTACGGGTTTCGAATAATTGCTCATATTTACGAAAAAAACGTTTGGATCGCTATTGTTACGTCTTTAACTGTGGTGACTATAATTTGGTGGCAAATGGCAAAGTATGTTAACGATCGAACTGGATTTCGGCAATTTTGGAGAAGCTGCTTAGCAATTTTATCAATTTCGTTGTGTGGTTCTGATAATCTGAAGCCAACCACCAGGGTGCTAAAATTTCTGGCATTGTTTTATTCTTTTTATTGCTTGCAAATCAATACTTCGTTTAATGCCAACCTTATCAGTGTACTTACAAAACCTTTTTATGGCCAAAGTATTACCACAGTAGAAGAACTTGCAGAATCAAATCTGTCGCTGCTGTTATTGGGATTTGGAACTCGTAAATTGAATTTCAGTGCAGCTTATGGTGAAAATTTGTACAATAAACTACAAAAGCAATTCTTATATTTACCTACAGTTAATATGTCTGATATTATAAGCAGAATTATATTATACCGCAACATTAGTGCGGTTATAGGTAAATCAGAGATTACAGTAACAGAAATGCGTGAGAGGTTTGTAGATGTGATAGACGCAAAACTCCTTACTATGGAAATGACGTGCTTTACAAGAAGGGGTCACTATTTTATGCCTACTTTTAACAAACTTGTTGGATTGATAAAACAACATGGATTCCATGAAAAGATTATACGCGACATACAGTACCAGGCAAATTATGAAACAGAGGACTTAAATACTGCACTCGGCATTATGCATTTAAGTAGCAGTTTTCTTATTTTGGGAGTTGGGTTGTTTTTTGCTACAACAGTATTTATTATAGAGCTCGTATTTTTCAATGTTTTTAAAATAATATTTTTTTTTAGTTTTAATCCGTTGGTGGTTTCGCTCTGTTGCTTGGAATTAAAACATTTAACTTATCGATTTGCAGCCACACGCTTCACTTCTCACATCTCACTTTTATTTTCAAAGATGCAGTAAAGGTAGACGCCGTTTACAACCAGTAGATAAACTGGTTGTGTTCTGGATCAGGCAGTGGGTCGCAAGATGCTAGCTGGTTGCGTCAGCCATGATGTGACGTTAACTTTGTATTTTTCTGGCTTCGACTTCTTAGGTCACTCACTACATATATTTTTCTGGGTAGTTTGGTAGTTCAACAGTATTATAAAAATAGTTGCTATATGTTCATTTTAAACAAATTATAAATGTATTTTATGGAATAATTTGATTGAGACAACTGCTATGTTGTTTTATTTAATAAGCTACAAATCGCGTGTATTATTTAAACAAATCAAATTCACCCCAGCAATTGTTTTAATTCTATTTTCTCTTTTTTTTTATCTAAACCTGTATTACTTGTTCTGTTATTTCTGTTGACAATATGCGCATTTTTCAATTTGAAAATAGGTCTTTTGTAACTTTCTTGCTTGCTATTGTTTCAGAAGCTTCCTTATTTAATGGTAAACCTTTTGTTTGCTTTTGATTACGCTAACGTATTTGTTTACTAATAAGCCACTATAACAAAATATGCAAAGAATAAAAAATATATTTAATTGATAGGCGGAGTTAAAATCACGTAAATGCCGGAAAAGTTTTTGATTTGCCTTAAGTTGTTCTATCAGATTCCGTGCTCAAATTTTCAAAACTTAGTTTTGAAAAAACAACGTTACCCAAAAAAAAGGTCTAACTTCCGTTTCCGGTTTCGTAATTTTTTGAAAAGCTTAACTGGAACTACAATTTTCGATATACCTCTTGCTTTTAAATTTCATCAAAATCGGCCAGTACTTTCGCCTGTAGAAGCGTCACCCACAGACAAACATTTTTAAAAAACCACTTTTTTGGGTTCCTTGAGTACACCTTGCACGTACAAAAATGGTATAAAATATTATACAATATTACATACAAATAGGAAAATTCTTTAAGCTATGTGCGGGTAGAAATAATTATAAAATAAAACAGTAATGAACAATTAAATTACAAACGCAAACGGCCTTAATACTTGAAAATACGCAGCTCTCACAAACAAAATACCAAACACACTGAAAACAAACAAGACGCGATTGTCGCGTCTAGATTCACCAATCTAAGCATTTTAGAATAATTATCTGGGTATTTCGTGGAAAGGCTGATGTGGCCAAAAGACTACGACTTACAGACAGTCTGTTCTTTAAAAGGGCCGAAAATCGTAGCTAATTTATTTTTGATTAAACCCCCCAGCAGCAGGGTTTTCTACAATTTTTTTAATGCCGCAAATTTTTGTTGATAATTTCAACATTTGATTTTATTGCATAGCATAATTTTTTCCACATAAACTCGTTGAGAATTTTCTCTGCCTTTCATCGAGGAAAATCAAAAAATACCGGTAACCGTAACCGTATAGTAATTCTCTTTCTTTATGCACATTATTAATGTCCGAAGCGATCAAAAGCGACATACATTTTTTGCACTTATACTTTTTTGTTAATTTTTGAATTGCGTAGCCTGCGGTGTAGGTAGTAGCACAAAGTTGTAAGTGACGCACGTCATCATTGTTTACGTTTACAGTAAAAGGACATTCCGGTTCATCGCCTTTCTTATCGCTTTTTTGATGCATTACTGTATTTGAATTGATTGACAATTTGCCTGGTCAGATATAATTATATTTAAATTCATATTAATTATGTGTCGCAAATTTGTCCGAAATGTACATATTTATATAAACATATTTCCAAGGATGTCTTGATTTAATCTTGACGTAAGCAAAAACGGGATACCTTCCTTTTTTAGATCTGCGTAAAGGCTTAAAATAGCCGCAAATGAGAGCAAAAGCCCCTCAAAACAAGGGGGATTTTTCCGTTTTTCAACTGTTTCCCATTGACGAATCCAACTAAGAGCGGCTAAACTAAAAACCTAAAGATGTACAATACCAATCTGTCGTCGCCGATTTTAAGTGTTAACACGTGTTTCTATTGTAGGTCGAGTTTAAAGTCCCTACCCAAAAAATGCTAAATGACGTACGTTTCCAACAGTAGCAGGTATGCGACGTAGAACTTAGTATAAACTAGACGCATGGCGCACAGCGCCCGTTAGCGTAGTCGTCTTCAACTTAAGCGTAAAGGAATTACATTGGTTGCGTATCTATGAAGGTATATAATCAAAGGTAATAGCTTCTTAATCTCTTCGAAGTGTGCTCGTGGTCGAACTAAACGATGGACTTATAAAAGTACAAAAACATGTTTAAAAATTTCTTCAGTTGAAACAAATCGTATCATCTTTATTATTCTAAAATATGCTTGATGTATAGTTTTTGCAGCATACTACAAACTACACTGTTATTTTAAAAAATTTAGAAAAAAGTGGGAATCAAATTGAAATTTATACCTTTAGTAATAATTATATATGTATAAGCATTAGTGCTGCAATGCAACGTTACGTAAATAATTAAATGCAAAGAAAACAACGCAAATATCACATTTATTACAAGTTCTACTAACGTAACAAGTGGTTTATGTTTCACAATCAACAATAACACAATTCGTCCCGGAATCCTTCAAGACGTTAACTCGGTGAAATGTTCTCGCCAGTATTAGTGTGCAATTTGCCTATAAGAATTATAAGCACTTTTTATAAAAAGTTTTAAAATAAGTTGCATGTGCTCTAATCCAATTAAAACTCTTGCACAACAAGTAAGTTTTAAACAAGCAAAGTGTTCCACTTCAGTTGAGCGATTACATCATGGGCAATCACCATTATTTGTAGAAGGTTGTCTGGTGAGTTTTTGTAAAGTTTTCTTTACCAGTTTGTGACGCAATATTTGTTTTTCTCTTAGTTTCTAAGATCGAGTATGAACCGCGTCCGCTTCTACTTGATCTTTGAAGTTAATAATGGTGATGACTCTATTATAGAGTGAAACCACCAATCGTTTACAATAAAACAACCAGTTTTTTATTTGCTCAGAATAATTGAAGAATAAAACTTCTATAATACATACTGCAGTTGCAAAGAACAATCCAACTCCCCAAATAATAAAATTGCTGCTCAAATGCAAAATGCCGAGTGCAGTATGTAAGTTGTCCGTCACATAATTTGCTTGGTTTTGTACTTCGCGTAAAAACTTTACATACAATCCATGTTCCTTTACCAAACCGACAATTTTATTAAAAGTGGGCATAAAATAGTGACCCTTCCTTGTATAAAACGTCATTTCCAAAGTAAGAAGTTTCGCATCCATCACATCAACTACAGACCCTCCACGCATTCCTGTTGCAACATCTGATTTGCCAATCACCGCGATAATGTTGCGGTGTAATATGATTCTGCTTACAACATCAGAGAAATTAACTGTAGGTTCATATATAAACTTGTTTTGTAATTTCTTGAACAAGTTTTCACCATATGCTGCACTGAAATTCAATTTGCGAGTTGCAGGCCCTTGTATCAGCAATGCCAAGCCTGACTCTGCAAGTTCTTCTATTGTGGTAATACCTTGGCCATAGAGAGGTTTTGTCAGCACACTGATCAAGTTGGCATTCAATGAAGTATTTATTTCTAAGCAATAAATAGAATAAAATAATGCCAGAAACGTTAGCGCCTTGGTATTTGGTCTAAGATTGTCAGAACCGCACAATGTAATTGCTATTACCGCTAAGCAACTCCTCCAAAATTGCCGAAACTCAATTCGATCATTAACGTGTCTTGCAATCAACCACCAAATGATAACCACCATAAATAAGGACGTAGCAATAGCGATCCAAACGTTACGTTCGTAAATATTAGCAATTATTCGAAAACCATAGATCTTGTTAGCTTTAGGGGTCACCCAGACAAGCTTATCGTAATATAATATTTCGCTCAAGTCGTAGTTACTCAACAATTCATTGCCTCTTGTTAGTCCAACATAAAGCATTATACCTTGACTATGGTTGTAGAGGTCTTCCATTACATTTTCAAATATATATCCATTCACGTTATCTGTGTTCAAAAATTTTCCAACAAAAACTACAATGCGATAAAGAAGCGCCATCCCTGCTGCTTCTTTAGATGTAGTTTTCATTAACGGCTTATCTACTGTAATTGAACATCCATTCACATTTTTAATGGTTTTGTTAAATTTGCTTGTAGTATTAATATCGCAAAGTTGGGAAAAAACAACTTTTACTTCTTTTCCACATTTATTCTGTTTTGCAAACGGATCAGACGTGTAGAGTTCCGGAGGTGACGTTCCGTTATATACAATTACCATTGCGTTCATTATATCGTAACTCCAAAGAACTGCAAACGTGTTTTCCAAATTGTCCCTTAAACAGGTTAGAACTAAAAAGTTTCCTCTTGGAGATTCGCTCTTGTTCCAAATTGAACTGTTCCTAAGCTTGCTTAAGGTTTTGTTTAAGGGAGTGGGTCCAGTTGTATATATTAAGTAGCTATAATGAAAATTCCATGACAAACTTATAGGTTTTTGAATGTCAACAATAATACGTGGGTTATTAATGTAAAGCAGAACAAAATCAACTTTTAAATCTTCAAAAATAATATAGAGTGTGACGTCATTTGAAAACAATTTTGGAAATACATGTGATAAACATGATGTTAACTCTGTATGACTGATGTTGGTTTCTAGAGAAACCACAAAGTTATGCAATAAAACTGTAGCTGCAAAAAGAGCTAGCTTAATTAGATTCATTTTTAGCCCAGCGAAATTTGGACTAGACTATCACTGAAAACTGAAGAAAATTTATCATTTCGAACTTTATAAGAAAATTATTGATTTAAAAGTTTTAATGCTTATAGACCAATATAGAAGTGGAAAACAATTTTAGGCGTAACTTCTAACATTTACTGTTTTATTACATAAACTAGTAATTTACTATAGTGCTAAAAGTGAGAAGGCGTCGTTAACGGCATTAAAATGATATACTAGTTGGAAGAACATTGTTTTTATCAGAAATAGTTTTGGTTTTAAATACCTGACAATGACTAGTACCAATACCTTTTTAAAAGTTGTACTAACGTAACACGTGGTTCATGCTTCACAATCAGCAGGAACATAATTCGTCACGGAATCCTTCAATACGTTAACTCAATGAAATCTTCTCCCCAGTATTGGTGTGTAATTTGCTCATTAAAACAATAGTAGGCACTTTCTATGAACGGTGTTAAAATAAGCTGCGTGTGCTCGAAACCAACTAATTAAAACTCTTGCACAACAGGCAAGTTTTAAGCAAGCAAAGTGTTGCACTTCAGTTTAGCGATTACATCATCATTCTTCATCATTTGTAGAGGGTTGTGTGGTGAGTTTAGTAAATTTTGCTGTAACCAGTTTGTAACGCAATATTTTGTTTTTTCTTAGTTTCTATGATCGACTATAAACGGCGTCTGCCTCTACTAGATCTCTGAAGTTAATAATAGTAATGACTCTATTATAGTGTGCAACCACCAACCGCTTAGAATAAAATAACCACTTGCTTATAAAGAACATTCCAACTCCCCAAATAATAAAATTGCTACTCAAATGCAAAATGCCGAGTGCAGTATGTAAGTTGTCCGTTACATAATTTGCTTGGCTTTGAACTTTGCGCATAAATTTTACATAAAATCCATGTTCCTTTACGAAACCGACGAGTTTGTTAAAAGTAGGCATAAAATAGTGACCCTTCCTTGTATAAAACGTAATTTCCAAAGTAAGAAGTTTCGCATCCATCACATCAACTACAGACCCTCCACGCATTCCTGTTGTTGTAACCGCTGATTTGCCAATCAGCGCGCTAAGGTTACGGTGTAATATGATTTTGCTTAGAGTATCAGACAAATTAACACAAGATGTAAATATAAACCTTGACACACTTCAATAAAATTGATAGAGCCAAACCAGTTGGATTCATTTTTATATTTCTGAAAAAGGCTTGAATCTATTTCGGCTACAACGATCACTAGAAACTAAAGAAAATGTATTACATTGTATTTTATGAAAAAATACTAATCAATTTTAGTGGTTATAGACTAACATACAACTAGTAATCAATTCAATGTAGAGCTTAGAGCATATTTACTTGTTTATTACATGAACTAATACTTTACAGTAATCAAAGAAATCAATTTAAACATTATTTTTGTCACATTCGCGTAATTGTATATATTGCAATGATATGCGTGGTCTTGTGACTACTAGAAAACAATTCCCTAAACTGTCTGCAATTCACGCAATTAAATTAAACTTTCTATGAGACTCTTCTAACCTTCTCAGGGTCGTTATTTAGCTTGTGAAATAAGTTATTTAAATTAATTTTAAATAGAAATAAACACACACAACGATATCAACTTTACAAAATAAAGTTTTATTTAATAAATGAATTTCTAAATGTGGTTTCCGAAAAATCAAATGAGTTTTACTAATTACTATCGTCCTTTTTTAAAAATAGAACACTTATCTTAGCGTTTCCTTATTAGGATATTCTTCGCTCGAGCAAAACGCTGAGTGTCCAACTTCTATTTCGCTCTGGTGGTTTCTTAAGTAACCAGAAATACTCGCCTTTAATCTGAATCTTCTTCTGCTCTGTTTTATATTATTTCCAACTTGGTCTTACCACCATCACAAACGAAGAAACTTCCTCGATCACCTTTTACTTGTAATACTTCTGGATTTTTTTTTCCAATTCGTTGTTACTTCGTTGTATTTTCTTCTTTTATACTCGTAATTACTTTTATATAGCTTTTAGACTCGTTTTCCTCTTTTTTCTTCCAGAGAATCTCAATTCTCTGTATTTATTTACCAAGACCAGCCGTAACCAACTAAAACAAAATTCTCTATCTTTCGTCTTCCCTCTTTGATTCCCATTTTTTTAACAAACACATAATTCTCATGCCCATGAGTATCCTTTTATATGTTTGTCATATTGACACTGACATCCATCCTGACATTTATCGATGCACAATCAAGTAAGTTTAAAACTTCTTATAAATTAAACCTTTTGAACAATTCTGAACTAAATTATAATTACAATTAACATAAATAAAATTCGTATCAATCTGTTGTGTTTTTCTTTTCTTTCAGTAAAAACAAACCATATGAAAAATAACAATTATTAGAATTTATAACAAGAATTATAGCAAAAATACGCAACCCTGAGTTTAAAAGTTAGAGTATCAAAACCTTACAGTGTTCATAAAACTCAAATCACAAATAGAATTGCAGCAAGCATTTCAAAAACTGCTCTCCAGGAATCACAATACTCCAGACAAATCAAACACCTTTAAATATCATAGCAATATAATAGCTTATTGCATTTATTAATATCTTATTAACATTTTATTACTTATTATTATTACACTTAATCATTATCTTTGTCGACGTAAATATGTATATGACAAATTATTATCTGTTTTGTACCAATGTAACCTTTGGCTGTCTAATTATTCATCGTTTACTTTTGCATTTCAACTTTTCCATATAACTTGTTTTCGCATTTCATATCTTTAATCTGTTATCTAATGTACCAAGTTCAAACTTTGTGCATAACATGTATTATCAAGCTTTATAAGTACGGATGAATATTAGTAACCGGTGGTCAGTTCTATAAAAACATTGAACAAAGCCGAAGGCTGGCCTGAAGAATACATTATTATAATAAATATAATTGTAAAATCGAACCTATTTTACTTTTTCTTAAGTTGAATATATTTTTTATATTCATAACAAGTACTAAAACAAAAAACAATTTGCTTAAAGTTTTTCATATTTCAAAAATAATAGTATTTACTTTCACATTCAAATTTATTAGAGAAGAAAAAAAAGTAAAAATACATTTTAACAAATAAAGAAGGCATTAGATAAAATATGTACTGCATATCCATATCAAGAAAAATATATATATACAGCGAATTCAAGATCATCATGGCGTTTTAACATATAAAAGACGAATAATTTCATTATTATTACCATAGAAGAATTTTATTACTTGCAGTTGGCCTAAATGAAAAGATAACATTTTTGTTTACATCTCCTGATGGTAGTTTACTTGAGAATTTAATACAAATAAGGCTTTAAATAACTTATCCATTAATAATTATTGCCTCTATAGCTCAGAGAGTGAGCATCTGTTGTATAAAATAAAGGTTATGGGTTTAAACCTTTGAAGAGGTCCACTTTTCTTTGTTGTTTTAAATCGGCTTTATAATATTTTATTTAAAGTAAATAATTATTTTTTAATGCTACTTCTTTAGGTGCTCTTCTTGATTACAGAGTTTGGCGATCACTTATTTGAACTTTTTTCTATTGACTGCCATATGCTGAAGTTTTTTGAAATTTATTACGGCTTATTTCTTTATGTTCTGGAATCATGACACTCTTCTTCAACGTATTCCTCGCTTCTCTTCATTTTTTCCTTTGAAGATTAGTTGTAGCAGAGCATATGCATAGCACATGAAACAAAAACTACAAAGTTAGAAAGATGAAGCGAGAAGAGTTGGCCACCGATCGACATCGCAAGAAACGCCTAAGATTGGAACCCTCGAGGCAGCAGGGAACGAGATAAGCCGAAATTGTCTTAAAGGAGAACAGTCTTGAAGGAGGCAAACGAAATAGGAAAATTCTGGAACGATCTCAAGCTTATTGCCAAAAACAAAGTTAGATGGAGAAATATCGTAGATGTTCCAACTGATGGAATGATAATAACTATATATTAGCATTAAGTGCTGCTTGTTACATTATGTAAATTGTTAAATGCAAAGAAAGCAACAAAATCATCACAGTTATTAAAAATTGTACTAACGTAACAAGTGGTTCATGCTTCACAATCAACAGTAACACAACTCAGTGAAATTTTCTCACCAGTATTAGTGTGCAGTTTGCTCTCTAAAAAAATAGTAAACACATTTTATAAACGGTTTTAAAACAAGCTGCATGTGCTCGAAACCAATTAAAACTCTTGCACAACGTGTAAGTTTTGAACAAGCAAAGCACTGCATTTCAGTTGAGCGATTACATCATGGCCAATCACCATTATTTGTAGAAGGTTGTTTGGTAAGATTAGTAAAATTTTCTTTAATTAGTTTGTAACGCAATATTTTGTTTCTCTTAGTTTCTAAGATCGGGTATGAACCGCGTCCGCCTCTACTTAATCTCTGAAGTTAGTAATGGTAATGACTCTATTATAGAGTGCAACTACCAACCGCTTCGAATAAAATAACCAGTTGTTTATTTGCTCAAAATAATTGAAGAATAAAAGTTCTATAATAAATGCTGCAGTAGCAAAACACAATCCAACTCCCCAAATAATAAAATTGCTACTCAAATGCAAAATGCCGAGTGCAGTATGTAAGTTGTCCGTTACATAATTTGCTTGGCTTTGTACTTCGCGCAAAAACTTTACATACAATCCATGTTCCTTTACCAAACCGATAATTTTATTAAAAGTGGGCATAAAATAGTGACCCTTCCTTGTATAAAACGTCATTTCCAAAGTAAGAAGTTTCGCATCCATCACATCAACTACAGACCCTCCACGCATTCCTGTTGGTGTAGCCGCTGATTTGCCAATCACCGTGCTAATGTTACGGTGTAATATGATTCTGCGTAAAACATCAGACAAATTAACTGTAGGTACATATATGAACTTGTTTTGTAATTTCTCGAACAAGTTTTCACCATATGCTGCACTGAAATTCAATTTGCGAGTTGCAGGCCCTTGTAACAGCAATGCCAAGTCTGACTCTGCAAGTTCTTCTATTGTGGTAATACCTTGGCCATAGAGAGGTTTTGTCAGCACACTGATCAAGTTGGCATTCAATGAAGTATTTATTTCTAAGCAATAAATAGAATAAAATAATGCCAGAAACGTTAGCGCCTTGGTATTTGGTCCAAGATTGTCAGAACCGCACAATGTAATTGCCATTACCGCTAAGCAACTCCTCCAAAATTGCCGAAACTCAATTCGATCATTAACGTGTCTTGCAATCAACCACCAAATGATAACCACCATAAATAAGGACGTAGCAATAGCGATCCAAACGTTACGTTCGTAAATATTAGCAATTATTCGAAAACCATAGATCTTGTTAGCTTTAGGGGTCACCCAGACAAGCTTATCGTAATATAATATTTCGCTCAAGTCGTAGTTACTCAACAATTCATTGCCTCTTGTTAGTCCAACATAAAGCATTATACCTTGACTATGGTTGTAGAGGTCTTCCATTACATTTTCAAATATATATCCATTCACGTTATCTGTGTTCAAAACTTTTCCAACAAAAAGTACAATGCGATAAAGAAGCGCTAGCCCCGCTGCTTCTTTAGATGTAGTTTTCATTAACGTCTTATCTACTGTAATTGAACATCCATTCATATTTTTAATGGTTCTGTTAAATTTGCTTGTAGTATTAAGATCGCAAAGTTGCGAAAAAACAACTTTTACTTCTTTTCCACATTTATTCTGTTTTGCAAACGGATCAGATGTGTGTAGTTCCGGAAGTGATGTTCCATTATATACTATTACCATCGTGTTTATTATATCGTAACTCCAAAGAATTTCAAATAAATTGTTTAAACTTCCACTTAAAGAAGTTATTACTAAAAAATTTCCTCTTGGAGATTCATTTATGTTCCAAATTGAACTTTTCTTGAGCTTGCTTAAGGTTTTGTTCAAAAAAGTAGGTCCGTTAGTTTGTATGACGTAGCTAGTATGAAAATTCCATGACATTCTGATAGGTTTTTTAATGTCCACAATAATACGCGGGTTATTAATGTGAACAAGAACAGGGAAACTTTTTAAATCTTCGAATACGTAATAAACTGTGACGTCATTTGAGAACAATTTTGAACTTACGTGAGATACACATAATGTTAATTCTGTATTAGTGCAATTGACATGCTTCAATAAAAACGTTAGTGCCAAAACAGCTAGTTTTATTAGATTCATTTTTGTATTCCTGCTAAAAGTTAGGACTTATTTCGGCTACAACGATCGTTGAAAACTAAAGAAAATTTATTACGTTATATTTTATAAAAAAAATTTAATAAATTGGAATGGTTATAAACTAACATACAACTGGTAATCATTTCAATGTGAAGCTTGCAACATATTTACTTGTGTATTACATTAACTACTACTTTATTGTAACAAAATACTGTCACGATCCTATTTATACTTAATAAATCAAACCATGCTCAATGTCTGGACACAACCCCAATTAAATAACCAATCCATTTTTAACATTAGTATATATTTACGATTAATTTATAACAACAGGACAATCTTATTAAAATATAATTTATAAACTTACTTACATTACATAATGTAAAGGTTTCATGAGGACGGACTTGTCACCACCAGAATGCCATCTGGTTCTAATGCTGAATGTTGAATTTAGTCTGGGACTGCAACTGACTCTAACTGTTACTCTAACTTTGCAACCTAACTGACTGCCAATTTTTCTGGTTCCCTTATATATAGAATATCACATCATGTGAACAAATTAAGCCACGTGTGTTCCTATACAATGGTAACCTTGGCTTTATATAGCAAAACCTATTAACATTTTATGACCGATTTAATATTCAACTTCCTCTGATAAGAATTGTGTTCCTTTATGTAACATTTGTATGAAATTTAGAAATGTTTTAAAATAATATTTTAAAATATGAATTTGTTTCTTACTGTGCATTCTGGCTTGTGACAATACATCAATTTAAACATTATTTTCTTAATTTAGAATAAACTTTGTACGAAAAACGAATTTTCATGTTCATAACAAGCACCAAAATAAAAAGCATATCGCTTGCATTTTTGTACTTGCTTTGTACTTTACATTGAAGAATGCAATTTTACGCGGAAATGAGTGATATGGTGAATAATAATCCAAATCTCTCTCAAAATAAACATGTGGAGGACACTGTTATCGGTTTTTTTATTCATAGAAGAAATTTAAATAGGGAAATGTACTGGAATATACTGCAAAATGCTATCGATCTTTTAATCACAGAAGCTCTAGAAAAACCACGAATCTGGAAACTTACAACTGAATGAAAACCTTCTCCACTATCAGCAAGATGGAGCCTTTGTTCATTACGTATTATCCGTCCTGCATTGGTTAAATAATAGATTTCTTAATAAGTGGAATGACAGAGAAAGAGCAATCGAGTGGCCAGCTAAATCTAAAGATCTTACGGCACTAGATTTTTTTTCGAAAACACTTAAAACCTGTAGTTTACACGACGCAGCCAGTAGATATATAAATTTAAAAACAAAAGAAGAAAAGGGAGTGTAGAATTATCCGCCGAAAAACCTTTCAAAAGGTTATAGCGACGTACATTTTAAAACAATTTCTATAGTGTTGAAGAAAATGCTTTTATTTTATTGCTAAAATAACTTATGAAATCTATGGTAACGAAGTGCATTTATTTAAATATTCGCCTCCCATTTTTACACAATAAATTTAATAACTGGAGAACGAATCAACTGATTTTAAATTTCGTTGCGTCAAGAATAGTTATTTATTGTACAAGATGATAAAATTGCACTTTATCTTCGAGAGCGATTTTAGCGTCGAGGCGTCAGCCGAGACGCTAATACGCATCGAGAAGATAATGAAATTTTATCGTCGTGTGGAATACAACATTTTTTTCTATAGCAATTGTTAAAGAAGACCAAAAAATGAAGAAAAATCAATGATAAATTTAATTTAAAAGTGTCAGGAAAAAAACAGTTTCACGAAAAAATGAGTAGGTGGCTTTAATAACTTTTTGGTTGCTATAGAGTTTGTAGTGCGTAGAAAAAAAAATAAAATACTTTATCTATCGATATCTTTTGATATCGATATCGTATTCTACCCGTGATCGATTCGACCATAGTGAAATTAAAATAATGCAAATGAGTATCAATAAGCAAATTTTTCAATACTTTTATTTGCATAACAAGTGTCTTAAGACAAAGTCTGCATATTATCCAATTTATAGTAATATTGTGCTTTAAACTACAAAACGTGTTAGTATAATATAAGTAATCTATATTTTTTCATGCCACACAAAGTAATAAACGACCAAGAATTTACAACAAAAAGTTAATTTAAGTTTCTTAATTTTTTTAATACAGCTCTATAATAAACACTACAGTGGCTGTCAACAATCCGACAATCAAAAAAATAAAAGCACTATTCAAATGGGTAACAGTGAGCACGATAATTGAGTTAACCTTTACATAAGTGTCTTGGCTTTGTGCGTCGCGCAAAATTTTCTCATTGAATCCATGCTCATATATCATGTTAATGAGTTTGTTCAAAGTAGTCATGAAATAGTGACCTTTCCTCATAACAAATGTCGCTTCCAAAGTAAGAAGTTTTGCAGCTAATTGATCTACTTCAGATTCTCCACTCGTCCCCAGTATTTTGATCGCTTTTTAGCTACCAAGGCACTAACGTTACGGTGTAGTGCAGTTTTCATTAAAGCAACGGAATAATTAACCATCTGTTCATATGTCATCCGATTTTGCAGTTTTTGTACTATCTCTCACCATATGCAGCACTGTAATTTAAATTTAACATCGGTCCTTGTATCAGCAATGCTAGCCCTGAATTTGCAAGCTCTTCCACTGTGGTAATACTTTGGCCATGTAAAGGTTTTGTTAGGACGCTGATTAGGCTTGCATTAAACGAAGTATCTATTTGTAAGCAATAAATGGAATAAAATAATGCAAGTAATTTTAACGCAGTGGTTTTCGGTGTAAGATTATCAAAACCGTCCAGTGAAATTGCTAAAATAGCCAGGAAACTTCTCCAAAATTGCCGAAATTTAATTCGATCATTGCCATACTTTGTTATAACCCACCAAATAACTATCACCGCAACGCAACTTTAGTGCTTTGATAAGCATATCAACGATGATCTCATTAGGTATGCGTGGAAGGTCTGACGTTGATGTGATAGATGCCAAACTTCTTACAATGGAAATGACGTATTATACAAGAACTTGTCGATTTGGTAAATGAACACGGATTCTATGCAAAAATTACGCGGGAAGTTCAAAGACAGGCAAATGATGCAACAAAGAACTCAATTACCAAACTCGGCGTCATGAATTTGTATAGCTGTTTTGTTATTCTACGAGTTGGATTGTTGCGTGCTGTTGCAATATTTATTGCAGAGTTGTATTTTTCCGATTGTTAAAACTCCTAACAATTTTTTCTTCAGCTTTGCGATATTTAAGCAGCATATAAATTAGCCTGCATAGCCTGACTCTTCAGCTTATATTTTCAGGATACCGGAACAGCGCGGCTTTTTCGCATGCACTTCTATAGTAATAACGACTAAAAAGAACTGTTTTAGTAGAATTAGTAATTTAGGTTAACAATTTTAATTGTATCAAATTTAATAATAAATGTGTTAATTCTACTTGTCTACGTTTTGCTTTAGAAATTTAGGTCAGCTACCGGTAGATGGAGCTGCAGGATGTTGGGGGTAATAAAGGATAGAAGCATTATAAAATTGAAAGTGCTTTCTTTTTTGTACTCCCAAGCTCCGACTGCGAGGTGGCTTGTGCTGATTGCATTTTTCTGACATTGGTTGGGGTTTCTGGAACCGACTGACAAAAACTTATCGTTCATGTTTGGTAAGACCTTACATAAAAATACAGAACAGTGGCAAAATCAATAAAGTATCAAAATGGGAAATCAGAGTATATTGACATAAATTCACGCTAACGTTGACAAATCTTGTTAAATTTAGGTATACAATTATGTAATCGTTTGTAGACAAACCTAATATACAAGAATCAAGTACTCATACTCATACTCATACGTATGAAACAGTTATAAAGCAACAACAAATATTTAAGACTATGTATTACGTCTGAATACTACTAATGTGAAAACTCAAATGCGATTATGTTTCTAGCTGATTTTATCGGTAAAACGGGATTTAAAACATGTTTTCTTCACTTAACTTGATATGGAGGCTCTAGCTGGTTGTCAATCCCAACGAACAGCAATTCTCTTCTAAACAAACCAAAATGATATCACCCTGTGTATGATATGAAATGAAATGAAAACAAATAAAATAGATATCATTATTTTTAAACTTTTATTTTGGTAACAAGTATTTGATGATATTTCTTAAGAATCTGGTTCAAACTAGCTCAACAGTGTTATTGTATCAGAATTGTGAGTAACAATTAAACTAAGACATATTACATAGTATCAGCACACTAAACTTAAAGGTCTGGTGAGTTTGGGGGCCAGTTATTACCAGTTTAATGTCAAACAATCCAATTGAGATACACATCTCCTAATAAATTGTGTAAATTGCACCACATGATGGGTAATTATTTCTAAAAGCTTTATAAGGAAAATTCAGTATAAATCAAGACAATTCGAGCTCCAATTTTCTAGTCTAAGTTTCAAATATTGTCTGCTTCGTAACTTCGCCCTCTTGGGTGCCTTATGGGCTTCCTACTTTATGCAAGTTGAATTGTCATCCATTTCGATATTGAATTTTTTTAATTTAGTTAATGATTGTTAAACCAATATTGCCATAGCATTATAATTTTGTTCCATTTTCCGTTATCTCTTGCCACATGACCTTCCCAGCGCCACTAACTACATAAGAGAATTGCCTAGCCAGAGTGAATGTCTTCGACACCTTCAGGTATAAGAGGTTATAGATTATGATGATGACGATGATGATAAAACCAATAATAATAATGATGATAATGAAGATGTCTCGCAGCCTAATCGCCATCTCTCCCTGTCTTGCCAATCCTCCCTCTTAAATTATAATTTCTCAGAAGTAATACTTGTATTTATTATTTGGATCGTATCCAGACGAGCATGATTCGTGTTTGTTTTAAATAAACGGGTTTGTGTCAATAATACCAGCAGTTTATAATATAATAATAATTCTTGGTTAACTTTATAATTTAAAAAATGGTATCCATAGTTCTACAATAAAAACTACAGTTCCAAGTAGCAATCCAATTCCCCATAAAATAAAAATGCTACTCAAATGAGTAATGCCGAGTGTGGTAATTGAGTTATCCGACACATGATTTGCGTGGCTTTGAGCTTCACGCATGATATTTTCATTAAATCCATGTTCGTTAATCATTCTGATGAATTTGTTAAAAGTAGGCATGAAAAAGTGACCTTTCCTAGAATAATATGTCAATTCCAGAGTAGGAAATTTCGCATCTACTGCATCTGCTTCAAATCCTTCATTGGTTTCTATTATTTGAAGGGTTTCTTCAGACATAAGGGCGCTAAGGTTACGGTGTAATACAATTTTGTTAAGAGAATCAGACAAATTAACTATGGGCGTGAATACAAACTGTTTTTGCATTTTACCGTACAATTTATCACCGTATGCGGCATTAAAATTTAGCATACGCATAGATCCTTGAACCAACAGTGATAGTTGCGATTGTGCAAGTTCTTCCACTGTGGTAATACCTTGGCCATAAAGCGGTCTCGTCAAGACGTTGATCAAGTTAGCATTAAACGAACTGTGTATTTGTAGGCAATACATTGAATATAACAAAGCAAGAAATTTGATCGCATTTGTTTTTGGTCGAAGATTATCAGAACCACACAATGAAATTGCTAAGATGGTTAAGCAACTTCTCCAAAATTGTCGAAACTCAGGTCGATCGTTGATATATTTAGCTATTAACCACCAAATACAAATCATCAAAAATAAAGACATTCCAATAGCTATCCAAACGTTCCTTTCGTAAATATTAGCTATTGTTTGAAGTCCATAGATATTGTCAGGTTTAGGGACAGCCCAGACATATTTGCCGCGAGCTAATATTTCGCTAAGGTCGTAGTCGACTAGTAATTCTAGTGTTCTTGTGGTCGCAACTGATAATAGTATACAAGCACTATGGTTGTAGTGGGCATCTTTTATAATTTCATTTTTAAATGGAACTATCTTCACATTATCAACATTTAAGATTTTAGCAACAAAACTAATTATACGATACATAAAAGCACTAAAAAGTTCGTTTTTGAACGAAACTTTAGTTATCGCATTGGTTAGTCTAATTGAGCAACCTTCTAGACTTTTCATTGTGTCTTTAAATTTATTTGTAGTAATAGTTTCACAAAGCTGGACAGACATAGCATTTGCTTCGTTTGCACAATTGTTTTCTTTTGCAAATGGGTCAGACGTGTAAAGTTGGGGAAGCGAATTTTCCTGATATACAATTAAAATGACGTTTATTATGTCGAAACTCCAAAAAACTTCAAATATGTTTTTTAAACTGCAGTTAGAGGAAGTTATCACTAAAAATTTTCCTCGCGGAGATTCGCTTAGGTTCCAAACTGAACTACGCTTAAGTTTAATGAGGGTTTGATTTAAGGACAGATAGTTGTTTGTAAATAATATGTAGTTGCCGTAAAATTTTGATGACATTGCAATGGGTTTTTTAATATTCACAACAATACGCGGATTACTTATTTCTGTAGGTATCCAAAATTTATTTGGAGTATCTTCAATAAAATATAGAGTGTTGTTACTGGAGAACAATTTTTGAATTGTAACTGTCACGCACGATGTTAAATCTGCATCAATTCTTGTAATATGTGGAAAGGAATCAGAACTATGTAATAATAATGTTATCAGAAGTAAATCTAAAATATGTTGCTTATACATGTTGTTGGATTATGTAACAGTAAGTCAAAGGACGCTTTCCATAATAATTCAAGAGTTCGATTATTAAATTGCCGAAGTGTACTAAAATTGCGTTGATATTGTATGCCTGATAAATAACTAACGAATTCGTAGTATATTCAAACAAGTGATTATAGATGTTTTTCAGGAAAGTACCGAACGATACACAAAAAAATAATTACAGCAGGGGCGCTATTTTCCCTACTCGTGCAACAAATTTTACGTCATTGCATAGAAAATCAAATAAAGACGTCATATACGTAGACAAAAATTTTGACGAACGAGGCGTAGGGTCTTGACAAGCGTGGTCACGTTTTTAATATATTTAAAAATTAGAAATATACGAAAAATTGGCATTCTTGACATTTGTAATTGTTTTATAAAAATATTCGAAACGCGACCACGCCGGCTTAGACTTGCCCAAATATATATTTTGATTTTCTAAGACAGTTTTCGTTAGAGCAACCGACATGTTAACTATACATGAATTGTTTTTGTTATTTCCATATCGTATTCATCCCTGACAATTATTTTATGCAGAGCCCTGCGTATTTTCAATGACTTTTGCTGATTGTTTACCTGAGCTCCCACAGGGGTTCAAATCCACTTTTTAAGGAAGAATTTTGCTGAAATGAGTTTTTCGTGTTTCTTAAACCGCTCGTGTTTTTTCACTTTATTCCTTTTCTCCTTCTATAGGACTTCTATAGGATTTAATCAGGATTCAAGTTAAAAAGAGTTTTTAGATAGTATAACGAGACAACCTTATAAAAGTTTGTTTCGTTGTTTTGATTTCGAGCAAGGGCGCTGCCGGCGCTTTAAGTTGATTCAAACCTGTAGAGTGAGCGCTCCGGAACGCCGTTCTTTGAAGAAGCTCGACTCCCGTCAGTTCTCTCTACCACTTTCAGCCGGTATAAAACCCTGCGACCTGTTTAAAAAATTTAATTAATTTTTTCAGGATTCTATAAATTATTCTTGACTAGAACTCCGAACCAAAACAATATGGCCTGTACGACGAAACTTCATTAGGTGCCTTACCTGGTTTTAAAATCATTACTATGTGGGCAAATTTGAGTTGAGAAGGCCAGTATGTTAGGCGAAGTATTGCGTTGAATAATATAGTTAAAAAGGTGATACCTTTTCTGGGCAGCTCTTTCAGTGCCTTGCCGGTTATAAGGTCGTAGCCCGGTGCCTTGTTGTTATTTAGGAATTTAATTTCAGTGCGTATTTCAGCAGGCGAAAAGGCTTGAATCGGCGGAGATAGTTGTAGCGGGGCTGTAAGATACTCTTCAACTTCAGGACTAGCGTTATTCGTGTGTGGCGTAAAAACTTCTGCTAGATGGTGCGCAAATGCTTCAGCTTTTTCCTTACCCGATCTGGTCCATTGTCCTTGCTGGTTTCTTATCGGCGGGACAGGTTCTATCGGTCTTTTGAAGCACTTTGCAGCTCTCCAGAGGGAGTGGTCATCTCTTGTAATTCCGCTAAGGTATGTTTCGAGTTGTTGATTGCGAACTTCTTTCAGTTTCATTTTCAGGCGGTTAGTTAGTTGGTTATATTTCTTTTGTCCAGGACATTGTGTGTGCGATGCCATATAGCCCGGGCTTTGCGTTTTTCAGCTATAAGCTTTCTGAGCTCGAAAGGAATATTTACTGACTCTGGGCTTCTGCGTGCAGGAATTGGAGTGGCGTACCATCCCGCTTCCTGTATTGTTTTAATGAACTTCTCCGTGGCAACCTCTAAGTCTTCTGGTTGTTTTAACTTAATATTCAGCTCCAGATTAAGTTCGATGTACTCTTTAAAGGAATCCCAGTCGGTATTTTTGTTGCAAATTATAGGAGCGCTTTCTCTGAATATTACTGTAGTGCTAATTGTGACAATAATAGGAGTATGATCTGACGAAAGATCATAGCTGGGAACAGTATTTACATAGTTATTTGAAATGCCATTTGTAACGAAAAAGTCCAGTAGGTCTGGGATTTTATCTGAGTCGCTTGGCCAGCATGTTGGAGAGCCAGATGAAAGATACGAGTAGTTTTTTTCATTAATTACGGTGAGTAGTTGTCTACCTCTTGGAGTTATTAGTCTAGATCCCCAGTGCGTATGCTTCGCATTGAAATCCCCTCCTACAAGGAATCTAGGTCCTAGCGTATCAAAGTAAGGTAGTAGTTTTTCTCTAGTGAAACGGTGACGCGGGGGACAATAGATTGCAGATACAGTTAGTGGGGCAGGTAGACTATTAATCTGTATAGTTGTAGCCTGAAGAAATTCATCTTCATATTTTGGCAGTTCATGATGGATTATTGTTCTTTTCACTATGACAGCAGATCCTCCGCGAGCTGCACCACTTGGGTAATCGGTGTGATAAGTTTCATAGTACGGAATCTTAAAATATGTTCTTGTTGTGAAATGAGTTTCAGAGACAAGGATGATGTCAATTTTATTTTGGTTTAAGAAAGTTACTACTTCATCTCTACGTTGGACTAGGCCATTGGCATTCCATAATGCTATTCTTAACGACTTAGCCATTATGTTCTTATTTTATTAATGACTGTGGTTAGCATGGACAAGATCATACCATTTTGTTGTAGCAGCTGTTGAAATATATTTTTGAATTCGTCAAGGAATTTGTTTAGTGTTGTTTCAAGGCTTGTAGATGAGTTTTGTGGAGTATTTGTGGGAAACATTTGTGGTGTAGGGTTGGGTTTGAGCGCGTCAGCATATCTGGGATGTTGATAGATTGGAGTCATACTATTTTGATTATTAGTTGGTTTAATTTTTTTCTGCAGGTCTTGATAAATCCTACAACCCTTATAATTTGCAGGATGCGGGCCGCCGCATAGTGCACAAGAGGCAGGCGTATCTCTGGTTTTTTTGCATGTTTTAGTATCATGAGCACCTCCACATTTAACACATGCGAATGAACGATGACAGTACGTTTTTGTATGATTGTATGATTGACATCTTGTACACTGTGCAAGTTCAACTTTTTTGTGTGGGGGCTCAACTTTGATAGACATATTTTGTAGGAATTTGAGGTGGTATATTTCTTTATTATTTTTTGCCGGCTCTAAATCTATGAAGAATTACTTAATTTTCGGTAGACTTCCGGTGTTTTGACATTAATTTTTACCTCATTGTTGGCCATTGATTTGGACTCATAGTCTTTTGATGATATTACCGCGCTTAAATTTTTAACCATGTCAGGGTAGCTTACGACACCCTGAATAAATATTGGAAGAGGCTTTGGGAGTATTACCTCCAGTGTTTCAGCTGCGTTTTCGTTCTCTTTTGTGTCTTGACTTAGGAAAGGGAAAAAATCTATTTGTTTGACTAAGAGCAGTCTTCGCGGATGATGTTCCTACTTGTGTATTAGTTATTACGTTCTTTTTGGGTTGTATTTGAGTAGCGCGCTTGCGTTTTATTCTCCGCACTTCTTGCCAGCTGTTTTCCATATTGATGATACTGGTGGTGTCTTCCTCAGAGTCAGAAAAGGCTTCCATGTCGGTTTCAATTTGTTTTTGCGAGGTTACTGAGGGTGTTAATGATGGTATTGGAGGAAATTGGTATTGGTAATCAAAGGCAGCGGCAGAGGGATTTGGTAACATCTGTGCGTTATTTGAGAGTTGTGGCTGTTGATAAGGTACGTTAACAGGTTGTTGCTGTTTATAAAAGACATTGTTTGGATAAAAGTTAGGCATTGGATTGAAAGTAAAGCCCGGCATTGTGCCTTGATAACCCGGTCCGTCGCGGGGCCTGTGCCGGCCGGTTGCATGGTATATGTTCCACAATCGAATTTAAATGTAAATGTATTTAATAATGTTAAACAGATTACTTATCTTGGGGTCTGTTGACCGTTGACTTGCGAGCTTATCAATTGCACTCGAGCACTTAGCGTAGCGGACACAACCTTGCGCTAGGAAACTCAAACGAGAACTCTTGGATATGAATAAATCACATATTTTAAAATATTATTGTAATGCATGTATGGTATATGCGCAGCCAAGTTGGTAGCACGTGGGTAAATTACTGTTAAGTTAAGAATATGGTAGGTGTATGTAATTTTGAAGTTGAAATAAATATTACGTTTTATTCAGTAAATTTTAGTAAAGAGTTTTATATACGATAATAAACCTATAGCAAAACATCACAGTGGCGACGAGGATTGTACAATAAGAGCTGGTGAGAAGTAAAAATGGCATCAACATCTGCAGACCAAATCAAACTTTTAAACGAATTCGACCTTGCAAATTCGGATTGGTCGATATTTATATAGCGCTTGGATAATTATTTTACTGACCTAAAAATACATACATAATTTACATCGTAAAACGTAATTTATTTATACTATTGCATTTTCGTGCAAAATTTGCATTATTTCTAAAATTATTTAATTTGCATAATTGCCATTACATCTAAAATTTGTTAGTCGATCGATTCAGCTAAATTGATTAATTTTCTACGCTCAGTTTAGATCAGAAAGTGTGTTTGTTTTTAGGTGATACAACGTCGTAGCCAACTCTGCTTTTTGAAATGTTAGAAACAAAACACTACCAGAAGGCCATTATGGCACACCTCAAGAGTAACGTGGTGGTACCTAGCGTTAGCTTCATTAGTCACGGTCTTCTCCAGGCCGGATTGAGTTACGCTCAATGTGCGCGCTTTGTTAAGTTAGCGACAGTGCAACGACAACAAGCTACCACTCAGGACATCAGGCTGCAAATCTTAAATCCTAGATTACCTAAATTTCTATTGATTTCTCAGATCAGGGCTCCTAGTGAAAGCCCACCAAGACAAGCCTGCACAAGCTTACCACTGCCACCAAGAGTCCTACGCCCCGTGCTGTTCTCCCTGGGCTTAAACTTGGCTTCGTGGTACTGTAATGTTGGGTTCGTAGTTGGAAATGAAACGCTATTTTGGAGGAGAAAGTTTTAATGAAGTTTTCACGTTTACAAATAATTTTGATGAATTGTTTTATATTATGTAAATAGCAACCAAGTCGCTAAGTTACCAAAATACGATTGCTGCTACATTAGTACCCCCCCCCCCAACTTTGCAGAAGAAAAAAACTACGCAGCAAACGTGAAGCGTATGCTATCTTAGCTACAAAAACTTCTGATCTGTTTAAAAACAATACAAGTGACGTAACTAATTGAACATTATAGGAAATTAAATTAGCTTGAAGTTGCTTCTAGTTTTTTCAGGTGCGTGTCCAATTCTTGAGGTTCTAAGAGCAGAGTCGAAAAAGTTCAGTTCACTAAAAAAAAACAGAACAAAAAGGGGAAAAAAATGTGCATAAACAAAAAGTTGAGTCTTGTGGCAAATAATTGCCAAATTGCCCCAAATAATCTAATTGACTAACCCCAAAAACACATTTATCAACGTTCAACAAAAGTCTGTATCTAGTCAAACGTTCAAAAACCATTTTTACATGACGCAAATGTTCTGACGCGGTTAAAAATTAATATATCGTCGAGGTAAAAATAAATGTAATACATCCCTGTAAGAATCTTCTGGACGAATCTGAACCAGGAAGAAGGACCGTTTCTTAAGCCAAAATTAGGTCTTGTCCATATCATCTGGATGCAAAGGAATTTGGAAGTATGCTTTCTGAAGGGAATTGGATAGGTATCCGGAATTGTCATCGCATTCAGCTGCCTGTAATCGCCACAGACACGATAGCTGCCATCAGGTTTTACTCCAGGGACTGTCTGCCTACTCGATGATTCCAGCACGTAACAGTTCATGCAGATGCTTTTCTAAAAACAGTAATTGTGTTGGGTTAAGTCTTCGACACTTTGCACTAATTGGCGGACCGTTAGTTTTAATTCGATGCGCTACATTATGTTTAATACGGGTGTTAATGTCGAATAATGTAATGTTAGGTGATAAAGATTGTAAAGGGGGTGAGTTAGAAGAAATTCTTGAGCATTAACATATACTTCTACCGTAGAAGGCGATTGGTAGTTGTTAAGTTCAGAAGAAAGAAGATTGGAAAGTTGATTAGGATGTATGATTAGTTGTGATTTGTTAGAGAGAGAAGATAGAGAGGTTGGTTGGATGTTTGATTGTGATGAAGTTGGTTGGAGTGATGGTTGTGATGTGATGAAATGGGTTGGAGTGATAGTTGTGATTTGTTTGTTGAACAGGTGAATTACCACCAGTCTGTGGAAGAATGGATGACTTACGAATGTCTGAGTCGAACATTATAGATCGATTATCATAAACTCGTTCAAACACTCTTCTCACAGCACAGTCTGTCATTAAATTATGCATGTTGTGTGGTTTTGAAAGAAAGCTGTAGTTTTAATCGACGTCATTAGTATTAAATTCGGGAAAGTCAATACAAACACAATTAAAAGCCATATATAATAAACGTTACTTATCTTGTAAATTGGGGTTTTGAAGATCCGCAGGTCTGTGGCGATGTAGCAGCTGAATGTTGCGGTTTGTGGAGATTTTGAAATTCTGAATTCTGCTTGAAAATGTCAGTCAACGTCGAGGGAAAAATAAATCACGTCGGGAGGGGTGCGTTTTCAAATCTTGTCGGAGGGGTCACCAATAATGTAATGTTGGGTTCGTAGTTGGAAATGAAACGCTATTTTGGAGGAGAAAGTTTTAATGAAGTTTTCACGTTTACAAATAATTTTGATGAATTGTTTTATATTATGTAAATAGCAACCAAGTCGCTAAGTTACCAAAATACGATTGCTGCTACAGTACCAATCAATACAGTTACTAGTTAAACTACTCGCAGTACCCAGTACTGGTCGGTAGCCGGTCTGATCATAGTGATCGGTACTTTAACAGCGAAGAGTCCCCTGGGTTGGCACTTTGATAGTAGGCGTAAGCAAGCAAAGCGCACTCACTGCGAGAGCCACTTGCCTAATACCAAGAGCCACACCACATTTTCTTGGAGCTCACCTTTACCTGTCTAAATCGCCGGCCTCCAAACCCCCAGTTTATCGCCTGGACAAATTTACAATCCGGAGAGCCACCCACACGTAGTGACTGGTATGCAGACATATTTATAGCCACGGTTAGGGAGTGGGGATCCCGTTACAGAAAACGCGCTGCTGCTCAGGTGTCAGGCACCCATACTGGAAGCTAGTAACATTATTTCGTGAAATCACTAACCCGATGCGATGGTTCCAGTTAAGGTAAACGTTAAATCTGTCTGAAGAGAGGTGGACCTACCAAGTTGAAATGGACGTAGTGACCGTTCCAACGCCGATATTGCGAAATGTGTCTTTTTTCAGGCCGCTTGCTCACCGAATTGAGGTTTCTTGGTCATCACGCCCTCTACTTACAAACAGTCGTTAATTTATTTTAAACAACAAGGTTTTGATATTAGTCAGTTTAATTGTGCCTTGCTAGTGTTTTCCTGTTTAGGGTAAAATATATTTTATCATTTTGGCTAGATTATTTAATTATGTTTTTGTGCGCATATTTTTTCTGATATATATTTTTGGCGTAATTATTTAATGCGGCGATTTATCGACCTTTTGTTTGTTTTATGCATTTATATAATTCTGCGTTACGATATCTACACAATTTTCAATTATATTGTTATTCACACTTTTAATCTCCGATATTTTATGTCATTCATTCGATTTGGCTACTTATTTTGTATCACATTTTAATTATAGAGAAACTTTACATAATGTAATTGTTGCGTATAAAATTTATTTTTGCTTATTTAATACAGCTAGAGCTAATTCTGTTTTGTTTATTTTGGTATTGTGTTCTGTAAATTTTCTTCCACTTGGATCCGGTCTAGCTGTAGGAATTGAGTCATTGTGAATTTGTCTTAAGGATCTTAGAACCTTTTTTACAAATTAATGCAATTTCATTTTACGGTTCTATATTTCCATCGACACCCACCCCATTTGCACGAGCAGTCGAGTGACTCTTGTTGTTATTACTCGTATAGAGCTACCATTCGAGATTTACGTAACAAAGTTTTATCTATTTTTTACATAACATAATATTCTTAAAATAGTCAACTTGTTAATATGATAACCTAATCAGGGTATCTTACACAAACCTTCTGTATAGTAAATCGTGTTCATTCTCCTTAAAAACACTGTTTAAATAAGAAATTTTATCGCGAATGAAAATATATGCCTTTTTTACTTAGTTATTTTGAATAAACAAACACTTTTAACATATCTATATTTTAATACAGTTATAAACGCGTCCTTTTATAACATTGCGGTAGATCACCGGTTCTTAGCTGCTCATACATTTTTTTCACTTTGATGTTGGTTGATAACCATTAAAGTGGTGAATCAATAATTTTCACATAATGTACAAAATAATACACTTTCGTCAGTTTCAAATGATTATTTAGCCGAAATAAGTTCAAGCTTGTTGCAGAAATGTAATAATGGATATAATTAAATTGGCCATTTTGGCACTAACGATTTTATTGAATCATGTTGTGTTTTCCTAGAAACCAGCAACCCCAATACAGAGTTAAAATCATGTCTATCACATTTACTTAAAAAATTATTCCCAAATGACGTCACAATCTATTTAATTTTTAAAGATTTAAACAGCGTGTCTGTTCTTCTTTACATTAAGAACCCACGTATCGTTGTGGACATTAAAAACCCTATCAGAATGTCATGGAATTTTCATAATAACTACATGATATACACCAATGGGTACACTTCCTTGAACAGAACCCTAAGCAAACTTAAGAAAAGTTTAGTTTGGAACATAAGTGAATCTCCCCAAGTGGGCAATTTTTAGTTATAACTTCTTCAAGTGACAATTTGAAAAATACATTTGAAATTCTTTGGAGTTACGATATAATAAACGTAGTGGTAATAGTATACAACGAAACATCACCTTCGGAACTATACATGTCTGATCCATTTGAAAAAAGAAATAAATGTGGAAATGAAGCAAACGTTGTTTTTTTCCAAGTTTGCGATACCAATAATACAAGCAAATTCAACAAAACTATAAAAAATCTGAATGGCTGTGTAATTAAAGTGCCTATTGGGGTATTGCAAAAAACATTTAAAGAGTCATCAAATGTTGCTTTCCTTTATCGTACATTGCTGTTTGTTGGAAAAATTTTAAACGTAGATAGCGTGGATGGATTCGTAATTAAAAATGAACAGAATGACTTCTACAACCATAGTAACGGTATACCATTATTAAGTGGACTAACAAGGGGAAAGGAATTTCTGGATAAATATGACTTGAGCGAAATACTGCATCACGATACACTTGTCTGGGTTATTCCTCAAGCTGACAAAATTTATGGCGTTCGACTAATTGCTAATATGTACAAAACTAACGTTTGGATCGCTATTGCTATTTCTTTAATTGTGGTGGGTATCAGTTGGTGGTTAATAGCAATTTTCTCTAATGATCGAAGTCAGTTTAGACAATTTAACAGGAGTTTCTTAGCCATTTTAGCAATTTTATGTTGTGGCTCTGATAATCTTAAACCGAAAAGTAATGCAATAAAATTTCTTGCATTATTTTATTCCATTTATTGCTTACAAATAGATACTTCATTTAATGCCAACTTAATCAGTGCACTGACCAAACCTTTTTATGACCACGGTATTACCACAATAGAAGAACTTGCAAACTCAGAACTAGCACTGCTGATACAAGGAACTGGATTTGGTAGACTGAATTTCAGTGCTGCATACGGCAATAGATCGTACCATAAATTACAAAGACAGTTTATGTTTATAAATTCTGTTAATATGTCGGATGCTATAAGCAGAATCTTACTACACCGTAACTGTAGTGCGCTGATGGGCAAAACGGAGATGAAATCAACAGGGTTGCAGGGACTGGATAAAGTTGAAGTGATAGATGCGAAATTTCTTACTATGGAAATGTCGTATTTAATGAGGAAGGGTCACTATTTTATGCCTACTTTAAATAAACTTGTCCGCTTGGTAAATGAACATGGATTCTATATAAAGATGATGCGTGAAATTCCAAGTCAAACAGTGTTTGTAAGGGAGGACTCGCTTACGACACTCGGAATTACTCACTTGAGCAGCAATTTTATTATCTGGGGAGTTGGATTGTTGCTCGCAACTGTAGTATTTATTGTAGAGTTGTAATCTTTACATTCTTGGGAAACTAGCTATTTTAAACCATTATGAATATTATTGCGTTAATATATTGTCACCTTACGCTTATCAACCATAATTCGTAGTTACTGACTAAACCTAGAATGAACATAAGTCTCCAAAATGCAATGATGATATATTTGTTACATCTGATTTATGGTTTCTTATTCTAAGAGACACATACACAAATAAATATAAGTAGATGACGCACTACCCACATTATAAAGCGTGAGCTCAAACGCTGCAATTGTCGGAGAAGGTCGTAGCAATTTGATTATCTAGGGAGTTGGATTGTTGCTTGCATCTGTAGTACCTATTATAGATACGTATTACCTTCATTATGTGAAAAATAACTATTTAAATCATTTTGTTGTATCATGGCTTTAAAATAGTGGTTAATGACTATTTCTGGAATGAACACAATTCACCAAAATGCAATAACGTGTTTGTTATATTTAATACATAATTACTAAAACTAAGATACAAATATGAGTACGTTACACAGAATTCACATTATGAAACCTGAGCCCAAAAACTACAACAAATATTGTAAAAACCGTAGTTCTGCGAGAAGTTAGCTTGATGAAGCTGAACTGACTTGTCAACTAACTTTAATATGCAAGGAGACATTGTTATATAAGCCACCAGCGTAGGTCACCCAAACAGTTTAATGAAAAATCTTTATTACAATCTGCAGTATGCAACAAACAGAATTTGTCGTATCTAATATTAAAACTTCTGGGTGTGACTAAATCAATATTTCTTACGCATTGTGAAATATTAAAAAATCTTCATTATTTTATATAAATTAGTGATAACATAAATTAATGGTTTGAGTAAGCCAACATCGGCATTGTGATAATACTTCGAAATCATAGTGAAATGACCTACACAGTCGTCTGACTGATAGTGCTAAAATTGTATACCATAAAAACGACGTGATTTGTCTTAATTTCTAACATAATTGTATTAAAATCATGATAAATCTTGACAAAATACTTAAAAGATTTTGATACATTAATGTAGTGTTGGGTAAGAAGCCTTTTATTGGTATGTAGTTTCAGGTGCACAAGTAGCTTGACTATTATTATATAACAACAACTAGTGATTTTGTTAATTTTATTCGGGAATCTGTATAACACACCGTGTTGTTGATCAATATTAAATCAATTCTTAAGTTAATAAACGTTTTAAAAGCTATGGTATTTTCTGTTTTCTTGATACTTAGTAACTTCCATACGGTAACAATGCAGAAATCTCAAAAATTCGTATTTAATAGTTTGATTGTGAGTACTAGAGAGTTGCAAATGGTGTATTACTGCTTAGCTTTAAAATATACGTACAGCATGTTGTTTTTGATGAAAAACAGAAACGGTACAGACCGACAGGCCAACTTTATTATTATTTCCAATTTAAGAAAAAGTTCTTATTCTTTTTCTTCTTCTTTTTCTACTTCTTCTTCTTCTTCTTCCGTTCTTGCCGACAGATCTGTGTTGCTGATTGTGTCAGGCCAGTAAATGTGTAGTATTTTTCGTAAACAGCTGCTTAAAAAGACTTGTATACGGTACGTTATCTCGTTTGTGACTGTCCAAGTTTCGCAGCCGTAGAGCAACACGGATTTGACATGGAGTATTGTGGTGAGGTCCATATCTTGTTTAGAATACGAAGGCCTCTCTTGTTTTCTGTACTTTGTAATCTACGTCAGTTTTGGAACCATTGCCCATTGTTCTTCAGCTGCACAGGCAGGTAAATTGCGCTGCAATGTCAATTCGCTCTTCTTAGTAGAGTAGGAATCTTGCGTTATTACGAGTGTTAATGCGCATTTTCTTAATTTTCTTTCAGGTTATTTTCAAACCGACTCTAGCTGCTAATTCTTTTAGTCGTTTTATTTTGTGTTCCATGTCGCTAAACATGTGTGTAAAGAGGCAGATATTATTTGCCATTTTGGACGCTCAATTGTTTTTTGACCGTCGTTTGTATCAGTCGATGTGTATGTTTTTGTCAAAATGGACAACATCGAATATCGTGCCGTAATTTAAGTTTTTGCATTTGAAAGTCAATACGCCTACGCATATTAAAGCCGAGCTGGACGCTGTTTACGGAGACTCTGCCCCCATCATTTGCTACCGTGAAAAGATGGGCAGCTGAATTTAAACGTGGTCGTACCAGCTTGGTTGATGATGAGCGTTCGGGACGGCCCACAACTGTGACCACCACCTAAGACATCGAAAAAGTTTACCAAATGGTGCTGGACGACGGTCGAATCAAGGTTAGAGAGATAGCAAAGGCTGTGATCATATCAAAAGAACGCGTTTGTCATATATTGAATAAAGAATTGGGCATGAAAAAGCTGTCCGCGCGTTGGGTCCCACGATTGCTTATTTTGGACCAAAAACGCATTCGAATGAACATTTCCAACGCCTTGCTTAAGCGGTTTCAGCAAAACGAGTAGGATTTTTTGCGTCGATTCATCACTGTTGATGAAACTTGGGTCCACCACTACACTCCCGAGACAAAGAAACAGTCGACTGCAAAGGGTGAACGTGCTCCGAAAAAGGCAAAGAGGGTTTCATCGGCCGAGAAGGTGGTGGCAACCGTTTTTTTGGATAGTCAAGAAATTCTGTTCATCGACTATCTTGCAAAAGGTAAAACAATAACAGGGCAGTACTACGCATTGTTGTTGGGCCAGTTGACATCAGCAATTGCCAAAAAACTGCTCCATTTGCAGCGGAAGAAGGTGCTCTTCCACCAGGACAACGCACCGGTGCACATTTCAGCGGTAGCCATGGCCAAAATTCACGAATTGCAGTTTGAATTGATTGACCTCCCAGCGCATTTACTGGATCTAGCCCCAAGCGATTATTTCCTGTTTTCTTATCTCAGAATTTGGCTCGGACGACAGAGATTTTCATCGAACAAAGAGGTCATCGCAACCGTAGACGCCTATTTTGCAAAGAAAGACGCAAACTGCTACTTGGACGGGTTATAAAGGTTGGAGCATCGCTGAAAAAGGTGTATCGACTTAGAAGGAGACTATGTTGAAAAATAAAGTGAATTTGACAGAAAAAGTACTTGTTTCTATGTTAGGCTCAAAACATTTCAGACCGCCCTTGTATATACGGCTGTGGCTGTTGGCAGAGACGCGCCCCGTCGCCGGCTTTTATACATGTATACATGTATATCCTCAGAGGTGCTCAGATGTTTTCTTGCAAAACTGCTTCGTCCATAATTGTTTTTTCAAATATAAGAAAATTAAACAAAGTTCTTTCTAAATATTTAACTATTAAAAATTAATAGTTTATTCATAAAATAAAACGCTTGGTAATTGTTTCACAGTTTGTTGGTTTTTATTTACATCGCGGTCATCGTCAGGAGTTTACAAACGCCTACCACACAATCAATTCAAAAAAAAAAGTTCTTTCTTTAATGTCGTTTGTAAGAAATGATGAGTTTGATCACTAGCCTCACGGTTTAATTACGAACACTTTCTATTATTGTTTAATAAATTTGAATTTGACAGTAAATAATACCATTGCTCCTAACGTGTGGATAATGTCAGGTAAGGACTGTTAGGTATGTAGGTGTATTTCCAATTTAAAAAAAAATACTCTTCAAATTGGTATATTTAACTACAGAAAATTACTAGTTTATGTAATAAACAAGTTAATATGTTGTAACGTCCACAAAGAATTGATAACCATTAAAGTTGATTAATATTTCTTTCATAAAAAACAAAGTAATAAAGTTATTTCAGTATCCAGTGATCGTTGTAGCCGAAATAAGCTCAAGCTTTTTGCAAGAATGTATATATTTAAGCCTGCTATTTTTGCACTAACCATATTACTAGTACATGGTTTGCTTCCTCTAAAAACCAAGAGCACTAATACAGAATTAACAACATGCGTGTCGCATGTGATTTCAAAATTGTTCCCAAATGACGTCACAATCTATTTTATTTTTGAAGATTTCGAAAGTGCTTTTGTTCTCCTTCATATTCATAACCCACATATTATTGTGGACATTCAAAAACCTATCAGAATGTCATGGAATTTTCACTACAGCTACGTAATAGAAACTAATGGATCTACTTTCTTGAGTCAAACCTTAAGCATGCTTAAAAATAGTTCAATTTGGAATATTAGTGAATCTCCAAGAGGGAAATTTCTAATTACGACTTCTTCAAGTAGCAATGTAAAAAATATATTTGAAATTCTTTGGAGTTACGATATAATAAACGCAATGGTAATTATATATAACGGAACGTCACCTCCGGAACTATACACGTCTGATCCGTTTGAAAAAAGAAACAAATGTGGAAATGAAGCAAACGTTGTTTTTTCCCAACCTTGTAATATTAATACTACGAGTAGGTATAACAAAACCATTAAAACTGTTAATGGATGTTCAATTAAATTGCCTACTAGACTAACTAATTATACGTTTAAAGAAGCACCAGCTTCTACTGTTCTTTATCACATGTTCCTTTTTGTTGGTGAAATCTTGAACACGGATAACGTAGATGGATTTATATTTAAAAATGCACAAGATGACCTCTACAACCATAGCTACGGTATAATATTTGCGCTTGGACTCACAAGAGGCAATGAATTATTGGATAACTACGACTTGAGTCAAATATTACATCGCGATAAGCTTGTCTGGTTTACCCCTAAAGCTAACAAGATTTCTGGGTTTCGAATAATTGCTAATATTTACGCAAAAACCGTTTGGGTCGCTATTGCTATGTCTTTAATTCTGGTTGTTATCGTTTTGTGGTTAATTGCAAAGTACTCTAACGACCGAACTGGTTTTCGGCAGTTTTGGAGGAGCTGCTTAGCGATTTTAGCAATTTCTTTATGTGGTTCTGATAATCTTAGTCCAAAAACCAACGCGATAAAATTTCTGACATTGTTTTATTCCATTTATTGCTTACAAATAGATTCTTCGTTCAACGCCAACTTAATCAGCGTACTGACAAAACCTCTCTATGGACAAGGTATTACAACAGTGGACGAACTGGCAAAATCAGACGTAGCGTTGCTAATACAAGGACCTGCAGTTCGCAAACTGAATTTCAGTGCTGCGTATGGTGAAAATATGTACAATAAGCTACAAAAACGGTTTATAGTTGAATCTGTAGCTAATATGTCTGATGCTTTAAGAAGAATCGTATTACACCGCAATCTTAGTGCGCTGATGGGCAAATCAGTGCTAAAAGCAACTGGGATGCGTGGAGCGCCTATAGATATGATCGATGCAAAACTTCTCACTATGGAAATGACGTTTTATACAAGAAAAGGTCACTATATTATGCCTACTTTTAACAAACTTGCCGGATTGATAAATGAACATGGATTCTATGAAAAGTTTATGAGCGAACTTCCAAGTCGGCCATATTATGTAACGGAAAACCTAATTACTGCACTAGGCATTACGCATTTGAGTACCAGTTTCGTTATTTGGGGAGTTGGATTGTGGCTTGCTACTGCGGTTTTTATGATAGAGCTTGTATGTGTCAATTTTTTTGAAACAATTACTAATTACTTTTTGAGAGTCCGGGTGGTCCAGTTGTAGAGGATCAAGCTCACAATGGGTGAGTTCTCGGTTCGAATCCTGGAAGAAGCAGAAATTTTTTCTGCAATTCTGTGGATCGGTATCGAGCTCTGTAACCATTCGACGTTGGGTTACAATTAACGGCGCTTACCTTGATTACTGACTGACCAGGATAAGTAACAAAGTCATAAACAACATAAAACATACAATTAAAAACATGTGTGTGAATGACATTGAATGAATGGGCATGAAGGGTGGCATAAGCTTCAGGAGCGTAGCGGTCTAAAGGCCAAAGGCCCCACTACCTCTTATTACACAAACGAGAGCCTACCCGGAGTGAAAGTCCTCGACACCTTCGTGTATAAGAGCTGAAAGATTAAACAATTAAACTAATTAATTTTCTAGTTTAAGCTAGTAGCACACAATATACCAAATGCACATGTCCGTAATATTTGCTGCAAATTTTAAAGTCACAATTTTATACGGGTTCGGCGAAAGTACGGACCACTGTCAATGTCTCTAATATGACAACCGCGATTTTGACAAAATTTTCTACAAGAAAGTTTCGATATACTGCGGATACAATTAAAGTGTCGGCGGTTTAGCCGGAAATGAGATCAACTTTTTTATTTTAAATAGAACGCTCTGTATATTTTTTGATATATCGATAGAACTCTTTCTTGCGAGTTCAGTTCTATGCTTTTATTTTTAATAATTCTAGAGATATTGAACAATAATGTTTTGTAATTGTTATCTAGCAGCCCATGAAAACAAAAGAATGTGAAAAGCTTAAACAGTTATGCAATGTTGTCAAATATGCTTGGTTTGTGTTGTGACTAAAATATGCAAAATATGCAACATCAAATTAGTGTCATTGAACTGTATTTTGCTGGGTACGAATAAGTACAAAACATTTAAATATAACTTTAGTGGCACCGCATTGCTTTACAAGTATTTATAGTAAATTTTATTTATTTAAATTTGTTAATTTAATATTCTATTATTGAAATACGTTACAATGTGTTTCTATACATTTTCTGTCTGAAAACGTTGTCATATCAATCAATCAAAACACACTGATTTGGTAGAAACCTCTCCCCTCCCACAGACTCCCTACATCATACGATGTTTCCACAACCAATGAATTCTGAAGCCCCGAGGTGTAGTAGGTAACCATACTCAGTAGTAAAGCCATTATAACCTTTTAGTAGACGACATAGATACTTGCTAGACCTCTACTATTAAATTCGTGTATTTTATTGCTGTCATTGACGCCATTTCACTTTATAACATTACAGAAAATTACTAGTTTATGTAAAAAGCTGCACATAAAAGTTTGTTTCCATTTTTATGTTGGTCGATAACCATTAAAGTTGTAAATCAATAAGTTTCTTACAAAGTACAGATAATACATTTTCTTCAGTTAACAATCATTGTCTCAGCTGACATAAGTTCATACC
This sequence comes from Ctenicera cuprea, assembly GCA_958336395.1. NCBI lineage: Eukaryota > Metazoa > Arthropoda > Insecta > Coleoptera > Elateridae > Ctenicera > Ctenicera cuprea. The sequence continues at coordinate 2,286,515 of OY284493.1, forward strand.
TTTTCCGGAATTCAAAAATGAGTATAATAAAGCTGTCCGTTTTTGTATTGAATCGTTTTGTTTTTGCTGTAGAAACCAGGGGCACTAATACAGAGTTAGCTTCATGCGTGCTGCATGTAATTCCAAAATTGTTTCCAAATGACGTCACGATCTATTTTATTCTTGAAGATCTTAATAGTGCTTCTGTTGTTCTTGCCATTAATAACCCACGTATATTACGATAAACTTGTCTGGATTACCCCAAAACCCAACAAAATTTCTGGTTTTCGAATAATTGTTAATATTTAGAAAAAAACCGTTTGGCTCGCTATTGCCACCTCCTTAACTGTAGTGGTTATCAGTTGGTTTTTATTGGCAAAGTACGGTAACGATAGAATTGAGTTTCGGCAGTTCCATAGGAGCTTTTTGGCCATTTTAGCCTTTTCATTGTGTGATTCTGACAACCTTACACCGAAAACTAACGCGTTAAAATTCCTTGCCTTGTTGTATTCCATTTATTCCTTACAAATAAATACTTCGTTCAACGCCAACATAATCAGCGTACTGACAAAACCTCTTTTCGGCCAAGGTATTACCACAATGGAAGAACTTGCAAACTCAGAATTAGCATTGCTGATGCAGGGACCTGAAATGCATAGATTTAATTTAAGTGCTGTGTACGGTAAAACTTTGTGCGAAAATTACAAAAACGGTTAACATTTACACCTTTTATAAATGTGACAGATGCTCTAAGCCAAACCTTATTGTACCGTAATCTAAGTGCGTTGGTAGGCAAAAAAGCGATGACAGGAATGGCCGGATGGTACGACGTTGACGTATTAGATGCAAAACTTCTTACCATGGAAATGACGTATTACACAAGGAAAGGTCATTATTTTATGCCTACTTTTAACAAACTTATTGTATTGATGTATGAACACGGATTTTATGATACATTTAAGCCCAAAAATCAAACCCTAGCAAATTATGCGAATGATGAGGCTGATAACGCATTTAATGTACTCGACATTACGCATTTGAGTAGCCATTTTAAAATTTGGGGAGTTGGATTGTTACTTGCTACTGCAGTATTTATCATTGAACTTCTTTCTTTTATATACCCGCAACTAGTGCGGCTTCTGTAAACCCTCTTCGCACGTTTGCCGGGCAGGAGGCTGGTCTTACCTGTCGAAAGGGGATAAACTTCCAATAAATAGTTTACGATTGCCAAAGATGTTAGTATGACAACCGGGACCTACGGCTTACCGTGCCCTCCGAAGCACGGTTGGTTACAGATATACCTCTATATTGGTCACCCATCAGATGGGGACCAGAGCAGATAGTGCTTAACTCGGAATACCTTGTGACCGGCATTTGTAGTTCACCACCATTCAACCAACTCCAATCATTGAACTGTTTCCAAATTGTTTCAACTACAAATAGATCTTAGCGGTGGCTAGTCGTACTTGCAGTTGCGTCTGATTTGAGCTTGCTGCTAATGAATCCTTCGGCTTGAATTTGGTAATTGTTGCTGTTTAACGTTCTCCTGTTCTAAACTTTGATTGTTTTCTATATGTTTGTAAGAGTATATGTTAAAAATAAAATTGTTGATAAGTTATAACAGAAAGTAATTATTATTGATAATTTCAATTTAAAATTTGTTTTAAATGGTTCGAATTATTATCAAATTTAAAGTTTTAACGAAGTCTTACTGTTTTAGATCTATTAAAGAAAATACAAGAGTAAATAACTGCACGGATAATGTTTAAAAATTTTAATCGAAACCAGTTTTTAACTCCGGATTGTCAGACCATGAGGCTGTCGAGATTGAACTTGAAATTTCTAACTAACGTCATAAAATTCAGGTAAAACAAGTTTTTTTTGGGGCAAAAAAGTATGCCATAATTTTATAGTAATATGAACACTAGGGCTTTGTGAATGACAAACTCGACAGCATTAATTTAAAATATATACTATTTATGTATCAAAATGGTAAGGCAATTTAAATTCATATCCAGATATAAGAAACTAAAACGGGGTAAAACCCTTGTTACTCTAAGTGCACTAAGTTGTAAACTCGTGTCTTTGATCTGCCAATCCGACTGGCGACTATTTTATTTCACTGCCTCCGGAAACCACAATACCTCCCTTTTAAGTTTTTATATTATAAATAAAACACTTATGTAAATAAACAAACCGCTTAAACTAAATGCATCGTAACTAATACATTGTTTAATTTACTACAGAAATGTTGTTACCAAACCTATCCAGCGCTGTTCTATTTCTTTCGCTTCTTCGAAGCAAAGCTAAAGGTAACGACGCCGCACCAGCTTTTTAAACTAAAAACTAGTATTTTCCCCGCTTAAAAAACAATTTTAGTGTAGATCGCTCTGAGAGTGACTACCAAAAGCAGTGTAAGTGATTTAGTAGCTTTAGCTCAGGGTAACACATGAAACAGGTAAAAACCTAGCACGTTTGTTTGACTAGAGCAAAGCAGGTGCATTTGAGTGTTTAATGCGCCAGCTCTCAAAAACAATCAAACAAAGAAGTGAGCGGCACCTGCAAGGTTGAACGGAACACCTGGATTATCTGCTCGTTTAACAACATCTGAAAGAAAACTGGTTACGCAGCAAACAACCAAAGCTAAGTAGTAGGCTAGTCTAGTAGATATAAAAACCTAGTAGAGAACACATACATAATCCCCAAGACAGTGATAGCTCAGGCATGCGTAGATATTAAACAACTAAAAATAATTGTAAAAAGTAGGTACTGTTATTTTTTTACGGCAGTCGGTTATGCAATTAAGCCGATTCTCGCCTAAACCTGCCAGGTGTAAACACAACAGGTAAATTCCTGGAATTGGACCGCCAAAAGAAAAGGTCTTGGAGCAGGTGGTATACTTCTAAGGAAAAGTCCCTTAAATCTAACAACGGCAGACGCGATCGCTCACAATTTAAACAAGTTATTTTAAGTAAAAACCAAAATTATTTTACATAAGCTCTACCTATTAAATTTCAATCTGAAAATTAAATGCTAACACAATAACGAAAGCAAGTTCCCAATAAAGTAAAATAATTTTCCAACAATTTCAAATATTTAAAGAGCAGCAAGAACAATTTAACGTAGTTAAATTTATCAATGTGATTTAATTTATTAACTTAATTATTGATATTTGCATTGAAAATATCGTTATCTAGTGTTGTGTTTAAATTAGAGGTTATTTGTTATAACATTAACGTAACATTTACAAATTGTATACATTAAGTTGTAGAGCAGAGTATCTAAGATGTACGTTTATGTTTATGTAATTTTAAGTAAGGTTTGGAGCGTAAATGTTTAAATTTTAAGCTTAGACCCAGATAAGTCAAATTATGTTTTGAAAATTAAGTTGGTTCTAGTATCTAACATTAACATTTGATGTCAATCAGACTACTAGTATTAGAAGATGCGTAAACATGTACACACGTTGCAGCAGCGGTGTCTTGCGGTATGCATTGCACACATTTTAATGCTGTTTAACACCACACCCGATCCCAACATATCACATAAATTCCTACCTACCTACTGGCATGAGGTGAGCCTGGCGTAATCCAGTATCGACCTTCGAGTCTCAGAAGATAATAATGATGATGATGATGATGATGATGATGATGATACACAGTTTTAAAAATAATATTTATTTCACAGTATTCATTTGCAAAATTAAATATTTTACAAATTAACAGTGAGCTGGGTTCGCTTGTCACATTACCGTATCACCTTCCAATTTTTCTACGCGTGATGCCAAATGATGATTATAGATAGTGGTATATCGACAAGTATGGAGTAATAAAATTAAACCAATTTAAATAAGAACTTTAGACATAAACCTTGCAAATTTTAAAAGCAACAATATGGGTCAAGTAATTATTACTAAAACAATTTCGGTCAATAGTTAATTTTGGCATAGCTAGGTGCGATGCACAATTTAGCCATCAATTTATTGTAAAAGATTTTGTTTGGCATTGTAACGTTTCCGTCGATTTTAAAACGTTCGAATCACGTTAAATTATTTATATTTGTTTCGAGTAGCTTCAGGGAGTTGTCCAGGGTTCTCCTGGGATACCAGAACCTTTCAAATAATGTACAGATCGGAAACGGGTTAAATTAATATCAATATAATATGTATAACTATGTACAATTTATTTAAATATATATATTCACCGGAAAATAAATTAAGTATTTCAACCTGTTATAAATAAAATAAAATATTAATTCTGTAGACGTTGTTTTAGTGAGTCTTGTGGCACCTAATTTTCTGCCGCACTCTGTATGGCACGGTTCTTCGCCGGCCTTCAAATTCCCTCTGGATGTCCCGGTACTCTCGTACGTCAACGACCTTGTTGTTTCAAACGCCAGTCTCTGCGCTTGTTATCGGGCGAACGATTGGACGGGTATTTGAAGCTAGACAAAATTAGTGCGTATTTCGTCGAGTTTCACGTATTAATGAAAGACGAATAAATTCGGGAACAGTTCATAAGTGACGCTAAACGTCTTATCGGTAATTCCTGACTTTAAAACAAACGGTTACCAATATAGGATAATGTAGCGACCTTGCCCTTAATTTCAAACAGTAAGTAAAACAACAATGCTAGTTTAAAATACTTTCCACTAAAATCACACCTGTTTGTTACGCTTTTAACTAACCAGGCTGCGTTTGAGTATCATTTGTTCGTTGTTTTATCTGTTTCAGGGATTATTATACTAATTGGTTTGATGAATGTTAACTTCTTTCGCCATGCGATGAAGTACATTTACAAAGGGGTAAATTAACAGCAAACTACTGACATTTTCGCCTAGCAAGTTTGGAAGTTCCCCAGAATAACACACCTCAAGATTTACAGAATTTTCCACCCCGTAATCTGAGATTAACATCGATTTCCCCTGTGATTTTTCACCCAAGAAAAAGTCAACGGTTATTGAGCAAGATAGTGGACTGTCAATACATGAAGATCCTACGCCTCCAAATTTATCGATAATTCACTACGGAAGAGACAGTTGGCCGCTGAAGCATTGAACACCACGCTCCAAAAGTTGACTGTTAATAATTACTGTCCTCTGACATAAACAGGTTAATACCTCGACAGTGAACTCAAATCGTAACTGATAAGTTTTAACGCAACTTTTAATTTCAGGTAATAAGTGATTTGCGAAATGCACCTTAATACTTGCCGGTATTTGGAACATGTGAATGCAAAACAGGCTGCATCTCTCGGATGTCTGTACACTGGTAACTGGAACAGTAATAAAATAATTAAAGCAATTATAATTCAATTAATTGCGTACACGGCTGAACAGTTCGGTATGTTTGCAGTGAAACAATTCGGTAACGGCTGGATTCGCTGGTATGAATTCTTTAAATACTTTAAACTGTATTTATTTAAATGTGTACTCAAATACACAGGCTAAGTTCAAACTGTATATTCGCCAGCTAAGCTAGCGAATTGTTCGACTGGTCGGTTTGACCCCACGGGTCTGAGTCTCTGGAGGAGCTCAGTCGGAGTCTCTGGATTCGGCAGCTCCTTTACTTTTTATAGCTAACCCAGCTCATCTTGCGGTTCGGACTTCGCGCATTTCCCTCTCTGTTGGTAGTGGGAGATGACCTTGCTCAGTCATCTGAGATGGGTCGGTACTAGAAGCGCCATCCGCGCCTTTTTCGAGAACTAAGGGCGGTGCTCGTCTAAATAAAATTGTAAAACCACAAATACGCGTATTCTGCGCGCTCTACACTTTGGATACAATTTTACCCTGTTACAGCATTTGAAAATGGGTCTCATATGCCCAGTTAGTAACAACATATAATTGGTATATTTAACTGCTGTTATTGACGCCGCCGTCTCGCTGAATAACAATACAGTAAATTAATAGTTTACGTAATAAGCTCCACAGAGAATTTACATTATAAATCAATTATTTTCTAATAAATTACAAAATAATAAATATTATACAGTCTCAAGTGATCGTTTTAGTCGAAACAAGCTCAAGCCTTGTGCGTTAATGTAAAAATGAATTTACTTCGGCTAACTTTATTCGCACTAACAATTTTACTAAATCATGATGTTCTCTCTCTAGAAATCAGTAGCATTAATACAGAATTATCGTCATCTGTATCGCATTTAATTCAAAAATTGTTCGCGGCTGACGTCACAATTAATTTTATTTATGAAGAGTTCAAAAGTGATGCTATTTTACTTGAAATTACAAATCCACATACTATTGTGGACGTTAACAAGCCAATCGGATTATCATCAAATTTTCATAACACCTACGTAATATACACTAATGGACATATTTCTTTGAACGAAACTCTAAACAAGCTAAAGGAAAGTTCAATTTGGAACTTAAGCGAATCCCCACGAGGAAAATTTTTAGTCATAACTTCTGCTAGCAGTCATAGCAGTCTAAAAAATACGTTTGAAGTTCTTTGGAGTTACGATGTAATAAAAATAATAGTAATAGGATATAACGCAAAATCCATTCCGAAAGTATACACGTCTGATTTGTTCGAAAAAGGCAACAATTGTGGAAATGAAGCAAAAGTTGTTTTTGCTCAACTTTGCGATGTTAATACCACAAGCAGATTTAACGAAACTATTAAAAATCTAAGCGGTTGTTCAATTAAAGTGCCTAACAGAATAGCTGCATCTATATTTAAAAAAACAGCTGGTGGTGCTCTTAAGTATTATATACTGCTTTTTGTGGCTGAAATTCTAAATGCAGATGACGTGATTGCTTTTATATTTGAAAGTGAAAAAGATACCCACTATAATTACAGTGTAGGTATATTATTTCGAGATAAATTTGTCTGGGCTGTCCCCAAAGCTGACAAAATTTATGGTCTTAGAATAATTGCTAATATCTATAACAAGAAGGTTTGGATAGCGATTGGGATGACTTTCCTTGTGGTAATTGGTAGTTGGTGTGCAGTTGCAAAGTACGCTAACGATCGAATTGAGTTTAGGCAATTTCATAGAAGTGTCTTTGCCATTTCGGCAATGACATTGTGCGGTTCTGATAATCTTACACCGAAAACCAAAGCGATGCAATGTCTTGTACTATTTTATTCAATCTACTGCCTATAAATATGGACTTCGTTTGATGCGAACTTGTCCAGCGTCTTGACCCAACCTCTCTACAGTCAAGGTATTACCACAATAGAAGAACTTGCAAACGCAAAACTGGGATTGTTACTACAGAGACCTATGGCGCAAATAAATTTCAGTGCTGCGTATGGTGATCGACCGAACAAGACTCTACAAAGAAAGATAATTTTCGATCCTGAGGTTAATATCACCTATTTTTTGATGAAAACTATACAACACCGCAACCTTAGTGTCCTAACGACCGAGAAAACGGTGAGATTATCGGGAATGCACGACTGGTCAGAAGTCGATCAAGTGGATGCAAAGCTTCTCACTTCGGAATCCACAGTTTTTATAAGAAAAGGCCACTATTTTTTGCCCACTTTTAACGAACTGGTTAAAAAGATGTGTGAACATGGTTTTATTGAACATATCATGCGCAGAGCTCAAAGACACAATAATTATGGAAAAGACAACTCAATTATTGCGCTCGACATTACATATTTGAGTAGTACTTTTATGCTGTGGGGAGTTGGATTGTTGGTTGCTACTGGAGTATTTGTTGTAGAATTGTATTCTTCAAAATCGTGAAAAAGTAAAAGTTATACGTGTATTGTAAAAAATCAATTGGTCGCTTCACTCTTTCGCTTGATATTAAAATATTTAGGACATCCAATTGCTTTCGCACTCGGTAAAATGAATTACACAGGTGATGCATAAGTCACTTACCAATTGGTTTTTCATATAACTTTCAAATTATAAAATTGGCATTGCGGCCCTAGCTCTGACACCATCCTCTTTAACCCACATTTGCTCTCTCCCTTTCTGTATTTGTAGCACACCAACACTTTAGATCATTTCCCTATATCGATCGCTACTCACCACTTGAACTGCAACTTACTCTACTTTAAAAAAAAGGTTCCGTTGATCTTTACTACTGAAGTTCCACACCAAACCGTTACAAGAAGATGCAAAAGTCTTTGGTGAAGATTTTTTGGATTAACGGTGCCCTACCACTGATAATTTTTGCTAATTGACAACGCCACTAAAATGACGGTCTGGAACAACTCCGCGCCGCCGTCTAGGCGCCGCTGACTGGGCGCCGTCAACTTGGCGTCAGCCAACTCGCCGCCAAACCAGCTAAACCCCAAGCCAACTAAGCGCCAAGCCAACTCCGCGCCAACCAACTTTGGGCCAGCATCAAAACAAGTTTTCAAAAATAAAAATTTAAAATTATTTTAAGGTATCTTACTAATCATCAGCATTTTAAATAACTTCTTTTACTACAAAAATAACAATTAAAAAATATAGACCACACACGTGTAACACTTTTGTCAGAACAATGTTGTAATAAAGCTGGAACTGATTGTAATAATGCTGGAGCTAGTGAAAATTTGCTATTACTAAATTCACTTTTTGAGTACTTGACCCAGGGTCTGGACTGCTCCTGGAATATTAAGCTTATATCTAACCAATTACACAGGATCCTGAAATATGCACTTTATTTTTAAAAGAGTGTTTAAATCAAATTGATGTAATTATGATTTTTAGGGTTATGATTATTTGGGATTTCTCCCGTAGCGTCAAAATAGTTAATTAAAACAATCAAATAATTTTCCCTTAAAGGGACCTGAAAAAGAGAGTTAATAATGGAAATTAAAACAAAAGAAATAAGTAAAATATAATATAGTTTATTGAATAATTAGAGAAGACCGCTTCAGAGGAGAGGCTAGGTTTTTACAGCACAATGAGAAGCCTGATTGCTCTCGGCGACTTAAATTTAAATTTAAAATGAATTAGAACTAAACTCTGAATGTTTGAATAATGTTTTGACCAATGAGAAGATATTTTAATTTATCTTTACTTCAATTTTTCTCAAGATACCAATTAGTTAATCTAATAAATGTTAGTACAATTATTTTAGACTTTTCTGACCTGACAGAATCCTTAATTGCCCTCCGACGGAATTCGAGTGAGTGCGCCCCTGAGTGGGAAATTTGGCACAAGTAATTTTATTGACGAAGCGAATAAATTAATTTAAATTAAACTGATAGTTTCACTGTTTTAACTTTGACTTTGTTTTTATAAAATAAAACCAGTTGTATTAAGTATTAAAAATTTACTTAGTTTTTGAATTTAATTTAATAAAGAAACCGATTTCGCGAGTACGAGTAAAACTGACTTTTCGTCTTCAAGATGTAAACCCGAACTGACTGTAGTTTTTCGCGTCCTTCCTTAGCAAAACTTTTCCCCTCCGAGGGATTACAGTTTCTGTCTTTTGTCTTCTACATACTGTCTTTTACTAGCTGATGCAGGTGCTAACAAGTTGCTTGACCTTCTAATTGCAACCAATGCATTTCCCACACAAAGTTGGCTGTTAGTTGGTGTGTTAGCTTTTCGTATTTCGTTACAATTTCTACTTTTCCAACTTTATCAACGGATATTACTTAGCATAATTTATAACTTGCACTTTTTAATATGTGGGAATATGTAGATATATAAAAGTTCAACCAACTTTTCCATGACACGAGTTATGTACTACATTAATTTTATTATTGGATTTAATATCTAAACCAATTTGTTTTGAATAATTTCTTTCCCCTTAGCGAGTGCTACAATTGCTTGTAATATAAATTCGCCATGCAGTTGCGTTAACGCCGGAGACACTTTGATTTCTTACCTCTTATAAACAAACAAAAATTGTTTAATTGAAATATAGAAAAAATTTTAATTTTCATTGAATAAATTGAGGATGTATTACTATTTATTTGTTCCGACGTCGACCGTCATTGGTATTTGAAACTTCCAGTGTAAACAGCTGCAAAGCATTTTTGTCTTGTCTGAAGGCAAATTTTCATACCACTTAAGAGCTTATCGTTAGTAAATTATAAATAACGAAATTATAGCAACAGCGGTAGTTTGCCGTGTTGCATAAACGGCAGAGACACTTTTATTTCTTACCTCTGATAAACAGGCGATTTATATATAATTAATTAACAACTTTTACTGTAACAATTTTTACCACAAAATTTTCATAAAAAGTCTTCTTCTTTGATATTCCTGGAACTTGTAGTCACGAAATGACGCAATGTTTGCTGTGATTTGGAAGGTTTTCTTAGTTTTTCGTGTTTGCTCGTTTCCTGACCAAAAAGATCAATATTAATATAACTTATAAATTTTGGTTGTAAAAGAGATATTTTCCAGAAAAAATATACACTCTCCTAGCTACTAATGTACTGTATTTAAAGAACTCAAAGAATTTATAGTGGTTTTTGTCACGCGACATCAAATTATTATGATTCTCTAAAACACATACAGCTAAAGTATGCAGAACAACCACACTATTAAAAATGTGTTATTGTATATTTTACTATTTTGTTTGGCCACGTATGAAACAAGAACAGTAATAAATGACAATTATTCTGTTGCCTAAAAAATCTTTCTATCACCGCATTTAATTAAAAACAGAAACATTTGGAAACATTAAAACCGGATGAAAGTGAGTAGTTGATAATATTGAGCTTACCGAAAAGCCACCGCAGTAGACTTCCCGAAACCAATTGGCATACCAACTAAATGCTACTGATCTGGTGCCTGATAGTTATGATCGGGGTGACAGATCGTAACCAGAAGCAGACGTTGACTGGCAGATTTGAATAGATCTTGTATTGCTGGAAAGTCCATGACGTTACCAAGAATAAGCATCTCACCATGACGGATAGCATACCACTACATTTGGCCTCGTAACATCACTAACTTGGAAACTTTCCGTTTACCGCAAACTAGAACTTACTTCTACAGGAAAACGTAAAGAAATCGCCGTAAGAATACTTGTCAATTATCATGCCATGATTGAGCAACTTTAAATCTTTGTACCGCTGTACCGTCGCTCCTTAATCCACAGTTGCGTAATCGAAAAACATGTATCAGCAACACATAAGCTTGCTTCTGCTAATTTCTTTATTACAAAATTGTGATTCCTTTCAAAATATAACAGGACTTAATCCAGATTCAACACCGTGTGTAAAACTTACAATTCAAAAATTGTTTTCCAACAACAACACGCTCTATTTTATTACCGAAAATATGAAAAACTTCGCAATACCTACAGATATTAATAATCCACGTATTATTATAAATATCGACAAACCCATTGCGATGTCATTAAAATTTTACACCAGCTACATAATAAATACAAATAAATACTTGTCTTTGAATCAAACCTTAATTAAACTCAAAGAGAGTTCAGTGTGGGACACAAACGAGTCTCCCCGAGGACAATTTTTGGTGATAACTTCTTCTAACAGCAGCTTGAAAAACACATTTGAAATTCTTTGGAGTTTCGACCTTATAAACTTTATTGTAATGGTACACCAAGCAAATTTACCTTCCCAACTTTACATGTCAGACCCATTTGCAAAAGGTAACAAGTGTGGAAGTGAAGCAAACGTTATATTTTCCCAAATTTGCGAAACTAACACTACCATCAAGTTTAACAAAACAATTCGAAATCTTAATGGTTGTTCAATTAAAGTATCCAATGCCATAACTGAACTTTCGTTTAAAGACGGATTAGGTAGTGCAGTTTTGTACCACATAGTTCGTTTTGTTGGTACCATTTTAAATACAGAAAACGTGAGTATATTTCGGTTTCAAAATGATACTGTAAAGCAAGTCCACTACAACAATAGTCAAGGTATAGTATTATCAGTTGCAGTAGCAAGAGGATTAAAAGCACTGGCTGATTACGACCTTAGCGAAATATTATTTCGCGGTAAACAAGTCTGGGCTATTCCTAAAACTATCAAAATTTATGGACTTCAAATAATAGCGAATATTTACCAGAAGAACGTTTGGATGGCTATTGGAATGTCTTTAATATTGGTCATTGGTGTTTGGTGGTTAATGGCAAAACACATCAGCGATCGAACTGAATTCAGACAATTTTGGAGAAGTTTTTTAACCATTTTGGCAATTACATTGTGTGGTTCTGATCATCTTAAGCCAAAAACCAATACAATAAAATTTCTTGCTCTATTTTATTCATTGTATTGCCTACAAATACAGAGCTCATTTAACGCTAACTTAGTCAACGTTTTGACAAGACCTCTTTACGACAAAGGTATCACCACAATAGACGAACTTGCAGAATCAAAACTACCATTGTTATTACAGGGAGCTATGAGTAAGCTGAATTTCAAGGCCGAATATGGTGAGAGATTGTACAATAAACTGCAGAAACGCTTCATATTCATACCCACAGTCAATATGTCAGATGCTCTAAGCAAAATTGTATTACACCGTAACCTTAGTGCGCTCATGTCCAAAGAAGTCATAAAGATAATAGGAGGCGCTGAAGTGGATACAGTAGATTCAAAATTAAGTACTCTGGAAATGACGTATTATTCTCGAAAAGGTCACTTTTTCATGCCAACGTTTAACAAATTTGTCAGAATAGTACATGAACATGGATTCTACGAACGTATCATTCGCAACGTTCAAAACCAGGCAACTCATCTAACGGATAAGTCGATTAACGCACTCGACATTACTCATTTGACTAGTATTTTTATTTTGTGGGGAATTGGCTTGTTGCTTGCAACTCCAGTATTTATTGTAGAAGTTTTGGCCTCCAAACTCGCCAGACCTTTCAGTTAATTTATAAAGATAGCATAACACAAACACCTTGTTATTTACTGTAGTTTCACCTTTAAACATTATTTTAATAATGAAATAATATATATTGTTTAAGGCAAATAAAAGTTTTAAAAATTACTTAAAATTTATTTTATTTGTTTTCTTCACACTAAATAATATAGTGAAAACACTTAGAAGCGACACTGACTTTTAAGCTTAACCGTCAATTTCGATGATTCTGTGATCGACGTTCTACCATTCAGCAGATCCACAAAATTGTTGATAAAATTGCAACGAGTTTTGAAAACAAGACAACTATGCACAGCGGCTTTCTTGGCGTTGAATAAGCTGTCAAATAAGCGGTCCGTGGCAACGCTACCCGTGGCCGAGAGTTCCAGCCACCCGGGCGGAGTAACATTTAGCCTGTGAGGTGACCTTGATTATTTACGTGGCGGCACCTAGCGTGATTCTTATCCGTCACGGTCTTTTTCAGGCTGGATTGAGTTACGCTCAATCAGCGCGCTTGTTCCAGTTAACAACGGTTCAACGAGAACAAGTTACCAGTCTTGACATCAAGCTGCGAGCCCTAAGTCATTGGGGGCGGGGATATTACTTAAATCGCTACTGATTCTGTAGATCAGTGTCCAAGCTAAAGCGCTGTTTACCCGTCGAGCCGTACCAAGACGAATTTAGGTTGCACAGGCCACCACGAGTTCTAAACTTTGAACCTCGCCGAGCAGAGGGAGACGTACCCAGTTGAAATTACCGATGTGACCCGCGAAAGGTATATTTTTTCGCGCCTCGGTGATGGTGATGGTCCTTGACCGTCCCGCCGGAGTGAGCACAAGTCTTCCCTTTTGTAAAATAACCGGGCGGCATTATTGCCCTAACAAGCTCTATCCACTACGGCTATCCCTAGGCCTGGAATTGTGCGTACTTGCTTTTAACAACAAGCTACCAGTATCAATATCGGGCTGCAAGCCTCACTCCATACTGGTGAGAGCAAAGCTATCTAAACCTCTGCTGATTCTGCAGAACATTACCCGAGCTGAAACGTCGTGGCGCCTGTCTATCCGTGCCCCTAGTTCGCTCAAGATTAACCCCTGCCACCACGAGTCTATCCCATAATCACTACAAGAGTCGGTGGTGGTAGCATTTTCTCCCGGTGTGCCATCTTGGGCCTCGTGGTACCAGTTAAAGTCACTGGGTTAGCTTTTGGAGCAAACGCGTGCCGAAGCAGTGTTACCCTTTCCAGTTTACGCTGATCGCAATCCTTAACACTGGTCGACTGCGCACCTGCTCAGAGTAGGTTGGTACTCAGCCTCATAATAATGACCGGTACCTTACAGCATTGGGTTTGCGAATGCAAGAACCCCGTACGTCAACACTCTGATTATGAGCATGATAAGGAGAAACACAACTTCACCCCAAGTCAAGGTCTTTAATTAGGCCAGCAGAACGCCACACCTTTCTGTAATCTTGATTTTTACCTGCCATCTCACAAGGGCCTTCTTACCACCCAGTATAGTGGATAGGTAAATTTATAACCCAGTTGGGTCTTTTACGCATAGTGAATGGAACGCGGGCATATTTATTTATAGCCTTGGCTAGGAAGCGGGCACTTATCGTTCCAGAGCGAACATACCACCTACAAATGTTAAGACCCATTCTTTGGGTTAGCAATGTTCGTGAAATCACTAACCCAGTCCTCCATGGTTCCAATTAAGTAAACCTAGAAACCTCTATTCAGGCCGCTCCGAACAGAGGTGACTTTACCAAGATGACATCGCCGCAGCGGCCGCCGCATAGCCTACTTGCACGCCGCACGCGCTTCTACCAAGTCCGAGATATTGGTAATGTGAGGTTCTTGGCACTCTGCCCCGGAGAGAGTGCCAGCGAGCAGTCTTATACAGACGATCAGTGGCCGTCCCCTCTACGGCCGAGAGGTTGCTAAAAGTATTCGGAACAGCACAAACCGCCTGCAAAACCACTCGCCCGGCTGAACCAACACTCCCAACCAGGCAAGCAGTGCCGAGGTCTTTAGGTTCTCATTTTACGGGACTCCAGGTCTCTGCACCACGCCAATCAGGGCCATCACTCCCTGAAGTACTTTCTGATGGAGTTCCTTCAGAAGCAACTATCCAGTTGCTGTTCATCCTGATTACCACTAGAAAAGCCACGTCCAAGCCAAACAACCGAGATCCTCGTTTACAACATGGCCTTCACAAAGCGGCGCAACTATGGAAACAATTGTTGTTAACTTCTGAGTACTGATTCCACTGAGTCCAGTTGTTGCTTAGATAATATATAAATATAAATAAATATACATGCAACCCAATGGCGGCTCGTGAGTTTAGAAGCAGGTGAAGCGTTTCATTAAAAACAAAATTAGGCCTCCTGTGGGAGTGGAGCACCGGAATGCATGTCTACCAAAAAAACTTTTTTTAGTATTTCCTATCTTATTCCATACGGAAATTTGGTTACGGATAAAAATACAAGGCGAGAAAAACAGTTTTTTCGAAACTTTCACGTAACTAGTAATACTCTTTCGGCTAGTGGTTCTGAAAATAGGTGATGTGCTGCAGGAAAAACAAATAAATACAAACTTATCTATTTTGTGTATATCAAATCGATCCTCCTGTGAGGAGGAATGTGACAACGTGACGTCATAGTTGCCATGACTGCAGAAGTTTGCGTCACGCTAGCTGAACTCTTCTGTTCGCCTTGTTAAATGGTAGTTGTTATGCGCTCTTTACAAATTACGTTGTCACACTCTGTCTGCATTTAGTTTAATAACAACATTTGCGTTTAGACGTAGTATAAAACTAAATTCATATTATTTATTTCGTGACTCAAATATAATTTTAGTTTTATTAAATTTTATTAAATGCGAAGGCACTTCAACTACTTCACCTGAATAGCCGCTACTGATGCACCTACTACTTAATTCTTCTTTATTTACATATAACCAATAGAGGTTGTAGGTAACTGTAAAACATTTTGTTGACAAAATGCAACTACAGCTATCGCTGCTGCTGCGGCACTAGCGGGCAGTTATGCACTAGTTTACAAGAATACATTAATTTCTGCCTTATGCCGACCAATCACGAAGAAGGAGCCGAGTCTACAAATTGCGCCAAATTCAAAAATTTCAAATTTCAAAAATACGCCTACAGGTTAGGCAACCCAAGATTCACTTACGTTTGGCAACAAGCATCTAAAGCCAGCATTTTTACTTTCGCTTTGCGCGCATTATCAGTGAGTGAATGCAACTTTGTTCTCGTATTTTTACTTTAAAAATATAACTGCTCTAAACCATAACCTCAGGTAGATAGTAGACCCAAAACAATGTTTAAAAAAAAGCAGTTTATAAACATTTAAAAAAATTTGGCAAAAAAAACACGGCGATGCGATGCCCGGAAACGAACCCAGGCCTTGCTAGACGGTGGTTCACGTGAAGTCATGCACGTGTCTGCTAAATCAAAAGTAGAAAATTTCGCCCGTTCTTCGTGATTGGTCGGCATAAGGCAGAAATTAATGTATACTCTAGTTAGCTAACGTGAAACAATGTCAGCCACAAACAACGCCCTGGTGCACCCCAACCCGTCAAAATTAAAAATTGTTAAACTTGCTGAAGAATGTTTATTTTTCATAATAATATCTCCAAATTACCCATAATAAACATTGTTTGAATAAACAATTGAAATGCCGTGACAAAATGAGAATTAAATAGGAAATTGATAAGCTATCAATTGTGGTAAACCGACACCGACCACGGACAGTATCAACGTAGTTTTTTTTAATTGGATTAGGTTACTTTAGTACGCATTATTTGGTTTGTGGATTGCGCGGAGTACGCTCTTTTAGCGATATGTAATTCATATTGACTTTTTTGTTTACTTTTGTGCAATTATGGATGTGTTTCGTGCATGTTGTTTTACATCAGTACTTTTATTGGGATCTACAATGAAAAGTAAGTGTTTTATTGTAAATAGAAACAAGTTTTTTCAAAAACGCCGCTAGTTATATATGTGCTTAGTAAAAGTAGCGTTTATACCATGTATAGATTCATTGCCGCCAATAATTGCCACTAAAACTGTTGCGCTAGTAATAGTTTACACCCATATTGATTTTACGCGCTTGTGTAATTTTTATTGACACTTCTGGCGGGTCCGTGAAGTTGGCAGGTTAATAAAAGCACTAACGACAGCAATTATGCCAATTGTTAGTGCTCTTTAGTGTTCTACCAAAAAAATCAACAAACAATCACATTTCCGAGTTAAAAAAATCACCTGCTAGCTTCACGCTTAGCAGGTACGCTTTAAGCACTAACGAAAATACTGTTGCCAATCTCTAGTGCCCCAAATAAAATATTAGCAAACAAATACATGTCTGAGTAATTAAAAAAATATAGTTGCCTGCCAACTTCACGCCCAGCAGGCACATTTCAAGCACTAACGAAAAAACTTTTGCCAGTTGTTAGTGCTTCGTTGGTGCTCTTTAGTGCCCCAAAATAAAATATTAGGAAATAAACACATGTCTGAGTATTTAAAAAACTGTAGTTTCGAATAACGTTTTTGAAATAATTCCGCCATATTGAATCCGCCCTCTTGAATTTTACGTCGCCGTACATTTTGGTAGAAGTGTAATGTAATTAAAAAAAAAACTTTTCTCAAAATTCAAAGTATTTCTATGGCGATGTTTCTTATAACGTCCATTTTGAGGCGCTATTTTTACCGACGACATTTTTGTCAGCGCTATTTTTGACCGTGCTAGTTTTTTCAGCAACATTTTTGCCCGGCAGTATTTTCGCCGGCGACATTTTGACTAGTTCTATTTTTGGCGGCGATGTTTTTGACGGCGATATTTTCGCCGGAGACATTTTTACCTGGCGCTATTATTGCTGACGAATTTTTGGCGGTTTTATTTTGGACGGTGCTATGTTTTCGGGCGACATTTTTGACTGGCGAATGTTTTTGCCGGCAATATCTTTGACCGACGCTATTTTTCCTGACGATTTTTTTGGGGCGATATTTTTGAGTGGCGCTATTTTCGCTGTCGACCATTTTAACCAGCGCTATTTTTGACGGTGACATTTTTGCCGGAAATTTTTTCGACCGGCGCTATTATTGCCGGTGATATCCTTGACCGGCGCTATTTTTTCTGACAAATTTGGCGGCGCTATTTTAAATGCGTTATTTTTGGTGGAGACATTTTTGACCGGTACTATTTTTTCCGGCGATATCTTCGCCTTGCGCTACTATTGCTGACGATGTTATGGCAGCGCTATTTTTCACGGCGCTGTTCTTGCTTGCGACATTTTTGTCAGCGCTATTGTTACAGCGCTATTTTTGACGGTGACATTTTTGCCGTTTTTGATCAGCGCTTTTATTGCCGGCGATATCTTTGATCAGCGCTATTTTTGCTGACGATTTTTTAGCGGTATGGTTTAGCGGCGCTATTTTCGATGTTGACAATTTTGAGCAGCTTTATTTTTGACGACGCTATTTTTGGCGGTAGAATTTGTGCCGGAGATTTTTTCGACCGGCGGTATTATTGCCGGTAATATTCTTGATCGGTGCTATTTTTGTTGACGAATTTGGCGGCGTTATTTTAAATGCGCTATTTTTGGTGGAGACATGTTTGACCGGCGCTACTTTTACTGACGATGTTTTGGCAGCGCTATTTTTGACGGCGCTGTTTGTGCTAGCGACATTTTTGATCAGCGCGATTTTCGCCAACGGCATTTTTGACCAGCGCTATTTTTGCCGGCGCTATTGTTGACAGCGCTATTTTTGGCGGTGACGTTTTTGATCAGCAATGATCAGAGACTTATTTTTCTGGCGCTATTTTTGCTGACAATATTTCGGCGGTGTTTTTTGACGGCGTTGCTTTTACTGGCAACATTTTTGACCGGTGCTATTTTCGTCGGCGCTATTGTTTTGCGACGCTACTTTTGGCAGTGTCATTTTTTCCGGAGACGTTTTTGACCGGCGCTATTATTGCTGACGATTTTGGTGGTTTTATTTTTGTTGGGCTGTTTTTGCCGGTGACATTTTTGACCGGTGCTATTTTCGTCGGCGCTATTGTTTGCGACGCTACTTTTGGCGGTGTCATTTTTGCCGGAGACGTTTTTGAGCGGCGCTATTATTGCCAGCGATATCTTTGACCGGCACTATTTTTGCTGACGATTTTGGCGGTTTTATTTTTGTTGGGCTGTTTTTGCCGGTGACATTTTTGACCGGCGCTATTTTCGCCGGCGACTTTTTTAACCAACTCTATTTTTTCCGACGTTAATGTTAACGGCGCTACTTTTGCCGGCGACATTTTTGACTTGCGCTATTTTGTGAGATAAGTTACGCGTTTATTGGTACACTTCATGTTAATGCGGTTATTAACAACTTTTCGTGCCTGCATTGGCGCCCACATTGGGAACCAGTGCGTTAGAGTAAAAAAAGTAGTGCAATCTTATAGTCACTGTCGGTGCATCAAACGTTAATACGAAAATACTTTTGAAAATATCATAAACCACAATTTAAATTATTTTAGCTCCTTGGTTTTCAGCAAACATAACAGAATTTACACCACCTCGCATATTTCCTGTGGAAGAAGAACACATTTTAAGTCCCAGCGATAATTTTACTTTGAGATGCGAAGGAAACGAACCCGTCACATGGAAGCCTCCTAATAATAGACCTAATTCACCTGTAAGTGTTTCTATTTTGTATCTAATGTTTAATATTTGTACGCCATAATATAAACTAGTATTGATTTTTGTTTTGTTTCAGTACTATGATACCGAACCCAAATATTCAACAATTACGATAATCTCTTCAAAAGCAGTAGATTCGGAATATATTTATGAATCAATACTTACTATACAAAATGTATCATATTTGGATGTTGGATTTTACTATTGTCTTGGAAAAACTGCAGACTTAGAAGACCTTTCTAGAGTGCCAAATATATATATTTACGTTGATGGTAAAACTCTATGATTTTATGCAACACAAATAAATTTCATTAAAATATTTTGTGATATTAAATTATTAATTATATTTGTGGGTTCATAAACTAACATAAAGACTTACCTTCTCCTTCAAACATAGGAAAATTAATTCAATTTTAAGATGAATTTTATACGAAGTTAGTAAAACATCAAGTTACAAAACTCAATCTTTTAGATCCTGAACAACTGTCTATTTCACCAAAACATCCCGATTTCATGGCAGTTCTTCAGTATTCTCAAGTAATACTACCATGCAGACCTACCTCACCAATGGTACACGTTGAACTGCAGCAGAAACAGAGCCAAGAATTGGTAAGGATTTATTTTTTTGTTTAGTACATACACAAAACCCGATTTATTTAACATGGTAGCACTGTTCGCAACAATTGGGCCTACATTCTCGATTCAATCCCACTTTTAAATGGCTCAAGTAAACCAATACGTTTCTAAAATAAATAATTAACGATCTAAAAACAGTTGATTCAAGGATGGTAAGAATCATGATTTTCGGTCTGGCACTTTTTGAGATTATTCCTCGGAAAAACCGACGATAAACGATACGCGTAAAGCAGTGCGAAAAAAAGATTCATGAATAGTGTTTCGCGGGAAACAAGGCCCCGGAAAAAGGCTATCGACGTAACAAAGTTCCGCGGAAAAGGTACCGCGGAAAAAAATACCGCGGAAAAATGTACTGCGGATACAGTGCAGACGAATGACAAGTTCACGGAAAAAAATAGCAGCGGAAACAATTAGCCAGTAAAAGATGTAGCGAAAAAGGCCCCAACATAAAAAGGTTTGCAAAAAGAGACCGCGAATAACTGCGCTGCGAAAACAGTGCAGACGAATAACAAGTTAACTGAAAAAAGTACCGCGGAAAATACACCGGCGAAAAATATTACCGCGGAAAACAGTGTTGCAATAGCTTAGTTAACAAAACAAAAACTCCACGAAACAAAGTACCATGAAAAACAATCTTTTCAGAAAAAGATCGGCGAAAAGGATGCCGAGAGAAAAAAGCTCTGCGGATAAAGTACCGCGAAAATCAGAGTCGTGGAATAACATTCTACGTACACAGTGCCGCGAAAGACATATCGCAAAAAGGGTGCTGGTGAAAAAGAAACAGCAAAAAACAGTGCCGCGTAAGCTTAGCTACCGAATAAAGTTGCGGCGCAAAAAGTATCATGTCAAATAGTGGCCCCAAAAAAAGAGCCAGAAAAATTGATGTCGGCGGACAGAAACTGCACAGAAAAGTAACGCGGAGAAAGTTGCAAAAAAACAGTACCGAGTAAACCCAACAGTGTCGCGCAATCCTAGCTAACAAAAAAACAATTTTCACGGATAATGTAACATAAAAAACAATTTATTTAGAAAAAAAGTATGAGATACCGATGCCGACGAAAAAAAGCTCCGGGGAAAAAATACCGTGGGAAACAGAGTCGTGGAAAAAATTCCGCGTAAACACTGGTGCGGAAGACATATCGCGAAAAAATGGCGGTGGCAAAAAGTACCGCAGAAAACAACGACGCACAAGCTTAGCCAACGCAAACAAGTTAAGCGGAACAAAGTACCATGTAAAACAGTGGTGCCAGAAACAGGATGAAAAAAATCGATCCCGGCGGAAAGGAGCTCCGCGTAGTACTGCGGAAAAACAATCCGTGAAAACCAGTACAGCGTAAACACTGCCGCAGAAGACATACCGCAAAAAAATGCCGGTAGAAAAAAGTACCGCAAAAAACAGTGCCGCGCAAGCTTAGCCGACAGAATAAATTTACGCGGAACAATATACTACGTAAAACAGTGGCGCCAAAAGGAAGGCGGAGAAATTGATGCGGCCGGAAGAAACTTTGCGGAAAAATTACCGCGGAGAACACTGTCACGGAAAAAAAGTTACGCGAAAATAAAAACCGCGTAAACAGTGCCGCACGTGACATATTACGAAAAAGGTGTCGGTGGAAATAAGTACCGCGAAAAACAGCGCCGCGTAACCCAAAATAAGTTCTGCGGATCAAAGTACTCTGTAATACACTGTCGCTTGAAAAAAGTAAAAAAAACGATGCTGGCGGGAAGAACTTTCGCGGAAAAAGTCATGTGTCGAACAGTGCCGCGGAAAAAAGTTCCCCGAAAATAAGTACCGCGGAAGAAGTGCCGTTGTAAATATCGGGTAAAACAATGTCGCGAAAAAAAGTGATGCGGAGGAAGGCGCTGGCACAAAAAAATGGTGTTTACTCAAAATTAGGCTTGCAGATAGGGTAGGTAAAGATAATATATAATATAATATAAATTTAAAAACGTGAATAATTTGGGAATGTTAAAATGTTGTTTCCCTAAAAGTGCCACACAATTGTTTTCGAATTGGACAGAAATTTAACTATATTTTAGATTGCTCATTAAGTAGTGGTAAAACAGAGTTTTGGGGGAGGGAAAGTTTACACTCCCCAATTTTTGAGTGGCGACTGTGTTCAGAATTTTGGTGTTTTTTAACGTAAAAAACTTATTACATTTTCGGATTCTCGCTACACTCGTATTTTTGTGTTCGCAGATTCCTTTGGATATACCAGATCACTTCGATCGCCGAATAGGATTTGTAATAAACCAGTTCTCCTACGCCGGTGGATTTTACTACGCATGCCACTATTATAGAAACTATTCTACAACAATGTCTGAGATTTTTATATATGTACAACGTATGTAGATCATTACGTTTTGTTATTTTCGAAGCACCAACAAGCATTTAGAATACATAATAAAACATACAATTTTATTATGAGATATCGAATATCAAATTCGTACTTGACAAGTATTAGCTACAAATCATTTAACGAAAGATTTAAATTATGCTGTACACAAGTAGAATATACAGGGTTGGACGAAAGTACGGAACCATGCAAATATCTTTAATGCGGCAACCGCGATTTTGCCAAAATTTTTTACATGAAGGTTCCGATATACGGCGAATATAATGTATAAAGTATCGGCGGTTTAAAAAAAAACTTCCGGTTAAGCCGGACATGATATAAACTGTTTTATTTTAAATGGAACACTCTGTATATTTTTTAATATATTGATAGAACTCTTTTTTGCGAGTTCAGTGGTATAAGGTTTTATTCCTTTATTTTTATCCGTATTTGCATTGTTCTGTACTTTTGCCCAGCCCTGTACTATTATAAGCAGTAATCAGTAAAACTATCTTCTATCACATTGGAATATCTCCTGCCATCTCTCACAATTTTAACTATTTCGTACAATTTCTTACTCTCCGCCACAATCTCTCAATGTGTTCCCCTTCTACTGTTCATGTTATCTCGTACTATATAACACTACCTTTTACTGTCTTTCTCTATTTCTATCTCTTTGACTGTCTCCCACCATCTCCCACTATCTCTGTCTTGCATTATATCCCACTGTCTGCCATTAAATTGCACTATCTCGCACTATCTCTCACTGCTGTGTTAAAAATACAGTTTACAACCACCACCGACCAAGGGACATGTAAACATATATACAATGTGATTATCAACATTTTATTTGTGGAGTTATTTTATACAGAGCCTTCGTTAATTACTATACCCACGTGACCTTTGGTCCGCAGTGGCTTAGGGAGTTTTAGATTTAGATGTTGAAGTCAATTCAGGATTGGTATTGGTGGTAACTAAAAATTCCCTGTAAGTGTCACTGTCAACACTCAAAGTGAGGTTATGTATGTAAACAAGCAAGCCTTGATAAGTTGGGTTGCCTATATTTTGTGGTCACGTGGGTATCAGTAATTAATGAAGGCTCGGTATAAAAATCAAATTGTACAAGTTTCTTTTAGCAATACCTCTTTTAGAAGATTTATCCCATGGTCATACTGTAGCAGGAGAGGCATTAAAATTAAAATGTACAGTAAGATCATCATCACCGAATTATAAAATGGAATGGATTGTTCCTGATCAGAACGGATTAACGGTATGTACTGCAATAGCTACCTACTAAAATGTACGTAAAACTACAATAGCCACGCTTACATAGAACGGTCGAATACGTATAAGCAAAACCAAAACGATATTACACGTGACACATTATCAAGAACTAACTATTAACGAAACAACCCTTAAAGACCAAGGAAAATATGTATGTGTAATAAAGATTGGACATTCAAAAGGGAATGACACCATGCGTGCACAGTTTATAAGAATATATGGTAAGCTAAAGGTAAAAGTATACGGCTACCTACAAATGAACAAATTTTCAATATTTGCAGATAAGGGCGAACATTTTATTAATTTAACAAAAGAAAATGAACTTCATGAGATTTCAGTGCGAGCAGGTCATCCAACTGTGCAATGGAAGGTAGATGTAAAAGCACATCCGCTTCCAAAACTTACGTGGTAAGTAAAACCTGAATCCGCGCACAACGCCTACGATGTATTTCAGCGATCTCCACGGCCACGGTGGAAGGTATGATCAGTTTAAGCGGTGGCCGATGGAGCATTATGTTCCCGATGGGGAATATTAATCGGACCCACCAAAGGCATGGTGGGCGTTGTAACCAGCAAGTGCTGTACAGAGCCTTCCTTAATTATTGATACCCACGTGACCTTTGGTCCGCAGTGACTTGGGGAGTTTTAGATTTAGATGTTGAAGTCAGTTCAGGATTGGTACTCGTGGTAACTAAGAATTCCCCTGTAAGTGTCACTGTCAACACTCAAAGCGAGGTTATGTATGTAAACCAGCAAGCCTTGATATGTTAACAAACGGCTTGGGAATTTTTGGATAAAAGGCTTACCAACAGTGTAAGTTGGGTTGCCTATATTTTGTGGTAACGTGGGTATCAGTAATTAATGAAGGCTCTGTATTATATACGCGTAAAATTTTTATTTGAACTTATTTTAAAACAAAATAAATACTTTTTAGGTACAATCAAGAAGGAAAAGAAATACCGATAACATGGTCAGACAATAACAACCAACTAAAATATATAGTTCGTACAAATGGTTCCACTGAAACCATGCTTGTAATTAATAACATTACATTTCAAGATCGGGGTATCTATCAGTTACAAGTTCAAAATGAGTACGAGGAAAAAATTGTTTACTTATATCTAAATGTCACAGGTATAATTTTATATTACAGAATATTTTTTTGGTGTGAACTCAACATTTTGTTATAAAGGTAAACCAACTGTGCAAATTCAAACAGCAAATTTTCATCTGGTAAACGAATCAAGCTCAGTAGAATGTTTAGCTACCGCATACCCAGAACCTACCATATATTGGTTTTATAAGAATTGTCAAGATGATAGCTGTGATTATGAACTGGTAAGTGATTTAAGAATATTTTTAGGCTCCGTCAAAGTCAGGCCATTAAGTCTATTGGCTTGGTCCCATTCACTCCGGGTTTGGCTCATTCGCTATGTTCCGTTTGCAAATTCTTTGATAGATCTTGTTATTTGTATGATATTGTGCAAGCAGTCACCAAGGTGACATTTTGGTGGAGGCTGACAAGTTTCATAGCATACCGTGAGCTTTCGTTGTTAGGCTTTACAGAATCTTACCACGGGATGTTAAATCGTAACTGTATCTAAACGCCAAAGTCCTCTTCGATACGATTCTTCTACAAACATTTGGAAAGTAATATGAAAGTATTTCATTGAGAGTATCTTTCTTATTCATAATTCACATATCATATGGATATGAAGTTGTGTGTGAATATGTGTTGGAGTGGGGAATCAATGTTGGAATTTAAATAATATAAAACAAATCAATATTTTGCAGTATCCACCATTAAAAATTGAAATTGGAATTTCCTCAAAATCCTACTTGAACATAACTGCGAATCAATCAGGATATGTTATGTGCATAGCCAATAATTCATTGGGGATGGATAAATCTGTCAAGGGGTTCTTTGTGACAGGTTTGTAGCTACAACGGATGTTATTTTTGCTTTTCTTTTTACTCATAGACTTTTTAGATGTCAGTAATGGGTTTGGAGTATGGGGCTTAGATAAAGATACCATATACGAAAGAGATGGTTCATCTCAATTGCTAATACAGGTTGGTGAGACCATTACGTTACATTGTGCTGCATCACGACACAGTTATACTCACCTACTTAGATGGCTTAAGATTGATGATTATGGTATGATTGCAGTAGAAGATAATGACCGTATGTTAATTTTCTCTTTCGTTTTTTTCTGTACGTTTATAATGTTTCGTGTTTTGCAGATTATACCACTGAAAGGAGCAGCACAAAGTTATCACATACAACAACACTCTTAATACACAATGCCAGTTTTGAAGATTCTGCCAATTATACTTGTCAAGCTCCAAAATCTGATATCAGCAGGGCTAGTGTCGACCGATTTCACCAACGCAACATTGCTGTTACTGTTAAAGGTAAGTTTAACAATTCTTCAAATTTGAATAGGGGAGTTCGAATTTATAATTGCAGATCCTGAGTTACCAATAATTACTAAAACCAATTTGAATAATACAGAATATTTAATTGATTACCCAGACAGATTACAACTGTGGTGTTATGCCAGAGAAGTTCCAAAACCTACCATTACGTGGTATAAGGTTGGTACTAACAAAGGTTATTTATCAAACCCCAAATTTATTTGGCTTTTATTTACCAGGATGGCGAAGAAGTGCTAGAAACTGCAGCAAAGGAAAAAATAAGGCTAAAGGAAAATAATCAGCAACTAATTGTAGAGCGCACCAAACCAGATGACGAAGGTTCGTACACGTGCAGGGCTTCCAATAAAATAGGGATGGTTGCAAAGCAAATAAAATTGCTAGTTAACAGTAAGTCCTAACAATAACCGAAAATAATCGCTGCAAAAAAACAATTTCATTTTAGATAAACCTGGAATTAGTTACAAATACGTACTGTTCATAATATTGGCAATGGCTATCTTGTTTATTCCAATATCCTTATATCTATTTCTGCGATTTAGAAAAGAAAGGGTACGCAGTTTACAGTAAATACAGAGCCTTCGTTAATTACTGATACCCACGTGACCTTTGATCAGCAGTGACTTAGGGAGTTTTAGATTTAGATGTTGGTACTCGTGGTAATTAAAATTTCCCTGTGAGTGTCACTGTCAACACTCAAAGTGAGGTTATGTATGTAAACAAGCAAGCCTTGATAAGTTAACAAACGGCTTGGAAATTTTTTGATAAAAGGCTTATTAACAGTGTAAGTTGGGTTGCCTATATTTTGTGAGCACGTGGGTATCAGTAATTAATAAAGGCTCTGTATAGTCAAACATTATTCAACTCAAATGTTTGTTTAAAATAGGATTTGCGAAGAGCACTAAAAAAGGCAGACCTTGAAAATTTTGAAAACGGTGCATTGGAAAGCTTAAATCCTGAACTGGGAATTGGTGACCAAGCCGATTTATTACCATATGATAACAAATTAGAATTTCCTAAAGAAAAATTAAAAATGGGTAAATAGTTCTTTATTAATAAACATTTGCGTTTTGCTCTTACTAAAGGATTTTATTGTCATGCACCACTGTCCAATCGGTTGTTACTTAAAATTTAAAATTTTTAGGTAAAAAGCTGGGTTCTGGAGCATTTGGGGTTGTGATGAAAGCTGAAGCAGTGGGGTTAACTACAGGCGAAGAATGTCCAACAGTGGCTGTTAAAATGGCTAGACGAAGTAAGGACTATACCTGCATCAAAACCTTAGCTTTAGAACTCAAAATTATGGTGCATTTGGGAAAGCATTTGAATGTTGTTAATTTACTAGGAGCTTGCACAAAAAAGATAGGCAGAGGTAAGGTTTGTTATGCTTAATGTAATAAAATTAATATTTAGAAAGTCCAAGATATTATGGACACACATTTACAGTATTTCTGTGCATTTATATTTAATTAAACTAATATATTTTAGGGGAATTACTTGTTATTGTGGAATATTGTCGCTATGGCAACCTACATAACTACTTACTTCGACACAGGGAGGGTTTTATACACCAAATCGACCCTAAAACAGGAAAACTTGATTATTCAATTGGAGCAGAAATTGTAGAAGGTCCTTTTGATGTTAAGAGGTAAGAAATATAAATTTACAAGATAAGAAAATAAATTTATTTAAAATTTAAGACTACACACACAAAACTTTACAAAATATAGTTAAAAATTGTAGCTTGTAATAACGAAAGGCACGTTTCAAGGACGATTTTTAAGGACATCCTTTACAATCTTTTTTTTAAGGTCACCTTTTAAAGCCACCTTTTACTATTCAAGGTCATTCCGACTCTCAAGGTTATACCAAAATAAAAGACAATTTTAGTATCATTATCTATTGTCCACATGAAATCCATTGTTTTGCTGACATCAAGCTTTCTATTTTTTAATGTTGCCGATTGCTATCTCTTTCCCATGTAGAACTTTAATAAAACTTTCACTGTTAACAAGTCATTTTTCATGAGACTTTGGTTAGATACTTTAAATCCTAAATGCCACCTGTAACATTAGCAATGGTTGCCTCATTGCCAGTCCCAAGCCAGGATATAGAAGGAGGGTTTGCAGGTACGTTCACCTACCAGCCCGTGGTAAAAAAAAGTACCAGGCTCATAGCAACGGAAACAAAGTTTCGGATGACGGGCGGAATTCTTTGATGACGTCCCACGCTAGGAACAGGAAGCAAGAATGGAAACGAAACTAAATCAAGAAAATGGCCTTGAAAAAGTGGCCTTGAAAGGGTGACCTAGGCTTGGCCTTAAAGGAAAGGCTTCACTAAAGACCTTGAAAGGTGGCCTTTAAGGAGTGGCCTTGAAGAGCCTTCTATTCATAATACTATTTCTATTCTTTGCATGTTTTTTTAATCTTTAATTAACCTTAGAGCCCTATGTATATGCTACATTAATAATTTTACATAGCAATGACAACTCCTTGCCGACCAGAGGTAGTAGTGGAGACAACAAGGGAGATGTTAAATCTATTTGTACTAAGGATTTAGTTATATGGGCATTTCAAGTAGCCAGAGGAATGGAATATTTGGGCTCTCGAAAGGTATGCATCAACAACGCTCTTCTGCCATCAATTACTGTTCTATTTAAACATAAAAAAAATACTGCATTAGTTCACAATCAAAATTTACAACATAGCCAGTAAATGTGGTTTAGCGGATTGGTATATAAATTATGGATTTCTTGTAAAAAGTGGGATAGAAAGGCTCATGCTATTTTTGACGTCTACGATCCTTGAGAAAAGTTTTGGTAGTGGAGGCACTTGCTATCTCTGCCAATGGCATCATGAGCGCTATTTTAAGAAATGGTCCAAAAAGACGTTGTAACTTTGCCAAAATCGCCATTCTTTGAAATGATGTTTGACCTACTTCGGTTAAATCGACTCCGAGGAGTTTAAATGTAATCTCAGAGCTCACACATCGGCATTGTGTAAACAGAAATTGCGTAATTTTACCTACCTTATTATGTTCGCAGTGTTACCGTGGGAAGAATTGCAAATAAAAGGGCTGCTTATCTAACTTTACTCGTCACAAGAACATCCTCGTAGTTTGCAATGCATGACAGACCTGATTTTAGGCAATTGCAGCTCCTTGGCAACCACATTTTAAGATTTGTCTGCAGGTTTTTCCTGCAGAAGGCAATGTGATACATTTCACCTTGTACAAATTCCGTGAGAGTGGAATCTGCGTATGACGTAATTCCAAGGTGGTAATTTACGCCTCTTTGTGCCTTTTAGTTTCAGCACTGATCAGATAACGGGAAATAAGATTATTTATTTCTCGTTCGTAGCACTGATCTTAGAATAATAAATTGAACACTATTTATTTTTAGTGTTAATTTATTTACTATTGGAGGTAAATACAAGATAACCCGGACTCTGGTTATTAAAGCTTATTTCTGACTAGCCTTGTAAGAACTCTTTTATTTAATGTTGTTACATGGTATTTATACAAAATTTGATTAATAATAATATACAATAAAGGTTTTCAATTGGTTGACCTGGCATCATTTTATGTAGTTTACAATTTATAATTCTGCAAGCTTATGCATAAATGCGTAAGACTTGCCTACGATATGCATAGTTGCAGTTTTGCAACTAAAGATAATATTACACTTTATAAGAATGTGGGTCAAACATTGCACTTATTAGAATTAAAATTAAAATGAATTTATGTGAACTAAAAGTTTTGGTCATGTTTAATAGCGAGATTAAACATTTTGCGACCTCGACGAGGAAGGAGTAGGGTTGTCTGTCTTGACGTCCGTCCTGACTCGTGCATACAAGGGCTCCATCATAAATTCTTCTTGGATGGTTTGATTGCGTTCCGGCTTTCCAGGACTTCTCTGGAAATAATGGATTGCGACTTTTCCTGTGATTACTATTACCAAAATTATAATTAATGTGGTTATTGTTGTGATGCTGCTGGTTATAGCGGAATGTTTTTTGATAGTTTTCCAGTCCTTTTCCAGCAATTCTTCTGTTTCATCATCTTTGATGTTCCCTATTGGATCGGATATTTTGTAGACTGGCTCTTTGTTGATCGGTTTTTGGGGGTTGTCGTGCCATTCTAACGACATGTTGATTGGTCTGTTTATGGTTTTGACTTGTCCATTTGGATTGACTGCCCTGCTGTATATTACCGCTCCATATGCTTGTTCTGATGCATCGCAGAAACCGTGTAGCTCTATTCTTGTTTTTGTTTTTATGTATTCCAACCACCTTGGAACTGAGATTTCTTCTGCGGCGTTTAGCTGAGCATGGAACGTTGTCCATCTTGCTTTTATTTCTTTGGGAACCTCCTCGTCCCAATTGAGTTCGGATGCCCATAATTCTTGTATCATCAATTTTGCTTTAATGGTAATTGGAGCTAGCCACCCCAATGGATTCAACAGCTTAGCAATATCGGATAGAATGGTTCGTTTGGAGATTTTTTCTCTGTTTGATATTTCGACTCTAAATCGAAATGTGTCTGACGATGGGTTCCAATTGACTCCTAGGGTCTTCTTGGTTGTGGCTTCATTGATTTCGATGGTGGTTTGATCTTGAAGATGTCCAGGGAGTGTTTGCAACACTTTTTTATCGTTGCTAGACCATTTTCTTAGCGTGAATCCTCCACTTTTCAGCAAGGCGATCATCTCGACTTGTAGCTGGAGTGCTTCTTCCACGGTGTCTGCTCCTGACATTAGGTCGTCGACGTAGAAGTCCTTTAGTGCTGTAGCGGAAGCGGTAGGAAACCTGGCTTCTTCGTCTTTCGCTAGCTGTTGCAATGTCTTTATTGCAAGGTACGGTGCTGAGGCTGTCCCATACGTCACCGTAGTAAGTTTAAATTCTTGGATTGCTTCGCTCCTTTTAAATCTCCATAGGATTTTTTGGAACTTTTGATCCTCTTTGTTTACCTTTATTTGGCGGTACATCTTCTCGATGTCAGCAGTAATGCTGACACGATGTTTCCTCCAACGTATCAGGATGTCAAATAATTCTTGCTGCAACCTTGGACCGGTGTGCATTTTTTCGTTAAGGCTTATTCCCTTTGACGTTTTGCAAGATGCATCAAACACCACCCTCAATTTTGTAGTAGTGCTTGATTCTTTTATGACTGCTTGGTGGGGTATGTAGTAGGCGTCTTCTAATGCTTCTTTGCCTGGGAGTATTTTTTCCATATGTTTCAGGTCTAAATACTCTTGCATAAAATTTATATATTGAGCTTCAAGTTCTTTGTTTTTTGAAAATCTTTTCTCCAGCTGTAACAATCTCGCAATGGCCCTGGGTTTGGATTCCCCTATGTTGGTGGGTGTTTCCTTGAAGGGTATCCTCACAGTGTAGGTGCCATCGTTGTTTCGGTAATGTGTCTCTTCGAAGTAGTCTTCGCATTGTTTCTCGTCGTTGGTGAGATGACGGTCTTGAGGAACCTCTTCTATTTCCCAGAATTTGGTCAATTGTTTGTCTTCCTCGATGCGTGTCATCATACTTGTTATTTGGGTGTTTTGATTCTCTGTCTTAATAACGTTGCCAGAAAGAATCCGCCCAAAGCTGGTGTTTTGTCCTAACATACCAGTTTTTGTTTTCTGAAGACCCTCCAGAATGATTTTTCCATACTCTTCTGCTCCGAGAATGGCGTCTATTGGACCTGGTACATTAAAAGTTGGGTCTGCCAGAATTTGGTTCTGCCATTGCTGGTTTTCAATGCTGCTCAGTTCATTTGATGGGAGGTTCTGAGTTAGCTTACTGAGAACGATGAGTTCAGTGTGAAGATTGAAGTTGCTTGGGTATCTTGGGAAGAGTACTGCTTCTATTTTAGAATTAGAGATTTTTGGTGCTCCATCACCTAGACCTGTGATTTCAGCTCTAATTTTTTGTTTTGGTAACGCGAGTATCTGTGCTGCTGCCTCGGTTATGAATGATGCCTGGGATCCTGGATCAATGAGTACTCTCAAGAAGTGAGGTGCTCCTGTTGCTGTTCTTGCTTGGATTAGTGCTGTTGCAAGGAGAGTGGTGCAGTTCTTACGACCAAGGTTGCTGGTGACTGCGACTTGTTGCTCTTGCTCGCTGGAGGGTTCAGATGCTACTGTGGCGTGAGAAGTTGTCTTAATCGGGCTTGACGACTTTCTTGGCTGGGCATTCTGACTCCTGTGTAGTAACGTATGGTGTTGTTTTCCACAAGTTAAACAGCTTCTTTGAGATTTGCATTTTTGGCTGGCGTCATGCCTC
Organism: Ctenicera cuprea; assembly: GCA_958336395.1. Classification (NCBI taxonomy): domain Eukaryota; kingdom Metazoa; phylum Arthropoda; class Insecta; order Coleoptera; family Elateridae; genus Ctenicera; species Ctenicera cuprea. The sequence continues at coordinate 2,318,931 of OY284493.1, forward strand.
ATGCAGTTGTAGCACAGCTTGTTTTGATTTACTGCCCGGATCCTCTCAGGTATTGGAAGTGATCTGAAGTTCGGACAGTCATAAATTTGATGCTGTTGCTTACATAACTTGCATGTAGGATCTTTTTTTGTTTGATTATTCCATTTTTGATTTAGTGCATATCTAGGTCTCTCTTGGTTTCTTTTTGTACCTTCCGAGATTATTTCCAGAGATTGGAATCTTGTTTTTAGGAAGCTCATGACTGACTTGAGGTCTTGAATATTATGTGGATTCGCTAGAGATTGTTCCTATAGCTTGTTTGTTTCTGCATCCCATTTTCTTGCTATGATGCGACAGATCATTGGTCCCCATGTGCTCGTATCTATGCCCATGTTCTTGATCGCTTGTAGACACTCGTTGATGGTGTCATGCAGTTGCTTGATTTTATTTGCTGATTCCTGTTGCATCGGTGGCAAATCCAGAATCTTATCGATTAGCTTCGAAAGGAGAATTCTCGAGTTGTCGTATCGCTCTTTCAGCAGATTCCATGCTGTCTCGTAATTATTTTCTGTTATCTGCAGATTTTGAATAAGTTCACTCGGCTCCCCTTTGACGTTGGTCTTCAAATACTGCATTTTCTCGATTTTGGAGATGTTGTTGTTAGAGTGGATTGACCTGACAAAGATGTCATGGAAGGATGTCCATTTTTCGTATTCCCCTTCAAATATCGGAAGTTTCAATATGGGAAGGGTGACATGCTGCTGTTGTTGAGAACTTGAGTCTGAAAGTCCTCGTGTTTTTTCACCTAGTTGTTCCATGATGTTGCTGATCTCTTGACCCAACTCTTCATATTTGTTGTCGGTAAAGTAAGAATCTTTAAAGTCATTTTCATCAAGCTGGATGTCTATGTTTGATGATGCGATGTCTTCCCATTGTTTCTGGATGTTATTCTGCAGCATCTCGTAGCGGGTTTTGCTTCTTACCTGGGCTAGTGCCGCAGTGGCTTCAGTTACGGCAGCTGTAAGTTGTTGCATCCTTAATTTTTGCCTCTTGATCCGTCGGTGTTGGATTGGATCTTGAATTGAAGTAGGATCCAATTCTTGTTGATCCGGTGCTGCTTGTACGGCACTGTTAACTTTGGCGTCCCCAGGCTCAGTTCCCTGGGCTGCTGAACTTATGATTTGCTTTTGTTGACCTTCGGTCATGTATTTTTCTGCATCTTGGTAGATGGCTTGAACTTCATTGTAGTAGTTACTTTTGAAGTAATTGTGATGCGGTTGCTGTAGAGCGAGCATCACGGAGTTATTTTTTTGGAACTGACTCCAGTATTGCTGTAGTGTGTTTAGGCGGCTCGTGAAGTATTCTTCAGTTTTTCTTGTAGATGGATCTTTCTTGATGTTGGAGTAAAGCTTCTGTATGAGTTTCCCCACTGCCTGTTGATCGGCTGCCAAAGTGTTGAATTCCTCCATTTCGGCTGCGCTTTGTTGCAACTAGATGTATGTGATTTACAGGGATCACTAGAGATCACAGTCTGTAATCAGCTTCAGATGAACCGTGACGTGTCTTGGTTCACCGTTGGTTCGAAGGATGTACTTCCTTCTGTTTTTATTTTCTCGGTGGATTGTAAGTCCCCCAATGTTGTAGTTGAGGCTAAATATTGTATGCACCTCGTTTCTTTTTTCTTTAGCGGGTTGTAAGGCCGCCAAATAAAAATAAAGTGTTTTCTTACCGACCGGCTCAAGTTTTTTTCTTTTTGAAAGACTCCTGCGGGTTGGATCCTTGGTAGATCGCTTTGTCCCCCAGATGGCTCAGGTTCGGTTGGATTTGATTCCGCTTGTTGCAGTATTTTTGTCTGAGTTTGGTTACTAGACTTGGTTCCCACGGACTGGATCAGTTGACCGCTTTGTGTCTCCACGGGCTTGTTCAGTTTCTTCTCGAAGGACCATGTACAAAATTCCTTGAGAATGGAATTTGCGTATGACGTAATTCCAGGGTGGTAATTTACGCCTCTTTGTGCCTTTTAGTTTCAGCACTGATCAGATAACGGGAAATAAGATTATTTATTTCTCGTTCGTAGCACTGATCTTAGAATAATAAATTGAACACTATTTATTTTTAGTGTTAATTTATTTACTATTGGAGGTAAATACAAGATAACCCGGACTCTGGTTATTAAAGCTTATTCCTGACTAGCCTTGTAAGAACTCTTTTATTTAATGTTGTTACATGGTATTTATACAAAATTTGATTAATAATAATATACAATAAAGGTTTTCAATTGGTTGACCTGGCATCATTTTATGTAGTTTACAATTTATAATTCTGCAAGCTTATGCATAAATGCGTAAGACTTGCCTACGATATGCATAGTTGCAGTTTTGCAACTAAAGATAATATTACACTTTATAAGAATGTGGGTCAAACATTGCACTTATTAGAATTAAAATTAAAATGAATTTATGTGAACTAAAAGTTTTGGTCATGTTTAATAGCGAGATTAAACACACCTACAAAACAAATTGTGTTAAAACACAGATCTCAAAGTCAAATTTAGTTACAGTTAGTGAAATGTACCTCAGCTGCCAACGAGAATTGAACGTTATGGAGGACTTTAACCACCAAAGAGAGAAGGATCGGAAAGCGTTATTACCTTGTCCAAGTTCTGGCTGCAAACATAGACTTCCTACAGGACCCGCAGGACATGCAGGTGAAGCGAATCTTTGGAGGGAGGGCTATTTTCTATGTTCTTCTCCTTCCTATGAAGAGGTTTTGCCTCACTGCATTTATTTGCTCCTTCTCACAGCACATGTCGTACATTATAACCACTCACCTCTTCATATGAGGGAGTAGGTCAGAGACCTGTTCGATGGATAGAGTTTTTGATAACTGGTACAAAGTCTGCGTTACCAATGAACAGCTCTTCCAAGCCACCTATGCTGTCCGTGGTGTCGCAACCTGTACAAGTAACCTTCTATAACTTCTCTGGTCCTATAGCCTGGGTGTCAATATATCCTATTTCCTGTGTCTAAAGCAACCCACAGCTCGCCATAGTGGAGTTGAGACGACAATGCTGTTGCAAGGAAAACAACATCGGTACTCACTGTACGAATGACTATGCGTTTCAATTTTTTATTGACATCGTGGGCTGCATGAATTACCATCCTTGTGTTAGCTACTTCCTGTGTGCAAGGTACTAAGATGTCCAAGACAACTGCTTCTGTGCAGAGAATCTTTTCATGATGCATAGTCAAGACCCTTCCGGGGCGCCTGGTGTTTGATGTTGTTACAACAATTATAAGAGAACTGTTAACAATTTTTCAGTGATAGTGCTATGCCTGTTTTCACCAATCCAGGTGCATGCCCAAACGTTTTTCAGAAATTCTCATACAACCCGTTTACAGTTCTTAACCCTTCGCAAAAAAGGAATATGCACTAGTTGGTGATTACTGGCTTTCTAAAATTACTTTCATCGTACCTGACTGCATTCAGATTGGGCGTGACCTCGTGTCAGACAACGGTGTAAAGCAAGAATTTATTATATCCGACCATGCAGTGCCGATTTGGCCGAGGTTCGACTTGAATTACTCGGGGTTGATTTCCCCACGGAAAGCCAAATGATATTTCAAGGAATAGACATTTTTGTGAAGCTATAGCGTATTTCTTTGCGCAATTTTGAAAAATAGCGTTCATGGTGGCTAGACAGAGAAGGAAGATGCCTCCACCTCTCAAAAATTTTCTTAAGGTCTATGGATTACAAAAATATCTTGACGCCACTTTTTTTACAAAGTGCATTGAGCCGCTGCGCCGGACTAATACCAAAAAAATAAAATAAACATTTAAGTTCAGGTATATTTCATTAATAATATCAATTAACACAAAACGTTGTTTTTCAAGGTACTCCATGGTGATTTAGCAGCACGGAACATACTCCTAGCAGATTATAACGTGGTAAAAATATGTGACTTTGGTCTAGCTAAAACTCTATACAAAAATGACAATTACAGAAAGAAAAAAGACGTAAATTGAAATTGGTCTATTGAATGTCGCATTATTTTCTCCTCGTTTAATAATTTTAGGACCTATTACCAGTTAAATGGATGGCTGTGGAATCAATTAGAGATCGCGTTTTTTCCACACAATCCGACATATGGTCATATGGTATTGTTTTGTGGGAATTTTTTTCCCTTGGTCGCACTCCATACCCTGGCATGGAAGCTGATGAGGAATTGTGTAATAAATTACTGGATGGGTATAGAATGGAGTCTCCAGAATTTGCTACAAATGAAATGTGAGGCCTTACTCTAATAGACATAACTTCAAATTGCAGTTTTAATTTTTAAATAACTTGTAGATATAAAATGATGTGCGAGTGTTGGAACCCTAAACCATTATGTCGACCATCTTTCAGTAAGTTGGTCGACACTATTGGTTGCATGTTAGGAAGAAGCGCAAAACAAGTGAGTTTTTGATCTAAGTTGCAGGCTTCCGCGGCCGTTGTTAATAACATCTAGGCTTCCGGGTTTGAGCCGCATCATCGGTGCTTGAGTTGCCGACGTTTCGTCCTCGGTTGCATGGTACATCTTCAGGGCTGTGGTCGCTTTGGGAACTGGAACACAACTGGCGAGACCGGTGCAGGCACCGGGTTTATTTCCTTCCAATTTCCTTTCCACGATCAAAGACAAGTTACCTACCCTCCAATCCTGCGGTGTGTATAGTTTCCCCTGGGAAAGCCTACATCGGTGAGACGAAGAGGCCGATCAGCGTTCGAGTTTCTGAACACGAGCGCTGCACTCGACTGAAACGTCCCGCAGAGTCTGCTATTGCAGAACATAAACTCGATACAGGCCATAACATTCATTTTGACAAGACCAAAATCTTAGCCCGTTCTTCACGGGCGTAGCCAGGTTTTAGTATCGGGGGGGGGGGGTCAAGAAAATAAAACGACTAAAAGTGCATGAAATAATAAGTTATGCCGCTCGCCTCTCCTTATTTTAATATTATTAATGTTAATATCTTAACTTTTCGGGGGGGGGGGGGGGGGGTTGAACCCCCCCAAAACCCTCCCCCTGGCTACGCCGGTGCCGTTCTTCCATCTACCTCAACCGTGTTATCCGTGAATCCATAAAAATACACAAAACTCCTAACAATATTAACCGAGACCACAGCTATCCTCTCCACAATGCCTACAAACTACAATTTCCGACTAAACGACAGACCCGCCCTGCAACCGCTCAACCGCTACAGCCTGACAGCCAATCACAGACCCAGCAGTCACACCTTGTTACCTACCCGTCCCTTATAAATCCGGTGCCTGCACCGGTCTCGCCAGTTGTGTTCCAGTTTCCAAAGCGACCACAGCCCTGAAGATGTCCCGTGCAACCGAGGACTAAACGTTGGCAACTCAAGCACCGATGACGCGGTTCCAACCCGGAAGCCTAGATGTTATGAGTTTTTGATATTCAGAATAATATAATTATTTCAAAGTACAATTTAAATATAAGCGTTCATAGACGAACAATCAAATTTCAAATTGAATTTTCGCAAAATTTATTAAACTCTGCCCATTTCAAACATCTAATTTTTGTTACAGCATTATGTAGATTTGAATGATCCATATCTTAAAATAAATACGCAGCGATTGGAAGACGGTCACAGTGATTTAATGGCCATGTTAAATTCCCCAGACTTTGGACATCGCTCCTCGCCGCATTCTTATGTAAATGCAGATGCTGTACATAACGCAAATCCAAATTTCACAGAAAATCCTGTTTACTTTAATACGAAATCTTTACATACTTTCAGTCCTGGTATAGATGTAGAAAATAGTAACAGAACACATAAAAACAGTAGTAAAAAAATACCATCGCGTATTAAGTCATTGCCAATCCTGCTGGCACAAAGCGAGTCCGACATCATACCACTAGACAACGCACCACTTTTTTATAAATCCATATCATATGTCCCCAAGAAAGAAGATCAACGCAAATGAATTAAAATCTAAATTCAGCCAATGTTAATATGCTACAAAATCAAAATGCAATAAACAATCAAAATACCGCGAACAATATTACCCCCAGGGCAAAATCAAAGCTGAAACAAATATTCACCCAAAAATGTTTTTGTTTTGTACTGTTTAAAAATAACTGATTCACACAGCTCTGTTCTTCCTTTTCCCGTGGTACTACAGTCTTGATTAGACCTTGACCTTCCGCAGCCGTTGCCTCCAATTTCCTCTATTTCTTGCTGTTTCTCTCCAATTTTGCCACTTTTACCAGATGTTTGGCGTCTTTCTCAATGTTGTCCTTCTATCTCATTTTCGGCCTTTAAAAATTTTTCCCTGCACTTTGTTTAGTTCTATCTGCTCTACATGGCTCGCCCACCATAATCTTTGTGTCCTACTATGCTTAAGTCCTTATAGATGTTTACTTACTCGACGTTATCATTTGTCGTACTGCGTAATATGCTTTGTTAATTGCCTTTACTTATTCTTTCGGGAATCTTTCTCTCAAGTTGGACAGGACGAAGAGTCCAGATTTTATATTATTCACTTCTGACACGCTAGTACTATTGTTTTAAATAAACTTACTTTGTTATGCGACGAGGGCCAAACTACAGTTTAAAATCGCCGCGGAATCGAACGGAAACGGAGCTAACCTCTAAATACCCCGATCCTTCTCCAATATTCTACAACACTCTCTTTACAGAGCACCGCAATCCTAGATGAAGCCGCAAGACTTGCCAGTTTTCTGCTTGACGACGCTTAGTAGACGTACAATCTAGAAAGCCGCTGCTGCTCAGCGAATAACGTAGTGTACGTGCGTTGATCCCTTAGAGGAGGCGTGTTTTGTTTGTGCGAATTAACTTGGTATTTATTTACTGCACTTAATAATTATCAATTTATAGTTTTCTGTTTGTTCAACGTACTGTTTGTTGAAGTTTGATCTATTTGTACATGTTTTGTTATAAAACCTTGACTGTGAAATAAACATACACGCAATACCCTAAAAGATATTAAAATGTTTTCCTAGCAGTAAGATGTACCCACATAGGTTTTGTTACGTAAATTTTGTATTGGTCTTCTGAAGGTAACAATAACAAAGGTCACTCGGCTGCTGTAGTAAATAGGGCGAGTCTCTTGATAAAATTGGACCATAAAAAGAGTTGATAATGAATTTTAAAATAGGCGCCAAGATTACGTTGATAAACTAGTAATGACCCAATTCGTACAACTTCACCGAATTGGTATGAAGTTATTTATTTCATCAAGCACAACACCAAATAAACAACAATAGCAACTAGCATAAAGAGATTTATTAGGTAAAGAAATAGATTGCATAAGTAACCAATAGTTACAAAAATCTATAAAATAAAATACCTCAGCATAACACTATGTAGTCAACTCACATAAATATAACAAAATTATTGCTGAATAAATGTAATCAAAATTAATAGAATAATTAAATCTTAATATAACGTAGAACTGTAAAATAACAATGTCAATAATTGAGCGTAAGAATAATAGTTACGTTGAATTGTATCATTAAATATATGCAAGTAATCAAATATATTTGTTTTTCTCTAAACAGCAAAATACTAACAGAGCGTAAAAATGTATTGCAATTAACAATTAAACTGATTAATATCAAAACTTGCTTAAATAAATGTTTTTGCATGAGCTCATAGAAAACTCGTTTGTAAGTCTTGTAACTGCCTAAAGAACAAAATATTTCAAACATAATAAATATAAATTACAAATTTAGAGTAAATTACTGAATAATTTCTATAACAGCTTTGTATTATTGTAAAAATTATGTAAATTAATAATTATTAGATCTAAAGCAACTAAGTAAGCGTACTGTATAAACTACGTCAATGATGTAAACGGTACCAACTGTCAAATTTACATAAATATCAAATGAAATAACATTTCATAAACAACATCGGTTTTAACTTATAAATGACTTAAAAGTGCTTGAATTTAACTAACACAGTGTAAACAACAGTGATTTCAATAATCCAAATCGTAAGTATTTCAAATTAATTAAATGAATTATAAGATCAAGATTTCATAAACTCCAAAATTATACCACAACAAATCTTTACATATGACAGCAAATAAATTTCACAAATTAACTAAATTCATGAAAAAGTGGCTACAGGTAACTAGCACATTTAAAGAATTCGAACATATACAACGAAAAGTATTTTTTTAATGGGAAACTAAAGTAATCATCAAAGAAGGTGATGCAATGTTAAGTATCTTTGAAATTTTGCTTTTAACTGAATTTGTTTACGGGCTTATATAGTCTCCTTTGGTCATCAACACATACCCAGAACGTCAAATATTTTATTACGCTTCATAACTTACGCCAAATGGTACGTCCGTCCGTCATGGCGGATGAGGAGGGACTGCCTCCCGAGGCGATCCCACCAGATATTTACTTTAAGTGCCATAATAAGTTGAAATGCACTACAGTTTTTTGTCTATTATGTGATGGAGCCTACCACAAAAGTGATTTTAATAAGAAAAAAGGTGGAAGATACATAAATGATGTGATAGTGATATGTAGTGACCACGAGGACGTCAACATAACCCCAAAAAGTGATGTAGCACGTGTCGTGTTAACCTATTTCAAAAAAGAAAATGAAAAGAAACAAGAAGTAATAAATGAACAGAACACTAAATATAATATTTTAGTAACAGAATATAATAGTCTAAAAAAGAAATACGAAGGACTACTTAATGAGAAAAGAAATGACTCTAAAATGGACTTGGATGAATCGTCACATGTGGATGAACCTACACTCATATCTGCAATTAAAGAAGAAAACAATTTACTCCGGCAACTAAACGTAGAATTAACTGATAAAAATTTATTACTAAAAGAACTACTAGATAAAGAGAGAGAAGTGCCTAAAATAAGTAAAAGAACTTTTGCTGACGCTACAGCTAACGTAAACTATCAGACCAAAAATGTCCCAAGAATAATCATAAAAAGAAAAGATGAAGAAGACACATCCAACATGGAAGAAAATATAATAAAGCAGATAGTAAAAGACAAGAAAATACAAACAAGGAAAATCATTAAAGGGAAGAAAGATACCATTATTGTAAACTGCATGAATCTAGAAAGTGCTAAAGCGGCTGAAAAAATTTTGGATGATAAGTTCAGTAGCATATATAAAATTGAAAAGGAAAAACCTAAAAATCCAATAATAAAAATAGTTGGAATCACAGGAATTGATATCAAAGACAGTCAACATATAGAAAAAGATATAAATAGCAGAAACTTCTCAGAACATAATAAAAAAGGTACAGTACTTCATTACTACAGAAATAACAAAAATAATGCTATAACAGTATTGATGGAAATTACATCAGAGATGCATAAACAAATAAAAGAGAACAGAAACAGAATATTTGTAGAACATCTATGCTGCAGAGTATATGATGTAATAAGTGTAAAACCTTGCTTTAATTGTGGCAGAGTGGGACATAGTGTTAATAAGTGCCCGAACCAAATAGTGTGCCTTAAATGTGCAGGTAAACATAAAACAATAAACTGTAATAGTGAGAATAGTAACAAATGTGTAAACTGTTGTTACAGTAATGACACATATGGAACTAAATATCAAACCAACCATACAGCACTTGACACTTTACAGTGCGAAATCTTAAAAATGAAAATAAAAAAGGCAATTTCTACTACATGCTATGAAGTCAGTCCGGATGTACCAAGATTCCTCGGTAAAATTGGGAACTTCAGGAAGAAACAGCAACAGGTAATGAGAACATCTAACTTGCCGGCGCTCGCAACTTTCAGTGGCAGCAATGAATCACCCTAATAGATAAATATTGTATCGTATTTCAATAAGAAAAAAATTTAAAAAACTTTGTTCAATTTTTAGTTTTAAGTTAGTATATAAGTTAGTATGTAAGTTCAAATGTACCAGGCCTACGCTCGGGCAATTTATTTGCCTATTGTAGGATTACTATGTAATTATTACTGGTTTAAATAAATAAATAAATAAATAAATAAATCTTTAACGGTTGCGCACCAATTAATTTTTAAAATTTGTATTCCAGAGGTCTTTAACTCCATGTCGATTCTGTAACGCCCTCTTGGAACGTGTGGTGGAAATTGGTCATAATCTGGACTCCAGTTACAAAAAAACATAATGTCCCTATAACAAATACTAGGGGCATTACTTCGTAGCAATTGCTAAACCACTTCTACCTTCTTTATTGGGCAATGAAAAAAATTTCTGCAGTCGTACATGTTCTGAAGACCAAATACATTTCGTTCGAGAACATCGCATAAGTCAAAATGGAAAGTGAACGCACAGAGTCAGTATTCATTGCTCACAAATTTGTATCCTTGAACTGTCGTCTAGAATCAATTCCCTACAATAACGAAAGGGTTTATATGTAAAAAAACAATAAATTACCAGAACAGTACCATCTATGTCGGTTTTAAATGTTAAACTCCCGTTCACTCCAAAGTTGGTGCGATTAAACTTGAAATTTTTTAATTCGTGGTCGGCCACGTATTTGTGATTGTATTCAGCCATTTCAAGCCGTTCACTTATTAAGATGTAATCGTTTTGAAAATATTGTAAAAAAAAACATTTCACTAATGACACAACTGTAGAAATACCATAACCAAAGTGTTCTGGTAAACTCAATGGCAAAATAATACTCATATACCTGGGTAAGATTAATGCACAATCCACCTGTCGTTAGTGCTACCACAATAATAGTATGTTTCAACATTTTGCAATCAAGTTGCAACAACGGCCGCACATTGACTGTTGTGGGTTATATGTTAAATCACATTTTATTTTTCCACTAAACATCATTATATCTGGCTCATTAACTTTTCCATAGAATTTTATTATCCGATTGCTTGTAATCAAATTTACAATCTAAAATGAACTTGAAATTAGATAATAATATCTGGGAGTTATGCCCTTTTCGTTCTAGCTTTTAATTGCCGAATTTTATATTACTGTTTTCTTTTGGGTTTTGTGAATAACACACTGCCCATGTTAGTACAAGTTATACAATCGATTTGTGCCCTTATTAACGTTTTAGTTAGAATGTTTTGGTACCTTCAACTAATAAATTTCAGATGTAATACGTAAACTCAGAAGAATCAAGTTTCAAAGTTTGGATAGCGCAGTTTAAAAAATTAATTTCTTAAACAGTTTTTCTTTTTTTGTACCCAGAATCTCGGAAAGTCAAAGTGTGTACTGAGGTAGGCATCCCGTTCGACCCCCTAAAATTACAAAATGTTTTATTATCCGGCCGTGCCAGGCTTATTTAAAGCCCTAACTGGACCTACCGAGCCAGCAAGACCTCGCCAAGCCACCTGAGCCTAACAGCGCCTCGCCGGGCCTTGCCGGGTCTACTGGGCCTAACAGAGCTGAACTGGCCTGCTAGGACTAAACATGAAATTCTGGGCTCTTTTAAAGCCATAACCGCGCCTTGCAAAGCCTTTGCCGGGTCAGCTGGTTGTCGCCGGGCCACCTGGGCCTACAAGACCTACAGGGCCTCGTTGATCCAGTAGGGCTTAACCGGCCTGACAGGGACAAACACAATATGCTGAGCTTATTTAAAATTCTAACTGGGCCTAGCATGGCCGGTTCAGCTGGGCTTAACCGGCCTGACAACAGTAAACGCAAATTGCTGGGCCTATTTAAAGCCCTAACTGGGCCCAGCTGGAGCTCACCGGGCTACCTGTTCTAACAGGGTCTCGCGGGGCCAGCCGGGACTAGCAGGGTGTCACCCGCTTATCTGTGACCAACGGAGCCAGCAGAGTGTAACCGGCCTGGCAAGGGTAAACATGAAATGCTGGGGATATTTAAAGCCGTAATCGGGCCTACCAGAGCCTTTACCGGGCCAATTGGACATCATCGGATCACCTGGGTGTAGCAGGGTCTCGCCAAGTTAGCTGGGCTTAACAGTGCTTCGCTGAGCTAGCAGGGGTAAACATGAAAAACTGGGCTTATTTAAAGCCTTAACCGGGTCTATCAAGGCTTTTACCACCAGCTAGACCTTGCCGGCACAGCCGGGCCTAACAGGGTCTTCCAGGGTCAGCTGTGATTAACAGGACCTCGCTGAGCCAGTGGAGCGTAATTGGCGTGGCAGAGATAAACATGGAATGCTGGGTTCATTCAAAGCATTAACCGAACCTAGGAGGGCTTTTGCCAGGCCAGTTGGATATCAACGAGTCACCTGCGTCTAGCAGGGCCTCATCGGGCCTCACCGTGCTAGCTGGGGCTTACAAAACCTCAACGGACCAATTGGGTTTAACAGGGCCTCGTTGAGCCAGCAATGCTTAACTGGTCTGGGAAGGGTAATCATGAAATTTTGGGGATATTAAAGCCCGTATCGGGCCTACCAGGGTCTTTACCGGGCCAATTATTGGACCTCATTGGTCTGGGAGGGTTAATCATGAAATTCTGGGGATATTAAAGCCCGTATCGGGCATACCAGGGTCTTTACCGGGCCAATTGGACCTCATTGGTCTGGGAGGGTTAATCATGAAATTCTGGGGATATTAAAGCCCGTATCGGGCCTACCAAGGTCTTTACCGGGCCAATTGGACCTCATTGATCACCTTGGTCTAGCAGGGTCTCGCCGAGTTAGCTGGTCTTAACAGTGCTTCGCTGAGCTAGCAGGGATAAACATGAAAGGCTGGGTTATTTAAAGCCCTAACTGGGCTTATCAGGGTCTTCACCGCCAGACCTTGCCGGCACAGCCGGGCCTAACAGGGTCTTCCTGGGTCAGCTGATTTAATAAGGCCTCGCTGAGCCAGCAAAGCGTAACTGGCGTGGCAGAGATAAACATGAAATGTTGGGTTTATTTAAAGCATTAACCGAGCCTAGCAGGGCTTTTGCTGGGCCAGTTGGACCTCACCTGGATCTAGTAGAGCCTCGTCGGGCCTCACCAGGCTAGCTGGGGTTTCCATTTCTTGGCAGATCAGCTAGGCTCAACAAGGTTTCGCTGAGCCAGCAGGGCTTAACTGGCCTGGGAGGGGTAATCATAAAATTCTGAGCTTATGGAAAGCCCTAACCGGGCTTAACCGGGCACTTAGGTGTAACAATACCTCGCCGGGCTGCTGTGGTGTCTTAATGCCTAAAACCTTATCCGGCATTAGTCGTTCGAATTTGGCAACGGCATATTGTGCCATTTATGGAGCATTAACCCCTTTTTTAAAAATAAAAATGTACTTTTTTTGAATTGATTTTTTTACTCCTTATTACTGCGTAATAACGTAAGTAGTATATACTTTCTTAAATCAAACTAAACAACCCTGCAATAAGCGGTTGTACTTATCAGAATTATACAAACAATGGTACTTTAAAAACAATTATCAAGATCGCATACGTTTTTTACAATTCCCGTCCTTTGAAGAAAAATATGATAGAGGTGATGTATTGTGCTCTATGTTTATGTGGGCTATTATTATAAAAAATTATATCCCCAGAAAGCACCCAATTTTAGTACGTTAATTCGTTTGACCTAGAAAAATACTCCTTCATTCTATGTCCTGTTCTAACGGCAACATAAAGATGAATAAATATAAAAAAAATATTCTTATTTTATCACTACTTTTAAATACGTGCTCTTGTTTTAATACAAACATCGGAAGTACCAATAAAGAGTTATCCGTATGCCTGTCACAAATAATTAAACATATGTTCGGTAATGACGTCACATTTTATTTTATTTTTGAAAATTACATACAGAATTTAACTCTCGATTCGATTAGCAATCCACGGATAATTGTAAATATTAGTAAACCCATAAAAATTTCATGGAAATTTCATAGCAGCTACGTCATCTATACCAACGAACCTGCTTGTTTAAACAAAACTCTCCAACAATTGAAGAACAGTACCATATGGAACGAAAGTAATTCTCCCAGAGGAAAATTTTTGGTGATAACGCCTTCAAGTGGCAAACTGGAAATTATGTTTAAGACGCTTTGGAGTTTCGATATAATAAATGTGATGGTAATTGCATATACGGAGAAATCACCTCAGCTGTTTACCTCCGATCCATTTGCAAAGGGAAACAATTGTGGAAACCAAGCAAAAGTTTTTTTTGCTCAGCGTTGTGATGTTAAGGCCAAAGTTATTTTTAACAAAACCATTAAAAATTTGAATGGTTGCGCTCTCAAAGTAACTAACAGTTTAATTACAAGAAGCTTTAAAGAATCTCTAAGCAGAGGTATATTATTACACATATTATTTTTCGTGGGCAACATTTTGAATTCACATAATTTCATCGGATCTTTAATGAAAAATGAAAAACCTGCTCACTACAACTATAGCAAAGGTATTCTATTATCAATTTCCCTAACAAGAGGAGAAGAATTGCTAGCCGATTATGACTTGAGCGAAATACTATATCAGGACGAATTTGTTTGGGCTATACCCAAAGCCGAAAAAATTCACGGTTTTCGAATAATTGCTTTCACATACCACTACACCATGTGGATAGCTATTGCAGGGTGTTTTGTTGTAATCGTTTGGTTTTGGTGGTTTATTTCAAAATCTGTCAACGACCAAGCTAATTTCCAGAAGATTTCTCGGTGTTTCTTTGCTATTTATGCGTTTTCACTGTGCGGCTCGTACAATCTTACTCCAAAAACCGCAGCGTTAAGATTTTTGGCAATATTTTATTCTCTTTACTGCATACAAATTTGCACATCGTTTCAAGCAAATTTAATCAGTGTTTTAACACAACCCCTTTATGATCAACCGATTAAGACAGTGGAAGAATTCGCACAATCAGGTCTGCCTGTATTATTGCAAGGTACTGCAAGCAAATTAAATTACACTACCAGATATGGCGATAAATTGTATAAGAAACTAGAAGTAAATTTTGTTGTTGTGCCTTGGGTCAATCAAACTGCTGCTTTAATGAGAATTGTAAAGTATCGTAACCTTACCACACTCATAGCTAAAAACGCCATAAAATTATTCCAGAAACGGGAATCTACTGTAGATATGTTAGACGCGGGGCTTCTTACGTTGGAAGAGACGTTTGCCATGAGAAAAGGACATTATTTTATGCCTACTTTTAACAAACTAGTAAGGATGATTAACGAACATGGATTTTACAATAAAATTCTAAACGATGCGATGAGCCAAACCGTTTTTGCAGTAGATGACTTAAATATTGTTTTAGGACTTAACAACTTGTATGGTGTGTTTATTTGTTGGGCAGTTGGATTGCTGCTTGCTACTTTGGTTTTTGTTTTAGAGTTATACAGAGGAAAAGTAAAATTTTAGGCTTCAGTTCAGGTCAAAAACAATTATGTATTATATTTGTTATTAATATATTATCATGTGAATAAAACTGATTGGAAACAGTACTTTGTTTGATTAAAATTTTTAATACAAGTACCAAACACATGTTCACACTAGTCAACATAAGTGCTTACACAATATAGATTTACACACACACACACTTACACACATGCGTATTATGCTATACTTGTGGCACCTCGTATGAATTGTGACTTCTCGGATTCGCGACCTATTACATTGTGATTGAGGTGGAAATGGGCACAGACTTGTGGTGACAATAAATGGTTATCATGGTTTGTTGGAAATTAATAGTTATGATAAGGTCGTTACGTTTGACGTACGTTCGTGTTTCTTCACTTGATTGGTCTACTATGTTTCACGGATAGATGCACAACGACGATAAGCGCCCATGCAGATAATTACGAAAAATAATCTAACAACAAGTTGTTTCTGCCCAGAAAATTTTGCTAGATTTTGAGAACCAACTTGCTTCTTCTGTGTAAACGCGATGCCTAAATACGATTTTGTTGTAAAAGAGAGGAGGAGAAAGAGGTCTAATTTGTAATTATGCAAGACCACGTCTCCTTGAACGTTGGCTGGTCATAATCGGGTGCTGCAGTGAGATAGCGTTGGCCATTATTTGCTCTGTAGCGTGCAAATTTAAAACTAAAGTAACGGCATGTTACGGGCACCAACCTTGTGTTTGGGTCCATCCCAATACGTTTGCCAAAAATCATTACAATGCCCAAGATAAATGCAAAATTTTTATGCTTTTACAAAGAGTCGCGGGAGTTATTATATGATTTATCGGCTACAGTAAGGGTTAAAGATTAAATTTGATTGTGTCCGCTTTTTGCGTCAGCTATGCAACCTAAGTCGTAGTCTGTTGTACTGCATTATGTAATGAGTCAACTTTTCAGGCTAAGGCTTTAGTAGTAATTTCCTTTTGCTATAGCCGCTAAGTGCACTTGTAGCATTGCACTGAAGGATTTGTCTGAAAGTGTTGGTCGAATGGCTGGGGTCGGCGCCTGATCGTCGGGGTCGACTCTTTGTTCCGGTCACTTAGGGAGACGCCACAACGGCCAAGTGGCCTAATGGTACCTCCAGGACGCCGAGGAAGGCGCGAGAAAGTGGCAAGGAACTGGAGGTAGTTAAGAGATGATCGCAAGCGGTCGAAGGGTGAAGACCAAGCGGACCACTACAGTTTGTGGTGTTGACTGTGCAAATTAAGATCAAAAAAGCGTCGTTACTAGTGAAGGGAGATTTGTGGGCATTAGCTCTACGCAGTGCGGTAAAAGTGTTTAGTGCGTTAATACTACGCCGCGAGATCCATACCACAGTCGATATAGCGAAGATCTGGAATCCACCATCTAGCCAGCGGCAGCGATTAGATTCCTTTCTCGCCACTCTCAGCGACCCACGGTGGAAATACCACCGCTATCGTCCACAACACACGCCGCGGCTTTGTCCTCCACGACCAGCAAAGCTAAGTAGAATATAAGTTAGCATTAAGATGGTATATACTGTTTTATTATTTTGTATCTAGAATAGTTAGCTAGGTAAGGCCGATAGGGTTAATTATGTGTTTCTTAAATTTTAATGTTTAGCAATAAAATTCTAGTTAAAGTGCATTTAGTGAGTATTATTTCATGAAAATTAATAGAGAGCGAGAAGTTTACGGGCTAGGACAGTGACCCAATACCCGTTACCTGAATTGCCCTGAAGTAAAAAGACTGAGCTAGCTGAGGTGCATTACAAACCCAAATTCAACATCAGGTTAAAAAAACAGTACCATTACAATTATTAGTATTTGGTAGAAGTTCGTTTACGGTTGAACAGAATGAATTCTGCAATGTTACGTTGTGTATATTATTTATTAAGCAAAAAATAAAATACTATACTATTTAAAACTTTTATTTCAGCAACAAGTTTTTCTCAAGTATTTGCTTAAAACTATATTTCCTATGTCTTAGTTTAAGAAAATAATGTGACAATGAAATTAAGCGAAACACGTGATGTTTATGCTATGCTATCTTTACTAAATAATTTGAAACGTTTGGCGATTGGGAGGCTAGTTATGAAGACTGCACCAAAACTACTGAGCAACATTTATTTGTTTTTGAACAATTTTGAACATTTTGCTGCCGCTGTTTTTATTGGGAGCTGTAATTGACGGTGCTTTTTTGGCGACTCTATTATTGAGGCGCTGTTATTAAGGCGCTATTAATGGCATATACCAAAAGTTTAACCTTATTACCATATACAACACGCTGCTCAGTAGTTTGATTCAAGCGTGTTAAGTTTTCAACTGTATCAAAGCAAATTAATAAGCTGAGCTTACAAACAGTTTATTAGTTTTTAGGCTTTGAGTTCTATAACAAATACTACAGTGGCGAGTAACATTCCAATTCCCCAAAAAATAAAATTGCTACTCAAATGAGTAATGCCGAGAGCGGTGATTAAGTGCTCCGTTACATAACTGGCCTGGCTTTGAGCTTCGCGCATAATATTTTCATAGAATCCATGTTCAATAATCATTTTAACAAACTTGTTGAAAGTAGGCATAAAAAAATGCCCTTTTCTAGAATAATATGTCATTTCCAGATTAGCCACATTTGCATCTACTGTATCTACTTCAGTCCCTCCATTAATTCCTACTATTTTTATGGTTTCTTTGGATATGAGCACACTAAGGTTGCGGTATAATACAGTTTTGTAAAAAGCGTCAGACATGTTAACTGTGGGTGTAAATATGAAGCGTTTTTGCAGTTTCTCGTACAATCCATCACCGTATGCAGCCCTGAAATTCAGCTTACTCAGAGATCCCTGTACTAACAATGATAGTCCTGATTCTGCAAGTTCTTCCATTGTGGTGATACCTTTGGCATAAAGAGGTCTCGTCAAGACGGTGATTAGGTTAGCATTAAACGAACTCCGTATTTGTAGGCAATATATTGAATAAAATAGTGCAAGAAATTGTAATGTGTTAGTTTTTGGTTGGAGATTATCGGAGCCACACAATGAAATTGCTAAAATTGTCAAGCAACTTCTCGAAAAGTGTCGAAACTCAGTTAGATCGTTGATGTGTTTTGCCATTAACCACCAAACACCAATGACCAAAATGAAAGACATTCCAATAGCTATCCAAACACTCTTCTCGTAAATAGTAGTTATTATTTGAATTCCATGAATTTTGGTAGCTTTAGGGATAGCCCAAACCTGTTCTCCACGAAACAATATTTCGCGATGGTCGTAATCAACCAGAGCTTCCAGTCCTCTTACCACTGCGACTGATAATACTATACCTTCACTATGGTTGTGATGGGCTTCCTTTTCAATTTCACTTTTAAACAGAAATATATTCACGCTGTCTGTATTTAAAATTTTACCAACAAAACGAATTACGTGATACATAACTGAACTGCCTAATCCGTCTTTAAACGAAAGTGCGGTTATGGCATTGGATACTTTAATTGAACAACCATTAAGATTTCGAATTGTTTTATTAAATGTGATGGTAGTATTAGTTTCACAAATTTGGGAAAACATAACGTTTGCTTCACTTCCACACTTATTACCTTTTCCAAATGGGTCTGACATGTAAAGTTGGGAAGGTAAATTTACTTGGTGTACCATTACAATAACGTTTATAATGTCCAAACTCCAAAGAATTTCAAATATGTTTTTCAAGTTCCTGTTAGAAAGAGCTATCACCAAAAAATGTCCTCGGGGGGATTCGTTTTTGTTCCAAATTGAACTACGTTTCAGTTTAATTAAGATTTGATTAAATGAAAAATATTTATTTGTATAGATTACGTAGTTGCTGTGTAATTTTAACGACATTTCAATGGGCCTGTTAATGTTTACAATAATACGTGGATTATTAATCTTAGTAAGGATTGAGAAGCTTTTCTCATTTTCAGTAATAAAATAGAGAGGGTTGTTATTTGGAAACAATTTTTGAATTGCAAATTTTACACACGATGTTAACTCTGAATTGATTCCTCTACTATTTACGAAGGAATCACAATTGTGTAATAAAAGCGTTATTAGAAAAGAACATACATATATCTTATACATGGTGTTTTGACTACGTAGCAGTATGTTAAGGAATGTTTCCCTTAATCTGTTGAGAATTCAACGGTTAAATTGCTGAAATGTTCCCAAATTGCTTTGGCATTGTATACCTGATGAATAAATAATGATGCCATTGTATAATCAAACAAGTGAATATAGATATTAATCCAGGAAAATAATAGAGAACGAATAGAAGAGAATACATTAGAGCAGGCTGTGACCACGATTTATGTTTATAAAACTTCAAAACCATTATTAATCTATTGACATTATTGGAATTAGTAATTGGTTTAGGTAAAAGTCGATTGCTAGCTTTCAGTGCAAACATTGCTTGCAATAATAATATACAGGATATCATAAGGAACAGATAACTCTTTCAAAAAGTATTCTACGTAAATATAAGCGCACTAAATAATGAAGTTCTACCCATACCCAACCTATCGCCCTGACCAAATTACGAGAAGCGTGTTCTTGACATCTGTTTACCCCGAAAAATGCTAAATGTTCGTGATATTATTGCATGAAATTTTATTTAATTTGTAAGCACGGTAGTTAGCACTTAACAGCTCCCATGCCTGTGCATCGCTCACGCCATCCAATCTTTTGGAGTTGCTGCGTTGCTGATGGGCATGTCTAGCCAAAAGTTCCCTAACATGGATCGTCTTGTTAGTGCGAGGGCCGGGCAGTGGCATGAAACATGCTCTGCTGTCTTGTCTTTGAGGTTACAACCACTACAACCAGTGCTGTTGGCCAGTCCCATTCAGTGCATGTGTTTATTTAGTCGACAGTATTCTGTCAAAATCCCAACAATTGGTCGTAGATTCTTGCGGAACAGTCGGGTACAGTCTTAAGCCATCTTATATGATGGCTCGGCAATAGGTTCTGTTGCTTGGCGACAGCTTTGCATGTCTACTCATCTGTCTACGTGACTATCTAGAGTTTTTTTATGTGTCAAAGCAATGAGAATTGCAAGCGAGCGAGAGAGAGAAAGCCAACTGGCTCTGGGCTCTGAGAACCTAGCCTAGCTTTCTCAGCTTTTTCATTACCCGTAATCCCGACGACATTTTCTTTGGATATCAGTTCAAGGACTTGGTGGCACCAAAAGACTGTTTCTAAAGTAACATTGCAATTTTTTAGAGCCAACGGGACCTCTTTACTACCGCTTGATATCTGAATGGTTTTGTTTTTGACCTCATGTTCAAGAGGTGTGTTGGCACCATGCATTATTCTCACCATTTCGGCTTCGAACAAAGTAGTGAATTTGGCTAGTGGTATATTTAGGTGTAGCCCCAGATCGCCAAAGAAAACTTCTACTCATGTCCCCATGCTTAGTTTATGATCTATCAGTAAAAATGGATAGTCTTAGGAAAGACATTCGTATGCACAGAAAAGGGTTTATCAAAGAAAAGTTTGGGTGGCAGGCGGCCAACCACTGCATCGAGAAAAAGTGTGCGGGTGTGCCCGACACTCCTATTTTATGTGTGCAGTAAAACCTCAAAGCGTTATCTGAGAGCTGTTTTAAGACAGACTCCTTCACAAAAAGATCTAAGAGGGGAAGGTCCAGGACAGCCGGCAAGGCCGCTATAGGAATTGTGGACATTGTACTCTCAAAGCTAAAGCAGGCGAGTTTCTGCACCTGCTTTATCTTGGTTGCCGCTGTAGTTCGTCTAGACCATTAGATCAAAGCATCGTTATGGCAGTGTACAACCATAGAGCAATCTTTGGGGACAGTCGATTTGATTTTCCCATGACACGACAACACTGCCAAAAGGCCATGCATAATTTTTCGGTTTTCACCTGTACATGTCTGCCTCAGCTGTATTTTGTCGAATATAACGCCCACTTGTTAGACTTCACCTCAGTGGCGTTTTGTGGTATCCAAACTTGGTGAGGCTAACATGGTTTTATCGATCGTATCAATAATAAATTAAGAGAAAACAATTTTAAATTCTATTGCATGTCATATAGTAAGTAGTCGCACAAATACTCAGAAAGAACCAAAAAAAAAAGAAAACTAAAAATTCTAAGTTATATAAATCAAATCTATTCGTCCGCCACACTGCAACGAGAATGTTTCTATTGCAGAGACTAGGCGTGGCCAGATACTGCATACCTTGAGACGAAATTTGTTCAGTCTTCTCAGCTGGCTTTAACATGGGACCAATGCAGTGCATCAACGAGATTAGCGAGAGAAACATGATACGTTACAAGCGATAACAGACGCACGCAGTAATACCTACGGCTTCGAAAAAAGTTTTGTTGTTGTAATGCTCGACTAAGATTTAGCGTCCACAATTGAACTTACAAAAATACAATCAAATTCGAGTTGAAAAACATAGAATCTAGTATAGTTTTTAAAACTTTTATTAAGTTAACGTGTTTCAATACTTTTACAGAAAACTAACAATGCAACTAATATTCGGTTGTCCGACTAATTAACATTTGATCGAAGAATTAATCAAATGGTTGGTGGAATCTAAGTTGCGGGCTTCCGCGGCCATTTTAATGGCGTCTTGGCTTCGGGGTGGAGTCTCGTCATCGTTCAGGACTGTGGGCCCTGCTCGTGCTGGAACACAAACGATGACAAAGATGCAGGGGCTGTCTTTATAACGGTGGGGTGATTAGCGGGAAGGTTGCGGTCGCGTTAACCGGCATCACGCCGTGATCTCGGTTAAGGGCATTAGGATGTTTAAAGGTTCCATTAGATCCACAGGAGAGATAGCTACTAAGACGGGAAAAATTTTGTCTCTCGTTGTACAAAAATGTTCTACCTACTTCTTTTTTCTTCGATAGTATTATGAACAGGTTTCAGGTGCAGCCATGGGTTCTCCGCGTTCCCCTCTCGTCGGTAACATATTTATCAAAACGTTAGAACAGGAAGCCTTAGACTGTATACACCTGAAAGCTAAGTACTGGTTCGGATATGAAGATGACACATTTGTTATCTGGCACATGGATGGGATTCTATGCCAAATTTGGTATAACATTTAAATTTCCAACGCCGTAACATTCAGATTGCAATAGAGAATAAAACTAGTGGCTATATTTCATTCTTGGACGTCTTAGTTAGCAGTCGTCTAGAAGGCAAATCAGGTTACTCCGTGTACCGCAAATCCACAGACCTTAGCTAAACTCCCTAACCATACAGTTCAAAAACAATTTGTCATTAATTACTTAATACACCAAGCCATTACTGTTTCTAAATTCTTTTCTCTTAAAATCGTAAATGATCACATAACAACTGTTCTTGCAGCTTTGCAAAAGCTTTCTGACTGCTAACCGTCCCTGGCATGACGGCCAAAACCCCTAACTTAGGCGAGAGGCGTGAAAAAAGCTACCTTCTGCCGGGTCGGCGTTGTAACGGTCATTTTGGTGATGTTAACTTGGTACATCCACATCTCTTCAGAGAGGTTTAAGGTTTATCTTAATTGGAACTATGGAAAACTGGGTAAGTGATTTCACAAGCTGTGGTGTTGCTAGCCTTTAGTATGGGTACCTAACACCTTAGCGGCAGCGCGTTCTCTTAAAATGGGATTTTCGCTCCCTGGCCGTGGCTTGCCTGCGTCCCACTCACTGCGTCGAGGTGACCTCTAGGGTTTATAAATTTGTTTAGGCGGTATACTGAGTGGTTGAAGGCCGACGATTTAGGCAGGTGAAGATAGCTCCAAGAAAGAGTGGCACGGCTGCTGGCATTAGGGAGTTGGGCCCAAGAGGTGAGGTGCGTTTTGCCTGCTTACAAAAGGTTCGTGCTTAGGTACACCTGACGCTGTCAATGTACCGGTCATATCAGACCGACTACCGACTAATCTGGGCGGTGCGGAGTTGACCGGTACTGGGATTGCGAGTAGCCTAAACTTGTAGGAGTAGCACTGCTTTTGGCACGTGCTTACTACGATAAGTCTAACCAGTGACTTCTTTGACTGGTACCACGAGGACCAAGGCCAAGCCCGCGGGAAAATAGCAGCCCCTATCTAGGTCAAATAATGCTTCAAACTAAGCAAAATTACAAACTTTTATAGAATAACTAAGTATGGCAAGTGCGAAAGCAAGTTGATAAACTACATACTTTAATTGAGTGCAAAAGAGTAGACGACCTACTGTTTATAGGGCACGTATACAGTTTTCATTTCTTTTTAATATTGAAAAAACAGCTCCGCAACAAATACGGTCGTGGCGAGCAACAATCCCACTCCCCAAAAAATAAAAATGCTTCTCAAATGGGTAATGTCTAGTGCTATGTTTGAGTCGCCCTTTCCATCATTATCTTGCTTTTGATTTTTGCGCACAATATTTTCAACGAATCCATGTTCACATATCATTCTAAAATGTTTGTTAAATGTAGGCATAAAAAAGTGGCCTTTTCTCATGTAAACTGTCGATCCCGAAGTGATAAGTTTAGCATCCACTTGATCGACATCAGCAAAATCGCGCATTCCCGATAATTTTATCGTTGAATCGGTGGTCAAAACACTAAAGTTGCGGTGTAATAGCATATTCATTAGAGTATTAGAAATGTTAACACTGTATTCGTATATCATCTGTTTTTGTAGTTTCTTGTACAATCTATCACCATACGCCGAACTGAAGTTTATTTTCGTAAAAGGTCCCTGAATCAGCAATGCAAGTTCTGATTTTGCAAGTTCTTCCACTGTGGTAATACCTTGACTACTAAAAGGCTTTGTCAAGACGCTGATCAAGTTTGCATTAAACGAAGTATTTATTTGAAGGCAATACATGGAATAAAATAATGCAAGAAATTTTACGGCGTTAGTTTTTAGTCTAAGGTTATCGGAACCACTTAACGATATTGCTAGAATAGCCAAGAAACTCCTCCAAAACTGCCGAAATTCAATGCGATCGTGAGCATACCTTGCCACTAACAACCAACTGCCAACCGCCATAATTACAGATATCCCAATTGCTATCCAAACGTTCCTGTCGTAAATACTAGCAATTGTTTTAAGACCATAAATATTGCCAGCTTTAGGGACAGCCCAGACGAGGTTTTCCTCATATAGTACTTCCGCCAAGTCGTAGTCAGACAGGAATTCGTTTCCTCTTGTCATTGCAACTGTAAATAGTATACCTTCGCTGTAGTTGTAGTGGGCATTCTTTACGTCTTCCAATACAACTCCAACCACGTTATCTGTATTTAAACTTTTACCAACAAAAACCAAGATACAATACTTAACAGCAGCGCCTGCTGCCTCTTTAAATGTAAGTTTAGGTAAACGATCAGGCACTTTAATTGTACAACCATTCAAATTTTTCATAGTTTTGTTGAACTTGAGTGTAGTGTTAATATCGCAACGTCGGTCAAAAATAAATTTGGCTTCATTTCCACAATTGTTACTTTTTTCAAATGGATCGGACGTGTACAGTTTTGGAAGTGATTTTTCATTATATACTATTACTATTACGTTCATTATATCGTTACGCCAAAGAAATTCAAAGCTTTTTTTCAGGTTGCTACTTGAAGAAGTTATGAGTAAAAATTGTCCCCGTGGGGATTCGCTTCTGTTCCAAATTGAACTTTGCTTCAGCTTGTTTACGGTTTCGTTCAAAGAAGTATGTCCATTGGCGTATATTACGTACGTGTTATGGACATCTGATGATAATCCGATAGGCTTTTTAAGGTCCACAATAATGTGTGGATTATTAATTTCAAGAGGAATAGAATCACTTGTTGAATCTTCGAAAAGAAAATAGATTGCGTCGTTATTTGAAAACAATTTCTCAATTAGATGTGCAACACATGATGTTAACTCTGTATTAGTGCTCGTGGGTTCTAGAGAATAAACACTATGGTTCAATAAAATGCTTAGTGCGAAGGAAACTAGCTGAATTTTAATCATTGCCATAAAAGACTAACTAACTGTAACTATAAACTAAAGAAAGTTTGTTGTTGTTTGCTTATTTATTGTTATTAGAATGGTTCCATACAAACATCGCACTGCAAAATAATCTTGTCTATTGCTTTATTATATAAACTAGTAATTTAGTGTAATTTCAGTAAGTGAAACGGCTTCAATAACAACATTAGAATATATTAATTTGATGAAATATGTTTTTATTAAAACTAAGTGTATATTAAAGAGTATGTTTGTGGATAAAGTATAGAACAAATTCAATATCTCCCGAAATGTTGTTTTTCTGTAAGAATGAACAGACATGTAAACTTCAGTTTTATCCCAGCCACATTTTAAGCATATTGAACCATTTCTGATGTTAAATTTGGCAGTTTTAATTAATTTGGTTAATTAATTGATTACTACAACCACACTGCTCAATCTATCAAACATCAAAACAACACAACACAAACCAAGCATATTTGACAACATTACATAACATTTTAAGCTTCTCACATTCTTTTGTTTTCATGAGCTGCTAGATAACAATTACGAAACATTATTGTTCAATATTCCTTGAATTATTATTATTTTTTTTTATTAATTTCTTATCTATTTGCAATCTGTAGAAACATTACAATAAGCAAATTTGATGTGTGAAATTGTGTTGACAAGTATACATGTGAGTTAGGGTTCAGTGGCCTTAACTCTGTGTTTTCTTAAGATTAAATTGTTGATTATACTAATACTAGTGTTACCCCAGCACACAATGCACTGACAGACGGCATTGACAGAACCGGCGAAATGTCAAGTCACGTGATGCATTAGTTCCAATAATGACACGCGACGTTATTATAGATGGCGCCCCAAGTGACGCGCGTCTAGCCGACCTTCATATATATTATAACTTAAAATAATTATTATTTAAAAATCGACGTAGAATAAAAATATAAAAATGTTTCATGTTCCATCTGTGGATAAAGACCTTTCATTTAAAAAAAATGGTCCAAATTGGAGAAGCGGTAGCCGCTGGAGGAAGGGGAGAAAAAAACCCTTTGTGCTTTTATATTGCTATGATATTTAGAGGTGTTTGATTTGACTGGGGTATTGTGGTTGCTGGAAGGCAATTTTTGGAATGCTTGCTGCAGTTCAATTTACATTTGGAGATTTATGAAGACTTGTAATATTTTAATATTCTAACTTATAAACTCAGGGTTGCGTATTTTTGCTAGAATTCCTGTTATAAATTCTAATAATTGTTATTTTTCATATGGTTTGTTTTTACTGAAAGAAAAGACAAACACAACAGATTGATACGAAGACTATTTATGTTAATTGTAATTATAATTTAATTCAGAATTGTTAAAAAGGTTTAGTTTATAAAAAGTTTTAGAGTTACTTGATTTGTGCGTCGACTATTGTCAGTTAGGATGTCAGTGTCATTGTGACAAATATATAAAAGGATACTCTTGGACATGAGGTTTATGTGTTTGTTTTAATAAAAATAAAAATCAAAGAAGGAAGACAAAAGATATAAAGAAATTTGTTTAATTAGTTACGTCTTTGAAAAAAAAGACAGAGAATTTGATATCCTCTGGATGAAAACAGAAAGAACGAGTTTAAAACGTAATGTAAACTGATGTTTAATATAAAAGAAGAAAATATAGGTATGATTATCTACGAATTGTAAAAAGTACAGAAGTATTATAAGTAAAAGGCGATCGAGGAAGTTTCTTCGTTTTGTGAAAGTGGTAAAAATAAATTGGAAAGAATATAAAACAGAGATACAAGAAGATTCGGATTAAGGGCGAGTATTATTTGTTGCTCGAGAGGCCAACAGAACGAAATAGAGGTTGGACACTCAGCGTTTTGCTAGAGCGAGGAATGTCATAATAAGAAGACGCTAAGTTAAGTGTTCTAATTTAATAAAAAAAAAACGATAGTAATTAATAAAAATTCATTTAATTTTCGGAAAACACATTTTGAAATTCTTTTAATAAATAAAAATTTATTTTGTAAAGTTGATATCGTTGTGTGTGTTTATTTCTATTTAAAATTAATTAAAATAATTTATTTACAAGCTAATAACGACCCTGAGAAAATTAGAAGAGTCTCATAGCAAGTTTAAATTTAATTGCGTGAATTGCAGACAGTTTAGGGATTGTATTCTAGTAGTCACAAGACCAAGCATATCATTGCAATATATGTATGGATAATACTAAATCACACTAACTGCAATTCAGAGCCTATGTGGCAGGTGAAGGGGCTTGAATCTATTTAGTCTTTGGATGCTTTCACTATTGTCTAAAAGGTTTATTGCTAGGAAGTTACTATGATGCTCAAGTTTATTAAGATATTTTTCACTATACTTTCTAATAGTCTCCTTAACTGTGTCCACTTTCACATCACTCAATATGTCAACATTTCTCACAGAATGAGGAGCGTCGCACATGGCACGTAAAACTTTTGACTGGAATCTTTCCATGATCTGAATGCTGGTGTTGGCTGCAGTTCCCCATAGTTGAACACCATATGTCCAAATTGGTTTGAACGCAACATTATATACTAACAATTGATTCCGGAGTGACAATTTGGATTTTCTGTCAAGTAACCAGTAATGCTTGCTGAATTTAGTGCCAAGTTGTTTTCGTTTACACCATATATGTGACCTCCATGTCAAACCCTTGTCCAGGTGCATTCCAAGATATTTGACCTCTGTAACTTGAGGTAAAGGTTTATTGTTAATGAAAACTTGTGGTGAGTTTCCTCTACACTTAGTAAAAGTGATGTGAAAAGATTTAGACTCATTTATTTTAACTCTCCACTTCTTGGTCCAGTTTACGATGTCATTTAGATTATTTTGTAGCGTTCTTGCAGCTATTATTGGGTCTTTATGTTTCACCAGGATTGCTTTATCATCAGCAAAGGTGGCTGTGAGCGACTGTTCATTTGTGGGGATATCAGCTGTAAAAAGGGTATACAAAAGAGGCCCAAGGACACTGCCTTGAGGTACCCCTGATCTGATCGGATGGATTTCAGTAAGTGTTTGATCATATTTCACCTGGAAGAACCTTTCTTCTAAGTAGGATTTAATTATGATGTAATATGAGTGTGGTAGCAAGCCTTTTAATTTATAAAGTAGGCCATCGTGCCACACCTTATCGAAAGCCTGGCTGTCATCAAGAAAGTCGACTACGTGATGGACCTGCTGTATGGTTGAATGCTCATTTCTAAAACCAAACTGATGTGCCGGAATCAGATTCATTTCTTCGGTGATTTGTGTGAGTCTTTTAGATAGCAATTTTTCCAATAGTTTACCGAGTATGGACAAAAGACTAATTGGCCTATAAGAAGCAGCCTCGTTGGTTGGTTTACCAGGTTTCAATATAAGTATCACTTGAGCCACTTTCCACATTAGCGGGAAATACCCCAGACGTAAGACTGAATTATATATGACTGTAAGCATGACAAAGCCTTTGCGAGGAAGTTCTTTGATTACCCTCCCTGTTATTTGATCAAAGCCAGTGGCCTTTTTTGGATGTAGTTCATATTTAACCAGATCTTTAACTTCCTTGACTGAGAATAGCTCTGGTAGTGGGGACAATTGATATGGGGTATAGAGATAATTCTTTATTTCAGTGTCTTCTTCTGGTGTTGACGATGAAGGTAGAGGTTGAAATACTTTACTTAGGTGCTGAGCAAAAACATCTGCCTTCTCCAAATCTGTACGTGCCCAGCTGTTGTCTTCTTTGCGTAGTGGGGGGGGGGGGGGGGGGTTGTTGATGTTGGTATTTGATCCTTTTTGTTGCTCGTCACAAGGCGTAGTTTGTGTCCACGGTAGGACTTAAATTTTCCAAATACTCTTGAAAGCTTTTATTCTTCAGGTCTGTAATTAAACTTTTGAGTTCAGCAGCAGCTTTATTGTAGCGCATTTTGTCAGAAGGGTATCTATTGTTTTGCTAGATTCTCCTAAGCCTTCTCTTTTCGGCAATTTTCTTTTTGATGGCCATTGAACAGCATTCCTGTTTTCTTGTGATTGGAGTTTCTGGTGTCGCTTCCCTAGCCGATTCTTGAACTACCTGGGTGTAGTTCCATACCGCAGCTTCAACATCTTCAATGGTTTTGAGGGGTATTCTCATGTTAAGTTTATTGTCCACTAAATATCTAAAATGGCACCAATCTGTTTTGTTGTTAAATAGTGTTGGTGGTCTTTTTTTTCAATAATTGTTGCATTTATTGTGGCTATAACCGGAGTGTGATCCGAGTTAAGATCCAGGCATGATGCGATGTCTAGCTACCCCGGAGCAATACCTTTGATCACAAAGAACCTTGAATTATTGAAAATTAAAGCATAAAACCTTATATCACTGAACTCCCAAAAAAGAGTTCTGTCGATATATCAAAAAATATACAGGGTGTCCCGTTTATAATAAAAAAGTTGATATCATTTCCGGCTAAACCGGAAGTCCTCTTAAACCGCCGATACTTTCATTGTATCCGCCGTATATCGGAACTTTATGTAGAAAATTGTGTCAAAATCGCGGTTGCTATACAGGATCATTTTGGAAATCGGGCTACTATCGCCAAGTTTTTTATTTTTAAAGATCCAAAGTTGATTAATTTATGAAAAAAGTGTAATGTTATGATGGTAAAAACGAAAAAATAATTGCGCAGCGCGTTTTCAAGTTATTTGTTAAAATGACCTTTTTTTGAACGGAACACTTTGTATTTTTTTTATATTTTTGAATTGCACATTTTGTTCTCTTTAAAAAAGTATAAAGTCAAACTATGATTAAATTAACAAATAACGCCATATATTAACTTTTAATGCTTTAATAGCATAATCGTAACAGCCGTGAAACTTGATTTATGATATAGGTCAAAATGTCATTAAATTAATATGTATAAGAGTAATTATTAAAGTAACTGTTCAAATTGGACACTATCATTATCTGTACAGTAGTAAATTCTTCAACTACATTATTCGAAGCTCGACGTAGCATTCCGCGGGGGGCAATGTTTACAATGCATTTGTAATGGATTCGACTAAATCTCTACACTATTGTATCTGTCTCAATAAATATCATCCTGTAGATATTCCCAAAGAAAAGAAACTAGCGATTCACGTCACGTGCTCGTGGGAGCCAACGTACATGCCCATATGTTCCAACCATTGGGTTCCAAACTGATTATTTAAGTAGGTACCTACTAACTATACCAGCGTTATGTGGGATGCACCATCCTGATGGTAGAATTATAACAAAGGAAAAATTACGATCTACAACGGCATTGTGTTTTGAGTAAAATTGTTTATCTTAAATGTTTAATAAAATTAGCACGACTGCTAAATGTCAAAATAGAAACAATAAAACAAGCAAATTCTACTTTTTGTTTCACGGCTGTTGCGATGATGTTATAAAAGTATTAGAAGTTAAAATTTGGTTGTCTAGATAATGATGGTGTCCAATAAGAGCAGTTACTATAATAATTATTCATATACATATTAATTTAACTGGTGTTACCCCAGCGCACAATGCACTGACAGACTGAGGGTTGCAGAACCGGCTAAATGATAAGTCACGTGATGCATTAGTTCCAATAATGACACGCGACGTTATTGTAGAGGGCGCCTCAAGTGAAGCGCGTCTAGCAGACTTTCATGTATATTATAAATTAAAATAATTATTATTGAAAAATCGACGTAGAATAAAAATATAAAAATATTTCATGTTCCATCTGAGGATAGAGACCTTTCATTGGAAAAAAAATGGTCCAAATTGGTGAAGCGGTAGCCGGTGGAGAAATCGGAGAAAAAACCTTTGAGCTTTTATATACGTATGGATGATATTTTGACCTATACCATAAAATAAGTAGCTTTTGTTTTACGGCTGTTACGATTATGTTATTAAGCCATTAAAAGTTAAAATATGGCGTTATTTGTTATTTTAATCATAGTTTGAGCTTATACTTTTTTAAAGAGAATAAAATTTTTAATTCAAAAATATAAAAAAATACAGGGCGTTCCGTTAACAACAAAAGTTATTTTAACAAATAACTCGAAAAGCCGATGCGCAATTGTTTTTTCAGTTTCACCATCGTAACCAGAAGAAAAAGTTACACGTTTTCTCTAATTTAACCAACTTTGTATCTTTAAAAATAAATAAGTTGGCAATAGTGACCCGGTTCCCAAAATAAAGATATTTCCATTGTTCCGTACTTTTACCCAACCCTGTATAACGTATTAGAGTTTACACGTTCTTTTACATTTAAATTAAAGGGCAACCCTAGAAGTGGATGGTGTAAGTCCTCCGCTACAATCGCCCCTCTTTCACCTTTAACCTCTATTAAGAAATTCGACAGTACTACATTCAAAATTTGACTATTGCCATTTAAGACTTCATTATGCTGCTTATATCCTAACATAACAGTAAGATTTAAGAAAGTTTAGTTTTGTGTGACACATTACCGAGGGGTAAAATGCAGGCTAAAATTTGTACACTGACTCCCCTTAGTAGAAGACTTTCCCCGGACTTCCTTCGGACTTCCCCCAGACTTCCTCCGGACTTCCTAAGAACTTCCCCGACTTCTCTCGGACTTTTCCGAATTCCCTTAGACTTCCCCAACTTCCCTTGGACTCGAGACTTTCACTTAGAACTCCCTTACATTTTTTAGACTTCCCCGGACTTTTTCTACATTCCTTAGACTTCCCCTACTTCCCTGGGACTTCACCGATTTTTCTTGGACTTTCCCCGGACTTCCTTAGGACTTTTCCCGACTTCTACCAAACTTTCCTCAGACTTCCCCGACTTTCCTTGGACTCGAGACTTTCACTTAGAACTCCCTTACATTTTTTAGACTTTCTTCGGACTTTCTCTACATTCCTTAGACTTCCCCTACTTCCCTGGGACTTCCCCGATTTTTCTTGGACTTTCCCCGGACTTCCTTTGGACTTCCCCCAGACTTCCTCCGGACTTCCTAAGAACTTCCCCGACTTCTCTCGGACTTTTCCGAATTCCCTTAGACTTCCCCAACTTCCCTTGGACTTCCCCGACTTCCCTTGGACTCGAGACTTTCACTTAGAACTCCCTTACATTTTTTAGACTTCCCCGGACTTTCTTCGGACTTTTTCTACATTCCTTAGACTTCCCCTACGTCCCTGGGACTTCCCCGATTTTTCTTGGACTTTCCCCGGACTTCCTTCGGACTTCCCCCAGACTTCCTCCGGACTTCCTAAGAACTTCCCCGACTTCTCTCGGACTTTTCCAAATTCCCTTAGACTTTTCCAACTTCCCTTGGACTCGAGACTTTCACTTAGAACTCCCTTACATTTTTTAGACTTCCCCGGACTTTCTTCGGACTTTTTCTACATTCCTTAGACTTCTCCTACTTCCCTGGGACTTCACCGATTTTTCTTGGACTTCCCCCGGACTTCCTTAGGACTTTTCCCGACTTCTACCAAACTTTCCTCAGACTTTCCCGACTTTCCTTAAGCTTTCCCAACTTTCCTTAAACTTTTCCGACTTCTCTTAGACATCCCTGACTTTTCTTGGACTTCCTTGACTTCCCCTGGACTGCCTGGTTTTCCTTAGAATTCCCCGACTTCCTTTAACATGTACACCGAACTTCCCCTGCGGGTGACTCCTCGCACATTACTTGCAGATTCCCTCAAAACACAATAGCGAAATAAGTCGGTTATATTCATGTTTCCTATTATAATACATTTTGATTGCAATATCAAATTTAAATCGCTTATAACTTCATATAGTATATTATATTCATGTTGTGGTGCTTCAGGTGCAATATAAATTAAAATAATGTAGAGCTCCCTTGTTTTATTTCAACGCGCATAATTTCATTGTACGCGCTTACATATTTAATTTGCACTTCTATAGCATCAATTTCCCCACTTTCCCTGTCAGCTTAACAGTTGATTACTAGTTTGATTACAGTACGAGTTCGTTATTTATTTACCAGATATATGATATCAATTCACGTTAAGTACATTTACACAATTTCGTAGCGGAATTTTTAAGTGATTATGGACAACCTTTCATAACTTGGTTTTACGTAATCCAAAAACATGTATACGCAATGTATAGGTTTGCTTCTACTAATATTTTTATTGAATAATTGCGATTCCTTTAGAAATCATGCAAAACTTAATTCAGAGTTAACATCGTGCGTGAAACATGCAATACAAAAATTGTTCTCAAATAACAGCACGTTGTATTTTATTACAGAAGATAAGAAAAACTTTTTCATACCGATTGAGATCACGAATCCACGTATTATTGTAAACATCAATAAACCTATTGCAATTTCATCGGAATTTTATAGCAGTTACGTAATATATACCAGAGGACATGTTTCATTAAGCCGAAACTTAAATAAACTGAAAAATAGTTCAATTTGGAACGTAAGCGCTTCTCCTCGGGGACAATTCTTAGTGGTAACTTCTGCAAGGAGCAACTTGAAAAACATGTTCGAAGTTCTTTGGAGTTTCGACATAATAAATGTTATTTTAATTGTACGCCAAAAACAATCACTTTTTCAGCTTTGCACGTCTGATCCATTTGCAAAAGAAAACAAGTGTGGAAGTGAAGCAAACGTTGTGTGCGCCCAGCCTTGTAAATTTAATAGTACAAGCAGATTTAACGAAACAATCAGAAATCTAAATAAGTGTTCAATTAAAGTGACTAATTCCATAACGACAGTTACGTTCAAAGAGTCCTTAGCTAGTGCTGTTATGTATCGCGTAATTCTTTTTGTTGGACAACTTTTAAACACCGACAACGTAGGGGTATTTCTGTTTAAAAACGAAAGTGAAAACGATGCTCACTGCAACCATAGCAACGGTATACTATTTTCAATAGCATCAACAAGAGGACAATCACTACTGTTTGACTACGACTATAGCGAAATATTGTTTCGCAGTAAAATTGTCTGGGCTGTTCCTAAACCTAACAAAATTTATGGTCTCCGAGTCATCGCAAATATTTACGAAAAAAAAGTTTGGATGACCATTGAAATGTCCTTATTTTTGGTGATTGGTATTTGGTGGTTAATGGCAAAGTACGCTAACGATCGAGTTGAAATTCGGCAATTTTGGAGAAGTTTCTTAACTATTATAGCGATTTTGTTGTGCGGTTCTGATAATCTTAGGCCGAAGACCAAGGCGATAAAATTCCTTGCGCTATTCTATTCAATGTATTTCCTACAAATACGTAGCTCGTTTAATGCTAACCTAATCAACGTGCTCACAAGACCACTTTATGACCAAGGCATTACCACTATTGAGGAACTTGCAGAGTCGGGACTATCATTGCTGATACAAGGAGCATCTTCGCGCAAGCTAAATTTCAGTGCCGCATACGGCAATAGATTGTACGACAAATTACAAAAACAGTTTGTATTTACACCCATGATTAATATGTCTGATGCTCTAAGCAGAATGGTATTACATCGCAATCTTAGTGTGGTGATGGCCAAAAAAGCCATAAAAGTATTAGGAATAAATGGAGGATCCGAAGTTAAGGCAATAGATGCAAAATTTCCCACAGTGGAAGCGACTTACTATACAAGGAAAGGTCACTATTTCATACCTACTTTTAACAAGTTTGCTAGAATGACGTATGAACATGGATTTTATGAACAAATTATGCGCGAAGCTGAAAGTCAAAAAAGCTATGCGACTGAGAACTCAATTACCGTACTTGGCATTCCACATTTGAGCAGTAATTTCATTTTTTGGGTAGCCGGATTGTTACTTGCAACTGTAGTACTTATTCTAGAGTCTCTAGTTTATTTTGTAAAAAATTCATAGTATACGTAGCATGTGTTTTGTGTTAGCTTCTTATAATACTTTATTGAAATTTGATTTGGTTGATATTGTTTTAAACTAATAGTTAAGTAAATTAAAATAGTTGTCATTAAATTAAAAGTTTATGCCGTTCTGTACGTATTGTTCGCACATCATAGCAGACACAATAAAGCGTTACGACGCTCGTGTTGTTCAATGATGTAACACCAGTCTATATAATAAATCTGTACCCTTTCCACTTGTCTAAACTTTTAGTGAAGAGGCGCCCCCGCAACCACAATCCAAATATTAACGCGTCCATTACATACGATTCAGATTTGTTTGTACAGTGGACCGATATCGTTTTTAATACGGATAAGCAAATTCGGGTGTATACTATTTGTTTGTATAATTGCAGCACAATGTGCTGATTGATTCAACAACATCAAAACGAAATAAGGTATTCTTAGATATGCAAAAAATAGATACCTGTTTCACACCAGAGACACATATGATAAACCAATCATATATTAAATTTAAAGGAAATAAAACTTACCACACTATACATCCACAAAACACCGCTAACGAAGAAAGTGGAGTGATAGACAAAAAGACAATTCGCTACGAAGAATTCAAACATGAAATGGAAGAAATACAAGTTATAGCTGTAAATACCAAAACAGACGAACAGAAGATTACAATCGCAGAAAACTACTGCCCACTGAAACACGATTTGAAAAATAGATTACTCAAACCTGCTACAAAGCTCGGGAGAGGGATTTATTGTTGGAGGAAACTTCAACGCTAAAAAGCTAATTTGATTTCTAAACTTACCACGAGTAAAGAAAAAGTACTACAGGAAGCCGCAAAGCAACGGAGCTGTAACTACCACTCCACAGGAAAACTCACCTATTCGCTTACAGATCAAAACAAAATACCAGACTTGATTGATTTTTTTTCAATATTGAAAAAACATGAACAAGAAAGAAAGTTGATTGGGAAAAGTCCCAAGAAGAATTGAGCAACAGAACAACTGAACCACGAAACTGAAAAGTTGGTAGTAGACATACAACAAACGGCCTGGAGCAGAACCTCAGAGATCAAAAGGAAAACAATAGACAACAACTACCCCAAGAAAATCAAGGAACAAGTTGCTGAAAAAAGTAGAGACAGGAAAACATGGCAACAAACTAAACACGCGCGCGCCGTATAAGAAGTTGCAAAAAAAGCTGGGGGGGGCGTAACCCACTGATTTTGCTAGTCTTTACTATAATACCACAAATTTGCAATTTAAACTGTGTATTTGATAGAAGGGGTACTACGAAAAATGTTTCTTTAAGTATTTTAATCAAGGCGGCCCTAGCCTGCATGGGATTACCACTGCACTACGCGTTTTACACCGTGTCCAAGATGTGGACTGCTATTCCTTTGCGGCTCGCACTTGGGCCCTGTGGTACTAGTCAATGAAGTCACTGGTTTGACTTTTCGGAACAGCTGAAGCTGCCCCTACTAGTACCCAGTACTAGTCGACTACGCACCGCCCAGATTAGTCGGTAACCGGTCTGATCTTAGTGACCGGTACCTCAACAGCGTCGGGTGTGCTTAAGCACGAACCTCTTGGGTCAATGTTTGATAGTAGGCATGAGCAGGCAAAAAGCACCATTGCCTGCCTAAATCGCCGGCCTCCAACTAACCAGTATAATAATAAGTTGGGCGTCAGTTTTAATATTTATAAAAACCAAATAATTTCGGGGAGGGGGAGTGTGATTGAATATCAAAAACAAAACCCCTGGATGCGGCCCTGATCAACATAGTGAAAGATACGTTGTAAGCGTAATGGATTCTTTTACAAAGATAAAAACTGTGTAGAATAAACTGCTTGCTTGAAATGTTATTTGAGTGATATAACAACTGGATTGTTGGGCTCTTACATACAACAAGAAAAAACTGCAGTCCACTTTTTGATCATATTGGTATACTCTGTTTAACAATTTAATATTTGATAGTTTTGAACTTGTAACCTTGACAGTTGATTACTTGTTTGATTTCACTACGAATTCGTTATTTATTCATCAGATATACCATATCAACTCACGTTAAGTAGTTTTCCACAATTTAGCAGTGTAAAACCTTTCATAATTTGACGTTGTGCAATCCAACCAAGACATGTATAAGCAATGTATAAATTTGCCTCTGCTAATATTTTTAATTAATAATTGTGATTCTTTTGTAAATCGCGTGAAAACTAATTCAGAAGTAACATCGTGCGTGAAAATAACAATTGAGAAATTGTTTTCAAATACGAACACTCTCTATTTTATAACCGAAAATGACGCAAACATTTCAATACCTACTGGGATCGATAATCCACGTATTATTACAAACATCGATAAACCCATCGCCATGTCGTCTAAATTTCATAGCAATTACATAATATATACAACCGAACATATTTCGTTGAACAAAAATTTAAATAAACTTAAAAACAGTTCCATTTGGAACAGAAGCAAATCTCCCCGAGGAAAATTCTTAGTGGTACTATTTGAGAGCTGCAACTTGAAAAACGTATTTGAAGTTCTTTGGAGTTTCGACATAATAACTGTTATTGTAATTGTATACCACAACCATTCACTTTTGCAGCTTTATACAGCTGACCCATTTGCAACAGAAAATAAGTGTGCAAATGAAGTTAATGTTGTGTGTGCCCAAGCTTGTGATATTAACATGACGAGCAGATTTAACGAAATAATCAGAAATTTAAATAACTGTTCAATTACGGTTAATACTGCGGTAACGACAGCTACATTTCAAGAGTCCTTAAGCGGTGCTATTTTGTATCGCATAATTCGCTTTGTTGGAAAAATTTTAAACACCACCGACAACGTAAGCGTATTTTTATTCAAAAATGAAAGTGAAAACGATGCTCATCACAACCATAGTAAAGGTATACTATTTTCATGTGCATTCACAAGAGCACAACAACTACTGCTTGACTACGACTATAGCGAAATATTGTATCGCGATAAACTTGTCTGGGCTGTCCCTAAAGCTAACAACATTTATGGACTTCGAGTCATTGCTAATATTTACGAAAATAACGTTTGGATAGCTATTGGAATCTCTCTAGTTGTTGTGATTTGTATTTGGTGGTTAATAGCAAAATACATCAACGATCGAGTTGAATTTCGGCAATTCGGGAGAAGTTTTTTAACCATTTTAGCAATTACATTGTGTGGGTCTGATAATCTTAAACCGAAAACCAATGCGATAAAATTTCTTGCTCTGCTTTATTCAATATATTGCCTACAATTACGCAGCTCATTTGATGCTAACTTAATCACCGTCTTGACGAGACCTCTTTATGACCAAGGCATTACAACAATAGAAGAACTTGCAGACTCCGGTCTCTCATTGTTGATACAAGGAAGTGGTGAGGCTAAGCTAAATTTTAGTGCTGCATATGGCAGTAGATTGTACGAGAAGTTACAAAAACAGTTCGTATTCACACCTATGATTAATATGTCGGATGCTCTCACCAAAACTGTATCACATCGCAACCTTAGTGTGCTCATGAACGAAAAGGCCATAAAAGTAATAGGGATACATGGGGGGTCTGAAGTTAAAGCAATAGATGCAAATTTTCCCAAAGTGGAAACGACGTATTATACAAGGAAAGGTCACTATTTCATGCCCACTTTTAACAAGTTTGCTAGAATGATGTATGAACATGGATTTTATGAACAAATTATGCGTGAAGCTGAAAGGCAAAGAAGCTATGTAACTGAGAACTCAATTACCGTACTTGGCATTCCACATTTGAGCAGTAATTATATTTTCTGGATAGCCGGATTGTTACTTGCAACTGTAGTATTTATTCTAGAGTTTCTAGTTTTCTTTGTGAAAAACTCATTTTAATAAAATGAGATTTAGTTGATATTGTTTTAAATTAATAGTTAAGAAGTAAATTAAATTAGTTGTCACAAAAATAAAAGTTTTAAAAATTATGGCATTCTGTACGTATTGTTTGCACTTCATAACATACACAATAAAGCAGTCTATATACTAAATCTGTACTTTTTCCACTTGTCTAAACTTTTAGTGAAAAGGCGCCCCCGCCACCACAATCCAAATATTCAAGCGTCCATTACATACGATTCAGATTTGTTTGTACAGTGGACCGATACCGCTTTTAATACAGATAAGCAAATTCGGGTGTATACTATTTTGGTAGCGGGTAGGCACTTTTCGCGATCCCGGCGAAGATAGGTCTACTTCATGGATGCGACTCTGCCCACGCGACCCTTGACTTTCTCTTAACTCCGATTACCGAGGGGAGTCAGGTCCTTAACCTTATTCCTACCCATTCCCAACATTAACAACACCTATCCCTCTCCCCACCTACTCGCCAACCCGCAGTAGGATAGCGTGGCGTTTTAAATCCTAAAACCTCAAACCCTCCATATGATTAGAAGAAACTTGAAATGGCCCCAAGTCTCCGGCGACCTGCAGGCTCCCAACCAAGACAGCGGTAGGAATAGCGAACAGGCGAGGAATGCTAACTACAGTCTGTCGAAATATCACGAAATTGACAATGGCAACGATAAATGTACAAATTCTAATGAAGGAAGGAGATCTACACGACTTAGAACAACAGCTCGAAAAGATCACATGGGATATAGTTGGACTATGTGAAACAAGAAGACGAGGTGAGAACTGCATCACCCTAGAATCAGGCCATAACCTGTATGATCGGGGCTCGGAAAATGAAGGCCAACGGGGAATAGGCTTTATGATAAACAGAAAAATTGTACCATATGTTGCAGAATATGATAGTGTATCGAACAGAGTCGCTTCCATAATATTGAAAATCTCCAACAAATACACAGTGAAATGCGTTCAATGTTATGCACCGACATCGTCATATTCAGATGAAGAAGTCGAATCATTTTACGAAGACATATCAAAAAGTATAAATAAAAACAAAAGCACCTATTTAATTATTATGGGCGACTTCAACGCTAAGTTGGGGGAAACCAAGACGAAACAGAGCAAAATATCGGTAAATTTAGTTTTGACCAACGAAATGAAAGGCGGTCATTACTTCGCGAGTTTCTATCCAAACAACACTTATATGCAATGAATTCGTTCTTCAAAAAGAAAAAACAGGGGGACGTGGGTCACTCCGGATGGTCAGACGAAAAACGAAATAGACTGTATCATATCAGTTCAAAAACATATAGTAAAAGATGTTAGCGTTTTAAATTCATTTAGAATATCTAGCGACCATAGAATAATAAGAGCTAAAATAGAAATAAAAATAAAACACTGCCCAAGACCCTTACAAAGACAAAAGAAAAAACATATAAGAATAGACATAAGGAAATTGAAGGAAAACGGAGAAAGGTACAGAGAAGAACTACAACGTAATCTAAGACAACACGAAAGTAAAACACACTCCCCAAATTTAGAAGACCTAGCAAAGAATATAAGAACTTCATTGGAAGAAGCTGCGCAGACGGTGACAAAGAAAGAAAATAGGAAAACAGAAAAATTAAGCAAGATAACAAGAGATAAAATAAAACAGAGAAATAAACTATCTAGAGAAACTCGAACAGAAGAATTCAGAAACATTTCCAAAGGAACAAGACAGTTGATAAGAACGAATCAATGATAGAAAAAGCCATCGAAGAGAACAAAAATTTAAAATGTTTGAGAAAATTGAAAGGTAAACTACAAATCATAAATTTAAAAGATAAAAACGGAGAAGAGACAAGAGACAGACAAAAAATAATGGAAATTACGGAAAATTTTTACAAAGACATGTACACTTCTCAACTAAATGAAAATCCAGAATATAAATCATGTACAACAAAGGTACTAAACGTGGGATCAGAGGACATACCGGATATAAATAAAGAGGAAGTGAAATTAGCACTGAACGCTATGAAAAACAACAAGGCGCCAGGAGAAGACCATATAACCATAGAGATGTTAAAGGCAGGGGGCGAAGAGATTATCCAAAAACTATGTCAATTGTTTAATGAATGCATAAAAGAAGGAAAGATACCGGAAACTTTGAACAAAGCAATTGTAATTCTGTTATATAAGAAAGGAGATCGAACAAATTTGGAAAACTACAGGCCGATTAGTCTATTGTCACAAACTTATAAACTCCTTACAAAGGTACTAACTAACCGGCTTACAAATAAACTAGATGAATATCAGCCTGTAGAACAAGCAGCATTCAGGAAGGATTACAGTACATGTGACCACCTCCTTACTATGAGAATACTTACAGAGAAAACAACAGAGTATCATCTTAACATTTGCTTGGTTTTCGTAGATTTCTATAAAGCATTCGATTCCGTAGAACATTGGATACTCATAAACAGCCTAAAAAATCCAAGAATTGATCACAGATATGCCCAACTAATAAAACATAAATATATATAATAAAGTTAAAGGCGAATTACAACAGTAAAGCCTCCTATAGTGCAGCGAGGAAACGTTGCAAAGCAAAGCAATGAACGCATATAACCGGCCAGTTTAGATCGGATCCATAAATAGGTGACACGACCGTACCCTCTTTCTTACTTTCTTAATTTTATTTACTACACGGGCTACCGTGTTTTAAGAATTGTGTCCAGAGGGCGGTACGGTCGTGTCACCTATTTATGGTTCCGATCTAAACTGGCCGGTTATATGCGTTCCATTGCTTTGCTTTGCAACGTTTCCTCGCCGCTGCACTATAGAGGGCTTTACTGTTGTAATTCGCCTTTAACTTTATTTCTACTAGCATTTATATATGCTTATTTGTTTGGTTTCAATTATGGTTAGAATTATGTTCACCTGATGAGTTTCAATAAAAACGAAACATGCATGTAGTGATCTATTCTAGCTATAATTGAAACCAAATCTCTCTTTCTTACTTTCTTAAATATATATAATAATAA
This sequence comes from Ctenicera cuprea, assembly GCA_958336395.1. Taxonomy (NCBI): domain Eukaryota; kingdom Metazoa; phylum Arthropoda; class Insecta; order Coleoptera; family Elateridae; genus Ctenicera; species Ctenicera cuprea. The sequence continues at coordinate 2,360,912 of OY284493.1, forward strand.
TAATAATAATATTTATTTCCATAGACTTTACAGTATCGGAATTGTCATTGACGGCGTGTGAAAAAAAAAATATAGAGAAACAAAAACAATTTAAAATACATGTTTAAAATACACTAAATATATCTAATCTACTATAATGTTGCTATTAAAATATTCGTGGAGTGAGTAGAAACTTTTTTCTTTGAGAATATATTTTACATTTGTTTTAAATTGTTTTAGATTTTGAATGCTTTTCAGGCTCTTGGGCAGATGATTATAAAGTTTTATTGACATGGTATTTGGACCTTTAGTGACTTTATTTAATCTATGAGAAGGCATGTAGATATTGTTTGCAATCCGTGTATTATAACTATTTACTTCACCGTACTTCACGTAATTGTAAATGTTTTTATGTACATGGCATACACATTGCAAAATGTACAGACAGTGGATAGTTAAAATTCCATGCTGTTTAAAATACGGCCGACATGATTCTCTGTACGGTACTTGAAACATGCTTCTAATTATTCTTTTTTGTAATGTAAATTTTTTGTAATGTGTACACTGTTTCCCCAACACATCAATCCATAAGATAAGACACTATTTATGCAACCATAATAATATATTTTTAATGTGACGATATTTACTGATTTTTTTAGTTGAAGTATTGAATAATTTAATCCTGATAGCTTTTTTGACAAGTTATGTATATGCAGTTCCCAATTTAAAGATTTGTCTAGCAAAATTCCTAAAAATTTAGTGTTATCGTGTTGCTTTGTGCTTTTGTTGCCGGACCTAACTAAAACACTGCACTCTTGTTTTGACTGATTTTGATCAAATAATATCAAGTCTGTCTTTCCGTTATTTATGCGACCCCATTTTCCTGACACCAAGTTGTAATTTGATTTGCACATTTGTTTGCTTTTTTACTAAGTAAATTTAAGTTATCTGCAGTTATTATGCTAGATGTATCATCTGCGTATACGGTGTAAGAAAACCTGTATCAACATAATGTATTATATCATTAATATAAATAATAAACAAGACAGGCCCAAGTATGCTGCCATGAGGCACACCCGTATCTACTACCACACTATTTGATACAGATTTGATACCATCCTGGATAATGTGAACAGTTTGGGTTCTATTGGATAGGTAAGATTCGATCCAATTCAATGCTGGCCCCCGTATTCCAAAGACTTCCAGTTTTTTTAGCAACATCTCTTTATTTACAGTTTCAAAAGCACGCATGAAGTCAAAAAATATACCTGCTGACAGAAGTCTGTCATCGAGATTTGTAAATATTTTATCGTAGAATGATAATAGTGCATCTTGAGTTGACTTACTTGTTTGAAATCCAAATTGTCTATCTGTAATTAATTTGTATTTTGATAAAAAATGTGTTAATTTTATATAAAAAGCTTTTTCAAAAATCTTTGGAAAGATCGATAATAATGCTATTGGCCCATAATTTATTTTCCAATTTATTAGGTGTACCTTTTTTATACACGGGAACGATTTGTGCTTGTTTTAGATGAGCAGGAAAATAACCCATTTCAAAAGATAAATTTATTAGATACGTTAACGGTTCGGTGATATATTCAGCAACTTTTTTGATTAAACAACATGGAATTTGATCAAAACCAAAAGATTTTTTATCTGAAACAGATAGAATAATATCCTTTACCTCTACGGAACTCATTTCCATTAGAACCATTGTATTACAGACGGTAGTTGGTTGTTGTAGGGGGGTAATTTTTGGATTATATTTTGATGTTTTGGACTTAATGGACTCAGTGAAGTAATTATAAAACGCGTTTGCAATTTCATATTTATTTTTGACTATTGTATTTTCTAATGTTATCAGAGAGTCCGGAATTTTTTTATAATTATTTTTTAAGTTTGCGTTTTGTTTAATTATATCCCATGCCGTGCTTGATTTATTTTTGGAATTTATAATCATTTTGCTGTAATAATCCTTTTTTGCGGCTTCAATATTTTTAACATGCCGATTTTTAAGTATCTTATATCGTGCTTTAATTACAGGATCTTGACTTGGTTTACAGAAATGATAAAAATTTCTTACAGTGTTGCCTTGTCTAATTAATTTAGGCGTTATCCAAGGCGTTTTTTTTTTATCTGACTTTTGTTTTAAAAATTTAATTGGGAAAGCTATATCAAAGAGACTACTAAAAGTCTTAAAAGACATATCAAATTTTTTTACATTTGATGGTTTAATATACATGTCCAACCATTCTTCTTTAGATAAGGAGAACTTAAATTGATTTAAATTTTCATCTGAGAATATTCGTTTATTGAGTTTTTTATCACATTTATTTTGCTTCAGCTCTGATAGATAATAAGCTATTTGTGCATTATGGTCCGACATTATTGTATCAATAGTCTGAGTTTTTAAAATATTATTATCTACATTTGAAAAAATATTGTCAATAAGAGTTTTTGAATTACACTGTATGCGGGAGTATTCGTAAACATTTGAACAGAAACCATATGAATAAAACAAATTTACAATATCCGATGCCTTCCCCTTTGTATCTAAAAAGTTATAATTAAAATCGCCACAGACAAACGTGACGCGCCTGAATTTACTTTCCAAAAGTATGTTTTCTAGAGTATTTATAAAATAACTATCATTTGAGCCTGGAGACCTGTACAAGCAGACAACACAAATAGTATCTTCTTTATATAGTACATTGACCGCGGCTGCTTCAAAGATTTGGTCAGCCGTTTCATTTGCTAACTGATTATGAATAAATTGGAGATCTTCCCTTACGAATATCGCCACACCACCTCCACGAATATAAGTTCTACAATAACAGCTTCCAATGCTATATTTTTCAATTTTTATTGTTTTTAACTCATCAACTCGTCAACATCGAAGCCACACCGAATTACCTCTTTCCGTCAACTGTAAGGTGCCCCCTTGTATGAAATATCTCGTCAGAGGCTCACGAACTTTCTCGAAACATCCCCGTTTCATCAAGCTACCCCACCCACACCTTTAAGCAAGTCATCAGAGGTTCCTGTTTCTCCCCCCTTGAACGTCAACCCGCCCTTCCTGCTTCAACAACCCCTATTAAGACAATCAAAAACAGGTGGCTCCCTCCTTAATCACCCCCAATTTTACTGCCCCCAAGTTATCTGAGAAGAACCCTCCAGTTTTACAGAACAAACCACACCCTCCTTCGACTTTGAGCTGGCCGAGTGCACCCCCATTTGTTACGGTGTCGCTAATACCAAGTGTTCCCGCAACAATTCTCCTCTGAATAAATATCTATGATTACCTTTTGTTTGAATATACTATGGATTCGTTATTTATTCATCAGGCACTCACTGATACTTTATTTTTACAATTTAGTAGTAAAATCGTTTAATGATTATGGAAAAACTTGTCTGACTAAGTGTTACATAATAGAAAAACATGTATCGGCAACATATAACGCTGCTTCTGCTAATATCTTTATTAAATACTTGTGATCCCATTCTAAATCCCATAGAAGTTAGTACGGGATTAACGTCGTGTGTGAAACTTGCAATTCAAAAGTTGTTCTCGAACAAGAGCACTCTCTATTTTATTACGGAAAATAAGAAAGACTTCTCAGTACCCACTGAGATCAATAATCCACGTATTGTTGTAAACATCTATCAACCCATTGCAATGTCATCTACATTCCATAGTAATTACATAATATATACTAACGGATACATTTCGCTAAACAAGAATTTAAATAAACTTAAAAATAGTGCAATTTGGAACATAAGTGAATCTCCCCGAGGAAACTTCTTGGTGATAACGTTTTCAAGCAGCAACTTAAAAAACATATTCGAAGTTCTTTGGAGTTTTGATATAATAAATGTTATTTTAATTGTCTACCAAGACGGTGCTCCTCCACAACTTTACACGTCTGACCCATTTGCAAAAGAAAATAAGTGTGCAATTGAAGCAAATGTTATGTTTGTGCAAACTTGCGGAATTAACATTGCAAGTAAATTCAATGACACAATCAAAAACTTAAACGGCTGTTCAATTAAAATGGCTAACGCATTCACCACATTTACCTTTAAAGAGTCATTAGTTAGTGGTGTTATGTATCGCATAGTTCTTTTTGTGGGACAAATTTTGAATACCGATAAGGTGATGGCACTTGCATTAAGAAATAAAAGTGAAAGCGTTGCTCACTACAACCATAGTGAAGGTATACTATTTTCACTTGCATTAACAAGAGGACAAGAGCTTCTGTTTGTTTACGACCTTAGCGAAATAATATATCGCGGTGAACTAGTCTGGGCTGTCCCTAAACCTAACAAAATTTATGGTATTCGAATAATGGCTAATATTTACGAGAGAAATGTTTGGAAGGCTATTGGAATCTCTTTAGTTGTGGTTATTTGTATTTGGTGGTTAATTGCAAATTACATCAACGATCGAGTTGAATTTCGACAATTTTGGAGGAGTTTCTTAACCATTTTAGCAATATTATTGTGTGGCTCTGATCATCTTCGGCCAAAAACAAAAGCGTTGAAATTTCTTGCAATTTTTTTCTCAATCTATTGCCTACAAATACGCAGCTCGTTTAATGCTAACCTAATCAACGTCTTGACAAAACCCTCTTACGAAAGAAGCATTACCACAATGGAGGAACTTGCAGAATCGGGATTATCATTGTTGCTACAAGGAGCTGCTATGCCCAAGTTAAATTTCAGTGCTGCATACGGCCATACATTGTATAATAAATTACAAAAGAAGTTTGTATTCACACCTATGGTTAATATGTCTGATGCTCTAAGCAAAACTGCATCTCACCGCAACCTCAGTGTGCTCTTGTCCAAAAATACAATAAAAGTAGTAGGAGATCATGGGGGATCCGAATTTGCAGCTGTAGATGCAAAGCTTCCCATTATGGAAACAACATATTATACACGGAAAGGTCATTATTTCATGCCTACTTTTAATAAATACGTTAGAATTATGTTTGAGCACGGATTTTATAAAAACATTATACGTGAAGCTGAAAGCGAAGAGAAATATGTTAAAGAGAATTCATTTACCATACTTGGCATGCCTCATTTAAGTGGTAATTTTATTTTATGGGGAGTTGGATTGATAATTGCAACTGTAGTATTTTATGTAGAATTGTGAATAATACTTTTGAAATTCTAAAAATTGTTTTATATTACAAACTGTTGGTAATGTTACCTTATTGCCGCTTATATTGAAATGATTACATTTTATTTCTACAACCAACGGCTACATGCGCACGCAACGAATTCTGCACAATAATGTGAGAATCCAAACGACTGTCCTATTCACAGCCAATCAGCATCCAGGGGGGCGTGATCTTTCACAACAGCAAATTAGACTTAGTTGATAGGTCGGATATCGCCCTCTCTCCCCGTCACTCTCTCTGCACCACCTCCATCACGATCTGTCTTACTCTTTCTCACGCAGTACGGTGTGAAGCAATTTACCAATTCAATTAATTCTTTATTATGAAAAATAAAACTTAGCTCTAATAGTTAACAAAATAGCTGGAAAGTTTTGTTTGTACTCGTATTGTGCAGACGTAGCTATGAGATATGTTTGTATCGTACGAGGATTACTTGGCAACTAAATCATAATACATAACGCATTTAACCGGAAGAAGCAAGCTGGCTTCCTGAATCAAGCAAAGGCTTCCAGTCCAAAAATCAACATCTAAGAGCTTAGCTCTGGATCGAGCACTAGCTTCTGGTCCCAGAAAATAACAGCACTTTTCCTACCGCTGAAACCGCTACGGAATGGAGTCACGTCGCAAGTGGTAACTAACCAGGTCGTTCACTTAGACCATTTAGTAATTTATAATGCCGTATCTTGTTTCCTCCAGGTAAATCGACGGAGGAGTCGACCATCTGCCTAGAAGAACAGGCACCGGATCCATCGCTCTCGCTATCACTCCGATGTACTTCTTTGCAAGCCTCGAGCTTTCGATAACTCTGGTACCCAATCTCCTTAGCCCGATTTCTCTGACGCCACCTTGTCAAACGTAGAAAAAAACCTAATTCCTTATAACTTACCAACCCACGACTTGACCAAGCCCCGAATCCCTATCTCCTGGAGCTTCATTCGGAGCCGTGGAAGTACCTTAAATTTCCGGAGATATGGTTTCTCTGGGTCGTCCAGCCAACCAACCTATAAATCTGCTTGACCCCCAAGGCAGCTACCGTGTACGCCCGAAGAAACAGCTGCCTTTTAATACTCTGTGAAACGAGCCCGTGGGAGAACTGCGTGTGTGGCGAAATTCATAAATTTTCTGTATCCTTCAAATAACTTATTCATTTATTTTGTCTATTATCCCTTTTAAAAGTTTCTGAAGTGATCTGTTGATTTTATATGATATTTGTTGTTAGCAAATGCTACGTAACCTATAAAAAAAGAATAAATTTTTAAATAAATACTGTTCAAACCAATTGAAAGATGTTAACGTGACTTACTTACTTTTTTTCTGAGGTCTTTCTGTCCGGTTTTTTTTTGTGACTTTTTATTTAGTGATTTTTAACCGCTTGGATTTTACATGACGTCATTATTATAAAAAAAAATATGAAAACGAATAGTGCAATTTTTAAAGCGGAGTAGCAGCTTTAATAAAGAAAATATGATGTGTAGCGATAGACATACGTAAAAATCTACATCACATGTATGGGGCGCCAAGTGTAAAGTGAAAATTGGTTGTGCATTTCACGGTATTTAAAGCAATTTGTTCCAATATTTATTATATATACAACATTTAGCTAAATGCTTTTTATTTTAATAAATCGTTGTAGATTTAAATAAATCCTTTAACATTTGGTTTAAATTTTCCAATATTCAATAAAGCATTAGAGATTTAAATAAATCTTAAAACATTTACTTTAAATTTTTAACTATAAGTAAATCTTTATGTATTTAAATAAATCTGCACATATTTGTTTTAAATATTTCAATATTTAATAAACATTCGCAGATTTAAATAAATTTTTACCGATGTAAATAAATCCTTAAATCTGCGAATATTTATTATATATTGAAAGATTTAAAACAAATATGTGCAGATTTGGCTAAATACATAAAGGCTTACTAAATATTTGAAAATTTGAAATAAATGTTTAAGAGTTTATTTAAATCTAGAATGATTTATTAAATAAAAAGCATTTAGCTAAATGTGTATAATAAATATTGGGACAAATTGCCTTAAATACCATGAAATGCACAGCAAATTTTCACTTTACACTTGGCGCCCCATACACATGTACCCAAAATATACTGCATCGTGAAGCAATTTGAAACTCATAAAACCAGCAGGAGATAGATACTGTATTGTATAGGGAAATTCACATGCATGTTTCCTTAAAAGCTGTCATAAATAAAAACCCTGTCATCGCCAATTATTCAATAAAGGGCGGGCAGTATTTAATAAACAACCCTCTTGAAGTTTATTGCTTGTTTTTATCTGCAAAAAGCTTTTACGTAAAAATTCCGCTCTTTTATGCAGGTGTTTAAAATGCAATAAAAATTGTCAACACCAAATAATTAACCATAAGAAAAGAGGGCTGCAGCTGCAAACTATTGCTTGCGTGCAACCTTCCTTTTAGTGCATTTCTAAGAATCACGGTGTCCCAGATACTTGCGAGACAGAGCGAGAGAGCTTTATACTACATCGTCGCGTGCTAGAACGGTATCGCACATCCACGGAAATTCTACACGTTTATGTTATTAATTATTATGTATCAGTCGTGATTAAGCTTGTGCAAAGGGTCTGTTTAAGTATTAACTTCTGAAATTTAAAGGTTAGTACTGACTTCTACTTTATTTGATAAATTGTAAGTTTCATTCGGGTCAATGTATTCTAGTAATGGATACAAATTTGTGTATTGTTTGCGACAAAATTGTCGCAGACAACAGATTTAAAGACATTGTAAAAAATGAGCGAAACACTTCGCCTGGACTGTCCTATACATTTAAATACATTGTTTTATATTTTCCAACACTTTCGATATACACCTGTCTAGACACGACTAGTTAAAGTAAATAGTTCTTATAAGTTGTAACATCTTGAAGCGGTTGAAGAAAGACCGACCGCTGCGTTGCAAGCATAAGGTTGGGTAAAATATTCGGACTGAATCAACGGAAGCGCGGAAATTGATATTTGAAAATATATTAATAACTCGAGAAGTATTATTTTTAGCAAGAAATTACTCTTATTAATTTGTATTTAGAATTTCAAAACCTTTCTGATTTTACAGCCAAAATGCCACGTATCCATTTAAGAAAAAGTTATTTTTTACCGTGGCCGCCATATTAAAATTGGAAACTCAAGTTTTTTCTTAAATACAATCGAGAAGAATTTGCCCTACTACTTTGCTCTTGGGTTTGCGAGTCTATCTATTAAAATAAAAAAGTTAGCCTACACTGAACATTAAACGACTACCTACAAGAATACAACTGCTGTAGAAAGTATGTGAAATTCTTCTAAGGACAAACAGATTATTAAGGGGCAAAAAATTCGATTTTTTGATTTTTGTAAAAAGATTTTCCTAGAGCAAACAAAACAAAAAACCAAATTTTTAATTTTTTATCGAAAAAATTTGGGGGGAGGGGGAACAGTAGCCCCCCTAAATATTAAAGTATCAAAAAAATATTATTATATTCGGATTTTGCTATCAATGATGAGCTATATTGCTTTAACAGAAATATTTTATTGCCCCCCGTTAAATAAATAAAAGGGTACCAATTTTCAATTTTCAAAAATTTACAGAGGGCGTCACAGTGAAATTATAGCAATGTGCAAAAAACAAATTGTAGAAGATTCCCAGCTCTATCAGCTTAAAAAGTTTAAACAAAAACGTGTGGGCAGTTTTTGAGAAATATCTTTTCGAAAAATTCCAAAATTTTGGAGTGGTGCCATTGCGATCGTTTTTATATTTTCAAAATTAATTATATTTCATGGTATACTACTTTTGAAGGGCTACCAAACAAGATGTAGTTGATCCCAATCAGACAACTGGTTTTTGAGTAAATGGGCGTTAAAGTCGAAATGTTCAAAAATTCGTAGCGGCCGCCATTTTAAAGATAGAGAGTTCGATAAAAAAGCGTTTAATTTGTCCTAAGGCCTTCTTTAATCTCCACTATTAAAATTTTTAAAATTCAGTTTCTGAAAAAATGCTTCCGGTTTCGGTCTTTTAAAAGCTTATTTTGTCGGTGAATTTTTGATATACCCCCTCATTCCAAAGCACATCAAAATCGGTCCAGCCGTTCCGGAGATATGGAGCGTAACGGACCCACCCACAGACCCACCCACCCACCCACAGACAGACATTTTTTAAAATTACTTTTTTGTGGTCCATGGACCCCCCCCCCCCCCCGACTATTTCCGTTAAAATCTCAACAGTTTTGCATGAAATCAATACTTCCCTATATTGAAAGTATAGGAAAGTAAAAAACCTAAAATTGCTGGAATTGAGCGGATGCTGCTGCTAAAAGAAAAGATGCAGTGCCTACTATAATAACTACGGAAATTGAGATCAATGATGCATAATTTTAAATATCACAGAAATTGTTTTCAAACATAATATACAAGTACTCACAATATTCAAGCTGTTGGAATGTGCACTAGAACAGCACACATATTCAGACAGCGAAGTAAGTTTGATATTAGGAAAATTTGTTTTATTTGCAACAAAAGTGGCTATGTTAAAAAAAAAGAAATTGACGTGGATAACCACAGGGTCGGGAAAATCTACAAGAAATCGGGTTTTATAAGCTGCTAAATCGCGAAATGATCATGAGATGATAGGAAAAATGTCTTTATATACGGACCTCTTTGCATTCATTGCATGCAAAATATCACCTAATTGTTATAGTCGTTACATAAGTAAGCGGAACATCATAGTAAATATTTAACTATTAAAAAATTAATAGATTATTAATAAAATAAAACTCTTGGTAATTGTTTCACAATTTGTTGGTTTTTATTTTCTCTACTTAAGTTTCAACCATCATAGTTGTCGTCAGGAGCTTACAAATCAAGTTTTGATTTGTAAACTCCTGACGATGTCCAAGAGTCAATCTAGCACTGTGAACAAGCAGAAATTACCTCAGGCATTGGAGAAACCCCTTTACACCGTTAATTTCTTCAAGAGTAAAGCAACGGCCACTTCAGCCTCCAATAGGCTGTTCAATAAATACAAAAATTAACAGTGGTGTCAGGATGACCAGGAGCACGGGTTCGCTTTGCAGCGTACGAAGAGACGGAAGCCGTCGTCTCCGGAGCACATTAATTGCCCCCCGGGCCAAACTTCGGATACCCACCGTGCTTGGCGTGACGGGCTAGAGAAACATCCTCTCCAAAAGTTGCTAGTACTCCTGCGGCTATAGATAAAGTTCCAGGGGCAGCATCTATTCCACAATTGGTCTGACTGCTGGGCTCTATGGGTTGAGTCTTCTTTTCTTTCTGCGAGCGGAACGGCTTCGGAGGAATGGGCTAAAAAGTTTGGTTGACAATCCATCTAGTTTTACAGGTCCACACCAAAGTCGGTCACTTTTACTTATAAGTGTACTTTAGGACTATGCTGAGGAAACACGACTGCTTACTTTTTCACAAAATAGCTTGTAACTTTTGGTAGCAACCAAGGTGTTAGAGGAAACGTGAGGGTCGGTTTCGGTACGTTTGGTACAGTGCCTTTTCCGGTAGACGAATGGTTAATTCCTGCGTCTGGTTACTTGAGAGAAACTGGAAACGTGAGTGACGTGGAAATTTACGAGTTGCGGCGAGACCATTTTCGATAGGAAGGTAGGAAAGGAGTAGAAAAAGAAGAGAAGTAGGGGGAAATAGAAAGGTAGGCTAAAAGAAAGCGAAAGAAAAAGAGGAATATAGAGACGGAAGGAGAAAGTGAGAGAGGGAATCAGAGAAGAAGTGAGAGAAGAAGGTAGTAAAGGAGAGAGAGAGAAAGGGAAGAAGGAAAGAGAGGGAGAGGAAAGAACTAAAGAGCGAGAAAGAGACAGGGAGAGGGGAGGGCAGTAGGTTAAATAATAATATAATAATTGTAGTAATGTTGGCGTAATTCGATATCGGTTTTACGCTAAGATCAATGAGTGCCACATCACAAAAATATTATATAAAGAAAATTGTCTACTGTGACATTTTATGCATTGCCAGTATGAACGGCACAATATTATATTATCTACTTTCCTTAATGCGATAAAGACAAATAAAACACCATTAGTTTCAAAACATCTATTTGTCTAAAAAGTGTATTGTGAATTTATTTCTTAGTTACTTGTTTAAAACATATGTCAAGATATAGCATGTGGTTTTATTAATATTGATATTATATCTCTATAAAATAAGGTAAAGGATTTGCTGCGGTAGCTACTTGTTAAGCTTTACAAATATTTCAAATAAAAGATGAATTTTTTCTTTGAATTTTGTTATTAATTTTTTGATCTATTTACATTTGTATTAATTTGTTCAATGGAGACGGAATCAAAAACTAAACTATTAAGTATATGATGAAATATATCAAGGCCAAGTAATAAAGCGGCTCTGGTATATGTTCACAATCATTATTTAAAATTTTTGAGAACTTGTGTGCAGTTTATAATAATAACTCTGCAATAAATACTACAGTTGCAAGTAACAAGCCAATTCCCCAAAAAATAAAAGTACTACTTAAGTGAGTAATGGCGAGTTCGGTAGTTGACTTGTACTCTACATAATATATTTGGTTTTTAGCTTCTTCCGCAATTTTCCTATTAAATCCATGTTCAAATACCATTTTTGCAAGTTTGTTAAAAGTAGGTAGAAAATAGTGACCTTTCCGCATGTTAAATGTTAATTCCATAGTGAGCAGTTTTGCGTCTAATTCATCGAATTCAGACCAACCATGTTTTCTTAATACGTTTACCGCTTCGTTAGTCACCAAGCCACTAACGTTACGGTGTAGTATAGTTTTCTTTACTGCATCAGAATGATTAAGGGTCATTTCAATCATCATCTGTTTTTGTAGTTTATTGTACAACTTATCACCGTATGCGGCACTAAAATTCAATTGCATCATAGGTCCATGAATCAGTAATGCCAGTCCCGATTCTCCGAGTTCTTCTAGTGTGCTTATACCTTGACCATAAACAGGTTTTGTCAAAACGCTGATCAAGTTAGCATTAAACGAAGTATCTATTTGTAAGCAATAAATGGAGTAAAATAATGCAAGAAGTGATATCGCTTTGGTTTTTGATCTGAGGTTATCAGAACCACCTAATGAAATTGCTAAAATGACTAAGACACTTCTACCAAACTGTCGAAATTCAATTCGATCGTTAGCGTATTTTGCTATTAACCACCAAATACCAATCACCAGCATTAAAATTATTCCAATAGCTATCCAAACGTTGCTTTTGTAAATATTGGCAATGATTCGCAGACCATAAATTTTGTTTGCTTTAGGAACAACCCAGACTAGTTTATCTCGGTATAATATTACGCTCAAGTCGTAGTCAGCCAGTAATTCTTCTCCTCTTGTCAATGCAACTGCGAGTATGATACCTTCACTGTAATTGTAGTTGGCTTCTCTTTCATTTTCAAATATAAATCCACTTACGTCATCTACATTCAAAATTTTACAAACAAAAAACAATATACAACGCATAAGTAAAGCTCCTCTTGCTTCTTCAATTGTAGATGTAAGTAGTCCAGGAAACACTTTAATTAAACAACCATTCAGAGTTTTTATGGTTTCGTTAAATATGATTGTGGTGTTAATATCGCAATGTTGGGTAAAAATAATTTTTGCTTCATTCCACATTTGTTACATTTGTCAAATGGATCAGACGTGTATAGCTTCGGAAGTGAATTTTCATTATATCCCATTATTATAACGTTTATTATATCGTTACTCCAAAGAATTTCGAAAGCATTGTTCAAATTGCTGTTTGAACGAGTTATGACTACGAATTTACCTCGTGGGGATTCGCTTCGGTTCCAAATTGAACTTTCCTTCAGCCTGTTTAAGGTTTCGTTTAAGAAAGTTGGCCCATTAGTGTATATAATGTAAGCGCTGTGAAAATTTGATGATAATCCGACAGTTTTTTTAATGTCTACAATAATACGCGGATTATTAATTTGAAGAAGTATCGAATCAATTTGTGAATCTTCAGAAATGAAGTAGATTGTGACGTCACTTGCAAACAACTTTTGGATTATAAGCGGTACACATGACTTTAACTCTGTATCAGCGATCCCGGTTTCTAGCGAAAAAATTCGATAACTTGTTAATATAAGTAAACCTAGAATTGTACTCATTCTTAAATACTACAGGTTTAAATTTTTCTACAGTAACTGTAGCCTGAAAACTAAAGAACATTTGTAAAGCTGCACTTTATGAGTAAATTATTGATTTATGATATGGTTATGGTTTTAGTTAAAACAATATTTATTTGATTCATTTTGATGACATGGAAAAAGTTTAATTTTCAATACTTACTTCACCATGTGGATTATTGTCAGCAGGCATCAAGAAGCTATTCCGTTTTTTGTAGTTAAATTAGAGCCTCGTACAGCCTGATGTTTTCACTCCGGCCCACCTGTGGCTTTTGGATTCGCTTTATGTTCGTATTGGTCCACCACGCTCCAAATCAGTCCCAGCAGCGGCATACAGGCTCAGAGACAACATCAGGGGAAGGACTCCCTGGAGGAAAGACTCTCACCTAAAGATCTTTCAAAAACTAGCCGAAAACTGCATACTACAAATGCAGTCAGACAAAATACTCAAAAGCTATCACTTCAACAAACCCTTTAATGTTACATTCTCGGAGGGAGGGAGAAGTGCATTTACAACAAACAATTTTGGAAGCGTGTGGTACACAGACGGATCCAAGATGGGAGATAAAACCGGAGCCGGGGAATATGAAGAAAGCACAGGGAATGAAATTATCATAAACCTGGGCCGTTATGCCACCGTATTCCAGTCGGAACTTACAGCAATAACCAGTTGCGCACAGGCAATGGTGGAAAGAAACTATAAGAACAAGCAAGTTCTTATTAGGTCTGACAGTCAGGCCGCCTTAAAGGCCCTACTATCAGAGGAGGTCAACTCCAATACAGTAAAAAGCTGCCTGGTAGCTCTAACTGAACTGGCTGCACGTAACAGAGTTACTCTGGAGTGGGTACCAGGGCATCAGGGAATAGCAGGAAACGCAAAGGCAGACTCACTAGCTAGGAGAGGAGCCGAACACACCCTGTTTGGTCCTGAGCCCACCTGCAGTATTGCTTACAGCAGGGCAAAGGGCTATATAAAGGACCTCCTCAGAGAAGCACATCGCAAGCATTGGAATGCGTTGCCTGGACTGAGACAGTCGAAACTGTTTATTCAAAACCCGTCCAGGAAGATTACCAAACAAATCCTGAAGCTTGACAGGAGCAACCTAAAAGGACTAACACGATGGGGTTAACAAACGACCCTACGTGTAGAGTGTGTGATATGGAGGAGGAAACCCCATCACATATAATCTGCCGATGCGAAGCACTGGCAGCAAAAAGGCTTAGGAGATTCGGAGTCCCCTTTGTGGACGTAGAAGAACTCCAAACCATCCCCCTCAAGGACGTGCTGGACTTTGTGAAAGATACAGGACTACTTGAGGGAGACTAACTATCACAGGGGGCACAATAGGCCTACTATGGCCGCAGTGCTGTGGGCAAAGACCCCAGCCCTTGAGAAAACATTGTTTTGTACGTTTGACCCAGATGTACTGATCGACTTACCCAGCCGGTAATAGAATAGGTTCCGTTGGTATTTAAGAACAATTTCTGAATTGCAAATTTCACAAAGAATTTAAACTATAATTTATTAATTTGCGACAAATGTATACTAGAATCAAACTTGTATGTAGACGTCTGTCAATAACATCAAAATTCTGGATAAAAATTGGAGGGTAAGTCCGCGATTAGGGTACTGCTGATGACGGTCATGTCAGGTCAGAAGTCCCCCAGCATAGACCCTCTAATTGTTGCGACTGCAGGATAGCGTCATCGCACGTGTTCTGCTGCCTCGTTCTCTAAGTTACATCTTCGGCAATTGGGGCTATCAACCAGCCCCATCCCGTACATGTGCCTGTTTAGAGTGCAGTGGCATGTCAGGATTCCCACAACCAGTCGAAGATTTTTCCCGGCAAGCTGCACACAGTATTTGGCTGTCTTTGGTGAGGGTTTTGCAAACGTTGCCCTTGCCTGGCGACAGCTTTGAAAATTAGCCCACCTTTTCGTAAAGTTGTTTAAGGTTTCTTGATGTAGCATAGTGCTGAGTATCGTCGGGGAAATAGGAGTTACAGGTTTTGGTCCTTCAAGGAAGTTGTTCGGAAGCCACCTCGTCGGCTTCCTCATTACCTCGGCTACACTCCATGTCCGTTCACCTAAACGAGTAAAACAACATTGTCTCTGGAGATATCTTAGAGAACTTCGTAGCGCTGAAGTACTACTCCTGAAATAATTTTCTTCTTCTTCTTCTTAATCGATCCTCTTTCTACCTTAATTCAGGTGTAGAGGTTCTGAGATAATTTTACAACTACTTAAAGCCAGTAAGGCAGCGCTACTATCGCTGAAGATACCAATACGTTGGTTTTTGATTTGTCGTTCAAGCACTGCATTTGCATCATGCATTATCGCCACTACCACCGCTTGAAAAACGGTAGTGACTTTGCCTAGCGGTATACTTTGTCAAAGGTTTAGATCGTCGGAGAAAACTCTGGCGCCGGTTTCAATTCTTGTTTTGGATCCATCAATAAAGATAAATACATCTGAGTGGTGGGTTACCCCGGGATTCACATATACACTGAAGTGTCGATTTAAGGTATACTTGGAATGGCGGCAACCTAGAAGAGGAATCCTTATCGTGGATGCCGGTGTGCCTGCCAACCTCGCCTTTTGGTATACTACAGCCCCTTAAGGCGTAGCTTTAAGGCAGTTCTTATAGTTAATTCCTCTACTGCCAAATCGAGTGGGGGATTTATAAGATCGCCTCTAGCGACGCCGTGGGAGTTGAGCAAATGGCCCCTGTAATGTTAAGAAAAGCAAGATGTTGCATATGTTCCAGCTTGGTTGCAGTTGTAGCCTGTCTGACTGTAGGCTACCAGACCAGTGCTCCGTAACATAGCATAGGCCTAATAATAGCTGTATACAGTTACAGATAGTTAAAATTGTGTTTTTAAAAGTACTACAAAAGTTGCATATAATTTTTATTTATAGTCTTCCGTTTGTTTCTGACGAATCCTGGCTTCTGAGTTATCCAAAGTAATTCAACTTTTCTAGAACCTTAAGTTTAGTAAATGGTTCACGTGTTACAACTGTCCCATTCACAGTGAATCAGCATCCAAGAGGCGTGGTCGTTCACAACAGGAAATTAAACTTGGTAGGCCGGGTAGCAGTCATTCTAATAATAAGAAACATATATAATATTGCTGAAGTAAAAAGTATTTTATATAAATTTAATATATACAATACACACTGAGGTTTACAAAAATACGTTGAGTCCCCCAAGTAAAGCCACACTGAGTTCACAATTCCTCTCCAGAAAAAAAGATCAATTCAACCCCAGCAGACAAGCACGCAGCTATTATCGCCTATATTGGGATCGTGGACTGCGGGCTCTTTTCGTGAATGATAAAAAATTGCGACCTCTTGCGTAGACTTGAGGTACGCATACCCCAAGCAGAACCTTACTTCGGTTTGGATTAACAGATCTCGTACAACCATCAAGTCGTCTCCCACGAGTCCACGAGCTGTAAACGAACTCGGTATCGTTTTCCACGACTATTTGCTTGATTTAGTTGTTTGTTTTGTAACATTTATTGTAGAGTTATTGCCGAATTACTATTTTAATAAAATCATTAAAGTGTTTACACTTTGACGAAATTGAAACTTTGGTTTTTCTCCTAGCAGATTATCTAGTGGGGGACTAGTTAAAGGTAAAAAGTGCATAAGGACATAAAGATAAATAGGCTGTAAGTTTAAGAGTTTTCTTCACAAAGCTACACGTTGTATGCAAAAAACTGCTCGACTGAAATATTATTTGAAGGAAAATCCATTTGATTATTTGGTTTTTGCACATTAGCGAGTTTAGAAAATTAGCTGCAATGCACGTTTCTACAGACGTAATCTGCCCAAGAACGTATTATTTCATAAACCCTAAAAGGTATGAGGTAGCTTGTCGGGTTGAGCTAACGGACTTGCTTAATCCTACACCATTAATACTACCACTAAAGGAAACTGAAGTGCGCCTTTTAAGACTCATATTTTAATAATGCCATAAATATTCTTATTTCCGAGAAAATGTATGATCACTTCTTGTTTGAATATACTATGAATACGTTATTTATTCATCAGGCATACACAATATCTACCCGCGTTTAAACCATTTTTACAATTTAGTAGTGGACTTGTTAATTGATTACAGAAAACCTTGCGGAATCAATGTCAAGATATGTATTACCAACGTATAAGTTTGCTTCTGCTAACATCTTTGTTAAATAGTTGTGATTCCTTTCCAAATTTTACAAAAATTAATGCAGAATTAACATCGTGCTTGACACTTGCGATTCAAAAGTTGTTCTCAAATAACAACACTCTCTATTTTATTACGGAAGATGAAATAAACTTCTCAATATTTCCTGAGACCAATAATCCACGTATTGTTGTAAACATCGATAAACCCATCGCAATGGCATCTACTTTTTATGGTAATTACATAATACATACTAACGGACATATTTCGTTAAACCAAAACTTGAATAAACTTAAAAACAGTTCAATCTGGAACATAAGTGAATCCCCTCAAGGAAAGTTTTTAGTGATAACTTTTTCAAGCAGCAACTTGAAAAACATATTTGAAGTTCTTTGGAATTTTGACATAATAAATGTTATTTTGATTGTATATTCGAAAGATTCATATCCTCAACTTTATACGTCTGATCCATTTGCAAAGGAAAATAAATGTGCAAATGAAGCTAATGTTGTGTTTGCACAACCCTGTGAAATTAATAGTACAAGTAGGTATAACGAAACAATTAAAAATCTAAATAATTGTTCAATTAAAGTGACTAATGCAATAACTAAACCTACGTTTAAAGAGTCACTAAGTAGTGCTGTTATGTATCGTATAATTCTTTTTGTTGGTAAAATTTTGAATACCAATAACGTGAATATATTGCTTTTTAAAAATGAAAGTGAAAATGATGCCCACCACAACCATAGTAAAGGTATACTATTTTCACTTGGAATAACAAGAGGACAGGAGCTATTGTATCACTACGACTATAGCGAAATATTAGTTGGCGATAAACTTGTCTGGGCTATCCCTAAAGTTAACAAAATTTATGGTCTTCGAATAATTGCTAATATTTACGAGAAGAACGTTTGGATAGCAATTGGAATATCCTTATTTGTGGTGATTAGTATTTGGTGGTTAATGGCACAATACATCAACGATCGAACTGAGTATCGCCAATTTTGGAGGAGTTTCTTAACCATTTTAGCAATTTCATTGGGTGGTTCTGATAATCTTACACCGAAAACCACTGCAATAAAATTTCTTGCACTATTTTATTCAATTTATTGCCTACAAGTACATAGTTCGTTTAATGCTAACTTAATTAAAGTCTTGACACAACCTCGTTATGACCAAAGCATTACCACAATAGAGGACCTTGCAGATTCTGGACTGTCACTGTTGATACAGGGAGGTGCTATGCGTAAACTAAATTTCAGCGCTGCATACGGTGATAAATTGTACGATAAATTACAAAAACAGTTCATATTTTCACCTTTACTTAATATGTCTGATGCACTAAACAAAATCCTCACCCTCATCCTCATCCTCATCCTCATCCTCATCCTCATCCTCATCCTCATCCTCATCCTCATCCTCATCCTCATCCTCATCCTCATCCTCATCCTCATCCTCATCCTCATCCTCATCCTCATCCTCATCCTCATCCTCATCCTCATCCTCATCCTCATCCTCATCCTCATCCTCATCCTCATCCTCATCCTCATCCTCATCCTCATCCTCATCCTCATCCTCATCCTCATCCTCATCCTCATCCTCATCCTCATCCTCATCCTCATCCTCATCCTCATCCTCATCCTCATCCTCATCCTCATCCTCATCCTCATCCTCATCCTCATCCTCATCCTCATCCTCATCCTCATCCTCATCCTCATCCTCATCCTCATCCTCATCCTCATCCTCATCCTCATCCTCATCCTCATCCTCATCCTCATCCTCATCCTCATCCTCATCCTCATCGTCATCGTCATCGTCACCGTCATCGTCATCGTCATCGTCATCGTGATCGTCATCGTGATCGTCATCAGCAGCAGCAGCTTCCAGGTTTAAACTTTTAAGGTTTGTTCCGGTCTCATGGAAATTTTTTTTTTAATCAAAGAAATTTATTAACACATAATACATACAAGTCACACTTAACTAAGAACTAATCTATATATATTACATGTCAAAAGCTGTTTAGGAGCTGTCTCCTCTTCAGCCAGGTTACTCTAATTACATGTGGCTAAAAGAACTCAAAAAACAAAATTAAAGTCAAAAAACAGTTTTACGTTAATGTAAGTTAAAAAAGAAAAAAATGGTGTGGTCGTACTTGAGGCATCGGGGACATTGGCTAGGTTGTGGTTTGGTTGGATGGGATAGTTCAACGGAATACATGTGGGAGAATATACACAGTCCGCGGCTCAGGAGAGCATCCAGCGAGGCCTGACAAGTGGTAATCACTCGCAGTAACCTCGTGTTGTGGTCCGTTGCCTTGGAGCGAATTCTCCACACGTTTGTGAAGGAGATGGATAGGAGGGTGAGGGCTTGCTTCGCGTCTTCGGTTGTGATGTTCAGTTCGACCCCCCGAACAACACAGGAGAAAGATGGAGGCTTGGCGGCGACGGCGGTGTAGCGTGATGTGATGCGGGTAGTGGAGATGTTCAGTGGAGTCCCCATCTGGTGTCCTAGGGCGATGAGCTTCTTGCGGAGGTCGGAGTGAGGCGCAGAAATGGTGGCGTTTCCGTTAGGGAAATCAGAAATGCTAGAGGGAACTAGTCCAGAAATTTTCATCATGGCCTGGTGTACGGCCTTGTTGGATGCGTACTCCTTTGGAATGCCTGAAACATAAAGCGTTTTAAGAAGAGAACTGCTGGAGGTGGTAGAGTGGTTGGAGGCGATGCAGCGGTTGGAAGCGGCGGAATTGTTGGAGGCGATGGAGCGGTTGAAAGCGGCGGAGTGGTTGGAGGCAATGGAGTTGGTTCTGGAGCGGCGGTGATGAACGGTAACCCATTCGGAGGTGGGGAGGTCGGACAGGGAAACAGGGGGTGAAATATGTGGTGTAGTCGATCCGAGGAGCGGGTTCTTGCCTCTCGGTGCCTGCCCTTCATGAAGCGGGTCTGGACCCGGGAAGGTTGGTCGGGCGGCGGCTGCTCCTGTTGTCTGCTGGTGGTCGAGATCTTCAGTTGATAGTTAAGCAGCTGTACTAACTCGATTAGCCTCTCGCGGAAGTTTGGTTGAATGGTAGGAATGGTGAATTTTCCATTGGGGCCGGCGATGACACGATAGTCGGGTCTCGGTCCAGGTGTTTTATTCCAGGCGAAGTATAAAGTCTTGACTGAGAAGTCCTTTGAAAAGCCTGACACGTAGAACGTGGTTGGAGTGCTGCTGGAGGCGGCGTTGTTGAAGGCGGCGGTCGCCATGGTGGTGAGCTTGTTTGGTGGGAGTCGGAGAATTGGTGAGATTCCCCGGACTCGAGGTAGATGTTGGTAAAGCTGGCTGGTTGGTGATGTTCTCGATGCGAAACCTCGAACGAGAATGCCATGGAAATTGATCAGTCCACCGCTTTTGTAATACTTGCTATCAACGATTTCAAATTGTTTATTTAAAAACTTAAATTGGTAGATCATCAACAGATAAGTTGAGGACGGATGTCTGACTCGGACAAGATAATCGAAATAAAATATTCGATGTACTGTTATTTCGTATGCTTAATTCTCAAATTTTAATGTTGCTGATTGTTTAGTATGGGTGTGCAGTTCATGCTTTGTTTATTGGTGGTAAGCGGTTGCAAACGGGGTAATAGCAATGAGCTTTCAAAAAGTTCACATCTAGTTAGGTATAGATCAGCCAGAGTTGCTATAATAAGGGATGCTGAGATCACTCAGCGACTGATAGTGAAGATGAGGAGCGTCAGAGAAGCGACACATATGACGATGCTTTTTTTCGCTTCCTCGCGCTTGGTTACCAAGTGTCGACTGAAAGATTGGCTACTGGGGCAATGCTAATAGTACAGGCCACTATAATAAGAATCGATATCCTGCCTATTCATGAAATCTAAGCTGTGAGCTGGAGTTTCTCGTTATTTTGCAGACTTTGTAACGTGCTGATTTAAAGCTACTACGACGGCTCGCAAGTGCCAAATTTTCTTAAAGTTAAAATGTGGTTTTACGAATTTACCAATAATTTTTGCAAATTAATTTGATTCAAATACAATCAACAAAAACATCTAGTGTCTGTCAGATGGTAAGTATCCTCACGTGAAGTACGCAATAATTATTTTCGGAACATTGAGATTAATTCGATAAGAATTGACCGATTTGCATCCTTTACATTTTTACCAATATCTGTTCTTTCGAAAAGCGTTTTGATGTTATTTTATATATATATAAATTAATTTAAGTAAGCGATCAAATTTACTAAGCAGCTTTGTTTTGGTAGCTATTACATAATTCAAAAATGCTTTTTTAAGCATAGTTATTCTAAATAAAGAAAATACGTTTCAAATTGGTTGTCATTGAAAACGGTTCGCTTAGAAAGCTAGATATATTATTTCATGGCGAACATAGGATTACTTTTGCTCCACCATTTTTTCTCTATACCATTAATTTATTACTACAAATCAATAATTCACTTATAAAGTACACGGTAAGAAATTTTCCCCGGTTTCCAGTTTTAGTTATAGTCAGCAGTGTTTTATAGCAATGCAAGTATGAGTACAAATCGACTTGTTCTTTTTGGAGTAACAATTTTACTAAATTCCTGTGTGTTTCCGCTAACAATCAAGAGCACTGATACAGAGATACCGGCATGTGTATCGCAAATGATCCAAAAATTGTTTTTAAATGACGTTACAATCTATTTTATTTCGGAAGATTTGCAAAGAGATTCGATTCCGCTTCAAATTACCAATCCACGTATTACTGTGGACGTTAACAAACCCATGAGGTTATCATCAAATTTTCATAACGCCTACGTAATATACACTAATGGACATACTTTTTTGAACGAAACCCTAAACATACTTAAAGTAAGTTCGATTTGGAACAGAAGCGAATCCCCACGCGGAAAATTTGTAGTTATTACTTCTTCAAGTACGGATTTGAAAAATACCTTTGAAGTTCTTTGGAGTAACGATATAATCAACGCTATATTATTGGGTTATAATGAAAAACCAACTCCGCAACTATACGCGTCTGATCCGTTTGAAACAAGCAACCATTGTGGAAATCAAGCAAACGTTATTTTGGCCCAACGTTGCGATGTTAATACACCGATCGGATTCAACGAAACTATCAAAAATCTGAATGGCTGTTTATTTAAAGTTGATCCTGGCTTAATCGCAACTACATTTAAAGAGGCAGTAGGTGGCGTTCTTATGTACCGTATATTGCTTCTTGTTGGTCAAATTTTGAAAACAGATGTGAGTGGATTTGTAATAAAAAATGGAAAGGGTACCCACTACAACTACAGCGAGGGTATGATATTTTCAATTGCAATGACAAGAGCAAAAGAATTACTGGCTGAATATGACTTGACCGACATATTATATCACGATGAACTAGTTTGGGCCGTGCCCAAACCTAACAAAATTTATGGTTTTCGCATAATTGCCAACATTTACGAAACGAATGTTTGGATAACTATCGGAATCTCCTTATTTGTAGTGGTTGGTGTTTGGTTGTTAATTGCAAAGTACGGTAACGATCGAATTCAGTACCGGCAGTTTTGGAGGAGTTTCTTAACCATTTTAGCAATCTCATTATGTGGTTGTGATAACCTCAGACCGAAAACAAATGCAATAAAATTGCTGGCATTGTTTTATTCTTTTTATTGCACACAAATATATACTTCGTTTAATGCGAACTTGATCAGCGTCCTGACACGACCGCTTTACATTGAAAGCATCACCACAGTGGAAGAACTCGCACAATCGGGACTGGCATTGCTGCTACAGGGACCTATGCCTCAATTGAATTTTAGTGCTGCATATGGCGATAGATTGTACAATCAACTGCAAAAACGGATGGTATACGAAATTACGGTTAATCATTCCGAAGGACTATTGAAAACCGTACAAGATCGTAATGTAAGCGCGTTGGTGGCCAAAAGAGCGATCAAAATATCAGGAATGCATGGGGGATCCGAAATCGATCAATTAGATGCAAAACTTCTCACAATGGAATCAACATTTTACATGCGAAAAGGTCACTATTTGATGCCTACTTTTAACAAACTCGTTAAAATGATTTTTGAATATGGATTCAATGAGAAAATTACGCGCGAAGCTCAAAGCCAAGCCAATGATGGCAAGGAAAGCTCAATTATTGCCCTTGGCATGACTCATTTAAGTAGCCATTTTATTTTTTTGGGAGTTGGATTCTTGCTTGCTACCGTAGCATTTATTGTAGAGCTGTAGTTTCTAACAATTTTGGGAAAACTAGAAATTCTCATGCTATTATTGGTTAGTTAGTTAGTAATATTGTTTGGCATTAAGATATTTGGCTTATTGGCGTACCTCCTACAATATGCGATTATTGCTTGTCACATTCGCTTAATTGTATATATAATAGGTTATTGCATTTATTAATATATTATTGACATTTTATTACTTATTATTGTTACATTTAATCATTACCTTTGTCGACGTAAATATGTATATGACAAATTATTATCTGTATTTGTACCCTGTAATGTAACCTTCCATTGCCTGTCTAATTATTCATCGTTTACTTTTGCATTTTGCACAGTGTAAGCTACAGCAACTAAAAAAGTCACAGTCTGAGGTACTTTGCAACAGAAAGGTCACAGTCTAAGCTAAAGCAAACTAAAAAGTCACAGTCTAAAGTACTTTGCTACAAAAAGGTCACAGTCTAAGCTAAAAAAAGTCACCGTCTAAGAACCATAGCTATACAGGTCACAGTCTAAGCTACAGCAACTAAAAAAGTCACAGTCTAAGCTACAGCAACTAAAAGAGTCACAGTTTGAGGTACTTTGCTACAGAAAGGTCACAGTATAAGCTACGGCAACTAAAAAAAGTCGCAGTCTAAGGTAATTTGATAGAAAAAAGTCACAGTCTAAGCTACAGCAACTAAAAAAAGTCATAGTTTAAGGTTTTTTGCTAAAA
Organism: Ctenicera cuprea; assembly: GCA_958336395.1. Taxonomy (NCBI): domain Eukaryota; kingdom Metazoa; phylum Arthropoda; class Insecta; order Coleoptera; family Elateridae; genus Ctenicera; species Ctenicera cuprea. The sequence continues at coordinate 2,385,363 of OY284493.1, forward strand.
TGTCCCAGTCTCAGCACCAGCAATAAAAACGTCACAGTCTAAGGTACTTTGCTACAAAAAGGTCATAGTCTAAGGTACTTTGCTACAAAAAGGACCCAGTCAAAGCTAAAGCAATCTAAAAAAGTGATAGTCTAAGGTACTTTGCTACATAAAGGTCACAGTCTAAGCTACAGCAACTAAAAAAAGTCACAGTCTGAAGTACTTTGCTACAAAAAGGCCACAGTCTAAGCTGCAGCAACTAAGAAAGTCACAGTCTAAGGTACTTTGCTACAAACCTGTCACAGTCTAAGCTATAGCAACTAAAATTATCACAGTCTAAGGTACTTTGCTACCAAAAGGTTACAGTCTAAGCTACAGCAACTAAAGAAATCACAGTCTAAGGTACTTTGCTACAAAGAGGTCACACTGTAAACTATAGCAACTAAAATTATCACAGTCTAAGGTACTTTGCTACCAAAAGGTTATAGTCTAAGCTACAGCAACTAAAGAAATCACAGTCTAAGGTACTTTGCTACAAAAAGGTCACAGTCTAAGCTACAGCAACTAAAAAAGTCACAGTCTGAAGTACTTTGCTACAAAAAGGTCACAGTCTAAGCTACAGCAACTAAAATTATCACAGTCTAAGGTACTTTGCTACCAAAAGGTTACAGTCTAAGCTACAGCAACTAAAGAAATCACAGTCTAAGGTACTTTGCTACAAAGAGGTCACTCTAAGCTACAGCAACTAAAATTATCACAGTCTAAAGTACTTTGCTACCAGAAGGTTACAGTCTAAGCTACAGCAACTAAAGAAATCACAGTCTAAGGTACTTTGCTACAAAGAGGTCACACTCTAAGCTACAGCAACTAAAAAAGTACATTGCTGGACTTCGGTGTAAAAGTGTTTCATTTTTTTTGTGTTGTTTTATCTGACTTCGCAATTTTTTTCTTTGTTAAATGGTAAACAAATCCAATATAGCGTCTATAAGACAAAAAAAGGTGACTATCGCCAAAAGAATCTGAAAATTTACGATAATTCTGACGTTGCCAATCGTTGCGGAAAATGTTGTTAGGTACATCCTCCAAATTTTAGTCCGTTATGTTTTTTAGCAAAGTTATTGCGGTTCAAAAAAAATTTCATTCTTTTTTTTTGCTTATATCTAGTGATCCATGAAATTTGTTCTATTTTCGAAAATAGTTTAGAAATGGCCATTTAATTATTCAACTTTTATCTAATTTAACTCACTCTGTATCTCTTATACTCTTATAGTATAGAAGATCCCAATAGTGGACAATTAAATAGTTCCCACTCTGTATACATTCTGTTTGATTTAAAACGCCCACGCTTATAACGCCTTTATTATTTAAACCTTATTCTATAGTTAAAACCAGCAGTTTTGGAGATAATTATTTATTTAAGATTTTTATGGTTTTTGTAAAAAACAAATTCCTGATACAAACTAATAAGTCATGAAAATTTTGTTTTCGCAAGTTAATTAAATTTTCTGTAAGATGATGTTATATTATACAGGGCGTTCTGTTAAAAAAATTAAGATATCGTTGTTTAAAGTCTCTGATGAATAACACTTAAAACCGAGCACTCTGTATTGTCCAAATAACATTGCAACAATGCAATTATTGCAGTAACCCATGTCCATTCACGTTTTAACAAATCGCGTGAAAATAAAAGTTATTACTATTTTAAAATTGAACTGTACGACCGTAACTGTTTTTTTTTAAATTGCGTATGATTCAACAACCGTACATTTCATGTTGCATTGGAATATTTTATAGTTTATACCATCTTATAGAGAATTAAATTGCGCATTCACAAGTACAATAATATACAGAGTTTTCTAATTAAAATAACATTGTTGCCTATTGTTCCTTAAAATGTAAACACCCTGTATAAGTGAAATTAATTTACAATGATGGAAAAGTATCTACTAATACTTAGTAATATTTCTGTTAAATTTTTATGGTGGCACAAAGTAGTATGCAAATGTTAGGAATTATACAGTTTTTAGGGATGACTTAACAACTCCTTCTCCGCTTAATTAACATAAGAAGAGTGCAATATGCAAAAAGGCTTAAGTGCCAATGGCGTAACTGTGCAGTAGATACAAAAACCACTTTGCCGAATAGAGGGAAAATAAAATTATCTCAAACAAAACATATTGATTATTTACGAAATACTCCTTCTATTAAACAACAAGAAAAATGTAAATATCTGATACGGTTTTAATACTACAAGTATTTTGTGCCAAAACGCAGGGGCGCATTTAACGTCGGTGCAATCGGTGCGGTGCACCGACGGGCCTGAGGGCTGGCGGGCCCCTGTGACCGTCTATTAGGAAACAAAATCTTTTTATCCAAAAAAAATATTTATTTCTAAGCAAGACCAAAATAGTAAAAAGTAGTATTTTAAATATTTATCCTCAAATAATGTAAAATTATATCCTTACATGGGAATGTAATACCGCCGACATGATTAGCAAAGTGCAAAGCAATCGTTTTATTATTTAGACTTTATTAACAAACTCGGTTCCTGGAACTGGAACGGGCCCACCCACGTGCACTTTTGATCTTATCTGCCGATCCGCCACAAAGTCACAGTATTCAATAAACAAAACGAAATCTGAGAATTATTAAAGTGGTAGTAAGAAGAATTTTATTATTTTTATTTTTTCACTGAAATCATTTCAATTTCTTTCCTCAAAGAAGTTACATCTCTGTATTAGTGTATTATACCTATAATATTTTATGAGTTCCAGTGCACTATTTAACTAAAATTAAAGTTTGAGCTCAAAGTTTTCTGTTTTCTGATATTTTTCAATGGTAATAATATTTTCATTTATCGTTTTGTTTATCTAATTGCAATATTTGTTTTGCTTTTAAGAATAAATGAAAGTACAAACACAAATCGGGAGCAGAAAAGCGTGCGATATCTGATAAAAAAACAGAAAGAACATGCTGCAAAAAAATGTAAGAAGATGTCAGATTTTTTTGTAATTTCACACTCAGCTTCTACTACTTCTACTAGTGTTTCAAATGAGTCAATTTCTTCTGACGTTGGGTCAGACTCAATAGGCTCAGAGTCGGAAAAAGTAGGTTCGTCATTGGAAAAAGTTCCCCTGTCTCCTACACCGTTGAGTTCTACACCTAGTGCCGAGTATGAGCCTTTAAATGAGTTAACGTCGGAAACAAACAAAACTAGTGATAGAGAAACCAAGAATATTGAAGATACCAAAAAAGAAATTTTTAATGAAACATTTCCCTCGGAGTACGCTTTATTTAAAGATGAAAAATTTAGCGAAAGTAAAAAACTAGACTTAGTACGTGTAGGTGCTTGCCAACCACGAGGGATTGCCTATCCTAAAACCAAAAATCGCAGTTTTTCGGAGAAATACTTCGACTTTAGGAATGCCTTAGGTGAAAAACGTAACCGATGGTGGCTTTCATATTCACCCCAAATGGATGTAGCATACTGCCACACATGTTGGTTATTTGGAAAGGAAGATGTGGTTCTGTGGAACGATTGGGGACATTTATCCAACAGAATTCATGAACATTCCCGCGGTAAATCACATCTTATGGCTACAACTGGAATACGGGCATATTTTGAGGAAAAGTCAATTGATGCATCCCTTAAAAGACAGTATGACGCAGAGCAGAAAAGATGGGAAGAAATTCTTACGTTGCAGTTTGATCTTCTGCGGACAATTACATCACTCACTTTACCTTTAAGAGGTCATTCTAGTGACATACATAGTGCCGACTGTGGTGTATACCTAACATTTATTAAATTTTTTTCAAGATACTATCCCCAATTGCAGCAGCACCTACAAGCTGAGACGAAAATAAGATATTTAAGTACTACAATAATCGAAGAACAAATTCAACTTCTTGCAGCTGCTACCAGAACTACTTTGTTAGAAGAAATACAAAAAGCTGTATTTTGGACGGTTATTGTTGATAGTACTACTGACATTTCAAAAACAGACCAAGTGGCTTTATTGATTCGTTATGTAAATTTAGATACATTAAATAATAATGTGTCAGTAAAAGAAGTATATTTGGAATATTTAAATTTGGAAAACCACGATGCTCCTGGATATGTTTCGTTGTTGTTAGATGCATTTAAACGTCACAATTTGAATACGGACAATATGGTTGGTCAAGCGTATGATGGAGCTAGTGTGATGAGTGGTGGTGAAAAAGGTGTCCATACCCTACTACGCAAAGCTGTTAGCCAACAAAATCATCAAGTTTTCGCACCCTACGTTCATTGTCCACCACATCAATTGAACTTAGTATTAAGTCATGCGGCAGAAAAAAGTGCCTCAACACAAACACTGAATTTTTTTGGAAACTTTCAAAAATGTTACAAATTTTTTGCTGATTCACCGCAACGCCGATGGGTTATGCTTAAAGAATCTTGTAAAGATGCTAGAATCTTTTCGGAAATGGAAACGAAACATAATGAAAATGATGAAGATGAAGTATTACCAAGAAAGGAAAGAATATACACTCTTAAAGGTTTGTCCAGCACAAGGTGGTCAGCAAGAGCAAAAGCTACAAGTGCTTTATTGCAACATTTTAAGTCAGTGATTGCATGTTTAGAAAAAATTGTAGAGATAAAACACGATCATGATGAAGTCGCTACAGCTTCAGGTCTTTTAAACACTCTCACTTTTGATTTCTTAATGACTTTAATTTTTTGGAATGATGTTCTGCAAATTGTCGATGTCACATCAAAATTATTACAGAAAAAAGACATTGATTTATTTCAAGTCGTTTCGTTTATGAAGAGGTCTAAAGAAAAACTTGCGTCACTAAGAATTGACACTTATTTCGACCAAATGTTTGAATGTTCCAAGTCGAAATGGCTCCAATGTGATATGAACGAAGAAGACATGCATCTAAAAAGAAAGAGAATAAGAAGAACCAAAACATTTCACGATGAAGGCGCCAAAGACGATCCTGTTACAGATCCTGTAATTGATTTCAAAACTAATGTTATAAATGTAACCCTAGATGCAATGGTAAACGAAATGTCGGACAGTATTACGGGTCTGGAAGAAATTACAGAATTATTCGGTTTTCTGAGCCCAATCTATTTGAAAAATAGTGAAAGAGCAGATCTGGAAAAAAATTGTTTATTATTAAGTGGAAAATTTAAATTTATTTCTCCTATTTTGATTGATGAAATGATACAATTTCAGGATATATATTTTTCACGTGATAGCTCTTGTTGTGATAGAGGTGTATTGGGCTATCTAGAATATTTAATCGAACAAAAAATTTTTGATATTTTTCCCAATCTTGAATTACTTTTTAGATTGTTTATAACGCTACCCATAGGAATATCAAGTGCTGAGAGATCCTTTAGTGTATTGCGTAGATTGAAAACTCACTTAAGAAGCACAATGACTCAAGTAAGAACCTCAGATTTGGCAATACTTTCAATCGAAAGAGATACTCTTAACCATTTGAATTTAGAAGACATTGTGAAAAAATTTATATCGGCTAAAGTTAGGCGGGGCGTTCACTTATAAACATTTTTTAAATTTTTATTTTTTTCCCTGTGTTTAATTTGTGTTTGATTTTGTTTACTTTGAGAGAAAAATAAATTTTTGATAAATGTGGTATTGTTTGCTGTATTTTTTAATGGCTTTATGGGCTAGTGGCTAGGGCTGTAGGTCACTTTGCAGAGGAGTGCGAGTTCTATAGATAGCGGGCCCCTACGTAACTTGCACCGAACCGCCGCATAGCTTAAAAACGCGCCTGCAAAACGGCCTAAGTACCTACATAATTGCAACTTAAACATAACTTATGAAACTACCTTCTAAACTTTTAACACACTATAATATAAAACAAAACACTTCACTTTTTATAGTTTTCCATTTTTACGATGAGTTGCTCGCTCGTACAATGGTTGCTTTTTTGGCTTCAGATGTGGAATCATTTTTTTAATTTCTGTAATTTTGGAAACTGCCCATGGTTTTTTGGTGTTGACCCAGAAAAGTTTACCTCCAGGTTTTTAAAGTAGTCAACATTGATACCTTCCTGGAAAATGTTTCCTCTACGGGATGGGGCTACGTCACTATAATTATTTTTGGCTTCAACAACTCCTTGCTGTAGTAAATTGATATCGATTTTTAACATTATTCCAAAATGATCAGTTTTTAAAGTCTCTTTAGCTAGTGCCATCCAGTCAAAGAAACTGTCCGTGTGTTTGACAGTAAAGGGTTTGTTTTGTCGCGAACTTGCTATTATTTTAATTAAATCACGTGGAACTTCAGGTTTCTTCACCCTCTTTACCTTTTCTATTAAACCAAAGTCCTATCGCACGAAAGGAATATATAATAATAATAATAATAATAATAATAATTTTATTCAAAAAAGAATCTCAAGGGAATGGAGTTCAGCAAGGCTGTTCTTTCACTCCACCCTTGTAAATACAACTAAAAATTAACATTAACATAAATATGCCTATGGAAGAAATAAAAAGGAAAATAAACCAGGAAGATGCTCGAACGCTATAACACTGTCAACGCTGAGTACCAAGTAACATTAGAGATAACTTCTTTTTAAATTGATTATTGTGGGATAAATTTTTAATGGACTGGGGAATATTGTTGTAGATCTTAGCAATGTTATAAGAATAGGTTCTGTGAAAAAGACACGTATGATATTGCGGTATTGTAATTAAACCCCTATGCCTTAAATTCAAGTTATGCACGTCAGTCCTGAAAACAATCTTGTTATAAAGATAAGGTGGCTGCTTTTCAGAAATAATATTGTGAAACAGAGATGCACTTTGGAGATATATTCTGTTTTTCATATTTAACCATTTCGTATCATATAGTTTATGAGAAATATGATCAAATTTGCGAATACCATAAATAAAACGCAAGCAGGAATTTTGAACACGTTGGATGCGCTGCGATGTCTCATAATCTAGACATGGCCCATATACTGGAGCACAATAAGTAAACTGAGATAACACCAGTGAGTCACAAAGCATGGTTTTGACACTTTGATTTAAATATGCCCTGTGCGGATACAATAGTTTTAGATTATAATACGCTTTTTGAATACATTTGCAAACGTGCTCTTTATATCTGAAAGTTTTGTCGATAATTAAGCCTAGATTTTTAGCACTATTTACTAGTGGTACTACAGTGTTATGTATTTTTACGGATGGTACAGCAAGGTTTTCATTTGTTTTACCAAAAAGTAGGGCACAAGATTTTGCAGGATTTAAAAGAAGTCCATGCTGCAGGGAAAGGCGAGAAATGACACCCAAATCACCATTTACATCACGGATTGCACGATCAATGTCATCCAGTTTAAATGCATGATATACCTGGGTATCATCCGCGTACATGTGAATACTACAAGTGGTCACTCTGCTATGGAAACTGCTAGTGTATACAGTGAATAATAACGGCCCAAGAATAGATCCCTGTGGTACTCCCCTCTCAATATTTATAAGATTAGAGACAATGTTGTTGACTTTAACACATTGTTTCCTGCCATTGCAGTAACTGTTTATTAAATTGATTGCCGAAGGATCCAGGCCAATATAGTGCAAAATCGCAAACAACAAATCGTGGTTAATTGTGTCAAAGGCTTTACTGTAGTCCAAAAGTACCAAAATAGTACAACTGCCATTATCCTGAGCCTTAAGTATATCGTCTGTTATATGCAATAACGCAGTTGTACAACTATGAAATGAACGAAACCCAAATTGTGATTCAGGCAGTATACGAAAGTTTTGCAGATAATCACGCAATTGATTGTTAATAATTTTTTCAACAACTTTTGACAATGCTGGAAGGATACTTATTGGCCTATAATCCTTATGATCCACAGGCTGCGCTATCTTAGGCCCGGTATTACAAAAGCAGCCTTCCAACAGTGCAGAAATTGATTTTCAGTAATGCAAATATTAACAATATGTGTAATAAATTCAAGAATGTAAGGGCAACACAACTTTAACATATAAGCATTAATGCCATCAGAACCAATAGCATTGCTTTTTAGCGTCATGACTATATTTGAGACAACATTTAGAGTAATAGGTGTAAGCTTAAATTGATTATTTGTTAATACGTTATTCGTATAAAAGTTCAAAACATTATAATCAACATTTATTTGCGGTATACTGTTTACAAAATAATTATTAAATTCTTCGATATTTTCTTGATTTACATTCTCAGTACATATTTTGTTTTCGCGATGTCCAATATGTAATTTCTTTAATTCTTTCCACATTACTTTACTGTTACCATTTGCACATTTAAATTGGAAATAAGCCTTTTTTTTCGTTTTTAATAGCCAAATTGGTAAAATTCCGTAACGACTTGTAATACTCCCAGGCACCCACAGTTTGACATTTTTTAAATTTATTTTTTGCCTTATCGCGCAATTTCATCTACAATTTAACATTGTCAGTAATCCACGGTGCAGGTTTCTTAATAAGTTTAACAGTTCGCCATGGGGCATGTTTATTAAATAAACTTATTAGTTGAGCATTAAAAAATTCTACTTTATCATTAATGTCATCCATATAGTATAAACGATGCAAGGAGAGTAGATTCAAATCCGTATCGAAATCAACAAGGTCAAAGTGTTTATAATCCCTATAAGTGCAACTCTCAGGTGTAGAATCAGTTAAATCGCCAGAAACATCACAATACGCAAGATCATGATCAGATAAATCAGAATTTGCTACATCGGATCCCTTAACAAGCGATATATTAGATACAATTATTATAATATCCAATAAGGAATTTAATCTAGTAGGTTCATTTATAATCTGTTTCAGATTAAATGAATCTAACATATTATTAAAATACTCCGTTGCAGGGTTATCAGGTGCAAGAAAATTTATATTACAATCACCCATACAAAAAATGTCACCAGATACCGGCGTGCATAACATAAACGACTCTTCCAGTTCATCCACAAAAGTTTTGTAATTGAACCGCGGAGGCCTATATACAACACCAAATACAAACTTTTTTGAATTAGCTGAAGCAGTTATCCACAGCTGCTCAATGTTATCATTAGTTTCGATTAATCTAACGTTTATCGAGTTTCTTACAAAAAGTGCAACACCTCCACCTCTAGTATTACTCCTATCTTTACGAAATAATTTATAATTTTGTATGAAGAGATCATCCGATTTTACATTAAAAGTTATCAAGTTTCTGAAATCGCAAAATCATCGTATTGTTTGGTTAAAAGAAGTTCCCTAATTTCGTTTATTTATATTTCTTCTTTGAAGCAGCCAGCAATTTCATCAAATCCATCCAAAATTGTAAATATTTTCTTGTCCTCCAAATATTTCTGAAAAACTGCCTTGGTCAAATTTGTATTACATCCATGACTGTCAAGATTCCTACCATGGAAATATTTTAAATGTGTGGAGGCCTCAACGTTACCATTCTTACATTTTTCATGGTACGTTTCGTGTTGATTTAGATTTATATTGAGCACCCACATATCTGTCGAGATCCGATGAGTCAAACAATCCATTAAAGTCGACTTTCCCATGCCCGGGCTTGCACTTAATATGTGAGGTGATTTGTGTTCTCGACAGATTTCTTCAATTGTATAGGTAAGGTCACATTCTTCCTGTTTATGAATTTATACGAATTGATGTTTTTTGTGCTCCCCAGTGTCTTTTTCCATTTTAAATGATGTGCGTCATCAAACTTCAACCAAGGAATTGCTTTTCCTGATGATGTAGGAATAGTTTTTTGAGCTTCTTCCAAACCTTCAAAACTTTCAGTAATAATTACGTTAATCTTGTTAAAATCAACTTTGTCAATATCATCAAGCTTACATATTTTGGATTCATCTACGCACAGGTCCAGTCCACATGGGTTTTCTATTAAAAACAATTCATTGTTGATTTTATTTAACACGTCCGGATTGATTAATATTTGGTAAAAAGATCTCTCAATAAAATATTTGGAAGGTGGTTGGTAAACGTTTCCAATATTGAAATCGTTTGAAAGAATACGAATTATGTCGCTCGATGTTATGTACTGGAACATACTCTCATCAACTAAGTTTCCTAGCACGACTGATGATCTTCCCTGTAATTTGACATGTTTCTTTAATAGGGCATCCCTATGAACTTCATCTAAATCTTGTAATGTTTCAAAACGTTGTAGATTTGTGTTTATCTTAGGTCTAAGATTATCAGAACCACACAGTGAAATTGCTAAGATGGTTAGGGAATTTCTCCAAAACTGCCGAAATTCAATTCTGTGGTTTGCATACCTTGCCACTAACAGCCAACTGCCAACCGCCATAACTAAAAATATCGCAGTAGCTATCCAAACGTTTCTGTCATAAATATTAGCAATTATTCTAAGACCATAAATTTTGTCAGCTTTAGGAACGGCCCGGGCAGGTTTTTCTTGATAAAGTATTTCTGCAAAGTCGTAGTCAGACAATAATTCGCTTCCTCTTGTCATTGCAATTGAAAATAGTATACCTTCGCTGTAGTTGTAGTGGGCAGTCTTTTGGTTTTTGCGTACAACTCCAATCACGTTATCTGTATTTGAAATTTTACCAACAAAAAACAAGATACAATACTTAACAGCACCGCCCGCTGCCTCTTTAAATGTATATTTAGGTAAACTAGCAGGCACTTTAATAAAACAACCATTTAAATTTTTGATAGTTTCATTGAACTTCATTGTAATGTTAACATCGCAATGCTGGGCAAAAATAAATTTTGTTTCGTTTCCACAATTGTTACTTTTTTCAAATGGATTGGACGTGTATAGTATCGGAAATGATTTTTCATCCATATACTATTACTATTACGTTCATTATATCGTTACGCCAAAGAAATTCAAAGCTTTTTTTCAGATTGCTACTTGAAGAAGTTATGACTAAAAATTGTCCCCGTGGAGATTGGTTTCTGTTCCAAATTGTACTCTGCTTCAGCTTGTTTAGGGTGTCGTTCAAGGAAGTATGTCTATTGGCGTATAGTATATAAGTGTTATAATTATTTGATGATAATCCGATAGGTTTCCTAACATCCACAATAATATGTGGATTATTAATTTCATCAATAATAGAATCACTTGTTAAATTTTCTATGAGAAAATAGATTGTGTCGTTATTTGAAAACAATTTTTGAATTAGATGTGCAACACATGATGTTAACTCTGTATTAGTGCTCGTGGTTTTTAGCGAAAAAACACTATGGTTTATGAAAATGTTTAGCGCGAAGAAAATTAGTTGAGTTGCAATCATTGTTGCTTTCTCATAATACGCTAACTAATAGTCAGCAAATTTGTTATTGTTTACTTGTTTATTACACTTGCAATAGTTCCATACAAACATCGCAATGCAAAAATATAAGTAATATAGTAAAGAGTTTATATTGAATTATGTAACTATTACCAAAGCAAAACATTTAAAGTAAATGCAACAAACAATAAATGAAAATTATATTGTGCAATTTTCGCTAAAAATGTTAGCTTTAGTTTTTAAATAAATAAGTTTAATGCGTACAAATACGCAGGTGCTATGTAACAGCTTCGTACTGGTTTAGTGATGGGCGCTTATAAACGCTGCAATGGTTTCCTTTAATATATGCTGTTTAATGTAGAGAATACATGAAAAACTCATAATGTAAAAGCTTTTGCTCGACCAACTAGCATTATCCCCTTTTCCTAAGTATTTACTTATTAAAAAAATAAATGAGCGCCGAGCACTCAAGTTCTAAGTGAAACTTGTTCACGTGTTCTTACTGAAAGCACTTTTTTCTTTAAACCTTAAGACATTTAAGAACTATTTACTGCAACGACGGCACCTGCACTAGGAAAAATTGCATTTTTGTTGAAGAAGGTGAAGAATGCAAATAGACGAGGATGATATATTGAAAGCAAATTTTAAATTCTGATTTCTTTGTCAAGATTTTTTACGTAACGTTATTTTATTTTGTAGCATGTTTAGTAATTCTTACAACTAAATGTTTATTAATTAATATTAATAATTTTAATTGCTGTCCTGCACGATTAAGATTCTTAAACAAATATTTGCATCACGTAAATAATTTCATGTTACAGCAAGATAACATTATACGTACAATTCTTACTATTCCAACGCCCAGCAAACTGTATTAGTACATAATTTAAGTTGCAGGCTGTATTAGTACATCCTTTTTGCACTAATGTTTTAAGTTTGCACTTACTTGAATAAAAAATATATACCAATTTTGTATTACCTCTATTCATACAGTTTTAAATATCTGATTGTGTATATTATCTACAAAAACTATATGACAATTAAGCAAACTGACTGTTTATACCTCCGTAACGATACGTTCTTCTATTTGGCTGTCGATTCGTTGAAAAAGTGAGTATTGATTTTCGTCCTATGCAAACCAAACAGCTGTCGAAGTACCAATCAAACATTTATCAATATGCGTTGTTTGGTCGAATTGGCTGCAATTTAACCTCCGTGTTTTTTGTAATTAAAATTAATTAAAATGTTAATGTTTGCTCAATGCGCTGTTTTCACATTCTGGCTCAGTTTTGTAGGTATTTTGGATACCCAGTAAAGAAAAATAGTTTGTGGTGTTTTCTGAAGAATTCCACAGGTAACTACAGAACGTATACTTTAAATGGCTTTAGTTAACTTAGAAATTGATAATTAAAGTCATTTTAAAGCTTGTGCCAAATGCACGTGGTATAACATGAAACTTTAACGTCGAAGTGTCATTACGTTGCAAGTGAATTTAACCGATTTAAATGAATTTCTGAAATTCTACAGGGTGAAAATTAGTTATAAACTACCTTTGAAAGCCTCTGGAAATATCAAAATTTTCAGGTAATCAAGACTTCATAGGTTAGTTAAAATAAAATGAGTTTTTCATAGCAAAATTCTCATAACCTGTCATTGGGCAAATAAAAAAATTCTGGTAACAATCGGTGAAAGTAAAACCGAATTATTCTGTTTTCAGATTTACTGAGCATAAATAAGATTTCTGGTAATCTGGCGGCCAAAATAAAATTAAGAAACGTTCTGGCACTCGGCGGTTAAAATAAAATAGAGAAGATTCCTGAAAGTTTAACGATTCAAATAAAGTCGAAATATTACTTTTTCAACTTTATCCAACTGTATTAAACATTCTGGCTAATAATAGTTGTGTAAAACCGAAGTATTACTTCTTCAGTGTTACCCACTTTAACCAACATATGATCTCTGCCAGTTTAATGGTTTAAACAAAATTGAAAAATTACTGTTTCAATTTTATTTAAACATATTAAATTTTCTGGTTAACCACGGTTTGAATTCAAATCTGGATTTTTGATAAAAACAGATTGTTCTGGTTCGGAGTTCTAGTCAAGAATAATTTTGAAAGAATTCTGAAAAAATTAATTAAATTTTTTGAACAGGTCGCAGGGTTTTATACCGGCTCAAAGTGGTAGAGAGGACGGACGGGAGTCGAGCTTCTTCAAAGAACGGCGTTCCGGAGCGCTCACTCTACAGGTTTGAATCCACTTAAAGCGCCGGCAGCGCCCTTTCTCGAAATCAAAACAACGAAGCAAACTTTTATAAGGTTGTCTCGTTATACTATCTAAAAACTCTTTTTAACTTGAATCCTGATTAAATCCTATAGAAGTCCTGTAGAAGGAGAAAAGGAATAAATTGAAAAAACACGAGCGGTTTAAGAAATACGAAAAAATCATTTCGGCAAAATTCTTCCTTAAAAAGTGGATTTAAACCCCTGTGGGAGCTCAGGTAAACAATCAGCAAAAGTCATTGAAAATACGCAGGGCTCTGCATAAAATAATTGTCAGGGATGAATACGATATGGAAATAACAAAAACAATTCATGTATGGTTAACATGTCGGTTGCTCTAACGAAAACTGACTTAGAAAATCAAAATATATATTTGGGCAAGTTTAAGCCGGCGTGGTCGCTTTTCGAATATTTTTAGAAAACAATTACAAATGTCAAGAATGCCAATTTTTCGTATATTTCTAATTTTTAAATATATTAAAAACGTGACCACGCTTGTCAAGACCCTACGCCTCGTTCGTCAAAATTTTTGTCTACGTATATGACGTCTTTATTTGATTTTCTATGCAATGACGTAAAATTTGTTGCACGAAGTAGGGAAAATAACGCCCCTGCCGTAATTAGTTTTTTGTGTATCGTTCGGTACTTTCCTGAAAAACATCTATAATCACTTGTTTGAATATACTACGAATTCGTTAGTTATTTATCAGGCATACAATATCAACGCAATTTTAGTACACTTCGGCAATTTAATAATCGAACTCTTGAATTATTATGGAAAGCTTCCTTTGACTTACTGTTACATAATCCAACAACATGTATAAGCAACATATTTTAGATTTGCTTCTGATAACATTATTATTACATAGTTCTGATTCCTTTCCACATATTACAAGAATGGATACAGATTTAACATCGTGCGTGAAAGTTACAATTCAAAAATTGTTCTCCAGTAACAACACTCTCTATTTTATTGAAGAAACTCCAAATAAATTTTGGATACCTACAGAAATAAATAATCCTCGTATTGTTGTGAATATTAAAAAACCCATTGCAATGTCATCAAAATTTTACGGCAACTACATATTATTT